>JAPQWS010000093.1:9610000-10925538 GCA_028651295.1 Catharanthus roseus | reverse complement strand
TTGATTTTAGTTAGCAAACAGACTTGGGCAGGTGGAACACTGGAAAAGTTTATATCTTTTTTTATTTCAAGATTGCTGGATTTACATTATGGAATTATGGAGAAGTCACCTCTTTCTCTCTAAAGATGCCTTTTACAGAATCCTAGGTGCAAATAAAGAAATTTTAGGGAAATTTTCCCTTAATTCTGAGGATAGTTAAGAACTGCTGCAGATCTTTGACTGCTTGATTAGAAAATTTTTAGGCTAGCTTGAATAACTTCTGAGTTGGATTTTGGCTGGAAGAGTTGTCGTACAAGTCATTTAAGTATTCTATTGATCATTTAAATATGTCTAATCATCAACTGCAAAGTTTTGAGGGTGAAAAATAGTGTTTGCCTTGGTATTTTATGTGATCTGTAGTGGCAGAAAACCTTTCAGTGGAACTGGAGAAGCTCTTTTGTTTAAACTGTTATTAGATAAGCTTTGTGAGTATGCTACACTTATTATTTGCATTAAATAATGGGGAAATCTCGTGGAATCCGTTTAACTTTGTGAAGCATAAGTCTTTTTTGAACATGTTGTGTCATGTATGTTCATGTGGCTGATGCTTCAACAAAGTGCAGGAACAAGATTATATATTTGTTAGAGCATTTGTCCCTTTTGTTGCAAGCACATTGGTTAAAGCATGGAAACAGTCCGGTGACACCAACGATATTGAAGTCATTTTGGGAGGTCTTGCCTCTCTTAATGATGAAATTTCTTGGTTTAAGAAAGAAGCTTCAAAGTGGGATGTTTCACTTTCTAATGTGGTTAATCAGGAGGCAAATCTCAACTACTGCAGGTGAAGTGATTTTATGCTGCTAATGACTGATTTTGTTAGTTTAGTTACAGAAGCATTTTACTTGTCATGCTTTGAGTGGACATTAACTTTTATTAGGTTCTCTGAGGTTAAAGAGTTTTCGACCTCTTTACCGTTTTAGATTCATGCATTAAAAGAAGCGATAATATCCCTGGCTGTCAAGTAATTAGCTTTTGGCATCTTCTGACCTCTTGTTTTATAGATTGAAGAACAATTTCCTTTTATGTAAAGAGGGCACCTTTTTGTGCAAAACATTTTGTTCTCAAATGAGTTGCTTCTCAATTTGGTATCGTTATTTGAAAGAGATCCTGTTTTATCTTATTTGATGAAATGCATCTTCCTGCTAAAGTTTTGTTTTTCTATTCACTAGTTGGGATTAGAAGGTCCACAAGGAGCATATTTTTCAGTTAAATGTAGGGGAGAGTCTCTTATGCATCTTCCTTTTAGGCTGTGTCCTAAAAACGAGGCGTGGAGGTGGCCTTCTAGACTATAAATCTTGGTAGAAAAATATTGCAAGTTATCCACAATGGTGTCTGCTTTTCTGAAGCTATTGCTTGGAGTGATCCAGACTAACTCACTGTTCTTCTATTGACAGATTCTTGGAACGCCTGACGAGCCCAGAAGTCGAATATGCAGTGGCTATTACAGCTTTTTGGGCCATCGAAACTGTTTACCAAGATAGCTTTGCCCATTGCTTGGAGGACGGTTCTGAAACACCAGAAGATCTGAAAAGAACTTGTGAACGATGGGGCAACGATGAGTTCAAGAAGTACTGCGATACACTGCAAAGCATAGCCGAGGGCCAGCTTGAAAAGGCACCGGAAGATGTTGTAAAGAAGGCAGAGGTAGCATTCTTGGATGTGCTTGAACTTGAGGTTGAATTCTGGAACATGAGCAGCCATGGAGGCACCTAAACAAAGGCTTTTCAAAACTAGAGATTTACAAATGACAATGCTTTTATTTTATAGTCCCTTGTTTGTCACATGTTTGAGGAAATGTAGTAAAATGCTGAAATTCTTCAACCTTTATCCTTCTTGTCCCTCTAATGTATATATTTTGAACGGGTGATGATTCCCTTCTTGTTCTTGTCGGTTTCATTTTTTAATTTTTCAGTTCACTCTTTAATAAAGAGTGTATTTTAAGAAAGAGTATATGATATTTGGTTTGGTTTTCGATTTTACTTTTACAAAAATTGAAATACCTCCTAATTTCAATTCCAAATTAAAATTTAAAAATTCTAATTCTATAATATTTTTATAGTCATCTTTTCTCATTCAATTTCAATTCTAATTTTGCAAAATTCACTCGTTTCAATTCTACTAAACCCATCCATTCCAAATCAAAATTTAAGAATTACAATTCTAATATTACCAGAACCCATCCATTCCAAATCAAAATTTAAGAATTACAATTCTAAGAATGGAATCAAAATTTAAGAATTACAATTATAATATTACCATAACCTATCCATTCCAAATCAAAATTTAAGAATTACAATTTTAATACTATCAGATTTTTGTATTCATTACTTTAATTATTAATTTTATAATTTTATATTCATATTTTCTCACACACACTCACACTATTAATTCTACATTTATCTCTCTAAAACTCAACCACATCTCTTCTCTCTAAAATCAAAGCCACTTTCTCTCTAGAATTTACTACATTTTTGTTCTCTTGAATTCTGACTCACGTTAGAATACAAATCGAATATTCCTATTAGAAGAAATTGGACAAAAAAAAAATACCCAATTGAAAGATTGTTCTATTTATTTCAAAATTTTGATCAAAACTGAACTGAATTGAGCTAAATAAAAAAGAACACTTAAAAAAAAGAAAAATCAAAATTTCTGTTTATTTGATTGAAATCAAACCGAATTGAAATAAATAAAAAAAATTAGTTTGATTTATTTAGTTTTCAACTAAATATAATTTAATTTGATTTCGATTAAAAAACCAAAAAGAACCAAACTTTCAAACTAAAAACCAAATGCACACCCTACTTCTTGCATCTACATCCTCATTACCCAATCTCCATAGGCCGATGGTTGGTTAGCTCAATTAATTAAAAGCGTTTTTATATCAAGTACTATACATATATATATATTGCGTTAAATTCAAACTCGTCCTCCGGTTCAGACCTTCTGTAACATTTCTTGTAATATTCTTTGTAACATTCTTAATTTGATATATTTTATTAATAAAATCTACCAAATAAAAGATAAATTCTAAAGGAAAAGAGTAAACCCTATGGAGAAAAACTTACTATAAAAGGAGATGTTACAGTAAATATTACAGAGGATCTGAGTGGTCTAATAGTGTCTCATCTTGAAGTTTGAAATACAACTAAAAACTCTCAAAAGTAAATAATTCATACAATCATGATGAAACAAATATATATTCTCATTTATTATAAGATAAAATTATTTAAAATTTTCTAAATAATTTACATTTTTCTTTTTTTATCTACAAACAATTATTTATTTAATTTATATCAAATACTATTTTAAAATTACTTATACTATCAAATTATCAAAAATATTATAAAAGTTGGCACGTCTTGTGCATGCGCTACCTACCACAGGGACATTTTTGTCTATTTATTAATATGAACATGGACATCTCAGAAAATTCATATAATTTCCTCCAGGGGCATTTTTGAAGATGACAAAATAATCAAGTCTTGGTTTTTTTATTTTATTTTTTAGGATTGGATGGTTTTAGGTCCGATCGAGTTATAAATAATATAGATAGTCAGTTATATTTCATGAATGGATAAAGATTTCCCTCCTCCACTGACACGTGTATTAGGCGTAGCCATCCTCCATCGTACTTTTATTAATTTAGCAGTATACATAATACAAGAATAATATTTTGGTAAAAATTAAATGAATAATTATTTATGGATAAAAAAGGAAAATCTTTTATAGTTTTTTTTTCAATGAAAAATTAGCTATATAAAAAATGAATGGAAGATATTTTTCTTTTCTTTCAACTTAAGAGGAGATATTATAAACTATATAATATTTTTTACATTCTGTACAACTTTTATTTATTTCCATAAAAAAATATTTATTTTAATATATTTATTTGTGTAGGTTAAAGATTAGTCTTTTTTTTTAAAACAAAGAAAAAGAAGAATCCCAATTAAGTAAAATTAAAATCAACCTTCCCAATTTCTGGGAAGAGGGACATCTTGATCCACTTTGATGTAACAATTTCCATCACTAAGCCAAAAAATAAAAATAAAAAATCATTTTCCTTCCTTTTTGGGTTTAATGTTGTAATCGAAAAAGATTTTGTTCGAGTTTGAACATGAAAGTCAATTTGAGACAAAAAGTACACCAGTCCCAGCCACAAGTACAATACAATATGATTGGAATGACGTGACTTTCTGTTTTTTTCTTTAGTATTGTTTTATTTAATTAAGTGAGAAAACAATTTCTTTTGTTTAATATTCTTATTTTTCCATGAAAAAATATTGTTTTATTTAATTAAGTGAGAAAAACTATTGTGATAAGTCTTAGTACATTTTAAAAGTATATAATACATAACATTTCTAATTATGCCTTTATAAAAAAACATGTCTAATTATAAATTTATTAATAGTCTTATATATGAATTAAAACTTAATAAATAAATATAAGAGAAATTTGTTCGAATTATCATCAAATAATTAATATTCTTTTTCATTATACAAAAAATATTTTGTTTTATTTTTATCTTTTATGCTCTCAAATAAACCTTATTGTGATAATGAATGTCGAGAATGATAGTATTTGGCCTGGCCCGCATGCAACTGTAAATAAAATGATAATTTTATCTTTTCACACAATTTTAACTGTCAATCTATATAAAAATGTACGAAAACTATAGTTCACATAATTTCTTCATATAAATTGACCGTTTAAATTATGTAGAGGGATTAAATTATATTTTTTTACGGATGTATATGAGTGAGATATGTGTTCTCCAATTAGATTCAACATTCTTTGAAATTAATTTTCACAATAAGTTTAAGGGTATAAAAAGATAAAACAAATATTTTGGGTATAATGAGAAATCTTGTTTAAGCATAAATTATAGTGAATTTCTCAAATTCATAAAACAAGAAAAAAAAAGGAAATATCAAATTGTACAAACAAATTATTTTCTTTTCTTGATATTTGTGTTAAACGTAAAAAATCACATGCAACAATGAAGTTTTAGCCGGTGACGAGACTCTCAATCCTTAGGTATCTCTACGTGGTATATCAAGGGAGAGGCCTTGAACTTGAATACAACTTTATATTAGATTTTCGACATTGTACTAAAGTTGTGGGCTTTGTGCCCCGATTCTTTTTACATTGGTCGAAAATTTTAGGATATCAGTAATTAAAAAATCACACATGCGATATTTCTTTCTTAGATTAACATAATAACTCAATCAATAGAATATTTATTACCCCATTAGCAAATCAATATATTTCGCTCATTGAGTTAATACAGCTCGAATCCCATATAACCTCTGGCGTAACATTCTTTAAAAAAAATATTATAAAAATAAATTTTATAGAAGATGTTAAATAGGATATGACGTCATTAGCAAATCAATATATTTATCTATCATTGGGTTAATACATCTCAAATCTTCTGTAACATCTAGTGTAATATTATTTTAAAAAATATTATAAAAAAATTATAGAAAATATTACATAAGATATGTCGATTTTTATAGAAGATGTTACGTAGGATGTGACGACGATTCTGAATCATGTTCAATATATCTGTATGATGAATTTTCACAAAAGAATTCAGAAAAAATAAATTTCTCAGAACTGAAAGAATAAAGAAAATTAGGAAAATTGACCATAGAAGAAAAAAATTTCTTTTTTTATTCATAAAAAAAATCTTTCACAAAAAAAAGAAAAATGAAAATGAAAAAAAAAGAAAAGAACTTGAAGTGGGAAGGATATCCACTCACGATCCTCGCGCATGATGATATAAAAAACAATTATTCCATATATTATTTATTAATTATTACATTTTAAACCTTAATCTAAAAAAATACGAAATTTTAGTATACTATGATCATATTCTATATTTCCTAAAATTAGCATATTTTAACTTAGTTTAAGCTATAATTATTTTAATGTTGTTTTCAACTGCTTATTCTGTTGACTTTTAGCTTAAAAAAGATTGAAAAAAAATTTTGAAAAATTACTGTGGGCAGTGCTTTTTAGACTTTTTTCTGCTTATTAATATTATTAATAATAAAATTATTTATTAATTTATTTGAAACAAATTTTTATAAGCACTTTTTTAATTGTATTTAAAAAAACCATTTAACGATGGAGAACGTGGCCTATATATGATTGGAATGAGTAACTTTCTTCTTTTCTTCTTCAATATTGTTTTATTTAATTAATTGGAAAAATTTCATTTTATTTAAGAGTTAATTACATTTTCTCCCTCGAGATTTGCTCAAAGTATTATTTTATCCATCTACTTTGTAAATATTAAAAATATATTTTTATTGTTTATATATTCGTAATTAATTAACCCCTATTACTAATTTCAATAAATTTCTTTTAGAAAATAATAATTTGATAGCAAAAAATTTAAAGTTTTCCTACAATATCATTATGGGTATATAATTCTCATTTACTACCATATATTAAGATCATCACACCATTGTTAAAATACTTTATAGTTTAATTTTCTGAAATAAAATATATTATCTTAATATATGATAATAAATCAGAAGTAAACTTCTAAAATGATATTTTAGATTGATTTTTTAACTTTTTACCCTAAAATTATTATTTTCTGATAAATTTTTTATAGAAATAAGTAGCAGGAATTAATTAGTTAAAACTTACTAAATGAAAAATCCAACATATAAGTATGAAAAGCTTTAGGGGGGTGAATAGGGTTTTTTGCTAATTAAAAAACCTTTGCACAATTTAAAATATAGAACATTTGATTTTGTTCGACGAAGAATTTAATAACTATTTTTAATAAAATTCCTAACCTAACAAAATCTAGTTTATAAATAATGAACAACTAATAATCGTAGAGATAACAAGCAATCACAAAAGAAATACACAAAGAATTTACAGTGGTGCACTCTATCAATAAAGCTACATCCATTACTTTGGGACCTAACTCAAGGATTTCAGAAAAATTCACTAGTCACAAGTTTTTACAAAATACTACAATGAGTAGGTTTTGCACACAAACCTCAAAGTTAACAAAACAATACAGGATAATTAGAACATCAAGGGATCACTTAAGGAGTTTTCACAAAACCTTTGATCATAAATTAAATGTGAGGAAATAGTTTGAACAATATTACTAAAAGAGTTTGAGATAAATATAATATAACTTTTTGAAGTGCTTCTTCAAGCTTCCCTTATCCCTATTTGAGAAATGATTAAACAATTGAACTCCAAGAAGTTTTTCTTTTGAATAATTTAATTATGATCGAAAATGTCTTTTGATGTTTTTAAATGTGTTCTAAAAGCTCCTTCAACTACTACTTATTTATGATTGATCAATAGTCTTTAGTGAACGTCCAAAAGATTATCGCTTTTCTTAAAGAGTAAAAATAGGAAGACAAATTTTGTGTATGTTTAAAAGATTTTCGAATGACCGGTTTTTTATGTGAGTTCAAAAAATTAGGACATCCGATTTTCTAAAGAAAATAAAATCGAATGACCGGTTTTTACTTAAAAACTTTCGGACGACAGGTTTTCCCTTTTTTGTGAAAAGTTGTAAAATATAAATTTTCCTCCATATTCAAAACATGCAAGAGCTTACAAAACATGTAACCACTTTAAATCATCAAAACTTTATCAAGAGCACTCAGTTTTCTAAGGACAATTTCTCAAAAAATATTTCTTCTAATGAGCTAACATAATTGATAAAAAATCAAAGAAACAAGTTAGGGAGTGTTACATAAATACTTTATAAAACTATCCCTAAGCATTATTTTTGTTTTTAAGGTCTGTAACTTTGATTACTTCATATTCATAAAATCTTGTAGTTTTTGAGTGATCTTTTGTTTTTTTATAGATTACCCTTGAGACTCATTTTGTGCATCTTTTTTTCGCTTTATAAAATTATTTCTATTATCACAAATCATAAGTTAATCATGATCAAAACATTACAAATATACCCTTAGGGCTTACAAAGTATATGAGAGAAATTCATCATAATTACCCTCAAATAATTTATACTTTTCTTATTATACAAAAAATGTTTTATTTTATCTTTTTATACTTTAAACAATTTTCAAATAATTTATTGTGACGATGTCGAGGATAATAGAATTTGGCCATCCTGCCCACATACAGTCATACAAAATGTAATTTTGTCTTTTTACATAATTTCAATTGTCAATCCATATGAAACGGTTTAAAATTACCTGTCACATAATCCATTCACATAGCATATGAAGATTGACCATTAAAATTATGTGGAGGGTCATCTTATCATTTTCTATATATGTTCTCCAATGCGAATTCCGCCTTTTGACATTAATTGTCACAACAAGCCATTTAATAAGAAAAGTATAAAATAAATTTTTTTTGATATAATGAGAAAAGTATAAATTGTTCTAGCGTAATTATAGTAAATTTCTAATTATATATATAAAAAAATTATATTGACATTTTAACCTTGTGATGTAGTCGTGTTGCCTTATGCCCCTGATTTTTTTTGAATTAGTTGAAGGTTTTCGAACACTTGAATTACCAAAAATAAAAAATCACACATGCGATATTTATTTCCTAAACCAAAAGAAAAAAAAGAGTTAATCTAACAATTCAAATCAGTATAATATTCATTACCTTCATTAGCAAATCAATATATTCCGTTCATTGGGGTTAATACAACTGAATCCTATGTAACATGTGATGTAACGGTCTTTAAAAGAATACTATAATTTTTTTACAGGAACTGTTACATAGGATATGACGTTTTATAGAAGATCTTACATAAGATATGACGTTATCAACAAATTAATATATTTTTCTCATTTAGTTAATACAGCTTGAATTGTATGTATCATGTGGTATAACATTTTTTTAAAAAAATAGTATGAAAATAAATTTTACAGGATATATTACATCATATATATGACGAATTTGAGTGGTGTTTATATATTTACATGTTGAATTCACAAAAGAATTCAGAAAAACTGAATTTTCACAAAAGAAAAAAAAAGAAAATTGGGAAAATTGACCAAAAAGGCAAAACTTTTCTTTGACACCAAAAAGAAAATGAAAAAGAAAAGAACAAGAACAAGAAGTGGGAAATACACCCACTCACGAGCCTCGCATGTGATGATATAGAAAATAATTACCATCTTTGTTTCTTTATTTGTTATATTTTAATAAGTTTTTTATTTTACATTTTAAATTAATAATAAATTTAATATATTTTTAATAATTTCTAGATGTAAAATTGTGGAGATAATTGTGATGAGAGAGAAAAATTTTAATTATGTAAATTTATATATTTATTTAAATAATGTAATTTTAAAATGCGATAATTAATAAAAATAAAGAAGTCTACCAATTATTAAATTCTAATTTTCTAAATTTTTAAAAAATACGATAATTTTGAAAACAAATTAAGTGGGCCTCAAGAGAGATAGATATATATAATAAAAACGGATGCTTCCTTCAACTCCTCTCTCTTTCCCTGCTTCTTTTCTGTGTGCGATTCTCTTCGCTACCAAACTACACAGAATTCAACTTCTTCTGAATACAAGAAAAGACCACAGAGCTCCCTTCATATATCTAAACTTATTTGTTGTTCAAATTGTAGTTTTTCTCCACTTTCCATATAATTTACAATTTTCTGTTGTATTTTCTTGATAATAGCTTCTTTATTGGATCCCCATTCTATCCTTTGCGGCAGTTTCACTCGACCTGTGAGAACCCTGCTGTTTCTTCCCGGGCAGACTCCATTGCAGGTGAAAATGGATAAAAATTGTTCAAATTAGGGTACTTTTCCCAATTCTTGTTTAAAAAAATAATAGGGCTTTTTTGTATGGGATTGAGTAGATCTTAAATTGAGAGTTTCGTGGACTCGGAATTTAGTTTTATTACGGTAGGGTGAATTGGGATTATGTTAAATTTTGGGATTTCTTATCTTTTTTTGTTTTTAATGGCACAGTGGAATGCTTATGGCTGTGGTCGGTCAGGGTTTTGTAAGAACTTCCTTCAGAATTATGGGGCTTTTGGTGATTGTCCTATAAGCATTTCAAAGGTTCAATTTCACTTCTTTTCTTTTTTCAATCTGATCTGGAACTATAATTTTTTCCATATGCTGTGTGTTATCAGTAAATATTTCTTACTGCACGTTGTTCTGTCCGGGAGCTCTAGCCAGTTGGATTTTTTCTATACATTTTGATGAGTTGTACTGTTTTACCTACACCACCGCATTACTACATTGGTCTTTAGTTACTTGTATCAGACCATCAGTTAATGTAATAAAACCATTCTTTTAGTTTTCCAAGAAATCGCAGTGTGTTCTGACTTCTGAGGATATTACTTCGGAGGGATATGATCTCTCGATAACATCATGATGCATAATATGGAGATATGTCAAAGCTAAATTGGACCTGATTGCTAAGGCTATAATTTATGGCCCGGATAGATAAAATGGGCAAGGATAAAAACCCAACAGCTAATGTCAAAATCTGAGCCCAATGGTTAAGAGTTCTATTTTAGGACTTTCAAAGTTTGTCTGTATGGTTTAATTTCTCAATTTTAAACACCAAACAAACCTGGAGCAAACCCCCTAATTTTTCTATGTCGCACAATGTGAGTCAAACACAAGGCAAAATAACGGTATGCTAGAGGTGTTGAATGCTCTGGAGTGGTTGGAGAAATATGAATATTTATAAAATCTGGTGTCCTACTTGAATAATATCCTTCTATGAAATAATTTATATTGCTTATAAGTGAAATGAATAGGTCAGAGAATAGCATATTTTCTTGATTATGATGTCATAGTAGAAGCATATGTGTGAAGCTTTTGAAGGAAGGGATTGATCATGCTGTATGAAGAGAAAACTTAGTTTTAACTAACTGCATTGAGTTGCAAATCTACTCCTCTTTTTCGTTTTCATATATTTCATAAGGCAAATAACTAAAATGTGCTATTCATTGTGAACCTTGTTACAAGTTGACATTGCTCCACTGGGCTTTAAGGAAGATAGTTGCCTAATGCAATTTGAAAAGATTGCAGAACATTTTTATGACACACCTTTCTGCATAATTGGTACCTTTTGAACAACTAATAACTAGTGGCCCTCAGAAGGAAAAGAATTGTAGAACATGCATAACAGGTCATATTGTCATTGTTGTTTTATCTGGGATGGATTCCCCTTGGGCACAATTGAAAGACTTGCGCTCTGAGTGGTTCAGCATTTCAAAATGATATTTTTAGTGGTTCTATGCTTGCAGGCTCCTGTAAGCAGGACTATTTCCATCTTGAGTGCCTTGTCCTTTAAAGCTCTCTACCCCTCCTCCAACCACCCCTTCCCCAGAAAAAGAAGAAAATGACAAAGCTTGCAGCTTTGTTTAAATTGTCAACTTTCATGGTGTCTAATTGAGATTTCTCTGCAGAGTGCAACTTTGGATATGTCTTTTTACATGAAATTATTCCAATCAGGGAGATAAGTAATTGATTCTTGATTAGCAGGATATATGTTTATGGCTCTTCAGAAATATGTTCCCTCTGGTGATGCACCTCGTTTGAAAATGAAACCATTGAGTTTCACTAGCAAGGCAAATGAGAAAGCTCAACCTGTGAATTCACAAAGAAGAGAAACAGCGGTCGATGTGGATGTGGACCTTAGGGAGATTTATTTCTTAATAATGCATTTCCTATCAGCTGGACCATGCCAGAGGACCTGTGGGCAGTTATGGAATGAACTTCTGGAGCATCAACTTTTACCAAGAAGATATCATGCTTGGTATTCTAGGAGTCGTGATCGTAGCGGCGATGAGGATGATGATGGAATGTCTCTCCCATTGAGTTATATTAAGTTGGTGGAAAGGTGATTACATAAGTTAAATGATTTGTCTGCCTATGCTAAGCATCTTTACAAATTATAACCTTTGGGGGGAATATGGATAATTTATTCATCTTGTTCCTTACATTTTTCTTTTTGTATTTGATGGTTTATCAAATTTGGCCTTGTATTCAGGTTGAATTTTTAGTCATCCTTTAATGAAAGCTTGTTATGTTTTGAATGATTTAATTATGAATCAACACTTCCATATTTAGTTGTCAAGTTTGGTTTGGTATTTGGGGTATAACTTGAATGAGACAGGGCCTAGCTTTAAATTCCTTATTCTGCTTCCTTCCTGTTCATTATAGTTTTTTACTATAGATTTTGATTATTTTTAGGTACCCTCACATTGAAAATGATCACTTGGTAAAGCTTTTGAGGCAACTAATCTCGGATGCAGCAGTTCCTGCAAAAGGCTTGCTTGGTGGGAATGCTATTAGTGCAGCTGCAGTTCCTACTCTTTTGGGAACTGGTTCCTTTTCACTTTTAAGCAGTATGTTACATGGGCTAATCGTTTTTTTCTTTTTCTTTGCTCATATGTGGCTTGTTTTGAATGCATTAAAAACTGGCACAGCAGCTTTACTCTAACTTTGCCGAATCATGTAAGGTGTTAGTTATTTGATACTTATAAAAGCATTTCAGGAAGTGAGTCTAGCAGTAACTTCAAAGTGATAAGAGACCCTGAAATTTTTTCCTACCTTCATTCTGTCAATTGTTAAAAATCAGTTGAAATTTCTATAATTGATTTCAATGTCAAATTTGGGATGATATCCTTTTCTCTCTGGTCTACATAACCTAATCTACATTCTCTCTGCCAGGTGAACAAAATAAGAGGAACAGTGAAGTAAATCACCCCCCAGTTTACATGCGTTGGCCTCATAGGTTAGCGGATCAATTGCGGGGGTTAAGCCTTAGAGAAATTGGTGGTGGTTTTTCCAGACACCATCGAGCACCCTCAATCCGTGCAGCTTGTTATGCGATTGCAAAACCATCTACAATGGTGAAACAGATGCAAAGAGTTAAAAGAGTCAGAGGGCACCGTTATGCTGTCTACTGTGGTAAGCACTGATGCATGTATAAATTCTAATGTTAGATTTAAAGCAGTACTGGTACACAAATCCTAGAATGAGTGCCGTGCCCTTTTAGAGCAGAAGCCACAATTAGGTAGCTCCTACCGGATTAGGAATGCGAAGGCCTCTACTTCGAAAGGATACCTGGGAAAGAAAGAGCTATGCTCCGTAGTTTCTGGACCAATTTTTGTTAAGTTTTGACCGCCTTGATGAGCTCTCTCGATCTGTGGAAGGTTTTCTGTTTTTTGGCCATGAAAACAACCAAGATGCTCTGATTCTAACTTTCTAAAAACAAGCATGGATACCAAGAATAAACACAAAGTCGTTGTAGTTAAAAGTGTTCTAGTTTGATGGCTTTATGAGATTCTTTGATGAAGGACGAAGTAGGGGTATCTTTGTTTGGTTATAGGCAGCGGAAGAACTCTTTAAACTTACAGTTTTAGATCTAGATAATAGCTAAAACAAGAGGAGAAAAGTGTGAACAAAACTTTTGAAAGAAAAACTATCTCTAAGGGAAGAGGCAGAGGCTGTTCAAGGCTGTGAACAGTGGC
This sequence comes from Catharanthus roseus, assembly GCA_028651295.1. Lineage (NCBI taxonomy): Eukaryota > Viridiplantae > Streptophyta > Magnoliopsida > Gentianales > Apocynaceae > Catharanthus > Catharanthus roseus. The sequence goes on along the minus strand of JAPQWS010000093.1, from coordinate 10,912,005 downwards.
GTGAACAGTAACCTCTACAGGAAAGAAGAGAAAGAAAAGAGGGAAAGATAGGAAACACCAAATCACCACGAACATCTTTCTTTAGATGGAAATTTCTTGTTCTTTAAACAAAAATGGTTGGGTTTGTGTGTAGGCTTCCAAATGCTATACTTCTTATGTAACCATAGGATAGCGTGTCTATCATTCTTCATATGCATCTAAAAATATGGGGATTATGCTGGATCATACTTAAATATCACTGACGCATGGTTGCCTTCTTCAGCCTCTATCCTCTAAAATAATGATGGAAAATGATATATTGACAGAAATGCTACTTTTTTGGGAGAATTTATATGGGAATTTTTGCAGGTTATTGAGGATTGTCTTAATGTTCCATGCTAGTTTTGCTGCCATTCAGGCTAAGAAAAGTGTCTTACAAAACAAAAACTGTTGCACTTTACTTGAAGTATAGCCTTGCCTTGTGAGGCTGGGTTCCTTTCTGGAGGAACTTAAGTGTTTTTAAGTCTTCCAAACCAAGTTTACCAAGTGACTTTGCTTGTCCTAAATTGCAATATACTTGTTGCAGATACTTTACTTCGCTGTTAAGATGGTCTCATTTTGAAAACATTGTTTGGTCATTGCATTTTCTGCTTGTGTGCTGTGTGATTTTATCATAAATTTTTGTGGAACTTTAAAGGAACACCTGATTGTAGTACTAATATCTATCTTTTTTGTCGGCTGTCTATTTTTTCCTTTCTATTTAGAATTTTCTTGGCTGCAGCAATTTTTGACAGGTCTGGGAGATATGTTATTACTGGCTCTGACGATCGTCTTGTGAAAATTTGGTCTATGGAAACTGCATATTGCTTAGCTAGCTGCCGTGGACACGAAGTATGTCAAACATTATACTTTAAGCTATGTTAGCATCTTATTCTGCTTCCTGTAGTTTTACTTTATGCCTGGTCATTACATAATCAGGGTGACATTACCGATCTGGCGGTGAACTTCAACAACACTGTGGTGGCCTCTGCTTCAAATGATTGCATAATACGAGTTGTAAGATTCTCTTTTCGACTATTTATCAAGAATAGTATGCATATGACTGATTGGTTATTGATTTTCCTTCTTCCATATGGAACAGTGGCGCTTGAATGATGGGATGCCAATTTCAGTGTTGCGCGGTCATACTGGAGCTGTTACTGCTATTGCTTTTAGTCCTAGACCAAGTGCTGTTTATCAGCTTTTATCGTAAGGCTTATTATGTCATTACCATCCTCTTTCATTATTTTTCTTTTGTTTGTATGAGCTAGTTGTCTGGTTTTAAGACAATGTTTTGTGCGTCTGCATTCTACATTGAAGGCAATTCCCTCATGAGGGCCTAGAAGTGTGCGCAGGGAGGATAAGCTGATCCTTGATTGAACATTGATGTATGAGTAGTGCTGATGCGTCTAGCATTTGTTCATCTGAAAGACTTATCCTCAAGTGCTGTAGCTTCCTTATTGCTAGTACCGATGCATTTTGCATGTTCTTAGCATAACTTGGCACAATGATTCCTAAGACTTGAGCTGCTTCTCGTAGTAGGGTAAAGGTAGCTGGGTATGCTACTGACCAGCATCATGTAGTGTTGCCAAACTAACTTGTAACTTTCAAGAGAGCGGGGGAACATGTAGAGCCTATAATTTAACATTTATGGGATCTGAAGCATTTTTTAGCAAATTACTCCTCAACTGACCTTTATGAAATATTTGAAATTCTGATGTTGTCTGTTACGAGAATTTCATAAAAACTGGAAAGAGAAGCCATCGTAATGTGAGCTAAGCTATGTTCTGCTGTGGATGCTAATTTTTTATTTTTGGAATTCTCAAGTTCAACGGAGATGGTATTATTTCGCATAGAAGTTGCTTTCCATCTAAGGGTATGTTTTTTTGGCAAGAGTTGGGAGGAACTTGTATAATTTCATTAGAGGTTGCACTGCTATGGATGGTAGTTCTTGATACATTAGTTGGTGAGAATTATTCAATTATGTGGTTCTTTGAATGCTTTGACTATCTCTGCTATTTTTTAACTGAATTCCTTCCTTCACGGTATTTTTGTTAGCTAAAGTTTTGAAGTAAGGTGCTCATATTCGTTGTCACTGTACTATGTTATGTTTATTATAGGTCCTCTGATGATGGAACATGTCGAATCTGGGATGTTCGACATTCACAGATCAGTCACCGAGTATACGTACCAAAACCAAAACCTTCAGATTCTGCTGCAGGCGAGTATTTATGTTTTTTTTTGGGGGGGTTGGGTGCGGCTTTTCAGATGAAATAGTTAGTGATGATATTGGTTGGTCAATTTTATTTGTGAAACTTTGCTTGTAGGGAAGAGCAATATTCCATCATCGAGCACGGCTCAACAAAGCCATCAGATTTTCTGTTGTGCATTCAATGCCAGTGGAACTGTTTTTGTCACTGGAAGTTCGGATACACTTGCAAGGGTACGCCTGGTTTCTGGAAATGTTGCATTGATTGAGTTCTTTACCTTGTAAATCACATAGATTCCTGGCTATGAATATTAACAAATTAGTATGTTTTTGTGTGTATCAACAAGTTTTTTTCTTTTCTGACAAGAAAACTACACTTTCCAGGTTTGGAATGCCTGCAAGTATAGTACAGATGATTCGGAGCAACCTAATCATGAAATGGATATTTTGGCTGGGCATGAGAATGATGTAAACTATGTGCAGTTCAGGTTTGTCTACGTCATGTGCGATCTATGTTTGACATATTAGTCTTCTAAGCTCATGATAAATTGAGAATTTGCATCATTTTGCAGTGGTTGTGCTGTGACATATAGATATTCTTCCTCCGATACAGTGAAAGAGGAGAGCATCCCCAAATTCAAAAATACATGGTAGGTATTTATGTGCTTTTGAGTTTTTGGCAAAGCTTTGTATATCATCCATTCTTGTCCTTTTACATGACATTTTCATAAATTATTTCGGTACCTCAAATTTTCTCTTTTTCCTTGGTTCTAATATTTATTTAATGGTTTTTCTGCATATTCTTTTTTAGGTTTAACCAGGATAATATAGTGACATGCTCTAGAGATGGGAGTGCTATCATTTGGATACCAAGATCGCGTAGATCACATGTGAGCTCTCCATTGCAACTAACATTTAGAGACGACTTGTTCTCTGACAAAACTGTTTCTTTATAACCTAATATTTGAAGATGAAAATCACATTAGTTATAAAGGAAGAACTCCCATTTGTTAGATTCTGTAAACAAGGCCAAATAATTTTACCTAAATGTGACTAGAGATTTTTTCTCCTTTTGGGATGGGGTGGGGTGGGTGGGAGGAGACTTCAGAAGAATTTCAAATCCAACCCCATTCACTTTTCTTATTTCAGGGTAAAGTTGGACGTTGGACGCGGGCTTATCATCTTAAAGTTCCACCACCTCCTATGCCACCTCAACCTCCACGAGGGGGGCCTCGTCAAAGAATTCTTCCAACTCCTCGTGGTGTTAACATGATCGTATGGAGTCTAGATAACCGTTTTGTCCTGGCAGCTATTATGGGTATGTTGCTTGCTTCATATGTGTTTTCCCTCCCCAAGGAATTGTAGCTAAAAGATTAGACCCTTGTTATGATATTCTATTTTCTGCTGGATTCGGCTAGGTTGTTTGTTTCATATGATGGATGTTAGATTGGTTGCATACATTATATTTTTTGTTTTTCCTGTCCTCCAGATTGCAGAATATGTGTTTGGAATGCTTCTGATGGCAGCTTGGTACATTCTCTAACAGGCCATACTGAATCAGTGAGTCAGTTATCTTCCCTCACATAGTATTTGGATGAATACTTCAATTGTGATTTTTATCTCAATTTTTTCACCTTACCTTTTGAAGTTTCTCTATTTGATATGACAATATAAGATAATCTTCAGCATGCCACATTCTTAAATTTTGTTCAAGTCTTAGTTCAACATTTTATATCTGCTGTCAGCAGATTTTTCTACTGGAATTGTTAGGCATTCTCTTTTTTCCCAGTAATATTACAAACATGTTTACCTTGCATTTTTCCTTATTCTGTGAAATGGAAACTGTAGAAAGTAAAACTAGAGAGAGAAAGAAGAGAGAAAGAAAAGACAGAAGAGATTTGAGAATGCTTGAGTAAATACAATGCACCTCTAGCTTTATATTTTTATAATCAAGCTATAAATCTGGGATCTAATCAATCTCCTGATTATGCTATGCAATCAAAGATGCACAATCAGCTAATCAATCAATCAACATTAATTATCAATCAAATCAATCGACACTCCCCCTCAAACTGGAGCGTGCAAGTCCTACGCTCCAAGCTTGTTGCATATATACTCCACGCTGGTCCTCGTAGGGATTTACTGAGTATATCCACAAGTTGGTCATTAGTACCAATGAAAGATGTCACGATATCTTTTGAGACTCACTTTTCCTGCATAAAGTGACAATCAATTTCGATATGCTTGGTTCTCTCATGAAAACCCGGGTTGGATGTGATATGTAGAGCAGCTTGATTGCCACAAACTAACTGTATGGGAGATATGTCACAAAATTTTATCTCAGCAAGCAATTACTTCAACCAAATTAATTCACAAGTTCCAAGAGTCGTAGACCTATATTCAGCTTCTGCACTGGAATGCGGTACCACACTGTTTCTTACTTTTCCAAGAAATTAGATTGCCGCCAAATAAAACACGATAACCAGAAGTTGAGTGTCTGTTTGAGGGACAACCAGCCTAATTAGCATCCGTGTATCCAACAACTTGAGTATGCCCTTTATTTTCATATAGCGGTGATGATATGAACGACGACATCCTATATAACATGATGAATCAAGTAATTAACTAATGATACTCACTGCAAATGCCTGATATATTAATCACCTTTCTTTATTCATTTGATTAGACCCTTGTCCTTTCATAATCTGCTTTGTGTGGTTATGCCCTTTAATTAGTATTTCTTCTCATTTTTATGGAATACAATTTGTGATTACTAAAGAAAAAGCATAATCCCTTGCCTTGAACTGTCCTGGTAATGAAACTGTCGATATTTTATCTTCAATGATTTCCTCCCTTAATTTGTTGTTGCTTCTTTTATAACTACATCATATCTGACTATGGTTTTTTATTTCTTAGACTTATGTACTGGATGTTCACCCCTTCAATCCTCGAATTGCGATGAGTGCTGGATATGATGGTAGAACAATAGTATGGGATGTAAGTTCAAAGTTCGCGTGTTTTCTAATATTAACAAAAAGTGTACCTCGATGTGCATGCTTGTTGAGAGCTTTGTCTTTTATCTCTCCCCAATACAGATATGGGAAGGCACACCTGTGCGTACTTACGAAATTGGACGATTTAAGCTGGTTGATGGAAAGTTTTCTCCGTAAGTTGATAAAGTGATAGATTGATCTTCTTCTTTAAACCTATACCAATTGGTTGTTGATAGCTGGAACTTATCTTTTTGTGGTTCTCTAATTCTCCGACTCTTTGTATTGAGCGTGAGACAATGATATTCAGAGCTTCAAAGATGTCTTAGATTTCTAGTTTGTTTTACCAAAATAATGTGCATTGAAGGCGATCTGTTCGCTCAAATTCTTTGGTTTTGATTTCCTATTCTTGTTTGAATTATCCTACAGAGATGGGACATCAATTATACTTTCTGATGATGTGGGGCAATTATACATTTTGAGCACAGGGGAAGGAGAAGATCAAAGTGACTCCAAATATGATCAGGTAAGCCAAAATTTATTTGCTGTTTATGAATTAATCAACCTCAGATTGCATGATAAGCTTTTCTTTAGATTATTTAAGGATTAGGTAAATGTGCTCTAATATGCTTGTCGACAGTTCTTTTTAGGAGACTACCGGCCCCTTATTCAGGATACACATGGAAATGTTCTTGACCAGGTTTGATACTCTGCAATAATTCATAAATTGTAAGGGGAAATAGAAATTAGTTTGCTTTGTTCTGTGAAGAATGATAATTGAATTACGTAACGATTTTCTTCTAGGAAACGCAACTTGTTCCTTACCGAAGGAATATGCAAGACCTTCTTTGTGATTCAGGTCTGTTATTCTTTTTCTCCCAGGTGCTTGGTTATATTTTTGTGACACAATGGTGCTTTATATTTTTGGTTATCATTAGTTGTACTGTCTGAAGCAAAGGGACACTGTTCTCATGTTGCTTTTTGCATTTTTTTTTCGGTGGGGGGGAATAACCAGGCATGATTCCCTATCCTGAGCCTTATCAGAGTATGTACCAACAACGGCGGCTGGGTGTTCTGGGTATCGAGTGGCGCCCTCCTTCTGTAAAATTTGCTGTTGGACCAGATATCAGCCTGGGCCAAGAATACCAAATGCCTCCGATAGCGGACTTGGATATATTGATAGAACCACTTCCTGAATTTGTGGATGCAATGGATTGGGAACCAGAGATTGAGATACAAAGTGAAGATAATGATTCAGAATATCATGTGACTGAGGAATATTCTTCTGGAGGAGAGCAAGGAAGCTTAAATTCTTGTACATCTGGTGATACAGAGAGCAGTGGGAATGACAGTGAAGCTGAGGCTCCTCACAAACATGGCCACCGTAGGTCAAAACGGAAGAAGCAGAAGGCAGAAGTATATACCTTCTTTGTGTTCATATATTACCTCTTTACTAATTTTTCTTTTTATGTCTAAAAACTGATGGTTTATTTCCATTCAATCCAGCTCGAAGTCACAACATCTTCTGGAAGGCGTGTTAAGAGGAAGAATTTGGATGACTATGGGGATAGTTCAATTATACACAACCGTCGTAGAAAATCCAAAAGTGGGCGTAAAGCTTCAAAGAAAAAATCTTCATCGAAGTCGTTAAGGCCCCAAAGAGCTGCTGCAAGGAATGCACTTCATTTGTTCTCTAGAATTACAGGAACTTCCACAGATGGGGAAGATGAATACAGCACAGAAGGTGATTCATCAGAAAGTGTGTCTATACTGGAAGAATCCAATGTTGCGAGTGAAGGATCTGATCTGTCATTGCAACAAGAACAAAGGGAGCCTTCGAAAGGAAAAGAAATTTTAGTTGAAAAGTCTGAGGGTATAGACCGACTGAATCGCGAATCTGAATTACATTTAAATGCTGGGAACAAAGAGGAGATTAGTCCTCAAATTGCCAAATCGTGGTTCAGGTAAGTTTATGTCGGCAAGAAGTTCAGTACTTAAAGGTGAAAGCATATCTAGTCTTGCGGGCCCATCATCTGTAGCTGGACAGCGAGATGATGAAAAGACTTACTCTCAGGACCTGGGACAGTCTGCTGCTAAAGCAAATGGTGAAAACACTGGAAGCCAAATGGTGTCAACTGCAAAGGCTGAGTATTATTTAGACTTGCTTGAAGATTGTAAAGATGGAAATATTTCTTGGGGAGGGGTGAAGGCACGCACATCCAAACGTTTGAGAATGGGAGAATTGTTGGCATCAGTTGCACATGCTGGATCCAGTTCAGTTCCTGATGGACATGTTGGGACAGATAAGTTTAGTTCGGGGCACATTGAGGGAGTCTGAAACAACTTTCCCAAAACCAGATATTCAAAATGGAGGAGATAAGGTCAATGAAACTCTTCAAAGGAATGAGGCTTTCACCGTTCCAGGAGCTATAGGGGGAGCAGAAAATGTTGATACAGACTCCTGCTTGGGTGATGCAAGAGATTATGAAAAGTCACCATCACAATTTCATCAGGTTGTTGGTGATAGACCTGTGTCGTCTGATGTGTATCCTAATGGGAAAGATTCCGATGTTCAATTGTCGCAGAAGCCTTCGACAATACCAACAAAGCTACGTATAAAGTCTAGATTATTTGCTAGTGATCGTGAAGGTCCTAGCAAGGTACAAGCCGAATCTCCAATGGAGGATCCAGAGCAGAATGCTTTCAGCGCATTGTCTGATAGTGTGGACTTCAAGAATAAATTAGATCCAGACATTCCCCTTTTTTGTGGATCTGAAATACCAAAATCAGATAGTGGAAGCCAAGATGGGATGCAAGAAGCTGACAATATTGTTGATAAATCATCGGCATTATTGGACTTTCATCAGTTGCCTCTGCAGAATAGGATGTTTAATGCTGTTTATCGAAGGTCAAAATCTTCTAAGGGTAGAAGTAATCAACAAGGTGAGAATGGAAGGATTGAAACCAGTACTTCAGCTCTGAGCAATCATAACCTAAATCATGGGATTGAAACTGCAACTGAAGGGGTCAGGCGAACTAGGTCTATAAGACTGAGGACAACAACTCATGATTCAAATGTTCCAGGCAGAAACTCTAACTTTAGGGATATACATAATGGTTCACTTGAAGCACAAATTTGTAGTGAAAAGGCTTCAGTGAGCAAGGATGCTGACAACTCCGGTGAAGAATGGAGAACGGATCCTAGTATTTCTGTACGGCCAAGATCTACCAGGAATAGACGAGGCAGTTCTTATGTCCGTGATTGCAGTCCACCACCAGATAGAAGGAAATTAAGTCAATCAGTAAGAAACTCTTGGTTAATGTTGTCGACACATGAGGTGTCTCGTTATATTCCTCAGCAAGGTGATGAGGTTGTGTATTTGAGACAGGTATCTGCAGTTTCTGATATGATTTGCTTTTATCCTGCCAATGTTCTCATTTATTATCTCTAAAATTTTTTATCTTTGTTGTTATGTGTTTTATGATTTCTCAAGGGCCATCAAGAATATATAGTTCACAGTAAGTCAAGGGAAAGGGCCCCTTGGAGTACCACCAAGGGGAACATCAGAGACGTGGAATTTTGCAAAGTAGAAGAGCTTGAGTATGCAACACATACTGGTTCTGGCGAGAGCTGCTGCAAAATGATACTGAGATTTGTAGATCCTAGTTCTAGTGTGGTTGGTAAATCGTTTAACTTGACTTTGCCTGAAGTCACTAGTTTCCCAGACTTTCTTGTTGAACGAAGTCGATATGAAGCTGCTATTGCAAGAAAATGGACTTACCGGGACAAATGTCAAGTTTGGTGGAAAAATGAGGGCGAGGAAGATGGGAGCTGGTGGGAAGGCAGAATAGTTACTGTAAAGGCTAAATCCCCTGAATTTCCAGATAGTCCATGGGAAAGGTATGTTGTTCAGTACAAGAGTGATCCCAGGGAAACCCATTTACATAGCCCTTGGGAGCTCTATGATGCTAATTTAATCTGGGAGCCTCCTTGTATTGACAAAGACATTAGATTGAAGCTGCTAGATGCTTTTTCCCAGCTGGATCAATCTGGAAACAAAAAACAGGTGAATTGATAAATCCTTGTTAGACATAGAAATTTACAGCTTGCTTTGATCTGAGAATTGATTCATATGATTTGGTATGCTCTGCAGGACTATTATGGGGTCCGTAAGTTCAACGACCTTACATGCAAAGCAAGTTTTATTAACAGGTTAGTTTTCCTCTTGTAACATGTTTTCTGATTAGACTACATGTTAACAATGTTAACATCTTTTGCTTCTTCGATCATGTATAGATGAACTGATTCATCTTCATTAATTTTTAGTCCCCCCTAATGAACGGAATAATGCAGGTTCCCTGTTCCATTGTCTCTTGAAGTGATTCAATCTAGATTAGAGAACAACTATTATAGAAGTTTGGAGGCATTGAAGCATGATGTTGGGGTAATGCTTTCGATTCTTGAGACTTATATTGGAAGAAATGCAGAGGCTTCGAGAAAATTGAGACGCTTGTCTGACTGGTTCGCAGAGACATTATCCTCATTGTAGTTCAACTCTTTGAGATACAATTTTGTAGAAAGTTTTAGTCAGAATCAAAGATTAGGCTCAGGCACAGGCACAGGCACAGGCACAGGCACAAGCACAGGCTCAGGCTCAGGCTCAGGCTCTTCCTTTCTTGTATATAATTTTTTGGTTGTAAGTCATAATCTTTTTTATGAAAATTCTTTTCCTTTTGTAGAGTAGCATAAGGCCCTAACTTAGGAGCAGTGGAAGAAGAATATTTTAGGCAATTTAACTTTGTTGCTGGAAAAAAGCTTTCTAGCAGAAAAGAATAGATCATTCTTGTATATCTCAGCAGCATACATATCATAGCATCAATTTTGTAGACAGTTTCATTTACTTGCTTGCTATTTTTAGATGTTATACTCATGCTATAAACTACACAATTGTTTTGGAAATTTTTGGGGCCAAACGAGAATTTGGTCAATTGAGGTAATAGTCAGCCCGCGTATTCGGATTTCAGATAAAAAAAAAAAGGAAAGGTATTAATTTGTTTACTTGTCATAATTTGAACATCATCACACTGTTTAAAGAAATAAAAGATTTTATATATTTCTTTTCTTATGTTAGACTGAATGTCATTTAAACTTTTCACTTATTATTTCTACTGGTTTCAATATCAAAAGAGTAAAAGATGTTAGAATCTGTTTTAATAGGAATATAATAAGAAAAAAATCATTAAATATTGTCTTGAAATCATACTATAACAAGTAAAAAAAACACAAGAATTAACAAAATGTTACGAGTAATTTCATAAGCACAGCACACCAAGAACAGAACAGAAGCACCGAATGAATATTCACACATTTTTTGCATTTCTAATGTCAGATTGAATCCTACAAAATGACATATATATATCTCACAAAATCACACGACTAAGAAAGACATATTAGTAGTCTATCAAGTTCATAGCAATGCATTGTTTCTTTGCAAGTTAGGAATCAAAAGTAGTGAGAATCTGGCCCTTCATGATAATTTCAATCTCTCCACCTGTGACCACAGTTTGTGTTGCAACAAACGAAGAACAGTGTCATTCCCTCTTCTCCCCGGGAAGTCGCCTGCACATTGATAACAACAGTTATGAAGGATGTTATGAATTTTCAACTATTTCTGAGCTCCGAGAAATTAAATTAGCAGACAACTGTTATTTAACTGAGAAAACAATAAAAGAAACTACCCGCTCTCGGGTCCTTTCTTCTCTATCAAAGTGAGAGTAGTAACTGCCTTTCTTAGGGTTCTTAATTGACTGATAAAATGTGATTCATGTGTGATTTAGTTCTGTTTTGGCATGGATTCTACTGAAATTCATGGTCAGTTACAATCTTTTACTCTTACACGTGATGAAAACCTAGTGTAGACCGTTATAGAAGAATAATTGAAGGAGGGACAGAGGAGGAGTGTGAGAAGAGTCTGGTAGGCAAAATTATTTCCACTCGTGATTTGCAAATCTTTAATTATCAGCAAGACAAATAGATGTAGCTATGCAAATAGGTGAAGATAAGCATAAAGAAAGTTACCTGGAAAAAAACCGCTTCTCCATGGCCACATTGGGCACAACGAACTGATTTCGTGCGGGGAAGAGTTGGATCTGCAGCTACATCCTGCAAGATCTGGGTACTTTCTCCAACAGCATGGTGCACCTCATTTCGGTAAACACAATTGTTATCTGCAACCTCCTGAACAAAGCCAAAAGAAATAGTCAAGACAAAACTGCAGAATGGATAACGTTTGTGTTTAAGAGACAATTATCAGATCATCAGTCATTTATATGTTCTTATCATTGTTTAAGAGACAGAGACTTCATAGTTTAACCGACAATCCTAGGATGAAGAAAAAGATTCAAAAGAATTGATGATGGCCCTGTCTTACTGGAAGAGAGTCCTCTAAGACAGATATTATCAGAATAAAAAGCTAAGTCGGAAGATCAAGGAGCTGACTTTCTTAAGCCAGCCAAACTATGGTAAAAATCCAAATTATCCATAATACCTAACTACCAGCCATAGGCACATAAGCAACTCAAGTAAAAGACAAAAATTTATCAGATGACCTCCTCTTCAATGAAGCGTGCTATCCATATTTCTTATATATCAAATTGGAGCTGGTATATGAGAAAGCTAGTTAAGGAACCACAGAAAATCATTTTGCATATTCATTTGTCAGAGGAAAATATATTTCAATAAACATATTTCAGAAAATCATTTTGCATATTAATTTGTCAGAGGAACAAGTGCTTCACTTTGACATTTGCTCAAAAAGTAAACTACATGGGGAAAAACTAAGGCAAACTCAAGACATAAATCAGGGCAAATTTTGTGTTCTTTCAGCTTCAATGAGCTAGCCTTTCTAGCCTATTATGAAGAAATTCAGGGCAAAGAAGTTGAAGTTGCAGGTGACATACAGCAGGCACTAGCACATTCACTGCAGTTTTCCAACTCTGTAGAAGAAAGGATTAAAACTGCCTCCAAAGGAAGTAATCTACTCGTTAATTTCCTTATTTACCACATCTGTTCCAAGCACATGGCAAAATGATCTACACCTCAGTTACTTTGTTGAACTAAATTCCAGATGACAAAAAGGAATTTGTTGTGTTACTTCCTAAGAACGGAAAAGTTAAAAGGAGGAAAAACGACACAAAAGAGAAGTATACATAAAGGACTTCAGGTATTGACAGCAAATAGACAGCACCTCTGAACAACATACCTGCTTTGACTAAGAGTTAAAAGAAAGAAAGAAATTTGACAGCAATTATTTAGATTAACAACAGACTTGCATTTCTTTTCACAATCAATTAGAGAGATCGGAGTCCAAATTAACCCCCACCCCCAAAGAAAATAAAAATAATTAGTAACTCTTCCCAAATCCAATCCTCAACACCCAATTCTGAGTATAAAAAGGGAGAAGCACTTTCCAAGTTCTTGTAACTTTGAAAGGAAAAAACAGCATTGTCACCCATAACGTATTTAATATGCAAAGAAGAGAGTAATTTTTTCTTGAAATTGTTAGTACACAATTCAAAGAAAAAATAGGGATTCCCTGAATAAGTTTGGCTTAAAAGTAAAACCCCCAAGCATGAGATGCTTTGCATTTCTTAAGTTCTTTTCGTCCTCTTCAAAAATCCCATGATGAAATCAAGTAACTTCTCAAAGAAAAATCATCCAAAAAAAATTTTTAAGAAAAAAGTCAAAACAAACACCATTAACGGAGCTTGTTTACTGGAATAAGCACCAAAACAATGAATTCCACAAATAATCTAACGTTCTCTAAACAAATATCTAAAACCCACAAAATTCAGAAAAACCCTTCAAAAAGAAGACATCAAGCAAAGAGGGAAAATGGCAGAAATGGGCACCTGGTGATCACAGTTCCGGCAAGCATAAAGGAGAATCTTCTGCTCTTTATCTTCCTTCGGATACAGAATGTTGTTGCTAAACCCATAAAAGAACACATAATCATTAACAAAACCCTCGAGGGATTTACATAAAGTTCACATGCTTTAGCTACCATTATTCAAGTTGAAATTAAAATTGTAAAACCTAACCATTCACGGCAAAATTTCATAGTACTCATTTTGAAATGTGAAGAATAATAGCGTCAAAAACTCCCTTTCTTATTGCTGTCTTCGCTTTCCGGGCAACGGCTACTCTGCTGCTTGCTTCTGCGTTGTCCGGCGGTGTACTCTGGTATTTATTTGGGTTGGGAAGGGCAATGTTGTAACTTCATGTTTAAAAGGAAATACCATATTCTTGGGCTGGGCCCTTGCTTTTTCTGCATTTTAGCCAAAAAGCTCCGGGTAATCTTTTTTTTTTTTTTCTACGGAAGAAATATTTTGCCTTGTGTTTATGTAATTTCTGTTTTAGAGTAAATATTGATTTTCATTTCTAATAAATATATTTACTTTTGTTAGGTTTAGTTCTCAATTATTAATTTTATCTTTCTTTAGTTCTCAATTAATTTACAAGTAATCTTTTTAGTTCTTTTAACGATTTTTTATATGATATATTTAACTGATAATCGATAATTCATTTTTTTTAATATTTTTATCCCATATTTTAATATACCTAAGGAATAAATTATTAAACACTACTCAAATATATTGAAAATCGTCTAAAAATACTAAAGAAATTATCTATATAGTAATTGAGAAACAAGAAAGATAAATTTAATAGTTGGATACCAAATTTTACAGAGGTAAATATGTTAAAACTAAAAAAAAATTTTTTCAATGCACAATGCACATTTATTATTTTATTTTTAGATTCTAATAATTTTTTTAGATAAAAATACCAACATTAAACTCTATTCAATCACATTAAATATTTTTGTTTTGAGAAAATGGTCTGTAAAATTAGATAGATGTATTAAAAAAGGCCATGAGTGCTAAAATTTCAAGGAGACTTCATGAGCATGAATATATAAATTATGAATCGGTTTTATTTAAATTGGATTTTATTTCAAAGAAAAAAGTGAAGTTTATTATTATTAAATTTAATGAAAGTTAAACGTTCATGAAAGAAAGAAGATGTGAGGCCTAAAATTTTAAAAAAATAACCTGAAGTGTAGAGTGAGTCAAATTATCTATCCAAATAAACCCTTAGTCTCCTCCACCTAAAAAAACACAAAAAATTTCAAGATTATGCAAAAACAAGAAGCAAAGGGTATATAGAAGACTAACCATTCAGGGCAAAACTTATAGACACTCATCTTGATAAAAATAATGTACAGAGTGAAAGCTCTTCAGAATCAATATTACAAACCAAATGAAAAAGACACCAAATTTATAGACAGCAAAGGGTTATCTTATTATCAAGCAAACAGAAGTGAGTGCAATACTGACATGAAGAAGAATCAAGAAAAAGGAATACTGTTCAGAAAAGTGAAGATCTTCTACTAGGTTCTACAAACCCCCACCCCCCACAACACACACACACACACACCAAATGCTACTCAACAGCAATTGCTCTATACATACATCTCGGGATCCCATGAAGACATTCAACATCTTTATAACAACTTCCGTAACATTCTTTTTATAACATCTTTTAGAGTGTTAAATCCGGAAGATTTCTGCACCCAAGCAATGGCAAAAACTAAGTCAATGTGCTACGTTAAAACAACAAACCACAATCAACTCTTGAGCGCTTTGATACCAAAAGGAAGGGATAAACGGATCATGCAGGAATACCCCCATCAAACACCAGTCAGTTAAGAAACATCTTCATGAATGGCTTATTCCCTTTCCTTGATTCCAAGAAACAAACAGATAAACCAATAACTGTCCAGAGAAAAATCCTAAAGAGACCACAGATGGAGATGCATTTCTAAAGGGTAAATGGCAAATGCAGGATACAAGGACAATCAAATCAGAACCAGTTATTAAGACATGAAGCTCACTAGTACATCTAGAAACAAATGGATAATCATACCACTTTATTCTCAAGAAATAATTACGAATAGGCAATAGTTCTAATGTCTAACCACCAATACAAAGAGTCCATAGGAGGAAAAGCTCTATCTTCTTAAGCATGAATGTAATGGCCTGTGAAATACAACATAAGCTTCAAGAAACTTGCATTGCAATTAGGTTTAGGTTCATTAAGCCAAACCATCGTCACCATGCACCAAAAGAGTTATTGTGGTCAATTATCCGAACACAATCCTATAAAAGAAAAAGGCATGCTCCCAATCCCAAGAAATGATTTTTTTAAAAAACACCTTTCTTGAAAATAGACAAAAAAACAAAGAAGCAAGGACATCAAGCTTCATAATATTAACTCAACCTATCACCGCTGCAAATTCAATATCAGTACTAGCTAAATGCAAATCTAACAGGATTTCACCTAAAGACCATCACGGGAAGAGAACAACATTAGACAAGTGCAAAACCTGATAGACCAAAAAGGTCAACATCTATACACCATGATGAAGCTACTTAGCAAGGGCCACAAAAGTAATTACTACGTTAAGAAACATTACAGAATTGATTAATAACTAAAGAACAACAATAAGATCCTTGAACACTCACAATCTACCATAACTACTTTAAGTAAAACTTTACACCGTATTTATTTTAAATTCCAACAGGTCTAATCTCACAGTATGTCACCAAGAGCTAGGCAAATTTACCCAGAGATTCAGTTATAGAAGGTTGATACAACGAAAATTTGAGATAGTTTCATCAAATCGCTCCAAACTGCACATGCTCACCATTAATGCTTCCTGCTATGTCTCCTGCTCCTGCTCTTGCTCTTCTTCCTCCTGCTCCTTTCTTCTGAATCAGATTCTGAATCGGAGTACGAATCAGACTCGGATTCTGATGTTGAACTGTACTTCCGATGCCTTCTCTTGCTCTTTTGCTTTTTCTTCTTCCTCTTTCTCCGCCTCTCCTCCTCTGAGTCAGTTGATAAACTGGAGCTTGTGTCACTCTCGGCAGAAGAATAATCAGACCCAGTGCCTGATGACGCCCCACTGTCAGACTCAAAAACTGAAGCCTCACTATCACTACCAGACTCAGTATCCGACTTATGCTTCCTCTTGCTCTTCTTTGCCTGTTTCTCACTCTTTCCTTCTTTTTCTTTTCCACTATCAGGATTATCTAAATCATAGGAAATGGACACCTTCATCCTCAATTTAGGGTTCTTCAACTGTTGTGTACGAGATGGTCTTGAAATATAAACTCTCTCATTTTTGCACTCATATGTCCAATGCCCAGTTTGGAAGCACTTCTGGCATTGAGAAGCTGCCCCAAGAGTAGACATTGAACTCTTCAGGTCCTTCCTTTCACCCAACCTTACTTGCTTCTCGGTACTCATCAAATACATCTGTCTCTTAGCTTCTTTTCTTTCTTGCCATCTACTCGGCCCTTCTTCCTTCTGCCCATAAGCATTCACATTGCGAGCTGCTGCAGCAGCTGCACGTTCAGCCTGAGCTCGGCTAAGACCCTTTGCAGCAGACAACGTTTGAGCCTTAATCTTCTCTGCAGCATCCTGTGCACCTCTATCGTCGTTCGCACCCGACATATTTTCTTTCTTGCTTTCAGATAACTTCTACCTATAACTTTGAAAACCCAAAATCAATCAATTTAAAGTTTAGAATTTTCCTAAGATTAAAAATAATTTTCAAAATGAAGAAGTTTGGAACAAAATCCAGACTAGGTCAAGAAAGCATAAAATTCAAGAACACACAAATTAATAAGTCTTTTCTTCAATATGCTTAAAAATATTTTAGAGTGAAACAAAAGAGGAACGAACTTCCGGAAAACAATTAAAAAAGAACACGGGGAGAAAAAAAGCAATTGAAATCAGCAGATTTGAGCTCAATTCGAATAAACCGAATTTGGCTCCAAAATTCTTCACAAAATAAACATCCAAATGAATGACTATTGATAATAACGTAAAGAATCCGCTTCTCCACAAAAGATAAGAACATCTTACCAGAGATCTCCGGCGATGGTTGTCTCTTATAGTAAATACGGTAAAAGACGTCGAGACCGTACCGAGGGTTTTAAATCTGTTCGGTGTCGCCTCTATTTATAGAAAGCTCCGTAAATAGTCTGAACGCATAGGAAGTGTTCGTGAGTAATATAAGCTCCGTAGATGGAGATTAGCATATAGATCTGAACGCTTGATATGAGTTCATCATCTTGAAATTATTCCTAGGTTTGGCTTTCTTTTTTTAATTAAATACTAAAATAGACTATTTTCTAACTTCCTTTTCAAAATAGGCTAATTTTCTTTTTAAATCTTTCTTATATTACACTTTTACCACAAAGCTTTTTAAAATTTTTTAAGTAGACCTTATCACTTTTGATCTATTGCACTTTGATCCTTATTTTTAACAAATATTTTAAATCATGTTTAAAGCTTTCACTAAGTTATGCAATTTTTTTTTAATTACAATTTTTTCAATAAATCTATATTTGCTCGCATACAGAGGTTGAATAATATATTTTCTACCTAATACAGCTTCCGCTTTGAGATCTTTGAGCTATTCTTATACGGATCTCTTGTTCCAGCGACTGGTCTTAAAAGCCTGGTAATGACTTTCACTTCGCCTTTCGCTCTTAGAGTAGTATTATATCTTCTGATAAGAATTTATACCGTGTGTTCTGAGTATCACAAGCCTATAGAACTAAGATAACCACAACCCTCTTCATTTCCTTCCCAACGAGTGTACTCTCAAAGAAAGAAGATTAAAGATAAGAGGGATAATAATCAAATAGCAATCTTTATTTTTTCAAACTTGAAAAGCATACATAGATATATTGAAGAGAAAGTTCTCAGAAGAACATTGCGCACTTCTAACTACTCACTCTAAACAAGAAAGGAAATTTAGAAATACATTATTCGGAAACACACACTATTATCTTGGATAGATTTCTAACTCCCAATACCTCCTCCCTCCTTCTTCTTCTTTATGTAGAGCTTTAAAATGTCTTCAAGGAATATTTTCACGTGATATATGATCCTACTTATTCAATAATGGTTAAAGTTTTTGTCCTTCTACTATGTCAATAATAGAGCTCCTTTTACAGGACATCTTCTGCAGCTCATCCTCCTTTTATAATAAGTGCACAGGTGGTCTTCGTCTTTTTCGAAAAGCTGACAATACTGTAGAGTTGTTTTTTCTGACATGGCCAACCAGCTATCTGTGATGTTTTCTAGCAATTCCTTTAGCATCTTGAAATCTGCCTCTCTGGTCTCCTTTTTGTTAGTGAAAAAGATAAGATTATTTCCTCGAGCATTGTACAACCATATCTTATCTTTATTGAAGATAATATTTCGAAACAAATTGTATATATCTTTGAACTCTTGAGCTCAATTTAGGTAAATCTATTATGTTATCAACAGTTATTATTTTAGTAGGGGCCATTTGAGGTTCGAACATTTTCGATGTCATTCCTATTTTTATTATATATTCAAATGGTAAATGTCCACGAGGAATTGGTTCATGTCCATCTTTAATCCATTCAAGTCCTGCAAAATAGAACATATTCTGAATAGTTTTAACAAACTCCATTGTAGCTTTGAGTATGCTCTTAGGCAGCTGTTTTAATTCTGTTAAATTGGGACTAGGATAGATAGAAAGTAATAATCCATATTGATATAATCCACCAATAATATTAGCAAGTGCACAAGGATAAATAATAGCTTTTTGATAACGTCCACAGTCAGTAGCTTTGAAACAAGAATATACCATAATATGTTCACAATAGAGCTTATGATATATTAAGAATCCTCTTCAACTTGAGCATAATTATCTGGCTTTTTTGGCATTCTTTCCATAGCTCTTTTCAAGACTTCGCTTTCTGAAAAAATATTTTCAGAGCTTGTTATTTAAATATCTTTAGGAATTCCAAAATAAACAAGATATTCATAATTCCCTCCTTCACCAAGAGGTTCAACTGTTAGATCTCCCAATTTGTATTTTCATTTTAAAATAGCTTTAGAATTATCTTTCATATCTATTTCGGGATATTTACCTTGAAAGACTAATGTTTTATTTTTTCGAGACTTGAATCCGTTTTCATCCTGTGTGGAAGGGTTTTCTTCACGAATATCTTGATGATTTATTTTATTCTCAATATCTTGTATTTCAAATAGTGTTGTCGTAAGTTGTGTACTTATCTTCTCTATATCTTCTGAGAAATTATTTATTATTCTAACCAATTTGGCTATCTTCAGCTTCCGTTGTTTGTGTATATGCTAAACTATTTTCATTTCCTGAAATATGTTCAATATCAAAATCGAAGTGAGAAAACCATAATCTGCCATCAAATGAGTCTCTTATTTGCAATGGTAGACTCTAAATTATTCTTAATAAAAGTCTTAACCTGCGTATTATTTGTTCTAACAAGAAATTTAGTAGGTAAGAAAAATATTTCAAATTTAGCAATTCCTCTCTTAACGATTAATAATTCTTTCTCATTAGTATGATAGTTCTTTTCGGCATCTTTAAAGGTTTTTGAGGCATATTTACAAACTAATTCGGGATGTACTTTCTTACAATCTTTTTCTTCACATATTTTATTGGTATGATTTTTCTTACATTTTAAAATTGCAGACCAATATATATCTGAAGCATCATTTTCTAAAATAAGAAAGTCATTTTCTAATGGTACTTCAAGCAACGATAAATTAGTACAGTAATTTTTAATATGTTTAATTACGTTGGTATCTTTCTGTCCAAGTTTATATATAATTTTTTTTTTGCAATTTAACTTGTAAACAGTATCTAAGTTCAGCAAGGTTCTTTACAAATTGATCATCATAGTTAAGACATCCTAAAAATCTTTGCAATTATTTTTTATCTTCCATTTTATCTGGAAATGATAATGTTTTTGTTGAAATATGTGGTTATAATTCAATACTTCCTTGGTCAATAACTAGTTGTAGATACTCTATTTTGGTTTTTCCTATTTCTGTTTTTTTCTTAGAGAGTACAATTCCATGTTTATTACACAAAGAAGCAAATTTTTTAAATGTTTTTCATGTTCTTCTATAGATTTAGAAAAAATAAGTATGTCATCAATATATACGACACAAAATTCCTTAATTATTTTAAATATATTATCCTTCCTTCTTTGAAATATTTGTGGAGTATTTTTTAATCCAAAAGGAATCTAGATTTACAATCAAATTTAGAATAATACTTAAATCATGCTATTTTCTTAAATATTAATTCTTTATTCATGAGAAAATATCCATCAAACTTGATTACCTTGTTTAGCTTTTTATAATTAACTACCGTTTGTGCCTTTCCTCGTTTTATTTCTGAATGGTTTCTCATCATAAAGGTGGGACTACTATGAGGATTTTTACTTTCTTGTACTAATCCTAAAGATAATAACTTAATTTATTTGTTTATCAAATTCAGGGATATCTTCTTTGCTATATCTCATTGGTTTTACTCTAATTATAACATTGGAGTCTTTTAACTCAATATCTGCTAGAGTTTTATCTAATCCCCATTTTTCTATTGGATTTTCTCCAAAGGATGTTTGTAATTCTCTAAAGATATATGGACTTATAGTATTTTGTAATGCAACTTATAGTACTAGTATATGTGTTGGTGATGTATTTGAAAAAGTAAGCTTGTAAAGCTGGAATAGGTTTTAATAAATATGTCTGATATTTTTGTAAGGTATCTCCAGCACGTTGGGCTATGCAACTTTAAAATGGATAATAATATGCAGCGATAGACACTGCTTCAAAAACACGTTCATTATAAAATTTATGTCCACAAGGCGTAGTAAAGTGAACTTAAGTATTTGTAATTGGCTAGTAACATAAAATTATTTCCTAATAATACATCACTACCATGGTTTTCTGATTGGTAGATTAAAGATATTTTAACTATATAATTTCCTATTTGAACAATTATATTTTTGGCATATAAGTTAAATTCTAGAGCCTGTCCATCTATACATATTCCTTTTACTATTTCTGTTCAGGTTAGTTTGTCAATAATGTTCAAGAAGCACGTTCCTTTTACAAAGACATATTCCTACTCTTGTATCTATAAATACATGATAATTTCATTCTATATATTCTGGATATTAATAATTACATTAATAATAGGCTATATTTTAAGTAACAGGTTTGATGTTAAACATCATCATTGGTTGTTTATCTTCAAATTTTCTAGAATTAAATATTCATTTTTCTCCTATAATACAAGTTAAGCCATTCTGTTGAATATCATATGGTCGTATTGCTTCTAGGAAATTCCCTCCTAAAAGTAATAGAATATTACTAGAAATTCTAGTATCCACAAGCATTTGTATGTTCATTGAATGTTCTTGCCCTACATAGTCGATGAATATTATTTTACAATCAACATATGTATGTATCCCATGAATGTTTTTATAATATTCATAAAATTCATAAGGCTTTTCTAGTACTAATTTTGGTAATGAAGTAATCATATTTTTGTGTATATAGCTAGAAGCCGCTCCAGTGTCAATGAGAGTTGCAATTTCTTTCTCTACATTTCCACCATTATATTTACAAGTTAAATAAACAAGATCTCATTGTATTTAGTTTAATTAGATTTATTGAACTACTCATAGTTCCATGAGAGAAATTTTTTCTATTATTATTACCTATACAGGAAGGTATTCTTTTAAGAATTCGAAGCTTGCTATCTTCTAAGATTATATTTTTTTTTTGTTCTTTGATTATTATAAGAGATATTGTTGAAATCTAAGATTATTTCTTCTGGTAATATATGAGATAATTTTTCTCTTAACTGTCTTAATGGTATATATCCTACAACATAACTATATTCATCTTTTATTTTAATATTACTATTTTGCCCTACTTTTATTATCTCCTTGTGGTGTGAAGTACAAAAGGTATATATGATTTTTTGTCGTAATACTAAAAGCTCTACTTCCTTGAGACATTCTTATTCTATGTAATTGATAGTATAAATTAAGATATCTATCTAGGTTTTCATTAGCTAAGGACACATCATAATTTGATTTGATTGTAAATATAAGCTTTTGGTAAACTAAATTTCCAGACACAAGTCCTAATAAAGTATCAATAGGATCATTTAATATTCTATCATCTATACAATATATTTGTATTGGAAAATCTATCATTTCTCTAGAAAAGGTTTTGATCAATATTTGGACTGCTTTGCTATAGTTACATCTTTTTATTTCCTTTTTTACTTCAGGGTTTATTTTACTTAGTTCTCTTTATATCATCTCTCTTGTTAATAAGGGTATTATGGTTTTTCCTTATGTATTTTTAACTTCTATAGATTTTTCAGACATTTTAACAACATAGATAGCTTTGTGAAATATTTTGAACTTAGGTATATCAAAAACATCTTTTTCTCTTATTCTTAATTCAAGCTTCTGAGTTTGTTTAAACCTGTTTTTTTATCGAAAATTATAGTTAAGAGTCACTGCTTTCACCATCTTCTATTTCTTGAATATTTTCTTGGCTTATATCTTCTTCTTCTTGAGTATAAGTTCTTAACATATACATTGGTTCTTTTATTGTCTCTTCATTCGAAAGTTGTCTCTTCTTCTTCTACTTCACTATCCATTTCGTATAAGGATTCACTATCGCTAAATTCGCTAAATTCACTGTCTTTCTATTGGCTCAAATTCTTCATCTTTTAAAATCTCTTCATATATTTTGTAATGTTTTGCTTGCTTTTTTTCTTTTCTTTTTGGGTATTCGTTAGCATAATGTCCTTCTTCTTTACATAACCAAAATGTAAATTTTTTAGATTTCTTGTAGGAAGTTTTATTATATTTCCTTCTTCTGAAAATATCTTTTTCTAGGATTATAATATCTCTTCTCTTTAAAGTATTTTTTTATATATTTTATACCTTTTATTTTTTGTTCTTATTCTATTATTACATCCTCATTACTAAGAGATCCTAATTTTTCACAACAACCCTCGCTTCTATGTTTTATAATCTAACTTGTAATCTCTAGCTTGTTGGCACCATTTATTTATTTTCCTTTTGCTAAATTCTATCCTTGATCCAAGACTATCTTCATGAGTTTTTATTACTTCATCATATTCTTTTTTTATATTTAATCCCCAAGGATAAGGTAGTCTTAACATGAAACTTTCTAAAAGTTGGGTTTGCTCTTCTTTGCTAGGTTCTGCTTGATAGTTATATTTACTAAATTCACAACTATGATTATTAAAATAACACATATCGCATATTTGAAAATTTTGTATTTTCCATTTCCCTTCTGCCTTTTTTCTTTCTACAATTTTTAAGTTATTAGTTGACCATGCTTTTCCAAGGAACTCATATCTAATGGCTCTCTCAAGTCTTGATAATAAATATCTAGCAATAACATCATTCATATTTCCTATGGTTTCCGTTCCATATTTTATAGTGTTTAAGTTTGTAGTATTTATATATTTCCACCAGGTAACCATATTTCCTCTAAAAGTATTTTGTATAAAATTAAATGCATCTGTGAGTTACATCCTCTTAACTGTACTACTAAATCGGTATTTTTACCCATGTTTCTATGACTTTGCTTTTATTATTATAACAATCTAGATATAGCCAAACTCTATTTGAGTTTACAGGATGTTCATAATTGACTGCCGAATTAAATTTTCTCATATAATTTTCTCTTATAGTCTCGCCTTGACTGTCTTCTATATATGTGATGTATATTTTCACTAAATGAGAATTCTCTGTATTTTCTGGTCTAAATGGAGTATTTATCAGTGGGGAATTAAAAGTTCTTGTAACGGAGACACTATTTTCTATTTTTAAATTAATCTCTTTCTATTGTTCAACTAGTTGTGATGGATTGGTTATAACTCTATTAAGTTCAGACAAATTTTCTCATTTTGTCGACATATATTCTTTCTCTAATTCTTCTAATTTCTCTTGTTCTTCTACCAATGCTAAATATTTTATATCTTCAGTTATATTTTCTGTTATATCTAGAAGTCCCCATTTAATTGGAGAATAACTAGATCCTCCTATATTAATATTTTCTATCATTTCCCCTAATTCCTCTATATTAAATTTGAATTATCCATCATCTGTAATATTTTATTTAATAACATTTTTATTTCATTCATATCTCTATTGACATAGAGTTTGTAAACTAATAAAGAATATATAGGAGTAATTAATAAGTTTTTATTAAGTATTTTTAATTCTTCTCTTATTTTAGAAGATGTTCATGATATATCAGAAATACTTTCTACTACTGGTTCTAACTTAATACTTTTTTCTTTTATTATCTTCTCAAACCTTTCAATAATTTCTTATTGTTCCAGATTTAAATCAGAGAGTATTATTTTATTCATTATTTTTATTCAATAATTACTTAATTTTCCTTATTTATATTTAATAAGTGATTGTAGTATTTAATACAGTGATTACAATAGCTAATATATTCATAATTTTGAGGTTCTTGTTTCATTTTGAATTTTTCTTTTTCTTTAATCCAATATTCTTAATTCTTTGTAGATCTACTTCTTCTTTTATTATCTTCTCAATCTTTTGCTCTTTTATAATTTCTATCTATAATTGATATTATATTGCTTTCTTCTATTCCAAGAAGTGTTTTCTAACGATGAATTCGTAATTCATGGCTTTGATACCAATTTAGAGACCTTTTTCTTTCATAGTTAAAATTATCTTTTTATAAGTATCTTTGTATCTTTTAGCAAACTATTGATTCTTTTTAAATGAAATTTTTTATAACTTATATTCTTGTCAGTAATTAGTTCATAAGTTGCAATTAAATCTTCTAATAATTGTTTATCGATATCTAGTTTATATAATAGCTGACAAAAATTTTGGCTCTTATTACTAGCTATTTGTTATAGTCTACAAATTTCTTCAATACATATCTAATGTATATTAACAAGTCTACATATTCAAAATATTTAAGGACTTATTTAAAAAGTTTTCAAAGTTATAAGGCTTTTGGAGAATAAGGTAAAAATAGATACTGCACTCTCTATATGCGATATGCCCTATTTAGGAAGTAATATATTAAATAAGCCTAATTTAATAAAAATCTTAAAATGAATTCTAAGGAGAGAAAAGACCCTCTATTCAACGCAGTATATGAGCAAGTTCTCCATTGTTTTTGCTTTTTTTAAGTAGTTAAAAAAAGTACTCTAAAAAAATTACTATATTCGTTTCATAATATAAGATTAAGTTATATTTCACATAAATTAAGAAATAGGTGTTTTTTAAAATTTTATTATATATGAATGAGTTTAAATTTTGAGAAGTACTAAATAATAATACATTAAATAAATAGAGGTATTTTTAAAAAAAAAACTTTATAAAGTTAAAAAAAGTCTATATTATGAAACGAAGGTAATATATTACTACCTTCATTTTATAAGGTTAACTTATCATATTTGGAGTTTTATATTATAAGATGATTTCCTTTATAATTTTTTTTCCCAAGAACATCTCATTCATTTAATATATCACCACTTAGTAATTTTCAAAACCTAAATTATTCACATATGATAAAACCTTGAAATATAGGGAGGAGAGAGATGAGAGAAAATAAAATCTTGAAATAGTAAATTTATAAAATTAATAAAAAAATATTACAAATATTTTTAAGTAACCTAACTTATACTATGAAACGGAGATAATAAATTTAATATTTTAATAATATCAATAAACATACTAAAAAATACCTTTAGAATAATAACTTTTCTAAAATAATTTTTTCCAACTTATTTTAAACCAAAATTATATATACCAACATCTAAAAAACATATTATATCTTAAAATAAATTAGAAGTTTCTTATTTTAAGGCATTGGGAAAGGTCCTAATTCCTTCTAATCATATACTTGCATTAAGAGTTCTTGTTTCTTTTTATTTCTTAATGACAGTAACTCTTAATCTTGGGAAATATTTTCTTCTAATATAATCTTGAAGTTAGTTTTAAATATTTCTCATAAAAATATTTTCTTTTTTTCCTTGAAAGAAAGAAATTAGTTAAAAACAATCATAGAAAAAAATTAATTAAAATTAATCATGAACTATTTTAATTTTTCTATTTTTCTATTTATAATCATGAACTCTACTTTATCTTTTTCTAATCATGAACCCTTTTTGTTCTCCTAAATAATTATTAACTTTTATTTTATCTTTTTTAACAATCAACTATTTTTTACCTCTAAAATATAACCATCAATTCATGACTATATTTGAGAGATAAAAAATAGTTAACAATTACTTTCAGAAAAACAAAAATTATATTCACGATTAAAAACAATAAATAAAAATTCATAATTATAAATATAGTTATAAACAAAAAATATAAAATAATTCATAATTAAAAAATAAAATAAAAATTTATGATTATAAAAACAAAAATTTAAAAAGCTCATGAGTACTTTTAATTAATTTCTCAAAGAAAAAAAAATTCGGAAGAAAGACATTTGAAGATATATATGTATAGAAATAATTTAAAACTCAAATATTTACATAAATTTCTAAAATTTTGGAGTAAGAATATCTATTAACAATTCATAATTCTATTGGTCTAATTAAAACTTGTTTCCAATTTCCTTGAAAAGGAAAACTTGTTTCCAATTTGATTTAACTTGTCAGTCCAGACACGCACAAACATATATATATATATATATATACATATATATATATGATTAAAACAAGAAGTGCAATTAATATATTAATTTTTTTAAAAATTCCTAATAGAATATATTTTAACATGTCTAAAAAACCAAACTTCCAATATATATTACTAAGTTAAAAAGAAGTTGCAATATATATTAGTAGAAGAATAGTAGCACTAACTAAAAACCAAACTTTTGAAAACTCTAAATCCGTGACTGAGTGGCCTTATTTTACAAAGCAAACAACAAGGCCATAGTGGAATCCATTCATGTGTTCCTCATTAAAGAGTGACGACCCAACCCAAGGCAACCTTATTTCTGAAGTGACCAAAGCATTTGAAATATTATAAACACGATCCATTTCCTTCCAGGTTCTTGCAGGGAAAAATGAAGCATTCAACATGAAACTAAACAAAACAGCGGATTAACTATTATATGCAGTATGCCTACTGCAATGTTCATTTGGTATTCTTCAAAGGCGAAGAAAACCGATGCCGAAATTTACCATAGACAAGGATCTTTATGTTCAATAAACTACCAAGAATCATAAGAAGACTACTACATAACAGATGTTATTGTTCTGGTTTTTCCTACTAGAGATATCCTAATATTAGGAGCTAACCAAAAAGTATAGCCGAACCTGATGCTTCTTGGTAAAACAAAAAATACTACTATGGAATAGCCCCATTTAGAATATGCCTGTAAGAAGGTTCGCTGCTGTTGATATAGCTGCCCCAGTTATGGCACACTGCACAATCTGCTCATGTGAGTGGTCGTCTGTTGTCAGTGCCACTGCTGCACCGGTTAGCGCCCCAGCCAACGCACTATTTTTCTGCAGAAAAAACGGATTAAGATTAACTAACAAGAGAACCTTATTAACCAGAATGGAAATTGCTCAACTTGTAATATGCTATTCTAGTAATAATATGTGAGGCTCTCCATTTATCCTCACTCAGCGAGAGGAAATCAAACAGTCTGGATCAGTTTGCTGTCGGCATAAAGATGTGGCAACTCCCTTCCATGGATATTCAAACAAGTTGGATCTTTAAAATCAATGCAGAACCAATCTAAAGAAGGAGCCAGAAAGGTGCGAGATAAACCAAAATATGCCTGATACTCAAGTTGAAAACATGTATAGTTACCCAATCATGAACTCCTCGAGCTTCTTTCAATCCATAGGTTAAACCAGAATACATCCCTGCGGCCAATCCTGCAGCATCCAAATAAATGCTCAGTGAAATCCTCCTGCATCCACTGCCCAAAACATTCATGCTGGGAGAAAATATTTAGTACAAGAATCAGGGACATCTCTTATAGGCACTGCTAAGGAAATAAATCGATATATTCCCTGGTTAGTTGAGAGTAGTGTGTAATAGCAAGCATGATTCAGATACTTAACTAACCAGCTAACTACAGAAGTGAAAATTTAGCCATTTGGAGATATCTTGCAAAAGGATCGATAAAGAGAATCAGGGGAAGCACCACACCATTTCAATCAAATATAAATCTCAATATGAAGTTTTGGCTTACCCCACTGCATAGATTCTTTTCCCGTGCCCTTCACCTGTTCAGAGCAGAAGGTTCACCAATGATTAGAGGACAAAACATAAAAAATATAATGCAAGGACATAAACCACTAAAATTTCCAAAAGCGCTCAAGTACTTGGGCATGATGAGAAATATTGCTTAGCAAGACCTAATATCTTCTCACGGCCTACTAAAGCTGATGTTTCAACACAAGTCAACAACTTGTTTCCCTCCCCTCTGGCTTCAAGAAAATTAAATATGCAGGCCAAAGGAAAAGAAAAGAAAAAACATGCATAAAAGTGAATTTTGGCTAAAACATACCATAGCCTCAATAGTCTTTCCATTAGTTTCTCCTGCAAGGAATATTTAAAAGAATCAGATAGACAACAAAGTAAGAGAGTATATCCGAGTAAGGTACATAAAAACACTTCAATAATATCCTACAAGATTAACCCGACAAAGATTATACGAGGGCTAACCAAATACAGTCTTCCAGGTGACGTTTTTTAACATCTTTAGGCAAAAGAATTCCAGCAAAATGAGTAGCATCAGAATACTCAGATTTGCTTTCAAACTCCTAGGTAGATTTAAAACCTGTTGCTCCTCTACGTTCTTTACCAGGTTCCACCAACTAATAGACACGCCCACCATCACAAAATCACTGAAAATATTTCACACTCTCCCATCAAACAATTAGACATTTTCAACACTTGGATAGAGCTACGTGTCCCACAGCCAAGGACACGGCCAAAAGTCATCTTAGAGTGCAACATATATATATATATATATATATATATGTTACATGCTTCTTAGCCACTAAATTTTCCCCTATCATCAATCCTAAATTAACAGACCTATCTAGAAATGAAAACCTGCAATGAAACTTTTAAGAAATTTAGGGCGCAGAGAAGAATATTAAATGCTTCAATTGATTGTATTTCTTATTCATTATGATCTACTATTCATAGGCTACAAAGTCCTAATCAATATAGGATTCTAACCAACCACTAATAAGGATTACTGCTATAATAATAGCATAATACAAAGTATCCTAGTTATAATCAATATAGGATTCTCATAGAATCAAAGATAATATAAGAGAATCACATACTGATGTGATATCTCCAGCAGAAACTATTCTGTCAAATACAT
Source organism: Catharanthus roseus (assembly GCA_028651295.1). Classification (NCBI taxonomy): domain Eukaryota; kingdom Viridiplantae; phylum Streptophyta; class Magnoliopsida; order Gentianales; family Apocynaceae; genus Catharanthus; species Catharanthus roseus. Next base: position 10,882,427 of record JAPQWS010000093.1, on the reverse strand, counting down.
ACCTCTAAGATCAGAAAAACGATTCCTCTTGGAACCACTTATCTCTGGTGGTAGACCACCACTACTATCCACTCCTGCCCCTGTTCATACATTTACACAAACTTGTAAAATGCAACATGTCAATAATACACCAAAAAGTTCAAAACGACAGAATCTGTATAAAAAAAATTTTCAAAATATTCAAACGGTGAACAAGATGAAATTATGTTTCGTAACATAAAAGAATGAATCTTTATGTAGGATTTTATCATACATACAATACGTAGACAACAGAATCTACATAAAGAAAAATTTCAAAATATTCCAAGGAATAACAAGATGAAAATATGCTCCTAAACACTAAAAAAACTGAATCTTTAAAAGGATTTTATCATACACACAACACGAACACGAAAATGAATACATTGAGGCAAGGATTTCACCTTCAACAGCTATAAAGTAAGATTCTCGTGCAACTGCTTGAACAGCTCCAATCTACCATCAAAACAAAAGGATCAGCCGAAATGAAGCATTTTTTATACTTAATTACGTACAGAGTTAATCGCTTTTCCATCAAATTACCACATTTAGCAGAGTAATTTTCAAGCTTTACAAGAAAAGAGCAAAGACAACAGAACAGCAAAGTAACAATAATGTTGAATATCTAAGGGAAGATAATGAAAGCTTAAATAATAATAATAATAATAATAATTACCCCAGCGGCTTTGACGAAACTTTCAGCAATACGATTAAGAAGGGGATGTCCTAAATCAAAAAGGCCATTCTTATCAAAGCTTCGAAGCTCATCCAATAACGATCGAGTCTCCAAATTACTACTCCCGCTACTGTTCATTTTCTTCTCTTCTCTTCTTCTTCTTCTTCTTCTCAAGATCGTAACTAACTAGAATGAAAAACAAAAGGAAGATGGAAATACTAATGCTATGCTAGTATTATTATTATTATTTTTCTTTGGAGAAATTACAACAAGAGAGAGAGAGAGAGTAAGAACAAGCAGGGTTGTTCTAGACTAAAAGGACACGCGTATCGTTCTTGTTTTACACGTGTCCTTTTGCTGCAACGAGAATCGGACTTCGCCACGATACTTTTTGTTTACGTGGCATCCCTTGCCCATGACTTGTTTTTTTCTTTTTTTAATTACAACTTTTTTTTTTCTTTTATGCATTTAGAGAGGAGGAGAAGGTGCAAATCGAAACAATTGATTTACCATAACTAATAAAAAAATATATAAAAAAAATATTAGGAGATTCTGAGATCATCTCTATAATCTCAGTCTTCTATTTTATATAAATTATAAATATATTCATATATATTTATAACTAATTGATTCTTAGTATTATTTTTAATTTAAAACTTAAGTATAATATTTTTGCAATAAAAAATTTTTAAAATCTTTTAAAACTAATATTCTTTTATTCTAATCTTTATTTATAACCATATATTAACTCCCATACTCGTATTAAAAAAGAAATCCAAATTTCCTTTCATATTCAATATATTCAATAAGTGAGTGATACAGTTGAGTATTTTTCGTTTAACAAAACTACCTAAATGAGCAAAAGCATACAAAAAAACCAATGCACCAAACTAAAATGGCAATGGCCAACTAAATCTACCAAATCACCACCCACTGCTGTTAGGGAGATAGAGCTTCCCTCACCACCGTCACCGAAAGCCGCCGGTCCCGCAAGGTTAAAACACTACAAGTATCCTACTTTCTTCCTCCCCGAAATCGTCCACACTACTATATGTGCTATTCATAATCTTTTTTATAAAATATTTTCTCCTTAAAATTTTATTAATAAAATATATTAAATTATCTCCAAACAAAAAAACTAATCAATTTTCAACTCGGAAGTATTCTAAAGTGACAACCACAAAATAAAAGTTAGGACCGTATGCTATCAAAGCTACTTGCTCTGTTGAAACTAATGAAACTAAAAATCACTCAATTCCTATAATACATCATATTTTCAACTTTAAACTAAAAAGGCTTCGTCGAATGGACGATATTAGAACATGCAAGAAGCACTTGGAAAGCCCTCAACAAAGGGTCCTGTCTTGTCCTTTCTCTCATATAGTCTAACAAGAAATTGAACCTTTTTTTTCAAAATAAAAACCAATCCTCCGAGCAAATCCCAATAGAGTTATGACAAAACGAGCAATCATCCCAATGAACAAATATTTTCCCCCTGCATTATATAATGTACAACCTTCTATAAGTTAGATTACACCAAAAACAAACTTGAAAAAAAAAAAAATGGCCTCAACCCATACTCACAGTAACACCCACAACCACCATTAGTTCCATGATAAAAAGAGTAAAAACTATAAAGGGCAAATTTTTAGTGCCCCACCTATCACTTATATTCTACATAATTAGAAACGAGAAATTCGAGATCAAGGATTAAAATATACCAAAAATAGGAAAAAGGGGAAAGCTATAGCTAATCAAAGTTTACAAAAGCCAGACAATTTTACTCATGAACTAAAAGCAGAAACCCTACCTACCCAACCCACCCTTCTTCCAATGGCACTGTACAGTATCCTCTCCTACCACCGATGAAATTGCAGCAGCTGCCACCATCTTTCTTGTTAATCAACAAGTCTTCTATTTCTACCCCCATCTTCTTTTGAATCGACAAGTCTTCTATTTCTACCCAGAGATACACTAGACAGATTCCATCAAGCATTAGGCACAGAGCATTACCAAAAACAAAATGGTGGCAACAAACTGAATCCCCTTGGCAATTTATATATCAAGATCCATTTACAGCCATTTCTGGTGATGACTTTTGTGGTGGTACAAGTGAACGGTCATCTCCAGATGCTCCATTTTTGGGAGAATCATGCAATTCATCAGATACCTTTGGGGAAGAACCTGATTCTTTTTCAGAGTGGTCATCCACTTTTCCATCCACATCACTCTGGCCCCTAAGCCCTTTTTCTTCAGGACTTGATACATCAGGTTTCCTATTCGTATCTGATCTGGGAGCTTCAGTCACACCACCTGCTGCCTTCTTGCTAGGTAATACTGCCTGGCTTAGGGTTGAGCACAAGGCAGCAAAAACACCCTCGTTGGGCTTTGCGCTTCTAGCTGACCGCTGCAACCTTTTTGGTTCAGGTTCTTCTTTTGAAGACGATTTCCGTTTCAAACGAAATGCCTCTACCACTCCCCCATCTTGACCAGAATTATCTGACTGCTTTCTAGGAGGGGGTTTATAATCTTCATCATCCTCGTCGTCATCATAGTCAACAAGTCCACCAGGCCTTCATTACCAAATTAAATTAGAATGAAAAATAATTTAGAGACACAATTGAAATCAACATTTTAATAGATTGAATACCTTGTGGATGGGTAGCTTGAAGCAGAACCATTAGGCAAAACGGGCTGAGATTGCACTCTGTTAGTATTTGGCACAGATGCTGATGCTGAATCTTCTTCATCACTAAATGAAACATTCGATTCAGTTAATCGTTATTCATCAAATGAAAAGATTCAGCTAATAGTTAGTTTGACCAGATACCAATTTCCACATTAACAAATTAGCACATACCTATCTTCATTAAAATAGTCCTCCTCTTCTTTCTCAAGAGCTCTCTCATCTATTCGCTTTCTAGGGTCCGAAGTGCTAACATGGTTTCTCAATCCTGTGCTGTCTAGTGCCTGATGGAACATCATAAGTTTCACGAAGTAGTAACAAAGGCAAGGTACAATAGACTCACAACTGTAAGTAGTACCTGTTCATATTTAACTCTTAGAGAGCGTATCGAAGATAGACCATCAAATTTGACCAATTGTTCCCAGAATGTATCAACCAAATACTTCAATAGTATCTTCAGATTCTCCTGCACGCAGCATGCATAAGAACATAAAGATGGCCAAAATTAGTAACATGCAAATATATCACGTAACTTGAGATACACCTGACACTCCCCACCCTTTCAGCTAAAAACCTGGTAAAGATGGTTATGAAAGAAATAGCATGTTATGCCCATCAACTTAAATTTCAATCTGGAGCTAATATTTTAATTGGTAAAAGTACCCGAAAGCTCATATATTCCTACTTCAACCACAGTTACTTAAGAAAGAACAATCACCTTTCGGATATACTCAAAGAGTTCGAGCACAGCAGAATTGAGCAGATTGTAGCGATTCCCATTTGCAACAAAAGCGTCAACAATTGGCTTCAAAATGTTATTCTTAACAATATGATTCATCAGGTGCTCATCCTGCAAAAGATCAGTGCAGTTGCTCAGCCATATCCTACAATCAACGTCCACACATCTCCAGGTAGAGTTACAATAGATATAGAAAAGTCTAGAGAGGAAAGAGTTCTATCCAAGTTAATTAGCACGGGAAGATTCAAGCATTTTGCAATATAGACATTACCATATTTCTTCCTGAGAACCTCAGTTGATTATGCATCTTCTTGTAATATACAGTAGAAAGACAGAAATAATAAAATATAAGTTTAAGTAACCAGAAAAGCAGCAGATCAGGGTTGAAGAAAGAAAGGAAAGAATCGTTTTTCTCATCTTCTCAGAAGAGCATAAAAAGCAGATAGGAACAAACTAAATCCACGTCTGATTAACAAAGCTAAGAAGGAAAGCATGTGCCAGTATCTAATTCAGGAAACCATAAAAGCAGATATAACACCCCACACAACCTAACTTTATTCATCACCTATTAAAGAGGATAAAGAGTCAAACTTCATCAAACCTCTAATGAATCATTTTTTCTTTAAGAAAAAAATGAACTTATTGAAGAATACTTGGGATGCTATAGGGAATTTCAACCAACCACAGAAACAAAAGAACAAACAACTTACATTGCGAGAAATAAGAGTTCGAATAAATCTAACAGCAGCTACTACAAGATACTTTTCTCTTCGACGCGTTAGAAACAAAACTTTCTCAATTACGTTATTGAGAAGAAAGTTGCACCTGCAGAAGAGAAAAATACCACAGCATAAGACAGAATCCAACAGAAGCAATAAAATGGATGATGCAAAAGTTAAAAGGAGATTACTTTATTCTATATGGATGGTGCAAAACACAAAAGCATAGCAGATCACAAATGTTCAACAGTATTTCAGGCTTCACACTACTCAGATACTGAGTTCCTCCATCAGATCTTGCAGACTTGCTGACAGTTTGGGCAGCAGTTTGTGGTGGGCATGAGGATGTAATGACATCAATCAGTTGACCCAAGTGCCTCTCGTAGAAAATTTCAACAATAGTTTCCTTCTGCAGCAAAATTTAAAGGAGGAAATTTTCTAGTTAAATCATCATTTAAAGAGCAGAAAAAGGAAACCAACAGAAAATATCCAATAGTTACCAAAACCAATCTAGCCGCATTACAAATAGATCCTTGAAACTGAAATTCAAATGAGGATTTTCAAAGCACCTATCAACTGAAAGATTTATATGATTATTTGCATTTCTACTTTCCAGCAATATTATCCTCTTGAAACAACCCTAATTAATACCCCTTATGTGAATTCAGAGAGCAATTCTCAAAGTTGGTCTTCTCATATATTTTCATCCACATGCTCAATAATGTGGAAACGGCCTGAGACACAAGTAGAGAGGTGGCTACTCATAAAGCAGAACTCGTCCGTAAAAGAAATGCATAACTTTATGGAGCAGAGATCTAACAGTAAAAGCCCCCCACCCCTCCCCCCACTCCCCGGAGCAGAGATCAACAGTAAAAGCCAAAGTCGAAAAAGAGAGAAATCAGCATTTGAGTAATCAATTCAATTTTCAAACACATGTAGTATAGCGTCATCAACCCTTACACAACCATACTGTAGAAAAGATTAAGCAGATTCCACCAAGCAACAACTGTAGCAAACAGAAATTTTTTAAAAAGAAATGTAAAAATATACACACCTGTGATCCTGATGCAGATGATGCATAGGAGTCCATTAGATTGCGAAGGATTTCAAGAAATTGACAATGCATGTCATCCTCGAAATCTGTAAGCATACCTTTCACCTGAAAAAACAAGAATATTAACGATGCAGGAAACTATTATTCCATGCAAGATAAAAATTTGAATTCTCTTCATACACATGCTCTACTCTAGAAATTTATTGTCAGTCTCCAGGAGGAACATTCTTTTGTTAATTACTACCTATCAAGCAGATACGAAAGAAATTAGCAGACTGCGGGGAGAGTGTTCATATCCTAAGAAATATCAACTGAGTCACATGAGAGTCATATCCCAATCACTTTGGCAGATCCATTAATCTGATTTAAGAATAAACGCCAAAGGACAAACTGGAAAAGTGCATCTTAGAGAGGATCAATCTTCTTGATACAACAAAATATATTATGATAGAATCCTTCATTAAACACCACCCCCCCCAAAAAAAAATTAAATAAATAAATAAAATCAAACTTTTGATAAACAATATCAAGAACACATGTCAAAAACTCCAATAAGCAAATCAAAGAATATAACGCAAAAGACTAAAGAATACACTAGAACAAACTAAACTTGTGTTCTCCCTGAAATTCAGTACCGTACTAAAGTAATGATATTCAACATTGAAATTATAATGATATTCAACATTGAAATTATAATGATATCTTAAGCAGCACTTAAATCATGAACACCACATCTCAGAACTGAAGAAAATATGTTGGGTGCCATAATTATATAATGGTAGCTTAAACCTTTAATTGGCTTCTAGAAAGTCGCAATAGACCAAAAGGGGGAGCTTCTGGTGCTCCTAACTCAGTGCATAGGTGTCGTCACGATAGAAGGGGATAAACTCATATACTCACCAAAAGTCCAAAAAGAGGGATCCCTTCTGGGCGAGTTACATATGCGCGCAAAAGGTTTGGATCTTGATTCAAGAAAAGAATAAGGATGTCTGTCCTGCATCAATTACATCAATTTATTTTAAGAGCATGTCCTTCATAGGTATGAAAAGACAACTAAAATATTCTAAACCACATCACGTAATAAATTACCCTGTCAATACAAGCTTTTTATCTTGACACTGAAGAATATCAGCAATGATGTCAAACATCCCTTCGTTAACAAGATCCCTACAAGAATTTGTATTGAGTTGTAAAATCTACGACAGCAGAAGCACAATAGAACAAATAACCATATAAAAATTCCAATTAGTCCCAAGTTGGGTAGTATATCAGACTTCATACCGATATAGCCGAAGTTGCTGAACCATTTGCAAGCTTTTACTCAGGGTACAAAATTCATGCAAAAACAGTACCTACATGCATAAAAGGAAGAGGTAAGTGCTCAACTTGCAAGAACTTAAATTTAGGAACACAAATACCATTCCCACTCCTCTCAAGTTCCCGCCTTCTCCACACCCTCTCCCCCACCCCCCCCACCCCCCCACCCCCCAACCCACCCACACACACACAAAAAAAAACAAAACAAAAAAAAAAACAAAAATTTCCTTTACTGCATGAGAACCAATAGAGAGTAGAAAATCCTTTCCTACACAAAGATGTAAAAACAAGCCACCTTAATGTAAATACTCTGATTAGTTACATGTCATATGCATATATCCACTCCAATGCACATACAATGTGCGGTGGGTGTTATGGAGAGAGCATGGACTAATTAGCCAGAACTTCCGCTATGGTAGAAGCATAATTTAGGAAGGGAAATTTCCCATGCAACAATTACAAGCAAATGCAAAGATTAAGTAAAGTACAACAGTAGGGAGAACTAGACTTAAAGTTTAAAGCAAAAATAAAGGCATAAACATTCACCAAGTTCTTCTTCGATTCAGCAGAAGTTGACGATGATTTCAATCTAGCAAATAATTCTTGGATGAAGGTGCTGTCATCCTTCAACAAAGAAACAACCTGCCATAAAATTGAATAATCAGGACAGATGGAAGAAATCGTCCCTAAATATGCAAACAACTTGGTTTAGAAACCTTACAACTGCATTATTTGTATGAATTATGGTATTGAGATTTGCAATGGTGCCGTCATCCAATACTCTTGGCAAAATAACATCCTAAACACATCAGAAGATTCAACGATTATTTGCAAAATAAAAACTACCAAAAAGTTCTCCAAACTGTAGCAAATGGTTACCTTCAGATAACCAAGTCTGTAGGTCTGATGAATCTTCGACAGAACAATAGGGTCTTTGATAGGAATGGCCTAGAAAATGACCAAGTATGGGATGAGATACTTCAAAATTTAATTGGAATATCGGCACAGAAGTCCTAGCTGGAGAGAGAATACTGAGGTTACCGATCACATACCTCCTTAAAGACCACGTGCTCTTTTAGAAAATCACGATGATGAACGTGAGATACATCAGGGTCGTCTGCATAACCGAATTTAAGAAAATTGATCGCATTGACTATAATAACAAATTGAACGCATTCAATTCAAGGATGAGAAAACCAAATTGAAAGCTTTAATACCATATTGAGAAAATAGCATTAGATATTAATGCTGTAACAAAGATACTAGATAAGCCCGCACAGGTGTAAGATGTAGTAAGAGTCTTAATGCAGTAATCAAATTGATTCACCATGAATTTTAAGGAAGTTAAACTTTTTATAGTTGGAAAACTGGAAGAGAAACAGAGGCAACTCACATTCCAAACATCCAATAATATCCATGATGTGCTCATCCCCAAAAATCTTCTCAAATATCTGCGGGCTATTCAGCAAAACTGCAGTTCAAAGCAATGGAAGTTAAGTAACCCAGAATGCCTAGACGTCCAATATATGGGCACGAGAATAAAGTTGAGGATACTGACTAATTCCTCTGACTATTTTAAAAATCATGTGAAGACCGTCCACGTTCTCCAAATCTTCACAGATCCTGAACAGCTCCATCAACTTTGGAACAAAATCTTGCTGCATGCGAATAATTTTTCCAGATCATGAATTTTATTAACTGAAGAAAATGACATTAACAAAAGGTAAAGAGTAGGCACAACAACAAGAGTTCACATGCCAGAGAATAAACAAATATTACTGCACTTATACCAAGAAGGGTACCAAGAAACAGAAAAATGAAATTATGGTAGCGCAGGGAGGAAATCGGTCTACTATAAAGACAATCTCTAAAAACTTTTATTTCAGTTTCCTTGTCGAGAAAAAGGGTTATGCTACTTCAATAGTCATATCCAAGAAATTGTAGAGGTTCATGCAGAAAGCATATTATACATTCTAAGCTTAAAAAAGCAAGATAAACAATAAAACCATAAAAGATTAACAACTCTTCAGAGGAGTTATTTTAGAATAATTTGTTGCGATGCGGTTGGTTGAGAAATAGATGCTCAAACGAGGACAAATCTTACATCATGCAGTATGAGATCTGTCACACGCAGTTGATCAGCAATTCCACTCTCAGCTATAATCTGCAAAATTACAAACCAGTTATTTACTGTGCATAATGATATAATTGGCCAATAATGCTACTAATCAAAAGATAAAAAAGGCAAGAATAGGTACGACCCATGATATAACACCATGAGTGCAATCAAAAGGACAAGATTGAGTAGTTTCCACAAGCAGATATGTTAACAAAATAGTTTAAATAACCAATAGCACTTCATTTCCATGTTCTGGACAAGCCCAACATTTACTACAAGCTACCTAGAATACACAACAATGCTATCCTTCTTACAAGAAAGTTTGTCTCATTATTTGAGCAAGTAACTAATTACAAGCTCTCTCAGTGTGTAATTGAACCGTTTTCTTTTGAGAATGAAGAATGTAAATCGGTTTGCAACAGGAGAGGATGAAATCAATAGAGATTAATAGGAGTCTGGAACTAAGATATCAACATATACCTTGAGGATTAACGGTAGTGTGGACAACTCAACTGGAGGCAACTCCCTCAATTCACTGTTAACATTGTGAAATGTCTCATCTGAAAATAACAAGATCAAACAAACATGTGAGATGAAGAAATCCTGATCCTTTGACGCGTACAGGTTTATGCATCCAGTGAGTATATAATAGGGATCGTCCATAAACCACTGTCCAGTTATGGTAAGAGAGAGCGACAGAGAGAACAAAAATAGCTACTGGTAGGAATCGTCCATAAACCACTGTCCTCAAGGACAAATCATTTCAAAATGACTCTAAACTACACCATTACCAGGTATGGCAAGAGAGATGACCTCTAGGCTGCTATCCTTACATAGTGTCAGTATTTCAGGCAGCCAAAAGTTTTTTTATTTTTAAGCCTATTTTTGGAAGGGGGCAACGAGAGACCAATTTAACAATATAATTTTTTGGCTAATTACATCTAATAACTCATAAAAAATAATAGCACACAGGATCTCAGAGAAGTGCTTCTTATTAATTCCCGACGTGGAAAGGGGGGTTCAACATTTTAATCCAAAACAATTCATCTCTCTCTGGACTATTGTTCGTGGCCAAGATACATGTTTGTTTAAATAAAAATTGTTTCACCCATAGCTAATTCAACATGATCCACTCCCCCCTCATACATCAAATCAAATGAAATGTTCCTAAACAAGAAAGAACCAGCAAGGAAACAAAAGAATAATGATCTAAACATCAATTCTTAGAAAATGAATTTAGGATGTAACGTCAAAGAAGAATCCAATCAAAGATCTTTGATAGGATACAGCCACAAACAGATCAGCACAGACCGTAATGAAAAGGAACAAAAAGTGATTATTTTCTCCATTCCTCCAGGCAGAAACAAAGATCACCAGCACCCAACAATGAGCAGTTTCAAACTTGAAAAGTTGCAGAAACACACAAGGATCTTCTCATATCGCATTTGAGTCTATTGCAATCACAAATTATCAACAGGAGAAAAGAGCAACATAAAACGTACTATTCAAGGTATTGAAATGCATATTCCTCTGGACATTGCATATGTTGTCCCTATACAATCCAAAGTCGTCATTTGTCAAAACTCGATTATCAATCAATAATCAAAGACAAAAATCCTGAAATTAATAAAAGTAATGCAAAAAATGTCTTTCAACACATACCATATGTAAGAGCAACCCGTTGTCTCTTGAAAGCTAAGGGCCAATTCTGTTGCATATTCTGGATCCCTCCAGGAAATAATTGTATCTGACATTGCACAAACATGAGAAAACAGTGAAACATAAAAGCAGAAAAATATAGCAACACCAAAGAAGAGAGCCAATGGCAATACCTTCTTGTTTGCGATAAATATCATCTGAGCTTATCCGGTGCAAGAGTAATGTCTCATTATCCTCTTCGTCAATCACGAATAAACCTAGCTCCTCCGATCTCTGCATCACGCAGCATTCAGCTTTGAATTAACATTGTGCAATAACTAATCAAGAATTATAGGGTTTTCAATATCCAAGCAGGATAAGATAACTCAGGATGTAAATTGCTAGTCAAGGAAAAGACACACCTCCAAATAATCAACAGTTACATGCCCAGTTCCTTGGTCATCCCATTTCCCATCATCATTCAGACGGTAAACTTTAACACGCTGAAATAAACATTTTAAATGTAAATATGTTTGTCACAGAGAGAGAGAGAGTTAGCAAATTGATTTCTGTAAAGAACCAGTAAAAAGAAATGCTATTTCAAGCTAAAATTTGATCAGACTATATCACTTTCTCCACTGGGGCACAATTACTAAGTCAATTTCAACAGTCATACATAACATGAATTATGAAATGCACCTATAAGAAAGTTTCCAACAGACATATGTAATAAGAATTATGAAATGCACCTAAGAAAAGAGAACAGCAGCATAGTGACAGAAGAAAAATGATTTAAGTAAAATGAAACATCTTCACTGATATGACAATCAGAAAGCACACCCACCAAACACTTGCAAGCATTGGCGAGTTCTTGGCTTCTATAACTTAAATAGGCACGAAGCATTAAAAATATCAATGAGACGGGAACAAGTTTAAGGGAAAAAAGAAAGGGGGAAGAGAAAGTGTCATACCAGAAAAACAGGAAAAAAAACATAAACAGGAAGTGTGAACTGAAAACAAGCATCACATTGCATAAAATTCGAAAGCTAAAAGCCAACAAACAGGATGGACCCCCACCTAGCCCTGTCGAACAAGACATACTCAAAAAGCACCTTTTATTAGAACACCTTTGGTTACTATCCAGCATGAAATTTTTAAGAGCTTCTGAAAAAAGGAAGTTACCTGCATAACCTCCAAGAATGCAGCCTCTCAACTTTTCAGATCAGTATGAGTCAATTTTATTTGCACTTAAGAAAGAAGCAAACAAATGACACTTCTATTGTTCACAAGACCGCTGCACTACTACTTAATCACATTAGGCAATTCATACAGAGCCATCGAACCAATAGAGTTTCTTTTAGTTCCGTAGATTGTCGTACACCTGTAATAATCACTATCACTTACCATGGAAGTACCGATACAGACTTGAGACTGAAGATAACTGCCACGGAGCAGAAAACAAAAGCCTACACTTCAGATCTCACTAAACGCTGAGGTTTCTACTGTTGTAACTAAAACAATATAAAATTATAGTCGAGAACAAGAATTAGGGAAAATGTGGCTCACTCTTCTAATCTTTCCTCAACATATAAAATAACTACCTATATTGCATAGTAGCTAGATACTAAAACTCTTTCGTTGGAACAGAAACTTCTTCCAATAGACTTACAAGCATCTTACAACAACCAACTTTAGATCCTATTCTTTTGACGTGTAAATTTTGGAATACTCCTTTCAATTAGGAGTGACTTCGTTTAAACAGAAACAATTGTATAACAATAAGCATTTGCTATCCAGGCAGAAGAAATTAAATTAGTAAAAATAACTCTTTAACAAATGCTGGCATTCTCCATCACTAACAGCAGGCTAGTAAGAACATGTAGCCACATTCTTTATCATAGTTTAGATGTCTCCATCAGTCAGTAATTAACCCCATTAGAGGGGGAAAGATGTCTTCTGATACCAGGAAAAGTTTAACAATCTGATTGCTAAAAAAGAAAGAGTTGGCTCGTTGCTGTCTCCAGATCTCTCATCAGCCAATTTATGCTTGAAACCTATCTCTGTTTCTTACTTATGGGGGTCATATAAGAAATAGCATGCGGAAAGGAAATAAGTGACTGAACGTGAGAGAGTGAACCTGTTTCCTTATGGTAATTATCAACTGAAGCCCTGATTATAAAGCCCACATACATAAGTAGAGGATACCAGGACCTGAAAGCCCAAATTTCAGCCTGATTGGTCATGGGGGCCTCTTTTCTAGTAATTGAGAAAAAATATTCCAGTCGCACAGTTAGTCAAATTAGAACAAGACATATTCACTCCCAGAGTCGAAGGCGGAAATTAAGCCTCTTAGGCCTACCTCAAATTTGTCTTCTACCAGGGATGATGGAAAAGATTTGGAATCTCATACTTGAACACAGGTGCTTACTTTTTCAACTAGCTTTGTGTAAAACAATAGAGAATAATAACGTCATTCTTTTGCTGACCTCAAAAGAAATGCTACTAACTTCCACAGCACGTTCTATTAACGGTCTCATATAAACATCCAAAGAAGAGATGTTGTCCCCCATAAACCTTCCAATTATTCCTACTTCATATTTGTATTTCGTAAGTAGAGTGACGTACTCAGCACAAGCTCCTATCACTAGATCTATATGCTACAGACAAAACCATACGTTATGACAGGAAGTTTTTTATGGAAGATGTCAAGGAACGATAACTGAAATTCCAGTTAAGGACCAATACAGTTTCGTTTCAACATTGTGTTTCATCAGCAACATCAGAATTCGTGGTGCGGCCAAAATTCTCTACACTGCCTCACGTGTTATCTTCCAGCAGAAACAAATCACAAGCCATGCAAACTCTCTCCCCCACCCACAGAATAGAACATCACATATGCTACAAAAGTATGTGCGGAAGCTCAAAAAAAAAAGGATCAACACTATCAGTCAGCAAAGATACCGATTCAGCAGAAACTTCAAATTTCAAGACCACCTCAGTCAATTATATGAACAGCACATCTAATACCGAAGCAGCATTCCATTAATGTATCATATACATCCAAGCAATAAATAGTAAGCAACTAACAAATTACTCCATGTGAAACAGGTTGTTTTATAAATATGTGAAACGGGCTTCATTTTATTCTGATTTCTTTCCCTGGTTTCCTTTTTCTCACATACAAACGTCAGCAGATAGGGATTACATTAGTAAGCATGCCTATTAGGAAGCTATCTAAACACTTAACTGAAACCCCTACCCCCACTTTTCAGTCCGCCAAGTGTAGTTTAAACTGAAAAAGTAAATACTTATTAATCCTAAAATATCATTCATATACTGACTACTGAAATTATCACATAAAGACAACCATTATGTTATAAAATTGAGACTAGCTTAATCAAAAGATAGCTGTTTCAAACGTGCGAAGGCAAATAAAAAGTAAACGATATAAGCTCAAACAAGGAAACAAAAAAAACTAAGACACAGAAAGAAGTACTTAAAAGGAACTTACCTGCATCGAATTATTGGCGCTTGGTGATTTTTCTTGGGCACCCATAGAAAAACCTTCGCTACTCGCGAAGTTAAAATTTGCTGCACAAACTACAGATGAATTGAATTGAAGCAACCGATTTGTATGTCAAGTAAAAATTAGGGTTTTGGTTACAGAAAAGATTAGTCACAAATTCAGCTCCAAAAAAACCAACAAAAGAAGTACTCTGATATATGCGTTTAAAGGGGATCAATTAGGATTAAAAAACCCTAACCGCCATTGATAAAATTGCTCGATACACACAGTCTCGCTCCCTCCTCCCTCTCTCTCTCTCTCCCCGCAACTTTCTCTCTCTTCTTTTTATTCTCTTCTGTGGAGTATTCTCTGTGTGCTCGACCTTAGAAAAACAGAAAGTACTATATGAGGCTAACTGCCGATATTGTCCTCGCAGTTCCGTATAATAACATTTGAGTCACTGAAAACAAAAAGAAAAATTTTTTTTAAAAAAACTTTTGACATACGCTTCTTTTTATCGTATTTTTTAAAATTATGTATTTTTTTTATTATATGTAAATTTGACAAGACATTAGCTCGTGACAGAATATTAGTTAAAATCAATTTTGAAATTTACAATAAACTAATAGAAGCCTATAAGCAAACGTGTTAAATTCCTTTAAATAAAATGTATGCAAATTAAATCGAATTCTAAATTAAACATATTGAGTTCAATTTGAGCAATGAAATAATGCTCAATATTGAATGATTAATAGTTCTTAAAGTTCAAGTTAGGCTCAACTAGAATTAGTTTTTTATTGAGAATAGTGGATATCTCGCTTTTTTATTTCATTAAAGGTAAATTATTTATGAGTAAAAAATTAAATTTCAAACTATAGAAATAAAATTTATCATTTTGAAAATCAACTCTATTTTAGCCTAAATTTAAAAGTTTGGAAGCTTGAATTTTGCATAAACTATTTGAAAGTTATTAACTTTTATAAGAATATAATTAAGAGTCAATGTTATTTTTTTCACTAATATATTTATCTCGATTAAATTTGGTATTTAATTATTAATTTACATTTTTATTCTTAACTAATTTATATGTAATTAGTTTAGCCATAGTTTGGTTTGCTAAAGGGAAGGAATGTGAAGGGGGAGGGGGAGTTGTACCATTTAATTCCACTAAGGAAGTATATTGATTTACTTCAAATTTGTTTGGTAGGGATTATGACTGTAAACGGGGCGGGTCTTACTTGTACATGTGCAGGTCCATACCCATTTATAGCGGGTAAAGTTAAAATTTTATATCTGCACACCTGTATTCGTATCCATACTCATACAGATTTTATTAAATGGGTTGGGTAGGGTATGATGATACCCAGACCCCTATCCCCATATGCCTGTTAATAAAATAATATATTTATTTATTAATACATAATTTAAACATTTATGATATTGAGTGGTTTATTTTCTTAGTTTAGAGAAAAAAATATAAATTTTCTGCTAGTTTAGAGAATAAAAAATTTCTTCAAGATTTCTTATTATTCGAAACATCATTACACTACTTTCTCTCATTACAAATTTTATATCGGTGGTTGTTTGTTCCAAATAAGAAGAACAGATAAATGATTTTTTAATGTTAGATTTTCTGAAAAAAAATTTATACATATTTTTGGTTAAAAAGGAAAAATATATATATATCATACGGGTATGGGTATATCTAAACCCCACCTTAGACCCTGGAGGGTTAGGTATGGGTCCATAAATTTTATATCCAGAGGGTCTGGATCCGTTTATACTCCTAATAGGGGTGGGAGGGGAGTAAATCACATCTATTCTCCTCTGTTCGGTTGTGATGAAAAGTGGAAGATAAATAGTTTTTATTATATTTAATTTACTATTATATCTATTGCACAAAGTTAATATATATAAAGGTAGGAGTTTAGTTTATGATAAATTTGTAATAAAATAATTCGTAAAATAATAAAATATATTTTTTAATATCATTTATGTCTCAATCCGTTCGTTTTGGAGGGGTTAATTTGCATATAAATATATGTTTTGATTTACATCTCCTCATACTCCCCTCCATAATTTCACTATAACCAAACTAAGCGCTTATATCCATTACACAAAGTTAGTAATGCTATATATGGTAGAAGTTTAATTTATAATAAAATTGTAATAAACCAATTTATGAAAACATAAAATTGATTTTTTAACATTATTTACGTCTTATTCGTCTATTTTGGAAGAGGCTAATTTGCTGACGTTTATGGAGAGAGCCCTCTTCATTATTTACATCCCATATACTTTTATATACTTTTATATTGCAACCAAATAACGTAAATAGAACATTTACGTTTTGATTTACATATTCTCATGCCACTTATTGATTTCACTCCAACCAACTTAAAACTTAGTATTTTTTAGAACGATAGTCAATAATTATTTTTTGTGTATATTAACTAATTTTGATCAATTTTTAATGAATTATTATTTTTTATTTTTGTTGAATCATCTATAAATTAATTGAGGATAAAAAAATTAAAATTAATAATTAAGGAAAAAAATATGTTGGGACAGAAAAACACATTTAAGATAATAATTACTTATGTAGTTATGTTATACCGAAGGACATAATTGAAATTTGTCCTATTTTAAAGGACTAAAATGGTCAAGACTCCAAGACCACTTTTTAAAACCTCTATCTATTGCCACGTAAGTTCGGAGGTTTATCCGCCGGACGTCTCTTTTTATCTCTCCTTCCGACGAAGAACACATCGGAAGAAGAAGAACAGAGTCAAAACATTTCAATTTCACACGAAGAATCTCAAATGCAGCCATCAATATCTTTTTCTACGACTCAATCTCACTTTAATTTTCAGTTAAATTCGTCGCTGACGCCATTAAACCTTCGTTTCTGTGGTTTTCGAAGAGATGTCATAGAGCTTTCTTTCTCGCGGCGGAAGCGGCCGAAGAATCAGGAGCTTCGAAGAGTTTTTATTTCGAGAAAGACGCGATCACAGTCGTTAAAGGTTTCGGCTTCTGCGGATGATAACGGAAATCCTGCCAAATCGTTTGATTATGATATCGTCATTATTGGTGCTGGTGTCGGTGGTCATGGTGCTGCATTGCATGCTGTGGAAAAGGTATATAGTAATAGTAGTAATTTAATTCGAGGAAGTGTACAGTTTTGCTTTGTTATGTGTATTTGAGCTAAATCATGTAGTTTAGTTAGCTGGCAATTGAATTGGATTCTCTTGTCGTCTCAAAGTCTAAATTTGAAGAATCACAGGTTATATTTCTCAATTTCTGCATTGTTTCCTGGCTTTTTGTGTTTACATTGACTACAAACGCTTGCAATTGAGTGAAAAAGCTTCCAACTTTGAAGCCGTTTAGCAGGTCTTGTGTTACTTTTCCACGGAAATGTGCCAGTCAGATACTCTTTTTCCGCAGATTTTATGGAACTCTAACCATCTTTTTAAGCGTTATGCATGCAGGGTCTTAAAACCGCTATTATTGAGGGTGATATGATGGGTGGAACATGTGTTAATAGAGGCTGTGTTCCTTCAAAGGCTCTTCTTGCAGCAAGTGGCAGGATGCGTGAACTTCAAGATGAGCATCACCTGAAGGCTCTAGGCCTGCAGGTAGTTTAACTATGACATGCTTTTGGAGCTGGAGCTTAGCAAAAGTCATGCATTGTAGATAGCATGCTATTTTGTTGTATTCTAACACTTTTTGGTGCTGTAATAGAAAAAAATTTGTGAGCATGAGTTCCCTCTTCTTTTAATTCATTCCGTTTGATTTTTGAGATTCCACAGCTGATACATAATCGAGACCATCTTTTGTTGAATTAGACTCCACTTCACATTGCCTTCTTGAATGCACTGTCTAACTAATAACCATTTGTTTATGCAATGAACGATAGGTTTCTGCTGTGGGATATGATAGGCAGGGAGTGGCTGATCATGCAAACAATCTCGCGTCAAAAATCCGTAGTAATTTGACTAATTCACTGAAGGCACTGGGAGTAGACATTCTGACAGGGTTTGGCACAATACTGGTAAGCCATGGCCTCATTG
This sequence comes from Catharanthus roseus, assembly GCA_028651295.1. NCBI lineage: Eukaryota > Viridiplantae > Streptophyta > Magnoliopsida > Gentianales > Apocynaceae > Catharanthus > Catharanthus roseus. Next base: position 10,863,886 of record JAPQWS010000093.1, on the reverse strand, counting down.
GTGCTGTCATGCAGAAGTTGGATTGACTGTTCGATTCAATACATGTAAACAGATATTTCATCTAGCATCTTCTTCCGTGAGGAATTCAGATTGATAATGTACTTTACCTATGGATTCATCAGGGTCCTCAAAAAGTCAAATATGGAAAAGTTGGCTTCTCTGACAATGTTGTTACCTCAAGGGATGTCATTATTGCAACTGGATCTGTACCTTTTGTCCCCAAAGGCATCGAAGTTGATGGTAAACTTCACCACTACTCTGTCCTGGTGTAGTCAATTTTACTTCTGGGACATTTTTTTCTGTTGTGCTGACACAACCTCATGCTTCATATTATGTTATCACTATTTTGGTTTGACAGAAATTTTCGCTCATTATGCGACGACCTTCATGGTAAATTGTTCAATTCTTTCATTGTGAACTTCTTTCAAGCAAGCCGTAAAGGTCTATAGCTATAAAGTTGTAGATATACTTATAGATATATACACGTGTTGGCACAGGTAGTTTATAGGAATTTGATTTACTAGAATTTCACCTTGCATCTTTTTGATGGATTTCTGCTATTAAAACATTCGACATAGCAAGTAAGATAACACAATTTCTATTTTCATTTTCCTGCAACTACAATCTGCAGGGAAGACAGTTTTTACCAGCGATCATGCTCTAAAACTGGAGTTTGTCCCGGATTGGATTGCTATTGTTGGAAGTGGCTATATCGGCCTGGAATTTAGTGATGTCTATACAGCACTTGGTAGTGAGGTAACATCTTTCATTCTTTCCAGTAGGTTATCTAATTTCCTTTTTAGGTAAACTAATCAGAGAGATATATTTATGCTGATATATCAATTTTAGGATGTGTTGCCTTCCTTTCCTTTCGACACTGAAAAAGTCTTTCTGTAACACTCCCATCTGTGACAGCAGTAAATTCAGATTTCACCTGCTTTTTTTTCACCTACTGATATCAATGTTCAATAGTAATCTCACTCTTTTGACTTTTCTTTTTCTCGGTGTCAACAAACAGATCATCTATATCATCGTACTTTCCTCCTTATATTGGTATTCTATGAAATCAAATTCATTGATTGACTTGACCTTTTATTGGTGTTCCACAGGTTACATTTATTGAAGCTTTAGATCAGCTTATGCCTGGTTTTGATCCCGAAATTGGCAAACTAGCTCAGAGGGTTCTGATAAACCCACGAAAAATTGACTATCATACTGGTGTTTTCGCAACCAAGGTTATGCATTTTAAATTATTTGGATTTTCTGGAGCAAACTTGAGGCGGTGTATCTATATGCTCTGATTTTCTGATAGATCACCCCAGCGAAAGATGGTAGACCAGTCATTATTGAACTTACTGATGCCAAGACCAAAGAACATAAAGATACTTTGGAGGTAAGTCGTTTGATGAAATCTCATGGATTTCTCTAGATTTGAAAGTTGAATAATGACTTCCAAATTCTGACATTTCTATTTCTGCGACAGGTGGATGCAGCACTAATTGCAACAGGAAGAGCCCCATTTACTAGAGGTCTTGGGTTGGAAAACGTATGTATTTGAATATGAGCATGTTTGGAACTTCACTCGTGTAATAAATATTTCACTACAATCTTTGTAATTTTCCAGATAAATGTGGAGACACAACGGGGTTTTGTGCCAGTAGACGAGAGGATGCAAGTCAAAGATAAAGATGGGAATCTGGTTTGTTGGAGTACCCTGTTTGACCATGTCTATATTTCGGAATACTTCTGTGCTCTTTATTGTGTCCATCCATTATTAGGTTCCTCACTTGTATTGCATTGGTGATGCAAACGGCAAGATGATGCTGGCTCATGCAGCAAGTGCGCAAGGAATTTCAGGTTGGTGGCATTGCTTGTATTTCTCATTTCCTGTTTTTATCTTCTCTTTTTCTCCGCATAGGTGATAATGTCTTTTTTGATAGTTGTTGAACAACTAACTGGAAGAGATCATGTGCTTAACCACTTGAGCATCCCTGCTGCTTGTTTTACTCATCCTGAAATTAGTATGGTTGGATTGACAGAGGTATGTTCTTGATTATTTGGCCACACTTTTGGCTACTGTTTCTTGTGTTCAGAACTAATAACATTAAACTGATGGCTTGCTGTTAAAATTCTTCAAAACTGTACCCTTGACACCTTTTAATCTTCTAGGCCCAATTATCTACGATGATTCAAGGTTTATTCATTTCCAAGACTCCTTTAACAAAATAGCAGTCTCCTTTTCATTTTAATGGATCAGATAATGTGCCTTCATATTTCCCTTACAGCTCTCTTTGACTAACATGAATATGAAAATTTTCAAGATATCACTCACGTCCTACTTTTGCAGCCACAAGCAAGAGAGAGAGCTGAAAAGGAAGGATTTGAGATAAGCATTGCCAAAACAAGTTTTAAGGCCAACACCAAGGCTCTTGCTGAAAATGAAGCAGAGGGATTGGCGAAGGTTATTTGCTTGCCCTTTCCTTTCAAAGCACACTCTATTATACCAGCACTGCTTACTCATGTTGCTCTCTGTTACATGGCTATTCACAGTCCCGGTCCTTCACTTGCCATCTTCTTGATCTCTGATTTATTATGCTATTATAAAGATAGAGGAACTGTAGGATTGGCTTCCAATCTTTACAACAGCCTAAACCAAAGAGATTATTCACAAGACAGATCTTACATGGACACTCCTAGTGAACAATTTAGTGAACTTGTTTATGTTGTTAGGTAGTGAACCGGCAATAACGTTGTGTTTAACCCATCATTTCTGGGAACGACTTAATTCCTTCTTTTCAGTTGAGAAGAAGATTGAGTTATTATGTTTCATGGTAATTTACGTTCATACCTGTGTCTATAAACAAAAAGTAGTTGTAGTTATATTATGATTACATACTTAAAACTTCTGTTTTTCTTATCTCATACAGTTGATATACAGACCTGATACTGGTGAGATCCTTGGAGTTCATATTTTTGGGTTGCATGCTGCTGACCTCATTCATGAAGCATCAAATGCTATCGCATTGGGTGTACATATTCAGGTCTGCATATCTGCCATTGTAGTGTATATGAACTTTTGCCTCAAAGAAGTTTTTTTTCTGTTTGAAACCACTTTATGGGTAGACTTCCCAATTAGGATCTTGTTTTCTCTGCCTAGGAAATTAAAGCAAACTTGTGATGCATGGTCGTTCACCTAGCACATTCCAAACAATGGTTTCATTATTTGTTATTGTATTATTTCTTGGGGGTTTGGGGTTGGGGGAGGGAGAGGGAGTAATCTGATGTCCTTATGTCTCACTATTTACTTCAAGTTGAACAGGTTTTAATATTCTTCACATAACAAAGCAAATTTGCTCTCCCTGGCGCTTGGCAGGATATAAAGTTTGCAGTTCATGCACACCCAACCTTGTCAGAAGTTCTCGATGAACTTTTCAAATCAGCTAAGGTTTGCTTCTAACACTGCTGATCTTATTAGTAAAATCAAAATGAGCCGAAAAATCCCCTGCAAAAATGCCCCAGTGGAGACTTGCTGAATCAGAAACACATTTTTAAGTGGTATAGCTGTTCAATGTAACATTTCACCGAGGTTGAATGGAATCAAGTCTTTTAGTTAAGGTACTTGTTTATTTCTCCACTCCAGTTGTTTTTCACATGATAAAACCTGCATTTCTTCTCTGCTTGTTGTCTAGGTAAATGTTCAGGCTACAAAACAGACGGGAACCAATCCCTGTCTAGATTCTTGAAGAACCAATGCAAGAATTTTGGAAGACTATATAATTGGTAGGCTGGGAACAGCCACATAAACATTAGAGAACAGATCAGACTAAAAAGCTGCAAAATCTCAAAAGTTGATCTGATTCCTGCGCTGGCGTTATCAAGTTCTTCAAGCGTCCCATTTTCTCTGTGCTTGAAAAGGATGGGCATGTATTTGTTATTTTTTAGAAGATAAATTGCATGTAAGAACCTACCGGTTTTTGCATGAGCATATTTTGCCATGGCATTACTTTACAACATTCTACATTCTTGGTTCAATTGTAACATTCAACATTAATATGCAACTCTTTAGCAACTCAAATGACCAGCAGAATGAAACCTCAAAAAGTATTACAAAGCAAGTACTTGAAACTTGATCGGTTAAACCTTCAAAACAGACGAACTAAATCAACCCACCATCATTGAAACCAAAAGAAGCAGCAAACCAGCATCTAAGTACAGCAATAAATGGTTCGTACAATGAGGGAAAAGGTCAGAAAATCCGGATATTCACCTCCCTAACTCTCCAGCAATAGCTTTAAGTTAAAGATATAATGAAAATTTAACTTAAAAAAAGATTTACGGTACACATTCCATAACGCAAAAGATGATGCCGAAAGCTCCGGGAAGACATTAGCCAGGAAAGCTTCATTCACAAGCTAAGTAAACTGATAAACTTACTAGCTAGACTAATATGAGAAACAAAGCAGAGGACCCTCAATGGCATACAAGAAACAGCAGCACGAACCACCCTCCATCTATTATCGCAAAGTATAGCTAAGAAATCCAGCAAGACTGAGTAAAAATCGCAGAAACAGACAATCCAACAGTAGAGAATGATCAAATTGATAAAAAATCATAATCCCATGTCCATATTTTCACCATGACTAAAGCTAACAGAGATTTATGATACAAGGAACAAGTACTAGATTTCCTGATTCAAGGCCACAATGCAGGTTCAGAAATACCTTACAACCTTAAACCTACAATTATTCACTGTATAATACCCATGGAATGTAATTTAAATTGAAGTCTGTCCCCTAATTAAACACATAAAACTAGTGCATGATTCCTTAACTACCTTAGAGGAATGCACAAAATAAAGAAACAAGAAATATCATCAGACTTATTCTCAGCGAAAAACTCTTAACATAATAATCCAAGAAAACGATTCATATGTCCACTAATACAGCACAAATTTGGGTTCACTAATAGTAGCTCAAAAAAGAAACAATATTTTTAAAGTAAATAGAAAAACCATAAATCTCAAGATGCTAAAGCTCCCATTTTTTTAATCTATTCTTCCTCGGTTGCAGCTTCATCACCCCTCTTGTTGTGCTTCCTTGCGTACCTCTGGTTCCTCAAGAACTTGGGATCCATCTAATTAACACAAAAAGAACCCCAAATCAATAACAACAAATAAGACCAGGAAGGCAAATTAAAGGTGAAATCCCCTTCCCCCACCACCCAAAAAAAAAACAAAGAAAAAATAAACTAACCCCTTTGGTGGAGGTGTGGCGGTGCTTCCTGGGCTTCTTGATTCCGTTCTTGTGAGCTTTGTAGGACTGGTTATGCGCAGTGTGATTCTTCGACTTGGCCATTTTCCTTTTTAGGTTCTGCTCTACAAAGTAAGAGACCAAAAAAATTACAATTTTTCCACCAAAGAAGGAAAAAATATCAAAAATTTCAGCTCAGAAACGGCGATAAACAGATGGAGTAGAAGTAAAGAAGCCGATTTGATACCTGAGTTTAGCTGTGGTTCAAGGTTGAGTCGGCGAAAGGAATTTTGCAGACTGAAGAAAATAGGGAGAGAAGGTTCGGTTTCTTTTTATGTTGAGCTGGGAAAAACCCTAATGACAATAATGGCCCATTTACTGTTTTGTGAGCCTTTTCATTCCTTCTTAGTTCTTTTTGGGCTTCTTCTTGGTTTGGTTTAGAACAATGAAATCTTCATGATTAGCATCTGAGGCCCAATATTTGGTGTCTTGAAAAAACCTTCGTCATTTTTTTTTTAATAAATTGAGGTGTTATTTAACACCTTCAAAATGGACTAGTCCGGATCGTCAGTAAAATAGACATAAATGAATTTTTTAAATTATTCTTGAATCTTAATTTGGTGAGAAACGTGATAATTAACACATAAATTTGGACTTCAACAGGCAAGTCAAATCTCGTGCAATGTATCTTTATATAATGAGAAACATACAAAATCGCTTTGAAAAGTTTTATAAGAAACTTTTTTTTTCGGATATAAATATTGGAAAAAACGTGATAATTAGCACACGGATTTAGACTTCTACAGACAAGTGAAACATTGTGCCGATTTATCTATACAACATGGAAAACATACATAATCATTTTTAGGAATTTTAGGAAGGACTATATTTCGCACCTAAATTTTTTAGCAATTTTATGAAGGACTATCAACGGAAAAGTGAAACATTATGCGATGTATCTTTATAACATGAAAAATATACATAATCTTTTTGAGCAAGTTTAGGAAGGACTATTTTTCGCTTCTAAAATTTTTTCAAAAACGTGATGATGAACACACGACTTCGGGTTTCAACACCCAAGTGAAACATTGTGCGACGTATCTTTACAACATGAGAAACATAGTGATTTATTTTGAGCAATTTTATAGAGCATTGTTTTGCGAACAAAATTTTTGTAAAAAATATAATGATTAACTCACATATTCGGCATTCAAAGGACAAGTGAAACATTGTACAATTATTTTTAAAACCTAGGAAATATGCAATTTGAGAAATTTTATGGAGCACTATTTTTCGGACAAATTTTTTTAAAAAACATGATGATTAACACACGAATTTGGGATTTAAGGAAAAAGTGAAACTTTATCTGGTGTATCTTTACAATATGAAAAAGATTCAAAATTGTTTTAAGCAATTTTTTGGAAAACTTTTGCAAACCTTAATTTTGTGAGAAAACTGATAATTAGTACATGAATTTGGGCTTTATTGGGCAAGTCAAACCTTGTACGATGTATCTTTATGTTATGAGAATCATACAAAATTGTTTTGAACAGTTTTATGAGAAATATTTTTTTGGATCTAAATATAGGAAAAACGTGATAATTAGCACGCGAATTCGGCCTTCTACAAAGAAGTGAAACGTTGTGCCAATGTATCTACACAACATGAAAAACATACAAAATAATTTTGAGCAATTTTATGGATGAATATTTTTCAGACCCTAATTTTTTCAAAAACGTGATGATGAACACATGACTTCAGGCTTCAATAAGCTAGTGAAATGTTGTGTGGTGTATCTTTACAACATGAGAAAAATAGTGAATAATTTTGAGCAATTTTGGAGGGAATTATTTTGCGGACATTAATTTTGTAAAAAACGTAATGATTAACTCACAGATTTGGCATTCAAAGACAAATGAAACTTTGTGTGATTATTTTTAAAACATGAGAAATATACAGAAATAATTTGAGCAATTTTATAGATAATTTTTTTTGGACTAATATTTTAAAAAAAACGTGATGATTAGCACACGAATTTGGACTTTAATAGGATGGTGAAACTTTGTTTGATATATCTATAAAACATGAAAAATATGCATAATCGTTTTTAGCAATTTTAAGGATAACTATTCTCGTACCTTGATTTTTTCAAATATGATAAATAACACACGAATTCGGGTTTCAACAGGTAAGTCAAATCTTGTGCAATGTATCTTTAAGTAATGAGAAACATATTCGATCATTTTGAGCAATTTTATGAAAAAATTTTTTCGGACCTAAATTTTGAAAAAAAAAAAGTGATAACTAGCACAAGTACTCGGCCTTCTATAGAAAAGTGAAACATTGTGCCATATATCTATAAAATATTTTACGCACTTAAGTTATTTAAAATATGTGATGATTAGCACAGAATTCGTGCTTCAACAGACAAGTAAAATGTTGTGCGATGTAACTTTACAATATGAGAAACATAGTGAATCATGTTGAGCAATTTTATAGAGAATTGTTTTGCGGACATAAATTTTGTAAAAAAAGTAATGATTAACTCACAAATTCGGCCTTCAAAGAACAATTGACATTTTGTCCGATTATTTTTAAAACATAAGAAACATACATAATTATTTTGAGCAATTTTATGGAGAATTATTTTTTGGACAAAAAATTCTAAAAAAGTGTGAAGATTAGCAAAAGAATTCGGGTTTTCACAGGAAAGTGAAACTTTGCCCGATGTATCTATACAACATGAAGAACATACACAATCGTTTTTAGCAATTTTATGGATAACTATTTTCGAACCTTAATTTTTTATAAACATTATAATTAGCACATGAATTCGGGCTTCAACAGGCATGTCAAACATTGTACAATGTATCTTTATGCAATTAGAAACATATTGAATCATTTTGAGTAATTTTATGAAAAAAAAAATTTCGAACCTAAATTTTGAAAAAAAAAAGTGATAACTAGCAGACATACTCGGCCTTCTATAAACAAGTGAAACATTGTGCCATATATCCATAAAATATTTTACACACTTAAGTTATTTAAAAAACGTGATGATTAGTACAGAAATTCGTGCTTCAACAGGCAAGTGAAACGTTGTGCGATGTATCATTACAATATAAGAAACATAGTGAATCATGTTGAGCAATTTTATATAGAATTATTTTGCGGACATAAATTTTGTAAAAAAGTAATGATTAACTCACAAATTCGACCTTCAAAGAACAAGTGACATTTTGTCCGATTATTTTTAAAACATAAGAAACATACAGAATTATTTTGAGCAATTTTATGGAGAACTGTTTTTTGGACAAAAAATTCTAAAAAAATGTGAAGATTAGCAAAAGAATTCGGGTTTTTACAGGAAAGTGAAACTTTGTCCGATGTATCTATACAACATGAAGAACATACACAATCGTTTTTAGCAATTTTATGGATAATTATTTTCGAACATTAATTTTTTAGAAACATGATAATTAGCACATGAATTCGGGCTTCAAAGGACAAGTTAAACCTTTTACAATGTATCTTTATGTAATAAGAAATATATTGAATCATTTTGAACAATTTTCTGAAAAACTTTATTTCAGACCTACATTTTGAAAAAAAATGTGATAACCAGCACACGGATTCGGCTTCCTACAGACAGGAGAAACATTGTGCCGATGTATCTATACAATCTAAAAGATATACAAAATCATTTTGAGCAATTCCAGAGAGGATTATTTTTCGACCTAAATTTTTTAAAATAGGTGATGATTAACACATGAATTAAGGTTTAAACTCGCAAGTAAAACATTTTGTGATGTATCTTTAGAAAATGAGAAACATAGTTAACCATGTTGAGCAATTTTTTTGGAGAATTATTTTCGGACATAAATTTTGTAAAAAACGTAATGTACACATTCGGCCTTCAAAGGACAAGTGAAACTTTGTACGATTATTTTTAAGTATGAGAAACAATAAAGAATTATTTTCATAAATTTTATGCAAAACTATTTTTTGGACCTAAATTTTTTAAAAAACTTGATGATTAGCAAACGAATTTGGGATTTAACAGGAAAGTGAAACTTTATCCGATGTTTCTACACAACATGAAAAACATACAAAACCGGTTTTAACAATTTTTAAAATAACTATTTTCGGACCATAACTTTGTAAAAACATGATAATTAGCATAAGAATTCGGGCTCCAACGGGGAAGTCAAACCTTGTGCAATGTATTTTTATGTAATGAGAAACATATTGAATCTTTTTGAGCAAATTTTATGAAAAACTTTTTGTCGGAACTAAAATTTGAAAAAAAAGTGATGATTAGCTCATGGATTCGGCCTTTTACTTATATGTGAAACATTGTGCCATGTATCTATACAACATAAAAAACATACAAAAGTTGTTTCGAGTAATTTTACGGAGAAATATACTTCGAACCTAAATTTTGTATAAAACATGATGATTAACATACAAATTCGGGTTTCAACAGGAAATGAAACGTTGTGTGATGTGTCTTTACAACATGAGAAACATAATGAACTATTATGAGCAATTTTATAGAGAACAGTTTTGTGGACATAAATTTTGTAAAAAAACGTAATAATTAACTCACAGATTCGGCCTTTAAAGGACAAGTGAAACTTTGTGCTATTATTTTTGAAACACGAGAAACATACAGAATTATTTAGAGCAATTTTATGGAGAACTATTTTTCGGACCTAAATTTTGTAAAAAATGTGATGATTAGCACATAAATTTGGGTGTTTATATAATAAGAAATATATTGAATCGTTTTGAACAATTTTATAAAAAACTTTTTTTCGAACCTAAATTTTTTTAAAAAAAGTGATAACTAGCACATGGATTCGGCCTTCTAAAGACAAGTAAAACACTGTGCCATATATCAATACAATATGAAAAATATATGGAATTGTTCTGAGCAATTTTACAGAGAAATCTTTTGTGAACTTAAATTTTTTAAAAAAAATGTGATGATTAGCACACGAATTCGGGCTTCAACAGGTAACATGAGAAACATAGTGAATCATTTAAAGCAATTTTATAGAAATTTGTTTTGGAGACATAAATTTGTAAAAATCGTAATGATTAACTCACAGATTCGGCTTTCAAATGACAAGTGAAACTTTGAGCGATTATTTTTAAAACATGAGAAACATACATAATTATTTTGAGCAATTTTATGGAGAACTATATTTTGGACAAAAATTTCTCAAAAAACATGATGATTAGCACACGAATTCGGGTTTCAATAGGCAAGTAAAACGTTGTGCGATGTATCCAAACAACAGGAAGAACATACATAAACGTTTCTAGTAATTTTAAGGATATTTATTTTCTGACCTTAATTTTTTAAAAACATGATAATTAGCCCACAAATTCGGACTTCATCGGGCAAGTCGAACCTTGTGCAATGTATCTTTACGTAGTTAGAAACATATTGAATCATTTTGAGCAATTTTATGAAAAACTTTTTTTCAAACCTAGATTTTGGAAAAAAAAAAAGTGATAACTAGCACACGGATTCGGCATTATTTAAGACAAGTGAAACATTCAGCCCCATATACACACATATATATATATACAACGTGAAAAAAATATAGAATTGTTATGAGGAATTTTACGGAGAAATATTTTTCAGACTTAATTTTTGTAAAAAAAACGTAATGATTAGCACACGAATTCGAGCTTCAACAAGCAAGTGAAATATCCTGTGATGTATCTTTACAACACGAGAAGCATTGTAAATTATTTTGAGCAATTTTATAGAGAATAGTTTTGCAGACATATATTTCGTAAAAAACAAAATTATTAATTCACATATTCGGCCTTCAAAAGGACAAGTAAAATTTTGTGCGATTATTATTAAAACATGAGAAACATACAAAATTATTTTGAGCAACTTTATGGAGAACTATTTTCGGACCTGAATTTTTAAAAAAATGTGATGATTAGCACACGAATCGGGTTTTAATAGGAATGTGAAACTTTTTCTAGTATATTTATACAATATGAAAAACATTCAAAATCGTTTTAAACAATTTTGTTGAAAACTTTTTTTCGGACCAAAATTTTACAAAAAAACGTGATTATTAGCATACGAATTCAAGTTTTAACAGAAAAGTGAAACATTATGCAATGTATTCTTACAACATTACAAACATACTGACTCGTTTTGAGTGATTTTAGGGATAACTTTCAGACCTTAATTTTTTTAGAAACCTGATAATTAGCATATGAATTCCAGCTTCAAAAGTCAAGTCAACCTTGTGCTATGTATCTTTATGTAATGAGAAACATACAAAATTGTTTTAAATAGTTTTATATTAAATTTTTTTTTATCTAAATATTGGAATAACGTGATAATTAGCACATAGATTCGGCCTTCTACAGACAATTGAAACAATGTGCTACTGTATTTATACAACATGAAAAACATACAGAATTGTTATGAGCAGTTTTACGAAGGACTATTTTTTCAGACCTAAATTTTATCAAAAATGTGATGATGAATATATGACTTGGGGCTTCAACACGCAAGTGAAATGTTGTGCAATTTATCTTTAAAAAATGAGAAATATAGTGAATCATTTTGAGCAATTTTATAAAGAATTTTTTTGCGGAGAAAAATATTGTAAAAAATGTAATGATTAACTCACAGATTAGGCCTTCAAAGCACAAGTGAAACTTTGTGCGATTATTTTTAAAACATGAGAAATATACATAATTATTTTGAACAATTTTATGGAGAATTTTTTTGTTGACCAAACTTTTTAAAAAAATGTGATGATCAGCACACGAATTCAGGCTTTAACGGAAATATAAAACTTTGTCTCATGTATCTATAAAACATGAAAAACATACAAATTTGTTTTTAGCAATTCTAAGGATAACTATTTTCGAGCCATAATTTTGTAAAAACATGATAATCAGAACATGAATTCAAGTTTCAACGGGCAAGTCAAATCGTCTGCAATGTATATTTACTTAATGAGAAACACATTGCATCGTTTTGAGCAATTTTACCGAAAAAATTTTTCGGACCTAAATTTTGAAAAAAAAGTGATAATTGTTAGCACACGGATTCGACCTTCTACAGACAAGTGAAACATTATACCATATATCTATACAACATGAAAAACATAAAGAATTTTTCTGAGCAATTTTATGGAGAAATATTTTTCGGACCTAAATTTTGTAAAATACGTGATTATTAGCAATCTATATCTTCAGGATATCTATCTCTTCAAAAGATAAACTTTATTTCAGATATTCGTATTTCTTATGATATACACAAATATTATTTAATTCATAACAAAGAACCTATTTTCACTCTCTTATTTCAATAGTAAATACTAATTTTAAAAAATAATTTTTAAAGATAAATACTAATTATCTTTTATTTTAGTGATAGTACAATTATTAAATGCATGTTTCCTATCTCTAGGATAAATTATGTTAAACTTTTTACTCTCTATTTTAATTATATAATGATATTATAAATTTTTAAACTGTAAAAAATATTTTTGACGAAACTAGAATTAATATAGTTATTTGAAACCTATTTATAAGTTTTGAGAGAAATCTAGGAATTGGAATTATTATAAATTTGTTGCACAAAATATATGACGTACGAATATTAAAAATATAATTAAATTCTTTTCCTTTTTTTTATCTAAAATATTATCATTTTTCATAAATTTAAAAATAATATATGAAACTTAATAAATTTTTTAATTAGGTAAAGTTCAATATATTTTTAGAAAATTAATATTTTATAAAACATTAAGAGAAACTTATATAGAGTATATATATTATTAGTATTTAAGCTTGTGTCATGTTTCGTGGCATATTTGAGTAGCATTATCTACAGTAATTAAGCTTATGCTATATTCTGGTAGCATATATTTTGTGGCATTTTATATTTGTGCCATATTTTGTGGTACTGTTTACGGTATTATGTCATTTAAAAAAAATAAAATAAATTAAGATTTCACTTTTACATAACTTCTTAGTATATTTATAACCAATTCTTTCATTTTAAAATGCATTAAATTAATTTTAGACTCGCGTATGCTATTTTGCAACCAATCTTTTACTTCTTTTTAGGGGTTTGAATCGTCTGTAACATCTTCCGTAAACACTTTCTATGACATTTTTAATTTAATATATTTTATTAATAAAAAATAAAAGACAAAACCTAATGGAAAAGATAAACCCTAAAAGGAAAAATATATTATTAAATAAAATATTATAGGAGATGTTACCGATAATTCCGAGTGTTTTTTTTAGGTTAAAGAATCAACTTTTTAAAATAATATGATCCGTCAAAAATTATTTCGGATCAGATCGAACTAGACCCAATTCACAGGTTTGGGCCGTTTTTTTAAAGACATTATTTAAGGGTTATTAAAATGTAATTATTTGTTTCATATTTAGATATTAGTGTAATTTTATGATTTGTTGAATACTTTTAAATAAAATTAAATTTTAATATTTTTAAGGTTAAAAATAATTTTTATCAAAAAAATAGTGTGTTATTTATGTTAATTTTTTGTTTGTTATTTCAAAGTTAGTATAATTTTTATGATTAGTTGAATATTTTTAATTAAAATTAATTTTTAATATTTTTTAAGTTTAAAAGTTATTCTTATTCAAAAGAAAAAATAGCGAGCTAATCGCAGACGGGTATGCTTTATATGAATTTTCGACCCGCTAAAAATCATCTTGGGATTGAAATGTTTGAGTGCAGACTAAATAAAGTCCGGTTCGAACTCATGTCACAGTGATAGTGTTATTCAAATCAATACCTCTATTTTCTTTTTTTTTTTTAAGGTAAAACCTCTATTTTTGTAAGGTTTAAACAAATAAAATGTACTAAAATTTTTTTTTCAATGTGTTTATTGTTTAGGGAAATTCAAAATGTATTATTTTTAAACTATAGTATATTAACGTTATTATAGTCCTATTCTTCATTACTTTTTATAAAAAAAAAAAAAAAATCTTCATTACTTAAAAGTAATATAGTGTATGACGGTAAATAGAATTTAGCCAACAGGGAAAAAATTGATATTTTTGCGGGCCAAATCCTAAGAGAAAATACCTAAGAATAGAATAAGGTGCACATGCCAAGCAAGGGTTAAGGGGAAAATCCAAGATCTTTCTATTCCTTCATTTTCAATCATTCTATTTTCTTCAAATATTTTTAAGGTTCCCATAAAAAAAAAATTAAAAAAAAAACCTTTCTTAAAATTTATTATTATTATTTTTTGTATACTTTAGAATTCAAAAGATGGTAAATGCTTTAGGTATACATCTGGTTTGTAAGTAAACCAAGGAAAATACTTCTTTTTTCTTTGAAAGAAATATATATATATTTCCATATTGCGAATTTAGCCACATACTTCTAACTTGATAAGAAATATTTTTTAAGTTACTATATTATTACAATATTAAAAAATATTGATTAATAATTTAATCTTTAAAAATTAAAATAATACAATATAGGATAGTAAACGATTCAGCTAAGCTCGAGCTCGGCTCGATACTTTTTCCATTCAATTCGAACTCAATTATTTGTAATGAATTCGAGCTCGAATTCCATTTCATTTACATATATTCTAAAAGAAATATTTAAATATATTATTAAAAAATCAAAAAAATATATGTATATATGCATTAACTCGATAGATTTGACGAGTCACTGAATCAGTCTTATGAAAGCTCAAATTCGACTCGATTGCTTAAAGAACTAATTCGAACTTGATTAATAACAAACTCATTTCAAATTTTGACCGAACGACACTAGTAAATGTAGCTTGAATTATTTATAATTCCTGTACCATCTCAGAAAGAACATTGGAAACCAATACATTTCCTTAAAAAACATTGAAAACCTGTTGTTGTTATTTTGTAATTAGCACAAAAGTGTTTTTTTTTTTAAGGTAAAAAGTTTTCTTTTTTTTTTTTATAAATTATAATTAGTACAAGTTTGGTAGACTTTGGATTTCCTCAAGAAGTTCCTTAAAAAAAAAAAAGAAAACAAAGTAAATAGGTGGCCAAAATTCTTTCTTTATGACGCGTACCAACCAATATACATGCTCCACGTGCGCACTTATGGCCTGTAACCCTTCCTCCTCAGCAGTCATTCCCTCGTTGTGTTCCCCCGGCTGTTCCAGTCATCAGTTAACCATCCATCCCCTACAAAATAACATCAAATACATTGCTGAATCTTCTGAAAATGTTCTCAGTCTGTAAAAAACGTTGCTGAATCTTTCCCGGTCGGTTATCTAATTAATTTTCCGGCGAGGGGTTTCCGGGGATTTTGCCCAGAGGGTAAAAAATTTTGATTAGAAAGAGGAAAAAAAAGGAAGGAGGAAAATTCAGAGATGTTTCTAGTGGATTGGTTTTATGGGATATTAGCTACGTTGGGAATATGGAAAAAGGAAGCGAAGATCTTATTTTTAGGGCTTGATAATGCTGGGAAAACCACACTTCTTCATATGTTGAAAGATGAGGTTCTAATCATAATTTTCCCTATTATTTTGCTTAAATTTACATATTTTCTCGTAGTTTATGTGATAACCCAGACTCGCTTGTTAGAATTCTGTTTGTCAATGTTGAATTTATGCTGAAATGAAAAAAACCCATGTAAAAGTTAGGGGAAATTTTTCGTTTTTCCCATTGAAATGAAGTAATGGGAATACATGCTTTTGATTGTTTCTCTCATATATGTTTGGCTACTTTGGTTCAGGTGATTAATTTGGGTATACAGTACTTTGTTCAAATATAATTATTGAAAAAATAGGATTAAAAAGCTTATTTCTTGATGCAAAAATTTCTGTGGGAAAGAAGAGATGGTTTTGCTGAAATTTTCCTTGCAGTAGTTTGAGCTAAAGTAATTTGATTTTCAACTTCACTTTATTTGCTTGATGTGAATAAGATACAACTAGGCTTGATACTTGTAGTTTTTGGGTGCAGAGATTGGTACAACATCAGCCAACTCAATATCCAACTTCTGAGGAATTGAACATTGGAAGGACTAAACTCAAGGCTTTTGATTTAGGTGGTCACCAGATTGCTAGAAGAGTCTGGAAGGACTACTATGCTCAGGTGAAATTTATTCTTTGAATAGAAGAGGATAAGTGATTCTACTTTTTGTCATACTTGGATTTTTGACAGAATAAGAGCTGACTGTTTTGTTCATTTTTTTACTTTATTTAAGGATTTTGTCTGAATTCATTTGGAATAAGTTTTAGTTCATGAAAGGCAAATTAGATGTTATTTTTCAATCTTGTGCAGCTTGCTGATCTGAAAATATTGAGGCTATGATAGAGGCTGTATTATGCTTGTACAAGAGTTGTTTTGTCAGTCCTGAGGCTGTAGTCTGGCTTGAAATCTGAGAACCATTCTAATGGTGTGTGTGTCCTTGTGATTACTTTTTTGATGCAGTTTAATGAGCTGAATTTTGTTATTTCAGAAACCTGATATTGATTTCATGTGCCATTTTTGGAGATGAGTTATTATGGTTTTCCATTTCAAACTAGTAGAGCCTTATCATTTGAACACTCCTTTGAATAATTGATAGTTCACCCTCTGACTTCTATCCTTTTTTGAACTTTTTTGGCGTGACGCTGTCGTGTAAAAACCCTCTTGTTCGGTTATCTATTGCATCTATCTTTCTAAGATACAAGTAACGGTGAAAGATTATCAATCATTTTTAGAATAATAGCTTTAAGTGTGAAAATTTTTTATCTGGCAGGTAGATGCTGTTGTTTACCTTGTTGATGCTTATGACAAAGAGAGGTTCGCAGAGTCAAAGAAGGAACTCGATGCCCTTCTCTCAGATGAGTCTCTCGCCAATGTTCCATTTCTTATACTCGGGAATAAGATTGACATACCTTACGCTGCTTCTGAGGATGAGCTACGTTATTACCTTGGTTTAACCGGTGTTACTACTGGCAAGGGTAAGGTAAGCCTTAGTGATTCAAATGTTCGTCCCATTGAGGTATTCATGTGCAGCATTGTTAGGAAGATGGGATACGGTGATGGATTCAGATGGCTCGACCAATACATCTAACGAAAGGAAGAGCAATAACAAGGAGAGAAGTCTTCCTGCTGTTAGTTTTCATCCAAAATGCTGGCAGTTTCATTTGTATGTGGTTTGTTTTTACAGCCAGCAATGTAAAATTGGATAGTTTTTCTGCTAGTAATATTTTCTTTCTTGTCATATAGATTTGAAGTTTGATGAATTTTCACCTTTGATAGAATGGTAATCTTAGTAATTTATGTTTGTTTTTTGCCTTCCCTTTGTATTAGCACACTTTGTGGAAAATAATAATAATGCATCTAGATGATATACAATCTCTCAAAAAGCATATCAATTTGCCCAAGTTTTGTTGCTTTTTCATTCCTTGCATTGATTGAAGAACAGGCACTCTATTCCCCACCTCTTCCTTGTGTTTTAGTAGGTTATAAGATTTCTTCTTCAGTTCTGATAGAATACGGTGCAATAACATGAGTTTGATTACTACGTCTTATGTTAAAAGATCTTATAGATTAGGTTCACGTGTAGATGTAATATCACGAATTCAATTGTACATTGTAATATCATGAGTTCATTTATAAATAAATGTTATATAAAGAGTTCGAATAATATGATTTGAACATAATATAAAAGAGATATTGATTATAGCATATGTTATGTTAAAAAGAGTTCTAGATGTTCATAATGCAATATTACGAGTTTCATAATACATGTATTATGTAAAAGAGTTGTAGAAAGTTTGTTTATACTTATGTAAAAGAGCTTTAAATTAGATTTTCTTTCGAGTAAGACTTTTTATGAGTTCTAAATGCTCTTTAAAAAAATAAAAGATTTATAAGACATCTCTAGTATATATTTATCCTTTTTTTCTCTCCCAATAATGTGGTACCTTCGTCCATAACTATAAGTCCTTTTAGGCCCTCTGTAGGGAGAGAGTATCGTGAATTTTAGAAAGAGAAAATGTCAAGAATTCTAGAGAAAAGGTAAACGTGAATTTTATAGACTGTGAATGTAAGAAATATAAAACAAGGTTCACATTTTTATTTTCATTTTTCATTTCCTCACACTTTTGTAAGGAAAAAGATTTTCTACATTTAATTAGTAGCTTTTCCTTACCATGTTCCTTATTTAAAATTCCTTACTGTTTTCTCTCATTACCAACGAGAGGAAAACATTTTCTCAAGAAAAGTGTTTTCTTTTCCACAAAATCCCTGAATCAAACAGCTCCTTAGGGTGTTTGAGAATTATCAAGAATTGTAAGTCCTTTACACTTCTTAATGAATATTTATGGGGATCGATAAATTACACCCTAAAATATAAAATTTACGCATGAAAAAATTCAAATATTTTTCCCTCTAAAACTCACTTTCTCTCTTTATACATGATTTTTCACCTTCTTTCTAAAAAAACGTGGTGATGTTTCAAAATTTGAAGATCTTGGAGTTAAAAATAGATAAATTTGAAGATTATATATACGATACGATTAATTTTGAGATTAAAAAATACAAAAAATACACCATCTGCATGCCAAAAGAAAAAAAACGAAGCAAAACCTCTATTAAAAGTACAATTTTTGGTGTTTCAATGCTTCATTCATTAGTTTTAAGATAAACCACGATAAATCTTTTTCCTTTTTTTGTCAAATTAAAAACCAAGATATTAATACCTAAAGTAATAAAATATAATATTTTATAAGAATAGAGACTGCTGCTAATTTGGAGAGGGTGAAGAGAGAGATCGGTGGGAAAAAGAGGGGTTTTTTTTTTCTTTTGGGGATGGGCGGTATAAGGGGGAGGGAGGGATAAGAGCTTTTTGGGAGGGTTTTTTAAAAAGGTATAAAATTTGGAGATAGTATTGAATATATATTTCATCATTCAATATGCTTAAACTTTTTAGTCTATTAATTTATTTATGAACATATTCAAATATATACAAAAAATTTCTCCATGTAAAATATCCATTACTATCTCCCAAGCTTCAATTATTTTCTAAAACTTATTTAAGTATAATAATATCATAATATTACCAATGTGAAAAGGGGAAATAATTAAGATTTTTACTTTTATTTTATATAAGATACTTTACTTTTTAAAATTAAGGAGATTGAGCAAACTTAAAACAAAAAATTGAAAACAAACTTTCAAATGTCAATTAAGTAGGAAAATTTGTTTTGAGCCCAAAAAAGGATGTTAGCTTAAATTTTTAACTTTTAATTAATTTGAAAAACTCCGATTAACAAGTTATCCTACAAGTTACCATTTGATTTAATTATTTTTTTAATTTTAAACTTTAAATATTAAAAATAGGATAAAGAAGATTATGATGTTTTGTCCACAAATTTTTAATATAAATATATAAACTAAGGCTCAATTTGAGTTTTTTTTTCAATTTATAGTTTTGGTTCCCACATTTAAATCATTACAAACTTTTCTAATTTAAAAACATTACAAACTTTTCAACTTTTATAAATATAAGGGGAAATTGAGGGGTTGGGAGGGGGTGTTTGGAAAAGAGAAGTTTAAGAGAGGTTTTTCTTCCGGGAAGGGAGGAAGGGGTTCAGTTAAGAAAATATTTTTTTTATTTAATATTAATTTTTTTATTTTTATTTACATAAGTTCATTTTAATATCATATATAGATAGTAATTTGGTGCTACTTTATCATTCTTGGTATACTAATATCACAATTAAAATAAATTTCTTTGAAAAATTTTAATGAATATTATTTGTTATGATTGTTTAAGCATTTTTAATCATAATAATAATAATTTTTTTTGATTAAAAAACTTGTTTGCATAGGTTTTTAAGCTAGTTAATTAAGAGTATTAAAGAGTATATTGTTCAAAACTCTTTATTTTTAATATCCTTAATTCTTATACATAAATTCAAAAGAATTTATATTTCTGATCGGAGTTCAGTATATATTTGATTAAAAAAAGTAAAATCTACACAATACAACTGTCGGGACCTTGGGACAAATGTGGTATATACTTATTTTGAAGAGAAGATATGAAGGGTAGCAAATATTAAGGAACTATCAGTAACCAACATCATAAGCTATTTCCACACATTCTCAAGCAGAAACAACTGATCCTCAGCAACATTCATAGGTAAATTTTGTCAAACACATTATAGATGGGCTTTCTTACTTGAGAATCATAACAGAGATGTTTATTTAAAGTTACAATATCTGAAGCTCACATCTAAGTTTGAGATCCACATCTCGTCTAATAAACAATCAGATTTTTCGGGAACGGAATCCCAAAACAAAAATCTCAAAACCAAACTGCCGTAAAAAGTATACCAAAAAGCAGGTACTTGAAATGATTGAAAGGAAATACTAAAGAGGACCCTCTCATTTTCCATAAAAACATAGAAGGGTCAAAACAAGAGGACACTACCTTAATCTACTTCTTTACAAAATGTACAATTTCATCTCCTTTCACTAACATAAAATACCTGCAGTCTAATGCTTGTTTCTTTCTCCACAAAGATAGATATTGGGACAGGGAAAATCAAAACGACAAACCTCACGACTTTAACGTTCCCTCATTTCATCCGGGTTTTGAAGTTCTTGATATTCCAGCTGCAAATAAAACCATTTATGAACAATGTAAAAGTTAGACATATAGGTTCAACAATGGATTTGACAATTGTAAACAAGAGAAAAAATAATAAGGAAATCTTTACCGTTGCACTATTATGTTCTAATTTCATCCTTCTGTATTCTTCTTGTGCACGCTTTGAGCGAAACATTGCTTGTACTCTAACAACAGATCTCTCAACACGCTCCTCAGCCTGTTTCCTGCTGGCATGGAAGAAATCCTCCTCTGTGTCACTTGCTTGCGTCTGATCTTTGACAGCTTCATCGGATTGAACCTGAAGACCACGGAATCCTTTCCTCTTTAAACGCCAGCGCAGAATTGCCTTTTCAAGCACTCCAACAGACCAAATAATTTTACGGTATTGCCTCCGAACTTGGAAACCCCGGAAGACAGCCTACAAAAAGACAACACAGTTGAAAAAAATGTATAAATCAGTAACAATAATCCCACAGAACTCCAAAACGCAAATTTAAGATGAATATGATAAATTTAATGATTTATTTATCAGTTACAACAGAAAAGAAAATAGGCCTCACTTGAATCTTAATGGCTTGTCGACGCATGTTGAGAAAGTCTCTGCGCATCTTCCAAGTACGAAACCTATATTGTATCCGTGCAGCAGCTGCCATCTGTTTTCGTGTCTCATAGTTGCGGAAAGCATGCTGAATCTTCATTGCTGCGATAATGTTGCGAGCCTCAAGCTCCGGATTAGAGGACTCAACAACTTTTGACCGTACCTTGAAAGAATGCTCCCTGAAAGCAGCCTGAATACGAGCTGCAGCATCAGCTGCAGTCCTATAAGCTGCCAGAGTCTCCTTCAGATTCAACTCCTCCTCAGTGAAGTTTCCAGGGTTTTCTGAATCAGTAGTGGCTGGAGCTTGCAGTGAACCACTGACATTTCCAGCTAATGTCATAGCTTCAAAGTGTTGAACTAGAGCCTTCTCGGCTAGGTATGCAGCCAAACCTTCATGACCATTTTTAGATGCAAGGTCAGCCGCGGTGCAGCCACCAGGGTTTTCTGAAGTGGGGTCTGAGACCAAATTTGCTTTTGCTCCAGCAGATAGGAGTTTTGCAACCATTTTCTCCCTAACATCATAATTGCAATAATAAGCAATGCATACATTCCAAATAAACATCAAATCCAAATACGAACACCTATAAAATTGGCTGTAAGCGGATGAAAGAATACGCTTTAAAAAGAATAAGCGGTGAAAGATATATATATATGTGCGTGTGTGTGTGCGCGCATCAGTAACAGGGTCAGAGTGGGCTGCAGTAACATACTATTAAACAAAAAGAAAAGGCGAAGGCAGGCGCTTACCTTCCATAATATGCAGCCCAGTGAAGGGCTGTCCACCCAAGCTTATCTCTATAATCTAGTGACAATCCAGACCAGGAAAATGGATAGACAGCCCATGTATAACCTAAGATAGCACATAAATGGATCACCCCTTGTCCTTGTTCATCACGCTCTGTGATTTTACATCCTTCTATTACTCTTTCCAACAGCCATTCGTACAGCCTGTTTTGTAAAGTGAGCTCAAATAAGCTGTCTTTAGCTTCTGGAAAAGGAACTTCCTTTGCCTTTATTGATTTATCCAAATGAGTCCAACCATCTGCAATATTTGAGGTTTTGCGAGCAAATGTTTTGGCTTCCTTCAGGGTATATGGAGATATCTTGCTAGATACAATATCAAAGATCCTAGATGTAGAGAAGAGCAAACGAGCAAGTCTAAGCTGAACTCGGAATTCTTCCCAGTTAGACTTCTCAGAAGAAGAAATCAAGTTGTTTTCAATTCGAGGTGCTTGGAACTCAAATGTAACGACCTGGCTAATTGGTTTCTCGGCATCAAAACTCAAGAAAAGATCTACAACTCCTGGTGCTTGAGGGGGAATAAGAATACGAAATACTCCAGGCTGGATGGCTGTGGCAGGAGCACAGACATCTCCACAGTTGCAGAAGACACTGGACTTCACAACATCTGCTAGTCCTTCATGGAAAAATCCAACCACCAAGATCTGCAAAAGCAATGATTCGCAATAAACAAACTGAACCAACTTAACGAGTACCGTTTCATAACTTCATTGTACAAATTTCTCAAGATAAGAACAAGAACAGCTAATATCAGAATAAAATTGTGTTGATTGCATTCAATAACCAAATTGCAGACAATGTCCTTGATATAAATAATACACCGTGACCTGTTACATGAGAAAAGCAGATCAATGGGACTGGAAGATTTTGTCACAAGTACAAGATGGCCCCTATGTGTGCAAAAGGCTCTTGGAAATTTTTTATTTATGCCAAAACCTCATAATGGGAGATGAGGAAAGGACATAATTAAGGCTTTCTCAAAATTGTGAAACACTAAATATTGGGGTATTTTTGTTTCAAACATGAATGGTTTGTAGAAAAATGGGATGGATGGATAGAAGTCGATAACAGAGTAAATAGCAAAATAAGACCATGAATGGAAACCTCTATGTCAGAAACACAAGAACTGCATCAAGCTGGTTAATGAGAAAAGCAGCTTCATAAGTTCACCTAGATTAAAAGTAAAAATTGGCATCAGTTCAATGAGAGGACCAGTTATCCATATCCAGAGCTAAAGAGTAAAGTCTAAGTCTAGCTTGCCAAAGTTTTTAGTCCTGCTTTGGGTGTTTAATGGCCAACGTCGTCTTGAAGACACTAGAAGTGAAATAGTTCGGGACCTGAAAATATACTGTTATACATTGCCATTCCAGCTAAGACAGGACTCCTGAAGCTTTCCCTTCTATTAAAAGATTAAAGAAGCACTTATGGTCCAAAGACAAACAAAATTTTTTCCCACAAAAATTTGAAGAGATAACAGCTTCCTTGTTCATGTTTATAATTGCATAACTATGATTGGTGTGGCAGCATATAAAAGCAACAATGCAAGAAGAATTTCTCTGCATAAACAACCTTTGTTGGTTCAGTAGAAGAAGCCCATGAAGGTGAAATATCAGTAATATAGAATATCTGATACTGCTCTGGTATAGATGAGAGGTTAGGACCCATTGATGGAGAAGTGAAAGATTGGTGACTGGTTGAGACTGAGGATCCAAGAGTCGTATCATCTGCTGACACCGGAGACTCAATAATTATGTCATTTATCCACCTTCCAAAACTATCTTGAGTTTGTAAGCCATCCTTGATTAGATTATCTATTGAATTGCCCAGAGATAATGCAGTCTTCCCAAAATTGTTCTGCAGTGAAGTTGAAGTTATTTGACCTTGCATAGACTGACGACCAATATCAGCAGGTACATTGAAATTATTAACAGGATTTCCCAACCCCAGACTGGGGAAATTCACCAAATAATCTTCTGCAGGTAATTTGTTGGCTGGGAGGCTCTGCAAGGGGGTAATGGATTGTTAATAACTGTCAACAACTCAACAAGACAATAATCAACCAGGATTACAGTTAATCAACACTAAGATATAGCCATTCCCAAAAAGGTTCAGTCATTTATCCACTTACATTGATTCTATAAGTATTTGTTTCATATTGGTAAGGTAGTCTGACTGAATATCCGCCTGCTACCACCATTAAGCAAAGAAATTGGTCAATATTTGCAGTGAGTGTTCAAAACTACAAGTGTTTCTAGTTGTTTACCTTCTTGAGTTGTTATTCGCCTGTTTGAATCATCCGGCACCAAAAGATCATCCCATTCTAGTGTGTTAATCTCATGAAGTCTCAATTCATGATCTTTGATATTTGCACTCTCATCTTGCACTGTCAAGTTATGAAGCATAAATGTCTTTCGTCTTGACCAAGGATAAAGCAGTTCTATTATGTGTCAAGATTTGGTCCGTAACAACACAAAACTTAACAAGAAATGGACATCAGCCAAAAATGCGGTACTAATATGCTACAGTCTGCTGCAACTTAATGAAAAAAGACCTGAATGTGTTTAATATCTCACATCTATCGGTGCAGCTAGTATGCTATCAACCATTTAAACAAAAATGAAAATCCTCACCAGTAAAAAGATTAAATCTAATTTAAAGAATTTGATAAACATTCACCTAAATCTGCTCTGTGGCTAGTGTAGTAAGCCCGATCAACTACTGAATCTGATTCTTCTGATAGAACCAAAGATGCCGATGGGTCAGAGTTCCCTGAACTAGAATTTGAATTACCAGGAGTGGCTGGAGAAGCCTGCACCTGCTTTTGTAACTAATCATTTAGTTAGCAAAAAATTAAGTCAAAGTAAATACAGCTTCTACAGCATGCTAGGACCTACAAATCACACACTCTACATTTAAACACAAACATTTAGACAATATGATATAAAGACTAGGGTAAATTTGGTCTAACAAGAACTTCTGCCAAAGTTTCAAGGAAAATCCTAGTAGAGCGTGAAAGTTCAAACTCTCCAGGCATCACCACTACAACTTGAAGGTTGAAAAATGATAAAGGGAATAAAGATAAGAGAAATTTCATGAAAATGTCACTAAACTATTTTCATGGGTCACATTATACCCACAATGTTAAATTTTATTTATCTATATACCTGTAAACCATTTTTGTGTATCATAAAATGAATCTCCACTTATCAACTTAGAGAAATCTGACAAGTTATTGCACATGCAACCTCTGTGCCGTACATTATCTTACTAGATTCCGCCGAGTTGGTGACTGGAGATCCATTATATGATATATGAAAATAATTTATGGGTATAACATTAGATATTGTGGGAATGATGCAACCCGTGTGAATATTTTTGTGTGTGAATATTTTTGTGGTATGTTGAGGGAATTTCCCTGAAGATTTCTTTACTTTGTTAAATGTTTAAGAAGAATATGCAAGTCTTTCAAGCCTTATCACCCCATTATAGAAGTCATTCATTATAGGAAGCTTCTTTGTCATAGTCCTTCCAATAATTTGTTTTTCATAGATAAATTATGCCTTCGTTCTTATGTTAAAAGGATTTCCTAATTCATCTCTCATGAGAAACTAAGAACAGCAATGATATACTCGGTCCCTACCAAAAATGAAAGGAGAAAATAGGATAAGCACACAAGTTTTAGTAACAAAGGCTAAATCTTTTCTGATGAAGAAAATAAATCTGAGAAGGTAAGTAACACATAAAATTACAGCATCAAGCAATTCCAAGTGAAGAAACATGATCAAATTAATAAAAGATAAGAGAGAAAAGAAGTGGCAGAGAAGGCAAAGGTATAAAAAGACAAAAACAGATTTTTCTACCAACAGACTGCCGATTAAATTTGAGCAAAAATGAGCAAGACTATATAACCCGAAAGATGTTTTAAGGCTTATGTTTTCCTCATTATGACAAGTAGAACTTCCAAGCTGAGCACTTGATACGAATCCAGTTTGCTATTAGTATAACAATCAACAAAAGCGAGCCTCTTGAGTTCCAGGGATTCCTCATAGAGTAAGAAGTAAGAACCCAGAATATAGTTACTATACAGCATTTATATCAGTTCAGGGACAAACCTCTTGAGTTTCCCGATAATGAACAAGGACTATGTGTTCCAGGGACCTGATACAATATTCTAATTAGAAAAGATTTCAAACCAAATATATCATGGTCATAGAAGTGCATAAGAAATTTTATCATCAGCAAGATCGAAATGTCAAGACTGAAGATAAGAAACAAGTTGATTAAATAGATATTACATTCTTACTAAAGAAAGGGTTTCATACTTGTCAAGTAGCCAGTAACATCTACGAACAAAGGTTGGGTTATCTTCTCCATGTGCATAGTATACATGAATTCTCTCCTCATTCCCAACCTGCCATGATATGGACAAAAATACAAGAGCCACAATTTCAGTTTAGGTTTAAGTTAGTTACTTTTGTGTGGTAGCTCATGTGATTGTGATTCATTGAATGAGATATATAAAAATAAGGTCCATGGTTAAACCTATAGAAACAAACATGCAGTAAAAGGATTACTAAAATGAAAAACTTCAATAAACATGTATACGGCTAAATTATACGTCCACATGATAGGAAAAAGAAATGAAAACTAAAAACAAAATGAAACACGAAAAGAATAGCCCAAAATTTGGACAAGTTCGCCCGCAAATAAGCATTGGCTTCAGAAATTACGACTAAAATTTTCAAGTGAAATAAACAGCTTTAATGTAGAGAAGGGGGAAGCAACAGTTGGCAATATTGGACTCTTTAGTAGGGCATTGTGGATAAGTTCACACAAGCAAAAGTAAATTTGTTCTCCACATAACTGGAGTAAAAATGCTCGGGAGTAGAAAAAAGAATGGTAGTAATAAAATAATAGCAGGAAAATTATGAACTTCAAGCTCTTCGAGAATTGCTAGTATTCCAAGACACTTTCATTCTCATTACAGAAAGCTCTGCATATTTTGGAAAATGAGCTTTACATGCAACAGTATTTACATTATAATCGTAATATCTAAAACTTGATATGCAGCATGCAAGATCAAATGGAAACATGATCCGGTTCATGGAATATGAGAATCTTCTTCATTGAGTTGGCACTATTTTCTGTGAGAAAGTGTAAAAGATCATTTTATATCCCAATTATTCAGTTACCCGGTTTCCAACAAAACATAATTCACAAAAGAAATTAACCAATGTGCATGGACAATGACTAATGCATTCCATATTAAAATGTATGATTCTGTCAAATAGACAAAAAAGTAGTTGCAGATATTAAAAAAGATGTTAGTCACCATAAGTAATCTCTATATATTTAACAGTTGATGCAACAACATTTCAAGCCTTACTTTTAAATGTTCATGGGCTTCTTTAACAGTTTTTCCATCCTTTTTCTTCTTCCAGTTATGACCATCCTTTCGAAAATTCCTGAGCATCTTACGGTCAAACAACACCATTGTTCCGCCTACAATATTGAAATACCTTTCATGTTAGAGATGTCTAGTGACTTTCCCATTAGAGTTTCACTGTTCATCATAGTTTAATACAAAAAGGTCATTGGCTTGACTTGGACATTAAATATTTCTCCCATTTGCCCTCTTAACATACTTGCTGGTAAATTCACTGGCTTGACTTGGACATTAAAATACTTGTAGTTGTATAGTATTGCATGAATCTCATTAGGTCTCAGCCATCTTGCCTTGGCTTCTTCCAATATGTTGGCCATGTCTAAATCTGCCATTGTAGACAAGAACACAACTATGAGCAGAAAATGCAGTTAACAGGAAGAATGATTGAGTAATACATTTGCAAGAATATGCATCACGAAAAAAAGTAAAATGCTACAGATAAGTGTATATCAATGATAACTAGCACCTAAAATCTGTCACTCCAAATGTTAAAGAGAGCTAGGTTGTGAGAAGGAAAAGAGGAACAGAGTATACAAATAAGACTCTTCGATTTGACATATTTTTCTCCTAGTGCTGTGCCATTGGGAGCCTGGGCCCTGGAGATGTGTGTAATACACCTAGACATTCAGAAGCAAGCAACATCTGGCCAAAAAAAAAAAAAAGAAAACGAAGCAAGCAACCACTTATAATAACAAACCATTGTATTTTACTAAACCAACCACTTTCTAATTCAAAAAAATCATCATACTTTTCTCGTGCTGTGCCAATGTTTTTTTTTAATCGTCAGTAAGTTGATTATATTTTTCTTCACCTGAGGTAATAGTTTATCACATATCACAGAGAGTCGAACCTACAATGCTAGTACAGTGTTATAAACAAAATTTCAGTCAGACAGCGGTTGAACTACCATGGGAAACAATGCCAAGGTTAAATATTATATAGCCCTTCCACACTCTCCATTGATCAACAAAAATTCAACCTTGGCAGAAAAATAACAATTAGTTGCTCCAAAACTAACATTCTTTCAGCATCACTATCACAGAATTTCAATTACAAAATCTCAGTCAACTCCCGAGACCTTGAAAAAAAGAAAAACTTAAAGAACAGCACAGTGATGTGAACTCCATGAACTGAAAGCCACCAAGAAACACACAATCCAACACACGAAACATACTCAATAAATTATAAAAAAACATGAAATTAAAGTACAAGCAACAAAGCTTTAATTGGAAAATAGAGAAAAAAACATTACAAGTACAGTACAAGAAACGCAGACAAAAAAAAAGGGCGTTTTGGCAGCAAAGCTACCTCCCATAGTACGGAAGCCATGAATCTCCGTTCCAGCAAGACTTCCAGCTATAATATTATCCATTGAAATGAACTCTTTTTCAACTCTTGAAGAATCACCAACCGATCATTTCAAAAACAAAATTCTCCAATCTAAACAAAAATCAACCACAAAAACAAGTACTGAAACCAATAATCCGATCAAAGTTACCAAGGAAGATTGCTGAAACTTGAAATTGAAGAAAATTAGAAAAACAAGCCAGTAATAAATGGAAATTGGTCCTCTCCTCAGTCTCTCAGTGGTTAGATAATATCCGTACTTTTGCAGGTGACAATTGACGACAATAATGATGATTTAACATAAGTATTAATTAGTTGTAAATTTGGGAAAAAAAACAGATTTTTCTGGAGTGTGAAAAGGCTGATTGGTCAAAAAGTGAATAAAGTCCAAATCATAAAAGAATAGTATTTTTTGGTAGCTCTTGATATGTTGGATTGGTGGCTGCTGAGTTCTATTCTTGGCCGACAGGTTCATTTCATTGAAGCATAAGTTTAGGTTAAGAGAATTAATTGGTACAATTTTATTTTGGTATATTTGGGTAACATTCAAGCTCAACTAAGTATATAATTTTGAGATAATTGAGTCAATTTTGAATTTAAATAATATTTATATTTTTATTTAATTTTTTTAAACAGAAGTTCATCATATAATTACGATAAATCTTTTATAACAAAAGATATATCAGATAAGAAATTTCTCTAAGTTACATTTATTTGTTGAATTATAAAATTTTTATACACAATTTAATTATTTTATGTACTATAGTTTCATTTATTTGTTAGGCCGATAAAAATATGACTTAAAATGTTTATATACGAGAGTCCAACTTTTAAATTTGATATTTATTATAAAATTAATGAATATATAGTAAATGTCCCAATACATTCCTTAAAAAAAATTCTCTATCTCTCTTATTCTCTTTGTTCTTCTACTAAGTAAATTATGTGTTACAATCATTAAATTAACAATATTTACTATTTAACAAAAATATAATAATAATTAAAAAAAACCTTCATGGACAAGCCAGCTCAAATACCCGAGGACCCTAGCTGCCTACAACCAAGCGGCAAAGCCCGAATTCAAATTAGGTATAGGCTTAGTATATGTAGATGGGTTGGGCCATTGGTAACAGCCCATATTTGTGTAGTTTGGGATTCTTATGTTTCAGGTTATTTTTACTTTACTACTTTTTACGTTATATTTGTAAGGTTTTAGTCCCTTCTATTAAATGATGTTTCAAAAAATTTTGTTTATGACTAAAATACCCTTTTAACATAAAGACTAATTTTACAAATAATATTATTTTTTAAAAATTTTTATTATTATTAAAAAATTACTAACATTTTAAAATAAAAAGCTATTCTTTTAATTACTTGGAGCAACTTATTTGACATAAATTTAATTATATTTATCTTTATAAATTTATTTAAAGTTAGTAAAGCTAACTAAGTTATGAAATAATTAAAATATTTTAAAATTAAAATTATCTTTTTTATATTTTCATCTTCTCCAAACCAAAATAATTTTGATGTGAAGAAATTTAATTTTAAAGATTTATTTAGTTTGGTTTGATTTTATAAATAAAAAAATAAATTTTCTTAAATAGCAAAACTAAGTTTCTATGAATGAACTAAATGCATAATGTACTAACTTTATAAAATCACTAATTAATAAAAAAATAATACAAAGATAATAAATAAAATAATATAAAAACTATGTCACTTTAATAAAAAATTGAATTCATCTTTTAAATGATTCAAGCATATTTAGTAATTTTTGAGGTAAAAGTAACGTTTTGCATAAAAAACTATCACCTTTACCATTGACTGTTAGTCAAAAATACTAAAGTGATACAAAAATAACGTTAAGATATTAAATTGAAAGTTGTAGCAAGCGTTAGAGTACTTTAATGTAATTAATCCTAGTTAAATTGACTAGTAATCTCATCCAGAAAATGCCAAAACGACTTTTTCTTTTTTTCTCCAGCTCTTTTTCCTTCTGATGGTGCACAATATGACAAATCGGTAAAGATTATCCCCTCGAATTCGAGGCGATTAATTTCTCCTCGGAAGAAATTAATCGTCAAAAGACGATATTGTCCCTCGCGTAAATGGTGAGGAAGTGAGCCAATTTCAGCGGGAAGTCAGCTCGCTTTCTCTATTTTATTTCACTCTATCAGATCGTGTAAGAGAACATTGATTGACGCTTTTTTTTCTTCTAAAATAAATGTATGAAAGGAACGAAGAATATCGACGATTTTGCAATTATAACTTCCAAAAACAAATCGGATTCCGGAATACATCGAATACTCAGTTCTAGCTTGAGAATGAATTATAATAGAGGGAAATCATATTTCGAATCAGGAGGCAAGCTGATGTTGAATGATGGTAGCAGCGAGGAAGGCGAGCCAAGGGAAGGAAGCGATGATGCTGAAGGACTCCAAGAACCAAGAGGCCGAGAAACAGAGCAAGTACTCCCTATAAGCTTAGGTAAATACTTCAACAACATTGACGAGTTTTTTTATTCATGTAAGATGTATGCAAAAAGTAAAAGTTTTAGTGTTAATAAAAAATCTTGTTCGAAAGAAAGCTGTCCTTTCAGAAAATATTAAACTATTAGTTGTGATAGATATAGAAAAGCTAGCACTTACAAGCGATCAAAGAGGTTAGAATGCCCTGCTCGTATTTGTGTAATTTTGAGAGATAATATAATGTAGCAAGCCTCAAAGGTTGTGGAACAACAAAATCATAAATTACACTCGTCTATGTCCAAGTTTATGCTTCCTCATAGAAGTATAAGTTCTAATATGAAGAGGAAACTGGAAATGCACGACATGGCCGGACTAAGGCCCAGCAAGAGCGTGAGGTTTTGGAGGTATAAATTGGAGGACCGGACAAATTAGGATGTCTACCTAGAGATTGCAGGAATTATGTCCAAAAGGTGAGGAAGTTGAACATTGGAGTTGAGGATGCTGATTGCATAATTAGAATGTTAATTATAATGTATCAAAAAAATAATGATTTCTTCCATTTGATTCGCGTGGATGAAAAGGGTAGGCTATATAGTATTTTTTTGGTGCACCCTAGAAGTAAAGTAGCTTATGAAGAGTTCAATAATGTGGTTTGTGTTGATTCACATACAAGATGCAAGATACAAGATGCCGTTTATGACTATTGTAGGAATCAAACATCAATGCCAATATTTTTCACCATAAAATTAACTTGGCGAGCAAGAAGTTGGAAAAACACTTGGCGACTCTAAAATAACTTTTAGTTTATTGTATAAAATTAAGGAGAATAAATGTGAGAAGAATAGTCAAATATAAAGTTGCCAGGCAAGGAATAAGCCCAATCTCGAGCAGAGCACGCGAGCTCATTAGGATTAAGTCTATTATAAATGAACTTTCAATTAACTTTGCTTTACAAAAAGAAAATGAATGAGAAGATAATAAATGGTGTGGAGCGATATCATAGAAGGTGAGTAGTTAATGCATTTGAAGTAGTGGATAACGATTTTGATATGATTTGCAGTGAAAATGCTGACACAATTCCGAAAAATTGGCTCGTATAATACTTTTGTTCAAAATTCAAAAATTACGTACTAAGAGCAATTAAATAATCTTCACAAGAAATTTTCGATCATTTTACCGAAATGACCCCATCCGAGACATTTAATCACCCCGAATTTAAGGAGCCTAACACCTCTCACGCCAAATTGACCAACAAATGGGAAGCCAATTTCAATTTCACTTTGTTTTTTATCTACATCATTTGAAAATTAATATTTAACATTTATATGTTCAAAAAAAGTGGTGAATAAGCTATTTTAATTAAGAGTAAGACAAGCAAAAGTTACTTAAAAGAAAAAGAAAAAGAAAAAGAAAAATTCCATTATAAATCCCACATAATTTTCTTATATAAAAGCACATATTATTAGTTGTACAATTTGACTTTCGAATTTGTGTTTATTTTGAAATCATAAACTGCTTTTTGGTCCCACAATAATCATAATCAACTTTAATTTTTTATTATTGTCTTAAATTACTTTTTTAATTTTGTTAGGTATGAAATAAGAGTTGAATGATATATACTAACTAGTTGGATGATATAGAATTAAGATGTTATTTATATTTTCTTAGGAAAAAAATGATACTTTCACAGTTGACCGCGGAGTTTTTTCTTTTAGGAACAAATATGTAATATATTAATAACGTGTAGAAATATAAGCCATTAAGGCTGGTTTTACAAAATCAAGAGTATCCTTCATCCAAATTGAATAATCTTTAGCTAAAAAACACAATGTTCTAAAAGATGAATAGAAATATTAACTTTTTACTAACATATTAAACGTTAACTTTTTCTGTTTTACGTACTCTTTTTCTATCACTAAGTTTTTAAAATACGATAAATAATTAATCACGAGTTTGATAAATTATTATAGGCCATTTTAATATAATTTTCACATATTTTTATTTTTCTCTTTCAGCCTAATTTTTACAATATGATAATATGGACTGGACCTTACACTAAAGTGTATTGAGTTTAATTTTTGGCCCAAAATACTGGGTGGGCCGTGCTCAGTCCGGCCCACCCAAGGTGACTTAGAATCCCCTATAAATACTCTCTTTTTCACAAGTTGCTGCCTTAATTTTGGAGCAACCTCTTATCTTCTCTCTTCTTCTTCTCTGCACCCTCTTCTTGTTGCTGCTTGTTCTCTGTGACTTCTCTTTCTGCTACCGCCACTTGTCTACTTTGTATGACTGCGAGCTTGATTTGCATGAGAAGGAGAGAACCGAAAGTGAGAGTTTAGATCTTCATGTGTGTGAGTTGTTCGTGCAAAGTTTTGAGGGACTCTCTATTAACTCTCTGTTTAACTTAGAAACCGGACGATCGATTCTTGAGTGATAAATTGTTTCGATCGTCCGCTTTCTTAGAGAAATCCATTTTATAACTAAAACTGGTCGTCTGGTTTTGTGTTGGTCGTCCGGTTTCTGTGGAGCCTTTATTTTGGCGAAAATCTCGTCTGACTTGGTGGTTTGATTTTCTCAGTGTTCACTCTTTACCGTCCGGTTTTTCTCTAATAGATTAGATCTCCTTTTTATTCTATTTTCAGCTAGTTTGTAATAGTAAATATGGCTTTTGGTCCCCAGATATTTGTAACAATCATAATACCATAAAAATCATTTATAGTTCAAAGAAAGAGAAAAAATAGTACTCTGTCTGTGTTTTTAGTGTTACATTGTGGTTCTAAAATAATAATTAGGTTCTGTTTGGTTAAAAAATTTTAGTGTGGAAAAAAAAAACACTTTTCCTCATGAAAGGTGTTTTCACTTATTTGGTAAGAAGAGAAAATGTTAGGAAAAATTAAGTGTAGAAAATTCTAAGAAAAAGGGAAATTCAAATTGAGGAAATGATTTTCTTACATATTGATTAGGTTTAGCATGAGGTTCATGTCATTGTAGTACTTGCTTGTCGTGATAGAGTTTTTATTCTACGTTTGATGATGTTTTGTTTATTATAGTTATTACTTGTATTATTTCTGTTAATCAATATCAAAACATACAAAAAGATTAATAAATGAGAAAAAAATCCATAAAATTGTCGTGATAGAGTTTTTATTCTACGTTTGATGATGTTTTGTTTATTATAGTTATTACTTGTATTATTTCTGTTAATCAATATCAAAACATACAAAAAGATTAATAAATGAGAAAAAAATCCATAAAATTTAAATTAGTGTAACAACATACAAATAAATTACATAATTACATATAATCATGAATAAATTAAAAAAAGTATGACAAGCAATCGATTATACCCCCATAAATAGGTTGTGAAGGGGGATACATTCGGGCATACGTATGAGTCCACTCTTTGAATCGTGATTGATATGGAACTAAATAATCATGTACGTCTTGATGAGTGTGCCACTCCAATAACAGATTTATAGGAGGTATCCTAAAGTCCTCCTGCGAATGTAACTATAAAGAAAAATAATATATTTATCGATAATTACTTCAAACAAAACCACATATAGACTTAGAACGATTAATTAATTAAATCAATTAAAATAAATCACTTATCCCAATAAAGTGCTCACGATTTGCCAAGTGGCCAAAATCAATCGTCCTCTGCAGAGGCCCACCAATAGATATATACAACAATATTTTAGTACTCGCAGGATGTCAGGCGATAAGTACTACGCATACCCCGTAAGGATTCGCAACAACATGCAAATGATTAGGTGCTTGAATGTGCCATATTGTACTACATTTACATATATTACTTCAATCATTTTACGATGTTTTTAATATACAAAATGTATAGTTTACACTATTTACCTCCATTCTTATCTTAGGTGCTTCCCGACGAAGAAGACGAAGAATAAAAGTGAAAACAGATGAAAACGACTCGAAAATGAAGAAACGAAACAACCAGCACCAAGGAAGGAGACCTACCGCCAACACTAGGCCAACCTACCGCACGCGATAAGTCCAAGGGCCACAAGAAGTTTGCCAATAGAAGTCTACCGCGAATGGTAGGCTAGACCTATCGCACCCGGGGATTTCAAGCCATTCTGGAACAGAACCCTACCACGGACGATAAGGCTCGACCTACCAGACGCGGTAGGTCCCATTAGCAATACAATTAATACGTTTTTATGTGTATTTATATCAATTTTTCTTCTTTTTCAAGGAGGACAGTTTTTTGTTTAGAAAGGAGGAATTAGGGGAAAATTTGGGCAAGAAAAACCCTCTCAATTCCATTAATTAGGTAGATTCTCTATAATTAACATTAAATTGAAGCTCTTGGAGGAAGATTGAAGAGATTTCACAGAATAATTTCGGGGTTCATCAAGCGAATCGAGAGACGAGCTTGGGTGGCATTCGGAACTGTAGATTCAACTCTTTTTCAGCCTAAGCTTTCTTTTTTTTTTTTTTTAATTACGATTTATATTATTGAATTGACTATTTTTAGGATGTTTACTAGCTAAATTTCTATTGTTTGGATTAAGTGTTAAACCCTAGCTTTGGATGATATGATTCTTTATTGAATTTCATTAAATTGATGTTTGTTTATATATTGGTAGTTGTTCGATTATGGTTTCTTGATAATTGATTTGCACGAAATCAATTATTTTACAAGATTGATTGAAATTAAAAAACGAGGATCAATCTTGGGTAACTAATTGGATAATAAGAGTTGGCAATTGAATAGAGATATTCTTTGTACTTTTAGGTTATTAGATCACCTAAGTATATTGCCTTCCTAATCGGTTAGAGAGAGAAGAGATTATCCTCTAAAGGTTAAATGAGTAGAGCGGCCTTCACCTAGAGATCGGGATTGCCCGACTTTCGCGTGATAACCCAACCTTCGTTTTCAAACCTTGTTTTATGAGTTTTTCAATTGGAATATTTGATAAAAGTTAGGGGGATCCTTCATTCAAACTCTTTTCCTAAAATTTTATATATTCCATTGTTGCTTCCATTTAATTATTTTTAGTAGTTTCTGTTAGTATATGCCCTAAGACCAATTGACTCACATTTATGATTTATGAAGCATGTATTTTTTGAATTGTATTTTATGCTCTTGGTCATCAAGTATGTGACTTGATAGTAAAACTCTTATAGCGAATAAAATACTATTCTTATTTGTCCCTAGTTTATTACATCTTATAAACTAGTGTGAAGTTGATTGATGGTCAAGTTTTACTGATCATGAATATGAGATATAAAATCAATTCATAAATACATATTGAGAATATTGTATTGGACATGACCCAAAGTGAAGAAGAAATATTGCATGGTTTTAAGTTATAAGTATTTCTTCTCAGTTTTATATCTGGTGTCCTTTAACTTAATGTTTCTAATGTTTCTTGCATGGGGAAAAAATATGTTTTGACATAGTCAAACATCACTTTTAATTAGGTGATCATTATGACTATTGGTTGGCTTATTTTCTTGTCATGGCTTGAATATTGGAGATAGTGAAAGGGATTTGTCCCTCTCTTTTTAGGGAGAGATATCCATGGGCCCCTTGATAAGGAAGACTGGAAAATATGCATGGCCATGCTCAAATAAGTATTAATAAGGTGTTATTAATATTATTTGTTGGAACAGTCTGCCTGATGATTAAGTAAATGATTAATTAAGTTTTATAAGGATGACTTGATCCATGACTTATACTTAATTAGGATGTCGTGTGACAAAAGGACTAAATATTAAATATGATGCTAGGTTATTATTACATTTATTTAACTTGAGTAAGCATAATGTCTTGCTAGAGGCCGCTTATGTTTTGTGAATAAATGTCTAGGACATTTTTCATTCACTGCCAATGTTAAGTGAACCTACAGTGTCACACGCATAGACAATCTTGTGAGCATAATGTCCACGTTCAATGAATCTAGATTGTGTCCAGATTCGTTGAACGTATACAAAAGGGGAATCAAATTCCATATTGTATTTTCTGGTAAGTAAATAAGTAATTAATTTTAATTTAATCGAATAAATGAAATTAATTACTTAATATTACTCATCCAACCATTGGATGATTATAGGAATAAACGAACGAGATTAAACTGTCATTAGATGACAGTTAGGATTTTAATATTGACAGCTATAAAAGGTTATGTTAACCTTTTCTTGGTGGTCGTCCTTTATCTGATTAAAGAAAAACAAAATCCTAAACCCTAGAACGGAGATATAGTATCTAACCTCCTCTCTCCGAAATACGACCGATTACCAGATAGTCAGGATCAGTTCTGAACAGTTTTCAGAACACAAAAGGGGCTAGCATCCCGATTGCTTGCAGAGGAGTTCGTCGCGTGGATACCAGTAGAGGGCGAAGTGTACAAAGCAGCGCCTCTACAACGAACAATCAAAACATTGAGGTAATTTCTATCCAATCGGTTTTTCTAGTATGTGCAGATCCTGTTGGTGGATTTCCGTAGTTTTATTTTATTTTGTTTTTGCCTACGGATTCCAACAGTTTCCCCAAGTTGTTAATTAATTTCTTAAAACTCAATTTGTTAGACGAAACATTAGGTAAAAGATGACTATTTGAGCCTTTACCGTTCCCTGAGTTTGACAACTCGGGTGCATCTCTAATACTATAATGATAGGTACACTTGTCTATTACATTCGTTTTAGTTACACCCCATTTATAACACATCAGTGCTTCCATCCAATATTCTCTCGGGGTCTACACCTTTTAAGTGTACACAACTCTCTAATACAAATATGAACCGCTCTTCGCCTAGTATACTTACATATAAAGCATGATTATTTCTAATCTCACGCTACATTTGTTTACATACAACAACCCATTTTTCAACATTACCATTCACAAAATATGAAACCACCCTAAATCTGCAGTTACCAATACCTCTTAGATCTATATAGTAGTCAATTAAAGGGTATATAAAACGTGGAAATTCATTTAAGGGAACTCACACTCTAGACCATCATCAACTGGTTGAACAGTAAATGACTCCACTGAACTCCGACCACTACGGCATCCTCACTCCTAGACCCGAAAAAGGGTGGGCGACCGGCATACGGTGGGCTCCTCTCCCACGAAAGCCCGATCCTGAACCCCATCACAAACGTAATCTTGACTCGGATCCACTACTATTCTTGAACAATTTATGTGCAATCTGTATATATTCCT
Source organism: Catharanthus roseus (assembly GCA_028651295.1). Classification (NCBI taxonomy): domain Eukaryota; kingdom Viridiplantae; phylum Streptophyta; class Magnoliopsida; order Gentianales; family Apocynaceae; genus Catharanthus; species Catharanthus roseus. The sequence goes on along the minus strand of JAPQWS010000093.1, from coordinate 10,825,133 downwards.
AGTGTGACTTTTCTCTCCTCGTCAAGTCAGTTTTTTTTTCCGACGCTTAGTAATGATTGGGTCCGGAGGAGAAGTTAATGGTCCATCGGAATTTGACGACAAGACGAGATGTAAGATGTCTTGGGCTACATAACGCCACTCTATGAACTATTAGAATATAGACAAAACTCCTAATTAGCCTAAATTATTAATTAAATTTAACAAAATAAATCAATAATAACATTTTTTACATACCTATGATGGTAATCATTGTCTAAACTCCTCTAGAATGCCGGTGATATCATTCTCCTGGTATGCCATGTCATTCACGGAGTTTATATAATTATGATGTTTCATTCCTGATACCCCGTCTATCACAAGTGATTACTAGAAATAGTAAAGATTGACAACCTTTAAAGGAATGTACCTACAGTATTTAGTAATCAACTCGCATGAACATGGTAAACTGTGTGAACTTCGGAGCCAATGTCCGCAAAGATTCTCTGCATCACTCATGATCTTTGTGGCTCTAATTAATTCTTCTTTAATAATCTTCAGTGCTAAATGACTTACATTTCCACAAATCTCGGTTAACACATGATTACTCTTTGCATTATCTTTCTCCTTCAACTGTGAATATTCAAGTGTAATCTTAATGGCTGAGATTTGTTACTCAATCTTTGAATGTATATTACTGAAGATAATATCTAAGTCATCGTAACATGTTTAAAGGAACATCTTCGATATTGAATACTCATATTCAATCCTATTTATGGCCTCGGAATATAAAATTTTTCCGGTCTATAATCTCACTAATTTATATACACATGTGCTCAACCATTCATCATACAAATATGATAAGAACCACTGCATGCTGCTCTAGTTGGTCCAGTCTCTTTTCATAATCATCTGGCTCCTAGTAGTTCACTAGTCTTCTAAAGGTTGTCTGTATAAACTTTTCAGCTGCTTCTTTACCAATCACCAGAATTAATTTCCCTTTGATATTTTTTTTAATGTCTTCCACACATCATATGATATGATTTATTAAACACTACATATATCACCGGCATCAAACCTGTTTCCTTAACTGTAATTACCACTGCCGGTTCAGGAACATCGAAATCTAATTTCTTAAACTGTTGTAGCACCTATTGATAAGTAACAACTTGTTCATTACGCATGAACGCAATAGCTATATATAAATTTTTCCAGTAGATGTCATCCCGACTGCCTAAAGTAATAACATGTTATACCTAAGTAAAATAATAAATTTTAAACTTAATAAAAATATATAAAGAAAAACATTATAATTAACTTAACTAATTCATTTTAATTTTAAATAACATATAACATACGCTCAACATATTTTAAATAATATATCGCTATAAAAAATTAACTAACATGAGATCTTAGATATTTATAGCAATTAATAAATGGAGCAACAAAATACTTTATTATTAAAGCAACTTACTTGTTCGTTTTGTAAGTTGTGTCTAGTATAAATACATAAGGCCACATCTTCAACATCTGAATGGATGTCGAATGCACCACAACCATATCACTAAGCATTGTACTCTCATCACAATTCCTCCAAAAGCACGTATATCCAAGATTGGAACGCATGTGGAGTACTTCTTCCACTGTGTTGCGTCCCTGCATCCTATCTTTCTTAATATTTGCCCGAGCATTATATATAGTTCGAGAAATGCAAAAATTATATAAATTGATTATTAAATTAAAAATATATATAATATCATATTCAATCTAAGAGAATTAAGATAAGCTACACAACATAATGATACTATAACATACCTGCAGCAGTGTCGGATTATTCTCTCACAAATTTACCATTATAAAATGAGGTACCACATGACACCTACTCAATTGTTAAGTCAGTTTAAACTCCTCATCTGCAAGTCTTGCTACTTGAGAGTGACCCTGGTGATAGACACCAATGTGATGATTGTGTCTTCCATCTTTTACGTATAATTTTTAATGTGCTCTGCTAACAAGACAATTATATTTCTTGGTTCTATACAAACTTCTACGTTTTACAGGACTTGTTCTATTTCTTCATCGTTCTGTATAGCCTTGCTTTTTTTTGCTTTCCCCCAATGGCAACCAATATAAACGTACGACCTAAACTCTAAACTATTTTTTTTTGTAAAACAATGTATAATCATCACAGTTAACTGTCTCTGCTCATTTTCCCCAATCAACTAAATCGTCTTTCAAATTAAATTCACGATTTGTTTGGAATAAATAACTATAGTCTATGAAATCTTCCGTATGTAAAATATCTTTAAATTGTTTGTAATCTAATTCATTATCTTCCTACAGAATATTAGAAGATAAAAAATATAGACAACTCATATTTTTAAATAAAAATAAAACTAAGTAACGTGACAACACATTTATATATAACTTCATTAACATAATAACTTGTTAATTAAAAACATAAAAAAAACATGATGTGAAACTAAATATATTAATTATAATAAAAATTAAACAATTAAAATATATTAATTATAGTAATCACAATTAAATAATTAATTATAACATAAATAAAATATGTACTAAATTTAATAATACTAACACAATTAATAACATAATCATATTAAATATGAAAAATAAATATAAAAAATAATCATATGAAAAACAATTAATATAACACTTAATTAACTTTTATATATTTAAAAAAAATATTGAAAAATGATGAACGGAAGCTGCTGGCACACCAGATCGGCCACTGGCACATGGACTTCATGCACCTTTCAAATTTTCAACGTTTTTTGGGTTATTTTTATTTCAAAATTAATATTTTTTTATATAAAATCTTCAAAACTATACATTTTTAATATTGAGCCATTCAGAAAATTTTAATAATCTTCCAATAAAGTTAGAAAGAAGATAAAGAGAAAGAAAGTAGAGAGAGAGGGGTGAGAGAGACATTTAAAATTTTCACAAAATTTTCGACAATTTTATCCTGAAATTTATGGTGAGGTGTAGCACCACTAGTTCCAAAAAGAAAAAAAAATGAAAAGGATGTCGTGTCAGCTGATGAGCAGCTGCAGCCTCCAGCAGAGTCCAAAATCAAGAAGATTTGGTTTCATTTTCAACTCTTCATTTTTTTTTTCCTCAAAAATCAAGAAAATTCCGAAGCCGTAAACAAATTCGTCCTGTCTACATTCCTAATCCCTTACAAATCCTATATATATATAATTAATAAATCCCATCTTCTTCGTTTTTCAGCTCCGCCACACACAGATAATCGGAGAAGATCACGTTTTGTAGCCGAAGAGAGGAAGAAAAAGAGATAATTAATTAATTATGGGGGTTGTAGAGAAAGATATCGATGATCTGCCGAAGAATTCAGCTAATTATACGACGCTGACGCCATTGGGGTTTTTGGAAAGGGCGGCTCAAGTTCATCCTAATCGGAAATCTGTTATTCATGGCTCTATTCATTATACTTGGCTTCAAACTTATCACCGTTGCCGCCAATTGGCTTCCGCCCTCAGTCAACGCTCCGTCACATTTGGAAGCACGGTAATCCTTTTTTTTTTTTTTAATGATCAATTTCCAATGTTTCTTCTACCTATGAAGTGAAAAGTTATTATCTTTGACATGTTTTGGAAAAAAATCAGTTGATGGACCTATTTGATTATATAAGTAAGTGGGTCTTTTAGTTCTAATATTTTTATTTCTTTCAATTTATGCGATTATATTTTTACTTGTTTTGCTGGTTTTGATTTGTTGATATTTGAAAGTAATGCATTTGCAATATGGTAGCCTGAGAGTCATCCACTAATCTAATACGGGAGGCGTCAGAGGGCACAAACCATAATGAGCCGCCCCTGCGAGACTCGAAGACAAGACTTCACACTTGGCATGCCAGGGAGAGCATACCAGGTGGAGGATGCTAAGTCAGAGGTCACGCCATCTGGCCTCTTGACTAATGTATTTGCAATATGATGCTCTAATGTATTTGCAATATGGGCATCATGTAATGTTTCATTTGGTCATTTTTGCTAATTCAGTCACTTTTTGTCTTTATAAAAGTTGTATATGCTGATTTCATTATTTTCTGCATTTAGATTTCATGAAATTTATTACATATTATGTTTTGGTTTTCTCTTTTTATTGTTTTTTATATCTATAATATGGCCTGAACTTCCTAATCATCTGCCATTCCCTGGCTAGCCTTCTTTTGCTGTTTATTTGCAAGTCATGAGATGTAAAAAGGAATTATCTTTTTGTCAGCTTTGTTCCTGAATTTCTTTTGTTATACAGGCTTTAACCTTTGCCAATACGTATACATCGTTTCTTCAGTGATTTGCATTGTTTTGGCTGTTTTCGGGACATTTACGTGTTGAATTTTTCAGCCAAAAGGCCATGATTTGTAGTTGTATAATCCAGAGCCAAAGAAAATTGAAATCTTCTAAAAGGGAGAACTAACTCTAACTGGCAGTGTGGCATTTTAAGTAAAAAAGAACCGCTGGCAAAGTGAAATTAAACCATACCCCTGCGTTTCAAGGATAATCAGTCATGATTCAAATCATACGATTAATTTGTGCATTTGGATTGGTTTTCTTGTTAGAATCTTTCTTTTGATAACGAAAAAGGTGGATTGGTTGGTGAGGGAACAGGTGGTATTTCAAGGTGAAAAAAGTAGAAAAAAGTGTATTGTGTTTCATGATTTTTGACCTTGAATTGGCTTCTAACATCGCTTGATTTCTTGTGTTATTAGCTAATATTGGTCACTGATTTACACTTAAATGTGATTATTGGTATTAGCTGACGTGTTCCAGCCAATTGTTGTTTTCTTTATAGGTTTCGGTCATTGCACCAAATGTGCCAGCGATGTATGAATCTCATTTTGGAATCCCAATGGCTGGAGCAGTTCTAAATGCTGTCAATATTCGTTTAAATGCTCAAACTATTGCTTTTCTTCTGGGGCACTCATCATCTGCTGTTATAATGGTGGACCAAGAATTTTTCACCCTAGCAGAGGAAGCTTTAAAACTTTTATCTGAAAAGAGCAAGGGCAAGTTTAAACATCCTCTTCTGATTGTTATTGCTGATGAAAGCTGTGATCCCAAGTCACTCCAACATGCTCTTAGGAAAGGCGCTATTGAATATGAGGAATTCCTGAAAACAGGTGACCCAAACTTTGCATGGAAGCCACCACAGGATGAATGGCATAGTATTACTCTTGGTTACACCTCTGGCACAACAGCAAGTCCCAAGGGTGTGGTACTGCACCATCGAGGGGCATATTTAATGGCAATGAGTAATGCTATAATTTGGGGGATGCAAGAAGGGGCTGTATACCTGTGGACTCTACCCATGTTCCATTGCAATGGTTGGTGTTTCACTTGGACACTGGCAGCTATTTGTGGGACAAATGTGTGCCTTAGACAGGTATTTCTTGAGTAACTTCTCTTTTTGTATGTGCATTTCCATACATATTTAATTGTTTAAAGGGATAGAAACTATCATATCCATGTGGCACCGGGAATATATTAAGCATTTTATGCAATCCTAGCAGACAGACTGATGCTTAATAACTGAACCAAATGCTGCTAATTCTGGCTGAGAGTGAGCTCAAAAGGTGAATTTTAATCTGGCCAAGCCCTGCTCACAAGGCCAAATTCACACCTCTACTTTGCTGGGGTTATAACTTCCTCACTTAATTTCTTCTTTGGTTGATAATGATTGTGATGCTGGCATGTAATTAGACAAAGGCAAAATGTAAGCATGTACGTGAATGGCGCATGCCAATAAAATGTATTATTGTTGGCATGCATTGGCCTTGTGTGAATTGACCTGCTAATTGATCAGGCTATTAGTCCCCCCCGCAGTGAGTGTGATGAATGAAGAACACACTAGGCTTTTCATATATAATGGTTAGTAGTAAATTCTATCTTTGCATTTTCATTTGCTGCAGACGTCAAATATTAGGACAAAAGTTGGAAATCACCTGTTAAGTTGTCCTATTTTGGGTTTTCCTTATGCCGATGCAAGGATTTTTCTCTGAGTAGCCTTTGTTTTTCTTAACTATAGTCAGTTTCTTCTTTCAATTTGTTGACTATTGTGCTTCACAGGTGACAGCAAAGGGTGTCTACTCGGCCATAGCTAACCAAGGCGTGACGCATTTCTGTGCTGCCCCTGTTGTGCTCAATACCCTTGTGAATGCTCCACAAGAAGAGACCATTCTTCCTCTCCCTCGTCTGGTGCATGTAATGACAGCAGGTGCAGCTCCACCCCCTTCCGTTCTTTTTAAAATGTCCCAACAAGGCTTTCGTGTTGCTCATACATATGGCCTCTCTGAAACCTATGGCCCCTCAACTATATGTGCATGGAAACCTGAGTGGGATTCACTACCACCTGAAACTCAAGCCCGTATGAATGCTAGGCAAGGTGTCAGATACGTTGGTTTGGAAGGTCTAGATGTTGTCAACACACAGAACATGAAGCCTGTCCCAGCAGATGGAACCACGGTGGGGGAAATTGTTTTTAGAGGTAATGTTGTGATGAAGGGATACTTAAAGAATCCAAAAGCCAACGAAGAGGCTTTTGCCGGTGGATGGTTTCATTCTGGTGATCTTGCAGTGAAGCATGCAGATAACTACATCGAAATCAAGGACAGATCAAAAGATATTATTATATCTGGAGGCGAAAACATCAGTAGTGTTGAGGTAGAAAATGTTCTATATCAACATCCAGCAATCTTGGAAGTTTCTGTGGTTTCAAGGCCAGATGAACGTTGGGGCGAATCACCTTGTGCTTTCGTGACATTAAAGCCAGGGGCACAAAAATCTGACGAGCGACGTTTGGCTGAAGATATTATAAGTTTCAGTAGATCAAAAATGCCTGCATATTGGGTTCCAAAATCTGTTATATTTGGTCCATTGCCAAAGACTGCAACTGGGAAAATCCAGAAACACATATTAAGGGCCAAAGCCAAGGAGCTTGGACCTGTCAAGAAAAGCAGATTATAATACAAGGCAGAGCACTAGATGATGATGAAAAAATCTACAGTCCTAAGGCCAGGAGGGCATTCTGGTAAACATAAGTAGGCCTTTATTCTTTCCATCCCCCCCGCCCCTTCCCCCACCCCAGAAAACCAGAAAAGAATTAAGAAAAAAAAGGGAAAGTCTTCCACGTAGTTTTTTTTCTTCTTCTGTCTGCGGATTTGTGAATTCTTTTAAGTTGCATGTAATATATTTGACCTTTTCGTTTTTGTACGTGAATAGAGTTTGATTTTGAAATTTTTATCGTGATTTTCATAAAGTAAAATTGTTCTTGAGAGGAGACGTGGGTCTTGAAATTGTGATTGACTTGAGATTGTATCCAAACTCAGTCTTAGTTTGAGAATTTTACCCTTAGAAGGCTTAAATTGAGAAGTTGGTGGTTGCTTATTGATATTCAGATTAAGATTTTCCCAGATTTCATCAGAATGGATCTCCTGCAGACTGGTCTTTAAGCTAATAGGAATTCTCAGAAGACCAATTTTTATTTCATTCAAGTTATAAGGTGCTTATTCAGGCCCCCCGCCTCCCCCCTAAAAAAAAAAAGAAAGTTATAAGGTGCTTTCATACATATTCTCAAAATTTATGATTCTTATGTTATTCATGCAAAGACATAGTTTTGATTCTTGCACGTGATATCATATTGAAAGAGTTTTGGGTTAGATTTTCTCCGGTGAGAATTGTAAAATTTTAGATGAATTAATAAAAAGAAAAAAGATTAAACTTAAGTTAAAACTATAAGTGAGTGTTAATATATAGTTCTATGCAACTCCTTAGTAAGTATGGGGGCGAATATATGAATGCTTTAAAGCTAAGAGTGAAACTAAACGAACGTTTAAGATCTTAAGTAAAGAGTAGCATTTCATTTCTAATTACCGGTCATATGTATTTTGTTATGTAAGAAAAAACTAATAAAGGAAAGAAGAAGCAGGACGTATCTTGAAAACAGACATGGCTGTGCTGCTGATATGGCTATATATCTGTCTGTTTCATTAATTAATGATTGGAAATAGTTTTGAAATTATCAAAAGTAAGAAGAAGAAGACTGAGCTGTTTTGATAATATTCATATTATTAGTTGGCAATGTTATGAGCAAAGAAGAAGAGGAAACGGCAGCAAATGTGTGAGAAGGTAGTTTGAGGATAAGAATGTTCCATCAATCCTATTCCTGCTGTCTCTGCAAAATATCAGTTGCTACTGTTATATTAAGCCTATCTATCATTCATTCATTCATCCATGCAATCAACTCTGCTTACTTATGGATGTCTGTCTAGTCCTTTTTCCAATTGAGTTATATTGCTGTCATTTCTCCCAATTCTTATCTTTTATTTATGATGACAGTAAGCTTTCTTGAACATTTGAATTCTATCATTTTTCAATTTCATAACACATATACGACCGGGAGGAGCTGTAATGAGTATTTTTATATTAAATAATGTGAGAAGAAGGAAGGGTTTGAATATAACTTTATAATAAAAGCTTCTCAAACTTATACATCGGTTTAAGGCTGCTAAGGCCATAGTCTATATAAACAAAATCTTTTGACTAGAGATGGAAGACTTCAAATATGCCGGCTTCAATGACTCACCATGGCTCCTCTAACCCGAGCTAGTTACCAAGTCATCTGAAAAAATAGGGGGAAAACATTTGGAAAACATGAGCGATGGACGCTTAGTGAGTTCACGTGCACGTGTGTTATTCGTGAGCTTCCCGTACGGGAAAAGTATATATATTATTTTTAAAACGGTTTATAATCCCAACAAAGTAAGTGCTTTCAAAACTTTTATGCAAAATATAAATTTTCTGAAGGGTTCGGGCCTAGCCGAGAAGTGTGCGAATCAAGACACATCGGCGTTGCTACGACACCTGAAATTTTAAGAAAAACATGCATGCACCATGATAGGCTCAACGGACAGAGTTCGAAACCTGAAACGAGGTCTTCGGACAAATTCCGGCATCCCGCCGTCAATACCAGCTTGAACTCCAAACACACTGTACGAACGTTCGATTTTTCAACCTCACACAACATATATATAAACAGATAATGAGCCCTGGCGTACTTACCAGGCCGCCCTGAACTACCCTAGCCGGTGGGCTGACCCAACCTGCTAAAAAATAGCCACTACCGCCGAGCATGATACGGAGTCAAACACAATACCGCCTTGGGCCTAACCCTCCAACGGTACTACGCCCTCTGTCAACTGGATCCAGATCAAGAGTAATACTACCAAGCATGTCGTTCGGAAGAAGCCCTCGTATGGGGATTAGCCACGCACAGTGCAAGTCCTTTCGACATGTTGATCAAAAATATATACCATGCCCCTTTTTGTCGGATTAGGGTTTTAATTTACTCTATAAAATTATAGGTCATCTATCGGCCATATAAAACTCTTTAGATAACGAGAATCCCTATCCGCTGGGCAAAACTCGTAGTCATGCAAATGTGACTTTAGAATGTAAGTTCTGAAACACATTACCGGGTATAAAATAGGTTATGCCAATCTGCGTGTAAAAAATTATGATAAATATTTCTCGAAAGGAAATCATTAATACTTCCAAGATTTAAAGTAAGAATAAAATCGTAGAGAAATATTCTTTAAACCTAACTAGTAAACATTTTTCGAAATCATACTTTAAGAATATTTAAAGTAAAAGTATTATGAAAATATTCCCTTAACTTAAGAAAACCTTCTTAAGAATATCTAGAAAATATGTAAAGTATTATTTTTAAAAAGAAATAATAAATATGTTAAAGATAATTTTAAATCTCAAACCCTATAGAAATATTTAAAATATTTAAAATATTATTTCCAAAGGAAGTAATAAATAATAACTATTTTAAGAATAACTTTTCCAAATAAATAATATCTCTCAAAATCCTTTTAAGGAAACTTAAAGTATTTATATATATAAAAAAAAGAAACATTATTCTCATGAAGAAATAATAAATATGTTAAAAAAATAAAAATAATAATCTCCCAAAATAATTTAAAACTCAAAACTTCGAAAATATAAAATGTGTAAAAGTATTCTTTCTAAAAAGAAATAATAAATATTTTAAAAATAAATTCTCAAGATAATCTTGAAACTCAAAAATTTTTAAAAGAATTAAAAAATATTATTTCTTTAAAAAAATAGTCATATTTTGAAAATAATTTCTCCAAGTTATTTTAAAACTTAAAACTTTAAGAGAATTTAAAATTTTTAAATATATTATTTCTCGAAAAGAAATAACACTTATTTTGAAAATGTTTTCTTCAAAATAATTTTAAAACTCAAAATTCAAAATAAAAAGGATTGTTAAAAGAAATGTTTCTAGTAAAAGCAATTAATAAGAATATGGTACTAACCTTTAAAATATATATTTTTTTAGTGCCATAAATGAATATTTAAAATATAAATACATTAATTACTTATCACATTTTAGTATAACCCGTAATATAACACCGATAATTATTTTGCGCATTTTGTCAAGATTCGATAACAAAGTAAAATGCTTTATAAGAACAATATTTAAATTTCTTTTAACAAAAAAGGGATCAGTGAACTCACCTGGCTCCGCGAGATAATTTAAACCTACAAATAATAATTTCCAACTTAATCAAATAGCTCCAATATATATATATATAACCATAACCTCATGATAATCTTAGGGTGTATTCACAATTATTTTAAACCCAAAGAAATTCTAAAACCATCTCCAAAATAATTTTATAATAATTCCTTAAGAAAAATTATGGGTTTCCAAAATAAATTCATAACTATTAAACTTTAATATTATCTAATAAAAAAAATAGAATAAAGCTCCCAAAAAAACAAAGAAAAAGAAAGAAAGAAAAAATAAATAAAAAAATAAATAAAATATATAAACCTGGAGACTTGCAGAAAGAAGAGCAAAAATTATGGGGAAAAGAAGAAAAAAAAGAAAAGAAAAGGGGAAAAAAAAACTGTGTTTGACCGAGAGAAAGAGAGAGAGAGAGAGAGAGAGAGAGAGAGAGAGAGAGGAGAGAGAGAAGCTGATGTTGAGCAGGAGAGAGAAAGAGTGGAGAAAGGCTGCAATTTTTTATTTTTTATTTTTTAGCCAAAGTCTCCTATTTGTAGCCATCCTTGCATGGATTCTAGTGTGCATGTATGGGACACATGGCAATGGTCAGCCATGTGACACCCACTTCCTATCCCACTTGTCAACCCCCACCATGTTGCTGCCCAATTCCCTTCCACATGTCCTACCTAGCTGTGTCATTACCTCCTCTCTAAGTAAGTAGTCTGTCAACTTTAAAAAACTTTCACGTTGACCCAAAATCTTAAAAATGACTAAAAATTTATCCTAAAGTTAAATATACATTTCTACTTTAAAGCGTTAAATCCAAATAATTCTAAAACAAGTCCGAAAAGTTTTTCCTCGGAAAAATTCTTCCCTTAATTTTTCTAAAAATTACCAAATGACCCCAATACTTACTATTTTTTATAAACTAACCCCAAAACTTTTATTCGAACTTACTGCGACCTAAACTAACTTTGAGGTACTTAGTCGGGATGTTACAAAGCGAAAGTACTTTTAATCATCCAATTAATATATGTGGTAACAACTTCAAACAATCTATATTTACGTTTGACCTCCAAAACTTTCATTGTGGTGGCGAGGTAATGAATAAATGATAGAAATATCCCTTATTAGATTGAAGATCCCGATTCTAAGTATATTTCTTTCCCTCGATTTATCAAAAAAATACCTTCGATGTATCTTTCTAAAAATAGCTTTAGTTCAACTAAAGTTTCGACTTTAAAATCTAACTCATATAATCTCATTTAAGAAAAGACTTGGTTTAAAACTCTTCAACACACTATCACATGCAAAAATCGAACCTATAATTTTGTATTGGTTTTAATCGTTCGTCTATCAAACGCTAAACTATGGGGATATACATATCATTCCCATGATATATGTGGTAACAAAACAACTTGATTTTCAACTATTTACTGGCTATGTTCCCAGTGCATGAAGCACAGATGAATGTTTATAAAAATACTTTGTATTTTTAGTGAATTGTTAATTAAATAACTAAAATTTTAATTTGACAAATAAGTACGCAAAAGGATTTTGTAAAAAAAATTAACAGTTGAAAAAATTAACGGTTAATTTGGACAATTAAATACCCAAATTAGGCTTCTTTATTATTATTTTTTTACAGAACCCTGATTTGGGTATTGAGTGTTAAATTAAAAATTTTTAGCAGTTATTTTTCTTTTACGAAACCCTAAGTTTGATACTTCTTTGTCATATTAAAAGTTTAAGTACTGAATTGATAATTCATTAAAAGTACATGAGTATTTTTTAAAATTAACCCTAAATCATATAAAATATAAAAACTAATACAAATTGTTAAACCATAAGAAAACTTATATATTAAATTGGAAAGTTAATCGATAGTTGGAAACTCTTTCCTTACTTTTAGAAAATAAGTAATAATTTGTAACTAATATTCCTTCCCACTTGTGACCACTTCTCCAACACTTTCATCTTCCTCCACCCAAAAAGAAGAAAAACTAAAAAACTGTAATTTTCTATTAAAAAAATATAACGGGTACAAAAGTTAGATAGTTATCTAATTGGCCTACATCAAATCAAACATGATATATATATATTATATACATATATATTGGAAATGTAATATTTATAATACTTTTCAACTATTTTATACTTTTCAAAAACATTTCTCACAAAATAAAAATAGAGAACTTCTTCAACCATGTTATAATTTTATGCATCACAAACATTTCTCATAGAAAATTAAGAAAATTACATTATTAGTCTCACTAAGATTGTTACTTTTAAAAATCACATTTTAAATATAAAAAAATAGATATCAATAAATTGAAATATATATGAATAAAAAAATAAAATTCATGAATGTTAATGAATATTAATGAGTAATTATTCAAATTTAACCCCAAACAAACTCATTTATGAAAAAAAAGTCATTAAGACACGTATTTTAGAAAATAATAAAAAATTTATTTATATCAGGCTTTCATAAAAAAAAAATGGTATTGTATTGAGTTCCTAAGAAAAATTGGAAAAAATAGTTTCCAAAGAAAATTGATTGTTATAGCAAGATTACAATCATTATTCTGTGAAAGAAAAAAAAAAAAAAAGATTACAATTACTATTAAATTGGAAAGAAAATAAAGAAAATGACATATTTGAACAACTTGCAACAATATACATATTTTTGTTAATAAGGGGATTGAATATAGTTACCAAAAAAAAAAAAGTTACTTCTTATGCAAAGTTTAAAATTAGGCTTAGTCGTGCTGTAGTTTAGTATTCATAAAAAAATCTTTGTTGATATCTCAAACTTTATTTGAAGTGACAGATTTACCTATTAATAGAAATGATGAGCGATAACTATATATTTAGCAAAAAATAATTATTTTTTTTATCAGATGTTAAAAGGGAAAAAATATATTCATAAACGAATTATCATCATAACTAAAACATCAAAATCTAAGAGTCAATAATATTTAAAAGAATGACATACTTAAATTCAACTCAAGTATTTGCGACATAAAAATTCTACAATCATAATCTCATAAGAAAAGAAAACAAAAGTAGATTAGTATAGTTAAGAAATACACAAAAATTACTTGACCTGTACAACTACATTTCATCTTCACTACATGTTAAAAGGAAACAAATAAATTCATAAAGGACTTCTTAAACCCAAAAAATTAAATGTAAAGTCAGATAATGTTTCTCTTAAAAATGAAAGTCAGATAATACTTTTTTTTTAAAAATTCAGATAATATTAAAAGTACATACCTAGATATATTTTGATGGATTCATTAGTTTTAAATTTAATATCTGCAACTAAAAGTTCAACAAAGATAATCTCATAAAAAAAATATGTTAGTAGCCATATTTAGGTATCCTATAATATTGATAGCAAGCCATAAAGATCTAATCTTTTAAAAAAATGGAAACATATAAAAAGAGAAAGAAAGAAAAAAGAATTATATTAGTTCTTTCTGAAATTATATTTAAACACAAAAAAAGATACTGCAAGAGAAAAAAAAAAAAGAATAAGCAAAGGAAAAAGTTCCAATTTGTAAACACCTTCCTCGTGCCACTCTGAAGAACTGAAATTTGTTCATCTTTCACACTTTAATATATGATGGCGTAAATCATCACTCTCTGAATGTTTTGCTGATAAAAACATCGATGGTGGTGGGATTTTGATATTAGAAGATAAGTCAGTTTAAAAAGAATTATATTTAACATAGTTCTAAATATCTTAAAATTTAAAAAATGCCTTACCCCTAAATAATAAGAATAACATAAGTTGTCAACCAAAATTAAATCCCTCTCATTTATTTATTATATCTCTTATATTATTTTTTAAAAGTTTTAAAAACAATTTACCCCTAAATAATATGGAGAGTATTAGATATATTTCATTTATTATTATCTCATATATTATTTTTTTTCATTTTTGCATGGAAAAAAAAGGATAAGGAGTCCCACATGACAAGTTATTATGGCTTTATATATATAAATTATATTTTTTCTTACAAATATTTTGGATTTATTTTTAATACATTTTAAAAAATAATTTGTAATTTTCGACTGCAAATTAATTTTTTTGGAAATTAAAGTTTTTGAATTTATTTTATTACATTAACTTGCTTCTCACGAGTTTCTTAAATCATCAGCAAATAAAATTTTATTATCAAATTAAAAATTTTCAATTATCATTACAAAATTAATCTCTTTAATTACAAATTCAATATTATATCCTTTTTAAAATTAAAAAATTTAGATTTATTTTTGCATTTTTTCTGTATTTTGAAAATTAAAATTTTTGAATTTATTTTTTAAATATATTTAAAAAAATATTGTAGTTTTTCGACTGTAAATTAAATTTTTTAGAAATTAAAGTTTTCGTATTTATTTTATTAAATTAATTTTTTATTAAATTAACTTACTTATTGCAGGAGACTCACATCATTAGCCAATAAAGTTATTATCAAATTAAAACTTTTCAATTATCATTATTGAATTAAAACTCTTTAATTATTATATAATATCTCTTTCTTTAAATTAAAATTTTTAGATTTATTTTTTAATATATTTAAAAAATTATTATAGTTTTTGGGCTGCAAATTAATTTTTTTAGGAATTAAAATTTTCAAATTTATTTTATTAGATTAATTTTTATTATATTAACTTGCTTCTTGTAGGATTCTAAAATCATCAGCAAATAATGTATTTTATTATCAAATTAAACTCTTCAATTATCATTATCAAATTAAAACTGTTTAATTATTATCTATATCAAATTTAATATTATATCTTTTTTAAATTAAAATTTTTGAATTTATTTTCTCATTTTCTTTCTTTTATGAATTTTAGAAATTAAAATTGTTCAGATTTATTTTTTTAATATATTTAAAAAATATTGTAGTCTTTTCACTGCAAATTATTTTTTTTGAAAATTAAAAATTTTAGATTTATTTTATTAGATTAAGTTTTTATTAGATTAACTTACTTCTGACTAGATTATCAAATCACCAACCAATAAAGTCTTATTATCAAATTAAGACTCTTTAATTTTTATCCATATCAAATTTATTATTATCTCTTTTTTAAAATTCTTTTGAATTTATTTTTGCATTTTTATAATTTCAAAAATTAATTTTTTCACATTTATTTGTTTAGTATTTTATTATCATCTCTCTCTCTTTTTTTTTTTTAAATTAGATTTTTCGGATTTATTTTCGCATTTTCTTTATTTTTCTCAATATTGAAAATTAAAAATTTTGAATTTATTTTTTAATATATTTTTTAAAAATATTGTAGTTTTTCGGCTGCAAATTTTTTAGAAATTAAATTTTTTGAATTTATTTTATTAGATTAACTCATTTCTTGCATAATTCTCAAATTATAAATAAATAAATATTTATTATCAAATTAATACTTTTTAATTATTACAAGTTAATTCTAAAAAATTACCTTGAACTTTGTTCATTATCTCAATTAAGTACATAATCTTTGAAAATGATAATTTAGAGACAATTTTGCTTTTCTGGTCAAATAAATTGAACAAAACTTATCGAAAATGAGTAAGGTATGTTATGTCCTAATAAAACTTGAAAAACTAATTTTACCCTCTCATAGGAGGAAAACTGGTCGTTGAAATGGAGTGTAGAAATATAATTTAAAAAAAAACTCTCTTTTCCCAAGATTATCAAAACACTTAACTACTATTGAATCTCATCAGAAGAAAAAAATGGCGTGAGTTTCTCTCTCTTCCTTCCCCAAACCCTCAAAACCCATATATCAAAGCTTCATCAAAACCATTATAGTGGTTTAGAAAACCTCTTATCTTGCTTCCAATCAACTGTAAGGGATAAGGAGTTCTATAGAGATTAAAAAATTCAAACTTTTAAAATTTGTGAAATTGTAAAAGAGATACTCCAGTAAGGTCTTAATACCAAAAAAATATTCTAAACTTTGCCTATTGCCAGATTATCTTTTTGACAATTTCACAATTCTTTTATTATATTTCTTCCCTCTATTTTGATGATCAACTTCTCTCCTATGGAAGCATAAAATTGGTTTCCAAATTTTATTATAGCATAACAGACATCATTCATTTTCGAGCAATTTATGTTCAATTTATTTTATTGGAAGAGGATAATTGTCCTCTAATTGTCATTTCAAATATTGGATACTTAATTGAATGGCAAAGTTTAGGGTACTTTTTTTTTATATTAACCCTATTTTTTTATATTAACCCTATTGATAATATCAAATTTATTATTATCGTTTTTTATTTTTTATAATAGAATATAAAGAAAACATGAGAAGTGTCCACGTGAACGCCAAGTGATGAAAGTAAGCGATATAAAATTTCTTTGTTTTTATATATATATATACAGATATATGTATATATATGTATATACATCTTATGATTTAAAATGTTGCGGCCCAAATAAGTTTTCTTCATTCTCATCCTTTAAAGTTTCAACTAATGGGGATGAGTGGGCCCACATGCTTGGTGGATAAAGTTAGGCCTTATTTTGGGCCTGCCTTAGGCCCACATCCACAAGAGATTCTTTCTTTGCTAGTCAATGTCAATATGTCGCGGTCACAATCTCCTCCATGCGCCTCCATAATATAACCACTAATGCAATCCATCCATTCATCAAATCAAAGTTTACAATCCTAAGAAAGAAATCAATGCCATTGAAGAAACAATATTATTGGCTAAACAAATGGTTAACTTCTACTGTATTCGTATAGAATTGGGATTTTTTGTTTTTAAATTTAGTAAAAGTTGAATCGTTTGTAAGAGAAATATATGAATTTTAAACCATTTGTTTTTGATATCTTTGACAATATTAAATATTTAAAGACATACAACTCTAATTATTTAGATTTAATTTATTAAAAATTCATAAAATTAGATTAAAGATCTAAGAACGTTTCACGAAATCATTAGGAGGATTCATAATTTTCGTATTTCAAAACATTTACAATAGGTATGTCAAATTCAACACTTCACTCAGAGCTCGTTTGTAGCAATTTTTTATAAATTTTTAAAATTTATTTTTTTATTTGACGGATTTTTATTAATAATAAATATTAAATTAAAAATATTATAAAGATGTTTCTTTTTAGGATAGGTTAGCAACCATGCGAACTCCAATCCAGTGTCTACAAAATATTACTTCATAAATGGCGGCCCGGAAATGATTTAATTATTATATTAAGGTTTTTGGTGTTGGATTAGATTCATGATACAAATCATATTAATTAGAATCCTCGCCCGATAAAAGGTTTCAATGTTTATCGATATGTTTATACGGGTCAGAAACCCGTAATGAGTACGAAGATGAAATTTTAGTAATACAAAAATTTATATATAATAATATTAATTTATTTTTAAATAAAAATATCATTTAATTAAAATAAATATATACTTTCTAAATGTAACTTAAATTTAGAAACGTAATAAAGTTAATTTTAGCATAGTTACAATTTTTTTTTTGAAAGAATCATTGTGTTATTACCTATATATAGGTGTTTAAATAAATTTAGATAAAAAAATAAAGAAAATAATATTAATAAAAAAGAAGCATAAGTATAAAGTGAAAAAATTGAACATTAAAAAAATATATAAAATTTCAAAATACGTCTTTTTCCTATTCTTAAAAATTAAGTTAAAAGATGTAATTAATATATCCTTAATAAAATCCTAAAATCGAATCTCTATCTTAACCTAAACCCCTGCTCCTCCCACCAATCAAATATATGATTTTTTTTAAAATGGAAAATGAATCTTTAAATGTA
This sequence comes from Catharanthus roseus, assembly GCA_028651295.1. Lineage (NCBI taxonomy): Eukaryota > Viridiplantae > Streptophyta > Magnoliopsida > Gentianales > Apocynaceae > Catharanthus > Catharanthus roseus. Next base: position 10,806,764 of record JAPQWS010000093.1, on the reverse strand, counting down.
TGAATTATTTTTCTCTTAAGAAAATATATGATTTATTTGCTTAAAAAAATAAGAGAAAATAAGAAATGGACATATATTTAACAAAAAAAATATTAATAACGGGATATACAAGTATGAATATGTATTACGGACATGAAGATTTTTTTTTAATTGTATAATGGACATAAAGATTAGTTAAACAATTCTTATCCTAATTGGTTACAAGATTCTTACTGATAAAATCAACTTTTTAAATTTTAAATGAATGTGAAATTTTTATAATTAATTTAATAGACTAAAAATACTATCGATCAATCATATTATTCAAAAATAATTAAAGAAACAAAAAGCCAGAAATTAAATTGAGTTAAAAATAATTAAAGAAACCAAAAGTCAGAAATTAAATTGAGGTCTGTAAGAATTGAGAGAGTTTTAGAACCAAAAGCATCCTCTTCAATATATATATATTATGTGAGACAAAGAAAATTCAAATTAAATTTAAAAATTTTATGTGATACTTTTATTCTATATGAGATAAGTGTAATAATGTGATTGAAACCATAAGTATGTTATGGTCTACAACTATTTGGTATACTACTTATGGCAAAGGGAATACACGGTACTGAATATTATTCAATCAATATGGTAAATTTCTAAGTATTATCGATGATGGGATAGACAGGTTCAGAAAAACACTTAATTAAACGTGATTCACTTATGACAATCAAGAGTCTCAAACCTAATAGACGAAGTCTGGGATTCTTTTTGTCTACCTTCTAGTCAGATTACATAATTCTAGAATAGACAAGAAACATTCCACATATATTAGGTAAATTATACTTATTTATATAATTTAAACAAAATATAAGTTATTTTTTCTAAAAAACATATACTTAAATATTTTAAAATATTTTTATTAAGTATATAACGAAAATAGTTATTATAAGAAGCATGAATACTATTAGACTCATAAATTTTACTCTCAGTCAACAGATACAAACTTTAATGATATTATGATATCAAAAGGTGTGACCGATCAAAAGTATAAAAATTGAGTATTGTGTATACACTGGTCTAGCGAGATGAGTATAATACTCCTATTTCACATTATGTATATACATGTGATAATCCTCATGCCTCTCTGTCTTATCCATTATTGGCTAGATAAAGTTTACACTTCACAAAGTGTATAATCACTTTCATGCTCAAATGAGCAAGCAAGTTGGGATACAAAAATTAATCAAAATAATAAGAAGAAGGACCCTACTAAAGCCAATATACAACCCTTTTTTTTTTTTTTTTTGGGAATAAATTTACTAAAGCCAATATGGGGCCTATGCATGTTTATATCTAGATGAGATTGATCAAATGTCACAAAATCATATATATCGTAATCAGACAATCCCCACAAAGTTGATATATGTTGGTTTGGTTATGCCTTCGTAAAAGAAAAGGGATGGCCCAAATAAAAGATTGATTTGTTGAGAGGCAACGCAAAGGTCGTTAGCATATTATGGCTGTTGGAAGTGATTATGCCACTTTGCTAAGTTTTCATACATATATTTTCATGGTCTTGTGTCCATATTTCTACTGAATTCCTCTTCCTTAAAAGTTGCTTAATGTATTGGGAAAGTTCAATATCAATAACTTACAAAGGTAAATGTGTAGTTCTAAAATGAAAATCATCACATTTTTTTTATTACTTTGAATATGTTTTCGGTATCTATTAAGTACACAATACTGACTAATTCGAACTTAATTTATAGAATTGTCGTAAAGTTTAACTCACATTCATGTTAATATCTGACTCAAATTTCAACATGACGCCACATTTAGAGTCAAACTCTCGACTTTACATTAGTATTAGCAGTCTGCTTACTAACTATCCCAAACTCATGGGTTCATTATATTTTTTTAATTAAAACTTGTGTATGTACGTTATGGTCCAACTAATTCAGTTCGGGAGATTTTAAAAATAAATCTTTTCCAACAGTATTAAGGGAGATATGGGACATTAACTGTATTGATATTTCAAATCCAAGATCGTTTAGTAGCTAGAGAATCCAAAATAGAAAAAATATGTCAATCAAACTACCATAATGAGAGTGGTCACATTTTACTACTAATTTATGTTTAATAACTATAATTATTTTACAATTTTAGTAATTAAACTTGTTAATTCTTTAATTACAAGTGAGATATTTATCAGAATAACATGTGTTTTTGAAGTCAACTAAGCTAAATAGAGTCATTTTGCCAAATTAAATCTTATTAAGTGGAGTATCTATTATTATTTGGTGGCACACCCTACGAAAATTTCCCTTCCTAGACAGAAAGCAAAATAAAGAAAAAAAAATGGTTTTTTTTTTTTTTCTTTTGGCAATATCAATCATTCATTTTGATTATGATGCAATAGCCCTTATCAATTCCATTATAAAATACAATAATATTAAGTTCATAGAACAAAGACACACAAACCCTCTCCCTCTTTCTTGAATTATTTTAAAATTTTAATAATTTTTAAATTACGAGTTAATATAATAAAATTTGAATGATTTATTCCACTGAAAATACTCATGAATTTCTTTAAAAGACAAAAAAATAGCTTAATTTTATTTGTATGAATCTTGATCATGTGAGACATATAATTATTGACATGATCATCGAGAGATTCATCAAGATTAATTAAATTCTTTACAAATTTGGTGATGCACAAATTTCATTTCTATCCACCCTATATTGCTAATCAAAGTAGGTTAATTAATTAATATAAAGATTTTTCAACTCTACAAAATAATTCATAGTTAAATTATTATTACGTTATTGCTATGAGCCCTATACTATATATATTGCCATTCTTCACAAAGGCAATGTTTGCACCTACCAAGAAAAGTTTCCAATCATATATAAACTTTCATAACTCCACATGTTTAGGTACCTTTTTTTTTTTCAAAAACAATATTTAGGTACTTATATTTCCCCGAAATAACCCTTTTTTCTCAATTATTAATAAAGTCTCCATAAATACCTTCTTTGTTTTTTAACTCAAATTTCAGAAACTTATTAGAACATATATATATTGCTTAAAAAAATTAAAAAAGGAAATCTCTCCCAAGTAAAAAATATCGTTTTCTGTGGTGGAAAATTCATAAAATAGATTAGGGAAAAAAAAACCTAACACACACCATTCAAGAAATAATGCATATATTTGTATTATTGTATATATTATTCATTCTCAAAAAGGATAAATTTTTATATAGCTGTATATATATTTACTTGGCATATTTTTATTAAAAAAGCACATGCTTTTCTTTGAGCTAGCGATTATCCTTTTCAAAATACCTAACATGCCATTCCAAAAAGAGATTATTAAATATCTAAGAAAAATATCAAACGAGCCTTTTATTATTTTGTTAGGAAAGATATAAAATATTGAAGTATATTGATTATATAACTAAAATACTCTAATAATTCTATGGATAGCCATATTATTAAACGAAAATATCTTGAAAAATAAAGAAAATATTATGTTCCCTTTCTTTTCTTAAAACGACTAATATTATACTCAATATCTCAATCTCTTTGCATGTTTTACTTGTTATATTTCACAATTTATTTATATTCTTATTTGTTACTATATAAAAATAATACGACATTTAATAAACTTTTTCTCTTTATAATAACCTTCCCTACTTGAAAAATAAATCCCAACTTCTCTTAAATATTATTCTAATGTGAAACCTTATAAAAGTAATAATAGACTGATAGATTAATTTGAAGAGTATTACAGTCCACATAAAAGATTTTTAAAATTCTGTATTTTCTTAAAAAAACGTGATCTCTTAAGATGTAATAGGTTAAAATATAGAAGTAGTCTTTCATATATGAAAATATGACAAGTTAAAAAAAGAACAAAAGAAGTATTTCATATATACCATGAGTTTGAATCTTAATATTGAGATTAATTAACACATGTTCTCGTTTTCTTTTGTTAGAACCATAAAATTCAAAATCACTTGTTTTTAGAGTTCTCATTCTGGCCTGACATGATATGATGATGGAAGATGTAAATTATATTGTCCTCTGATGAGTTTCCTTTCCTCTTTTTCCCATAATATTTGTGGCTCAAATTAACAAGCCCTTCAATAGCTTACAATTAATCCAATATAATTAAATGCATAGCTAGAAATAATTAAAATTCTATAGTCTACACAATTAGGCTTAATTAATTCATGAACCAAAAAAATATCTGTTTTTTATTTTCAAAACTACAAATGCGTGTTCTACTTACTCACTCACACTCATCACTCCCTTCTTTTCTTCTTCCACAAAATGCAACACACAATGAAAGAGAAAGAAACAAAAAATCTAGAGAGAGAAAGAGAAAGAGGACGTGGAAATCTCATCATGAATATTTAATTTTAAACCTTTTTTTCCCTCTCTCTCTCTATATAAACACTTCACTCTTCTCATTCCCTCCTCCTCCTTCAACAATTCAAACAAACTTTTTTTTTTTTAAAAAAAGAATGTCTCAAAAAACCCCAGATAATCATTCCCTTACCTTCTTCTTCTTCCTCATAATTCTTCTGTCCATATCTTTTCTCGGCGAATCGCGACCGCCATTCGCATGCGATCCGAATAATGCCGCCACCCGAAACCAACTATTTTGTAGAGTATCACTACATATAAGAGATAGGGTTAATGATTTATTAGGAAGATTAACATTACAAGAGAAAATTAGGTTATTAGTTAATAATGCTGCTCCGGTGGAGAGATTAGGAATTAAAGGTTACGAATGGTGGTCGGAAGCTCTTCACGGCGTATCGAATACCGGTCCCGGTGTTAAATTTGGTGGTCAGTTCCCCGGAGCTACTAGTTTTCCTCAAGTTATTACTACGGCTGCTTCCTTCAATGCTTCGTTATGGGAAGAAATCGGCAAGGTATGAATTTTATTCTATGCATTATCACTATGTTATTTTGTCCTTTTTTACTTTCCTATTACGTTTTAGACATTATATTTTTAAAAACTTATTAAAAAAGTTACTTTATATGATATAATATATGATAAATAAAAAAATATAAATATTAATGAATGTGACAATAAAAAATAGAAAGAATATCAATTGTTTATGTAAATATTCTTTTTTTTTGGAAAAAATTATGTTATAGGCAGGACCATAATTAATTAATTAATTAATTAGAGAGGTAAACCTTAAAAACAACGTTAAGACAAGATGATATGTTTTAATATAATTTAAAAGATTTATAATTTCATAAATATAGAGTTCATATATAACAGAATTTTTTTCTTCTTTTTTCTTTTTAAAGAAAAGTATTAAATATAAAGAGTTGTTTCAAAAGTATAGAATATATAGAATATGTCACATACAAGTAGATAATAAAAGGTAAGAGGTGGTAGAGAAAAATATTTATAACTCTAATATTTCTTTTTACATTATATGCAAGAAACCGAAAGTGCTTTTGATGGTTTATCTCCAATGAATTGACATGTTTGGCATCTGATTATTCTCATGAAAAAATAATTTAAAAAAGAAAAAAAAGAACCCGTAATGTGAAGGGGATTTAACGAAAGCAACAATAGAAGAAAACGTCAAAAGGAATCTGCATGAGAAAAAAAAAATCAAAATTATTTTTTATTTAATTTGTCTTATTCTTATATATCATTCATCCTAAGAACTCAATTCTTTTACTAAAAAATATAGACACAAGTAAGTTTTTCATTTTTCTTCTTTCTGATATAACATAAAATATATCATTCGATAAGAATATTTTTAATCAATTAAACTATCTCGAAATAACAACGATACAATTCTTATATAAGTTTCTTATTTATAAGGATGGTACTACTTATAAAGGAATATAAATCGATTGAATTATCTCAAAAATTATTTTTTAAAAAAAATGGTACTTTAGAAGTTAGTGCAAGTGTGGTAGAGAGTCACAAGTGAGACCTAAAAAATTGTCAATAAGAGGGACAGAGAACTTTTTGAAAGAGATTAGGTGAGCATGTGAATGAAGAAGGCATAGATAGGCAGGCAGGCATATGTAAATGAGTCCAAAAAAGAAATGCGTAGTATAGAGAAGAAAGAGGGGAAAGAAAGAAGGGTGATAGTGGTGCACTTGAGGCTGGCATGGCATGGCCTGTGTCTTCTGTCCTGTTTGGCTATGGCAGAAGCTTTTAGGTTAATCAAAAGAAGCCGAAAGACACATTTCTCTGACTTGTCTAAAGTCATTAATATTCAGTTGTTAGTTTTGTTTGTTTTTTTTTGCCCATACCTACGGTTTTTTGCAGTTTATGCAGAGAAAGTGCACAAAAACGATGGGGCCAAACAACTATTATATAGCCCTCCCAACTGGATGGCAAATGGCTTATAATCTTTTCATATATAAATATGGATAAAATGGGTGTAGATATGTTAAAATTAACTGGTTTGATTGAGCCTAATTTTACTCCGAAAAGGCATCTTATCAAGGAAAAAATTACTCAAGTCTTATTAGGTGTTAATTTAGTCATAAGCTAGATATATAAAGTAAAAGACACGATGGAGATATGGCTGAGTATCTTCTAATTTAACTAGATGTTTTGAGTTCGAATTTTGCGAATGAAGTTGTGTCCTATGAGAGGATTTTATTGTTCTTGTGGTTTTACTTGGCTCAAATGGGATCTTTAGTTTGTGTATAATATGAATTAAGGAGCCTTTCATGTGCATACCGCTTAGATACCTTCATGGCTAGACAAAAAGAAAAGAAAAAAAAGAAAGAAAGATATCTCATGGTGAGCTAAAAAATAAAAAAAAATCATGTAGAATTCTCAATAAGATTGAATATAAATATCATTTAAAGATTTAATATTAGCCCGTTAAATCTTGTACGAATAGTAAGAGTTCCAATAAGAGGATTGAGAATTCAACTCTTGCATTGTGTAGGTTGCTGTCTGTAGTGTGGCACGTATTATACTAAAAAGAATTGAGATTAATTAATTATTATTATTATTATTATAATTATTCCGAATAATAAGGAAAGATAATAAGATAGGATTACCGAGATATATATATAATAGATATTGCTAGAGCAAGTTGCCATGTTTGTGAGCTTTCTATATTTATGTAATATTGAGCAAAAAAAAGGGACCACGATGAAAGTGTTGTTTTCCTATAGCATTCATTAGAGCAGAAGCAACATGGATTAATCAGAGCATGGAAAATAATTTCCAAGAAATGAAAAAAGTTATTTTGACCTCTATTCCAATTTTTTTTTGACCATTTCTCATTGTTTTGTTCCTACAATTCATTGCACGTGAAATAGACTTCTTGTCCTTTGTTTCAATTATAATAGCTATAAATTACATGGATTTTGACTATTATGTTTTGCCAAAAATTTTGATTTCTTTGAGTTTCTTTTTATTAAACTTATTAGGTGTCAATTAATGTTAAAATGTCTTTATTTCAGTATATTTTGATGTTATTTATTTGCTCTAGTCCTCGTGTTAGACTTTATCTTCGAATAAATATCAATTGTTAATGTTGATTTCTTCTAGTTAGTTTATACTATGATCGTTTATATTTGTTTATATTAATATTTCATTTTTTGAATCGATTCACTTGTTTTTTGCTAGTCATATTTTTTTCTTCTTCGGACAGAGTATTTGACTTTTAAATGTGATTGTCCTCTTCTACACATTTAGATGTTTATATTTGTTTATATTAAAATGATATGCAGAATTTTCAAAAAGAAAAAAGTTAAATGTAGAAATGAAATTTTACTTGCAAATTTGTTTGCTAAAGAAAACTATTTAGGGTGCTAGTAATATTTTTAATAATATTTTTTGTAATATTTCATTTTATAAATTACTTTTTTATTTTATAACTGTTTATTTTTTTATCTATTATATAATAGATTTTATTAATAAAATATTATATTAAAAATAGTAGAGAAAGTGTTAGTTATAAATTATTCGATGGGAAGAAATTTTTTTCCCTTGAAGGAAAATAAAATAGTAATAATTTTAATGAATTTATGCAGGTGGTTTCTGATGAAGCAAGAGCTATGTACAATGGAGGAATAGCTGGTTTAACATATTGGAGTCCAAATGTAAACATATTTAGAGATCCTCGTTGGGGAAGAGGCCAAGAAACGCCCGGAGAAGACCCCGTTTTAGCTGCGAAATATGCTGCCAGCTACGTACGAGGACTTCAAAGTAGCGTTGGAAATAGACTTAAAGTCGCTGCCTGTTGTAAACATTATACTGCCTATGATCTTGATAATTGGAATGGCATGGATCGCTTCCATTTCAATGCCAAGGTAAACCATTTTTCCTATTTATTAATTAATTAAGGCCGTATAATATTGTACTACATATTCTTCTAAAAAATAAAAGATATAATGACTTGTATTTTTATTATACGTCAGTCATTTATAGTGTGACAGTAAATTAAAATAATGTTTTATTCATTTCTTAAAAAAATTAAAGCAATTTTTTTTAAAAAAAAATCTTTTGAGACATGTTGAATATTCAAAGGTACATGATTCTAACTAGTTCGGGCTCTACCTAAAGAACTTCAGCTCATCTAATTGTTATTTATAAATTAGGGTCTGATTCTGAACCTTTCACAACGTCAAAGTTGTATATATATATATATATATTGAAAACTAGAAAATTTTAGATATCTAAATGGCGTTTTGAATTTTAGGTAAGCAGGCAAGACTTAGAGGACACATACAATGTGCCATTCAAGGCATGTGTGGTGGAAGGAAGAGTTGCAAGTGTTATGTGTTCATATAATCAAGTTAATGGGAAGCCAACTTGTGCAGATTCTAGTCTTCTCCGTGGCACCATTCGTGGTTCATGGAGGCTCAATGGGTGAATCTCTACCGTCTGATTTTAATTACTATTGAAAATGATTTTATTTCTTCATGCAAAATCAAACAAATATTAATGGTCGATTCAATTTTTGATGTAGATATATTGTTTCTGATTGTGATTCTGTTGGAGTTTTATATGATACTCAACATTACACAGCCACACCTGAAGATGCCGCTGCTGCCACCATCAAAGCAGGTTCGTATATCCTATAGAGTCTAACTCTTACTCGATATTAGAATTTTCATAGTCTTAAAGTCTGATTCTTATTTGAAGTTAGAGTTTGATCGGAATCTACTTTTACTCGAAGTTAGAGTATGATTTTAAACATTTTACGAAATGATAATAAGGATGATTCGACTGAGGTCATAGGATTCTCGATATTATAATATGATAATTAAGTAATGCGAAATAATAGTGTTGGCAGGGTTGGATTTGGACTGTGGGCCTTTCCTAGCAATACATACAGAGCAGGCCATAAGGACAGGGAAATTAAGTGAGGGTGATGTAAATGGAGCTCTAGCTAATACATTAACAGTACAGATGCGTTTGGGCATGTTTGATGGAGCAAGACAACCATATGGGAATCTAGGCCCAAAAGATGTTTGTACATTAGCCCATCAGCAGTTAGCACTTGAAGCAGCACGCCAAGGCATTGTCCTTCTTCAAAACCGGGCTAGATCACTCCCACTGTCTAGGAACCGTCACCCAACTGTTGCTGTAATTGGCCCCAATTCTGATGTTACCGTCACCATGATAGGAAACTACGCTGGTATGGTATCTTCTAATTCTAATTATGAAAATCTAGGAATTGAATTCCCGAGACAAGTTTCAACTCTTGACAACTCGAACAAAGTCTCATCGTATATATTTTCTTTTTTTTTTTCAGGAGTTGCTTGTGCCTACACCACACCATTACAAGGAATATCAAGATATGCTAGGACAATTCATCAAGTAGGATGCAATGGCGTTGCTTGCACAAGCAACCAGCAATTTGGGGCTGCCGAGGCAGCTGCCCGGCAAGCCGATGCAACCGTATTAGTAATGGGACTCGACCAATCTATTGAAGCCGAAGGCAGAGATAGAGGAGGGCTACTTTTGCCAGGCTTACAACAAGAATTAGTTACCAGAGTAGCAAGAGCATCTAGAGGCCCTACGATTCTTGTTTTGATGTCTGGTAGTCCTATTGATGTCACATTTGCTAAAAATGATCCTCGCATTGCAGCCGTTTTGTGGGCTGGTTATCCTGGTCAAGCTGGTGGTGCTGCCATTGCTGATGTTTTGTTTGGAACTACTAATCCAGGTACTAATTCTATTTTGCACAATTTTAACTATAGTCTGAATTTTACTCGAGTTTAAAATCTGATTTTAAACTTTTAACAATGTCTTGTAAAGGACTCGAAATATTCTATCTTCTAAATATTTATAATGTGATTATTCACTGCAATAAGCTATTAGAATTGTATATTTAATAGCGTGACTTAGTATGATATAAAGGCACATGTTTCTATCTAATTTTAAATATGCATGTTGTGGACCTATGTTATGTAGACAGAACAGGGGATTGGATGATGGGGTTGTCCCCCATTACATCTTCAAGAACCCTTTATGAGGATTTAATTTCTTAGATGTTTAGATATTTTTATTTTTTAAATTTATCCCTTCTTATAGGGTTTATCTGTGTTATGCCAACTAATTTGCTTTGTTTTAGGTGGAAAGCTTCCCATGACATGGTATCCCCAAGATTATGTAGCAAAATTACCGATGACAGATATGGACATGAGAGCAAATCCTATAAGAGGTTATCCGGGCAGAACGTACAGATTTTATAAGGGTCCTGTAGTTTTTCCTTTCGGGTTTGGTTTAAGTTACACTACATTTAGAGAAAGTATAGTCAATGCTCCAACCACCGTCTCGGTGCCTCTAGCAACCAAGGTTACATTCACAAACACAACTGCATTCTTGAAGAATAATGCAGTGAGAGTTAGTCACTCTAAATGTGAAGCAATGAACTTAGCTTTGCATATCGACGTACATAATGAAGGAGATGTAGATGGAACCCATACATTACTAGTATTCTCGGCCCCATCCGGTGAGAAATGGGCTCCTCAAAAACAATTGGTTGCATTTGAGAAAGTTCATGTCTTGGCTAGAACAAAACAGAGGATGAAGATACAAATTGATGCTTGTAAACACTTGAGTGTTGCAGATCATTATGGAATTAGAAGAATTCCAATGGGGGAACATAGTCTTCATATTGGAGATAATATCAAACACTCTATATCACTCCAACTTGCTCAAGAACAGATAAAAACTTAGCCATTTTCTTTAGTCCTAAATTTCTTGTTTTTTCCTTCAAAATATTTGCTAAATCAAGTGTGAATTAGGGTTTGATATTAAATAGTTATTGATATGAAAAGGAAAGGACTAGAAGAAGATTGGAAGGACCTCACAATCAAGAAGTGTAAAAAAAAAGTTTGGTCCATATGGATTTTTCATATGTAATATTTCCACTTTCTACTTTAGAAATGGTAATGATTTTATGCTTAGATTTTGCTGTTACAATTTCCCATTTCAATATGTTAGGATTTTCAACTACTTTAACTAAACCCCATTAAATTAAAGTATGATAAAAAAGAAACTTTAGTTTTCTTGATTTTGAGGTTTAACAATGACATTGGAGCTTCTAGTCTAGTTTTGATATTAGCCGTTGTAAAACGGATACATTGACCCATTAGAAAACCAAATGAAATGGTCATAATCAACAACCAAGAGTTGAAAAGAGTTTCATGCGGTGGATTAGTGCACTGCGGATGTATTTTTTTTTACATTATAAAATATATAGCAACGTCAAACCTTAATATAATTAAATCGTGAACTTTTAAATACTGAATAACTAATATAAAAAAGTGCTCCCATAAAAAGGGGCCAAAAGCAAAAATGCGAAGAATAAAGATAGGCATGAAATGGCCGTTACAAGTTAGTGTTGAGGATTATTCGTTTGGATTTTTCCTAATATTAAAAAAGTAAACCTAAGGTCACCAAAGAGATGGAAATAAGGTTGAATAGTAGAGAAAGGAAGAGGCATCCATCCACGAGTATAATGCATGAAATTCAGTGTCGGCACCAAAGATGATTTGCTGTTAGCTTCAAGTTCTTGGTCCCAATCGATATTGATGTTTTAACACCCTTCGGTAGTACCGTCACACGGATCGAACCGGATAGGACTAAGCTGCATTTAATCTGCATTTAAACGATCTAATTTGACTCGAACTTATTTTTAATGGGTCAAAATTTATACAAATTATATTTGTTTGGAATTAGTCTGCGGATAAATCGGTCAGCCTACAATATTTTTTTTGAATAAAAATTATTTTAAACTTAAAAAATATTAAAAGTTAATTTTATTTAAAAATATTCAACTAATCATAAAAATTATACTAACTTCTAAATAAGAAACAAACTAATTACACATAAATTACACACTATTTTTTTATAAAAATTATTTTTAATCTTAAAAATATTAAAAATTAATTTTCTTTAAAAATATTTAACTAATCATAAAATTACACTAATATATAAATATGAAACAAAATAGTTACAAATTAATAAGACCTAAATAATGTTTAAAAAACAAAACAGGGCCAATCTGCGAATTAGACCTAACCAAACCGCAAAAGCACGCACTCAAAACAGGTCAGTTTGGTGTGGGCTGATTTTTTACGAACCAAATTTTAAACATACATATTCGTCAATTTTACAAAAGGTCCGGGCAAACCCGCTGGCCTAAACCCATTTTAACAATGCTACCTTTCACCATAGTGTTTTTTAGCTCAAGATATGTCATGTTACTAGTAAATATTACATGGGTAAAATATTTTAAATTTATAATGAACTACAAATTTTATAAAAGAGTAACATCTTATATTATGAATTGAATTCGCATATATATATATATATATTAGAAAAAAAATATAGTTCAAACTTAAAACTTTGTCCAATAAGAAACGTTTCTTATCATTAAATTAACTGTCTTGCAATGAATTAAATTCTTTATTAAAAGATTTTTTTATACAAGATTTTTAGACACGATGTTTAATCTTTAACCTTAGTTGTTAAATTCCTTACAACCTAAAATTCTATACAATACAAAATTGGTTAATCCATGAAAAGGCTTCCTCTTAATAGGTTAGGTTATTTTTTTGGGATAAACAACCAAAATCCAACTTCAATATAGTTCAACTTGATAGATAGACACAATAGTAGGGCATGAATGTCATAACAAGTTTAAGTTTTAAATCTTCTTAAATTTCATACATCACACTAAATTTTTGGATCAACAACTCTATAAGTAGAATAAATTAAGTCATTATTAAAGATTGTATATTTTAAATACCAGAAATTTGAATTAGTAAAGTCGTATACTTTGGATACTATCACTTATAGAGGTATTAAAACAAAAAAGAATAAATCATCATAACTGTCTATCAATAATTTATACTTTGAAGATTTTTTTCAAAAATAATTTTTCTTTAAATTTCTATCAAAAAAATATTTTATGTGTAACTAATATTATCAATTGTTTTGTTCATATGAATCATACGTGCAATCAATGTGAGGGATATTTTTAAAAAATAAGAACTATTAAACTTAATTTGTATGCACGTTTCACATGAAAGAAATAGTCAAATTTTATGGTGTAAGTGATAAATTGATATTGTTAACTACACAAAATATTTTTACATAAAAATTTAACAAAAGTTTATTTTTAGATAAAATTAAAAATGTATAAATTGTTTCTGGATAATTATTATGACTTACTCAAACCAAAAACTTCAAAATAGTTTTTTAGTTCCTCCCCACAGCCCTTCCTCACCAAGCCTTCACCAAACTCTACCTCCCTACTTACCCACTCCATACACACACATATATGCATATATATATATATATATATAGAGAGAGAGAGAGAGAGAGAGAGAGAGAGAGAGAGAGTTCAACTACATGTAGTGAGTTTACAAAGAAGGCAAAGGTAGAGAAGAGAAGATAGCCAAATATATATTCATATTCTTATCTTACATTCTTACTCAACCATACTTTTCCCTAACTCCTATCTATTTCTACTCTCTCTTGAATTTTTTTCCCCCTTTTCCATTTCTCATCCTTTGCTTACTTTTGTAGTTTCCTCACCTTCAAGATATTCTCCAATTAGGTAAATTTTCTTTCTTCTCCCTCTGTTTTTTCCTTTCTTTTTGTCTATGCAAATTCATCACTTTTTTCTTTCATCTTCTTTTCAATTCTTCTTTTCACCATTTTTTTTTTTTTTGCTGAAAAGTTACTTTAAAACACATATAAATTTGCCATTGTTTTCATATATTTCCCTCAAATTTTCCTCCCTGTTCTATGCTTAAAAAACAGAGCACCACACAAACACACAGAGAAACAAGAAAAGTTGAGTTTTTGTGATTTTATTTTGATTCAAATTATTGAAAATTTTCTGGATATTAAACTTAAACCCATTTTAAATTTCCAATTTTGATTCAAAATCTTGAAAATTTTCTTAAAATTTACCTTAAACCCATATTAATTAACCATTGTTTTTCATATATTTCCTCCCCTGTTTTCTGCTCCAAAAACAGAGCATCATAGAAACAAGTAAAGAGGGTATTGTTTTAATCTTCTTTTTTTTGGGGGGTTCAAATTCTTGAAAAACTGTTCCTTGTGATGATGATGGGTTTGTGATGAAACAGGCTGGTCTGATGGCAGATTATAAGAGAAGTGAAGCATCATCAGAGGTTGTTGTTGTCTCCTCTGAGAATCATGAGGTATTCTTACTGTTTGCAAATTTGTCTTTATGCAAATGTCCTCATCTTCTTCTTGTTCAGTTTTTAAAAAAAGACAAAAACTTTGCAAGAATTTGTCCCATTTTTCTTACATAAGCAATACATAGCAAGAATGACTCACCATTTGAAGGGATAGAAAACCCTTCTCACCAAAAGACATGTAAGCGAGATGGCAGGAATTAGGGTGTTGAGTTTGAATTTTAATAATATGATTATATTTTTTTGAAATAATTATATTTTGTAAAAAAAATTTCTATCTTTGTGTTCTATTCGTTAATGTTCTGTTCAGTAACAAGGATTACACCAAGTGTAATATGCTTTTGAAGGTGCCTACCGTATTTATACGTTAGGCTATCTAAGAATATCTCATTAGTCTGATCGGGACATAAGTGGGTGCCTCTTGTGTCTCTAAGACGAGCCATCTAGAATACTTTATAGTAAAAAAAAAACTCATAAAATAAAATTTCTCATTCAATAAAAATTAATTTTAATCATTATTGCAAAGGAGAGGAAATGTGGTAGTTTGATTAGTCCATATCCATAATCTTTTTCTTGTAAAATTGTATATTTTCCTTTGTTAATTCAACCGACAGTTACAAATGTGACATTAATTGCATAATTAAATTTTCTTCATAATGACAAAAACATATTTTGGCTGTTATATATTACAAATTGGGGGACTTAATAATTTTTTTAGATTTGTTGATATTTTTTGAAGAAAATTATAGGAAATGTATGGTTTGATTTGGTTTGTAGGTTTGGATTCGTGGGGCAAACCAATCACATGCAATTTATTTATGGTTATATATTAGCTATATATATCGTGGTCCCTTCATATATATATATAATATTATATATATAACCACAACAATTATTATAGGAAAAAAAAGATATAAATTCTCGTGTCTTTGCACTAGAAATCTTCATTTGTAACCACCAATATTGCTTTCATGCAATAAATCTTGCATCCATATATAGCTTGCTACAATTTAATTCGTATGGAATATTTTTTTATTCATTTATACATAATAATATATATATATATGAATATATTATTGAAAGATATCATTGATGCATGAAGTGTTATTTTGCATACATTCACAAAAAAGCTACATAGTATTTTTTATGATCTTTGATATTCTTATTTTGATGCTAGAAAAGATTATATATATAGCTTATTTTTACTAGTGATACTAATATTAGGTCCGTGAATGAATAATATTCTTAAAGAAGATGAAAAACATAATTTGGTTTAGTTAGTTGAATTTTTTGAATTGTGGAAAGTGAAATGAGTTAGGCGTGGAGTTTGAGCAAACACCAAAGACTATAGGAATATTCAAAACAATATAAGAAATATGTAAATTGAAATGTTAGGACCAATTCATCATTCTTTCCTAAAGGTTAGTTAAGATTTGGACAACAAAATATTTAGTCAAAATTTATTTGAATAGTTTGGCATATTTTCACCAAATATCTTTTATGGGATGATTTGGTTATAAAAATTAAATATTTCATTTGTATGTTTCTCTTTTGATCCTCAATCTTATATTTTTTTAAAAATTTATACGTTATTAATGTCAAAAAGAAATAGAAAGAGTTAAATAAAAAGAAATGTTACCTTTTCAATGCAAAATAATAAATAATATCAAATGCTAATTAAAAGATAGGTTAAACAATAGTCTATTTGATACACATAATTATCTCTATAGAAAATAAATCTATAATTTTTTGATAATATCGTAATAGTTTACATTCACTATTTAATTATAAAAAGAAAATATTACTAATCATTTTAAACAAGACCAAGGGAGTCAGACTTTATTTAAATTGATTCTTAATTTAATTTTTTTAATTATATATATCACATTTTTCTCACAAAAATAAAATATAAACCTCCCTAAAACTCAAAAAAAAAGCTATTAATTTTTTTTAAGCCTTACTCATAGTTTTATCATTTGGTGACAGGACACATCTCGGGGTAAGAAGTATGGAGGACTGGTTCCAAAAAAGAAGCCATTAATATCTAAGGCAAGAAAATTTCCCCTTTTTTTTTTTCCCACAGTGAAAATATCATGTATATAAATAATGGAAATATTTGAATACATACAGGACCATGAACGAGCCTTCTTTGATTCAGCAGATTGGGCTTTGTACAAGGTATCTAAATAGAAAATGAATGGCAAATAAATTGAAAAGAAAAGAGTATGAAATAGACTTTTCTATTTTCTTTTTAATAAAAGAAAATCTAATATTTAAAAAAAAAATGGTTTTAAATGACAGCAAGGAGCAGGTGCATATGAAACATCAACAATGGCTGTTGAGACATTAAGGCCAAAGCTACAGGTACTAAATTCCCCATATAAAATGCATGCAATTATGCAAATCTTCTTCAATAAAAAAAATACTCAAAATTTTAGTTTCAATCCTTTGTAACACTCTATTTCTGTTATATTTGTATTATAATAGTTTCATTATTAAATTCGAAAAACTACAAGTTAAAACACTATACTCGTGAAAAATAAACACTAGATAAAATATATTTTATAAAAAAATATTACATGAAATATATAATATAGAATTTTCTTTGCATTTATGAAATATAATATATATGCAGAGAACACCTCATCAGCAATTGCCTCCAAGAAGACCTGCTTGTACTTCCGGTAATTGATATATATATATATATATATAGCATAGAATAGTGCTGAATTCCTTCAAATTCAGAAGACAATGTAGAATGTTCTTCTTTAGTACTCCATTCAGTATTTGTAGTCCAAACTTACACAATTTCACCATTAATTATCATGGAATGGTATTATAGTATTATACATGTATTATATTATATTATATATATACTCTTGTGTTAGAATCCTTCAGTCTTGAATTCATATTGTTTTCGTTGCTTTTTTTTAAGCGAGTTGAAAAAATATTTTTAATTGTATTAGTAAGTATAAATAGTTTTGAAAAGTACCTCACGAATAATTTTTTAATTAGAAATTAATTTTTTAAATTTTTTTCTTTCTTAAACCTGGACAAATGAATAAACAAAACTAACTAAAAACAACTTTTGACTTAAACTAAATCATGGACTTCTTATCTTAAGCAATTGAAAACATGTTTTTATTATTGTTGCGAGTGTTACTAATTGAATAGCTTGTATTTGCGAGCTATTGTATGTACTGTACGGGCATGGGCAGAGGGCTGTCGGGACCGAGGATAGTCATGGCTCCTTTCAAATTTTGATAACCTGATATTTTAAAGTTATAAACTAATTCGAGAGAAATAGAATGAGATGAGATCTTTAAATAGAAGCACAAAAAAGTTAACATGTAGCATTAAATCATTTCTTGAGTGATTTAAACTCAATACTTCTTACTTGACATATCAGGTAAATGAACTAAGTAAGGTGGCTCCCCTCAATGTTTTAAAACTCCTTTATACCCTATATAAAAAAGTTACAAGCCATGGTCATTTACTACACAAAGTTAGATTAACTTTATTACTAGATCCTACAAAAAAATTTTCTAGCTATGGTCCTTGAAAAATACAAATATATCTAAAGTGATTCATATTTTATAGGTTTAAAGTAATTAGTTTTGTAGTAATATATATTGTTTAAGGATCACATACTAAAAAAACTTATGGGACTAACTGATGAAATTGATCTAACTTTAGGGACCAAAATGACCATTTTTCCTTTATTTATTTTTTATATATAAAGGGAGGCATGTGATTCAACCCAAGATATCTGACCTATTAATTAGTGTTTCTACTATTTGATAGTACACTATTTGATAGTACATTGTCGCTCATTTATTTTATTCAGAAAGAATATTTTCATCATTCAATCACACTATAATTAAACGAACAAATATTTATGCAATAACCAGTTAAAGGATTCTAGAGGACATCAAAAGTTTTTTTCCCCAAAATTAGAAGAATATGCATCATCATTGCAATCAAAATAATTCTCAACCTTTTGCTCTAACGTACTGAAAGAGAAGATCTAAGAAAACAAGATAACCATTAAACTAGTGCATAAAGTAACAAAACTAAAATTACATATAAGTATACAAAACATACTAAATTAGTAAACGAAAAAAAAAACACTCACAACAATCTTCATCGCAGAATTAATCTTACAATCTTCAAACTGCATAACTAAGAACCAAAACACTTTCAAGATTAATTCACATTCAAGCGAGATAGGATTGATTATAAGACAACCTTTAATTAAATTAGGAGAAACACTATCCATCTCATCTATATATCTGGTACTCGTGTAAGTATATTCATTTGTCTCATTTTTTCCACCCAAAACTTGATACTTTCAAGTGTATTAGCGAAACCAAAGAACCCAAATTCTTTACTCTTGTTCATACTACAAACATGTTCAAACTCAAAGTGCAAAATAAGTTGCAATGCCTCAAAGCAAGTAACTTCTTCCATTTTAGTCTTACATAAACCATACTTCTCCACAATTTCATCCCAAATTCCTCCTTTATCCTTCATAAATTCCACTAAATCAAACCTACCCTTTTCATCAAATGGCAAGAATTCAAGCTCAAAGATCTCACAAAGCAATTTCCACATGCTTTTCCATGAAAAAACATCACCATTAGTACAATTAAAAGCTTGATTTTTAGCCTTATCAGTCACAGATGCCCAAATCTGTTGATCAGCAAGAACCCTAGAATCAGAAAAATCCCAAAAATGTTCCCAAGAATACTTATTTCCAGGAAATCTAAATTCCCAACCTTTATATTTACAAATCGAAGCATAAACACAGAGAGAAAGAAGTGAATTATATAAACTTCTTGTAGAAACCCCAATTATCACAGAAGATCGATGAATTGAATATGTAAAAGATTGGGCGTATGAAGAAAGAATATCTTCCAAAGCATAATAGAAATTAGGAAATGGGATTCTTGGATAATCTTCTCTAAATGGTGGTTCATGAGGGATTAATTTATCGGATAAAATCGGGTCAAAAATCGGACCCATATATTGTTTCGTACCCGTTTGCAGAGTAACATGCTTAAGCTTCGAATTAGAACAATTTCGAAGAGAATTCAGCACATTTTTCAGCATTGTGGAATTGAGATTGATATTAATATCTTCATTTTCACCAATTTGTAAAGCTACCCAAAAAACATGAGTAATTTCAGAAGAAAAAGGGGATAATTTTTGGTGAGTTTCTTGAGAATTTAGGGCATCAAAAGTTAGAAAATTATCGAGAAGAGAAGAAGGGAACCAGGTGGGTAATGGACGTCTAGCGACGCCATATACCTTCCATGGTCCGCCGAGGACTGCCGGTTTCTTCAAGGCTTCCGCTAGAGCTACGCCAACCATTCCGGTTACGCCCACGATTAGTGCCACTGATTCATTAGAGTTTTCTTCAGCCATTTTTTGGGAAAAAAAAGAAAATCTCTGCAGAGATATTTATGGTAACTGGCTCACTGCTAGCTTGATAATATCACGATTGATACTACAATGTTGGGTTGTGATGCTCTCTATATATATAGTGAAATGAGAAGCTATTACTCCATCCTTCTCAATTGATCTATTCTCCATTAAGAAAATTTTGTGATGTTTGAGATACGATAAGGCCAAAAAATGGAGGGATTAATACCCAGTCCAAGTACATCTTCCTCAGTACCACCTTTCTTTCATATTCATATTATAAGATATCCCATCATTTGAACTCAATAAACATAATTCGAAAGTCTATATTTATAATGCGAAAAAATTTATCTTTTTCCCGGCCAAAATGAACCTCTCTAACCCAATTATCCAATGCTCTCCAACTCAAAATTCAAATCTTGCAAAAGCATTTCAAGTTTCTTCCTAGAATGAGCTTTCTCGCAAAAAATACTACTCCTACTTCTAATTTGAATATCAAATTCAAACATTGAAATGAAAATTAAGTTGGAAAAGTCATTCTATTCCACCCTATTCTCGCGTACCAACCGTAGCAGTATGAAACTCCAAATATTGTAATTTAACATTGTATTATAAAAAGCAGGTAATATAATTTTTTGCTTAGAGTTTATCTTTTAGAATATTGTAGATAAAGTATATTAGATAGTGTATTAATCTTTTAGAATATTGTAGATAAAGTATATTAGATAATGTATTAGACAATCCTGGCTAGATAATATGAGTTTTTTTAGATTGCGTTTAAGCATTTATTTTCTGCATTTTTTATTTTGTCACATATCATTAATACTTGTGTTTTCTTACTTGTTATATCATGAAAATAATGTAATATTTAATCAAATGTCATTTATTATACCTTTGCATGAAAACTAAATTTTAACTATCTTCTTTTATATTGAAACCTATAAAAGTAATAATAAAACATAGATTAATTTGAAATGTATTTTAATTCATACAAGAAAAAAAATGTGAAATTTCATATTCTCTTAAATAGTGTGATATTTTAGATGTAATGACAAGTAAAAAAAGATAAGTCAAGTATCTTGTAATATAATTTTTTTAAGATTGCGCCTAATATTTATTAGACTCTTAACTATCTATAATATTAAATATGGATATGTATGAAAAATTTTATTTTAATATCTTTTTAATTTATTAAAAAAACTTATAATACATATTTTAAAATGAGTAAAGTATGTTTAGACAAAAGTTAAACTAAAACCATGGAAGTTATGGTCTTTGTATTTAGGAAAAAAAAATCAATTATGGTCTTTTTCTTTGAAATTTTCCATTGTTGGAGTGGTTGAAGGTTTGAAGCAGCCCTCCATTTTTCCTCCCAAGTCAATATCATTCAAGGCCCTACCTTGATAACAAATAAGAATCATTAGAAATTTATATTATTATTTGTTAAAGAAAATGTTGGAAGCAAGTTTTCTTTGCTACTTTAGCTTTAATGTAATTATATATTTGTTCATTTATTAATATTAATATGTTTTATTTATACAAATTTTTCATATGAGATATTATTTGTAATCATATAATTCTTATATTATTGTATAACATTTGGTTCTCTTTTTCTTGTATTTTTCTAATTTTGTCATTTTAATATCAATTAATGATATCTTATTAAAAAAAAGTATATAATTAAAACAAAAGTATTATTAATAATAAAAAAAGAGTTGTTGATGTAGGACAAAATTAGAATATAATAACACTCTTATTCCTCAAAGGAACTTTCTCCCATAATTTTCAATGATTTTGGACCATAATTTCTTTAACATCGTACTAACAACAAAACTTTTTTACTTAGAGATTTATAAAATTTAGATTAAATGTTGTTTTTGGTCCCTAACATATTTATGTTGTTTATGTTTGGTTTTTAAATTTTTTTTAATCCTCAACTAATTTACAGACAATTTTTTTGGTTATTTTGACGAATATCGACAATTTTGACAGGCGTCTAATGATTTCTCTCCCATTTATATTAAAAATAAAAAAAATAAAAATGAAAATTCACACAATTTCTCTTTAATTTTTTCTCTTTTCTTTATTTGAGTTGTATGCATTGAAAATATTTGTTAGAAACCAAATCGAACAATGTAAATATATTGAGATTAAAAACAACATTTATTCTAAAATTTATTAATTAAAATAAATCTAATAACATTAAAAAAAATACAAAAAGTTTAAATCATAAAATTACAACCGAAAGAGGCAATAAATATATACCCCCAATAGTCTCGAGCCTTTCAATTTGGCACTAGAATTTTTTTATCCCAAAAAAAAAGGCACTACTTCCTTTTAAAAAAAAAACACTAAATGGCCATTGTAAGTACAAACTTTGTCGTCCATGTTTACGAATAATTAGGTCCTTCCTAACATGTAAAGAAAATTTTATTATCAATCTAATTAATGAGTTAGGATATTCTTAATCTATAAATTTGGATCATGATTCTATGAACTTAAAACAAAAAAGGAATTAAATGATTGACGAATAATTAGCCCATTATATAAAAAAATTTTTATTATGAATATGATTCTTCAATGAAAACATTTCCAACCTATAAATTGGATCATAAACCTAAAAAGAGAAAACACTAAATGGGCTATGGTAAGCACAAATTTCGTGCATCCATTTTTACGAACAATCAGTATTTTTGTAAGATTTTCTGTAACATTATTCATTTAATATGTTTTATTAATAAAACTTATTAAATAAAAGATAAATCTTTTTAAAAAAAATAAATTTTAAGGAAAAAGTATATTATAAAAAAATCTTACGGAAAATATTAAATGTTATATAAAATCTTGGTCTTGGATGACGAACAATGGTATTGTAGAAAAAAATCTAATATTAGGTGCCCGATTCATAAATTAAAATATGCCCAATTTTCATATAATATACTATCATATCAAACCGCGGTTCTCAAAACAGAACGGTTCTGCGGTTCAGCGTCGGACCAAAGTTGCGGTCTTGTTCTTGCAGACGACCTGGAGAAGAACACCTCTATCTTGAGTACAATACAATGTTCCCTCCGTTACAACTGAAATGAAATGAGAGGGATTTCTTCTTTAGCTTCAAGGGCTCTTCCACCAATTGAAAAACAACTACAGAGAAAATCCCAGTTTTCAAAGCCTTCAAAGATCAAAACTTTATCCCCTTCTAATCACAACCCTAATATAAGCTACACCGAGGTCACTTCATCAGGTAATAATTCCTCGCTGAATTTTCAATTACAAAATCCTTATTTGAATTCAATTTCAAATAATTCATCCCAAAAACAGCATAAATTGCATTTGAAGCCTGTTGATCATAACTACTTTACTCAGATTCTTGCAAGAAAAGATTGGTCTGTATTGTTAAACCATGAGCTGAAGGCCCAAAGAGTTAATTTAAATCGTCAGTCAGTCATTAGCGTTTTGCAAAATCAAGAGAATCCTTTACACCATTTGAGATTTTATATCTGGGTTATACATGTTCGTCCTTCATTGGCTAATGATCAGGCGATTCTGCGTGTCCTGAGTCATAATCTTTATAGGAAAGGTCCTCTTTTGTTGTCAACTGAAGTTATTCTGGATATTAGAAGTTCTGGTTTTAGAGTTACTGAAGATTTGCTTTCTGTTTTAATTGCTAGTTGGGGTAGGTTGGGGCTGGCCAAGTATTGTGCTGATGTTTTCGAGCAGATATCCTATTTGGGTATCAGTCCTAGCACTAGATTGTATAATGCAGTGATAGATGGTCTAGTGAAGGCCAATTCACTTGACTTGGCTTATCTCAAATTTCAACAAATGCAGGTGGATAATTGTTTTCCAGATAGGTTTACATATAATATTCTCATTCATGGAGTTTGTAAGGTTGGGGTAGTTGATGAGGCACTTCGCTTAGTGAAGCAAATGGAAGGGATGGGATTCTTCCCTAATGTATTTACGTTTACAATCCTAATTGATGGTTTTTGTAATGCAAAACGAGCAGAGGAAGCATTTTTGCTTCTAGAAAGAATGAAGGAGAAGAATGTTAGTCCAAATGAAGCTACATTTAGGTCATTAGTAAATGGAGTATTTCGCTGTGTGCCTCCTATTGAAGCATTTGCATTGTTATCCAGATGGCTGGAGAGGGAACCTATATTGCCTAGAGTTGCTTGTGATACTATACTGTATTGTCTTTCTAGTAATTCCTTGCCTAAAGAAGTTGCTAAGTTTCTGGCAAAGTGTTGGGATAGAGGTTACCTTCCTGCTAGTACGACATTTGACATCACAATGACTTGTTTGATTAAGGGATTGGCTCTTGAGGAGACCTGTCAGATATTAGATTACTTTGTTGAAAGGGGGCTGAAGGTGGGTTTACATACATATCTTACTCTTGTTGAGGCTTTATTCAGTTCTGGACAAGAAATTAAGGGGAACCAGTATTTAGATAAGATGCTTCATCATGGGCTAGTGAGCAATACCTTCTCATATAACATGGTGATTGATGGCTTCTGCAAAGCAAAAATGGTTGACCGAGCATCTGAAGCTTTCCGAGAGATGCAAAACAAGGACATTCAACCTAACCTCGTTACTTATAATACTCTCATCAGTGGGTACTGCAAGTCTGGGAATGTAGTTAAGGCACGAGAGTTGCTGGTGATGCTCTTACAGGATGGATTCAGACCTGATATTTTTACTTTTAGTTCAATAATTGATGGTCTTTGTAGAGCATACAATATCGAGGATGCTTTTGATTGCTTCACTGAGATGGTGGAGTGGGGAGTCAACCCTAATGCTGTCACTTACAATATCTTAATCCGCTGGTTATGTGTAATTGGAGATATCACTAAATCGATGAACTTGTTGAAAAAGATGCGTATCGATGGGATAACCCCTGACGTTTTCTCTTTCAATGCCCTAATTCAAGGCTTTTGCAGAGCAAATAAGATTGAAAAGGCACAGCGGGTGCTCATAAGCATGTTGACGTTGGATTTAAAACCAGATAATTTTACATACACTGCTTTTATGAAGGCTTTGTGTGAATTAGGGAGATTTCATGAAGCTAAACAGTTGTTTTACTCTATGGAGGCAACTGGATGTGCTCCTGATGCTTTTACATGTGACACATTCATTGAGATTTTGGTTAATAAATCACGGTTTGAAGAGGCACAACACATCCATACTAAATATACAAAAAGAGGCCTGCGATTAAAACCGATTACTGCTTTCTAGTATTGAATTTAGAAGGGTGTTAAGCACTTATACTGTTTCATGGTTGTGATGCTCCATGCAGCAGCATCGGCTGCACATTTTGATGTCGTTCCCTACATGTGGAATCATGTATTCCACTGTGCATTCTTGGTATGTTCATGTTATGTTAAGTTTCCATTCCTTCGTTTCTGTTTTTCGGGTTTCACTTGTAATGCGTTCTTTTGCTTGCTTGTGAAATGTGAACTTTTTAGTAATTGATTAAAACATGCAGAGGTTTTTAACCAGTATATACACGATGGCAAATGGACAGTAACTCTGAGTTTTAGTGGGGTATCTGTTAATTTTTCTCCTCAAACATTTGATTGGGGCCTGTGGCTTTGAATATTTTGGTTTCCATTTTTATAATAGTTAGCTTTTTCTATTCCTCTAAAAATAATTAGCTTTCTCTCTCTCTCTCTCTCTCTCTCTCTCTCTCTCTCTCTCTGTGTTCAGTTCTTGAAGCAGAATTCTTGAATATGTTCATGCAGCAAACAAGGAGCTCATTGTGCAGAACAAATTGCTGGTTCTTTCTTTCATTTGGTGTGCAGATTGGGGGGATGAGGGAAGCTAGGAAGCAAGAGTTAGAGTTCCTCACTTTTGGCTGCTACAGCACCACGTACGGGCTTTTTGGTTGATATTTGACATGAAGGACAAGTCAATTACCTGAAGTCCGTAAGATGCACATGGAAGAAGTCATATATAGATTGATTTGAACGAGACAAAGTTCAGTTGGGGTGCATGATCAGCTTCTTTGATGCACGTGCAATTGCTCCAATCATGAAGCAGATAATTACCTGCAAATAGCCTGCGGTCCAGATTATCCCTTTTCTTTTGACGCGGGCCCTAAATGATTTCTATTGCACAATCAATAAAATTGGATTTCTTGTTAAACAACAGAGTTTTCATGACACTTCTCTTCTTTTCTTCCAAACTTCTTAGTCTTTGTTCTAGTTTCTGGATTTTAAGTTGCTTGTGTAACATGTTGAAACAATGTGGATCTGTCCGGTCCAGTTCATATTTGCATAAATTCCTTTGTGCTATTCGTGTTAAATGATAGAAGAAGATAGCAATTGAAGCTTACTAGTTTGCTATTTTTAGGAGTATTGTTGTGTAAATATAGCTTCACTTGGAAGCTGCAAAATTCTTTCTTCTTGAAGATTTGAATGATCAGTGCTTATCTGGATTTTTCTTCTTCTTCCATAGTTGTTTCTTGTGTTTACTTGAAGTGGAAGAATGGGTAACACTTTTTTAGGTTTGATTTTCTAATGGGTGAGAAATTCTCAGTTGGTGGTCCACAGACCAACTGCCTCTTCTTTTAACCCCATTGTTGATGACAGATTACCTAGCTCTTTTACTTTTGCCATCATGTACATGCAAAATTGAAAATTCCTTTTAATGGTTAAAAGAAATGAAGAAAATGGACACAAATAGATCTCTAGATTTTTCTAAACCTCTAATTTGATAATATTTTGTTGATTCTTGAATCTTTCAAGAACCCTTTGGTCATTTTGTTGGAATTTGGTAGGTGAGAAATTTGGAAGTTAAAAACTGTTTGATAAAATTATTCAGGCCATGTAATGTACTACTAATATATATATATTATTTGCTTAAGTATGAGCTCAAGTAGTACTTGTTACTTCAATGGCTAACTTCATTTCTCTTAATCACAGGCTTTTTGCTTTAGCTCTGCTCTGCTGCTGCATCTTCCATTCATCATGCACATTAGGTTCTAGGCTAAGAAACTTATAAATTATAAGTATATTTTCTCTTCCATTTCTTGCCTTTTGAGGGTTCTAACTTCTAAGTATTGGTTTATAACTTTGGCAGGTAAAGCACAAACCTTTACTCCTCAAACCTCAACAGCTGCAGCTGGTGTTCTTCAAAATGAATATTTTCCCGGAACAGGAGGAGGGGGAGGTGGTTCGAACCAAGAAAATCCTGAGTATTATCCAGGGCAAGGAGGTTCATATGAAGACCCAGATCATATTATCACTCAAGCCTTGCTATGTTTCAATGAGAAGCAAGTAATTATCCTCTCCTCAAAACAAGAACATGAACTTAATATTTCACTCTTGTTTTTTCCATAAAGGAATTGATTTGATTTTCCAAAAATGTCCTCGAACTATTTACATTTAGCTAGTCATGTTCTAAATCTATTTTAAGACAAATTTTACCCCTGGACTATTTACGGTGTGTCATTTTGCCCTTGACTTCTGAAATTCAGCCATTTTGGTTGAGTAATTGACACATACTCGGTGCCTGTCATTTTGTTGAGGGCAAAATTATTTTATTTTTTCTTCAATCATGTGCACGTGTGAATTATCCTACCAAAATGATCTGATTTCATAGGTCAAAGGCATAAATGACACTCCACATGGTAAAATGTGTCATAAAAAACAATGTCTTAAAATAGCCAGTCATGTAAATAGTTCGAGGGCATATTATTGGTTATTTTCTCTTTCAGAAATGTTCAAAATCTTGTATTTTTGAATCATAGGAAATCAAGAAAATCATTACATTGTAGTTTTATTACAAGTGTTCTTCCTTCATTACAACATTTGTGATTATTCAAACAAATTGCAGATTTATAGTAGTTGCAGTGAAGCTTATAGATTATCTGCCAGTGGAGAGCTTCATGTTCCCCCTGAAACTACTGATGAATACTGCAATGGTCCTTGCATATCAGAAACACACCATGTCCTTAACTGCCTTGAAAACTTACTGCAACAGTTCAAGTTCTACAACAAAGCCACCATTTATGATGTGAGGGAGACAATCAAAGCAGGATGCAGCCATGGTCCCCAAAGAGGTGATTCTTCTTTATTCGAGAATATAATAAAAAATACTCTTTACATTTTTACGTCTTGTAAATTCTTTTTTCATTGCTATGTGATGACCCTCCTAGGACACTAGAAACTGTCGTGTTTTGGCTTTAACATTTTAATTTTTTTTCTTTATGTAAGTTCTTGCTTCTTAGTTAAAAAAAAAAAAAAGTTTGATTCTGTCTATGCCTTTGGCATTAATCATGTTAACTCCATTTGATAAGCTTTTAATATTTATACAGGCGATTTCAATGTTGCCAAGTATATTCAAGCAGATTACAACAATGCACAGAAGAGTTGGAGATTCAGTGATCTTTTCCTTCATGGTCTGCTTCTGATCATATTCTGGGCTTGCCATTTATGCCTTCCATGAATCTTCTTCACATTTTATTATAAATTTCTTGTGGAGTTGAGACAAACGATGACACAAAAACACGTTTTCTTGATCATTTGTAGTCATATATATTTCTTTGCCCGCCAAGAGATATATATATATATATATATAGACTTTGTATTATTTATAAAAACTAAATTGTTTGTTTAATGAGAATTGATATTTAAATTGTTTGGCGTTTATTTAGTTTTTACTTTTGATAATCTAAAATTCAAAATCTATTCAATGAATATAAAATATAATTTATGAATTATCAAGTTTACTTATACAAATAATGAAATTATAATGAAATCATAACTCATATTAGTAATTACCTAAAAAACTTGAATATTTCGTGATAAGGATAATGAGTAAATCACTATAATTGTTTATAAATAATTTATACTTTTCTAATTTTGTTTAAAAATAATTTTTCATTAAGTTTTTACTCAAAAATATTATGCGAATAGCTTATATTGTTTTTTATGTAAAATTATATTTGAATTCCTCCATTAGTAAGGAACTAAAATATAATTAAAAAATACAAAAAAAAATAACCAAATTGTCATTGACAGAAAATTTAGGGAACGAATTTCATTTTTGCATTCAGCAAAAATTAAAAAAAAAAAACAAATTCTGTCTTCCTTTTCCAGCAATGTGGGAAAATCGTCGCTCTCAGCAGGATTTTTTTTATTTTTGGGTTTTTCGCTACTGATAAAATTAAAACCCTACTTATAATATATTGAGTTACCTATGCTTATGCAGATTATATAACAAAAAGGGGAAGAAAAAACAAAGGAACATAAAAATATTTGATCCCTTTGCCGGTTTTGGTGTAAATTTGTTAAAAAGAACTCTTTATTTTTTTTGGCTCCTTCTGCGAATTCTTCTTGAGGAAGATGGAAGAGGAGAAAGAAGTGAAATTGTTCAAAGATTTAGGAGTATGTGACCAATAATTGGTGGAGGCTTGTGAAGAAATTGGCTGGAAACAAGCTACTATTATACAAATTGAAGCCATTTCTCATGCTCTTCAAAACAAAATATACTTGTTTTAGCTTTTCATACTTAAAGTTCTAGTTTTTCTACGATTATCTTTTGCTTCAGTCAGTACTATTAAACTATAACTTACATGATTTTAGGAGTTTTTTAATTATGCAATAAGGGGGAATTAAGATATATATATTGACGTGTTTAATATTAAAAAGTTTTGAATTAAATTTCTTTCTGAGTTCTTATATAAAGTAAATTTCTTTTGGAATTCTTATAAATAGCATTATATTCAAACTTCAAAAGATCTTAACTGAACTTCTTTCAAAGATTTCACTAAGTCTTAAGTATTGAATTAGTCTTACCAATACCAATAGATAAGGAAAAACTCTTGTAATTATATTTCATTATTTCTGCTACTCCCTGCTCTTTTACACTCATCAGTGGCAAATGAAAAGAATCACATAGCTTATTCAAACAGGTTCCAATATCCAATCCAATCTGATCCCACATTGTAGATTTAAAAGAAAATTGTTTTTTTTTCCCCTTCATTCTCAAATGGATTCTTTCAAGAACATCCACGAGACATTCAAGAATTTGTCAAGAAACCTCAGTTTCTGCATTGTATTTTCAACCCTGATTCTTCTGATCATCTTCTTATTTTCCCCTTCCAACAAATCTCCTGTTATGACCTTAGAAATGTTTACTTCTTGGGTCCATTCTTCCCCAAATTTCTCCTCCTTCTCATCAGCAATTTTGCCAGTTGCCAATTGCATTTCTAGAGGAACTTGCCCCGATTCCGTTACATTAGCTGCGACGGTTACTGAAGAAACCCACGAAATTGAAAACAAAACTGAAAATTGGGGAATTCAAGAATTGAATTCTTCTTGTGATATCTTTGATGGGTTTTGGGTTTTTGATGATTCCATAGAACCATTATATACACCGGGTTCTTGTCCTTTTATTGATGACGCCTTCAATTGCTTCAATAATGGCCGGTTGGATTTAGATTATCTCAAGCTCCGATGGAAACCCCATAACTGTGAAATCCCAAAATTTGATGGGCTAAAAATGCTGGAAATCATCAAAGGAAAAAGACTGGTCTTCGTTGGTGATTCATTGAATAGGAACATGTGGGAATCCTTGATTTGTTCTTTGAAACAATCACTGGCAAATACCAGCAGAATCTTGCAAGTTTCCGGCCGCCGGGAATTCAAGACTCAAGGGTTCTATTCTTTCTACTTCCAGGTTAGAAAATTCTTTGAAATCAATTTTACTTTTACATTTATTCTCTGTGTTTCTAATGCATAATTTCCTCTTAAATAAAGGAATTCAACTCTTCAATTGACTTCATCAGATCACCATTTCTTGTTCAAGAATTGAGATTCTTTGATAAAGATGGAAATCCAAGAGAGACATTGAGATTGGACATGATGCAAGATTCCTACAGAAAGTATTTTGATGCTGATATTATAATCTTCAATACAGGTCATTGGTGGACTCATCAAAAGATTAAGAAAGGGTAAAAAAAATTTCTGTTGATTTCTTGTTCTGGGCTGCAAAAGAATTTTTGTTTAATTTATCAGAAATTTTACCCTGAACAGGACTGATTACTTCCAAGAAGGCAATCAAGTGTATAACAAACTAGAAGCTGTAGATGCATACACCAAGGCCTTGAGGACATGGGCACAATGGGTTGATTCCAATATTAAAAGCAATCAAACAAGAGTTTTCTTCAGTGGATTTGCTGCCTCTCATTTCAAGTACCATCAATTTCTTCCTCTGTTCATCTCTATTTCTCATGGAGAAAATAATCAAAAAGTGCCTTTGAACCATTCGTGTTTAGCCAATCATGTCACATTTTATCTCTTAACAATTTAGGATATGCCATTTAAGCTCTAATGTCCTGAATTCAGTCATTTTTTATTGGGAAATTGATACGTGATCAGTGCGTGAAAAGAAGTAAACAAACAATTTTCTCCGGAAGAATATGTTGTGCGTTGATCACATGTCAATTACATGTCCAAAGCTGCTGCAGATTTTTGGAGGTCATAGGCATAAACGGCACCTTGTAACTAGTTCACTTAGATCATGATTGTCTAAACCAAGAACACTTTTGCCTGTTTTCTCTTTCTGATATCAAAATGCGAAAGACTGAATAATTTCTTGATTTTTTTGGCAGAGGTGGACAATGGAACTCAGGGGGAAGTTGTGATGGAGAAACAAAACCAATAACCAATGAAACTTTCCTTTCACCATATCCATGGATGATGAGCATTCTTGAATCAATAATTGCAGAAATGAAAACCCCTGTTTTTTACCTAAACATTACAAGAATGACAGATTATAGAAAAGATGGGCATCCTTCAATTTTCAGGGTACCAGAAATGCAGAGGAAACCAGGGATGATACAAGATTGTAGCCATTGGTGCCTTCCTGGTGTGCCTGATTCTTGGAATCAGCTTCTTTTCGCCACTTTGCTCTCTTCTTATGAAACATTTTCTTAGGTTCAAATTAGGATTTCTACAAGTAGTTTGTATGTAAATAATAGTTTTTCGTTTTTGTATTTTGTAGGTAATAATTTGTATTTCTTCCTCCCGGCATTGTAATTGTACAGCTTTCAGTCCATTTTGTTCTATAGTGCATATGAATGATCTTTTTGTTTGCTCTATCTTTGTACAAAATTCAATTAATTCTCTTATTATATAGTGTTAGATTAAATAGGATTTCAAAATTTCCATTTTGTGATAATATCTCCCTTTATAAATAACTCAACTCTCACGAAACTTAGACAAAAATTTCAAAACAAAATTTCAAATAAAAACATGCGCGAGTGAGGTATGAGGTGAGTGAAAAATATAAAATTTATGGACCAAGATCTGATCCTCTAAGGTCTCAGGTATGGTTGGGTATATCGTATATGTATGCCATTTTTCTATTTTTTCTATGTTTCTTCAAATAATATATAACATAAATTATAAAATAATGTATAATCCGAAAATAAATTATAATATGATTATATATTAATAAAAATAATATAACATATATTATATTATTATAACAAGTATAAGCATAAAGGGGTTTGGGTATCATCATACCATATTCAAACCTGTTGTAGAATATATATGGGTACAGATCCTAATCGGCAGATATAAAATTTTAACCTTATCCATTATAAACGGATATAGTCTCAGTTCGACTACGGGTAAAATTTGCTCCATTTACAATCCTTAGTAGAGAGTAGTGTTTATTTCATCTCAAATTAGACCTCACTTATATTATATTTTGTTTGGAATTAATGACTTATTATTTCTTTTATAAGAGTTAAGTGTTTTAGAGTTAGAAGATCTTATTAAATTCTTATATATTTCCTAAGCTTTTGGATTAAATAAAATAAAAGTTGACTTAAACGACATCGCATCTTGAGAATTCCAGTTTAAGCCACCATGTCGACATTGGCCTGGTCCCATTTATAATCAACCTTCGTTGCTTAATCAACACGTATTATTTAGTTACGGCCTTCATCTTCTTCATCGGTTAGAACGACGTCGTATAGTGTTCTGGAGAAGTTTTCCGAACCGTCCTCCTCGTCGGTAAAATGAGGCGGCCGGCGGCCAACTCCACCATCAATGTGAATGCCATGACTCGGAAGATCGATGTCGACAATCGAATTCCTCTCCGCAATTATTACCGAATCGCTGATAATCTCCTTAAACAGGTCTTTAATTCTCGATGCTGCAGGAAAAAAGAAAGATTTATGTTATATAATTTAGTTATTCATATTGGGTTTAAGACTTCAAATTTTCAACGGGCGGGATAATATGTTCTGTTTATGAAGTTCGATCAAGTTTATAATAAAGCTTAAAAATTTTTACACTTTTTGTGGAAATTTTGATGTTTTATGTGCAGGCTGATATATATCGCAATGAGAAGAACATCATTGACCTGTATATTATACTTGTTAGATATTCAAGGTAAAGCCAGGATGAGGCTTAATTAATTTGTTCTTTTATTTGTGGATTTACTGATTAGAATAGGTTTGAATTGTATGAGTTTATCCTTTGGATGGTTTTGCAGTTTGGTTTCTGAAACTATACCGTTCCATCGAGATTACCAGGCTTTGTATTCTAAAGAGAGATCATCTGCTAGGAAGGTTAGTGCTGCTTCAGAATTTGAAGTTTTAATCCAATTCCAGCTCAATGAAGCACTGGTGTCGGTTCTGTTTGTTTCAGACTGAGTTCCAGTACACTTCTATGTGGGAGGTCTAATTTTTGCATTTATATTTGTTATGATGCAGAAACTATTGAGTGTGCTAGATGAGTTGGAGGCCTTAAAGCCTGAATTCCAGCGCCAAGTTGGAAGAGCTCAAGGGGCTGCTCAACCATATGAATTAGATGGACAAGAAAGAAGGCCATATGGATCACCATCATCTTCAATACAACATCATGCTGCCAACAATCGAGCATCTATAAGCAATAATGATCAGAGGGTATTTTTCTTGATCACGATGTACATTCTGAGAATTTTCTATTTTTCTTGGGCTGTGATATATCTGGCCCTTTGTTGGTTTGACAGCATTCTATAGATTCAGTAGTAGGGATATTTTTTTGTTTTCTTTTTTTGGCATTTGCATATTGACTTCTATCCTATAGCAAGTATATATGTTGAATGTGTTATCTTTACTTTATTCCTTCCTCTTTGTTTATGCAAATGTTTTTGCATATGTCTCTGTGTTATAATTCGTAATTAACTACAAATAAATAGAGCTTCAGGCCAAAAATTTGTTCTTGGTGCAGATGCAAAAAGGTTCCTCAATCTCTCTGTACTCGGGGAAGCAGATTGTTAGTTACAATCAGGTGGCATCATCAAATTCCATAGACAAGCAGTTCCAGAAGCTGTAAGTATCTCTAGATTAATGTGTTAATGTGTAGCTTTTGATCTGTGTGCTGCCATGGGATTATTTAGCTTTAGTGACGTATTTTTCCCCTTAATGTTAGTACATTAACCTATCAACCTGGTAGTTCAAAATGTTTTGTGATATTGCTTCTCATCTAAGCCCTTAAGGTGCCAGTCTCTTTCTGTCTAGTGAGAAGTTCATATTCTTCAGCACATGAGGCAGTTGTACTGTGTCAAAGATGTAGAGGAGTTTGCGCATTCAGCTACTTAATATGCTTTCATCTTTGACAATATATTGCTGTGTCTTTTATGTTTGACTTCGGATTGCTTTTTTCACCCATGGGTCATTGACACAAGTGAAACATTGTGTTGACTTGAATGTTTTTGTAGCCCAAAAAGAAGG
The DNA here is from genome assembly GCA_028651295.1 of Catharanthus roseus. Taxonomy (NCBI): domain Eukaryota; kingdom Viridiplantae; phylum Streptophyta; class Magnoliopsida; order Gentianales; family Apocynaceae; genus Catharanthus; species Catharanthus roseus. The sequence goes on along the minus strand of JAPQWS010000093.1, from coordinate 10,771,927 downwards.
AAGATGTTTATGTATGGGGAGATTGAAGATCCATATTTTTTAGTTGTGGAGTCACCACTAACTAACAATATTTGGAAATGTGTAGATCTCTCAGTATACCTCTTCCGAAGCAAGAAACTTTGTCTAGACACTCTTTCTTTGGACCAAACGGTCTTCATGGTCAGCAGCTGCAACCTAGCACTGAGATAAAGGTACTTATTTTTCATGGTATTTCATTACTGTTTGCTTCTTGTTTGATGCTGTGACTGACATCATAATGTGCAGGTTAACTATCCAACTAATACAGACTTAGCATCAAATGAAATTCCAAGGTAAAGTACCTTGTTGAGATTCTTTCATATATTATTTTTGCCTCACAAGCTTGACCTCATTGTCATGGTCCATATTGATTTCTATAGAGTTAAATGCATTTCCTCTGGTGCCTCCTTATTCAACTGGTCATTTATTCTCTGTAATATTTATTTTTATCAAAGTTGTAACATTTTCATTATTATGTTATTTTGGCTCTAGCTTGAATCAGGTTGAGCAAAACGAACTTGTGGCAGCTTATTCAGAACCAGATAAATCTGCAATGGCCTCTGTTCTTTCTTTAGATGATGGGAGTTGGTCATCTCAGGCAGACAATTTTACTCACCCATTCCGTGATGTGAATGATGACTTTCCATTGGTTAGACAACCATCTCCACCTCCTGTTCTTGCTCAAGTACGCCCGGAGTATATGGCAATATCTCCATCAAAGGTTGCAGATCCCAGACCTGGACCGGCAAAGTCTTTACCCGATGGAACAGCCGGTTCTAACACCTATCAGGATTTGCATATTGTAAGTTTCTTCTCTTGATTGCCTTAGGCATACCTTCCCCAAAATATATCATGACATCAATAAAGGGATAAGAGTGAAGAGTTCATGGCAGTTACTTCTCTCTTGATTGCACTAGACATACGTTCCGCAAAAATATATCCTGACATCAATAAAGGGAAAAAAGTGACGAGTTCATGGCTCTTTATATTTTATTATCCATCAGTCTTTCCTGGATATTTTAGTAATGTCGTGAGGTTTTCATCTTAAATTAAGCTGTTATGATTACTTTGTTAAAAACTTATTGTTGATTCATGTTGCAGCCTGTAAAGATGTTGGATGATTTCTTGAGATTGGCTAAAGAAAATACTGCAAGAAATTTAGAAACATGTGGTGTTCTTGCTGGCTCATTGGTATTCCCCTTTTTCAGTTAATAAGAATAAGTTCTGATTCTTATGTGTGTTTTATCTGATAAATAGTACTTTTGCTGTTCAGAGAAACAGGGTTTTTCATCTAACTACACTGATAATCCCTAAGCAAGAGTCAACCTCAGATTCGGTAAGAGATGAGTTTTATTTCTCAGCAATGCTACCTAATTGGTTGTTTAACTCTCATGTTTTTCCTGCCTTACTCCAATTTTCCCTCCAGTGCTCCCCACCCAAAAGATATAACTGAGAAAACCAAAAGGGCATCTATAAGGCCGTGGAAATTGGAATTTCCTTTGTGTTTCTCTCTTATATAGTTTCATTGATAGTCAGCTCTGAGACGGTAATATGCTAATTCGTAAAATTTAACTCATCTGAATGCTGCCGAGAGTTTAGCCTTATTGATAAATTTGATAAAGTGGATCTTCGTTCTTTCTGCTTGTGCAAGGATCCTTGAGCTGTAGTGAGAAACGGTAACAGGAAATATGAAGTTTTGTGGGGAATTTGAGATTTTAGTACAGTGGCTTATTGCTAACTGTGGTGTTTTGCTTTTGCATTTGCGTGCAATCAACTCTAGTTCCCTTCATCATATCGGCTTTAAGAAAATCATGTTCCAAAGCTGCATGGTTTCACCTGTTTCATAATGCACAAGAGTGCAATTTCAGAATTGTTTATACTATTAAACCATCCTGAATGTACCAAGTAGAGAAAGGATAAGCACCTAGTACCAATTCTTTTTCATTAATGAAGAAGCAAGTGATTTCAGGCTCCTTATTCGAAGTTGTTGGATCTCTTATACTTCCTGTGATATCAATATAGGGGAGCACATCATTGTTAAAATGAAAAAGTCGCAATATCCTGAATAAGTAATTCCTGCAATCTGCATATCTTCATGGGAGCGTGTATATGTCAACACCTTATAAATGGGTGAACCATCAGAAGGACATTACTTTCTTTTGTTAATGACTTATAAAAAAAACTGTAATCACTGTGGTCTTATTTGGCCTGAGCATGCTACTCTTGTGCAACATTGTTTTGACACTTTCTGTTCATCCCTAATGATTTACCTTACTAAATTATTTCTTTAATTTCAGTGTCAGACATTAAATGAAGAAGAAATTTTTGAGGTTCAAGACAAGCTTTCTCTCTTTCCTCTCGGGTGGATTCATGTAAGTCTTAAAATAGCTCTAGAGAGTACATCTTGGCACATATTTCAGCTAATGTAGTCTCCCCTTCAAGCAGGAACGCTTTTATTTTGCAACAATAAACTCAAAAATGTGGCTTTTCTCTCATATTATGCTGGGTTTGTAATGCTCGTCATGAATTTCAATGGACCTTGTGTGGTTGCTAATATGTTAACATTCTAGGACTCTAGTTAACATGTGAGACTTCAATATATCAATCTTGTGTTTTAAATCTTTAATTTGCTTAGACAAAGACCATACAAATTGAATTAATTTGTATATCTTTAATTTATCTTTTTACATGTTAGCTAGATTGCATGAAAGAGTATAAGATGGGGAGAGAATTTGAAAGTGTGAACTTATTGCCCTTGAAAAGGGGATCTAATTCAGAAATTAGATTTGTTGTCTGATTAAAAATTTAAAACCAAAACTTACCTATTGATTTTTTCTTGATTTTCAGACGCATCCAAGTCAGACGTGTTTCATGTCATCGGTTGATCTTCACACTCATTACTCTTATCAGGTAACTGATTGTGAATTTAAACCAAGTTATTCAACACTATATGGACCTGGGGAATATATCTTTTGTATGTCAGTGAACATTATAACTCCTGTATTACAATTAGAATATAAATTTTCTAGTTTCAGTTGAGTTGATTTTAACATGCTTGTCTGCACTGAATGGATCATCAAAGCTGCATATAAATTGGTGACTTGTGTTTATTTTGCCGTTCGAACATTTTTAGCATATGCAGAATAAACATTTCCGTTTTCATTTTGCATTTCGGAATGTTTTCTCTTCTGAACAATCATTGTCTTGAAACCATTTCTAAGCTATGATCTCAACGTGTTATGCGAAAGTTAGATGCAAAGTCTTGCAAGTACAATAGTTCAGCTAAGTATGGATTATATAGATTTATGTATGCAAGGTCATGCAACATATTTTTATGGGAGAAAAATTCCTTAAAGAATGTAGTTTCTTTTCATTATTTTATTTGTCTAGGTAGTTTAACGACTGGAAATCCATTTTTCCAACTATTTTAACTTGATGGTATGGGAATTGATGAATTGTAAGTTCTCAAATTTTCTTTTAGGTGATGCTACCAGAAGCCATTGCGATTGTTATGGCTCCTACAGACACATCCAGGTAAAGTTATTTATGTTCGAGATCCTTAAATAACTTTACTTTTAATGGGATTGCAGTGGGAAAATAAGGCCAACTGCGGAAGTCTGATTTTCAGCCTCTCCCTTCTCCTCTTAATAAGCTCTTCTCATTTAATTTGTAAATCTTGTTTTTCTGGTATTATCTTTATTTTCTTCTCTCTGTTTTATAAGTTTAATTCTCCTAACTTTGCAGTCCTCATGGCATCTTTCATTTGTCCGATCCTAGTGGAGTCGCTGTCATAAGAAACTGTCAACAACGTGGTTTCCATCCTCACGAGGAGCCTGAGGATGGAAGCCCTATTTATGAGCATTGCTCTCATGTCTACATAAATCCGAATTTGAAGTTTGATGTAATGGATCTTCGATGAGCTCCCAGTTTCTTCATCCTCACAGATCCTCACAATTAGCAATTTTGGATTGAGGAGAATTTGTACATAGAAAGAGGATTTAATACCCCTTTGTAACTTTCTTCACAATGTTATGTTCATAGAATTTGATGGGTAGAGGAGTTATTATCACTGGGATTAGTTTGCCTTTATGAAATTAATGTTCGCTATAACTCATCGAAACTAAATTTTACTTGATTATTATAGGTTTATCGAGATTTTAAGAAGATCCGTGCTCCTTCTTCTGTATTTGTAAGGATCTATTCACGCAAACAGTTTTATTTAATCAGATCTGATTAATTGACCTTTCGATCCGGCCACTTAGCTGCTGCCATAGTTGATGCCTCTTTCTTTTGGCTTATAAGCCCTTAAAGATTAGCAGCTTTTGGTGGATTGTATGTGACATTATTAAGATATGTAAAATAAAAGTGGTCCTATATGTTTGGCAGCTTTGATGATGAGCATTGAAATAGTACATTTATCATTGAATGTTGAGTGATCTTGTCTAAGTCTTATTTCAGACAATCTATCAGAATTGTGAAGTGCTTATTTTTCTATTTTGAGGTTACTCTGTTCATGTTTGGACAAGCAATGGCTACACAATCATTAATGAAATTTTGTTTGAGTAAATCTCAGGGATCAATTCAAGAGAGGCTGCTGATGTACTTGGAATCAGTTTCAAATGACTTGGTTGGCACTTCCAGGGATATATTACTGCGGCAACTTTAATGATTGAAACTACACCCAACCACATCTATCACCTGAAACATGATACCATACCTGAAGACCCTGGCTCTCACTCATGAAGTTAGAGATCTAACCAGTGAAGAGTAGCTCTTGAGCCTTGAATGAATTATATTCGATTCCTTTGCCGAATCTTTCTGTTGGCTTTCCCAATTCATTCTTGAATAAGAATTCAAGTGCGTGAAGCGAGTGCCTCTAGCTACTTCGAGACTCGTCTTTTGAAAGCCGTCATCCTGGATTTTTTTTCGTATGCCGGGAAAAGTACCTCACCTTTTATTATTATTAAAATAAATGATAGCATTCATCCCTATACGGAGGAGAAATGGCTTATTTAGAATTGAAGACTTTCGCCAGATGTCCACGAACTTGAATTCGAACTTTGAATTGCGTAAGTCCCACAATTATTTATATTAAAAAAAAAAAGAAAAAGTGTTCTTTTTAGGTAAAAAGCGTCTACAAATAGTCCTACAATTTTTTTTTTTTGAAAATTCCATTTTCATGTTATTTCAATGTGATCTGTACAACATTGGGTAAACCGTACAAGTGATGAAAACTAAAATTCGAGATTATTATTTTGTATATAAAATCTTCAAGAAAGGAATTATATATATATATATATTTTTACTTAAAAGACAGTTCACTCACATAATATAATAATTCAATTGATTAAGATCATATTTCCTTTATTTCAATTTGTATTTTCATATTCTTCTCGTAAAAAAATCAAACAATTTGCTTAACGGATCAATAGAATAAAATGAAAAATTCCTTCCAAAAAAAAAAAAAAAAGAATAGGATGAACAATAAAATTAAAATGACTCTTTTTTTAAAGGAAAATTAAAATCACTCTTGAATTGGTAAAAATAGGCGTTGGTCCTAGCCAAGTACCGGCACATGCCTTTGCCAGTGGACATTCAAGACTAAATCTACACATGTAGATAAAAAAAAATTAATTTTTCTTTATTTCTTTATATATTTTTTTTGAGGGGCTTTATTTCTTTATATTGATGGGTGTATTTAAAACATAGTACAATTGTACATGCATGAATTATTGTATTTTTAATTAGTACTAAAATGTCATTTTATGATCAAATGAAATATATGTGAGAGAGGAGTACTGATTTCTGCTATTAATTTTTTATTAACATTAATGTAACTTACTTATTATCAAACTATTATTCTTAAATTTCTATTAAATTAAAAGGTGATATTCATATTTTAAAGAAAAAATTTGTGTATAATAATTTAATTTTCAACCGTAAAACCAATGTGTGAAACGTTACAAAAGTAACTACATAATTGAAACAAGTACAAATTTAATCTTGAAAGAAAAGCAGAGAGCATCAGGCCATCGTTATTTTTCTTTTATTCTCAAAATTAAAAAGCTTCCCATGATCGTCACTTCAAAAAAATTGACAAATTATTATAGTGAACGTATATATAAATTAAATTTTAGATTAAAAAATTATAAAAAAAATTACATCCCCATCAATAATAATGGCTGACCTTCCAATTCAGAGAATTATAATGGCATTATTCATCTTCAAGAAAAAGTTTTCTTTGTATCTGAAAATAGATGGTCCACAAATTAATTTCATACAAGAGCCCCCACTTTAATGATGAGGACAAACAATAAGTGAATATTACCATGCTCTTTATCACCATGTTCTCTGGTTTTTCTTGTTACAAAAACAAGGCGAAATCCCTCGCTGACCGGATCTTGATTCTCATAAGGAACTATCTTTCATATTAGAGAGATTGAATTTTCATATTGTTGCTGTCAAGATTTGAACGTTGGTCATTGTTATCAACTTTGCACTCCATAAGCAACTAAGCTATGTCCATGCGAGCTCTCTCTATTTTTCTTCTTATCACATTTTGGATATCACATTATTTAAAAAATACAAAATTTTAAATAAGTTTTTCCTGTATAGACAAAATGCCCTTCAACATTTCTCTCCTCATTATTGTTTATACTAATTTTCATGTTAGAAAAATAAAAAGAGGTTGTAATTTATTATTAATGGGAGGTATAATAAGAAAAAAAATCATTAATTATTGTCTTGAAACCACAATGTGATAAGTAAAAAAATATAAAAATATCATAATATGACAAGTAAAAAAACGAAGAAGTATTAGTATTCTTGGTGTCAGTAGTCCTCCATTTCAAAATTTAAGTGAATATTGCCTGCATGGGCGTACCTCAGTTGGTTTTGGGGTTGCAAAGTTGGTACCAATGTCCAAGGTTTAAATGCTGGTAGCGGTTGGGAATTTCAACCTCTCCAATATGGGGGTGGTTCCTTGGGCGCACTAGTGCCGGCCTCCAGTCTATAGAGCCGCTGAATCACCATGATTTACATCTTCCACCTGGAGTTGGACTGTCAGGTGGAGGCCCTGTGGGTGAAAATTTTCACCTTTTAATTACCAAGAATTTAAGTGAATATTTTCATAATTTAAGTCCCTACACAATTAATAAATATGATATATATAAGTTTGCCTTCCTCCCTCCTTTTTTTAATTTATTTCTATATAATTTTTCCTCTCCTTATATTTACTAAAGGTATAAAGAATTGCTTGATTAAAAAAAATTCTGAAATTTCAAAGCTTTTGTTTTAGTTTTTGTAAAAAAGCAAAAGTAAAATAAAAAAACTACATTTTGAAAAAGGGGAGAATAGCAAAAGCACAATAAAATTTGTAGTGAAAAGTGAACAACTACTCTTTTGAGATACCCATATCTTTTTTGGATGGAGATAGTATGGACTATCGCCATAACTAGCTATGTTGTTTGGGTTTGAAATACGAGTGAATGTTTATAAAACATCTTGTAGTTTTTAGTGAATTGTTAATTAAGTAGGTGAATTTTTAATTTGACAAATAAGTATGTAAAAGGATTTTGTAACGAAAAATTAACAGTTGACAATCAAGTATCCAAATTAGAATTTTGTAAAAAAAATAACGGGTTGAACCCTGATTTGGTACATGATTGTTAAATTAAAAGTTTTTCATCAGTTTTTTTTTTTTTTCTTTAAGTTTGGTACTTACTTTTGTCAAATTAAAAATTTAGACATAGAGTTGATAGTTCATTAAAAATATATGTGTGTTTTTTAAAATAACCCAAAATCATATAAAATATGAAAATCTAATACAAATTTTTAAACCATATGAAAACTTATATTTAAATTGGAAAATTAATCTATAATTAATGTATGCCCCAAAGAGTATAATATTTTAACATATCCATAATTAGAAATTTAGTCACATGGGAGTAGAATATTTTAGTTTTGAAAGTTATAAGAAACATAGGGCGTGAAAAAATATTTTTGTTATTTTAATGATAGTTTACCTTTTATTAATTAATAATTTTTTGCTCAATTTTGATACTTTATTACTTTAGTAACAATTTACCTTTTATTAATTAATAATTTTTTGCTTAATTTTGATCCAATAATTATGTGCTTGTTAGATTTTTTTAATGAAAATTTGTTTACTATAGTTCAAGAGTGTAAACAATAATCTGCCCGCATGGGCGTAGCTCAGTTGGTTCTGGGGCTGCAGAGTTGGTCCCAAGAGCTAGTTTCGACTGCAAATGCAGGGAATTTCAATCTTCCAATGTGGGAGTGCCCCCTTGTACACAAGTCCCGCCCTCACCACAAGACAAAGAAACTCTCGGTGAAATATACCATTTTAAGTTCACAATTTTCATATTAGGCCATCAAAGCATCATTAAGATCCCAGTAATCCTTGGTAAAGTTACTATACCATAGCTTATATATCAATTTTTTAATTCTAAATTTTGTTCACATGTCTAACAACTGCTTTTTCCGATAAAAGATATATGTTTAAGGAAAAAATAACTAAGGAAAAAATTATTACTTTTTGATGAGTCCCTCCTTGTATCTAAGGAAAAGAAAAATTAGTCTTTTCATCGAATTTTTTTTAAGAACTTTGTCATCAATTTTAGATTATATATTTTAATTTGGATTATTATTTATATATTTCATACCAAATAGATGCTAGGAAGAATTTTTTTATTAAACATATGAAATAGGTTCTTGAATCTTGATGAGGTAAAAAAAACATCATTAGAAGGTTATAGTAATATTAGTTTATTTATATCTTTAAGAATTTGAATTTAGTGATAATTGGAAGTTTAAATTAGTTAAAAGGGGATTTTTATGTTTCTAAATCAATCAAAGAAACACATTTATCCACTCATAAAAAGATTTATTAGATTGAAGCACGACATAAATATTTATGAATTATAAAATTATATTAAAATCAAAGTTAAAAATTCTTATGCATCTAATGCAACGATCATATTACAATGCTGCATATTAAAAAATCATGCAATGAGTACTTTATTATAATTTTGAGAAACACATAATCTTTCATTTTTTGAAAAGGAAAATATTTTTTAATTAAAAATAATAAATATTATTTTAAAAAAAGACTAATACTTCTTCTTTCTCACTTTCAAAAAATTCCTTAAAAAATGATCCAAGGAAAAAGGAGATTAAAAATACATACATAATACATTAGTCTTTTTCTCTTTTTTACTGTTCATAATTAATATACTTATGAGTTTATTTAAATAAACTCGTGTAAATAAAAAAGAATAGGAAAAAGAATATTAAAGAAAAAGAGTATAAGATAAATGAAAAAAAGATTGAATAGGACTTTTATTTGGATAGAATCCATTAATACTTCTTATTTCCTATTTGAAAAATAAAGTAAAAATTTGAAACCCGTATCCCTCGCTCCCCACCCCTTCCCAAAAAGAAAAGCTCATTAGTATCTCTCCCAAAACTCTTTCCTTACTCTTAAAAATTAACTAAGAATCATTTATGACTCTACCTTCTAGCACCTCATCTTCCTTCACCCCAAAAAGAATAAAAAATTAAAAATTGTAATGTTTTATTAAAAAAGAATGTAATGACGTACAAAAATTAGAAAATTATCTAATTTACGTACATCAATGCAAATATGATATATATATATATATGTATATTGTAAATGTATATATTTATATTACTTCTTCAACTATTTTATACTTTTCAAAAAGAATTTCTTAACAAAGAAAGAAAGAACTTCTTTGACCATTGTATAATTTTATACATCACAAAAATTTCCATAAAAAATGAATAAAATTATATAATTAGTCTCACTAAGATTGTTTATTTTTAAAATCACATTTAAATATAAAGAAAAATAGATACCAATAAATTGAAACAAATATGAATAAAAAAATAAAATCCATGATTGTTCACGAATATTAATGAGTAATTATTCAATGAACCCTAAACAAACTCATTTAAAAAATATGGGCATAAAGCCATTAAGACACATATTTTAAAAAATAGTAAGAAATTTTATTTATATCAGGTTTATAAATGAAAAGAGAAAAAAATGGAATGGAATTGAGTTCCTAAGAAAAATTGGAAAAAATGGTCTCCAAAGAAAATTAATTATTATAGCAAGATTACAATAATTATTATGTACAAAAAAAATTATAATTATTATTAAATTGGCAAAGAAAAATAAAGAATGACATATTTGAACAACTTGCAACGTCATATATATTTTTTCTAATAAGGGGATTGAATATAATTAAAAAAAATTACTTCTCATGCAATTTAAAAATTAGGTTCAATCGTAGTGTGGTTTAACATTCACGGGAAATCTTTGCTGACATCTAGGCATTATTTGAAGTGACAAATTTACCTATAAATAAAGATAATGAGGGGTGACTGTACATTTAGCCAAAAAAAAGTTAAAAAAACACATTTTTTTTTCATAAACGAATTCTCATCATACTTATAAACATTAAATCTAAGAGTCAATAATATTTAAAAGAAGGACATACTCAAATATATTTTGATGAACTCATTAACTTCAACTCCAATATCTATAACTTAAAAATTCAACAATAACAATCTCATAAGAAAAGAAAACAAAAATAAATTAGTATATTCAAGAAATATAGAAAAAGTACTTGACCTGTACAAATACATCTCGTCTTCATCACATATTAAAAGGAAACAAATAAATTCATAAAGGGTTTCTTAAACCCATAAACTTAAATGTAAAATTCAGATAATGTTTTCTTTAAAAAAATAAAGTACATTAAAAATACTTTAAAAAAAAAAGTCAGATAATATTATAAAGGACCTACTCAAGTTCAACAAAGATAATCTCATAAATAAAAAAAAGGTTAGTAGTGATAATTACGTATACCATAATTTAATCCAAAATACACAAAAGTACATGATAATTAAATTGATAATAGGCCATCATCATTCACACTTTAATATATGATGGCGTAATACATAGAATTATCACTTAAGAAATTTAAGATTAAAAGATCATGAATAGAGATGTCATGTTGAGAATGCCATCCTAATGAAAAATATCGATCGTGGTGGGAGTTTGGTATGAGAAGAGAAATCAGTTTAATATAATTTTTCCAGATATCTTAAAATTTTAAAAAATGCCTTACTCTAAATAATAAGAATAATATTAGTTGTTAACCAAAATTAAATCTCCTTCATTTATTTATTATATCTCTTATATTACTTTTCAAAATTTTAACTTACTTCTTGCAGAATTTTCAAATCATCAACGAATAAAGTTTTATTATCATATTAAAACTCTTCAATTATTTATTTATTTTTAACTTTTTAGGTATATTTTCCTCATGTTTGTCTTTTCAATCTTTAAAAAAAAAAATCTAAAAATCATAAAAAAATCTTTTAAAATTCTGACTCTATTTATTGAGTATTCTCATTGTGGCTGCTTTCATTATGTTTTTGGGTGAGTGTCATGTGGTATATTCAAGACAAATTAACATTTATACCAATTGGATTGGAGCAGTGAGGCAGTTTTATAAATTAATGAAGCTTCAAAAAAACCCCAAACAAAGCCTTTGAAAACCTTACCACACGAGAAAACACACTATTAATAATATACTTTGGCCATCCCCAAACCCAATTGGTCATATCCTTTGGCCATCTCTTGTCTTGAGCCCTCCATTCCAATGTCTCTATCAGCCAATATCCCCACCAAAAACCTCCCCTTTTTGCTTGCTGCCCATAGTATAAAACAAGTGTTTCATGACTTGCATTTCTCCATTTCTGCCTATGATCACAAGAGAAAGACATTGAAAACCAAAGGTGGTCCAAGAAAATGGGAAGAGCTCCATGTTGTGAGAAAGTTGGGCTGAAAAGAGGAAGATGGACAGCTGAAGAAGATGAAATTTTGATCAATTACATTAAGCAAAATGGAGAAGGATCATGGAGATCATTGCCTAAGAATGCAGGTATATATAATATACGTACATTTTGTTATTCCATTTTTCTATTTTTCCTCCATGGCGAGGATATGGAACTAAAGAGGACAGGCAAGGGAGCAGTGCGATCACCCTCTCTCAATATTTGTAAAAAAATTCTTTAGAGATTTGTCTATTCTTTTAGAATTTTGAAAATTTTCTTTATGTGTTTTCTCGCATCTTAAAAGTTAAATATTTAATTCTATGTCTATATATACTCACACTCAAGTGCCTAAATTTGCAACGGTTTTGGATACCAACAAATTGAGAAATGTTTGGACCTAATAATTAGCTGATATTATAAATGCATGGTTTTGTTTTCTATTTCTGGGGGGTTTCAAATGTTCCTAACATATGCTAATGGATTATTGATAATGACTTTTTAACTATAACTTTGATTTGACTAATTAGTTGGGATTTTTTTTTAATTTTTTTATAATTATTTAAAGGTCTATTGAGGTGTGGAAAGAGTTGCAGACTAAGATGGATTAATTACTTGAGAGCAGATTTGAAGAGAGGAAACTTCAGTGTAGAAGAAGAAGAAACCATCATAAAGTTGCATACATCTGTCGGGAAATAGGTGAGTTTTTCATTTCTTCTTCTTGTTTCTGCATTCATCAAAATCTTTATCTTCATTGAAATATATACTATATTTCCTCAAGAATTTGTAAAGTTGAGTGATCAAAACAAAACAATAAGTACATCTTTAATGTGGGAATTTTTCAGTTTGGTAAGAGTTGGCCTAATAGTGAATTTATAAGTAAAATTTTATACTGAACACTAAGATTCAAACCTCTCTTCTTATATGAGTCTGTCGCATAAGTTTTCTAAATTCCCTTTTATCTTCTCATGTGGTTTGCGAGCTATAGCACGAGAAGAGATTTACCATTATACGCGTTCAGTTTATAATTGCAAGTTTCCTTGTTAATAGAAAAACCATGAATAAGGGATTTGAGTGAAATTTTTGAGTGAATATATAAGTGACATTTTCTACTGGCCATTAAGGTTCAAATATCTTTTATAATATGAGTCTATCACATAAGTTTGCCAAGTTCTTCTTGTCTTCTAGTGTGGTTTGTGAGCTATAGTACGAGAAGGGATTTACCAAATCACACATTTAGATAGTAGTTGCGAGTTCCTTATCAATATTTTTGAGATAGTACTTTCTTTATATTTTTCATGCAATTCTATTTATGAAGAATGGTGGTATCTTTACATTATCAATACAAGAATCTAAAGTATCCTTCCTTCCCTCTGAAAAATAAGTCATTTTTTGGCAGGTGGTCTTTGATAGCAAGCCATTTACCGGGAAGAACAGACAACGAAGTTAAAAACTATTGGAACTCTCATCTTAGTCGAAAAATTTATAGTTTTAAGACCAACAATGGTTCCTTATTAAATTCAAAAGATGTCTTACAAATGACCAAATCAACAACATCCAAAAGAAGAGGTGGTAGAGTTAGTAGAGCCATAGCCAAAAAATACAACAAGCCCATACCACTTGTAAATTCAACAAAGCCAAGAAATGTGACACATGATTCATGTTATGAGGGCCAAGAAGTACTTTTCCATGATTCAATTCTTATGGGGTCTTCCTCCAAAGAGTTGGGAGGAGGAGGAGGAGAAATTGAGGTAATGGGGACCTATGAAGATGATCATCAGACAAGTACTGATGATGTTACTACTCTTGTAGACCAATTTTTCCTAAGTGAATTGTCTGATCTTTACAAGATTTCAATCAATAATGATGAGCAGAAAGTAAATGCTACTACTACTAGTATGGTTCCAGAGAACTCCATCAATAGTGAGGAATGGAAGTCTGAGACTTGGCATTCAATTTCAAATTCAAGTTTAGATAGCGGTTTACTGGATGAGTGTTTTTCACCATTAAACTCGTATTTTGATGATATGGTTAAGTTGGATACTAATGATGCTTCTATTGGCTTTGGTCTTTGGGATTGATGGGATATATTCATTATGATCCGTTTTAGTGTGAAAAAATTTATCTGAATGATAATAATATTTACCGTTTTAAAAGTATTTAATCGAGTCATGATGATTTATATATTTTGATTGTTTTTTTTATTTTTTAAAAATTTCTAATATATTTTTTCATTAAATCACTAAAATAATCCATCGTACAAAGTTTCTCATCATCATATCACATACAAAAAGAAATATATAAATTCTACAAAATTTTGATCATGCCTATGGGCAATAGTGGGAACCGATGGTAAGAAACTAACTCGAATAACAGTCAAGAAAGCACTGTAAGGCACCAAGTCACAGTACAAGTCTCCTGCCTAAAATTGCTGCATAAATCATAGGTCATGCACTTTTTTTCCTGTCAAATTCATATTTTAGCAAAGGCTGAATCTAAAAAAGTTACTAAATGATATGAGAAAGAAATCATATTTTATAGCATAAAGCATAAGAAAGAGATGAATGAAAATGGCATTCATTAAAGGAAAAAAAAGGTCAAAAAAATTACAAAGCAAGTCTCTATACTTTGCAGCAGCTTATGATTTCATAACTCATAACAAAAAATATCAAGGAACCAACCAACAGCACAGAGCAAGGGAAGGCTCCTCTAAGAAAAAGAATAAGCCTACATATAAATGATAAAAGTGAGTTACAATATATCGGCCAAGATTTCGTCCAACAAATGATTGAGTATGCGATTCTCAACGAGTACTCCCAATTCGAATGCTTCAATCTCAAAGTCAAGCCATCTTCCATATTTGTGGCTCATATCTTTGTCTACTAGTTCATCAACCATAGAGTCACCCATACAACTCCATCCTAAAATTTCCCGGTAAACTTCTTCTGCTAGCCTCTCCTTGCTTCTAACCACAGAGAGACCTTTTATCCAATATTCATATCCCCCACCTGCATACCGCCTACATCTATTGTCCATGCATTCTGTCACACAATCGAATAAAACTTTCCGTCTTAGCTTATATTCATGTCCATCAAATACCCTTTTTCGACTTTCTAACTGATTGAATAGGTGAGGGTTTATTATCTCACGAGCTCTACCCATTGCAAAATCCTTAAACATCAGCTCTACATTGCCCTAATATTTCATTTACATATTCCAACTCCCATTGTGTTGATTCCCCATGATCTGTTGAAGGTATGGTAATCAACTGCTTGGATACTATAGTTCTTGTAGAAAAAGAAGAAGCCGAGTCAGATAACTCAGCATCAGCTTCCAACTGATGGAATTTCCTAGAAGAAGCAACACCAAACACCTCCTGAGCCTGTACTGATGAACTCTGTTTGCTACCTGGAGTTTGTTCATAAATGACTAGATTTTCTAAGTTTCATTTCTGTTCTTGGAGAAAAGGAAGACGAATGAAAGAAAATTGGATCGCAGCTCTTACCTCCAGTACTGATGCTGTCTGCAGTATCTGAGGAATTGCAACTTTCCCCAAAACGGGAATGTTCAAGAACTGATTCAGGACTTGGAAGTCTACAATCCAGCAACTTTTTTGCTTCACTGCCATTTCTGCGAAACTTGTTCATTTCGGGATCCATCCCCTGAAAAGCAGGTGAATAAAAACATTACACATTAATAAGTTAAGCCAAAGACCAATTTCTTTGTCCTTTCAAACTGTGAATCATCAGATACTAATCCCTTTATTTACTTTCAGTAGTATATCCCAAGTCAACTACTCAGAGAATGGTGAATTGGTATCACAAATAAGTGTAAGCTGTCCATAAATGTATGATCAGGAAACCTGATGTGTACCTGAAACAAGTAAATAAAGTCATTAACATGTACCTGAAACTTGTGTTTCATAATGAACCCCTGAAGATCAGTCGACGAAAAAGCCAGAACCATATTGACTAAAAGCCTCATCTGTGTGCATTTGATCTTGAGTTCTGTAATCATCCCAACTACTCGTGGTGGATAAGGCATCCATACCAGGCCTCGAATCCTGAAAGATTGATGAAGAGGTACCACCACTCCCTGCGCTGTTTAGGGAAGTTTCTACTCCACGAGTTAATTCTCTTAGTTTTTGCTCTAAGAGAGTACTCAAGGCATCCCCTCCAATCACATTATTTCCCAGAAATGCAAACTTTGAACTATTCACATCAGCTGGATTAAAATCCAACCCTCTATTTCGATAATCAGCAGAAACAGCCCTACTTTTCTCCGGTACTTCTCTGCAGTTCTCAGGGCTTGCAACTGATCTTGTCATGGGAGCAGTGAATGTAAAAGAAATAACATCGGTTCCTTTTCTTTTGTTAGCTTCCCTATCTGTTGAAACGCCAGATTGAATCAGCTTTTCACTCTTATTATTCCACATCTTATCAGAATTGAGGGGTTTCTCAACATGAAAGCTTCCATCTATAGACCTTTTCTTGCGAGTGATGTTTCTTGTACTAGAATAAGAGTCTTCTCTTTTACCATCTACTACTTCTGAGTTTGGTGATCGCCTCAATACACCTTTAGAGCTACCAACACTTTTACTAGAACTTTTGTACCGCACGACTGAAGAATCTACATTGACTGGTTTCCGACCTTGTGAGTTGGAAGTAGATTGTTTAGAAGGTAGCTTTCCTTTATCAACTAAACAGTTCTGTTTCTGATTATTCTGTCGAAGCACATTAGAAGTACCAGCTGTTGATGGTTTCTTCTGCGTGCTCTTTTGGGTGGTGCTTGATTGACTTCTAAACAACTCAGTGGAGATGACCTCATTTGATTCTTTCTGGGCAACCAAATTCCTACACCCAGTGGGATTTATACCTTCTCTTTTCTGAACGTTGGCCTTTGCTTGTAGCGCAAGAGAGATGGATTTCCCTTTTCCTTTTGTACTAGAGGAACATTCTTCTGCATCAGAAGAAACCCTAGCGGACATTGTATCCGCTGATCCATTCCAACTCTTATTCATAGATTGTCCTTTGAGATATTTAAGAGCATTAGATTCACCTGGTCTCCGAGAAGCTTCACCAAGTCTTGACGGTTTATGAGCAGCTTCAACCTTTTCTTTGAAGTCTCTTACTTTTATGGGAACTGAAGATGATCCAACAATAGGAACTTTGGCCTTGCTAGTAGTAGCCTGAGGCCCAGGGCCGATAATTCTGGCAGCTGCTTCCATTATGTGAGCAGCATTCTCAGAAGGAATAAAGTTGGCGCTTTTGATAGGAGATAAAAGCTTATGATGAGTAATTGGAATTGATTTAGCTGATTTTGGTGGCAACATTTCAGTTTGGAATTTCTCAATAGGGCCTGTTTGAAATCTTTGGATTCTTTAGCTCCGAGACATTTCTGACGGGAGCCTCCATCTTCTCGTGCAGGTTGCCTGAATGGTTTAAATGATAATGAGAATTGCTGTCAAGGTTTCTGGAACGGTAATAAGGAGCATCCTGAAGGGAATGGTAATCATAATATGGTGTAGAGTAGGGTTCGGGGAAATTAGATGTTGGCATGGAATCCAATCCCATAAGCCTTGCAACAACCCCAGGTGCCCTTGCTACCCCCAAACTCATCATCCGTTACAGAAGAAGCACAGCTATAATCACTGCTTCCTTTGACACTTGACCCAGCTAGCATTTCATCTTCATCCATCTGCAGATCAGAAATAGATGGAACACAAAAGGAGTTGGTTAATGACAAACTATGATCCATGCCAACACAAGAGGAGGAGGGGGTGGGGGAAGATATGCTTATCTAAAATGAGCTTGAACTGTTGAAATGAAATCAAGTGTACGGATTATGAACGAAAGGCCATTACTATATTCCCCACCAGAGCTAGCCGTGTCATTGGCAAATTTCCGTCATATCTCTTTTTCTGTTTGGATTGCTCTACAAGAAGCACATCAATAAAGAACATTTTACTCAACCAGGTTGAATAGGTGGAGAAAAATACGAGTAAACAAAAGAGGACATGTGATGAATGCCATTTAGAACCACCATAACCATGGACTTCAACTTACCAGGTATGGTAGATTTACTTGAGAACAATTTCTTTCGAGATTTTGCATTCCAATCAAATAGCTGGAGCAATCCACCAACATAACCTCCTCCTCCACTCTTCGAACCATGTTTTTCAGCTCCCATATTTAGAGGTAGCTACTTAGTCCAGTTGATGATTGTTGTAAATATCAACTGCTGAGGCAAAACACTGTTTTTCACAACTATGTTAAAACTGATCATATTTAAAACTGATTTAGTGTTTAACAATGTAGCATCAGACCCTCAAGCTTCTTGAGACAAAATCCAAGGCATACAAATTGTATGACCAGGTCTTCACAAACACCTAACATATGCCTCTATGGTCCAATCTGCTTAAGAACTACAATCATCTTGGTTGTTTAATTATCAAGATACCTTTAAGAGTTGCGAAAGGAAAAAGAGGAACTAGAGATGCCGCTTTCTAAGACATCTGTGGCCACTATAATAAATACAGAAATATGTGACCTAAACCATAAACGTGTAATCGTGGCATGAGTATAGAGGTTTGACTTCACATATTGGCATCTTTGGTTCAATATTTTATGTAATGCTCTCTGAACTATTTGGAACATTTCCCATACAGATATACAGAAATATGCAAGCTTAATCATAAACGTGCAATCGTGGCATGAGTATAGAGGTTTGACTTCACATATTGGCATCTTTGGTTCAATATTTTATGTAATGCTCTCTGAAATATTTGGAACATTTCCCATACTTGGATTGAGACATTAAGGAAGGCCGCTTCAAAAGACAAATATCAAAGCTATATCAAAACTTGTGTAATGCTCATTTAGCTACACTTTTGAGCCTTGGGACACATTAAAGGCTAATATCAAAACTATAATTCACATCTATTTTGAATATTGACTTATTCCAAACAATTTACATCACTGCAAATTAGAGGATGCAACAAAAGCAAATCTCTGTTGTTCTAGGCCCTTATGCTTTCCACATTGACATGAATAATAATTTTCCGGCAAACAATCATTCGGAACCAAGTCCATTTGCAATATGTAAGGTAATTTAGTTCAGCAACAGTATACATTTGCACTTGGTCCTCTCATGACATTCAGTTAATCATTATTTTAAGCCACTTAATTACCTTCAAAGTTTACATTAAAATGTGAATCTCACATGCCTAAAACCTCTCAATGGCTTGTTTGCATCACTTAAAACCCACTACATTCATTAACCCAACAATTGAATCTTAAATGATTATGAGTTGTCACTTTGAAGTTGAATTAAACTAGCATTAGCCTTTCAAACTGATATCTCATTTCTAACTCCAAATTTATTGTCATTTCAGCATAAGAACAATCAATAACCTAAATTCCTTTCAGGTACAACAGGTTGAACAAGGGTTGACTTGATTTATCTAATTAACCCAGAAAATTTATACATATTTGGCCTCATCATTCCCATACAGTAGTCAAGGAAACTAAGTAATAATCAAACAGAATCAATTCAAGCCAATTATATGATCAAAGGCAGTAAGTTTCTACTGAAACAATGAAACAGAACACACAAAACTAATCACCCAAACAACAAATTAAGGAAAAAGAAAGAAAAAAACAACTAAAAAAAGAAGAGCCCGGGTCCTAATCTCAGTCAAAAATCGATAAAACAAACTCAACTCAAACCAAACTTACTTAATTTCCAGTCCTTTTTGAAGATCTTCAAACTCTTCTCAACCCAAAAATTCTTCCGGGGTACGAAAACCATCCATATTCAAGGAGAAGAAATAATAATTGTACAGACAAGGGAATTTAGAGAGAGAGAGAGAGAGAGAGAGAGAGAGTGATTGAATGTGAGAGCTGTTTTTCTTCTGTTTGAGTGATCGCGTAGTTAAAGCATATTAAATGAGGAGAAGACAGAGAATGAATTTAAATATTTTTTTGTTTTTTGAAAACAAAATCGAAAAAAATATATATAACTATTATTAATATTTTTGCAGAAAAGGTTAAAAAAGGTCCCTAACGTCTCTTTTTAGAGAGGGAGAGATTTCAAATTACAAATATTAAACTGTGGGTCCGATTTGGGTAGTGATCTCCTGCTTTGGGAACATGGAATGGACTCCGATCATTAGATGACGTGTAATTTTTGGTTAATTACCTACTTCGTATTTATTATTATTTTTATTTTAGTGTCTTAACAATAATTTTTATATTATTTTAATATTCTTAATTAATAGTCAATTCTAATGATTTTTTTTTTATTTTTATATAAGAAGCCCTTTTCACTCAACAATCATTAAAATGTGAAAAAATCATTTAAAAGAATGAATTTAGTAAGGTACACTCGTGTTTATGTTTTTTTTTATTATTTACGTATTATTTTGATATTAACTAAGTGATTTATAAAATTAGTAAGAGAAATTGATCAAAAATATTTTTGTATAATGTTTATTTTATCATTCGAGAATATTATTCATTTTATTACAATTATACCTAATAAAAAATTACGAGTGCCCTTGATAGCGATGGATGGTTTCCAATTAATTTGTGCAACGTAACGCTCACGTGTCATCTTTAATAAGATAAAAATATCTAATAACTAATCAAAATTAAATTGAAAATTAAAAAAGAGAAGGGATTTAATTGAAAAATCCATTATTCCCCCTCTCTCCCCCCTTTACCCACCCCTTTTCAATGAAGTCCATTTTATTTTTTTAATTTTCAATTTAGTTTAATTAGTTGTTAAATATTTTTATCTTTGCTAAAGACAATATATGAATGTCACGTGACGCAAATTAGTTGAAAATTATTCATTATCACCGTATATATGGGCGTTTCCAGTCCTTGTAAATTTTTATTAGACATAAATAGCTAATAAAATAAATAATATCCTCCAATGTCAAAACGTAAATTATATGGGGACATTTTTAGCCAATTTCTTAATTAGTAACAGATAAATAATATTATTGACAAAATGATAATTACCCCCAATTGATAATGACAATGCAGTCTAATTTGGTAAGTGTCTCCACTCAACTTGTCAATTGAAAATTTCTAAGTTCAAATTTTGAAAGCGGTTTTATGTAATATTTTTAACCTTGTACTCTGTAAATAACTTCCAATAAATTTATTATTTCAACGAAGTGTTACAAATTACAACATTCAAATGAACAGAAGAAGAAGATTATCTCAAACATTTAATCTCACTGAAAATTGTTGAAAGAAATTACATGTCCAACCTATCATAGAATTATGTATAGTATATAGCATGAAGAAATAGGTATGTTTGATTTATTAATTAATAATATCCATGAATGAGAGCGTCATACTTGTTCTTCATCCAACGTAAACTTTTACTTATAGAAGCTTTGATTTTGCCTTGCGCAGCATACCCCTTATACGATGCAAGTCGTTGTCTTCTCTTTGAATCTGATTTATCATTTCGAAATGTTGAGAGAGCGTAAGCCGACGGTGTCGGCGATGCTCTGAACCCGCGGCCACGCCGAGGCTCCCCAACGCCATAAACATTTTCAGTTCTCGTCGTCATCCCATTTCCAACAGGCTCCAACCCATGGTCGGTGGTGTGAGAGCAATAGGTTGTCTCTCTCATTTCTCCTGTTTCTTTGGACTTAAAGCCGGAGAAAGAGAGAAAACTAATTGACTAATCATTGAGTTTGATCATGGTGAGAAGAGGGGAAAGAAAAAATGTCCACACCTAGTTTTACTCAACTTTGATGAAATAAAAGGGGGATTTGAAGCTAGCTAGTGGGTTATTTTCTTTACATCTCAAGTAATTTTGTGATCTAGGTTAATTCTTGAGTGAATGGCTGTTACAAAACTTGGCAAAATTGATATTTGAGAGGAAGACCTTGAAATCCTCATTCTCAATTGAGGCATTTTGATAAACCAGCTTTTGCTTGTTTTGGTTCTTGATCACTCATATTCTTTGGTTCACAATAAGGGTCAACAAACAAAAAAGAGAAAATTGAATTATCTAGTTTGTATATTTGATAAAGTGTGAATTTAATTATTATATTACTTTCTTGGTATGTATTGATAGGATATGACTCATTGAAACAAGTCTAATAAGAAACAGTGAATTGAGTATTTAGTATATGTTACTTGGATCAGTGATCTAATGGATAACTGATTTGATTAGTTATTTTCATAAGATGGATGACCAGCAATCACACATGAAACTGCTAAAGTAGCTTAAAATGTATTTTTTTTCCTTTATTGTTTAGTGAATATTGAGTTATTAATTACCATTAATTATTTTATCATTAATCTTTATTACTTGACGCTACTGACTTAAGCATCGGAGTTTAATTATATTGGAAAATGATCATCTTGTGCTTAAATATGTACTCTACTAAGCAGATTTCATGAACAATGACCTTTCAAAATGTTTTATAAAGGAAAATGGTTGCTTCAAAAACAGTTTAGATCTGTGAATTATGATCAGAAGTAAGTACTATTTGAGTTGCTATCAAGTCTCTAGATTCAAGTAGAAAAAAAGAATCGCCAGCAAAATCATATATTATTAGTGCTTGAAAAGTGTTTGTAAAAATGTCTCAAAGATGAAGATCAACATCCACCTCTTCATTAACCTCTGACATTTTCGATGATCTTGAGGAGGTTCCAATTTGATCATCTAGGTAATAATTCTCATGAGAAGTATATCTTAAAGGGATCCCAGATAGTACTTGTGAGAAATTACTGTCAGAAACAGGGGACATCAATCTTGAAGAACCATAAAATGGACCGAGATTCATAGGAGCAGCCGAATGTGGTTTGATTATTGGGACATTATTATTGGCACGAAACAACCGATGATTCTGAATGTTGGCGAACTGAGCTCGTTTAATTCTTTGTCTTTCCTTTTTGTGAGCATTTTGATGACCACCTAATGCTTGTGAATTGGCAAATCCTCTGTGACAATATTGGCATTCAAATGATCTTTTGATGATATCTTCATTTTCTTCTTCTTGCATTGTGATTGAAGAAGAAGAAGAAGAAGAAGGGCTGTCGGTCACTAGAAAACCAAATAGTTTCATTGAATTAGGAGATGAATCTGCTGCTGCTGTTGCTGTCGGTGAACTTCCCTCCATTTTTGCAAGAAGAATATTATTAATGTACTCTTTTTGAAAGGAAATGGCACAAAAGGAAGCATGTATTGTATTGTAGTTCTCCTAGTGTCTCACATTTATATAGAGAATGACCTTTGATAGTATAGATATTTTGATGGGACTCACCCAACCTTGCGTCATCTCTTATCATATACACAAGACGCAAGTCCAAATCTAAAATACGTTCATAGAGCGAATTAAAACCCATGAAATTGATCTGTAGAATAAGGATTAGGTCGAGTCAATTAAAAGGTCGAGTTGGCAAGAATCTGCATTTTAAAATTAAGCAAATTAGAAGAGTTTGAAAAGCTTGTAAAAAAGTATATTCTTTATTATTTTATTCATTGAATATTATGCACTTAAATAGTCTTTTAAAGAAGTATCCAAGATTTTTGGAGAACTCATCTCTTTTTCTACGAGTTATATAGTCTTACAGATTTACGAGCGTCCAGTTTTTATGGATTCAACCTAAATCACCACTCTCATAGTGAATTAGGACCCTATGGAATCGATATGTGGAATACAAGTCGGGTAGGGTTATTCTTGTGGGTCAAAATAATAAAAACTGTACATCAAAAGTTGGATAGAAGAGGTTGAGAAATATATAGGAAAGTATATTATTTATAATAAATGTACGAGGATCAATTTTGAGAGAATTAATTATCTCAACAAAGAGTAAAATTAGAAAGATAATAAAAATCTACTTACTTTTTGCATCCTGTGACACTTTTACCTCCGATTGAGCCAATTAATTGGCTGAGTGTTGATCCTAATAGCAGCACTGTATTATATATTATATTATTCATTGAATATCATATGCACCTAAATCTCTTTATTATCTTGTAAAGACCATAATTCTCTCTCAAGTATCAAAATCTTTTCAAGACTTTCTCCTTTTCTCTGATCTTTATGATCTTGCAAATTTTATGCAATTCAACAATCTCATTTCCTTCAAAATTTATCACTCTTGGAAAGTTTGTAAGTATAATTCATTGATATGATAGTACTTATACTCAAATATTACTTGACAATCATTTTAAATATGTTAAAATAAATATTTGAAAGTGACAAATGAATAACTAAACTCAAGCTCTCATATTATATATATATATATATATATATTCTTGCTACTACATTCTTGAATGTAAAAAGGAAAAATGTGGTTTATTTCTTATCAACCATTTGCTTTATAAAAAGAGATAAGAATTAGTACAAAAACACTAATAAGACTTCACCTGATGATACATCATGTGTGTTGTTTGTACATAACAAAAAACACTGGCTAAAATGAAGAACAATGTTAAGTCACAGTACTGTTGGGACCAAACATGCACTAACACTATAAGATATGATCTCTCATGGGAAATAATCAAATCTTTTGCAATCAGATCTTGTATATTTCATGTCGTTTAATTTCTTTCCTCATTCTCTCTAGCTAACATATATATATATATATATATTCTATAGGTAGGATTATTCTATAGTTTCTGATAAACCATTCAAAGTGTTTGAGAAGATCTCCAAATATATATTTCCATTATTATACAAATACTATTGTAACACACGCCTACGAATAACTTCAAATCCAAAAGACTTCTATGATCTAATCATACAATTGGAATCTTGAAGAATTTAATGGAAAAAGTCTAAAAACTTGAAAATTTGTTGAGAATCCCACATTGGCTAATTAAAAAATTAATGAACTCTTAATAAATTTAGGCAATTTTCCTCTTATTTAAGTATCTTTTGAAACTCAAATTCTAACATGGTATCAGAGTTATGAGTAACTTCGATTGTAGCACTTTTAACATCAAAACCTTCCAACTCATATGAGTTAAAGGATGAAACTCACTTTGTATGAAACTATATATATTGGATTGATATGTTTCGATCAGTACAAATAATTCTAAGTTAATTGGCATATTACATGTTATCCAAATTTGTCCAAAAGCTTTAAATGTGGCTTTGATCATCAAACACATACAAGTTGTCCCACTAAGGTTAGATTGAGAATTTTTAGTAAAATAGGTTCAAATGTCTTTTTTTATTTTTTTATGGTGTCCAATTGATAGATCATAGATGATTGGAGCAGGTTTCGGACAATTAGACATTTCTTGCTTCAACAAGACACAACACATTAGGAGACATATGATGGTGCTAAAGGCCTCATCTCATCCAAGGAATTTTGCTAAAGCAAGACATGACCATTTAGTTGACAAAAACTACCTTCCCCAATTTCCTCTCATATTGCTCAAGCATAATTCTTGATCAACCTATGCTGTAACACTTAATTTTTACACGTTTAGTTGATAATTATAATATTCAATGTAGCATTCAAGGGTAATTTACGGTCCATTGCTTGACAACTATTCTCATTATTTTAAAATATATATTCCAAGAGTGACTATAGATACTTAGCTTTAGTTTAGTTGTAGTGAAACCAGAAACGGGGATAGGAAGGGATATAAATTAGGACATAGATGTCTTATTTACGTCGTTTGGTTACAATGAAAAAGTATATTGGATGTAAATATAGAGGGGGTGTTCTCCCCCTCCCTGTTAAAAAATTAGGCCCTCCAAAACAGACGGATCGATATGCAAATAATGTTAAAATATTTATTTTATTCTCTTGCAGATTAGTTTATTACAAATTTATCCTAAACTAAACTCCTACTCTCTCTCTCTCTCTATATATATATAATTTCTAACTTTATGCAATGAATATAAGAGTAAATATATAATAAAAACTATTTATCTTGCACTTTCACTTCAACCAAACGAAGCGAAATAAATGTGATTTACTTCTTCCATCATTACAAATAATTTTAAAATAAATGAATATATTTCCTCTGGTAGAAGTAAATAGTGCCATTTCCCTTCCCCGCAAACCAAACTAGAGCTTAGTCTCATATTTATATATAATGTATAGTATATAAACATATTATGCTTATCCCATGCAAGATAGAGATATCACATAAATTTTTGTTTCGTTGATAATTGTGATACTCCAACTCGCATAAGAGATGTATTTATATATTAAATAAGTATAAATTTAAATATCTATATATATTTATTTTAAAATATTTATTTTGATATAATAAAAACAAGTGTGAAATAGTTATCTATGAATACCCTCGGGCACATGAGACTTATCCTCTTATGTCCACTCACATAGAGGGTGACAATAACGTTATTAAATCTTTAATTAATTCTTATTGTCTATGTTGTTTAAGTGTGATTCATGTTTTTTATATTCCCTTTGTCCAAATTATCTTCAAAATATATGCATGATAATTCTCTAATCAAGATTTATTTAGATGAGAATAAAAAGTTAAGATTTTTATTTGTTTTATAAGGAGAGTATTTATCATTAAAAAAAAATGGATTAAATTTATTGGATTATTTTGTGATTTTTTCCCCCAAAGATTAAGATATGGAGAGTAACATCAGAAGATTACAGAATCAAAAGAACTGGTCCACCAAAGTCCCATAAATCAACATTATGTAACCTTTTTATTCGATATAGCCAATGCAAGATACTATTATAGATGCAATAATATTACTGTCCCAAGTTCTTTTGTTTCCTATCATCATATACGGGTGGGCATTTGGTTTTCTTTTAGAAATTTAGTTTTTTTTAATTGAAATCAAATTGAATTTTATTTAGTTGAAAATTAAAGAGATCAAATCATTTTTTTCGATTTAATTTAATTCGATTCGGTTTCAATCAAACAAACCAAAATTTTAATTCTTTCCTTTTTTTGCTGAGTAAATTTTCTTTTTATTTAATTTGATTCGGTTCGGTTTCAACCGAAATTTTGAATAAACCGAACAACCTTTCAATTGGGTCTACTTTTTTCTTTTATCCAATTTCTTCCAACATAGGAATGTTTGATAGGTATTCCAATATGAATACGTGAATTTTATAGAGAAAAAGTGTCTTGAATTCTAGAGAGAGAAAGTGAGCGTGAATTTTAGAGGGAAAAAGTGTAGGTGAATTTTAGAGAGACAAAGTGTGGGTGAATTTTAAAGAGAGAAAGTGAACGTGAATTTTATAGAAATAAAATGTGAGTGTGTGAAAAATATGAATATAAAATTGTATAGTTAATAATGGAAGTGATGAATACGAAAAATTTTGTAGAATTGAAATTGTAATTCTTAGGTTTTGATTTTGTATTGGAATTGGTGAGTTTTGTAGAATTAGATTGGAATTGGTGAGTATTTTAGAATTGGAATTGATGGGTTTTGATTTAGATTGAAATTGGAATTGGAATTGTAGGTTTTGTGGAATTGGGATTAGAATTGGAATCGGGAGGTATTTTTCAGTTTTCGATTTTTTAAAATTTAAAACCCGATAACCAAATATACTATTTAAAAATAGAATCGATTGAATTGAAAAATCGAACCAAGAAGGCAGAAGCGACTAAAGCACTTACTGAGACTGATCAGCCGGCCGCTCCCTGTATAGCCCTCAGAAGGAGAAGCAAACCCGAACTTTCAATCTTGACCCCCTTGAAAAAAGGCAACTTGATAAAGGAGTTACTTTTCTCTTCGAAGAGATTCTAGTTACAAAGCTGCCCTTGTAGATTCGAAGTCAACATAACTTCTTTTCCTCTTTTCAAGGAAGTCAATATTAGACTATATGTAGTTCTCGGTAGGCTGGTCTCGATCTCGCTTGGTGGTACCCCTCTCGATGATTGTTGACTCAATATTGATTTCGTACTTGAGCTTGAGCGCATCTTTCTCATACGTTTAACGCCCGCTTTTTTATCACAGTAGATACGACTGTAATGAAAAAGGATTCTTTTTGTTCTTTATTTCAACTTTCCCTATTATTCTCAAAGAAGAAACTCTAGACCGCTGAATCCTGGGTCGGAGAAGCAACTAATGCCATTCGATCTATCTCTTCTTCGAGAGAATCAAGATAGAAAGGGGAAAAGGAGCTAGTCTTCAGAAAGATACTATGCCACATTCTCAACAGGATGGCTCTTACTGTCACTCAATTATCAAGATTAAATCTACTTTCTGCATTTTCTTGAGAGATTGTATAGGATTGGCAATCCGAAATATGTGGATCATAAAGCTTTTTTGCACCTGCATAGACTGGTCGCATATGAGGAATTTGCACACCCAGTAGAGGGCCGGCAACTTCACTGACTCAAGGAACTAAACCTCATACTCTTCAGTATCTCAAGGAAGACACGAAACCTTTCCTCCACTCCAGGAAGGTTAACGGGGCAACGTCTGGAAAAAAGGCAGATTATAGGCAAAAAAATAAGAAAACAAGACGATACGATGTGCAAACAACAATTGGGGTTTAATGGTTTTGAACCGTTCAAGGTCGGTTGGCTGGAAATAAAACAAAAGGAGTGTTTTGCTCAATCTTCCTTTTCTAATTAAAAGTAGTTGTGAGGTGGAAACATACTATATTTTACTTCCAGTGAGCTATAACTATATAAGACGAATCCATTTGAATCTATCGTTTTAACATTCAGAGGAAAAGTCACTAAGACACTAGTTCGAAGGGAAAGGAGCGAGGAAGGCATTCTAGGCGAAGGTCTTAATTTGCAGGAGCATTCTGTCGGCTCTCTGTAAAATACTAGTTTGGGCAAGGGCAAATCCAAGAAGCTACGACTCGCTTTCTGTCTCCACATCTTCCATGGTTGCTTTCGCGATAAAACTCTTCCTTTCCACTTCAGACATCTGCTCTGATGCATGGAACTACTTGAATAGGGTCCTTGCCGCTGACAAAGCTTGATAAGCACTTTTAAGATAGGCTTTTGACTTGTTGCTTGCGGGCTTGATTAATCGAAGAAAGTTCCACAATCCCTCTCTGATAGAAATCTGCTTAAGAACGGTCCACTAGAAAGAAGAATTACTTTCCGACAAAAAAAAGGGTGTCGCTCTCCATTTTCTTGAAGGCCTAATCCTTCTTTCAGTGTTACGGGCAAACACTCGATTAAGTACACGTGCTAGCATAGATATTCACAAGGGAATGAGCAGCTCTCTTGCGCCTAACTAAGGCTAAGTATTCTCCTGGCATTACCATCACCAAAGCATCTCCTTGGCATGGTCATTTAGGTGTTCGTTCTTTCTTGACTTTCAAAGTGAAATGAGCTTTTTAGGAAGGAATGTTCTCCTACATCCAAGTTTTGCTCGACCATTGTTGAATTGAAACTTGGCTTCCCTTGGTGGAATTTCTTCGAGTTTCTCTTTTTTTTCCAAAAGACGGTCCTTCCTTTTCTTTCCCTAGGCCGATGACTCACTTGTTCAGTACTGCTAACTAAGAAGCAAGATAGGATTTTCATTGAAAAGAATTTTGGATGATTATTGATTCATCAGCCATCTATTACTACTATACCATTGAAAAATGAGACATAAACAATATAAACTGACCAACCGATCGATTGAGTTGGGTCTAGGCATCCTTCTCCATCCCCCCTTTGTCGCTTCTAGTGAAAGATTGCACCTTTGTTCACCTTCTGTTGTAGAAAAGGCCAGTAAAACACTTATTTGACTCAAATTGAGTATTAAAGTCAAACTGCTTGTCCTGTTAGCAAGCAATCAATTTGTTTTTTGCTTGTTACACGAAAGCGTTGCTTTCTCTGTAGTGTTGTCAGAGCTCTCTTCATGTAGGATTTTTAAAATAATCTACGAGCTTTGTTTCGGGGTTTTCAAATGTGGAACTCTTTCGAGTAAGACAACAGAAGCAGCTTTCCCTGCCTTGACAACACATCCCTCTTGCCTTAGCTTAGGAAGACTTTATAGGCACAGTAAAGACAGTATTAGAAATCTAAACAACTTTCTAGTGGTAATGTGGACTCAGTGTACTTGAAAAAGAAAGAAAACCTACTATAGCGACAATCAGTCGACTCATACAAGTTCCCTCACCTCTTACCCAGGTAATGACATATGTGAAATTGGCCAGAAGGAAATTATTTATAGTATTACGACTGAATGAATTGACATGGAGGATAAAGAAAGACCTCTAACCTTTCAAGTCACAGGAACTAGGGTAGGAAAGAAAAAAGTATGACCTTTAACTGCATGGATAAGCTCACACTAACCCGGTTAATTTAGGATCCAATTCGCGATTTGACCCCAGGCTTCCCTTTTATTACTTCTTTCACAACAAGAGAACCGCGTCCGCATTAGTCGAAGTGGGGGAAGGCCCCCTCAGAACCCTTTCTCGAAGGAGATGGGGGATGTCGAGCTAGTGGGTGTTGACCACACTAGGTGCTACTGTGGTAGCGAGAGGGCAGGCGGTGACAATTGAGAGGTTGTCACTGAGCTTGTTCATCCAGCCTAGCGGATCCATTGTTTATGCGGCAGTGGGCTTACTTTTTTAAACTGGGTCGGAATCGATCGAACCAGATCAAAAGATTCAGTTGTCGACAAGTAAAGCCGAGAAAAATAAAGATGTCCCTACGTTACCCGTCATATGTGGAAGTATCGACATAATTTCATAGTCATTCAGTTAGATTCATATATCCAACTTATCAGCTAGTTATCGACTAGCTCAATTGCAAATCGGGCTCTAGCTAGGTGTGTGAGATGATTGTCTGACCTTTCATCGTTCTGGCTAACTCATATTTAAAAAAATTCCTAAAGAATAGGATACAAATTGACAAGCACAAAAGCCGAAATTCAATACAAATAAGGGAAACTGAGCGAATGAGTGCTTTTGGCTAGAAATTTCATATAATGGCCTATCACCACTGGACCAACGCCTAGTCTAGGAAACAGATTCCTATTCAAAGAGTGCATAACCCAGAGTTAATCAATGCTATGTTCCCTGGGTTAAAGCTATTCTATGGATTTCTAGGTTTATCTATTTATTATATGTACGTTATTTCACCGATAAAAGTGTCGAAGCAATGTCATTCGAAATAAGCACTAGCAAACAAACCTAGAGCAAGCACATCCGCTTTCCTGTTGTGGATTGTTATTTAAAAATATTAACCTTCCAGTTCTCCACACTATGAAGAGGACTCATTTGTCAAAGGAAAATGTGGCGAAAGCCCGCTAAAGATGGAGGAGTTCGGGTGCGCAGGTCACAAGTTATAGCTATGCATAGAAAGTTAATCTATTGAATTAATTGCTCCACTCGCTTCTTCTTATAAAAGAAGTTGATTTACCCGTAATGGATAGCAAGAAAATTGGCTTACTCTCAGTTAATAGTGAGGGGTCTTTCACTTATTTCAACATAATCAGCTTTTCAACATTAGACTACTCCTCCTACGCAAACGAGAGTAGGAATCTCAAAGCAACGAGAAACTGCCACGATAGAATCAATGTTGAGCAAAAAGAAGTGAGCTTTCAGTAGTAAAAAATCCCCTTCCCCATCTCCCTCCTTTTGACTTCTGCTATTATCGGCTGACTACTCGTGTATCGTTGTTCACAAGTCCTTGAGCTTTCGACTCTCGAACAAGTCAACCACTTTTTTTTAGAAAATCTTCCCATTAAGGAATTTATTTTGGTCAATCGAGCAAAAATGACTTGCTTTACTAACAGCAGCACCTGCCGTGGGTCCTCTACCTTTCCATCCGTCTGTCAAAGTTGTTCAAACGGGTGCTGCTGTTAGTAAAGAAAGTCATTTTTGCTCAAGTAGTTGTGGAACATCTCTATAGCTTAGGTTGGTTTGGCCACAAGATTGATGAGACTTACCAAAAGTAAGAGCAAAGGTAGCATATATGGGTACTTAGGATTGAGTAGAGGTCTTGGGCACTGTTTGCGCTGACCTATCATGATATGGTTGGCCGCATAAGAGGTGCATCCAGTGGCGGAATTCTCTGAGTAGGAGAACATTCCTCCCTAAAAAGCTCACTTCACTTTCTTGGAGTAGCAGCCAAATACTTTTAAGTGAAAGTAATCAGGGCTCTGTCGCGAACTAGGATCGCTCTCTAGCCTCCGGGAAAAAATGCAAGTAGTCGAAATGCCTTACGAAAGCTAGGGGAGCAAATGGGATTAGATACCCTAGTAGTCACTCGCCCGTAGCGTGTCAATTGGAAAGTCTGGCCCGAGCCCGTTGGAGTCTCTTTCTCTTCCTTTCCGACCAACTACTACCTGTACTGGTTCTATTAAACCAGACCGATGAGAAAATCGTCACCTAAAATGACATACCTGTCAAACTTCTTAGCCACTTCCCATCCCTATGCGGGTTATGACCTTCCTCAAGCTACGAGCTAGGATGAGAAGTAGGTCCCTTGTTTTTGGCAGAAAAAGTTCCAGCCCTCTCTTTTTGCTTCACTTCAATCGGTATAGGACCGAGCACTTTCTCCCGTTTGTTTATTAAGATCGATATCGGAGCCGTCGATGTCGATAGAAGGAGGTCGCTAAGGGCATCATTCCTTACAAATGTTTCGAGGGCAAGCTTTAGGTTCAATTCTATCTTTCTTGCCTGGAAAAGCTATTAGCTAAGAACATCACAATCGGGGGAGCAGTAAAAGACTTAAAAGAATCTAGTATTTTAAAAACTCGTGAAGTCAATAAAGTCACAGCATCTACAGGTCATCGACTGTTCGAGAATGAAAGTGAGTTCTTGTTATCATTCTGGCCTTTTTTATTATCTAGAGTAGTGGTCTGGTCCCTCGTCGCCCAGCTTATTCCACTCGGTTTAGTCAATATCCGCTTCAGTTTTCTGGGTTAGGAGTGGGATCCGATTCCTGTCTCGCTGCATTGAACTGGCACTTTTTGGCTCCGGTGGCAACTAGATCAACGTGTTATTGCTTCAAGAGAAACTCCCATCGAAGTTTCTTGCTTTGTATTTAAAGCAATGCGTAGTGTCTCTCCGGCAGTACTAGGGTTAATGTCGATGTCACTGCAACCAAGGTATGCGACCTCCGATTCAGATCCCTCCATTGATTTCTTTTCCTTTTGTGCGTTTCCCACTTACTTTTAGAATAAAAGTTAAAAAGTCGTCCGCCCCCTTTTTTTGAATTAGAAAGAGCGGGTTCTTACTTATTCAAAGGGGTTGCTCAGAAATAAACCAATCGGAAAAATCACACACTTTATCAATGAGCAAGATGTTGCCTAACCAAACTACTAATTCCATTCCTCAGCCTTCCAAGCTATCTATAAAACATATCAGACCATCCAGACTCTAGCTCTTGCGCCAAGTCTGAGCCCGACTATAAAAAGGATAAAGGCTTGCCACCAGAAATCCTGAGTGAGCCCTTGGCGATTGAGAGCACATATTCTAGTGTTTAGGCTCACATCTGTTGCCACTAGAGAAAGATCAGTATCAACTAAAAGTTCATTATTCCCGAGGATTTTTTGGGTAATCGACACTACAGAACAAACATAAGGGCACGCGTTAGCACTCCTGCAAGAAAACGAAAATTTTCTATTGGCTAGCTAGCTTGTGCAATCGAAAATTAATAAGATAAGACATTCGAGCAGATCTTCTAAATTCTTAATTATCCGGCTTCGAGCAACTAATAATGGTAGAAACTCGAAGAGACAAACAGAGAGGGGACTCTTTCATACCTGCAAACTCCTAGGATGTGTAGCTTGTTATATGGGTCGTGAGTGGGAGCTTAGCTTCCGTTTGGGTGCAAGATTCTTTGAAAAAATACGCGCTGACTCGGTGGACATGCACCCAGAAAGAGGATTTCATAGTGCCAAAGGCACGCAAACAAAGAAAGTTAGGGAAGCTTTTAAGATTTCAACTGTCCTAACCAGTGAAATACCAAAAAAAAAACTAAAAACAAAAAAAATCAGTACGATCAAAATCAAGCTTGTCATCCGGCTCGTTCATCGAGCCCTGCTTCTCCCTTCCCCCTCTCCCCGTCCAAAAAACAGGCTGGAACTACCTCCTTCAAGATCTTAACCCTTCAACTCGAGACTATGGTAGTGGCGAAGCACTATTGAGCAATTCACATATCACTTGATACAGACGACTTATGTTTTTCTCCCGTGATTTTTTCTAGATTTAACTTTCCCAATTCAACTCTAGCTCGACTAAGGGGAATATATTTAAATAAATAAAGTAGTTTTTTCTTCATTTTTGCTGTCAATGCAAACTTCCAAGCATTCATTGGAAGTGGAAGTAGTGGTGTGATCTATAAGTTTAACGGCTTGATTGTCAAGCTTGATAGTCCAATCCCCAGTTAGGCAGACCTCCTTTCTCGGCCAGTTCGTACTTCGAAACTCAAAAAATCAAACCAAACAAAATACAAAATTTTGTTTAATTCGATTTGATATTCGGTTTAAATCAAATAGTGAACACCCCTAATCATATATAATCCTTATAATTTCAATGCACTCTAGAACAAATGTTACAATAGCGTGTATCATAGGAAGTTTAAGGTTCGATCATTTTTAAAATTCGAGTTAGGTTCTACTTTAGGTAAGAGTAAAGTATCGTTTGATAAAATGGAAAACTGAAGTTTGAAGTTCAAATTGTTTACTTAAGTTCTAAATTTTGAATTTTAAGTCTGAACACTATTCCTAGTTTGGTTCGCCGAAGGGAAAGGGAGGGGAAGGGGGAGGGGGAGTGGTACCATTTACTTCCACTATGGGAAGTATATTCATTTATTCAAAATTATCTAGTAGGGGGGAGAGAAGTAAATCACATTTACTTTCTTTCGTTTGGTTGGGGTGAAAAGTGAAAAGTAAATAATTTTTATCATATAAAATTTACTATTATATCAATTATACAAAGTTATGAATGCTATATATATGGTGTAAGAGTTTAGTTTAAGATAAATTTGTAATAAACTAATTTGTAAAAGGATAAAATGGACTTTTTAACAACATTTTCGTCCAAATCCGTCCGTTTTGGGAGAGGCTAATTTGCTGACGTGGAGCTCCCCTTACACATTTACATCACCTCCAATTTTGCGTTGCAACCAAATGATGTAAATAAGACATTTGTCCTGATTTACATTCCCTCTTACTCCTCTTGTTGATTCCAACCCAATGAAACTAAGACTAAATCTAAAAGTTGAAGACTGAGATTTTATAAGCACCCCTACTGAATTTGAATTAATTAAAGTTATATATTTCTCTGAATATTGAAAGAATAGCCAAAGATCAAAGCATGGGCCTTAAATAATGGCCCACAGCACTGTGGGTATTGGGCATGTTCACATATACCATGGGCCAATCACACTACTAGTCCCTAAGTTGCAGGATCAAAAGTCTTTCAGCAAGTCTAGCAAAAGAATCGAGGCGTGTGATTTAATGGCTTGACTCCCTTTACTTATGATTCTTCACATGCAACGTCAAGTGAGAGATCTTAAATTCGAGTCACTTAAACAACGATTTAATAACACATGTCAGTCTAGTGCTGCTATTAGGAAGTCTTATGCCCTCCGATTTTTTCCGAATTAGTCGATAACTCTCTGATATATTAAAAAAATAGCAAAAGAATTCACTCTACGCGCGAAAATTGGAGAAATGATCCAATTATGTGAATTCATTTTTTTTAGAAAAAGGTCCAATGGTATGAATTTTGTTCCTTGGTTGAAGATAATGTTATTTTTCTTGTAGCATTTGAAAAGTACTCTCCATTATTGTTTTTTTTATTTTTTTATTTTTATTGTTATTTTTTTAAAACAACTTAGTGTTTACTTAGATGGATTTTTTTTTTAAAAATTTCTATATATACTTTTTACTCTGAATCTTACCTTTGGTCTCACAAAAATTTTAAATATTAATTTTATCCATAAAACTATCCAAGCAAAGCCTTAATAATTTATTATACTCCCTTCGTCCCACAATAGTAGTCTCACTTTTCTTTTTCATATGTCCCAAACTATAGTCTTATTTCTTGTTATAGATAGTAGTTAATTTCTTACTTTCCTTTTACACCCCTCATTGTTCTATCTCTTAATTAGTAAAAATCTCTACTTTCCAAGAAATATTAATAAATCACACAATTCTACTACTTATATTTGTATTTCAAGACAAAAAGTCAAATTTATTTAATATTTAAACAAGGGTATAATAGATAAATCAAACTAAAATTTATTAATGTATGTGACAATTGAAATAAAACTACATATATCTTTGAGTAAAATGCATATAATATTTGAATATTAGAAATTCTAATTTAAATAAGTACATAATAGTTGTTAATTTGTTCATGCAATACCAGAAACCACGTCAAAAGTATTGTTGTAAGAGTATCATAAATATTCCATTACAACTGAAATCTCAATCGATATTCATAATATTTCAATAGAAAGTAAAAAAGTTGTAAAAGCCAGTATCAGAACCTTACTCAAAAGCCGTATGAAGCAAATAATACCTTGAGTTGACCATAACTAATTTATAGAGCTTTAGCAAACAATTTCACAAATAATTAAGACAACTAATCTGCAGCAAATCTAACAAAAATTAAGTGAAAATCTAAATTTCCATAACAACGTAAAAGAGTTTCATTGCTGGAGAGAGCCGCGGGTCAATATCGGAAGCGTATAACACAGTAATCATCGGAGAGTAGACCAGATTGCTTCACCATTTCTTCTTGGTCGACGGATGGAGGAGTGAAACAGAGAAGAGGGAAAAAGTTTTCACTGTTGTAGTAGAGAAAGAGAGAGCGAGTGAGAGGGAGAAGCAGAAGGGAAGGGGAGAGTTCCTTCTAGGTTTTGCAATTGCGTAGGAAGACTGACTAGAAGAGTATTTTCTCTGAAAGACAGAAACAAAGAGGAGAGAGAAGCCACTAAGAGGAAGAATTTTCTAGATGTTCAATACATCCCTTAGATAAAGCAAGCAATGACTCGGATGAAATCCAAGGGCCAAGATTCTTCCTGTCATTGTACCCTTGAGTGACAACTTGGCTAAATCTCAGACATTAAAAAAGAAAATCAACGGATCAGGTTGATCTTGTCATGGGACTTGGCTCTTAGTAGATCATTTTGCTTTAGATTAGATTAGTTTGCTTTTATTCTGCTTTCTTTTACCTTTGGTAGTTATGGTGTGTTTTGGTTTTTTTCTTTTTGTGTGATATTTTGTTTCTTGGTTGGAATTACTGAAGGTGGTGGCTTTTATGCTACATCTTTTCAGATTTGTTGATTTGGTAGGTTTAAGGCAAAGTCGGTGGTGTTGGTCTATAGAGATTTGAGATGACGATGTTGGTTTGTCATATCTAGAAGAGGATAGCTTCGTAACCGCTATTTGAGTGCTTTTCTTGCTTGTGGGTAGTCTGCAGTGGGGATTATGGATACTTAGCTACTCTTTGTTGCTGCTCATAGTACTCCTTGCAGTCTGCCTTTACCAGTATTTTTATGTCGATGGTGCTCTTGGATGCACAATTGAGGTCTTCTTTTTCTGTTATATGATGGCGTTCGTTGCATTCCTTTATCCTGTGTATCAATTTGTGTTTTTTTTTCAATGTTTAGATTTTAAATAAATATACCTCAGGAGTATACGTCCCGATTTTGGTTAACTAAAGCTATATTAAAAGCTTGGTTTGTTATTAGTTGTAGGGATCTCTTACAACAGTAAGTGATGTTAGTTTTCCCGAACCCAGTCATAGCCATTAGATTAGTTAGATGTTAATTTGGCTATTTTTGAGTTTGACTATGTCAGGTTTGGACAGAAGCATACTCCATTATTTGTAGTTACTTTTGTACCACAAGACTTTATGTATTCTTTAATAAAACGATGTTGAATTTTTTTTTAAAAAAAAAGATTAGATTAGATGAGTGTTGTTCAATAAAACTTCTATATATAATAGAAAATTAATATTTTATATGTACATCATTAAAATTTTCAGAATTAAAATAAAAACCACCCAAAGACATCTTCTGATTTAGAGGCTAGTTTTTTAAAACTTTAAATAGTACTTGCAAATTTGGTCATATAATGATCTATTTAATCTTAATTTTTACTATATCTTTTATTTTACTCATTTTAGTTCAAAAACGATTTTAGTACCATAACTATTTATATTTGATGTTTTTGGTCATGTGGTCAGTTGAAGATATCGAATTGTAAATTCCTTTAAAAAATCTTTCAAAATTTTGACACAATATCATATTTTGAGGGACCAACTTGAAATTTACTAAGAATATTGTGGTGGCTATGGAATTAAAAATATAAAAGATAAATAATTGTGGTACTAAAATTAGTAAAAAAAATATAGGATTAAATTCGAAAGAGATAAATATTTATCAATCTAAAATAAGTAAAATAAAAAAATATAAGACCAAGTTATAAGATCCTATAGATATTTTTAAATTTATCAATTACCTAACTTTAAAATAGTAAAATTTTAAAATATCGCTGAAATACTTTTACATCCGACCATAAAAAAATTTAAAAATTATCGTTCAACCAACCAAAGTTACGTCATTTTTTCAAAATAAAAAGAAAAAACAAGTAATGTGATGTCATGGTTGAACTAGTTGCCAATGAAGACTGAAGTTACTTTGACGCAATTACATAATGCATTTGAAGTAGTATATACTCAAAAAAAAAGAAAACGAAAAGGAAAAAAAGCATCATTTTGGATATGACTTCAAAAGAAGACAAAATTGATTATTACAAACTTGAGAATTAGTATATAGTTAGATACGTAAAATAAAAAATATAGGATCAAGTTAAGATTAAATGGATAGATGCTTTTAAATTTACTAATTATCCCAACTTTAAAAATGATAAAATTCAAAAATATTGTTGAAACACTTTGACTTCACCTGCACCAAAAATTATTATTCAATAACCAAAGTTAGGTCATTTGCTAAAAAAATGTCATGCCATGACGGTGCGAGTTGGTAATGAAAATTGAAACCACTTTGACGCAATTCCGTAATGTGTTTAAAGTACTATACATTTAAAAAAAATTTTAAAATTACATAATTTTAGATGCGGCCTCAAAAACCGAAAAAATTGGTCGTCACAAAATTTGACGATCAATATATAGTTAGATAAGTAAAGTAATAAAATACATGACCAAGTTAAGATCGGGTATATACTTCTAATTTACCGATTACTCAATTTTAAAAATAGTAAAATTTTAAATTATCACTGAAACACTTTTATTTTACATCATCACAAAAAAAGGTTTAATTATTATTCACCCAGCTAAAGTCGGGTCTTTTGCTCAAAAGAAAAAAAAATACCAATGTCATGTCATGGCATAACTAATTGGCAATGAAAATTGAAGCCACTTTGATGCAATTCCATAATGCATTTGAAGTACCATGCTTCAAAAAGAAATAGGAAAAAGAAAAACAAACACATAGTTTTGGATACAACTTCAAAAGAAGACAAATGGGTCGTCACTGAACATGACAATTACTATATAATTAAATAAATAAAATAATAAACATATGACATAGTTAAGATTGTATAGATACTTTAAAATTTATCAATTACTCAGCTTTAAAAATGATAAAATTTAAAAATATCGTTAAAATTATTTTACTTTACATTCGACCAATAATTATTATTCAACTAATCAAAGTCTCGTCATTTACTAGAAAAAAAAAAAAAAACAATGCCATGTAATAAAAGAGTTAGTTTGCAATGAAGATTGAAGTTACTTTTACGCAACTCCATAATGCATTTGAAGGATCATTCATTTAAAAAAATAAAATAGAAAAAGCATAATTTTTATATGACCTCAAAAGAAGCAAAATTTAGCGTCACAAAACTTGACAATTAATATATAATTAGATAAGTAAAATAAAAATATAGGAACACATTAAAATTGTTTAAATACTTTTAAAATTATCAATTATTTAACTTTAAAAATAGTAAAATTTCAAAATAACGGTAAAACACTTTTACTAGTATCCCCATAAAAAAAAAGTTTAACCATTATTATTCGAGGGGCCGATAAATCTAACTCGAGAATATGAATGTATAGCGAAAAAAATCATTATTTTCTCTCATCTTTTTCTCTCTACACAGTTTCTCTCTAACTTCTCTCAACTCCTTCTCCACTCTAAAACTAAAATCTTTAACATTGAAATTGAATTGGAGGTAAATATAGATCATTATGAAGAATTTGTAGAAGAAAATATCAATTTAGATGTAAGAAAAGTTTTAAAAAAAATTTCAAAGCTCAGGGCTCGGAGGCGCCGGACGAGCGACTTAAACATGGGTGGATCGCCAAGATGGGCGACCCAGCACACATCCAGATCGCTTGACCAGAGCGATCCGAGTTTTTTTATTTTAAGGAAGAAATAATTTTTGTAGGTATTTGAAAAACTTGAAACATGAATAACTCTGCAATCGGATGTCCGTTTCACACGTATGACCACTCATTTTGATGGTTCTCGTAAAGAGGAAGGCAACGGCATTGTCGAAAAAGTGATCCGGACGCGTTTCGGGACAAGAAAATTGTGTGCAAAAAGAATTTCAATATTTACCAACTTCAATTATTTGAATTTTTAATTATAGCAAAAAGAAGACTGCTCCTCTGTTTAATTTTCAAATTGGTGGTGTAAATTTTTTAGTTAACAAGAGAGAAAGTATTAGAAAATTACAAAAAACATAAATTAAAAGAAAAATAGGACGTTTTTGTGGGAACGGTTAGTGGAAACCTCCTTGAGGACGTTTCCGACGCGTAGATCTCAAAAAAATACCCGAAATGCCACAAGAATCGCCTCAATCGGATGTCTGAGCGCAAAGTTATACCCCGTCAAAATTTTCGACTATACGAAACGATTTTTTTGCCCAGAAACGCGTCCAAATCACTTTTTCGACAATGCCGTTGCGTTCCTCTTTACGAGAACCATCAAAACGAGTGGT
Source organism: Catharanthus roseus (assembly GCA_028651295.1). Classification (NCBI taxonomy): domain Eukaryota; kingdom Viridiplantae; phylum Streptophyta; class Magnoliopsida; order Gentianales; family Apocynaceae; genus Catharanthus; species Catharanthus roseus. The sequence goes on along the minus strand of JAPQWS010000093.1, from coordinate 10,731,144 downwards.
CATACGCGTGAAACGGACATCCGATCGCAGAGTTATTCATATTTCAAGTTTTTCAAATACCTACAAAAATTATTTCTTCCTTAAAAACTCGGACCGCCCGGGCCGGCGACCTGGACGTGAGTCGGTTGCCCAGGCCGGTGACCAGGATGCGTGCTGGTCGCCCATCTGGGAGATCCGAGCCCAGTTTTGAAAAAAAAAAAATTTTAACTTTTCTTACATCTAAATTAATATTTTCTTCCATAAATTATTCATAATGATCTATATCTACCTCCAATTCAAGTTCAATGTTAAAGATTTTAGTTTTAGAGTGAAGAAGGAGTAGAGAGAAGTTAGAGAGAAACTGTGCAGAGAGAGAAAGATGAGGGAAAATAATAATTTTTTTAGCGATATACATTCATATTCCAGAGTTAGATCTATTGACCATCTTATTCAATTAACAAATCATGTCATTTGCTTAAAAGAAAAAATCAATATTATGTAATAGCAGAGTTAGTGCGGCTCGTAATACATTTGAAGTACCATGCATTTAAAAAGAAATAGAAAAAAAAATATTATTTTGGATACGACCTTAAAAGAAGACAAAATTGATCGTCACAAACTTAAAAATTAGTATATATTTAGAAAAGTAAAATAATAAACATAGGATAAAGTTAAGAATGAATAGATAATTTAAATTTTACCAATTACCTAACTTTAAAAATGGTAAAATTGGAAAATATGGCAGAAATGCTTTTACATTACATTCCACCAAAAAATTGTTATTTAACTAACCAAAGTCATGTCAATTTCTAGGAAAAAAAAATAATGCCATGTAATAAAAGAGCTAGTTCGCAATGAAGAATTAAAGCCACTTTTGACGCAATTCCGTAATTCGTATGAAAAATCATGCATTCAATAAAATAGAAAAAAGAAAAAATAAACACATCATTTTGGATGTGGCCTCAAAAGAAAACAAAATTAGTCTTCACAGAACTTGACAATTAGTATATAGTTAGATAAGCAAGATAAAAGATATAGAGTCAAATTAAAATTGAATAGATATTTTTAAATTTACAGTTGTCAAACTTTAAAATTGATAAATTTTAAAATATCGTTGAAACACTTTTACTTTATATTCCAAAAAAAAAGTTTCACAATTATTATTCAACTAACTAAATTCACGTTATTTATTAAAAAAATTAATGCCATGTAATAGCGGAGTTAGTTAGCAATAAATAGTAAAGGCATTTTGACGCAATTCCTTAGTGCATTTTAAGTACCATGCATTAAAAAAATAGAAAAAAATAAACGCACCGTTTTGGATGCGACCTCAAAAGAAGGCAAAATTGGTTGTCACAAAACTTGTCGATTAGTATATAGTTAGATAAGTAAAACAAAAAAGGGTTAATTACATTTTCCTCCTTTAGGTTTATTTAAACTATAACTTCATCCATTTATTTTGAATAAGTTATAAATACATCCTTATCGTTTATATTTTCATAACTTATTAATTATTACTACTAATTTCAATGAAAATTTTTTATCAGAAAATAATGAATATGTGGTAAAAAGTTTAAAATTTTCAAACAATATCATTTTGCAAGTTTGCTTCTTTGTTCATTATCATATATAAATACAATAATACCATTACTAAAAAAAATTTTAATTAGTCCAATTTCCGTATTGAAAGATATTATTATCTTAATATATGATAATAAATAAGAAGTAAACTTTCAAACCGATATTTTAATAAGACTTTAAAATTTTCACCACATAATCATTATTTTTTGATAAATCTTTTTCATTGAAATTAGTAATAGAGACTAACAAGTTATAAGGATATAAATGATAATTATGTATTTGAAATTTATACAAAATAGAAGGATGAAATTATACTTTAAACAAACCTCAAGAAGGAAAATGTAATTAACTCAATAAAAAATATAGGACCAAGTTAAAATTGGATAGATACTTTTAAATTTACCAATTACCCAGCATTAAAAATAGTAAATTTTAAAAATATCACTAAAACACTTTTACTTACATCCCACCACAAATATTTAAAAATTATCAATCAACCAAGCTAAATCACATCATTTGCTTTAAAAAAAAAAGTTTCAAAGTTTTTCTATCAATGACATAGATGTTTTCTGGAAGTTTTAGATAAATAATTCTTTTTATTCTGCACATTACTCATATTAGTTTTTCAGATTTTTGTAGGAAGTTACAAAAATTATATTTTGACCCAAAACTTTTGAAATCTTAAAGTTGACGTCATAAACTTTTTCTGGAAATCAAATGGACCCCAAAATTTGCTAGACTCCCGAAATCTTGATTATTTCATAAATTAAAGACGTTGTTTAAAAGGTTCTTCTGTAAAACTAAGTATTTTTCTTCAAACTTTCAACTCTATTTTTAAAGACGAATCTTTCTACGACTCTTAGATAGGGATTAGTGTTTCTTACTGAGTTGGAAGCTTATTCTTTTCCACTCTTTTTTGCAGATAGTAAGAGTTTTAAGAAAAAGACCAAAAATAAGTGGAGGTGCTCCCTTTTGATGATTAAGTCCTATACATATGGTTCAAGTTTATATATAGTTTTTTCATTTTAATGTATTAGTTCTTTCTGCTGTGCCAAAGAAAATGATGATTTTCTTTAGTAATATTTTGTCATACTTTTATAATTTTACAAGATATTCTCTTTTAAATTAAAATATGTAAGAAGTTGGCACTATCGTGTTACATCTTGCAAATTTGAAACGTGTTCAAAATTTAACATCCCTGTAATATTAGGGAGTGATAGAGACCATTCTACCCAACTTTTAGGAAGGTTGGTAACATTTTTTTACATTCTCTCCAAGAAATTGGCATTCCCCTTCCACAGAGTCACTAAAACCATATATAGGAAGTTTTCACTTTAGAACATTTTTTTCCCAGAAAAAAAAAAACTTTAGAATATTTTAAAAACTCCATTAACTTTGAGAATCAAGATCACAACTTTACTAATAATCAGCAAAACAACTTTTTAGCTCAAGAATTTACACATGGAAATCAATCAAAATGATATTAATTTTAGCATCATATAATGAATGAATTAATTAAAGAAGCTTCTTCAAGTGTGAAAAACTTGAGAATAACTGAACGAATCTCTAACCTTTAAGCAACCTTTGTTCCAAGCAATTCTATACTTATCTTTTTCTCCTCTTTCAAAATCCTCAAAATTTTCACTCTTTATGAACAATCTTGAATGAATTAAACAGCAAATTTTCTTCCAAGTGATCATCAATGGCTGTTACACATGCGGATCTTGCTCCGACTCCGAAAAGGTCCGATTTAAGTAGCAAAACGGGGGCGTTTCTTATGGTTCTTTCTATTTTCTTTGGTCTTTCTTGCTTCATTCTTTGCCTCATTGCAGAAGCCACTCGTTCCGAGGTATATATATTTACTTACTTTACTCATTTTTTGTTTTCATTTCATTGATAATTAAGAATACAAGTTTTAAGGTATAAATGGTGCCATACAAATTATTTTCTATTCTTAATTAGTATAAATTTTAAATTAATTGAATGTTCATGTTGTCTTTTTTTTTTACTCTAATTTGAACGTTTTATAGTCGAACATTTTGTTATATATACAAGGGAAACAGTTTTTAACATAGTATTTCCTAAACAAAATACCACTAAGAATCATTAACATTATGCAACATATTTTATACCATTTTCGTTCATAATATTTTTTCTTATGACATGTAATAGATATTATTATTACTATATATAATTAAGAAGGTTAGAAATAGTGTATTGCAGAGGATTTAAATTGAAAAAATACTCACAACATAAATAAATAAAGGGACAGAAAATAATAGTCATTACTCAAGAAAAAATAAATAAAGGTCGTTTTTAATATTTATAAAAAATAATTATAAGTTTGTCTTAAAAAAATTGTAAGTATTTATTTTCATTTCTTTTGTAGGTTATTAAACATATTTTTTTAAAAAATGTTTTGAACATTTAAAAAAAATTCTTAGCATATAAATTCTCGTCTTTTGAAAATTAAAAGTCTGATTATATTTAGACACGAGATGAGAGCATGATAATATTTTTTTTGGTTTACCAAGCAGGTGACTTGGTTGGCTACGAATGATGAAGGGGGAAAAGGGAACAATAAATGTGTGTACAACGGCAGCGGGAAGATACCTTTACTATGTGCGGCTGGTGCATTTTTTGCTCTGGCAATCGCCATGGTTGTTGAACATACCTTCATGTTGATTGCAGTGAGCAAACCAAGCTCTTCCCTTTTGGCTGCATTGGACCCTGATTCTGACTTTGCCAACAGCCTTGCATGGCAAGCTGGTTTTTTCTTTATCTCAACATGGTACCTCTATTTTCTTTTCAATCCAAATTCTAACATTTGTTCCACAATATTTCTAACTTAATCAAGATCATTTGCAGGACATCATTTGCAGTTGGGGAAATATTGTTATTAATTGGGCTAAGTGTGGAATCTGGCCATCTTAAGAACTGGGGAACACCAAGAACAAGTTGCCTTATACTCGGACAAGGGTTATTCTCGGCAGCCGGAATATTCGGTTTAGTTACCGTGATTTTTGCCGCCGGTCTATACATTACATCATTAAGAGCAGAGAGAATATTACATGATCAACAAAATATCCGGCGAGAAATTTATGAAGCTTCTGTTCTTTATGCATCGCCGCCGAGATCACCTGACCCGCCGATGGCAGCTAGGCTCATGGTCGGCGTGAATGAGAATCCCATAACAAGGCCAAATCATAATCAACATACATTGGCTCATTGTTTGTCGGAATTTGAGAAATATACAAATTTAATAGTATAGATTGAGTAACAAATTTTTTTTTGTATTATTTATACTAAAATAGAAATAGGCACAAATTTTTTCTTCTTTTTCATGTAATTGTAAATGAAAAATCACATAATAATATCCAATATTACACCTATGCAAGAATCTTTTGGTTCCTTAACCCACTATCGGAGTTGGCTCCTCTTTAGCCAATCCTTTTTTTATATATTATTATTATTCTCTTTTTCTCATAAAAGTTATATTTCACATTATATTGTGAACTCTATAATACTTTATTCTTTTATTATTTCACATTATATTGTGAACTCTATAATACTTTATTCTATGGGTGAGGAAAAGGGAAAATTATTCTTTCTTTATAAACTCAATTATGTAAAGGGAATTACAAAAGCTAAAACTTAATAATTCAATTATCTACAATTATTAATTGGTTAATTTTGCAGCATTGATATAGGAAATGTTTTGTTATACACTCATATTCTATGAGTGGACTGAAACATTTAAATCATATTAAGTCATATCATTCATATGATTAATATCTAGATTTAAAATGTGGATCATGTTTTTATTTGTGAAAATAAGGGACGCAACATAGATGATGTGACTTAATATGGATCAAGAGGGTTCATGTCTTTACTTATAAAGTGGGTTCATAATAGAACGTTCATTGTTTTCTATTGAAAAATTATATTATGAACATAAACATGGACTCCTTACGTGTATTAAGCTACATCACATTTCTTCTTAACAATTTGAAAAACTTATCTTAATAAATGTAGGCATGATAAATAAAATTAGCGATGTCATATAATACAAGTCAAAAGATCTATGTCCCCATGTATTGATTGGAACATAACAAACTGATTTAATGGTTGTTTGGAAAGGGCGATGACTAGTTGGAAGGGCTAATTTTGGGAATTGATGAAGATTTTTTACAGAGGCAAGTGAGGTTTATTCTTGATTTTAAAATCATTTAAATTACTTTCACTTGTATATCATTAATTTACTTATGAAATAAATTTAGATATCACTGAGTTTGTTTTAGGCTGCAATGATATAATGAAGTCACTATTAATTTGTTTTATGAATTATATTCAGTTAATTTGTTTATAGATTATTTATTTTCTGTTATCATAGATAACATGCTTTTGTATTATTATTTTTATGTGTAGTTTTTTCTACTTTTTATGAAATTTTATTTACTCAAAAAAAAAAAAACTTGTATATCAGCAATGATGTATCATCGTTTGCTAAATTTTTTATTTTTTTTAATACCTCGTTTGCTAAATCTTATGTAAGGAAAGTGAACTTGTTGGTCCCATTGTTACCCCAAAAAAAAAAAAAAAGGGAAAGTGAACATTTCTTTTTAAAAAATAAAAAAAAAAACCAGAAGGGAAAACCATAGTTCACTTTATGGGCTTTGTATAGAATTTGTGTCAACTAAGCCCAATGGAGAGATAACAACCCGGCCCAGTCCCCGCAGAAACGAGCCTACCATAATCCAAACCCTTCCTCTCACTTTCTTCTTCTCCAGCGCTCTCTCTCTCTCTCTCTCTGTTTCTCTCTTCATACCCCAAGATTATTGCGCTCCAGGTATTTACGTCTGTATATACACAATTCAATTTTTATATATACATAAGATATTAATTTTTGAATTTAATTATCTCTTTAAGCTTCAAAATCAGCATTAGATTCTATATATTTGTCGTTCTACCGCTTGTTTTTATTAATTGAACTGAATTTTTAGGTTTTGATTGATTAACTGTGTGGGAAAAGTACCAAAAGACTAAGGAAAGATGTCGCTGAGACCGAATGAGAGGGCAGAGGTTCGTAGGAACCGATACAAGGTAGCGGTTGATGCAGAGGAAGGAAGACGTAGGAGGGAGGACCAAATGGTGGAGATCCGCAAGAGTAAGCGTGAGGAAAACCTTCTCAAGAAGCGACGTGAAGGCCTCCAAATGTCGCAACCTTTTCCGACGACCCTCCCTGCTAGTAATGTCGAGAAGAAGGTCTGTTTTTTACCACTCTTTCTCTAATTTGTTCTTTTTTGGGTATATGTGGAATTTGGGGATCTGATTTTAGGGATAATGTGTTTTTGAACTTCGGTTGATTGTTTGATTAGGAGTAAAAATTTTATGGAATTTGCGTCAAAATGAAAATGAAAATGGAATTTGCATAGAAATGAGGTCCAACCGTTGAATTCTGCTTCTGCATCTATGAATCATATGAAATTGTTGGAATTCATAGACTGGGAAATCTAGGGAGATCTCAGATGCTTTTATATGGATACTAAATGTGAACCTATGAATTCTTTAGTTCAAGGATATGTTGTGGTTACTAAGGTGGTCAATGATTACAGTTAGAGAGTCTTCCTTCTATGGTTGCTGGGGTTTGGTCCAATGATAGTAACTTGCAGCTGGAAGCAACCACTCAGTTCCGTAAACTGCTCTCAATCGGTAAAGTTGGAAATTTGTGTTGTTTCCATTGTGTGATTCACGTTCTTTTACGTGATAGGTTATTATTTATCTTATATACTTCATTGCAGAGCGAAGCCCCCCTATTGAGGAAGTCATACAATCTGGAGTTGTTCCTCGCTTTGTTGAGTTTCTTATGAGGGAGGATGTCCCTAATCTTCAGGTTTGAAGTTGGTTCATTTGATATTCAATCAGTTTCTGCTATTGTGCTTGTGCTTTTGACATTACTTTTTTCTTATTCACTGAATTTCACAGTTTGAGGCAGCTTGGGCTCTTACAAACATTGCTTCTGGAACCTCGGAGAATACTAAGGTGGTGATTGATCATGGAGCTGTACCCATATTTGTTAAGCTCCTGCAATCTCCAAGTGATGATGTTCGCGAGCAGGTAAACATGCACATGATAATTGCACGATTTGCTCTCAAGTCTGGAATTCAGATTATTGTCTGGAACATTATTTTTTGAAAATTGAAAATCAGCTCACTTAATCTTCTTATGAAAGTGCAGGCTGTATGGGCATTGGGAAATGTTGCTGGTGACTCTCCAAGGTGCCGTGACCTGGTCCTCAGCCATGGAGCTTTAATTCCCTTGCTGTCTCAGTTGAATGAACATGCCAAGCTGCCAATGCTGAGAAATGCCACTTGGACACTCTCCAACTTCTGCCGTGGGAAACCACAGCCTCCATTTGAGCAGGTTGGCATACGAGTGATTAATATTTATGTGCCTCAAGAAAAATGCTAATATTTGCTTTTGGATTTGATGTCAGGTGAGGCCAGCACTTCCAGCACTTCAACGTCTTGTTCATTCAAATGATGGAGAAGTGTTAACTGATGCATGCTGGGCTCTCTCCTACCTCTCTGATGGTACAAATGATAAAATTCAAGCAGTGATTGAGGCAGGTGTCTGTGACCGACTTGTTGAGCTTCTCCTGTGAGTGATTTTGCATTGGTCTTGACTTACCTCTCTGTTTGCATTGGACATTTATCTCTGGGATTATCTAACTTAAAGCATGCCTGTCATATCAGACATCCATCTCCTTCCGTGCTCATTCCTGCACTTCGCACAGTTGGAAACATTGTCACAGGAGATGATGTTCAAACCCAGGTATGAGTTAAGCATAATTTCGAATGCTTTTACCCACCTAACAGTGCATGTTTGATGGTATATTTTAATTCCATAAGTAAAATTACTTAGTTTCTTCTCAACGCATTCTGAGTTTAAGTCTGCTGAATATCTTGTATTGTTTCCTTCGGCACACTACCCGGCTTGGAAGGTTCATTTCTGTTCTCTCGCGTTTAATTTATCTTTTAGGCAAATGGACTGTGTTACTCAAATATCTGCGACATCTCATCTTCCTAACCCAGGGACAAAAAAAGTTGTATAATATAGAATAAAAAAAGCATCTTAATATACCTATCTAGAAGAGAATTAAAGTGAACACTAATAATAATAGGTGAAGGAACATGTTTTGGGTTCTTAAGAGGCGTTTGTTTGTGTTCCAGTGTATCATTGACCAGGGAGCTCTTACTTGCTTGCTCAGCCTCCTGACTCATAATCACAAAAAGAGCATTAAAAAAGAGGCTTGCTGGACAATTTCTAACATCACTGCTGGAAATAAGGAGCAGATACAGGTATAATACATTTTCTATGGTCATCTTAATATAATTTGCTCTGTGAAGCTTAAATGCCATTGCCAAATTCAAAACTATCTCTAGTGCTTACTGTCCTATGATAAAAAAGGCTGAACTTGTATTGGAGTTTGTTTTGAGTTTTTTGTCTATTTTTTTAGTTCTGAGACCCACGTTTTTTCTCACAAACACTGTATCTTTTACGAAAATCAAGAAAACAATACACACAAAATTCAAAATAAACTCAATCCAAGTTGAGCCTTAATGTGGGTTGAAGTGTGTATTTGCTGCATTAGGCTCTACTTGGATGGTTGTGTTTTTGGATAAAGTGGATTTTTTTTCCTTCTACTTTGTGAAAGTTAATTTTTTTTTTTGTGGGAGGAGGTGGGACCCAGAGGGAAAAAGTGAGTAAAAGCTCTAAAAATCAACTATCGAAGCAGAGCCTTAGTTCCTCTGTTGGCCAGATAGTTGAACAGTACCAGCTGCGTAGTTTTGTGGACCCTTTTCTCTCCTTGGATTTGTGAAGGTTAAAAAATTCTCTTGGTCCAGTGAAAATCTGGCCATATTAGAAGTTGCAGCTCTCAAGACACTTTTTTAGTTTTATTGTTGCTGTGTTTAATATTTAAATAATAACATATGGCCTCTTTTGCCGGATTAATTATCTATTCCATCTCCATCTTATTAAAACTTTTTGTATCTGGAATCACAGGCTGTGATTGATGCTCAACTAATTGGCCCTCTTGTCAATCTGCTTCAAACTGCTGAATTTGATATAAAGAAAGAGGCTGCTTGGGCTATTTCAAATGCTACTTCTGGTGGAACTCATGATCAAATTAAGTATGTTTTTTCTGGTTATTACATCTTCTCTTTAGCAATTATACAACTTTTACATAAGAAGGAGCTGATATTTGCTGTGTTTTGATGGCTAGGTACTTGGTTTCTCAGGGCTGTATAAAGCCTTTGTGTGATCTTCTTGTATGCCCTGATCCAAGGATTGTTACTGTCTGTTTAGAGGGGCTAGAAAACATATTGAAGGTTGGGGAAGCAGAAAAGAACCTTGGCAACACTGGAGATGTCAATTACTTTGCCCAATTGATTGACGAAGCGGAGGGCTTGGAAAAGATTGAGAACCTACAAAGCCATGACAACAATGAAATTTATGAAAAGGCAGTTAAAATACTGGAGACATATTGGTTGGAGGAAGAAGATGCTGTATTACCTCCTGGTGACGGAGCCCAACCAGGGTTTAATTTTGGAGGAAATGATGTCCAACTTCCTTCTGGAGGATTTAAATTTGGCTAGAGGTAATATTCTGGTTTACTGGTTATGCTTCTTCTCTCTTCTTGTTGCTTGGCTAAATGTGAATGTGAATAAGATTTTTAACTCACTTTGATAGCATATTTTTGTGAAATTGGATTCTGAGTAGCTTTGAGTTTTCTTCTTTGGGCTACTTTTAATCCCATTTATAGTAACATCCGTGTGCTGTGTGTGACCTTCTGCATTCTGGTGTAAAAATAAATCAGGCCTATCAGATGGTGGATGTAACCTCAGTTTGGGGACATGGTGTGTTGGCGTCAAGTCAAGTCAAGTCAAAGTCCGGTCCGGTCTGGTCAGGTCGGGTCAAAGTCAAGGTCAAGTCAGAGCACCTCAGGAGTTTGGTTATGGTGTATTGTCCAGAGTCTGTCATGTGAAGAGGTGCAAAGGCAGGTTACTGAGTACTACAATGGGGAATAAGAAAGGGTGCAAGCTCAGAGATTGATGGTAAAAGGGGCTTGGTTCTTTCCGGGATATGGTTTGGGGGAAATTGAAGGGGACGATAGTCTGGTGCAAATGAGTCTGCAGAAATCAGGAGTCTTTTATGTCTTTCATGCTTTGTAATTGCAGTCTTTAGTCTTCAAAAGGAGTTGTCCATATGGTTTTGTCACTTGCTTAAGTGTGAGAGATATTTAGTATTCATGACATTTATTTGCATACAATATTCTGCAAAAGGATGAAAGCATGGAAACAACCTTTGTTTTTCTATGGAATGGTTTTATTTTTCTAATACACATTTGATTTCTAATTTCTCCCTTCTTGATTGTCTGTCTTGTGAGGGTGGGTGGTGAAATTTACCTGCTCCAAATACGCGATCCAGATATTTCTTCTAAAGAAGAACACTGCTTGTTCAGTTACCTGGAAATTGCTGTTTATAATGTTTTGAAGAATATGTGGGGTATGTGTATCAAGCTCTTGAAAATTTAAATCCAGATGCATGATCATATGCATGTGTAAGTCTACATTTGCTAAGCTCTTGTTTTTTGCATTTTGGTCTACTATGATATGATATGAGCTTAGTGCTGGTGCTCGTTTATCTCATTTCATTTTATAAATATTATTCTTTTTAGGGTTTATATTTTATTTGGTAAGTTATATCAAGAATGTTATACAAAATGTTGCAAAGGATTTGAATTGGCTGGAATGATAGCCATTTTTGTCGAGATAATTTGATCATAAAAAGCAAAATATGAAACAGTTTGATAAGTTTCTTTTTATGTATCTGGAAACGGCTGGAAAAACTTTTTTGATGATATGATTTAAAAGAAGGGGCAAGAATTGAGATGAACGTGGTAGGGTCTTCCTTTGATTTCTAGCTAGAGGAAATTATAAGTGTCCCCTTTTACTCTCTCTACCTTTCCTTAGTGGTGGTATTTCTGTTCTTTTGATGTTTGATCTCTTTGTTTCTCTTTTTTTTTTTTTGTGATTTTTCCTATATTTGGAGGAGGAGAATTTCAAGTCTTTGACAAGTAATGTGTACAATATAAACAATTAAGATTTCAAGTCTAACAATATGGTAGGGGTTTTTTTTTTGTTTTGTGTTGGGGTGGGGAACGTAGGTTGGATCTTTATATTATCGGTTGTGAATGAAATCTTTCAAAATGTGTTACAGAAAATATTAAAAATGATCATGGTTTGGAATGAGGCCATTTTTATTGTAGTTAAGAATGAAAATATTTTTAATTTTTCGTTTTGGATCAAACATCTTTTATTAACATTTTTTTTAATTTTTCGAAACTGAAACCTAATCGAATGCGCCCGAGGGGGAAAACCCATTATTTGGAAATTTAATTCGAATGTTTATTCTGTATTTGACATTTTTACTTTTGAGAGTAATTTAATATTTATAAAACACTTGAAAAATTCTATAAAATTAAACTTTATCTAAATATATAGTATATAGTGCTTGTGGTAAAGGAACCTCTCTCTCTCTCTCTCAAGACTCTCCTGCGAAACCTCCCTCTTGGTTTCTCTCTAGCCAGTTCCCCGCAAAGGCTCCGGCTGATAGTTAGATCTTGTCCTGCTCTTATTTGTTTTCTAACTCTCTCTCTCTCTTTTTTTTTTTTTGGTCACAAATTATAATAGATCTCCCATGATGCGGATTTTTTCTAGTTTGAAGACTCAATGAGAGATATGTCCTGTATCTTTGTAGACTGGGACTTCTTTTCTCTTCTTTATGGAGAAATTTATCAACCCAAACTATATGGATTATTTCTTAGTTTTTGATTTCTTTCTAAGGCAACTACTAAGATCATTGATACACAGATGGTCTTATCAGTTGCTGTTTAAGGAAAATGTTGAAGCTAAGGTTTCATCACTTTTGTGGTTTAGTGGTCTAAGAGTTTTGACAGAATTGCGAAAAGAAAATTTATTATGTATTAATTTATTTTATTAGTATTAGTATGTGTTATCCACTTAGAATTGAATTTTTGAAATGTAAGATTTTATTCGTAGTCTTAATTTTTTTTTTTTTGTTCCCTTTCTTCAATTCTTCTTTGTTTGTACCAAAGAAAAGGGTTTGAAGTCGATTATAATTGTAATTGTCTTGACTATTTTATTATGGATAGATAATTTTTTATTGATAGTGCTTGTGGTGTTCAATTAACTAAAAGAAATTTTGCCCGATATTTGACCAAATACTAGCATTGCTAAGTTTTCTCTCTCACTCACTCGTGAACTGACAACAGTGAATAGTTTATATACTTTTTTTTTTTTTTTTAAGGATGGAACTACTATTTAGTTAATAATAATGATAAAAATTTGTTGATTTGATGAAGAAAATATTAATATTATTGTTGATTTGGAGTGGTCCTGAGTCACTCACTGGGCATTGGGCATATATGTATGAAGTTTGTTGTAGTTATGTGGTGAGGTGAGAAATAGGACAAAAAGGTGTTACGTGCCATCCTTTTCTCTTTGGTTGTCAAATTTTGTTCTCTTCTCTCGCATTTCATTTTTATCTTTAGATCCTCTCTTTCACCTACTCTTCTTTTCTTTCCCAAACTTACCCACACTCAAACTCGCCTCCATCTTTTTCTCTGACTTCCAACTTAGTCGTATCCATTAATTAATTGTATCTCGAATTCAAAAATTTGTTCTGAATTCATATTTATACGAGTTCAAGTTTAATTTTTTTAATATATATAATATTTGTATTTATATATTCTGATTCGATATAATTAACGAGTCATCCAATTAGTATCAAATCTACTTAAATTTTTTAATAAATTAATTTGAAATCGTGTTGGAGCTTTGATGGAGGTGCTTCTGAGTTGACACCGTTCATTTACACCCCACCCGTATACCATGCTTTCTTCACTCTACCTTATCCACCAACTTGTTTTACTTTATTTTTTCTTTCCCCTTATCAACTTACAATTTCCTTTTACATATTCTTTAGTTGAGAAAAAATATTAGCGTGTTGATTGGTTTTTTTTATGCAGGTAAATATGGTTTGATACCATTCAAAATTCAAATTCGAATATTAGAAATGTAATTATATTTTGTAGAAAAATTTTATTATTTATATAGTCAGGTCTAATGGAGATTAATATAAGTATGATATAACTTAAAAACACTTTTAATATTTTACAAACCGTCCAAAAAAATAAGTGAATTGAAGAAAATATGATATAAACACTCAATCTTCCCCTATTTATCCTTTTATAGCTACCTTGATCCCTTTTTTTTTCTTTTGAAATAAAAGATTATTCATTGATAATGTTGCAGTGAAAATAATTTTACAATTCCATCTCCAAATCATTAAAAGAAGAAAAAGTAAGACCAATAATAAAGAAAGTAAAAATTAAATAACGTAACAGGAAAATTCTTAAAAATCGTTAAAGTAATATATACTAATACTAATAAAATAAGAGACAATCACATGATAAACTCGTAAAAAACAAATTTAAGGGAGGGGAGGTACCTTGATGATGAAGAAAAACAACAAAAATTGTTGTGTTTGGATGAGAAATTGTTGTAATCCTAAATTGTGAATGGATGGCTAATTAATTAATTGGAACCAAAACCTCATCTATTTGGTGTGGTTTAAAGTGAGCTACTTGGATAATCTAGTGCCACTCAACAACTCTTCCCTCTCTTAAATCTCAACCATTCACCTACACACATCACCGATATTTTGCTTCTCTTTTTCACTCCTTCAAAAAAAATCTTGATCGTTCATTTTGATAGCCTACAACTGAGTAAAATAAATACTTGGATTTCTCTTATACAATTATATGTATACATTCTAGCTACATGTATTAATAATATTTCAAAATATGCACCAAATTACGTATTAATTACAATGATGCAAGATCAGGTATTATTTCATCCTCTTCAATATATCGAGCTGGAATTCTAACTAACTCGATAATTTTTTAATCAGTTCGAGTTTGATCGAGTACACTTATTTTGGTTCGAGTTTGAGTTGGAATTCAAATTCGATTTTTATTTACATATATTTTTCAAAAAAAAATATTTATGTATATTATTAAACAATAAGAAAGTATATGTATATATTTATCAGCTTGATAGGCTCGACAACGAGTTATAGAGCCAATCTTATGGAAATCCAAACTTGATTCAATTGTTTAACAAGCCAGCTCAAACTTGGTCAATAGCATACTTGAAATTGAGTTTTGACCGAATGGTTTGCAAGAGATTTACAAACTGTTTAACTCATTTACACCCTTAATATATATTAGTCCTTTTTATTACTATCAAACATTCTTTAAACTACTTTTAAATTTTTTAGGCACAATATTTCACTTAGTTGACGATTAAATACCGACTGTTATTATTTAATAAAAAATTTGTTATTTATTAAGTCGATGTAATTCGGTCCAAAAGTTACAAGTGTTACCAAGCGAAATGCTTTTGATTGGTAGGTAATAATTGACGCTATGTTATTAGTAATTTCTTAGTAATATTGGAGTTTTGAAATTGTAAATAAAATATACTATTATTGTCTGTTGTAATAGTTTTGAAATTTTTGTAGTGGTAAAGATAAGAAGAAATTGAAGAGGAAAACAATTATGCTCAATAACTTGATGGGACGTATTTTTAAATGGGCAAGAGTTTGAGATATTTTTAATGAAAGATTAGGGGTTCGATTTCTGTCTAATATAATAGTGTAATTTCATCAAATATGACACTTTTGTATTTTTTTTTAAGAAAAATTTTGGTGGGAATTTTGATTTTTATTTTGAATTGTGATAATTATTGTTCAAAATTTGTCTAGGCGCCGAAGCTCTAGTTATTCAATTTGGAGATACTTATATACACCAACCCAATCCATATATATATATATATATATATTCTTTTAGAACTCATTTCATACTTAGAGCTATGAAGACAAATATTCTCCTAAGGTACAAAATCATACTATTGATGTATATTTGGTTAAGAATGAATCACCTATCTCTCCCTCCTTTCAAAGTTTTTTTGGAGCTTGCTTTGGTTTGAAATTTTTACGTGAGAGAAAATGTAAAGTTTAAAGAGAGAAATATTATTTAATTTAAATCTTATATCCAATTTAAATTGTGATAATTTAATTTATTACAAACTTTATTTATATTTCTAGTTTATTTTTTATATTAATATTTTTATTATAGATTTTTATCTAATATTAGAGTGTTAAAGATAAAATGCTCAAGTTTTTTTTCTTTTTCTAGCTGTTTAGAGAAGATAAGGTGAGTACTTGTTTTAGTATTAAACATTTTAGGGGGAATTCTTTAAATAGATATAAAGAAATTTAGTTCCAATGCCATTAAATAAAGAATTTATTTTCATTTATATTGCTCAACTTTATTTCATCCTTTCATATCGTTATATTACTTTTACATTTATTTTTATGTTTATGTTAATATCACATTATCATTTCTCAAATCATAATGTCTAAAAATAGTTTGAACAATAACTTTACGTTCTCTCGTCAAGTAACCTTTACTTTTTATTTATCCTTTTGTAGACGTGTCGTTTTTAGTAACATTTTGTTGTATAGAGTGACGATATATAGACAAAATAATATATATAAAAATAAAAAAATAATGTAGTAATATAAAAAAATTTAATAATTATGATTACATCTTCTGCCTTGAACAAACTCATAAATTTGGATAATAGTTTAAGTGAAAAAAAAAATATTTTTTCACTCTAAATTTTAAATTGCTTTATAAAATTGAGACTACACCCTCATCAAAAGATTTAGAAAAACTTTTCAATTGAAAGTTTAAACCAAAAATATTGACAAAAAAAAAAGTATAATTTTTTGAAATCCCTTTTAAATAAAATACAGCCACATAATACATACGTAGATGTAGTTGACGGCGGAGATGAAAAGGTGATACAAACCCTAGTAGATTCCACAGCAGCAGCTGCCCACGCCCACACCACACCAAATCTTTGTCTCTAATTGCCATAATGCCCCAAAAAATATTTGATGGCGCCTTTTTTTTTTTTTCCCCCATTTTGGCGGGTATACTGTTGGATCAAAAAGCGGGATATTTTCGTCTTTTCATTCTCCCGCGCGCCTAGGGTTTTCTTAATCTCCCTTATAAACCCCTAATTTATTTTTCTCAGGAGTGTGGCCTTCTCCTGTCGGTCTTTTCTCTCTCTACATGTCTGTTTCTCTAAATCTTACCCAAAAATTCCTCTTCACTCCCACCCTCATCCTCTTTTAAATCCTCTTTCAAAAAATCCCTCCAATCTTACCCGCTTTTTTTTTTCAATCTTTTTGATTCTTTTTTAAGGGTTGATTGGTTGGACTGGCGGTTCATTTCTGTTTTAGAGTAGCTTCTGACTCTGTAGCTTGATTTGATATACAGAGCGTTCTTGATTTCATTTTGAGGGTTTTGCTTGGTTCTGCTGTTTGATCTTCTGGGTCTTGATTAGTTTTTGCTAGGATTTCACTTAGTTCTAGTTCTTTTGATTGAGTGATCAAGGAGTTTTTGAGGGGTTTTTTAAGTGATCTCTGTTTGTGATCTGGATTATACAGTGCCTAGAGCTGTTTACTTTGCTGGTTGATCATTAATTTCATCTGGGTTTGCTTTAGATCCTCGATTTGAGCTCTGATAATGGTGGATCTGAGTGATAAAGTAAGTGATCCGATCAGGGATTTCCTTTTTTTGCTTGATTTTTTTGTTCTGGCTCTATTTTTGCTCGATTGTTTCTTGGTTTTCGAGCTAATGTTCTACTTTTGTTCAACAAATCAAAACTCTGATTTTGTTTTTGATGAAGATTTGATTTACTTACGGTGGATCAAGGTCTAACTCTGTTCTGATTTCATTCGGGTTTTTTTTTGGCAGGTTTCTGAATCTGAAGTTATGAATAATAGCCCACCAACTACCCCAGAAAGAGCTTCATCAGATGGCACACATATCAAGACATGTGCTGATTGTGGCACCACAAAAACGCCTCTCTGGAGAGGTGGCCCAGCTGGTCCCAAGGTACGTTATCATCTTCAATTCCAATCCCCACCGTTTTCTCTTAAAGCTGTTTATCACTTTATCATTTTAATTTAAACTAAAAATTTGTTTGATTTTTCTGTTTCTTGCAGTCACTTTGTAATGCATGTGGGATCAGGAGCAGGAAAAAGAGAAGGGCACTATTGGGTTTAAACAAAGAAGACAAAAAAACCAAGAAATCATCAAGCAAAATCAGCAACAATGGCGGTCAACAATTTCAGCTGCAGAATAATGAAAATAATAATAATAATAATGGTAGTAGCAGTAGTGGCAACAATTTTAGCAGCAGCAGTGGAGATAGTTCAAATAATTCAAGATCAAGATTTGGTGATATTTCATTGAAGAAAAAATTATTAACTTTTGGTAGAGATGTTGCTTTACAAAGACCAAGATCAACTACAAGCCAGAGAAGGAAGCTTGGTGAAGAAGAACAAGCTGCTTTTCTATTGATGGCTCTTTCTTGTGGATCAGTTTATGCTTAAAATTAATTAAACCCCCCAACCCCCCCTCCCCCCCAAAGAAAATGAATTGTTCTCCAAATGAGAGAGTTTTTAGATCCCTTTTCTCTAGTATTAGTTTTGTATGATGATTATGATTATGATGATGATCAAAAAGTGCCCTTAAATCTTTTGTACCTTTTATTGAAGAATGGCAGAGTTGAATTTTTCATTCTTAATTTAATTGTTGAAATTCTTGATTTTGTTAAATATGGTAAGAATGAGAAATGAATCATTCCTCCATTCTGATTTAGGTAAAACAGAAAAGAATGGTTTTGTTCTGTTTTTGGATCATTCATTGGTATATTGAGGACGCTTTATGGTGGGTAATTGTAGTATATATTTTGTTAGATTGAGATGCATGATTCTTTTATCATTTGATAGAGAGAGCCTTCATTAGGGCTGTGCCAATCAAACAAAAAGGGCATAGTTTTTTTTTTTGTTAATGGGTTGGTATAAATATGATAATCTTGACCAGCTCTATGATTAATGGTTGTTGAAAGGACCTTTCTTTTTTTTTTTTTCTCCCTCTTTATTTGTTAATCCTCATATCCGAAAGGGCACTAAGCTAAAAATTCAGCATAAAATCAATAAGCTTGTTGTCTTTTTAAAGACCTTTTATTAGCATCTATTTCTTGCAGAGCTTCAATTTTAATTCAAAAAGAGAAAAAATATTATTAAAAGATAAATAGTATTAATAACACATTTTTCTTATGATGGTGGGAAATATTCATTACCAAATGATTTTAACACATGAAGAATTGGGATTCTACCATGGTAATTGAAGACTTATGTATATTTAGATATCGAGTATCTCTTAGGCTAAATAACATTAGCATAAGAATCAAGTAATACTAGTATCATTAAGTCTAAAAAAGAAAGAAAAAGAGGAAGAAAGAGCAGTATTATTGTGTACATATATAGAGGAATTTTTTGGTCACGTGAATTAAAATTAAAATTGAGATTAGTTTATAAGGTTAATTAATTGAACCCAATTAATGATTGGTAAACAAATGATGAGAATGCCTTTGGTTGGTTGATATAATGTGATGAATAATTTTGGGTGGTGAGCATATTTTTCCTTTTCGCAAAAGGTTATTATATTAGGAAGGATATGATTTGCACTGTTTTTCTTATAAATGGATTATATATACTTTCTTTATATACCAATACTAATCTTTGAAATTTAATCGGTTAAAATATATATTAATTTATAAAGAAGATTACTACAAGTCTCCATTAACGATTTTCGTTCTTAAATTAGTCATTAATTTTCATTTAATCTTTTTTATACTTATAAATAATTTTTTTAGTAATTAATTTTGACAAATTGTATTTTATGATAGAATTAAGCTAAAATAATAATTCTGTCATGGATTTATGATAGGGGTTTTCGTAAGTGCATGGCCTATCGTGCAATAGATAAGTATGAATTCTACATAGACAGTTTATTAAGTATCAACTATCACAATTTTAATTATCTAAGCCGATTCAATTTAATGATTAAGATATTCTTACTTGTTGAAGAAAAACCTAATTACTATTACAAGCCTCAAAGATAAAAACACAACGGAAGAAAAGAAAAAAAATACAAAAGATTAAATCTTCACAAAGAGATGCCTGCAAAATTAACAAACTATTAATAATAAAGAAAACATAATGTATATAAAAAAAGGAAATTTCACTTACTACCGCTGCGGTAGAAACCGACGGCAGAAATCAAAACAAGGAGATGACCGAGACAGAGCAAATGAACGGTCACCGGGCCAGACGAATAGTTGCCGAGTAGAGGCAACGCCGTGTCGAGGTGTCGTGGGTAAGCGAATGGTAGATCAGAAATGGCACCCTCAGAAATATCCTCAGCCGTGACAAGGGTCATCGTCAAACCTCCTTCTCTATTTCTCTCTCTTTTCTCTCGGCTCACTCTCTAAACACATCAAGTGATATGCAAAGGTAAAAAAGAAGACCGGCAAAGGACAGAAACTCAGAGAATGCCGACACAGAGAGAGGAGCAGCGGCGGTGCAGCAAAGGTAGAAAAGCAGAAGAACCAGAGAGAGTTCAATTAGAACTCAAAGAGACAACAAGAAGAATGAAGAGACGGTCAAGAGAAAGAGAGGAAGAGACTGCACCACATTAGTGAAAAAAGGGCTTTATCATTTTATTTTTGTAAATGATAAAGCCCCTTTTCACTAATGTGGCCGATCCTCTGATGCCACAACATAGTTTTCTCAGGGACAGTTTTTTAAATTAATGCAGTGGGGTTGCAAACTGTTTTTCCAAGAAGAATGTATAAAGTTTCCCTTTTAAAACCTTTTAGCATGACTAGGTTTCCTTTGCAAACACTTAAAATTCCGTTTTTAGATTTAAAAGAGAAACCCAAAGAGTCCAAATAACTAAGAGAGATAAGATTCCGACGTAAGTCGGGCATGTATCTCACCTCAATGAGTTTTCTAGTCACACCATTGTGCATTCTTATGAAGATATTACCAATGTCTTTAATATTACAAAGCTGATTCTTACCCATAAAAACTTTTCCTTGGTTTAAAGGTTTGAAATCAGAAAACCAGTGTTTATTGGGTGTCATGTGAAAAGAAAAAGAATCAAGCACCCAGTGATTAAAACCATCAGTACATGAAGGAGAAAGAGAAACACACAAAACCTCATAAAATATAGAGTTACCATCTGACTCAAAAACGTGGGTTTTGTCGACTTTATTACCTTCTTTACGATGTTTACGTTGTTTCTCATCTTTAATCCATTTAAAACACTTATTTTTCATATGGCCCTCTTTCCCACAATAAAAACATTTTACTTTGCTTTTCTTTCGTGATTTGGAACGACTTTTAAAACGATGACTAGGAAGTTCTCTCCGGTCAATCCTTCCTCGCACAAAAAAATTTTCACCATGAGATTTATTTCCTTTTTGTAAATCTAAATCTTTAGATTTCAAAGCATTTTTGACATCGGAAAGAGACAAATCATCTTTGCCATATTTAATAGCAGATTTGACATTATTAAAAGAATCAGGTAAGACATTTAGTAAAATAACTGTAATATTTTCATCAGAGATTTTCTCTCCAACATTTTGAAGTTCTAAAATGATTTTATTTAAATCATCTATATTTTCTGAAAGAGATTTTGTCCCACTCATTTTGAAACCGAAAAGCTGCTATTTTAAATAAATTTTATTAGAAAGAGATTTTCCCAAATATAGTTTTTTCAATTTTGTCAAAATTTCAAAAGCGTTGTCTTTTTCATCAATTTCTCGTAAAACGTTATCAGTCAAATGCAAGGTGAGGCAACTATGAGCATCACCTAGTTTTTCTTTAAGAACTTCGCCCTTCCAAGATTCTGGATACTCTTCAGGGCTACAAATAGAGGGAGCAATTTTATTTTGTACCAAAACTGCTTTCATTTTTCTTCGCCACATTACAAAATCAGATTTGCCATCAAACCTATTAGTTTCAAATTTTGGAACTGACATGTTTTAAAGGCAAATAAGTATAATTTAATGGCTTAGGCAAATAAGAGCTCTGCTCAATAAATTGAATTCGAAATTTGAGATTGATCGTCCAAAACTTACTGAGAAAAATTAATTCTTGTTCCTTAATTGAAATCCTAAAAACTAAGGTTCTTAGAAGAATAGAGAATAAAGAAATGAGAGAGAGAGAGAGAGAGAGAGAGAGAGAGAGAGAGAGAGAGAGAGAGAGAGAGATCGCTCCTGAATCCTCTCTAATTCTTCAGTGTTTTCACTCTTCACTAGAGCTATAATACCATATTAAGTCTCCTAATAAGCCTTTATAATATAAAAATAAAATAAATAATAATAATAAAATTCAAAGTTTTGAGTCTTGCAATATAATTCACGACTTGTTTTACGTGACTGCGCAGAATTTCATGTGCCTGCGTAAAATATCCAGAAACTTTTCAAACTGTAGAGTCTTGCATGGCTGCGAGGATTTTGTGTGCCCACGCAAAATGTCCACAATCTTCAAGCTTCTTGTAGGGCTTGAACTCAATCGCGAAGAGACTTGCTTGATCACATACAATAACTTAGACCTTTTTCTTGTGCTTCTCCTCTGAGAAATTGACCCCCAAGCATCTCTCCATCAAACCTTAGACTCTCCTTTGTCATTATAAGTATTATAATCTATTTAAGCAGTCAAAATCAATCAATCTATAAACATGACACTTTAAACCCAATAAGTTTATCAAAATAAGAGCATAAAAAAATTATTTAAAAAAAAAAAAAAAAGAAGCCCCCAGGCATAACATATGTTATGATATTGCAGAGTTGGTATTAAGGTCAAGGGTTTGAGTCCTGATAACGATAGTATGAAAATGTCACTTCTTTTAGTAGTAATCTTCTAAGGACGGCGGACATGAAATCTCTAATATAACGGACCACCGCATATTTGATTTACCCTCTCCTGAGTGTTGTGGGGCAAGTTTGAAGTCTAAAGGGATAGGGTTTAATAGGGATAATAGCGGTACGTTTTTTTCCAATTCTAATAGGTAACCGATCAATTATATAACTGACAGTTAATGTTAGCCACAACTGTTAAACACAATGTGTGATATATATATATATATATAATGAAACAGAAATATAAAACAAAAATACTAAAATAATAGTAAGGAAATAGAAATCAAACTCGAGTCTTGAATAAACTTCAATTTCCTTAAAACGGATTCGTTCTCTCTACCGGAAGTGCAAGAGATGTGTTAGAATGTCTATTTCCCAGGATAAAACGGGCTTCGGAAAACAATTTAGCACTTGAAACTGTTTTTCCTTCGAACTTGAACAAATTTAAGATGAACAGGAAGAAGATATATGTATGCAAGTTAAGAGAGGATGCTAGAGAATTGCAAAAGAAAATTTTCTTATTCCTTTTGCTATGGAAAACAACAGTATTTACAGATGGAAAAACTCTTCAACTATACATTGAATTAGTTCTATACACTGAATTCATCATTCAACTGTTACATTGAATTAGTACTACACACTGAATTCACCCTTCAGCTGTTTCATTGAATTATGTTGTACATTGAACTCAATAGAAATGAATGTAGCTGTTTATCGAATTTAACAGCCATTGAATCCAGACAAAAGAAGAATTTGGCACATAATTTAGTAAAATTGTGGGTCTAATAAGGCCCCTTGTTCTTTTCTAATGTGGGATTCAAATCCCTTACTTGCCAACCTTTTCCTCTTTAATATTTTTTGTTCATTCACTTCCTTTTTCCAAATATTTTCCAACAATCCCACACATGAATGATAAAAAAAAAAAAAAAAAAAAAACTATTTTGACTCGTAGTTTATGTTCAGTAACTGACTTATACATAGGAAAAGTAGGTATTCGTCTTTGAACTTTCCCCTTGTAACATATGTATACTTTACTAGCTGTTCAGTAGACATGATGTCCTTGAACTGTCCTGCTTTCTTATGTAAAGAGTCCACATATTTTACACATAAACCATTTATTGTTCAGCTCTCATGGTTTTGTTCATTTTTGGCCATGAACATGTGTTGGTTTTGCAAGAGTTTCTAAAGAATTGAGCCTATGCAATTCTCCTTCAAAGCGGCCCACTTTTCTCTCATATAGGTGATTTCTTAAATATATATATATAAAAATGCATATATATATAATCATTAAAGCAACATAATGCTAACCTTAACCGTTTTATCAGTTATTATGACAGGAATAAGCTGAGGTTTCCCCCACAGTGAAACTCTAAGTCTTACAATTAGGTTGTCCCTTTGAATCTAGATCTTGGGATCTCCAGTCAACTAGGTAGGGTTTTCCTTCATAGACTTTTAATCTCGTTCCTTTTGTCAGTCTTTCAACCGCCTCTCTATTTAACCCTTTGGTTTACGGATCCGCGACATTTTCTTTTGACTTTACATAATCAATCGAAATAATATCTGACGAGAGAAGTTGTCTAATAGTGTTATGTCTGTGACGAATATGTCTAGACTTACCATTGTAAATGGCATTCTGTGCTCTCCCTATTGCTGATTGGCTATCACAATAAATACAGATAGGGGGCACATGTTTTTCCCACTTAGGAATATCCTCCAAGAAATGGCGTAACCGTTTAGCCTCTTCCCCACACTTATCTAATGCAATGAATTCAGATTCCATGGTGGATATAACAATCACTGTTTGTTTTGAGGATTTTCATGATATAGCTGCTCTAGCTAGTGTGAACACATATCCACTGGTGGATTTGGAATCTTTTATATCTGATATCCAGTTAGCATCTGTGTAACCTTCTAACACAGTTGGATATCTGGTATAGTTCAGCCCATAATTTTGTGTGCACCGGAGGTATCTCAATACTCTTATTATTGCTGTCCAATGTTCTGTACTAGGATTACTCGTATATCCACTCAATTTGCTTACCACATAAGCAATATCTGGTCTAGTGTAACTCATTAGATACATTAAACTTCCAACTATCCTTGTATATTCAACTTGAGAAACACCTTCTCCCCGATAAAGACTAGTATCTAATGGCGTTCTTGCAATTCAAGAATCATTCTTGTTAAATTTTTCAAGAATTTTATCTACATAATGACTCTGGTTTAAAACTAATCCATCTGCTGTTCTTATGATTTTAATACCTAAAATCACATCAGCAAGTCCCATATCTTTCATGTCAAATTTTGAAGTTAACATGTTTTTAATAGATTTGACAAATTTGTCATTACTACCAACAATGAGTATGTCATCTACATAGAGACATAAAATGACGTATTCATTTTCCGTCTCTTTGATATAAACACACTTATCACACTCATTAATCTTAAATCCATTAGAAATTATTAGGTGGTCAAACTTCTCATGCCACTTTTTCGGTGCTTGTTTCAAACTATACAATGATTTAACCAGCTTACAAACTTTTTTTTCAGTACTTGGAGATCTAAAACCCTTGGATTGCTCCATATAAATTTCTTCATCTAATTCCCCATTCAAGAAAGCTGTTTTAACATCCATTTGATGTATATTTAGATTTCCTAAGGATGCAATAGCAAGTATCATCCTTTTTGAATTTATTCTCGTCACGGGAGAATAAGTATCAAAGTAATCTAAGCCTTCTTTATGTCTATATCCTTTAATGACAAGCCTGGCTTTATACTTATCAATGGAACTATCTGGTTTCATTTTCCTTTTAAAAATCCACTTAGACCCTAAGGTCTTACATCCAGGTGGGAGATCCACTAACTCCCAAGTATGATTCTGCATAATAGAATCAACTTCGTTTTTTATGGCTTCTTTCTATAGATGTCCTTCTGAAGAATTCACTGCTTCATCATAAGTTAAAGGCTCTTTTTCTAACAAATAAGTCTCAAAATCATCTCCAAAAGTTTTTGCTATTTTTGGCTGTTTGCTACGCCTTAGTTCAACTTCTTGAACTTTAGTTGGATCTTGAACTTCTTCATTAACTCGTTTTAATGAACTAGATCCACTCATGGACTTGCAAGGAAATCTATTTTCCAGGAAAGATGCATTTCTCGACTCCATAACTGTGTTTTTATGTATATCCGGAATTTTCGAATCATGCACAAAAATCGATATACAGTACTATTGCGTGTATACCCTATGAAGATACAATCCGCTGTTTTTTTACCTATCTTTATTACCTTAGGTACTGGTACAGCCACCTTTGCAAGACACCCCCACACTCGCAAGTGTTTATAGGATGGTTTCTTTCCGCTCCATAATTCATAAGAAGTTTTATCTTGTTTCTTGCGTGGTATCCTATTCAAAATATAATTACTAGATAGGATGGCTTCACCCCACTTGTTTGATGGTAACACTGAACTTATCAACATCGCATTTATCATTTTTTTTTAAAGTGCGATTCTTACGTTCAACTACTCCATTAGATTGAGAAGAATACGGTGCAATTACTTCATTTAACAATTCCATGTTGTACACAGAAGTCACTAATTGTTGCCTCATATTCTATCACTCCTTAATCTTTTTAATCTTTTTTCCCAGTTGATTTTCAACTTCATTCTTGTAAATGATAAACTTTGCTAAAGCCTCATCTTTACTCTTTAGTAAATACACATAGCAAAATTTTGTACTATCATCAATAAAGGTTATAAAATATTTATTACCTCCACGTGTTTGAATATATTTCAAATCACATACATCACTATGAATTAGTCTAGTGGTTCAGTGCTTCTTTCAATTTTGTGGAAAGATATTCTTGTCAATTTTGCTTCAATGCAAATTTCACATTTGTGTTTTGAATCGATTTGGAATGTTGGAATATGGTCCATATTAATTAATCGTCGTATTAAATCATAATTAACATGACCTAATCTACCATGCCATAAATGAGAAGACTCAAACAAACAAACAAAAGGAGTATTTTTATTGATCATGGTCATTACATTAAGTTTAAACAACCCATCGGTTGCATACCCTTTTCCTAAATACATTAAGTGTTAAGACTTTGCCAGAAGTCATCTTTAACAACACGTTTCCTTGACCTTCAATAGCAGCTGAAGTAGAATTACCCATGTAAATCTTTTCCCCTTGAACTGGCTTAAAAATTGAAAATAGGTCTTTGTTAGTACAAATATGTCTGGTGTCACCAGTGTCAAACCACCATTCCTTCAGGTTGGAATCAACCATGTTTACTTCAGAATCCACTGCAACTAAATTCAAGTCATCCACTTCTTTAGTAATGTAGGCAACCATATTTGCTTCATGATATTTCTTAGAAAAAAGATAATCAGAAGACCTGTGACCTAATTTGCCACAGTTAAAACATTTCCCTTTAAATTTTTGTTTCGGTTTGGAAATACCACCGGATGCACTGATCTTGCCCTTAGTTTTGTGATTGTTGAACTTGTTTTTATATTTCAAATTTTTACCATGTTCAACACTATTAACCTTCGGATTTGAAGAACTCATCATTTTATGATCAGCATTTCTGTTGTCTTCTTCAATACAAAGTCTAACAATAAGATCTTCCAAAGACATTTCCTTCCGTTTGTGCTTGAGATAGTTCTTAAAATCTTTCCAACTAGGGGTAGCTTTTCTATCACAGCAGCCACTTGGAATGCTTCACTTAAAATCGTTCCTTCTGCAAGTATTTCATGTAAAATAATCTGCAATTCTTGCACTTGACTTATTACAGTTTTAGAATCAACCATTATATAATTAAGAAACCGTCTGACAACAAATTTCTTTGTGCCAGCATCCCCAATTTTATATTTCCGGTCTAATGATTCCAATAGAGCTTTAGCAGTTTTATATACACAATGCAAGTATATAATTAATCACTTAATGTATTCAAAATATAATTACGACACAAAAAATCAGAATGATTCCATGCATCAACAGCAGTTACCGTTTGTGCATCATCAATATCCTCTGCCACCACAGGAACTATCTCTGTCAAGAATTTTTCCAAATTCAAAGTAGTCAGATAGAAAAGCATTTTCTGTTGCCATCTTTTAAAATTAGAACCAGTAAATTTTTCTGGTTTTTCCAATTAACTGGTCGGAATTGTTGGCAGAGCAGTAGCAACAACAATCGAGACATTTCCCGAACCAGAAGTAGCACTATTCACATTAACAGTGTCTATTCCGATTGCCATTTCAGCAGGAGTAGAAAAAAGAATATGTTTTAAGATTGTTAGCCACAACTATTAAATACAGTGTGATATATATAATGAAACAGAAATATAAAACAAAAATACCAAAATAATAGTAAGGAAATAGAAATCAAACCCAAGTCTTGAATAAACTTCAATTTCCTTAAAACAGATTTGTTCTCTCTACCGAAAGTGCAAGAGATGTGTTAAAACATCTGTTTCCCAGGATAAATCGGACTTCGGAAAACAGTGTAGCACTTGAAGCTGTTTTCCCTTCGAACTTGAACAAATTGAAGATGAACAGGAAGACGATATATGTATGCAAGTTAAGAGAGAATGCTAGAGAATTGCAAAAGAAAATTTTCTTATTCCTTTTGCTATGGAAAACAGCAGTATTTATAGATGGAAAAACTCTTCAACTATACATTGAATTAGTTCTGTACACTGAATTCACCATTCAGCTGTTACATTGAATTAGTACTACACACTGAATTCACCCTTCAGTTGTTTCACTGAATTAGGTTATACATTGAACTCAATAGAAATGAATGTAGCTATTTATCGAATTCAACAGCTATTGAATCCAGACAAAAGAAGAATTTAGCACATAATTTGGTAAAACCGTGGGTCTGATAAGGCCCCCTGTTATTTTCCAATGTGGGATTCAAATCCCTTACTTGCCAACCTTTTCGTCTTTAATATTTTTTTTTTCATTTACTTTCTTTTCTAAATATTTTCCATTATTAGAATTTGATAATTCCTAAGGACTACTTATACCGAAATCGATAAATTTGATAAAGGGTGTTTTACCTATGAAAAAAATTGATACTGCTACATTATATATATGTATATGCATATTTTTTTATTTTATATTCATTTTGTATATTTAATATACTTTAGAATTTGTATACTTTTTATTTAGATTTTTGTTAGTATTGATTAAAGGAAGATTTCGATATTAGTAAGTGAGGAGTTTATGATCAGAATCGAATGGGTAAAGAAGAAGTTTATAATGGATATGACTTGACGGTAGGTCTCTAGACTTTGGGATTGGGAAGGCCCACAAGAGGTAGAGAACTTGTCCCGGGCCGACTCTTTGCGTACATACATACACATGACATGGGCTGCTTGTATGTAAGCTTTCGGTATTTGCAATCGCCCCATTTCCTTTATTTACTCATTTTTCTTCCCACATAGCACTTCTTGTATATAAATTTCAAGAGGTGACTTTTTTTTTTTTTTTTTTCTTTTTGGCTGTAAGAAATATGACATTTAACTAGTGTGGAAAAAGTGTTTCTTTCTTTTGAAATGATGTGGAAAAATGTTTTGGTAAATTTTCTAAAACAATGTTTTGGTAAGTTAAAAGTATTCTTTTTATTAACCGATTAATTATGAATTTTGATTCATACTCACATCTTTATTTTGCTTTCAATTTTTTTTTTAATAAAAGCTCAGCTTTGTTGAATCTCTGTGGCTGAAATGGAGAAATGACAGAGAAAACCTAATCCTTTTATCTAATCTATCTATAAGGAGGGGGAGAAATTAGGGCCCATGCAATTCTAGAAGACACACAGTTGGGGCTGCAAATCCCATACTTTTTTTGTTTTTTTTTTTTTTTTTTTGGGCATGAGAAAAATATTTTAGGTGAATTTTATCAATTCGGCTAAGGTATGTATGTCCACACTGAAATACTTGTCAAGTCAATTCCAACTCAGCCCATTGGCTTGAGCAATCTCACATATATTGAGACACAAGTCCAAGTCCACAACAACATCACCATCACTATCACTCTCTAGTTGAATCATAACTCATAGATTTGATCACTAGAATATGAGTAGCATAACAAATTGAGCAAAATTGGAAGAGTTTGAAAAATACATATATATATATATAAGTTTTAGTTTGGTTGGATAAAATCAGGGAGGGAAATAGGATGAAATGTAAATCAGGACTATTTACGTTGTTTGATTGTAACGTGTAAATATGAGAGGAAAGAGTTCTACCTCCATCAGCAAATTAGCCCATTCCGAAACCTATGAATTGGGATGTAAATGATATTAAAAAAACCATTTTATCTTAGTTTATTACAATCTATTCTAAACCAAATTCGCACTCAATATATGACATTCTTAACTTTGTGTAATGGATATTCTAATAAATTATATATATAGGGGGATTGGATAGAAGTTTAAATCTCAAATCTCAATTTTATTTTATGATTTGGCGGGAAATGAGTTTAGAATCCATTTTTTATGTTTATAATTCAAATGTGAGATGATTTGAACAATCTTATATTCAGATTATCTTAAAAAATGCGATTTGATGGGATGAAATACAAAAGGCTCAAAGGGTTCTTTTTTGGTTTCATATAGAAACAAAATTGGTTAGAAATTTTATTTAAGTGAAGCCGGTAGAATTGGATAGGAACACAAATCTCATGACTTGTGAGAAATAATTTTAAGATCCATTTTTCATATTTAAAATTCAAATGTGAGATGGTTTAGACAGCTTCACATTTAGTTTATCTTGCCCTTTTTTAGTTTCATTTAGAAACCAAACTTGTTACAAATGCTATCCAAGAGTACTCATATAAAAACCAACTTGCCTTCTACTTTTCCCCAACTAAATAAAGGGAAGTAAATGTAATTTACATCTCTTCCACCCAAATCAAATAATTTTGAAGTAAATAAATATATTTCTCCTATTGGAAGTAAATTGTGACATTTCCCCTCCTCCCTTGCCCTCTCCATCCCCCTCCGCAAACCAAACCAGGGCTAAATGTTGTACACTTAAATATTTTGATTAGGGTGGGTTAAGTGCAAAATACCCCTTTAAAAAGGAGGGTATAAGCACTTTACCCATGACATTGAAAATGAACAGTTTATCTCCCAAAACATGTAAAATGTCTAAAATACCCTTTTATGTAAGTCATGCTTTGTTACAAAAATATCCCCTAAAGTTTGATATTAAAGTAGTTTGGTTCATAACTTAATTTATAATTATATTTTATTAAAAAACACTTTCATAAAATTTCTAATAATACATTTGTACTGTACATGTTTAAAGATTGATTATTTAACGTAAAGAATTTGATTATTTAAGAAAAATTAGCGTGATTATTTAAGTTTAATTTAATGAAAAATAAATTATTTGAAAGTAAAGTATTAAAATAATAGGCGAAAATCTAAATTTTTTCTTTACAGTAAATACTATTACTTTAAATTTGCCTTGTTTTTTTCCTTATAGTTAAGTTTCTTAAAGTTAAATAATCAATCTTGAAAGATATAGACTAAAAAGATATTATTACAAACTTTAAATAAGTATTTTCTAAATAACATTTTTTTAGTCTATATTCTTTAAAATGATTATTTAATTGAAAACAAAAAGTATTTTACTTTATAAAAATAAATAAATTTTGGCATTTGTAACTAATTTATTGTAATAAATTAACAGTGTTTACTGTAAAGAGAAAATTTAGATTTTCTTCTATTATTTTAGTACTTTATTCTCATATTTTATTTTTTCATTGAATTAAATTTAAAATCACCTTACTAATTTTCTTGAAATAATCAAGTTCTTTAAGTTAATAATCAATCTTTAAAGAATATACACTAAAAAGAGATTATCACAAATTTTATGCAAGAATCTTATGATAAACTATAACTATAAATTAGGTTATGGATTAAAATAATTTTATATCGAACTTGAAGGGTTATTTTGTAATAAACTATAATTTACATAAAATGTATTTTTGATAGGTTAAATATTTTGGAGGATAAACTACCTATTTTTCAACTTTAAGAGATAACATATATTTAGTCCTCCACTTGATAAGAGTATTTTATAATTAATAATTTTTATTATCTTTTAAAGACTATTATTAATTGAAATATAAAAAGAAATTGTTTGAGACCCAATGTTCATCACCTTCACATTCATCATTAATCAATCATCAGCCAAAAACTCTCATTCTTTACTTAAGACATATATACATATATATAATCTTTTTATAACTTTCAAAATGTGTCCGTTGTCAATTATTCAAATATATTCATCACTGTAAGGAACAAAGTACTTTTTTCTTATCTTTTAAACTTGTTAACTCTCTAACAAAAATACAAAGCATTTACATTTATATTTACCATTCCCCTCTCCCAAAAAAAAAATAAAAAAGGATGGGAAAGAGGATATATCATAAAAGGGGCAGCAAACAATTAGCCACACATTCATCAATAGTTGCGTTTGTTTTCTTCATTGCCAATTAGAAAGGGCCTACCACACCACAGAGTGGAGAAACATGCCATCCAGCTAATACCCACACACATAGATACTACTACTACTACTACTCAATTATTTCACACACTATTTTTATTTTTATTTATTTTTATGAAAGAATACACTATTTTTATTATTATTTCCTTACCTATCTTCATCGCCATAATGTGAATGTGAAACATGTTATAGATCAATTATTTACCCAATAAGGAAAAGGAAGAAAAAACTCAATTTTGACACGCAAATGATCATTTATTTCTCCATTATTTTTGGATCATAAATATGTTAGAGTGAATCAACAGTATTAAAGGGGTTTGAAGAAGAAATTATTTTCTTAAATAGTTGGAATGTTGAAAAAGTAAGGTTTGCATCTTATAATTGAGAATAATAAAAATAAGTTACCCTTTGTAGTAAGAGTATTTCGTGTACATTGAATTGCTAATACAAGTTCATGTCTTATGTGTACTTGTTCAAGGGGTGAAAATCCCACGTTCTATAAGTTTGATTCATCGAATAATAGATATAGTTAAACTCAAGGAC
The DNA here is from genome assembly GCA_028651295.1 of Catharanthus roseus. Taxonomy (NCBI): domain Eukaryota; kingdom Viridiplantae; phylum Streptophyta; class Magnoliopsida; order Gentianales; family Apocynaceae; genus Catharanthus; species Catharanthus roseus. Next base: position 10,698,512 of record JAPQWS010000093.1, on the reverse strand, counting down.
TTGTAACTGTTCATTTAATTTACGGACGAAATTTGAAATCTTATATTGAAGTTGATCTTTAATTCAAACATATTTTAGAGCCTATAAATATGAACTTCTCCAACAGCCTCGCCATCCCTGAAATTCTTCTCTTCTTCTAAAACTTCTTGCATTTCTCCTGGCATAGATTTTCTTGTGTTCATCAACTTTTTGTTGCAGTTCGTTGGTAGAAATTGCTTTAGGTGCAAAAGCACATTTTACATTATCGTTTTATCTTGAGAGGCAAGTGTTTACAAAATCTCTAATACTATTTTTAGAAGGAGCAAATATGTTTTAAGGACATTGTGTGTGATACAAGACTCAAATTTGTTATATATTTTCTTTTATGTTTATTTCTTTTAGTTTTTGCTATTATTATGAACACGTTGTTAATTAAGAGTATTGTTCAAACGAATTGTAAATCAAACATGTAAATCCTCTTTGGTAAGAATTATTCTGAAGTAATTAAATTATTTTTTCCGTTAGTACAAATCTCTATTTAGGACATAAAAGTAAATATTATTAACAATTATATATCAAGAACTGCATAAAAATCATAAAATATTAGGTAGATCAAGCATGTGGAGATGTTTTTGCATTTTTTTGGATATTGTGTACTCCACGTTACTTTCACATTTAGGAAAATGGATGCAACATGATATTTTATTTAGCTAGATAAATTAAATAATTTCAAATTTGGAAAATGGCAAATAGTCAAGAACTCAAATTTTCAAAAACTATGGGGTGATTCTACAAATTTCATTTACAACAATACAAGGAAAAGAAAAAGAAAAGAGGAAAATGCCCAAAAATGGTTTAGAACAAATTTCAAATGGGAGTGGATACAAAACTTTTTTGGACCCTTATACCATTGGTCCCCCTTTCTTTTCTTTGATATTCTTTTTTGAGATTTACCAAAAAAATAATTTTTTGAGGAAAAATTTCAATTTCAATAGTTATATATTGAATTATTCAATTTCAATTTCATTTTTTTAATGTTGAATTATTAATATCTATTTTGTAAAAATATGTTTGTATTATTAAAATGTAGTTCAAAACTATAGACAGTAGTGGCAGAGCTTGAGTAAAAATTTTGGAAGTTCAAGTTAATAACTTTTTTTTTTTTTTTTTACTGATTTACTTGAAAAAGAAAAAGAATTCGTTTACTTTATACATGCGGTTATATAGTTTTGAGTTTTATTTTAAATGTTTTATCATTATAATATTAGTCTTATGTTGGGATAATATTATTTTAAAAAATAAATTAGTAATTTTCACCTTATTCTTAAATAAGTATATTTAGATTGTGCGATAGAAGAGTCAAAATGGATTATGCACATTATAATATATCTTTTTGCAATACTTTTTTATAATTTTATTAATAAATCTTATAAATAAACAAAAATTTTAAAACATTACGTAAAAAATTATTATAATATAAATATAGCATAAATTATATGAAAAATTATATTAATAATTCAGAGTGGCAATAGAATTAATATATAAATTCCTTATGATGAAATTAATAATACATCAAGAATAATCTTTTTCAGGGAATATTAATAATAAATTAATTTTTTATTAAAAAATAAAAAATTAATACATAATAAAGAAACCCTTGGAGGGGTCGGGGCTCCTCCCATGCCCATAATGCTCCTCTTGAAGTCATAGTTCAATTAGTTTTAGGGTTACAGAATTTGTATTAAAAAAAAATGTTCGAATTCTAATAACAGTAAGTAATGTAGAAATTTCAACGTCTCTAATTATATATATAATTTTTTTGTACACGACTTGAATGTACAAAATTGTTAAATTACTATAATATACATTTTTTCTTTAGGCGTCCTGAGAGTAAAACCGATATTGTACGTTTAAATCTTAATGTAAGTATTGGTTGGTCTTATTAGCAACTTCCTTTTAAAAAAAAATTAAAAGAAAAAAAGCCACGTGTGTTCTATAGAAGCCACAAGTCGGGTAGCTTTTCACAATTTTGACATTTATTTGACCAAAAAAATCATGTGATGTCCCAAAAGGTGACAAAAAAGAGGAATTTTTTGGAAAATAAAGTATGACCAATCAAATCTTTCCACGTCAAAAAAGATCACAAACCCTTACTAGATTCTTCTTTGCACATACACATACATATGCATGACATGCTGGCAGTGATCTGCTGCAGCTGATCTCACGTACTACTACTTGTTCTTTCTGACCAAGGTTACAATTGTCAACTACGTACACCATCAAAGCAGCTAAGTAAAACTCCTACAAGACCGAGACTCCATCGCCAACAAATCTATAGAATTGAAGCTCCAATATTTCAAATCTCCTTATAGTATAGTAAATTTTTAAACTTAAGTTTTAATTTCGGAATAAGAATCACATCTCACAAATGTTGATAATTCGAATTCAAATTAGCCATAATGGTATATTATTAATTTATTATACCATTATTAAATATTGAATACTTTTTTGAAGCTATTTAAAAAAAATGCATTTTATTTTATTACTCTTTCAAAGTTATTTAGAAAAAAAAAAGAAGAAAAGAATAAGAAACTCTTTCAAAGTTAATTTTTGTTTACTTTTACCTAAATTAATTATGAAAAATAAGAGAAAAAAAGGACACAAAGGGAAAAGCTTTTAGAAAGTTGAGCATGAGTGGCTCCCTTGTGAAAATACTTTGACAAAATATTCTTCTTTTGCATAGGAAGAGTTTTATTGATACTCCTCCTTGTTCTAGAAATTGAAAATTATCAATGAAATGGTATAAAAAATAAACTCTTCCTTTTTATTATATTATGATAACTTAATACTACTTTCGGTCAGAAATATAAATTCTCTTAGAGATATTGAGAATAATCAAATATATAATTCGTTTTGCATTTTCTTATGGATATTTAATATTTTGTTTTCGAATATATTCTTATTTATTTTATTAAAATTAAATCATCTTTGACTCTTGAAAATAATTAAAGAAAAAGAAAAAAGAGTAACTTAATTATTTAAAATTAAAAAATATTTTAATTTTAAAAATATTAATTTGTATGCCTAAGCCCTTTTATAATTGAAATGCAAAAAGCAGACATTTTAGGAAAAATACGTGTCTTTTTGAAGACCTTCAATTCCAATTTAATCATATGCTTGCGTTGCGTGAAACACATGTATTCAATGTATGTGATTTTTTAGAAATAATTTTAGACAAGCAAAAATGAGCTAGATGACATGTCTTAAAAAATAATTAAGGTGTCTTAATTGATTTTCATATAGACTTAATGGTTATATTTTCACTTTAAAATATGGCTTTATTTGAATAGTGGAACAAATTATGTACTCCAATAATAATAAATCGATATATATATACAAATTTTATTTAATACTCTATTAATTGAATAAAGTAACAAATATTGTTAAAATTCAGTCAAAAAAATATTTTTAAAGGTATATATTTAAACAACAGATTCATTAAAAAAGGAGTATAGACATTTTTTTGGGTGAAAAAAGAATATATATATATATATATATATATGAAAGAAGAGTAAACAAGTGTATTCTAAATTTTTATTTATTTCAAAAATAAAATAAAAGAACTCCCTTGAAATTTAATTTTGATGATCAAATGATATATTAAGAAGAAATTATTACCAAATGACCAAATGAAATGAAATAGAAATTATAATATCTTATTAAGTAACAATTCATCATACAAATTGACTAATTAGATTAATTTGTCACATCCTATAAATATATAATATAACAAAAAAAAAATCACAAAAATACAAAAAGCACTTATAAATTGTCAAGAATTTTACAGATTGTGCTGTAGATGATGAAAAAGGGAGTCTTCAGCTTATACCTCGAAAATGGCTGAATTGAATTCTTGGAACTTGGCAATTTTGTCACAAGCAGAAAAACCCTTCTTTCCCTCTCTCAACCACCTCTCCAAGCTTCAGATCTGTGAATCTGACATTTTATTTTTCCAATTTTTTCCGCAAATTTTCTTTTTATTGCTTCAAAAGAAGCATAAAAAGACGAAGAAAATGGCAATCCAATAAGAAACAGAGGAGCTTCTCAATTTTACAGATTCAGATTGCGATGGTGGCGGAGGGCTATAATAATAAAATGGAAAATAGGGCACAATTGGATTCGGAGGTGGCGGCGCCGGTCCAGTTGGGTAGCTTTTGTACGGCGGTGGATAATAATACCCTGATTGAGAAGGGGGCGGCGGCGAGTAGTAGTAATTAGATTGGGATGGAGGCGGTGGGGAAAAATAGTAGCTACCTCCGCCGGAGGAGCTAGGTGGAGAAGGAGGCGGAGGACAATTGGAGGAAGATGAGGGCGGCGGTGGGGATGGTGGTGGAGGAGATGGTGGCGGGGGTGAAGAAGGGACATTACAGGGATTATCACAAGCTGAACACATTGTACATTCGATCTCATACTTTGATCCAACCCATGTAATATTTTTTCCAATATTTGCTTCCACAAAAAATTGATTATTTGATGATGATTCCATAATTAACATCAAAAAAATTAAAATAGGGAAATTGATCGCTCTTCTTGGACTGCCCATTTCTTGAATTTGCCTGAAAAAAACATACAAGGAGAACAGAGAATTTGAACTCTTTGCTTAGCCAATGAAATAATGTGGAGAAAATGTGTGTATCTTTGTTACCAAGAGAGAGAGAGAGGAGAGAGTGGAGTTGGGAAAGTGAAGAAGAAGAAGGGTAGGGTGGGAGTGGGGGAGGGTCACTTATCTTTGAAGGTACCAAGTAGAGAGAAAGAAGAAGAAGTGAGTAGTATTTCTATTTCCTTTTATTATGGGGGGGATGGTGGATTAAGAAAAAGGGTTTTTGGGGGGTTAATAATGAATGGGATGAGTGAGAGTGTTGCTTGGACTTGAAAAAGATGACACCGACACGTTTTACTTTCTTACTTTAACAGCAATCAGAACGCGCACCGAATGGCTCTCCTTTTCCTTTTCCTTTTTCTTACTAAGGATTGTGTTTTCAGCTATTTAAAACTTGTGAGAATTACAAGATTTCAATCTTTCTTTACACTGTCGTGAAACGTTCAAAAAATAGACTTTAATCCTTTCACGAAGATAAATAGGTTCTAATCTCAAGTAATATCTCATAAAATGTTTTGAGACTCATCTTCACAACAAGTAAAAATTAAATTTTATAAGTATTTTTTAAATTGAATTTAAATTAATCAAAATTGTATATTTATGACTTAATACATTTCAAAGATATCTAAAAAGACTTAAGGATTGGAATTATTTTCTTTTCTTTTTGGTTTAATAAAGGATGTATATGAAAACAAAAAGACGTAAAAAAAATTCAAAAAAAAAATTTCTCCAAATATTTTCTTTTTCTAATCTCTTTCTCTCTCACTTCTTTTTAGAAATTAATTTGACATTTTGTAGATTTTAAAAACAAACATGGATAAAAAAAGTTAGGCCAAGCACATGAATGAATACCTTACCCATGCCCAATTAGGCGCAGCCATGCAGTGACATGCCCCCAACCAAGGGCAGAAATGGGCTTTCTTGCACCCAACCAAGCTGCACTCGATGTTCCTTTCTTTTTTTTTTTTTTTTTTTCTCATGCAATTTTTTCTTGTTCTCATGCAAAATCAATAAAAAAAATATGCAATTTTTTTTGAATTGTTAATGTTATTTATGTTGTTAAATTAATTGTTTTGAGCATATGCTGATTGTAAGGTATTATAATAGTATAAAAAATCCTAGACCTTAGAAATTAAACTCTAAACCCACGTAATTGTGTTTAGAGTGTAGGGTTTATCATAATAATAACACCTAATAACTTGTTTGAATTAAATAATTCATAATTATTATAAATATTAACAAATATCATTAATATATCAATCTAAATATAATCTTAATTATATATAATTAAAATTAAACAATTAATTATAAACTAAACAAATTAAGCGCTAACATATATACATGTATTAACATAAATAATTCACATAATAACACGAAACTAACAAAAAATAAACATAATTAATTTGACTTATTATTATGTTTATACAAATTTTCACTTAAGTAGGCGTAGGGTTTAGAGTCTATAGTCCAGAGTTTAGAGTTTAATATAATAATACTTGAGTTTAGGGTTTATGATTTTTTATACCATTATAATAACTCAGAGCCGACATATATTTAAAATAATTAATATAACAACATAAATAACATTAATAATTTTTAGAAAAACTTTACATATTTTTTTGTTGATTTTGCATGAAACAAAAAAATTTTACATGAAGATTTAAATTTGAAAACTTTGCATGAGATAAAAAAAAAAAAAAATACATGAAAAGCATGAGAACAAAAAAAAAAACTTTTCCATATCTTGGTGTAATTTTTATGTCAAAATCGATAGTTTTTGGCGCAAAATCATTAAAATTATCCATGTTTATCTTCAAAATTTTAAAAATCTTAAAAATTTCGAGTTAATTTTTATAGAGAAATGAGAGAGGAGGTTAGAGAAAGAAAATATTTGGAGGAATATTTTTTGAATTTTTTCGCACTTCTCTTTTTGAATTTTTTTTTGAATTGGTCGTCTTGGAGAATCATAGACATTACTCCTTTGAGCATTTTATATCAATGGTGAAGGGGTATCTGAGGTTCCGAGAAGGAGTTGTGGAATTCGAGTTGGACTTGTATGAATATTGTCATAAACTAACTATACATAATGTTTAGTTTAAAGAAAAAGCGAGAGCCACTTTGGCACCGTAGGACGCCATCAATCTTTTTCAGTACCACTTTGAAGAGCCTTTTGTGCTCATGAGCAAATGTTCTCCAACGATGGAATAACTTTTGGCTCTGGATGATCTGATTCATGAGAAAGAGAAGGCCAAGAAGGGAAAGAGATCGAAGGATTTTTGGAGTAACGCTTGTTATATTTAAGTTTTTGTAAAGGTCAGGTCCCTTACCGAGGGTAGGAGGGAAGGAGGCATTTTGTGGTTCGCGATCCCAAAATTTTTTATTTTGTATGCCTATTAGGTTGGCTTTTCGATAGGTAAGACTGAAATTGTATTTAATCGTATCGAAGGTTGGAATTTTTAAATGAATAGTCTATAGTAACATAGTTTAGTGATAAGAATTATAATATAATGATGAAAATATTAATAGTAATTTACTGAAAAATATTACATCGATATATAATCCAAGTAATTTATCTTTGATATCAAAGTTGTATTCTAAAGCTTTATTTTGATACTGTTTATTTTTCACTTTGAAATCTATATATTCTTTTATTATAAACTATATATCTCTTTTGTTATTCAGAAAAAAAATAATCTCTCTTGTGAATTCAAGAAAATAATATGTAGAAGAAAACTAATTACTATTATAATAATCTAAATATTATTACATGCCTAAAAAATAAAACACAGCAAAAAAATAATTTATTACAGAAGAATTTCTCTTCACACAAAACAGTTCGATCCAAGAGTCAAAGAAACAGCCTGCAAAAATTAATAAATGGTTGATACAAAAAATACAGAAAGTAAATAATATAGAATATCACTTACCATCGTCGTGGTAGAAACCGTCGGCGGGAATCAAACCAAAAGAGATGACTGAAGTAGAGCAGATGAACGGTCACTGGGCAGATGAACGATCGCCGAGCAACGGCAGTGGCCGCGTCAAGGCGCCGTGAGTAAGTGACGGATAGATCAGAAATGGTACCCTCAGAATCGGCTTCAGCCGTGACAAGAGTCACCGGCAAACGAGGAGGCAAGAGCATTAAAAATAGAGTCACCAATAGGCAGTCTGGGTGGCCGGCCTGGGCATCTCTGTCAAAAAAGCCTACTCTCCAGCTGAGGCCCATCATCATTGGGTTATAAAAAGAAAGAATTAGGTTGGAAAATGGAAGAAAATATTGGGAGGAAGTTGGCACAAAAGACCTACATAATACTTACTTTTTTAAAATAAAAACCATTTTGTAAAGAATTTGTCTAAGTTCATATTAGAGGGAATGCGTTGAGATAGGATTTTATTTGGAAACAAAATAGTACCTTTTTTTCGGTTCTTTTACTCGTCATATTTTAAACATCACACTCTTTAAAAAATAAAAGTTTTATGTATTTTTTATATAGACTAGAATGTTTTTCAAACATTTCTTTCTCCTCATTATTGTTTCTATTAATTCTATGTTAGAAGAATAAAAAAAGGTTGAACTTTGTTATTAATGGTATGATATAATAGTAAAGGATAATTATTGTAGGATCAACATTGAGCCAATTATAATAAGTCAATTAAAGAGAAATTGAAAAAATACGAAAAAGAATATACTTTTACCTCTCTTACCGGTACAAATACTTTTGTGCAAAAACGACTCTCCACTTTCATTGAGTCACTATAACTGGTTCAATGTTGTTTATTACTATTTAATAGAAAAATTTTCACTAATTATTGTTTGAGAACTACAATGTAACAAGTTAAAAAGTATAAAAATTACTGACAAATAATAAAAAAGGAAGGGAGTAGTATAAGATTCTCGTTTTGGACTAACTCTTCCTTTCAAAATCAATTTATTTACTTATTTTTTGTGATGATACTCCTTCTGTTTTTTTAGCACATTTTGAACATCACACTGTTTAAGAAAATATGAAATTTTAGATGTTTTTTTTCTTATATAGACTAGAATGTCCTTTATAGTTTTCTCTCTCCTCATTATTGTTTCACTAGTTTCCATATTAGAAGAATAAAAAGAAGTTAGAATTTGTTATTAATATGAGGATATTATTGAAAAAAATTATTAAAAGTTGTTTTGAAACTATAATATAACAAGTAAAATAAAAATATTGACGAAAAATTTTACAATGTGCTAATTGTTTAGATATGAAAATTTTTGGCAGGGAGTTTTGCTTGAAAAGAGGGTATAGCCATAATAATGATGCAGAGTTCAAAGGTGAAAGGATGAGTTTTGGGGTGAACTTTACGACATTGTAAGTTGATGAATGATTATAAAGGCTTGACTATCCATTCTCTGTTCATAAGCAGTAAGATTTGTATCAAAAGCTAGCTTGTAAATAACTTGTTTGGAACTTAGAAGCTTCAGTACAAAAATGCCTTAAATGATGGTATAGAACAAAGGACCATGGCAATGTCAAGAAGACTATCAAACTTCCCCTTGTGACTCACCCCCACGATTCATTAATGCGATTTTAATACATTTACACACTTATAAATGGTTCATTTCAAAAGGATGTAAATTGGGACGAAACCAGACCTTTAAATTTTGGAGGAGTTAAAATTTAAATACAAAAATTTATAAAGCATTAAAAAATTTGAGGTCATGGCCTTCCCCACCCTCCCTCAGCTCCGCCACTTGATGTAAATTTGAGTTACAAAATTGTGACGGAAGTGTTATGAAAGATTTTTATGTGTTTATTTATTTTACCTTTTCGATATATAAATACTTTCATTGTTAAATTCATTTTCTTAATTTTTTTTTACTTTTATAATCGGATTGTTTTCATATTCATATACAATTTTTTTTTATATAAAAAAAAAGTTAAGCATCTTGTTTTTAATTTATTAAAGATTGTCTAGTTCCTTTTTCTAATACAACTCTATTATATTTTTTTAAAAATTTTATTATATTTTAAGGTTTAATTTTTATTTTATAAAATTTATTAATAATATTTAATATAAAAAATATATTAAAAGGTGTATTAAAAAACTAGATTATACACTAACTGAGGCGCTTTCAAGTTTGATACCAAATGTTGCCCTAAAATTTTGTATTTTAAAAGCTTTCAAATACAACATTTTAGTGTAAAAATTTTTAACATTCTTGTAACTTTAACAAGTTTTACTCTTTTTTCTCTTCTTTTAATAAAAATAAATACAATAAAAAGATAGTTATTAATATCGCATTTCATCTGTAATTATTATTACCGATGGAAAAATGATCGTTAGGCTATTATCGTTGATAATTTTTATTATGATAAGTTTTTGTCAGTAATATTAATTACTGATAAGTTTTCATTAATAATATTTATTTCTGACAATGTTCGTAATGGAGATATTTTGTTTGGTAGAGTTAGATAGTAAATATCGAACTTATTCTTGGCGGAAGAAAAAATCGTTGGTAAACACTCCCTCCAATGAGAAATATAAGGAATTTTATAATGTTTGAGAATATAAGTTATTTTTGAATAAGTATTTATTATATATTTTCATCGTTATCCATCTTTTCTCATTTCTTTTTATTTATCTCTCTCTTTATATTAAAAATATAAAAAAGCATTTTCAAAACTTATTTTAATTTCAATTCCCTTAATGATTTTTGATCAGCGGGAGTAAATAAATAAAGAATTGGAGATTTGAAAGAATTAATGATGATTGGTAAATAATGTGAGGAGAAATGAAGAAAAGGAACAGAAAATAACGCAAACCGCCGACCTCTGCAACTTTCCAGGCTGGAGAGAATCAGAAGACTTCCCTTCCCTTCCGTTCCGCCGCCGCCGCTGTTGACAATCCCAATTTCTTTTACACCTCCCACTTCTCCAATTTCTTAAACTTCTTTTTTACTTTCTGGAACATTTTATGAACGATTTATTACCATAGTTTGTATAGTCTGGATAATAAATTTTAATATGTTTTACTCTTCTAACATTGAAATTAATAAAATAATATAAAAGATATAAAATTAATAAAAAATATTTTATTTTATAAAAAAATATTTAAAATTTTATTTAAATATATAATGTCTAAAATATACTAAATAAATATTTAATAATTTACACGCTTATAATATTTTATTGTAATTTAGTTTTACAGACTTTTGTCCCAAGATAATTGATGTATAGCAACAGTTTGTTTTTTGTTTTCTTATTTATTCTTTTTATTTTGGATAAAATAACAAGTAGATGATTCTAAATTTACACTTTGATAATAATATACATGATATATATATATATGTCATTTGTCCTGTATTGTTATTTTAATCGATAATTTCCAAGTTGTATCTCTAATCTTTAACATTTTATACTACCATTGCATACTTCAAGGTTCTCACAGCATGTGGTTGTTAAATCGTTTGCCTGTCCCTCAAAGGCCACGTGTTATCTCTATAGTGTATTTTGTGTTATTTATTTTAGAATTACGACATCCTATATATATATATATATATATTTAAAAGTCTACGATTATTTTTGAAATTTCAAAAAATAACTGACAGATTATATGATTTATATAATCCTCGATAATTTAAAATAAATTTAGTATATTTTACGGTTGATAAATATTAATATATCAATAAATTTCGATAAAAGTATTTTAGCATCTTGTCTTTTTATATTAATTCAAGTAGAGATGTGTCGAACAAGCTAGCAATTAAATGTTCCATTTCAACATCTCTTTATATTGTAATCGATTATGTCTAATAAGGAATTTTTGTACTTTCATTTATATTTTTGTTGTTTAAACAATTAGATGTAATTTGTGACTTTTAAAATTTTTGTAGCATTTTTTTTGCTTAATTCCATTTTTAAAAATATAAAAATAAAAAAATTTTAATTTTTTAATCAGTACCGATTACCGAAATATTTTTTATATTGGTAACAAGATAGATCCGTAATTGGTAAGAACTCTAAAATCAGTCAGTAATAGTCAGATTCAAAACTTTTTTAATATAATATAACTTTTTTAATATAGTATTGGCAGTAGATGTCGAACTTGTAATTTTGCATTAATTCTCTTAATTATGGCTTCAAGCTACTCTCATTGAATTATAGTATATAATTTGGGTAGTGTGAATTTTCATTTATAAACCTAGTACATACCGGCCAAAGTTTCTTAGGGCCTATTGACTTTAAAAAAAGTTAATACTTTATATGTGGTGAGATAAAATTATGCTTATTTTGAATAAAAACTAGTGTATTTTTGTTATGTTGATCCCAAACTAATAAAAAAACTAACCTATTAAGTACAAAAAAATAATTCAGAACTAAATAATATATTAAATTTTTAAATTTTTAAATTTTGGCTCTCGAAAAAACACAGACACAGAGAGAGACATGAGCAGCAGCATAAGTGGTCAACAAATTTTGTATGATGGATGGGTTGAAATTGAAAGATTGTTCATATATATATATATATATATTAATAAATAATATCTAGAAATAATAACGACATTTATTTAGTAAGTTAGGAAAAAGAAAAGAGAATGAAATGACGCTCCTTCCAATTATTAGCTAACGGTTTGATGATAATGACACTACTACTCTCACTCTCACTCTAATTAACAACACATACATACACATTTCATGCTTACCAACTCTTTGTGACCTTTGGAAAATTATCTACCTTCTTCTTTTAACCATATTTTTTATTCTTTTTCTTTTTAATAAAATATATACAAGATTTAAACACACATTCTATTACATAATAAAATTAGTAAATCATGCACATGATGAGGTGTTGTCTAACAGGTCAGAGTTGAGATTTTCAATCAAAAATTTATATTTCAACTCCCGTATAATATATTTAAGAAAAAACAATATAATACATGATGCATATTCCCTTTTTATTATTATGGTTAGGACTTGAATTTGATATTCAATTAATTATGTAATCTCCACTAACTTATAGTATGAGACTCTTATAGTCTTTTTTAAAAAAACCATGTATTTGTTTTGTTCCTCACAACTATGAAATGTACTTTTGTTTAATTAAAGTTTCTCTAATGATTTGCATTTTTCTAATTCATAAGTTAAAGTCTTAGATCTTGTCAGAGTGACAAGAGCTGAGATCTCTTAATTGAGAGGTTTTGAAAATTTTACTCCTACTAATGCAGGAATTATCCTTCTTTTTAATAGGATTGTCGTTTCTCTTAATTTAGGATTATGCTTACAAATATTTGTGCTATATGTTTTAGTTTTTTTTTTAACAGGCGTATTTACAATGTGTTTTTATAATATAGAATAATATCTTATAAGTTTATAATCCAAAAGGAGTAGAGGTTTGGGGTAGATTAATGGTTCTTGTTGAATTGGCTTTCCTCATGAATGTAGATATATTGACTATGAAATGTCACTCATTGAAAAATGAATAGCATTTAGAAGAACATTGTGTTTGGGAATAATACAACTTTATATTGCATAATGCAAGCAATTATGGTTATCAAATAGTGACGATTGTGATTTGTCTTGGGTCCCAAATTTTATGTGTCACACCCTTTGCTTTGGACCCTATAATTGACATCTTATGAACAAAGTGCAAATAATTGACATCTTATGAATAAAGTGCAATTAGTGAGCCCGTGAACCATATCATTGTTCTACCAAAGAAATCTTATATATATCTTTTATACTTGTAGAGTCAATTACTAAAGGTAATGCGAGATATAGAATTAAAAATAAATAAACTAAAAACAACTTTCCTATCTTCAACTTTTGTTTCAAATTTAAGTAGTGGTGGTATAAAATATTATATAACTTAATAGAATTAATTGGTAAAAAAAATACGAATATCAATAGAACGTAATAAAAATAAAAAAAAAAATTGAGGAAGTACTATTTATGATTTTTTTTGCCCGTTACATTTTGTACATCACATTATTTAAGAAAAAATATGAAATTTTAGATATTTTTTTGGGTAACCTACAATGTCCTTCATAATTTTTTCTTTCCTCATTATTATTACTCTAGTTTCCATGTTAAAAGAGAAAAGATATTGAAATTTATTATTACTAATAGGAAAAAATTTATTAAATATTATTTCGGAACCGCAATGTGACAAATAAAAGAAACATAAGAATTCTTCACAATGTGACAAGTAAACAAACAGAGGACATATAAACTAAAATGGCCTCTAAATATTTCTCTTTCTTCATTATTATTTTTACAAGTTTTAATGTTGAAAGAATAAAAGATGTTAGAATTTGTTATTAATGAAATCGTATAATAAAAAAAATTCAGTAAATCACAATATAACAAATAAATAATACAAAAATTAGTATGATGTGACAATAAAAGAACGGAGTATATCATAAGAAAATATGAGATACACATTGGAAAAAAAAAAGTATGGGGCTTTTGGGACATTAAATTAGAAGTAGACAAGGGGTCCTTGTTTGGTTGGTGGTGATCAACTTGACACATGATGAACAACCACCACCCTCTTTTAAGAAGCATTTGGCACAAATTGAGCCTTATTTATATCTCCATGTTTCCATGTATTGGAAATCCCCCACTTATCCTCTTATTTCTTATATATGACTCAACAAAATTGCTCCAACGTATCAACAAGTTTCATATTACTATTATTATTATTATTATTATTATTATTATTATTAAAATTTTATTGTTCTCGGAAACAATATTGGAAGTCCATAATTACCAACTATCTCATCAAATAATAGTAATCAACACATTAATGAAGATTAATGAGATTGATATATTTGGTTTTTTCAAATTTATTCGAATTAGTATGGCAATCACCATGTTAATTTGATCAAATTTTTGCTCGGAAAACAAACGTTCCAAAAAATTTCCAATAATTCACTTACATTGAAGTTTTGTGTTTTGTGATTTGAGGTCCACAAACTAAAAGCCCACAAGATAAAGGTCCCTCCCACCCACTACTGGGCCGGGCCGGGCTGAGAAACTAATCCACTTCACTCAGTCCATGGTAGTTCAGGGCTCTTCAAACGGACATTCACTAAGTTGGAAGCCCGTAACTACTTTTTTCTTAATTTTTCCTGAAAACCCCTTAACTGCATTTTTTTTTTTTTTTGGTAAACAAAGGTTTTTTTTTCTACACAAAAGATTTTTTTTTTATCTAAACTACACAAAAGATTTTATTAATAGGCTTTGAACACTAGAAAATGAGGGTCTTTCGGGTCGATAAAGGATGCCGAAAAAAATATATATGCGAAAAATTTTGAAAATTTCTCACTTTTTCTCTTTTTGCAACTTTCTTTCTGTACTCTCTACTTTTTCAACAACTTCAAACAAAGATTATACAAATTTACACGTTAAAAAAAATTATAATTATTTATTTATAATTTAATCGATTTAAAAATAAAAAACACACCAAATTAAAAAAAATAGGACTTGCGGCCCCCGAACAAATCCAACACCATCTGCGCCCAACTTAGCTTCAAATGCAATGATTTTCAATTCTTCATGCAACTCTTCTTTTTTTTTTTTTTTTTTGGTTAAAACTTCATGCATTTATTTTTTTGTGAAGCTCGGCTAGACATAGAACGGTCTTCTTTTGTGCCTGGCCCAACTTTTAATATAAAATTTTAATATTTTATATTTTGATGCAATTTTTTATTTTAAAACTGATATTTTCTCAATAAATCTTTAAAATTATCCAATTCATTCATATTTATCTTCAAAAAATCTTTAAAAACTTTGAATAGAAGTGAGTTTAGAGAAAGTCTATGGAGGCGAAAGAATTTGTTCGCACGTCCTTTATCGAACCCCATGTTTCCTACTACAAAAGATCGGTCACTTTGGTAAAATAATAGTTTAGTGGTAAAAGTATTCTTTACCAAGCTAGAAGTTTTAAGTTCGAATTCCTGAATGTATAAAAAAAAATTTGATTAATAAAATGAATTTTTCGTCTTCTCTAAAACTTAGATGCATATGAATTGCATAAGAAGCCTAATATCTTATTTTATTAATAAAATCTACCACATAAAAAATACACATTAAGAAAAATACATTATAAAACAAACTATAATAGAAAATTTTCTAATAATGTACTACCTATGAGTTAAGGATAAAAAAGCAAATTATCAAATTGCTCGATACATTTTCTATAATATATTTGAAAATATTTTTTATAATACTTTTTTCTTTTAATTTTTTTTTCTCTAAAGTTAATTTTGTATTGGTAGATTTTATTAACAAAATTGCTATATTCTAAAGGGTCCATCTAATATAGATAATATAGCTAAAATATACTTCCTCCTGTTAGAAATATAAAGGGTTTAGATTCATTGAGGATGGTAAAAAATATAAGACTTTTTACAATTTCAATTATTAATGTTCTATAATGGCAGTAGTAACTTTGATTTTATATTATTTAATTTTTTTATCTTATGCATCTATTGTATTGTGTATGAAGAATTATAGGAAAATCGTTATTTGGAATAGATGAAGAGGATGGATCGTTTTTCCTGTGCGATTGATGAATCTTCTTATTGTTAAGTCATATTATATTATATGTAGCGAACATTAATGCATAATCATGGAACATTATTACAATAAAGCAAATCTAGCAAAAACTCAAAGAAACCTATAAATAACTAATGGAACATCTATTATATTCTCATGAAAGATTAACACATAATTTATGGAACATTGTTACAACAAAGCAAACCTAGCACAAAACTCATGGAAATGTGTGGAGAAGTCATGGAATATTAACACATAATCCATAGAACATTAGTACTATGTCATCTGAGTTAACGAGTTCCATATTTCAATTGCTAATATTTCATACTGACAGTAACAACTTTGTTTCATATTAATGGTATATTTCCTATGTAATTGATAATTTTCAATTGCTAATGTTTCGTGGAAATATAACTGTAGTTTTATTTTTCAATTAATATATTTTTCCATGAAAATTAAGTAACCATTCATGAAATATTAAGTCGTAGTGTATTTTATTTTCGGCATATGTAGGTGATAAAGTTATATGTTACTGCTTGCACCTAACACATAATACGTAAAATATTATTACAACAAAGCAAACTTAACATAACTTATGGAAATCTGCAAATAACTTATGGCACATACAGTATATCTTAATGGAACATTAACACATAATCGGTGTAACATTAATACTATTTGCATGGAATATTAACACAAACTCATGCAATATGCATTATATTAATACATGCTTTTTTTTAGTCAAAATCGGGATCAATAATCATCGCAAAGTCAAACATTATATTCCCATGTTTCGTGAAAAAAAAAATTAAAATCTAGAAAGAAAAAATAGGAAAAACGCATGACATATTAATACACCATTTATGCAACATTAATACATAACTTGTGGAACATTTCATGTGCGTGTGCATCACATATATTCACTGCGACTAGAATGAATTTTTCGCATGTTTTAATGTTTTAATTGGACGGCATCATTTCTTCACGCGAGGGCACTTTGCAAGGTGCACTCGAGTGTAAAGTATAACTTTCTTTTTTTTTTTTTCTTTTTTGAAAATCCAACATCATTTCATTAAATAAGATATAAAGTCTTATAGTACAACTGTAGCTACAAATGATGAGATATCTACTTCTAACTATAATGGCTATGACTGGATTAAGGAAGACTTACTATTACAACTGTTGCAATAGATCACTGCAACAAACAACAAACCAAACATAAACAAACAACTTTGGTTATAAAGTAGGAATATATACTTGTGAAGTTTATTAACTTACTAACTAAAAAATACGTAAAATAAAATAAAAAAAAAACAACAAATACATTACTACAAATTAAGAAAAACTATAGAGGGCTTGATTTGGATCCTTTAAATGCAAACACCGACAGCAAAGTTGGAAACAAAAAAATGAGCAACAACAAAACTAATAAAGAAAATAAAAATTGATCATCCTATCCCGGTCAGAGTGCAAAGGTACAACTAGTGATCTATTATGCATACGCATACCAGATTTGTTACACAAAATTTAAAAACAAATATCCGAATAAGAGAACAAGTAGAGAAAGTTGTTCCCACGTTTAAGGAGTCAATCACGCTAACTATCATCTGCTTGCCATTACAATATTAATTATATCTTTTATTTGCTCTTCGGCCCACGTTTACCAAATATTTAGCAGACTAGACCCCCTTTTTTTTTTTTCCAAGTGAAGAAGACTAGACGTTTGTTCTTTTCTTTTTTGGATGATGAACAAGATAGACTCTTTCAATCTTAACATAAAATTCAAACTTATTCCCATTTGTCTCACCTAATAATCCATCTAAGTCACTTTCTCCACTCCTTTGAGGTAAAAATATAGTATTACTAATAATTATACTTGTTTCTCCTTGTTTAAAAATAAATATTTATTAATTTATAAAGCACAATAGAAATAATCTTTATCAAGTCAAAAATTACGTGTTCCAACTATATCTACCTCCCTTACATATATATATATATATATATTAATATAAGGGCATGGTCCTAATTGTATTTTGCAATTTCAAATATAACTAGTAGTTTATTAAATTGAATTTTTTAAGATTTAAGAGAGAAATTAATCTCCAAATTTTTTCTTTTAGTTAACTTTTAAAAGCATTTGGTATTCATGGATGTACAACTTAATTAATCTGGATTTAACATATAACCAATAGTTTATTAAATTGAATTTTGAACGTATCTAAAGGAGAAATTAATCTTCAGACTTTTTCTTTTTATTATCTCTTAAAAGCTTTGATATTCATGAATGCACGACCTAATTAATTCAGATTTCATTTACGAAATTCATATAGAGTTTGATTCTTTACTCGACTTTTTATTCAAAAGTTAAAACTTCACTTAAAAACTTTTTTAACATAATACTAATGCAGAGCTCAAACTCCTAAATTTGTATTGGTTTAACAGTTGCTTTACCAACTATCTTATATTTATATATATTAGGGAACAAATTAAACTTAAATCCAATCCAAAAGTCAAGTATTACTTCAACTCAATTTGAGTTTTTTTGAGGGGGAAAAAAAAAAAAAAAAAACTCGTATAGACTCCACATGATAAAAGGTCACCACCACCAATCCTTTAAAGCAGCTATATCTCTCTGGGATTTGTATAGCTATGGCCCTCCCCAACCCACTTTCTTTCACATCTCAATCCCAAATTATTCAAAATTTCAAAATCTTTCTACAAACCCCCCACAAAAACTCAACGGTCTTCTACAGTAACCCAAAAACGCCAACTTCAGAAACGGTCATTTTCGCACACAACACAACAAAGGATTAAATTTCAATTTCATCCCTCAAGATAGAACTTGTATCAATTGAGGACTTCAAAATTAAAAAGTCCATAAAGAGTCCCTCCAATTAGGAGATATATTCCAATCAAATCCCTCATATAAACTCTGTCAATTATTTGACAATTAATCCCCCAAAATCAACTTTAGGGGCCACAATGAATAAAAGTAATTTGTTAGAGGGGTTTTCTGTCATTTATGCAAATTTTCCTTTCCAAACTACCGTCATTCTAGCCCTTCATGACTCATGGAAGGAGACTAATCCCCAGGAAAAATGAAGAGAATAATTCATAAAAAAAATAAGAAGAGTAGCATTTTCGACAATTGAGAAACAGTAATATAAAAAGGAAAATAAATGAATAAGGAGTTAAATAAATTAAGAAGATGCTCCCAAATTATTCTCAGTATTTGTTTTGGTCCAAATAGTTCATTAATTGTAAAAAAAAAAAACCATGTTAGGAGAAGAACTTGATTGTAACAGATTCCTTTAATTTCAGTGACTTTTTTTTGAACTTTTTAACTTTGAGTTCCTTCCGATTTTATTAGGGACGAAGTTGAAATTTATGCCAACGACAAAATAAATATTGGCAAATTAGACTCGATTTTCTTGCTTCCATTTAAAAACAAGGGCACCAATCCAAGACGCCACGCCGCCTAATACCTCATTCTCATTTGTAGTACTAGCTCCTCTCACAAAAATAATCCTTTCTTTAAATTTATATTGAAAACAAAATATTTTTTATACTTTTAATAAATCATAAATAAAAAGGTAAAAATAAAAAAATACAATAACTACATCTTAAAAAATATAAAATGACTTGTATTATTGACGATTTTTACACAACTTAAAAAGATTTATATTTTCGACTATAAATAGTATGATATTTTGAATTTTCTAATGCATATTCTTACTTCATACGAATTAATTTTTTGTTTCAATAATTTTTATTAAATTTTTAAGATTTGTAACATTTAACAATCATATTTGACCTTTTAAAAAATAAATAACAATTATATATAGTATGTTTTATTTATTATTTTGTTATGAATATAGTATGTTTTATTCATATAAAATATATTTTATTTATATTGATGTATGTATACACACTAGATAAATTCTTATATTATCAATGAAGATTATTGTATATATTTGTTTAGGAAATTAGTTAGAATATACTTTTTTCTAGGATAATTATGAATATAAATATATAATTATAGATATAAATTTTTTTAGTTATTTTAGATATTTAAAATATTATGTGACTACATCTTAAATTAAATTGATATATATAAAGTATCTTATAATTATACTTCACAAGAAAGAATTAGACGTGTGTTTTTTATAATACATTTTATTTCTTAAATTTATCTTTTTTATTAAGACTTAATTTTTATTTAATAAATTTTTATTAATAAAAATATTAAAAGAGTGTTATCTAACACTCGCAAATAAAAGATTAAATAAAAATATTTAGTTAAAATAGAAAAAGAAAACAAAAATTAGCAATTGGTCTGTTAAAAAGAAAAGATTACTATAGTTAAAAGGAGAAAGGAAAGAAGAAACATCCTAAAACCCACAGATACAGATACAGCTACAGCTCCAGCCAAGCTGTCCCCTCGTTTCGTCTCCGCGTTTCTCTTCCTCCTCAGTCTCTCCCCATACTATATTCTTTCTTAGAAATATTCTCCATTTGCGTGTGTAAATTCCTCTATTAGTTTTTATATACATTATTAACTACATAATTTTAGCACAGCAGCTCTCTCTCTCTCTCTCTCTCTCTCTCTCTCTCTCTCTCTTTAATTGAGAGATTTTTTTTGAATTCAAACTCGTCATTCATTTGATTCAAGGAACATGGCAGCCATGTCTTCTCTCTTCACCTTCTTTCTGTTCTTTCTCTCTCTAACTACGATTCATCAAGTAAAACAAGTTCAGGCCCAGCCATCAGTGGCCCAAGCGCCGCCACCAGCGTCGGATTCATGTAATGGGGTGTTTGTATCATATACTTATATGACAGGGCAGAAATTGCCACCGGATCTAAAAACAAATTCCGTAAGACAGCCATATAGATTCGAATCTCAGCTATTTGTTATCAATAATGGTCTCCAAGACCTTAAATCTTGGAGGGTTTTTGTGGGGTTTCAACATGGCGAGTGGTTAGTCTCCGCCTCAAACGCTGTTTTAGCAGATGGGACTTCTTTGCCTGGAAGTGTAGAGAATGGGACTGTTTTTGCTGGGTATCCTAATTCGGATCTTAAGACTGCTATTGAAACAGCAGGGGATCAAACTCAGATGGGAGTAAGAATTGCTTTGGTTGGAACCCAATTCGGAGTTGGGTCGCCGGGTGTTCCTATGCCTCAAAATATTTCTTTGGTCAATGATGGCTGGGTTTGCCCTCGTCCCACTATGCAAGGTTTCATTTGCTTCCATATTTTGTTCTTCTGTTCTTTCCTTTTTGGTAAAATTGAGCATATTTAGTTGATTATTTGCCTCTTCTTTAATGGTTTTTTGTTAATTCATAAATCTCTGTGTAGTTGCTAGCGATTGGTAATCAAAGAAAAGAGTGATAAAGAGCTCACTGTTTTGTTTCTCTATTTTTCTGGGATATAGTTTGCTGAAAAATTATAGGCGAGGTAAATGGAGAATCTAGGAGGATTTTGATGATGAATTTTAAGAGATTTTCCCGAGATCTTTTAGCTATTCTGGTAGAGGTTTTCTTGGATATAAAATCCTATAGTTTCTGTAGTTTTTGTTTTCTTGTTATTTTGATTATGTCTGTCTAAATTTAGATGGCCTGTTCCAGATGAATGATGATTTGTGCAAATTTTCAAACTTTTTGGAGCAATGGAAATTTTCAAACCTAAAAACTAGAAAATCTCCCTTTTCAAAACCTCTAGTAGTAATGAATATGAGCAATAACAATTCAACAATCTCTCCGAGCCAACCACAAGTTTTTGACTTGACGTTTGGTAAGGAATATGGACTCGGTCACCTCAAATATGAATGAAAATTGTAAGGGATATACATACATTACTGGCTACTAGGAAGTTGGTCTAGCTTCGGACCATCACACGCACCAAGTTCGGCTATTGAGACTATTGGGGCGGCAAAGATAAATGCAAACTCTGCAAGATAAAAGAGAAAAAGAAAAAGCATTTGATTCTGATATTTGCAAAGAAAAAAACATTTGATTCTGATGTTTGCAAAGGGATGCATCGCTTTTTCTCATTTGTTATATTGCTTATGTGCTGTAGTATTGCTCTTTGATTATAAAACTGAATATGGTACACATCTTGTATTTTCTCAGGAACAAGGGTAATGCAAGTCTGTTGCGCACAAGATCCTAATTTTAAACCAAACGTAACAGTTGATGAAGAATTTCTGCCGCGTCAAGATGGTGATCTTACGATAATGTATGATGTTACCAGGACATATGAATCAAATTACTGGGCACGAGTTACAATCGCTAACCATAACCCCCTTGGCCGTCTTGACAACTGGAAGCTAAGCTGGGACTGGATGAGGGATGAATTCATCAATAGCATGAAGGGTGCATATCCCTCTGTTGTTGATTCATCAGATTGCATCTTTGGCAAGCAAGGCCAGTTCTATCAGGCACTCGACTTTTCCAACGTATTGAATTGTGAAAGAAGACCAACTCTAGTTGACATGCCTCTTCAAAAAACCAATGACTCAACCATGGGTATGATACCTTTCTGTTGCCGGAATGGGACAATTTTGCCTCCATCTATGGACCCAAGCAAGTCAATTTCAGCATTTGAAATCAATGTCTACAAAATGCCACCAGATTTGAATCGTTCCCAGCTTAGCCCTCCTCAGAATTGGAAGATTAGTGGCAGATTGAACCCTGATTATGTATGTGGTCCTCCTGTTAGGGTTAGTCCCAGCCAATTCCCCGACCCTGCCGGTTTGCTTTCGGATACAGCTGCTGTTGCAAGTTGGCAAGTGGTTTGCAATATAACTCAGCCAAAGGGAGCTAGCCCCAGATGTTGTGTATCCTTTTCTGCTTACTATAATGAATCCATCATCCCGTGCAAAACTTGTGCCTGTGGTTGCCCTTCTAATGCTGCCCGAACTTGTAGTGCGAATGCCCCAGCACTAATGCTTCCTTCCCAGGCACTTCTCATCCCATTTGAAAATAGATCCCAATTAGCCACAGCTTGGGCTGGTCTTCATCATTTTCCAGTCCCGAATCCATTACCTTGTCCCGATAACTGTGGAGTGAGCATCAACTGGCATTTGGCTACTGATTATCGAGGTGGATGGTCAGCAAGGCTTACAATCTTCAACTGGGATGATATTTCTTTTGCTGATTGGTTTACTGCAATTGAATTGGACAAAGCAGCACCTGGTTTTCAACAGGTATACTCATTCAATGGAACTTTTCTTGATGGTATCAACAACACCATTTTCATGCAAGGCCTTCCTGGCTTGAACTACCTAGTGGCAGAAGCTGATGGAGCTGATCCCAAGAAGGACTTTCGCGTTCCTGGTAAACAACAATCAGTGATTTCATTTACAAAGAAGGACACTCCGGGGATTGATATACCCGGTGGTGCCGGATTCCCAACTAAGGTTTTCTTCAATGGTGAGGAATGCTCCCTGCCAAGTATTCTTCCATCAAACGATTCTTACAAAATGTCCTCGTCTGTGATCATTTCCATCATATCCACACTCCTAGTTTTCATCTTGATGCAGCAGCAATAGCCATGAACGACGAGGATTGATTACCCTGCTTATTCATTTATTCTTTTCTCTGGATGAATCAACTGATGAATTTGTTAAGGAACTTTTGGATCTACAAACCAGATGATAAGGACCAACCCTTTTTTACAGGCCTGGATTCTTTGGTATGGTGAACATTTTTTGTGCAGGATTTGCAGCCATTGTTGGGTATGGCTTTATACATTGTCATAGTCGCTCTTGTAAAAATCGAATTTTTATCCAGTTTGATGAGATTACATGTTACCAAACTTTCGAATCTCTTGTTTTTTGCCCTCTACGGTACTCTTTTTTCCTGCAATTTATCATTAGTCTCCGAAAAATAACCAGGTTTTTTTCAAGTTATACAAAAGAAAACTCTCTCTATGGAAGGCTCTTTCCAATTAGTAATTAGAGCATTAACGTATCTGGTAATCTTTTTATCATTTTTAATTAGTGAGAATAATTTGGATTCGGCTCGAATAAGTAAAAGACTAACAGGAATCAAGAGTTTAATTTTTAATCAGAAAAGAATTATCAAATGGGATGAGTCTAAATTTAATCTAACGGCATAAATAAAATTTTCACCAATTTTAAGTTTGCTCCTAATATTATGAAAAAAAATACTAACGGATTAAATTAAATTTTGTTATTATAGCCCTACTTACTGAGATACAACAGGACCAGCGCTTCTTGTCCTTCCATATAATAGAAGTATGAAACCAACCTTAGGTTCATCTTTTGCCAGTGGAAATGTTTGCTTTAAAGGCTCAAGGAGGAACAGAGCACTGCAAAGTAGTACCATATTACAACATGGATGTTTTGTCTGGTCAATATCAGTAATCATTTCTTGTTTTGTTGTTAAGAAAAACCAAAAAAAAAAAAACATTGTTTTTTCCAAAAATAGAATTAGAACAAGAACACCCCTCTCAAAAGGAATTGTCTTGATAGATTTATGAAAATAGAATAGAACCAATTGGTAAAGTGTACACTGCTGGGAAAATGAGTAACAATATTTGCATAATATGATTATTATGACATAAGTTGGCTAATAATAAACACAATTGGAACTTGAAAAGAATATATATATCCAAACACAGCTCCTAAAATGATCAAACAAAATCTGTACATTCATATAAAATCCTGCTAACAGAAAGCCTTAAGATTAGAAAAGGACTTTGACAAAGTCTGCTCAAATATTAGAGAACCTTTTTATCCCAAAAACACCAAAGATGATCTGCAGCCACAAATACCCTTTGTTCCAAGCAATTTCCTAAATGTATTTTTCTTAGCTACAATCACCTACCTAAAAAAACCAGTCAAAATTTCGCATGAATGCCTTTGCATATCATGCAGTAGCAGTATCGTACACAAATGAACCATGTCTTCTTTCTTCCAAACCGAGATTCATCTATGTGCTTTTCACCTTTTAAGTGCAAAAAAACCAAGTCTGATAAAAGCTATTCACACTAGAAAATGCAAATAATTTAATAACTAAGATAAATTTGCGCAAGTGAATAAAAAAAAACTTGATTCCCCCTGCAGAATTGAGATCATCTTTAGCTATGTACACCACTAACTGCAATCTGAAGTCAAGTATATAGTATTGAGGGCGCCACAGCATCATAGATCCAAAGCATACCCATCAAATCCGAAATCACTTTCAACTGACCCGATACCTTCCTGTTGTTGTCACATAAAAGAAAAAAAAAAAGAGTGATAAATAGACAGATTCATGTAAAAATCTAGAGTAGGCAGCAGAAAGGATTGGGAGGACTCTAACCTGCTTTAGAAGTGCACTCATAAGATCGTCCTGACCGAATTGCTGGGGAAACAGATTTGTCTGGCAGTTTGCATCAGGATGTCTTTCAGACTTGATCCTTAGAGAGTTGTCCACCATATATGAGCTAAACTGTTGTCCAAAATTTGGAGGGTTATTCTGTCCACCTTCCAGGCTTCCTTGTATACTTGAATGTTGTGTGCCATCAAAGGTTGACCCCACATTCTGCAAACCCCAATCCTGAGTTTTGTGTTGTTGCAATTCGCTAAATATATCATAACTAGAAGGAAACCCTCTGGATCCTTTTCCTTCCGAATTAACCTCTTCTTGCATCATCCCTTTAGGTGTAAGAGAGGAAATTCCAGAATTACTTGCATGAGGAAATGTAGAACCAGGCAATTCTGCACTATTGCTCACGGAGAAATCTACCAATGAAGATGTTTGGGAAACAGGAGTATATACAGGCCCTCGAACACTGTCAACAATACCATTCCGTCCTAGCACTCCACTAGGGATCCCATTTGACAGGATAGCCTGCCCTACAGATGATGGAAGTCTAGAAATTTGACTGGCATTATTTTCATTTAGCATCGGTGCTCTAGACATTGGCTGAGTCATCTGCATAAGTAAAGTGTTTCCTTGACTTGCCTGTGAACTAACTTGCATGTTAATGCCGCCAAATGTTTGTGCAGATTGGTTTAAACTTGCCAGTTGTTTCGGTTCCATGTTTGTTGGGATCCCATGGAGCAAGCTTATTTGCTTAGTACTGCCATTCAGTTGTTGTTGGCCCTCTCCAAATCTTAATTTATGAGGTTCAAAGCTAAAAAGGTTCCTTTGATCTACCACAGGCATTGAAATGGTAGGTTTGGAGGTAGGCCTACCAATCGCTGCAGCCTGAAGCGAAGCAAGACTTTGTGCTGGGATTTGACCTGTAGCAGCAAGAGCTTGAAAATCAAGCCCATTGATTGAAGACATTGATCCAAAAGTTGCATCTGGGGTCCCCATAAAAGAATTATTTAGTCCATTCTGGTGCTGTGATACGCCACTCACCCTTCTAAGATACAAGCGATATTTCTGCAAAAGAAGGATTCAATGTGAGTAATTTCAGAAATTTGTCTATTATGTGACAAATCCTCATCAAGAAGATTCTGACTCTATATGTGACATATATTCATAAAAAACTCCAAACAAAGAAGGAACAACTAAGATATCTTACTTGAAGGTGGCTGGCAACATTCTCCCTCGTCAAGCCAGGGACATTCATCAATTCCAGAATTTTCTTCGGGACAGCCTCTGTGACACAACCATTTATTCCAACATGGTAAGTCGATTAGAAAATAAAATGCAAAAAACACGAGATGTGCTGTCCAATAACACAATAAATAAGAAACAGCTGCTTATGGAAGAGTATCAAAAAAATCAGAGGTGGCTTAACTGAGAATTTCAGTTGTTGGGTAACAAAATAAAAGTGAGAAAGCAAAATGCTTAACACAAACAATGAGTAGATATTAAAGAAAGAAAACAATGGTAATATAAAAACTATTAATAAGGAAGCAAGGGACTTATGTTATCACCATATTATGAGGATGATAGATTAGATAATTGCATCAATTGCAAAGTTATTTTAACGTCCAAAAACAAAACTATAGATTAGTCATCTAATGTGAACTTATGGAGCACTTTCAGTGCATTATGCAACAATACTAACTATTGAGACCATGTCAATAAAATAATGATAACACCAGTAACAAAATTGACAACTATGCTGTCATTGCAATGTCCGAAAGCTTGTTAAATACAAAACCAGATTCACCTATGAGAAAACGTAGCCGGTCTGCTGTTACCGTCTTCATAATCAATAAACATGCTTCAATCACTATCATTTGAGCAATGTCACAACACATAGCAAGTAGTAGGTTGAAATTATTATTATCTAAAAATAGCTTAAGAACAAAGGGGTTGCAACGAAACAAGGTCCTAAGTTCTTAATTTATCAATTTATCCAATGCATAAAAAAATTAATTTTGGAAGAACAAAGTAACACAAGAAAAGGAAGTATTTCTCCATTTGGTACGTAAATGGGATGAAAAGGAGATGAGAATTAATCCATAAGTTCTTACTGTCAATCCCAAGTTGATTAACTGCTGCAACAAATTGCTGATGGAGTTCAACCGACCAAACCACACGTGGTTTCTTAAGTGTAGATGAATCGTCCTTCTCCTCTTGATCCTCTTCATCATCCTTTCTTTTCTTTGAGTTTTTCCAATTTCCTTCATTTGCTGAAGAGGAATAATCAACATCTTCATTGGGTTTCTGTTGCCTTTCACCATCTTCCACACTACCAGATTGCTCATAATCCTTTTCCTTCCATTCATGCTTCCTTTTACGAACTACATGCTGCCATATATTCTTCAGTGCCTCAATGCGAACAGGCTTTATTAGATAATCACAAGCACCATGAGTAACACCTTTCATCACCACATTTTTACTGTCATCTGCAGACATCACTACAAAAACCACGAAACCAGATATAAGATTCCTATCACTGTCAAGAAAATCCCACTAAACTAATTTCAGATCCCAATAGAACAATATACTTACTGATAACAGGCAAGTCCATTTCTAGCCCAACCTGCTCAAGAAGCTTGAAGCCGTCCATGTCCGGCATGTGAACATCACTTATGACGATGTCATAGCCATTTCTGTTGTCCCGGAGCAACTTCAGTGCAATCTCTGCTCTATTGCATTTGGTGACTGAAAATTTCCAAGATTCAAATCATTCTATCAAATACTTAACACTAATAATAGTGGAAAAATAACAACAGATCAGCTAAACTATTACTAAAAAACAGATTATTTCAATTCACAGAATCTTTTAGAACTCAAGCATTCAAATGGTAAAGGGCATGAATATATTCTTGGAGATCCAAAATCATGGTAAACTTCCAATTGAAACTGTGAAAGCAAAAACCAAATCCCACCTATGAAATTTAAATCTTTCCATGGATAAACAATAACAAGATATGATTTAAGGGTGAAAAATAACCTAAGAAAATTGTATGATTTTTTGTCCTAAACTCAAAAAGTGCAAATTACAAGAAGTAATTCTCAACATATACAACAATTACAAGCAGTGAATATACCAAATTGAACAAGAAATCACGAAGAGAAAACAATTAAGAAATCAAACTAAGTCAACTGAAAAACCAAATCCCTTCAGACAATATAAAGATAAAACAAATCTTTATGCAGATTTTATACCTTCATAGAGGCAATTTTTAAGCATTTTCTCCAAGATCCTTAAACAAGTGGGGTCATCATCCACCACAAGTACTCGGAGACCTGCCGGAAACTGGTCGGAAACTCCATCACCACCAGACTTCCAAGAAGCACTTGAACTAGGTACAGCCATGGATTTTACTAATTGACCTCCACCAAGATTCATTTTTTCTTCAATCTTCAATACTTGCTCATGCAAAAATCAATCTTTAACACAAAACCAACAAAAGTAACACAAAATTTTCACATACTCTTGAGTCTACATGCAAAACAAGAACTATTTGAGGTACCCAAGTTCAAGAAAATCCAAGAAACAAGACTGAGAATTTTAAGGAGAGATTTTTCTTTTTGCAGTTTTGGGTTTGAGAGAAAAGGGGAAGAATTGGATGAAATTGGTCAGAGGTATTTATATTTGATGTTTAACATGTGTAAATATGAGCGATTGAGATTGAGGACATGTTTGTGCCTCTGCTTCTGCATAAAGGACTTCAATTTTTAATTTTTTATGGGTTATTTTAATTTATAATTTATATTTCTAAAATAAAAATTCTTTTATTGGGGATATTTTTATTTATTTATCTTCTTTCATTTTTGGCTAGTGGGTCTATTCCTTGAGTGTGGATCCAGCTCATTTGTGAGCTTAACTAACCCCACGCCAGCCTCAATCATATAAAATATACATATTATATTTATATATAGGTATACAATTTTATTTTTTGGAAAAATATATGTATACAATATATTGAATGAATATTCCTAGGTGTATTTATCCCCCCAAAAAAAAGAATATACTTAGATTTTTTTTTTTAAAGGATATACTTAGGTTATTATACTATTGTAAAAAAATATTATAAACAAATTTTAAAAAATTGATAATAATTATTTTGATTCCCATAAATTTTTCCCAAAAAAGTTTAAATAAATTTGAGTGAATGGCAATAAATTTGAAATTCATATTAAATTTTGGAATTTAAATTGAAAAGATCTTTTGATCATTATTAGAGAATCAACTAATTACATCTTTTTCTCAATGGTAAAACAAATATGTTTACTTTCCAAATCTAACTAATTACATCTTTTTCTCAAAGTTGAAATAAATATATTTACTTTCCAAAACTACCACATCCGTTCTAAGTTATAGTAGTAGTTTAGAGTATTTCCTTTTTAGTTTTGAGTTTAATGGATGATAATTAATTGATATCTTTAAACTTATTTTTAAAAAGATATTCTTAATTTTTTAGTGATATATGATATTAATCTATTTACATGTATTGTCTTGGAATTGTTCAATTGTGACGGGTATTATTATCCTCTAGACAAAATAATGAACGTTTCGTAAGATTACGAATATTGTTGATCAGGTAAACTAAAATTTAAATAGTCGATAGATGTGTGTACAGCAAAAGTTTGGATGGTATCTCCAGTTCGGGTGACTTTTTATTTGCTTTGACAATAAAAGAACAAAACTTTTTCTTATACTGATTTTTCCATTCCCAATTTGTTTGGAAAAATTACGTTGTATTTTTAGATTTTGTGAGAAATTTCCAAATTCGGGAACTCCTTCCTTATATACCTTATAGTTTGTCTTTGTAATTTTGTATCTAAATAAATACAAAATAAAAGCAGAGTTATTTATTTTATTTTTTATTTTTATAAAATCTATACATAATGGATTTATGTTTTATATATGCAGTCAGAATTGTCAAATCACCTCTTAGTAGGTTCAAATCCTATCTTCTATAACATTATTAAAAGATATTATAAAATAAAATGTTACAAAAGATTTTAGGTAATTCTCATCTATCATATTGTACATATTTTATACATTCTTGTTTATTTTTCGTATGTATATAATTATAATTCAACTATATTATATGATTATAAAATTATTATTATTGTATTTGTGACAAGACGCAAAATGAATTGGTAAAGACAAAATTTCTTTTTACATTTTCTAGAAAATGTGAAAAGCGTGTTTAACATGCATTTAAGAATAACTTAAATATAAATACAAACAAGTTTTGACAAGAAAGAAAATATATTATTATCACTAGTATATGGTATATTCATTCCATATGGTGATCCAAATTAGACAATTGTTGAATACATAATTAATGGAAAATAGACAATTATTACCAATTTTATAGTAAACATTATTAGAAAATGTCATACGACACAAACAAAACATCCATTGAAATAATGCATATTTTAAGCTAAGTTTGCATCTTAAGATGATTAGGATTAGAGCTTAAGCACATGATTTGCAGCCAATTCTGTTTCCCCCATACCATCATCATCTATCTATCCCACCAAATAAATACTGTGGATTTTGCATTGAATTAAAGCCTATGGTAAAATAATTAATCATAGAAGATCTCAATTTTAGGACCAAGACTAGCCAACCCCATGTGTTTTGCCAACTTGTACCATGCAAGCAATGAAAGTACATGTCGAAATTATTTACGGCGCCGTTTATGGTTTTGTTTGCATTTTACGAGTCAAGTAGGAGATAATATATATACCAAGCAGCTAATCTTTGCTTTATTGCTTACCATTTGCTTCCCACTTTCACTTCAAAATATATATATATATATATATTATGAACTCCTACAAATAAACAATATTAATATTACTAATGCTTTTATATTCCAAAAAATATAAAATTTTATATTGTAATCGACTAAAATCGTCTAATTACAAATGTCAAAAAAATATATCTAATAAAGTTAATGAACAAAAGATTATCAAATACAGAGAGCAATTATAATTTATCATACTTTTTTGAGTATCAAGTTCATATATATTAGTTGGGGCCGTGGCCCTTTCAATTCTCTTTTTTTTATTTTTTTATTTTATGGTATATATAAAAATTTGTGTATTTGGTATCATGTTGGCCGTTTTCATTTTTTATAACTTTTTATATAGTGTTTATAATTTGTAATTTTAATGCGAAAATACATTTTATCATGTTAGTCCCATAAATTAATTAAAATTAAGTATAAAAATAATAGAAATATTAGCTATTTATAGTTATAAACTATTTTTTATTTTTCTTTTTATAACCATAAATTTATTTTATCTTTTTCTAACTATTAACTATTTTTTTTTCTCTTTATAGTCACAAATTTTTATATTATCTCTTTCGAGCTATGAACTATTTTTGCTTCTCTCATTACAGTTATGAACTATTTTATACCTCTCAAATATATTCATGAACTATTTTGAATAAATTGCTACATATGAAAGATTAAAAATGGTTCATGACTAAGAAAATATAAAATCAAAATTTGTGACTATAAAAAGAAAGTGAAAATAATTTGTGACTAGAAAAAGGATAAAAATCAAAATTTACACTTATAATAGTTTATTACTAAAAATAACTAATATCTAGTAATAATACACTAATATTATTTTCTCAAGTTAACCTTTTGTATTTGAATTTTGTTCTCGGAATGCTGAGTCTATATATATTAATATATATAATTTATGTATATAATGTTCTGCTGAAACTGTCGTTTACTTTTGAGAGCTCTGATAAAGCTCATTAGGGTTCTCTGCAATTTTGGTTTTCTTTAATGGCGTCCAATCTAGAGGTCAAAAAACACAAATTGCTTCCATTCTTTTGTCTTTCAAACTTACTATACTTTTTTCTGTCTGATGATTCCCGTGAAGCCCTTAACCAGAAAAAGATCCCTCTTACAATTACAACTGCATCTTCTCTTTCCTTTTCCAAAACTAGAACACTTACCCTTCTTTATTAATTTTTTTTTTTATACTCATGAAAAATACAGATTCTAACTAATTCGCACTCTTTTTATATCCCCGTATAATCTAACCTGTTACACAGAGTTTAGCGCCTAACTTAAATATTTTACAACACCATAATAATGTATAATTTTTATTTACTAACTCTAGAATAATATAAAAATATATTGATCTGATCTTTTAAGTAACAACTTATTAGTAGGTGATCTTGTATTAATAATTCAAATGTGTATTTTTACTACTCAGCAAGTATCTATATAACGTGCATCAATAATTGATTCAGTTATTAAATAGTTTTTATGTGAATTAGATTCATATATAAGAATTTAGTATTTTTAGACATATATTATGAATCACGTTTATATGTAACTCTTAAATTATATATTGTAGACTATGTCATCAAATAATTAAGTAAATTACATCTCCTTTTCAATATAAATGGAGGACTGTTTTATTTAGACGATGATGTATCTTAATTAATAAGTATATGATTCAAGGAGTACTAGTACTCATATATATAGATCTTATTCATAACAAATTTATACATGTAATCTCAACAAAATTTATCAGCAATGATAGATTTATTATTGACCGACATATATGTTTTTTATAGTTGATTTTAAGAATATACTAGTTGATTAGTGACATTATTCATTAGTCTTTACTAATATATTCTTATAGTACCTACAATATAATAGGATTGATTTCAAGACTGTAAAATTACTATCTTGAATCTTGATATTCACAATATAATAATTTCATTTTCTCTAAGAACGATACTTTATAAATACTATACACAAAAGACCTCTAGGGTAACAAACAAGTCAATCATATACTGCATTTACTTCCTCCTAAGTAGTGTGTGGGCACGAGGGAGGGGAGGGAAAGCAAGCATATATGTTGTAGTTGGGAAGGTGGGGAGAGGAGAAAGAGGCACGTTATGTATAATGCAGGTTAAATTTGTTCAAGAGGGTATTGTTCCAACAATCTTTTTGGTCATTGGCTTTTTGAGCTCTTCTTTTGGAGCAATTCTTATGAGGGCCACCACTCATTACAAATCTCCCTCCATTCTTAATCTCTTATGGGACTTTTTTTTTTTCTTCTTGCATTTGAATTCGTCATTTTTATGCATTAACCCTATATTGACACTTGTCCCTTAACACTTGGAACAACACCAGCAACTTTTCCTCCATTATCTTCTTGTCTTCTTTCTTCATTTCAGATGGTGGGAGGGAATGATCTCCATCTCAATCTCAATCTCAATCTCTCCTTTGTGATTCTTTTTTCTTGAAATTTTTATTTTTTAATTACTCATAACTTTTAATCCTTCATTGGTAATTAGATACTTAATTTTATAGTTTTTTTTATGTTTTAAAGTTTAAATTTATTTTTTATTTTATAAAATTTAATAAGAAAAATATTGTAAGAGGAATGATGGGGAGAAAATGTATTGAAAATTAGTGGCTTACAAAATGTGGAAGTTCTTCAAGTACTATGAATAAAAAAACAAGTTCATGGTAGAAAATCAAAATAATTTAAGAGGTAGTCAATGAGATGATTTGAGGATTGCTACTTGGTTAGAAAATCAAGAAATCAAAAGTTTAATGGTAGTAGAGTAGGTTTGATTTTTTATTTTATTTTATTTGCTAGAAATTGTAGGTTTGATTTCAACAGCCAATGAAATGATACTCCTATAATTCTATTAAGCAATTGTAAGACAGAGCCAACAGAAGTGAGCTAGCCATTAATTCCTGTGTTGTAGTAATAATAATAATATGCCACTACATTGTCAACCACAAAGAGGAAGGGGAAAAAAAAGAAAAAAACCTTAAAGTAACCAAATGAATTAACAAAGGGAATCCAGTTGTGTCTTTTTTTCATCCGTAATATTTCTTTTTATAATATATTATTTTTAAAATTTTTTTTTAAATTTATTTTATTTAATAGTTTTTATTAATAAAATATATTAAATTTTAAATCTTTTTTTGTAGAAAAAAATTTTTCTTCTAGTTATATCTAATTTGAATGGAGATTAGTCTGAGAAACTCTTCTTGTACATAAGAATATGCTCGGAATACTTCACGGTGCTAATCAAATAAAAAGAAAAAGAATTATTACCATAATTGTCCTATTGTAATCTTGTGTGATTCCTTAGCTATTATCAAATCTTGATGGCAAGAAAATCAAACTAAATAAAGAGATATATATTTTTTGAAGATTCAAATCGAACTATTATATACACTTTCCAAAAAAATAATAATAATTGTTGGCATTTGTAAAAGTTATAAATCTAATCAATAACCGTTATAGTGTTTTTTTAGTGAACAATTATAGTTATTGTTTAATTTAAGTTCAATTGTAAATGGATTGGTCATGAATTAAATTACTATTACTATAAAAAATTAGTCTCGACTAATTAACTTTGAAAGAGTCTGATAATAAATAAATATCTTCGTAAGAAACTGAAAAAAAAAAAGTAGGAAAATAATCTTCCATAAAAAATTACTCCTATATTTAAAAAAACAACTAAAATTACTTAATTATATGGCTATGATGCACTTTTATTATATAAAATGAGTTGGGTCCATTTTGCCTTCTTGTTATATATTAAAATAACTATGTCATGGTATCAAAATAATGTCAAATACATAAAAAAATAATATACACACTACACTTGCAAGAGAATATTCCATGGAAGCTTTTCTCTCTCTCTCTCTCTCTCTCTCTCTCTCTCTCTCTCTCTCTCTCTCTCTCTCTCTCTCTCTCTCTCTCTCTCTCTCTCTCTTTTTGTTGTATGAAAGAGAACCCAAAGTTTCATTAAGAAAACAAAACAATGTACATCACTGTACAAGAAGCTCTTGGACACTCAAAAAAAAAAAAAAAAAAACCTTCATAGAGCAGAGTATGCCTCAAGAAGGCTGTTAGAATCTAAGAATGTAAAGGATTCTTGGAATGAACTCCCCAATAATGTTTTTACTAAGCTATTAGTTTCTTGATAATTCTTCTTTTTTTATGTTGGAATTATTAAAATTCG
The DNA here is from genome assembly GCA_028651295.1 of Catharanthus roseus. Classification (NCBI taxonomy): domain Eukaryota; kingdom Viridiplantae; phylum Streptophyta; class Magnoliopsida; order Gentianales; family Apocynaceae; genus Catharanthus; species Catharanthus roseus. The sequence goes on along the minus strand of JAPQWS010000093.1, from coordinate 10,662,934 downwards.
AATTATATTCTCATTAAAAATAGAAATTATAAATTTTTACCTAACATCACGGTAGTATTTTTGTTAATATCTTCTATGATATTTTCTTAAAAAAATTATTTTATTAATAAAATATTATATATTAAAAATGAACAGAGAGTATTATAGAATTTTCAAAGTTAATAACATTTTTATTGCTACAAAATAATATTTTTATTACCAAAATTTCCAAGTCGTTATGGGTTCTCATTTTCTTGGTTTTCTCAGAAGAATTTTTCACTTTTTATCCATCTTTTAACAAATTAAAAAATAATTATAAATTATTTGTTAATTAAAATGTTAAGCTTTTTATGGAGAGGGAGATGCTTTTAAGGAGAAAGGAATATCGTGTACGGCTTCACGCGCGGATTAAACTAATCGTATGATCAACTTGATTAAGCGCTATGATCATGCCACGTGGATGATCTACTACAACTGCTGCCTATGGAATGGAAAGAATGATTAGTTCCCATTGCCATATAAACCCTTTACCAATTACCACACTTCCCTTTTCAATGCATGCCAATTTTCACATGTTTAAGAGTTCCACAAATACTCTTTTTTTTCTTTTTTAAATTTCCCATTATTTTATACTATAACAAGTGTTTTTATCATTTTTATTATATTATCATTCCCTTTTAATTAATTATGAATAAATTAAATCGTACATCACTTTACTTGTTCTTACGAGATAGGTAAGTTCGTAATACATGTTACTGATTTTAAAAATTAATATTTATAATAACTATCATTTAAATATATTGAATGATTTGTTATTATAGAATTACAATAATAAAATTCTGAATCTTCTATTACACTTATACATTATTTAATATAATTTTTAAATTACAAAACACAAACATTTCAAAAGTAAGAGAAGCTCATTCCATCATGTTTCTTCATATCCTTTTTTTATTACAAAAAGAAAAAAAGAAAGAAAAACAGATTATTATGACACTAGAAAGTAAGAATTGAGATGCATCTACATACTCAAGTATGGTAACTTGCATTGACTTCGATGACATGAATACAATTCTTGCAAGTAATTTTCTAAAAAAATGCTCAAAGGACTTGATACAATTTGATAGGGATTAGGGAGGGAACTTTATTCTATTCTAGGTTCAAGTACACAAAAAAAAATTTTTTTTGTTTTGACTTGGTTATGATTCATTAGAATGTAGAGTCTATGAATATGATCACTCTTTCTTTTTCTCCAATAAGAACTTTCCCACAATAGCTGTTCATAAGAATCTATTATATTCTATGTCCCAAACAAGTGTTTGAATTTTGAAATTTTGAGTTAAATTTGTTTAGAAATATTAAGTTTGAATTCCAAGAATGATCAAATTATTATATTTTATGAGAAAATTTTATTAGTCTTATAACTTACTAGGCTTGAATGAAATTTGTCTAAATATGAATCATTTTTGGAAGTGTCTTATGTACACTAATGAATTCGTTCAAGATATCGATGAAATTAAAAACTTTTAGATTCTAATTACAGACATTAATAAAATACATGGTACTCATGTTATTTGCATAGATTGAGCATTTTTATTATTTCTTGGTATTAAAATGTGAAATTCTTTGCCCACAGGGTTCTCACAAGACTGCCCTACGCTCAGGTAGAGGATATAAATCATGGTGATTCAGCGGCCCTGCAGACTAGAGGCCAGACATTGGCGTGCATAAGAAACCACCCCTATATTGAAGAAGTTAAAATTCTCATACTATCGTTGTCAAAATTTGAACGTTGGTCACTATAGCAACTTTGCAATTCCAAAACTAACTGAACTATACCCATACGGACAATATTTTTATTATTTTTCACATCATTTGTAAAGCACAAAATATATATATATATATATATATAGAGGGTGGGGGGGGGGAGGGAGGGAGGTTTACTAAAACAAAAATATATGAAAATGATGGATAAGTTGTGGTTTGGCACGAATTCAAGAGTCGAAACTTGAATATGATAAAATAAGTTAGTTTTAGTTTCTGGGTGTGGGACAAACTTTGGAGTGGAAGATTGAGTCATAGTTTTCATTCTACACACTATTGACATCTTCACATTTTCAGTAACACTATTTTTCTAAGACACTATATTATTAATGAATACTTTTGACTCACAATGCCTAGCCAACACTTGCAAATATATATATATATATATATTTTTGAAAATTTTAAATAACAATAAGTTATTCTTCACTTAATGTGCAAAACAGATCATGTATTTGGATTGGAAAATAATAATTTAAAAGTAAACTTAATTTTTTTCCACATTTTCTATTATGGTCATACCTTTTAAGTTAAAAATGATTACTTGATCATATGTGACTTACATCAAGATATAGTAAGATAATACTTAGTGATAGAAGTATTTTTTTTGGGATGAATATTTCGAGTTTAAATCATATTTTTCTTTCTCGATATTTAGTGGAAAGTCAGAATCTTACTTGAGATTAGGATTTGATCCAAAATTTTTTTAACATGATGCCATTTGCCAGAGTCGAATTTGTATTTGTATTGATATTAACAATTTGATTATTAACTTTTTCAAGTTACTACAATGAAAAAATCTTATTATGAATAAAGTTTATATTTTAACTCATGCACTATGCAGTCCGAATTACGTTACATCACCTCTAATGGGTGATTATGTCTCTAATTATGAAGACAATAAAAAATTAAAAGAGTTATGTAACTTAATACAGACTATATATGATGGTACATAAGTAATGACATGGATTTAGTCCACGAGATAAATAAATTAGCAAGAGGTCGGCTGGGAGTTAATAACTATGGGCCTTAAAGGGCCCAAACTTATACAGAGGATGATCCACATCGTCAGCCACAGCCGCAAGAGAACGTGTAGTGTGGGTTGATTTTCAAAAAGGGCCCTAAAATATGAAATGACACGTGGTTATGTCCTGACAACCATACAAGGGCCCACATAACTCAGCCCAAAAATGCCAAAAATGCGTGTTTGTGGACTAAGTGGGCCAACACAGAAAACGTAACAGAAATGGGCCCCTCTCTTACTTAAGCAAAGAGAAGGCCCACGATCGTATGTACGAGTGAGGTGTCCTTATCCTTGTCGTTCATTTATCAATACTCAACTCCAAGCTATTCGTCAAAAGGGAAAAAAAATGCATTTTTTTAATTCGGTACCTCAGAATCATTGACTAATTAGAGACCTCAGAATCATTGACTAATTAGAGAAGAATCGAAAAGTACAAGACTCTCAAACAAGTCAGAATCACTCACTTAACATACCATATGAAGAATTTAAGTAAGGGGACAAATCATTAAACTACGCACCTCCGCTCTCGTCAATAAATCAAAAGCTTTATGCATGGGTTTGAAACTTGAATATCATTTTGAAGGAGAAAGAGTAAGTTAAGAATTTCCTTTACATATTTTTCCTTCCAATTGTATTGACATATCATTAAGGAAAGGGAAATGAGAATTGTTTCTTGTTTTTTTAAGGAAAAGAAATTCATATCATATCAGAAATAATATCACGAAAGATTTTATTCAGATATAATAAAAGTAATACATTGAGTTTACAAGTCTAGTCAAACGATGTGTTACAACATTGGCACTTTGTCTTACAAAAAATATAGAGCAAGAAAGGTTTGATATAAGATATGATAATTCTAAGAAATTATGTTGAGTCAGTTCAAATGTTTTCAATTTTGAGATTTATATTTTTTTATAAATCATATAATTTTATAAAATTTAATTTTAAAAAATCTTAAAATTAAACTCTATTTAAATACTTTAGATTATAAATTGTAAATGCATTGGTGCCTACTTGAATTGAATGTGGTTCGATTGTCAAGAAGAAGGTACAAATGTTTGTTTGTATTCATAGTTTTACAATCTAAAATGGTTGGCAATTGGTAGCTAAGTGACCTCTATTTTTCTTTTTTTCCTGAAAACCTCTATTTATTACTATTATTATTCTGTTATGATACCTCTATTTTTCACTTTATTTATTAAATAAGATCTATTGATTAAAATGAGTTGAAATCAATATAATCAGAATGATTCTTAAGTTTTTTCTCTATTTTAATGAAAGAAAAAAAATTGAAAAAACTGGATAACCACAAAAACAATTACATAAAGTAACAGAAATAAAACCATATTTAGGTAGTGATCAAAATACACTAAAACTAATAATAAAAATAGACACACAATCATCTTCATCGCAATCTTCTTATCAAATTGGCAAGAGAAATTCAAAATCTTCATCTCCCGTAAAAGTTAGTAATTTACAAAATCATGGACGAGTCAAATATTTTAAAAATTACTTCGAAAAGATGTAAAGAATTGAAGAGAGATCCAAATTAACTTCGGATTGAAAAGTTACTCCAAAAAGTATAACAAACACACATCTAAACTATTGAGGCTTATATTTAGCAGCTTCCATACTTAGATATTTAGCAGCTTTCATAATTAGATATTTAGCAGCTTCTATATTTAGCTCATTCTCTTATTTAGATATTTTTATATGCAGAAATCCAAAATCTTATAGGATATTTACTTTCCTAATTGTTTAGGAAAGTAACCCACTATATAATGTAATTCCTTCAAGATAATAAATCAGGAAAATTTAGATTGTTTTCCCCACTGGAAACTTTCATGGTATTATAGCCAGGTTTGTCTAAGTTCTCAAAATGAGTTACGACAAGGAAGATGCTGGCAATGTTGAAAACAACATAGTAGAAGAAAATCATGTTCATAAAATAAAAAAAGATGCCTACTTTGTGGCATCCTCTAATGGACCGGGGCTGATCATGACGATAGTCCAATTAAATGAAAACGACAAAGACAACAACTATGCCGAATGGGCAAAAGCCATACGCTTGGCTTTACGATCAAAGAAAAAATTGGATTTATAGATGGAATAATTCCTATACCAGAAGATGACCCGGATAGAGAGAAAGAATGGTGGGAAATAAATACGTTAGTGAATTCATGGATTTTAAATACTATCGAGCCTTCTCTCCGTTCTTCCATAAACTACTCTGAACGAGCTGATGAATTATTGACAGATTTGAAGCAAAGATTTTTAGTAGGGAACGGGCCCCGAAAATATGAGTTGAGAACTGCATTAGCAAATTGTAAACAAGGAGGAGACTCTGTACAAACGTATTATTCACGTTTGAAAAAATTGTGGGATGAGTTAGACAACTATACTCAACTCCCATCTTTTGCAGACCCAAATTTATTAACCGTTGTTATAAATGAAAGAGAGGAAGAAAGAATTTTTCAATTTTTAATGGGACTGAATGGTGCAATTTATGGAACTGTTCGTTCTCATCTGATTCAACAGGAACCCATACAAAAAATGAGAACAATTTTTTCCCAAATTTCCAAAGAAGAACAACACAAAAATATGGCCCAAATGGAAGACAGCGACGACGCAGTCTTCGCCGTCGCCAAAACAGGACGCACGGCAGCGCCACCACGACCACTGCCATCATCTTCTTCTTCCTCACGGATGGTCTGCATCCACTGTCATCGGGTAGGACATGATGTTTCTGGCTGTTTCCTTCTCATAGGATTTCCTGAATGGTGGCCCAGATCTGGAGCAAGAAGAGCTGGCCGATCTGTTGCTTCCCTCGGCGGCGAATGGAGAGGTGACGCAACGGGCAGGAATTCACACGGCAGGGGGAGTACGGGTCGTGGACGGCTTCTCTCTGTCGGACCGACTATCACTGGACATAAATCGGCACCAGCAGGCGACGACCGGGGATGGGCGTACGCAGTGAACGGTGGGACTTCTTTCTCTTCCAAAAATGGCAGCAACCAAATTGGCGCACCTTCCACAAATGGCAGCAACCAAATTGGCTCATCTTCCACAAATGGCAGCCACTGTTTTGGAAACTTTCCAAATTTAGATTCCAACCAATGGTCAAAATTATTGACCTTACTCAATAATCCCACTCCCAGACAAACTGATACTCTAGATTTGGGTTGTTCTCATCACATGACTGGTAAGAAAGATTTTTTTTAAAATTTAAACACCATACATCCATATACAGTTAGCCTGCCAAATGGTGCTAAAGCACTGGCTCTACAAAGAGCAAAGATTTCCTTAAACCCGAAACTAACATTACAGAGTGTGTTTTTAATTCCTGAGCTCAAGTGTAACTTAATTTCTTTAGCACAGCTAACACGAGATTTGAAGTGTTTTATCACCATCTCTGATGAATTTTGTGTGATACAGGACCGTACCTCGATGAGGCCGATTGGAGTGGGTGAGCAGAGGAATGGTGATATCCGACCTTTGACATTGCCGGATTTGTTCGCTTTTTCTAGTATTACTTTTGATTCAAGTACTTTATGGCATATTCGACTTGGACATCCTTCAGATTTTGTCGTAGAAAATTTTTTAGGCCTTTCTAAGAAAACTACAACTCCTACTACTCCTTGCAATATTTGTTTACGTGCCAAACAAACACGTTATTATTTTCCTTTAAGTCTTAATAAAACCTCTGCCATTTTTGATTTGATTCACTGTGATTTGTGGGGGCCTTACAAAACCACATCCACTGTTGGTGCTTCATATTTCCTTACTATCCTTGATGATTATTCCAGAGCAGTATGGATTTATTTAATTTGCCGAGAAAAGTCATATAGCAAATGTTTTAAAAGACTACTTTGCCATGGTTTTCACACAATTTCACAGAACTGTAAAAATAGTTCGCAGTGATAATGACACGGAATTACTCTGCTTAAAATCATATTTTTTCACACATGGAATGATCCATCAAACTACTATTGCTGGCACGCCTCAACAAAATGTTCGAGTAGAGCGCAAGCATCGTCATATTCTTAATGTTGCTCGGGCTTTGCGGGTTCCAAGCTCATTTACCCATAAAGTTTTGGGGGGAGTGCGTCTTAACGGTAGGATATCTTATTAATCGTGCCCCCTCTTCTTTGTTACAAGGGAAGATGCCTTATGAAATGTTATATAATAAGAAGCCATATTATTCTCATATTAGAAGTTTCGGGTGCCTTACTTATGTCTATGATCATGATCTACCCAAAGATAAATTTCGTGTTCGTAGTCGCGTTTGTGTTTTTCTCGGCTATCCCTACAATAAGAAAGGTTGGCGATTTTATGATTTACAAACCAAAAAATTTATTCTGTCCAGAAATGTGGTTTTTGATGAAACCAAGTTTCCTTATAAAGAATATTCAGATACTACTACAACACCCCCCGAATTTTCTCATTCTTACAACTTTGGGGCACAACCTTTGAGTTATTTGCACAACAACCCACCTACGCAAAATCCAACCCAAACTGATCCCGCTACAGGCCCAATCCCAGCCACTGAAACCCATCCACACATACAAACCTACCGCCTAGACACAGCCCCAGCAACGGGCCCCTCTTCAGCCGCACCTTGCAGCACAGAAAAGGGCCCATACGCTGGCCCAACCTCTATAGCAAATCCTGCCGCGAACCAGCCCACTGGCCCATCCTCCTCGGACGATCCAGCCTCCCTCAGCCCACATACACTTCCAGCACCAAGTCCAACTCCACCCACCATGCCTTTTGCTCCCCTTGGCACTAGAAAAAGTACGTCTTAAGACGATTCCGGCACGGCTTCAAGACTTCGACTGTTATGCAGCTTGGACGTCTACTATATCCCCTTATTCTGCTCCATCTTCCTCCACGGCTTTCTCAAGTAAGTCCCGTTATCCTCTTACAAATTTCATAAATTATGATAAATTCTCTGCTCCTCATCGGCACTTTCTAGCATCTGTTACTACGGAACTGGAACCCAACAAATATTCTGAAGCTATGTCTAATCCTAAATGGCGTGCCGCAATGCAAGAAGAAATTAATGCCTTGGTACAAAATGACACATGGTCTTTGACTACTTTGCCTCCAGGTAAACGTGCACTAGGCAGCAAATGGGTTTTCCGCATCAAATATAAAGCAGATGGTACAATTGAGCGGTATAAAGCTCGGTTGGTCATTTTGGGAAACACCCAGGCCGAAGGCATTGACTTTACAGAGACCTTTGCTCCCGTTGCTAAGATGGTTACTGTTCGTACTCTCCTGTCCGTGGCCGCCTCCCGAAATTGGCCAATACATCAGATGGATGTCCATAATGCTTTTTTCCACGGTGATTTACACGAGGAAGTATATATGCGGCCCTCCCCGGATTTCGTCTTCCTCACCTTGGCCAGGTTTGCAAACTCCAGAAATCTTTGTATGGTCTCCGTCAAGCACCCCGGTGTTGGTTTTCGAAGCTCACCAACGCTCTCCGTAAGTGTGGATTTTCTCAGTCCTATGCCGATTATTCTTTTTTTACTTACTCTCGGAATAATGTCTTTTTATGCGTCCTCATCTATGTGGACGATTTATTAATTACTGGGAATTCTCTTACCTCCATCACTAAGTTCAAAGCCTCCTTGAGTGCTTGCTTTCATATGAAGGACTTGGATCCCCTTAAATATTTCTTAGGTATCGAAATTGCAAGAAATCCTTTGGGTTTATTTTTGTGCCAACGCAAGTACAACTTGGAAATTCTCTCAGAAACCGGTTTATTGGGAGCCAAACCGGCCTCTACTCCTATTGAACCGAATCATCAATTGGCCAAGGCGACTGGTCCTTCCTTCGATCAGCCAGAACGCTATCGCTGTCTCATCGGCAAGTTGATCTACCTCACTCTTGCTCGTCCTGAGCTCACTTACGCTGTTCACACACTTGCTCAGTTCATGCACGCTCCCCGCTGTGCTCATTGGGATGCTGCTATTCGTGTTGTTCGATATCTCAAAGGCAGTCCTGGTCGTGGCATACTTCTTCAGTCTAAGTCTCCTTTGTACTTAACCGCATATTATGATTCAAATTGGGCTACGTGTCTTATTACTCGCCGTTCTGTTACAGGATATTTTATCTCTCTCGGTGGATCGCCCATTTCTTGGAAAACGAAGAAACAACACACGGTTTCTCATTCTTCTGCCGAGGCTGAATATCGCTCTATGGCTATGACTTTGTGTGAGTTAAAATGGTTATCTCGCCTCCTTAAAGATCTTCAAGTTCCCATCACTCGCCCTATTCAGTTACATTGTGATAATCAAGCCGCTCTTCACATCGCGGCCAATCCCGTCTTCCACGAACGGACTAAGCATATTGAAATTGATTGCTATTTTGTCCGGGATGCTTTCCAAGCTGGTTTTATTTCTCCCTCCTACATTTGAAGCGATCTTCAGCCTGCTGATATTCTCACAAAGGCTCTTCATCCTACTCAGTTTCATCATTTAGCGTGCAAGTTGGGCATTACCGACCTTCATGCTCCAACTTGAGGGGGAGTATTAAGGCTTATATTTAGCAGCTTCCATAATTAGATATTTAGCAGCTTCCATAATTAGATATTTAGCAGCTTCTATATTTAGCTCATTCTTTTATTTAGATATTTCTATATGCAGAAATTCAAAATCTTATAGGATATTTACTTTCCTAATTGTTTAGGAAAGTAACCCACTATATAATGTAATTCCTTCAAGATAATAAATCAAGAAAATTTAGATTGTTTTCCCCACTAGAAACTTTCATGAACAGATCAAAGAAAGATCTTACATTTGTATCTTGGATTTTAAAGAAAAATTCTTTAAAGAAAACTTCTTGTAATCTTTTGGAAAAATAATATTAAAATAGATCATCATAAAAAGAGAGGGTAAAAAAAAAAAAAAAAAGAAAATTCGGCCGAAAGTCAAACTCCGGCTTCCGTTGAATGGATTTGGCCGGAAGAAGAGGTCTCTGATGATGGGGTTTGCAGGTGGAGTGGCACGGTGAGAGAGAACAAAATCTGTATTTTTCACTTAGGTTGCAAAAGGAAAAAAAAAAAAAACAGTGATGAATTTTGTTATTCTTAGAAGGAATTATGGAAGATTGCAATATATCACTTCTTTTTAAGTTGCCACAAGTGACTAGTTACAAATTTACAATGACTGGAGTAGTGTACTAATAATAAATAATATGAGAATATTTTTTTAGAGAAATATGAGAATATTAATGCAACATGAATCATAATATCAATGATACTCAACTGATAATAATGCAGTGGGATAAGATAGAATTTAATGTTAAAGTTTATACCCAAAAAAAAAAAAAGTGAAGTATAATTCCAAATGAATTTTTTGTAATATCTTCCGTAATATATCTATATATATTTATATTATTCATTTACATTATTATGAATAAAATATTACATAGAGATATTATAACAAATGTTTATAAGTAGATATCAGGTCAGAATTTATTACAATCAACATACTCAAAAGAATGAATATACATGATTTTGTTCGTATATATGATATGTAAGTGACATGATTGAGTTTCTCTTACCTTAAAGATCTTAAATTTTATTGTAAATGCATGCTTTATGAGAAAGTTTTATCGCCCTTGTATTTCTGTATGTCTTAAAGGTGTTTCTCGTATACTTATCAATTATTTTTCTTGAGAAAAAAATAGCTTTTGATATTGTATTTTGTGAAAATATTTTACGACATTCTCTTGAAATAAAAATTAATATGTATATCTTAATATGCAAATTTTATCGATTCCTTCTCTTGAAAAAAAAAAAACTCCTCGGCAAATCAAAAAATTTGCATGAAAAAAGAAAGGTAAGTTTGCTTTTCTTCTGTTGTATGTATCCTTTGGGAAAAAGAGGAACCAAAATAGAAATATTATGCTCAGCTGCTCTTGTTGAGAGTCGAACTCAAGACCTCCCGCTTACTAAACGGGTGCTCTAACCAACTGAGCTACAAGAGCTTGTTTTTTGTTAAGGTTACCTGTCTTTTATCAAATTGATTGTATCACCGTAGCGTAAATGAAGCCAAGACTTTGACACTTCACGTGGCCGTACAATACTCAAAAGTCATCAAGACCAATCACATTCGTCTGTGACTTCTTCTGACGCTGTCACCCATCACCCAGGCACATCCCATCTCATTTTTCTTTATTTTCTTTATTTTTTTATTTAATCAAATTAAGGTGCGTTTTTTAGCTAATAAAAAAAATACCCTGAATCATTATGTCAATATTCGAAAATGATAATTAAGGGCAATTTTATTTTTTTAATAAAATAAATTGAATGGAAGTCGATAGAAAATGAGTAATACATATTATAAATAAATTAGAAAATTAATTTATTTTTTCATGAGAGAGAAATTGGTCATCAAAATAGAGGGAATAGATATAATAAAAAAATTTTATAAAATTGTCAAAAAATGCTGACACTAGGCAAAGTTAAGGGTACTTTTTTGGTATTAATCCCTTGCCAGAATATCTTTATGGCAGTTTTACAAATTTCGAAGGTTGGACCCGCAAAAGAATAATTTTTTAAATCACAATAATAGTTTGATTAAGTTTTGATATATAATTTTTTAGGGTAAAGAATGGCCCTTTTTTTCTTCTGATATAATTTGGTGGTATTTGGGTGTTTAGATGGTCTTGGGAAGAAAGAATTCTTTTATATATTTCTTTCCTCTATTTTGATGACCAACTTTCCTCATATGTCATGGTAAAATTGATTTTTCAAAATTTATTAATACATAAGAAATATTACTCATTTTTAATTAGTTTCTTTTTAATTTGTTTTAGTGGAAAAGTAAAATTATCTTCTAATTTGTTTTAGTCCAAAAGCTTTCCAAAAGATCTGATTCAACAGAGTAGAGGAATGGGTATGGAAAGTAAAAGAGGACCCGAATGGTTCTACCTCTTACACCCTAACATTACAAGCCAGTAGATGGGATTGAACCTTTCGATGAGAATAGCGTCTTTTCCAACTCTACTAACTCCCATTCCGTCTTTTAGCGAGAGGGAGTTACGCTATGACGACTAATAAAAAAGAAGTCGCTACGCCCTTTTTCACTCCTAAATAAGTTAAGCATCACTCATACCTGGCGTTATATTCTGTTTCAGAAAGAACTCTGAGTGAACAAGGCAAAGGCCTATCTTTTCTCAAGCTTTCCCCATGTTCACCTAGCCTATGGGAAATTCCGTCTTTTGCTTGTCATTGGATTGGAAGCCGCAGGCGATGCACTTTGACATAGTGCTGGACGTAAACAGTCAACCGAATTAGCACTTCTCAGATCAGGCTAGGCCTCTCCAGCTGAGCTGGGCGCCGGGCCTTCAAACATTGAATAATTAATTGAGATAATGAGCGAAATTCAAAGTAGACTTTTAGTATTAACCATTTATTTATCGTCTTACAATTAATTTACAATATTTGAAATTTGTAATTGAAATTTGTATAAGAAAAAAACAAATTTAATAATTGCTCAAAAGTTTTCTTAGTAGAAAAGGTGTTACATTCCTGTCAACATAAAATAAAAAGGTGTTACACTGTTTTTATTAAAAAAATAAAAGTGACACTATTACTAAAAATTACTTGAATACCAAGCAAATCAAACGTAATCTTAATAAAATCATAATAAAGCAAGAATATACACTTTATAGAAGTTAGCACTTTGCATAATTCAGCCATGCAGTGCAACTTATATATTTTTTTTATATGAATTACTCGTTATTGCATTAGACATTTTTATCAAAATTGGTTCAAATAACTAAAATAAATATGAACAAAAATGTTATTTACTGAAAAAAAAAAAAAAAAACTTATACACAAAAAGAATATAAGAGGTTTTTCTTGTATTGATAATCTTTCTCCATCATTGCACATTAGATACATAACTTATTTTTAATTTATCCTAATGTGCATATTCTTTAAAAATGAAAAACAAATGACGGAAAATATGTATGAAGCTTCTGCTATCTGGTCAGAAAAAAGCACCTTGGAAATGTAACGTACGCCATGCAGAAAGAGTTGTACCACCTCCGTTTCATAAATACTTGCATTTTATATTTTTGTATAAATTAAAAAGATACGAGATTCAAAGATTTATCTTCTCTTTTTTCTCTCATCTTCCCTTTTTCAATAACTTTTTTAATTAAGTTTTAAAAATTATTAAATAATAATATATTAATTGAGTAATCGAGCAGAGATGTGACTAGGGCTGTAAACGAATCCAGACCCTCAGGGTACCCCCAGACCCGGACCCGTACCCTTATAGTGAAACGTGGACCCGGACCCGGACCCATACCCTCCAGGGTATAAAATTCTGGACCCAGACCCGACCTTCCAGGGTCCAGGATAGGGTACGGGTACCCGTACCCGTATGACATTTTTCTATTTTATTTCCTTGTTAAACAAAAATATGTAAAACAATGTATAATTCAAAAAATAAAAATTTTAACATGATTAACATAATATCCTTAACATTTCTTTCAACAAATAAAATCATTTAACATCTCTAATTCACATAATTAAAAGTTCAAATATACACAAAATCGTCATAGTGTGAGTGTGATGTGATGTGAGTGTAGTTGGTTGGTAGGTAGGTAGAGTAGAGATAGTAGGTTCGGGTTAAAGATAAGAGTAAAATAATATGTTAAAAAAATTATAAATTATATATTAATATAATATAATATATAAAATATATTATTATTTTATTAATACGGGTATACGGGTCTGGGTATCACCATACCTTACCCGGACCCATATAGTAGTATAAATACGGGTACGGGTATGGGTATGGGTCTGCGAGTATAAAATTTAAACCTTACCCACAAAAATGGGTAAGACCCACCCCGTTTACAGCCGTAGGTGTGACATAGAGGCTGTGCCTTTCCAGCCTTTCAATAAGACGAGAGAAATGAAAGTTAGTTCCAAATTAATGAGAAAAATGCTCATTAAGAATTTCATGTCATATATAAGCATTTAAACAACCTCTATGCCATTGAGGTTTGGTTTGGTGGGGGGCTTTCTCTTTCCTCTCTTTCTCTCTTCCTTCCTCTCCATTTCTCTCCCCTATTATCTTCTCTCTCTAACCCTTTTCCCTCTTTCTCTGTAGCCATCTATCTGTATAAATATATTGATTCAGGGATTTTTCTGTATTATTATTTAGTAAGGTTTTAGACAAGGAATATCAAGAAAATCTAGAGGTTTCCAAAGGATATCTAACAGCAAGGAAGGAAACCTTTAATTTTCTTTAAATAAAGAAAAAGGGATATAATGGATTCTGATTCATGGATACGTCTTTCCTCCACTTCTTCAAGACGTTTCCATTCGCGATCAGGTTTGTTTTGCAAAGGGATTTTCTTTTTTCTGGTTTTAAATTGATTTATTTGGTAATATCTTGTATTTTCATTTTGCTTTGAAATCTTGATTTCTGAGGAAAAATGTTGAATTTAAGAAGGAAATTTGGCCTAATTATGGTGGGCTTTTCTTAATGAAGCAAATGGGTAGCTAAAGTTTGAATCTTTTTTGGTTTTTTGATGTTTCCTTGCAGCTTTTCTATAAGAATTTAGTGGAATTGCAGCTGTAATTTATGATTTCTTTAGTTTCTCCCGTTGGGGTGTTGGAATTGGGGGAAAATGATTTGAGCTTTAGAATTATCTCTACTTGTTTCTGCTTGTATACTATTTTGGGAGGTTTGAATAGTTGTGTGATTGTGACAATGTAGGGGGAGAAGACTATTGTGAAAATGGTGGGGAGGAGGAGTTAAGGCCAGAATTTCTCTGCCCTTTCTGCGCTGAGAATTTTGACATTGTTGGACTATGTTGTCACATTGATGAAGAGCATGCAGTTGAAGCCAAGAATGGGGTATATTAATTTCTTTGTCTTTGTCTACAATTTAGTTGAGCTATTATGTTTGCATTCTTGAATGTGTGCTTATATCCGTTCCTTTTTTCGCCTATTCAGAAGTGTGAGTATCGTCTTTATGTTATAAATAGTTATAAATAGGTATGCCTTTTACCATATTTTAAGCCTTAATGTAGTATATCCTTATTGATCATCAAATTTCTTTGTGAGCTTGAGCAACTTAAGGAAGGAAAAACGATAATAATATAGGGAAATCGATGATGAAAATGGGAGTGTTTTATATCACTTTGGCGAAGTTAATTTTACTTCGGCTGCATGTGACAAGTCTGCTCTAAAATTATGGCTAATCTCTTCATGCAAGTAGTAACGTGCCAGCTACGCTTCCTCTTCTAGAATAGTGACAGCCTAGTTTGATTCACCCCTTCTGAAAGTGCATTGGCGATGTAGCTGATTTTCTTTTACAACCGACAATGTAAAATAATCGGTAGGTTTTGCCTGTTTCCCTTAAATTTTAGGTGTAAATGAATTGTTGATGAACTTGCCTAGCCATTTTTTCATTTGCATTTAAAATAAAATGAAATAAGGAAGAACTGCAGTATCTTGTGTTCTTTACTTTCCATTGAACAGGATCATTTATCTGTTTCCAGTTCTGCTTTAGCGTTGTGTTTGAGACTAAATCCTCTATGCTACTGCATCTCTTGTTATCTTAGTTTCCTTCATCGCGTATAATGTTAGATAAGCATTTGTTTAATACAGGTGTGCCCGGTGTGCGCAAAAAGAGTGGGGATCGATCTGATTGATCATGTTACCATGCAACACGGAAATCTTCTAAAAATATCCTTTTATTGCCTCTAGTTTTACCTGGATTACTTCGTTTCTTTTCCTGCCATGTATTTTTCCTGAATTTTTTCGGTCTCTGTCCTCTTCCACACGGGTTCCTCTTTCCCTTCCCGGCTAAGGAGTTCGTTGGTAGTTGCTAATGTCCACTTTTTTGTCACGGGAAAATCTTGCGGTGCATTTCGATTGCAATACAACTTGAGTTTGCGTGGAATATGATATGTTTCACTTTCGTGAGAAAATATGAGATCTAGAGTAAAAATAGTTGGACAGTTTTTTAATCGAGTTAAATTTTTATGTGCAAGCATTGCTACATGGTAATAGGATTTTTGTTTGTCAAAATTTTATTGTTGGATATCATAGAGATTGTGGTTCCATACTTTTCCTTGACTAGAAACCACGTCCAGCACAAGAGGAGATACCGAAGAGGTCAATCTAATTCAACATTTTCGATTTTAAGAAAAGAGTTAAAAGGCGGGAATGTTCAATCCCTTCTTAGTGGTTCTTCCGGCTTTGTCTCGTCATCTACTTCTCAAGCTGATCCACTACTGTCTTCATTTATATTTAGTCCACCAGCAGCCGATGAAACGATGACATCTCTCTCTTCGTCTGAAAAGTCGAAAGAAAAGAGCTCTGCTAGGGACTTGTCTCACAGGTATGGCTATAACTTTGCACAGCACGTGTTTCTTGATATGCTGAAAATATTCGTTTAGTAGACATAAATACTCACTTCCATAATATCATTAACTTCGGCATCCAAATATGAGAAGGTCAAAGTTTTTCTTTATTTAGTGTCGCGAAAAAGATTAATGCTTTGTGCATCTCTGTATTTCTAAACTATGCTGTTAGGTGATCGAGAATATGTGATGCGGACATTTAAGTTGCTAGTGTTATTTTCGTGCAAAATGGTACTCTGCGGAGTCCAAATAATAATGAAACAGCAAAAAAGAGTCTACAATTCCATTTGAGAGCCGGTTGGTTTTGTTGCGAAAGAAACCATTGGTGAATCTCAACATTTTGTTTTGTTTCAACTTGCATTTACACAACCCTGGCTTTCTTGAAATTGTTCTTTCTTTGACCTTGTTTTTTAGGATTCTTTTGTACACTATGTTTCTTAAATTGTCAGCAGATATATGAAGAGAATTGTTGGAATAATAGTTTCTCAGATTTTGTTGTTTTACGGGTGACAGGAAAAGTGAACTCCCTTTGCTATCCGAAAAAGATCAAGAAGAAAAGGCGAGGAAATGTGAATTTGTTCAAGGTCTCATTCTTTCTACTTTCTTGGATGATGATCTATAAGCGCGAAGAATTGTAGTGCAGGAGCCGTTATTTTTTCCCTTAGAAATGGAGCAAAAATAGCACAGAGAGAAAGAGAGAAGAGAGAAGCCATATAATAGATAAATTAATGCCAACATTTGTGTAATGATTAGAGGGCTAAGAGGGCACTTCTGTTGAGAGAGACTTTATTGTATGTAGAAGAAGGGCAATTATGTGCATAGTGGAAAACTGCGAAAAACTTTATTTGGTTTTCTTGCACGAGTTCTGTCCTCTAATCTCATTCCTTGGCAATCACTATACATATAGACGGAGATGGTTGGGGAAAATATTTTCTAGAAACAGAAAAAAATGAACTTCGATTTGAAAAGATCAAAGAAAAATTATGCTCATAGAGATATAGTGAAAAAAACTTGGAAGAGAAAAATTTTCTCTCTTCTCATATTCTACAAGTAAGCCAAAAGTCTTAATCCCCAACGCTCAAATAAGGCTGCTCTTTGCCCTCAGATCTTATCCCCCCAATACCCTATCACCCTCCATGAATGTGGCACCTGTAGTAACACTTATCGGGTGATTCAAAACCATTGGGGTAACCCTTTTTAACCCTGTTAGTGAAAGAAAATTTTAGTAGTCAGTGAACAAAAGGTAGTTTGGAAACACAAAAATTATTACTAAAAAAGAACTTTCTGGCCAAGAACAGAGCGACAGAACTCCATCTTTGCCACAAGAGAAGGATAGGAAAAGGGAGGGAGGACTTATGTGCAATCAGGATGGCAACGGTACGATCATATTATATTGAAATCGATAAGTTCAGATAAAAGAATGAAAGACTTGACACCTTTCGTGCGCTTCCAATATTTTATTTAAGAGAAAGAGACATTGGACCAAGTGGCTTAAGAAGCTGGACCAGAAGAGAAATAGGAGAGAAACAGAATGAGTTTACCGATGATTGTAGAGAGAGAGAGAGAGCACGGAATTCTATCACCGATGATTGTGTGTGGGTAGCTTCTTTGGCATGTTTGGGGTGAGTGAAATTTCTTCCTCCCTATTTGTACAAACACTTTGTGCAATTTTGCTCCTATTAAGCCAATGGATCAATTTGATCTTGCATGGCACTAACTAGTCCATCAAAATATTGAAGGCCTCTCTGTATTAGCGAGTATCACCACCAGGGAATGCGCAAGATAGCCGGCCAGGTATGAATAGCATACCACTGTCTCTGAAATCATAGACTGAAGGAAAATATTTCCCCAATCTAGATTCAAACCAGTCTAGGCCCCACCCTGAAAAGAATTTATTCATCTTATCCAAAGGGTACCTAACACATGGCATCCACAAGCTGCCTTGGCTCCAACTAAACGCTTCAGCATTCCGCCATGAGAGAAGCTTGTTTCTCTGTTGCCTCACCAAAGGTCATCCGCAAAGAATAAATGTGAAATCTTGGGGCCGCTTCTTGCAACTTGGAATGCTTTCCTCCCTCCACCTCCTGAGTGATCCGCTGTCCAAACACCTCCATACAAAGGACGAACAGGTAAGGGGATAAAAGATCCCCCTGCCTAAGCTTTTATTGCCACATGCTATGTTTTCTCCCCCATTGCTAGTAGATTGATGGGTCGCACGCCCGGCACACATGTTTTGGCCTTGTGTGTGTCCATAACTAAAAATAGGTGACCTAACGGCCGCCGCCCGACTAAACATACCAATAGTCACCAGATTCATATGAGCTGCTGTGGCAGGGTAGGTAGAGGAAATCTCTCGGTAACCTCGGTGTCATCGAGTAAGGTAGTTAACATTTGGGTAAAAAAAGTAAACAACAAGTTCAAGCAAGAAAAACTAGGACAGATAAAAGAGACCATAAGAAGCTAAAGAAAGTTGCTATCATTCTATAAAACAAAGTCTATACAGAAACTACAAATACTTCATCTTCTTTATATGGCCTATTCCACAATAACTTTATAAAAAAACCTTCAAAGACTCTACACAAGAAAAAACAAAGAACATGAGCCTATTATCAACGATGGTTAATCAGCCATATGGAAGGGAAACTATTAGCCGTCCATGCTTCCGGGTGACTTAGGCTTTAGCCTTATAAAAGGGGAGAGTTCTGGAAATTAAACAAAAACTTATGTAATAGCATTGTATCTATCGCATTCCAGGCATCTTCATCGCCAGTATGGGTTATGAGACATAAAAAACATATAGTCAGGATGATTGACCTGCAACCTCTGTAGCCAACTATCAGCAGCTTGAGCAAGCAAGTTGAACTTTGGACTTTCAAAATCTCCATTAAAGTTCCAGAAAGAAACTTTGAACTTGTATGAAGCCAGCGCAAAGGTTGGTAATGACAATTTCAGGGGCATGCCAGCGTTCTGTGTTTTGCCAACGAATGTTGAACTAGGGGGACGAGACCACTCAGTAGAAGTACCTACGCAAAACATAACCATCTCAGTATAATAGAGGTAAACCATGGGCGCAGCTTCTAAGCTTCGTGTAAAAGAGGGGAGAAAAGAAGGGAAGGGGGGAGTACAGAGAGAGAAAGAGAGAGAAGGGGAAAAAAGTACTCACTAGTCAAAGGCGTTGACAACGAATGGTATGTCAAGAAGCAAGCATCAAGACTCTGCAGAGTTGGACCCATAGGTATCCTATAAATGGGGTACCTTCACAAAGATCACATAGAAAACATACTTTAGTCCAAATAATTTTGTTTCTAAAAAGAAGGTAATTGTAATATTTGTTAGAAAATGACGGGCTCACCAAGCTACTGAAAGCCAGCTAGCAGATGTCAGGTCACAGCTCCTATATGTCTTCAGAGCAGGAAACCGAGCTTCAAGATCCGAGATCTGTTGGAAGCAAGAAATAAACATACATGTTAGGACTAGAAAGAGCACTACTCTACATATTACTTAAGCAGTTAAGAACTTGCCTTATCTGCCAGCGGTTCACGAGCATATGGCTGATTGCTATCCAAGTACTCAAATACAAGAATACCTGGATGGTTGTTAGCCTTATTCTCATCACCTGACAATCCCCTGAAAGGATTACACGTCAGTGAGGGGCTGCTTAACCCTTCTGCAACTGCACCAGAGCAGTTTGGCGGCCTTGAAGTTCCTTGAACAATACTGACTCCTCCATCAGTTCCAAATTCACCACTATCATCACTGCTGGTGTCTCGGGATGAATCAGCATCACTTTCCTCACCTGGCCTCCTTTTCAAGAGAAATAGAAGAAAGAAAATGGTTTATGTGAGTAACTTGAGATTCATGAAAGAATTCTCATCCTTGTTTACGAAATTTATGGCTTCACACACTAAAAGAAAAAAGAAATGGAAGTAAACATTCAGAGTGAAAGGTATATACGATTTAGATATGCATGTAAATTGAGTAGCATATGCTCCCTTCTTTAAGGCCAAGAAGAAGGCATATGGTAGGAGTTTTCATTCCATCCATATAAATCAGCATTAACTGTTAGCCATTCTACCATGCAAATAGCCTTCAATTTCTCCTTCGAATGAGAAGCACGAGCTCCAAACCACTGGAGGCAGATATCAGACTGTTTGAGCTACAGGTTATATTCTTAGGCCTGGTCCCGGAATATCAAGGTTCAAACAGGCTCATATTTATTATGAAACATATTAGCTTCATTGCTATTCATCCTTTTAATCCTTCACATAATCAGATAAGATGATGATACAGAATCAACCAAGTCATATTCTAAGCATGTCAAATACATCATCAGTAGCAGTAATATGCATTCCCTAATAGATGAAATACTGTATTACCATATTCCGAATTTTAGCTTGAAAGCTTTCATACTGGCAAGTTCCCATTTTGGAAGATGTGCTCAGGAATTCTCAGCTCAGACAATCTGACACTTGACTTGTTGGAGGATTGAATTTAGAGAGGTCCAGATAAAATATTGCGAAAGAGCAAGAATTGTTTTTGGAATCGGTTTGTAAGCACTTTAAATAGAGCAGAGTAGAGTCCAGAAGTATATTGGACTAACAAAAAGGGTACAATAAGGAGCATGCACTGTAAATGCTAGTAACAGTGCCTTCCTATAAACATTTGGGGTTGGCTTCACAAAATATATAATGACGAGGCAAATTTTACCTGTAAAGGCTAACTAGTTTAGAAGAGGTAGCATTTCCATACTCTATGCTAACGGGAGGAAGTACGTATTCCAAGTTAGCCAAAAACAGCTGAATCTGACATTACTTATCAGAGGAAGCAATATTCCAACTAGACGTGAACTGTTGGAAGTTTGAAGATGTCACCAGAAACCAGAAGGGCTGTACAAAGCTGCTAGAAATGCTAATAGTAGATGTAAACATAATTTCCTAAAGTCTTCACACTAAAAGTGATCACCATTTAAAATTGTTTCCCAAAGTTCACTAAGGTGTATTTGGATTGGGGTTCAAACCCAACTTTTCCCATTTTGGACCCCCGACTCCTCTCACAAAAATTTAAATATTCACGAACTCCTAGATAAAAAACTCACTTCAAACCATAATCCAAATACACCCTAAGGGCACTCCAGTTCACCACCTTGATGTTCTGACAAACGAATTGATCCAATCAGAGATAATGAAAGGCCTCCAGCAACAACAGTTAACATCAAGGTATGTGATACAGAACCCTGTCCCTAGGACACTGGATGAAAAGAAGTTTACCATGTTCCTCAGGTAAGAGGGGACCAACAAGTTAAGTTTCACATGGAAGCCTATAATCAGCCAAGTTAAGACCCAACCAAGGAGTCACAAATACCACTAGAGTAATACACAGCACGTCACAACTGGACTTCTGAGATGGTATCATCAATAACAAATTCACAAAGGAGCCTATGAGAGAAAGCGCACCGTTGTCTGATGACAGGCCCTGAAGGGTCCGCATAAAGCTGTATGCCAGACAAGTATGGCACATAATATTGCACAACAGAATCACTGCCATTCAAAAGCAAAGGAACTCCAGCACCATAGGCACTCCATTCTTTGAAAAACTCCCAAAGATCACCAAGGACAAAGTACGGCTGGATTTCACCATCATGTTTTTGCAATTCCCTTATGCTTGTCTGCGTACCACCAGTGATGAGATAGAGTCAAATATGGAAACAATGTGAATATATAAGACTATCATAATTAATCATATTTGTTAAAAGAAAGTTCAAGAACAATGGCATAAAAAATCAGGCCCGACATGCTACTTCTTCTTGTCCGTTTAAATGTCATACCAACCCCTTCGGGTACCTTACATTCGGTAATAAAAAGAGGGGGAATGGGGGTTGAGGGGAGGGATAGGAAGGAACAGAGCATGCTCTTTTGTTACTCCCAACTGAAGGACCTAGGAAAAAGGTATATGGTAAGGTGACTTGCGGCCTCATAGCCAACGGCCAAAGTGACAACATGGAATCCATGTCCCTTGCTACTCTAGATATTTGTTTTATGGGATATAAAGCGAAAAAAATGAGAAACAAAACTACTAGAAATCATCTCTCCTTTCTCAGCCATCATGATAGAGGCTCAACGCATATTTCAATCTGAAGTTGGTAATTCCCGATGAAAAGCCATTTACAGTCAGAAGCATACAGAATAACATTGGTTCTCTATGTATAGTCTAGAATCTGCAGCACATATGTAACCGTCTGGAGTGCCTGTAGGCTGCAGCTTTGAATGGAAGTTCAAATAGAACAGTCTGCACTGGTGATTAAAGAAGAGGATCACAACGGATGGACTCTATGAAATGAAGACAAGTCTTCACATCATAGATAACACATCACAAACTGCTCTCTGCTAGCTTAAGATCCAATTACATCTTTGGTAATAAGAGCACTATATATGTCATTAAACATGCACTAATCAGGCACCGGATACCTTGCACATGTCTATACAAGCCCTTGGGACTCGACTTCATTAAGAAATCTATAACTGGGCACATCATGTGCAGTAAATCAGTGGTAACAAGCCTAACAGACTTGTGATTTTCAAGCGTCATTAGTAGCAATGGTGTAAAATTTTATTTATTGCTTATCAATCCTTCAAATAACCATAAATGAGTGGCTTCTCCAACAAACTCTTATCAGTCCCAATCCAGCAGTACAGCAGAAGCAGATAACACAAAAAATTCAGTGTAAACAATAAACAAACTTTCAGAAAGAATCACCACTCAGAAGCAGTAACCATTCCCCCAATTATCTAAAAAAGTTATGAAATTTACTCAAATTATACATGGTTTTACAATTCCTTCAATAATACCCTGCAGAAACAAGATTCTTTAGTCGAAATAAACATGCAAAACTAATAAGATATCATAGAGGGGAAAGAAACAGCATCAAACAAATACCTTTGATTTCTTGCCTTCTTCCCCTTTGATCATCATATAAAACCAAAAATCTATCTACTTCCATACACTCCAACTTACACCAAAATGAAAAAAAATCAAAATTAAAGAATCAATCCTGAACTTTTAGTAACTATACCTTGGAAAACAACTGAGCAGGAACACTAGGGGTTGTATGCTCTATGAAGCGATCCAAGTTGGTCAAATTCTCAACTCTCTTAGCCATAGAAGCCTTTGTTGCTGATGACGTTGATGAAGCGGACTTACCATCATCAGACTCAGAAACAGACCCTGAACCGACTCTTTTTGAATGTCCCAAATTGGATTGATTCTGTTCATGGTGTTCTTGTGTGGCCGCCCCTTGTTGCTGCTGTTGCAAATTCTGCTTCCTCATAGCAGGAGGACTGTAAAACCTCTCAACCCCACCCCCTCTATTTCTTCTACTGTATGCCCCCGTCATTGAATTGCTTCAAAACTAAAAAGCCACAACTTTTTCTCTTTTTTTTTTTAGTTTTGAATCTGTTTATGTAAGTATATATCTGAAAATGTATAGGCAAATTGGGCAAGCAATGAAGTAATGATGGAGTTCAAAAGAAGGGTGAAGAAGTGAAATTGGAGTGAAATTTTTGTGGGTTTTATATAAAACTGTGAAAATGTGCGTGCGGCAAAAACTGTGATGCAAGAGAGCTGCTGAGTTGGTTAAGGTTTGTGGCGAGACGAAGAAGACAAAGAAGGGTCTCGAGAGAGGAGCCTCCTGGGCTTGGGTTGTTAGTGTTTTTGCAACAATGTGCCAAATTAACAAAAGGTACACCGAAGTATTATGGACTCCATTCCAGACAATTCCAGTATGAGTTTTCAACTTTATCACTATGGGATACACTTCTATTTTTTTTCTTTTTCATGATTTTTTTTCCTTTTAAGTTCAAGTATTCTAACAATTATAACTTCATGGATTATCTAATTCTTAAAAATCTTAAACACAATCTATATGGGAAAGTAAATAGGACTATCACTTCAGATATTATTTTCGTAATTTTTAAGAATAAAAAAGTAATTATTAAGCGATTATACAAATTTACATTCATACAATTTCGAATGTTCGTCTTACATTAAAAAAGTCACTAATAGAGTGGTACACAGGATTCTGTGCCAAAAGAAGAGAAGCACAAACAAATTCAGAAATGTTTATGGTTACCGTTATAATTGATGTTTACTTTTTTACAAAAATTGGCATACTAATGGTGATCAATAGTTAGATTTATAGTGTTCAACGATTAAATAGGTAGTTACAACTGTTAAATTAATGTTTACTAGTGGTGGTTAAAATTTTAAAATTATGTTAATTTTAATCTTAATCTTGTAATTCGCTTTAACTAAGTGTAACTATAAACGCAGTGTTAACTTTCGATTACAAATCATTAATATCTGTTTCAAAAGATTAAAATTTTAAACTCTCTAACCATTAATTAACTATTATAATAATTATAATTAATGGTTACCTAACCGATCGTACGTGGAGAACTTCATAAATTATTCTAATTATTGCCATTGGTCTATTCACTTAAAACTAAAAAAAGGTAAAATCCCTTTCCTTCAAGATCTCACCAACTACCAAACGCTCAAATGAAGAATGTAAATTATGGTGACTTAACGGTTATGCGGACTGGAAGCCTACAACCTCAGAACCAATTGAGTTACATTTATATGGGCCATTCGACCATTCACTATTTAGATTAGAAACAGCTCAAAAGATTGGATATAACTTTTATTTATTTTTTAGAAAAATTATGCTCATTTTTTAATTGTTTGATTATAGTCCAACAAAAGATTTTTTTATCAAATGTAAATATATTATAGATCAAAAGAGAATGTACAAATACACGCGGGCATACCCACGACAATCAAACGTTAACAAGGACCCTCATCATACACTTAAACTGTCTTATTGACAAAAAAACCCTTAGTACTTAAATCAAAATATGGGGATACGAGGCATAGACAGCCTTGTATATTTGTATTTTGATTTTGCATACAATCTGATCTCTATCAGGATCCTGAGACTTAAAAATAATACAATTTCTACATTTCCATACATAAAATAATGTTGCTGCAAAACATAACTTTCACCAAGTGCACTTCCAAGATATCCCACAGTTCTCCTTCAATAGCCGCTTCAAGCTGCTCGAAATAGTTGACATGTCTCTTCTAAGTCTTGTCCATTATTTGATGCTCTTCCAAATACCTGCAGTGAAAGTACAAGCAAAGAAGAGATGTGATACATTCTTCCCCTGCCGGTTACATAATTTGCAAGTCCTATCAATCTCCAATAAGAGTAATTTATCTATAGTGGGAAGTCTGTCCAAAACAGCCAACTACAGAAAGAAGGAAAATTTAGGGGGAAAACGGCGAAAGATTTTTTTTTTAAAGTGCAAAAAGATGCCACTAATGAAGAGAACATAACTTTATAAAAACGATAGGAGTCTCAGCTCTTGCTACAAAGATAGCACCTTACGAATTTTCTTTTCAGATATTTGTTAGTAACTTTTTAATTGTGATTATGAGTTCCCTAGCTTTTCTAAAAAATTCATGCTTCAGTGATAAAAAAGATTTTATTTTTTTATAATTTTTTATATTTTTTTGTTATAACTTACTACATATATTTTGCCTATGGAAGGCCTAAAGTTTCCCACAGATAGTTTGATATATTTTTCAATACACTTCCTAATACATATTCTTTAATATTATTAAAAAAATGTATTAGAAGATATTGAAAGATATATTAGACGAGCCATTTGCTAAATTTTCTTTGTAATTTTGGAGGTTTTATTATATTTTACATTCATCAAGTTTGGAAAGTTTTGCAAAAAGATAGTAATGGATAGAATCACTCATTAGTAATTAAAGTAGTGACTATGAATTCAAATTACATTCGTCATATATTTAAAAAAAAAAAGTAAACAAAAATAGAATAACACTATTGATTTTCTTTAATTTTTTTTTAAAAATATAACACTGTTAAATAGATAAATCATCTTTTAAACCAAAGGATTAGATCTCAAACTTGATTAAAGTTACAAAATATCTCTCTTTGTATCTTTAAATAAAATAGAACACATTTTTAATTGAATTCAATAATTCATTTCTTTTCATTGACGAAAATAAACTCAAATAGTTAAAAGGAATATTGTAGAGAAAGTATATTAAAAGGAACATTAAACGATTCTAATCGATCTTCTAACGTATTTATTTGGACCACACGTTAATAATGATAAAATATAACATAAATAGTAATTCAAATTTTATAAATCTTATATTTATATAAGAATGGTTAAACTTCTTGAAAACTTATATTTTAAATTAAAAAATTAATTTATATTAATATAATGCTCTTATCCTTTAAAGGAAAAGGAAAAAACTTTTAGGCAAATCCCCCTTTTTGGTAAAAAGGGATAATAATAATTATTATAGCTTATAAAATTCCACCATATCTCCTGCCTACACCTCACCAAAACACATTTATTATTCCTTACTGTCCACCCACATTACGCACATGTCATAAATTAATGTGAACGCATTGACATTACTCTCTGCATCTACTTTGATAATAATGGACCTTTTTTTATAAAATAGAAATGGGCCTTGAAAACCAACCAAATTCATGGTTTGGATCAACAAAATTTGGGCTACTCTCATTTGGACTAGGCCTGGGCCTTTTCTCTAGAATTCCAGATCAGCATCAAATTAAAGTTTATGCATTTATATTTGGGCTAACTCCAAAAAGCATAAAGTTATAAGGAAACTGTAATTTCTTGGTACTAATAGGAGGTTAATGGTGACTCAGCTTATTAGAAAGTTGAAATTTCCACACTGCCATTGTTAAGATTTGAACGTTAATTCTAGATACCAATTTAAAATCAATTGAATTACGTCTATGCAAACAAAGAAAGAATTTTTTTTGTTCTTATATCGCTACAAATATTTTTCGCATCAAATAATATTTAAGATTAAGCAGATTTAGTCTGTTAAAGTCTTGAATATTTTTACAAGTAACCATCAAATTTTTGTTACAATTAGAAATGAATGAAATTTAATTTTATAATTTCTAAAAAATGAAGAAAAACTTTAAGATTTAAGTTGGAAAACTCACTCAAAGTAGTGGATGACTATAGCTAGGTATGTAATGTCATAACGTGTTGAATGTTTAAAATCAACTAGAACACAAGTTACAATGTCTCTATTTAGAATTTATTTACCAGATTTTCCTACTTCTCTAGAAGATCAATGCCCATACCATACCATTACATACTAGGTAGTTGGCACTTGGCAGTCAACTTTGAGGTGCAAAACACTTTAAATACACTTAGAATCTTAATTAATAAATTCTTAATAAATTTGGACAATCCTCCTCCTTTTCAAATACCTTTTGAGATAAGTTAGGCTCAAATCAATTCTAACATGATAAGTTATGATGTTGGCCACCTACACATAAGAAGAATAAATAATCTTTAATTTTATTTTGGACGCCATTGAAATATGGCTACTCAATATATTTACTCAATATATTTTCTGACTAATGTAAGAGCGACGAACCCTTTTAGTACAAGTTAATTCCGTCCTTATATACACATGTATAATATGAATTTAAGACTTTTCACTTGCTAAAAAAAACTTCATCTTATTACTTTATCACTATTTTGCTATAATATATACTATATTCTTTACCAACCAAGTTTTGACAATTTTGTAGAAGTAGCTCACAGAGAAGGGAAGGTAAATTATTGAGAATCTCATATAGCTAGTATTTAAGAAATAATTAATTTTTATAAAGGGAGTCCCTCCCTCTTGAGGTACCTTTTAGGTAAGTTAGGCTCAAACTCAGATTTTACATGATATCAGAGCCAGTTGTTGGGTTGCCTGAGTTGGGCCACCCGCGCAGATATCCAATCCTGCAAAACTTCACTTTTTAAATGTCTAGTCTTGGACGTGAGGGGTATAATGAGAAGACAATCCTTTCCTCTTAAGATATTCTTTGGGGTGAATTAGACCTAAATTCTAATTCTAACATAAATGAATAATAAAGAAGTGGGAGGGGAGAGCTAAAAGTTTTATGGTAATTAAGATGTGTGTATAAATGTTGAAGCCCAAAATTTTTGACTCATTATAAAAGCAAAAGAGTAGATCCAAGAAATATTGGGGGACGATGGGACCATTTTCTTGACTAATGAACTTATCTTTTATGATAGAATTTAATTTTTTATTTTATAAAAAAGGAGTTTTTCTGATTGAATTTTGTTTAAAGTTAAAACTATTATTCATGAGACTAAAATGAAAAAAGTATTATTTTATAAATCTTTTTGAACTATTACAAAATATAGAAAAAAAGAAAAAGAAAAAATTTTGCACAAGACTAAATCTGTGACTTCAAGATGCGACGTTTTTGTTGATTCAGTAAGTCAGAGCTGGAAGAACGAATATATATCCATCCATGCAAAGTCGTTTCTAGCACTAATTCTATCTACCTACCAACGCCCCATGACCAGATCAGCAGCGGCATCGGTCCCGAGTTGGGGTTGCTTTTCGGTTTTCTTTTGCTTATCCCATTTTAAATACGGTACTTTTTAAAAAATATAAAATTTTAAATTTTTGTTATAGATTAGAATGTAATTTAAACTTTTTGCTCTCTTTATATTTATTTTCATTAGTTCTTATATTAGAAGAATAAAAATAGGTTATAATTTATTATTAACGAAAGGATATAATAAGAAAAAGTTCATTAAAAAAAAAAAAGAATTAACACAATGTGAAAAGTAAAAAAGAAACTGAAGGTGTATATTTCTTGTGTTTTACATTATTTGTCCTTTAAGACAATGCACAAGAATTAAGAAAACGATTTTGTTATCAGAAATAATTAAATTACTCTTTAACTGTTATTAATAGCTCTATAAAAATTTTTAGATAATTATTTAATTTTAACTAGAAGAGTATATATAAAAAAATATCATTTTATATTCCCTTATTAATTTACTAGAGCGAAATATATTGAAATAGAAAAGTAAATTCAGACGAGGGACACTATAAAACTGAGAGTAAAATGGGTTTCTTCAAGTCTGGCTTGAAATTTTGGAAACAGAAAAAATTGAAGTCTAGCTTGAATGGATTCTGGAGTTCAAACTTGATCAATACTTGCAAATTGCAATTTATGTACGTAAAGATTTATGTTTTCCATTTGTGCCCAAATATAAACTTATATGTTCAGTTAAATAATCTATGATTCTTTATTTCACGTGGAATACATCATGTTAATGAACAGTATAGAAGCTTGTGATCTTATACGGTTGGTTTTAATATGTTTATTTTGACAATGAAATTTAATACTATCTCTTGATTAGTTATGCGAGGCGTAAGACATTTAGGGTATATGCTCTAATTAATACAGACTCGGTTTATAAAATGCTTGTAAAATTTAACTCACACAAAAGTTAAGGCTTGATCCAAAGCTTTTTTAACATAACATCACGCACAAGGATCGAACTCTTAACCTCGTATTGAGATTAATAATTTATTTACCAACTGATACTATCTCTGTTTCATATTATCTGTTACTAAAAAACATAGACACAAAATTTAAGAAAATGATTGAGTTGCTTATATAAAAAAAATAAAATTGACCGTTTAATTGTCATTAATAGTTCTACTAAAAGTTTGTGAACAATTGTTTAATTCTAAATAAGATAAGAATATATATGAAAAATTATCATTTAATACTCCTTTTACTAAAACGAATGAGAAGCGATTTTATAAAAAAAAAAAGAAAAAAAGAAAAAAAAGAAGAAAAGGAATTGAAGGAAGACTTTGACAAACTTGATGATATCAGTGTCTATCTAGACAGGCGAAAAACCTCAGAATTTCAGTCTATAAATACTGCCCTAAAGCCTCTCAATCTTACACCAAAACATCTTCTCACCACTAGATATATATCCTCTCTTTTGCCTCCTTAAATTACTTTGATAATTTCTTTTCTTCATTTTGCATATAAAAAAAAAAAAATGGGTGTTATTTCTTATGATATGGAGATCAAATCCTCACTCTCAGCAGCTAAGTTATTCAAGGCTTTTGTCCTCGATGTTGATACCCTCATCAACAAAGCATTGCCTAATGTCATTAAGAGTGTTGAGATCCTCCAAGGAGATGGAGGTGCTGGTACTATCAAGTTGGTCCATTTCGGTGAAGGTCAGTTTATTAAAATTTGATAAATCGAAACATAAAATATGATTCGAACTCAAATATATATATATTTTTTGCATGATGAGAAAGTTTTTAGAATATATATATGTTTATACATATATATACATTATTTAGGTCTAATTAATTTAGTCAGGCTATAAGAAAACAAGATTCATAATTAATTTTTTTGACTTAATTTCGTTCCAAAATTGTTTATCTTTTATGGGACAAAATTTATCAACTTCTTGAATGTATCGGTTTATATATGTTTTCGACACGAACTGTAAAATAAAAAGTCCTTAATTTTTTTTCCCTATAAATATGCTTACATAAACCATTTATACATGTCTCTTTCCACTTTTATTGAATTAGAAGAATATTCTCAATAAAAAAATTACAAAATTGACTTTTTTTTTTGTCTTGATAACCTATACAAGTGGGTTACGAATGAATTTAACAGCTTTTTTCATAAAAGAATAGAATGACTAATACTTTTTTTTAAAGAAAATAATTTAAAAACTAAACTTATAAAAAAATAAATTTGAAATTATATATGTTAAAACAAATTAAATAGTGTTTGAATAGAAAATTTAATTATTTACATATCAAAATCATGTTATATATATACACGATAATTTTAAGTTTGAATTACTATCATACTCTATAATATATTAAAAAAATATAAAATTTCCAAAGGCATATGTTATAGAACACCAATATATTAAAACATAAACGAAGAAATACATGAGAGAAAAATATATTGACTATTGATTATGAAACCCAATTAATTCTTGACAGAGAGGGACATTAAAAACTTTACGTTTTTATTCAGAGAAAGAACAGAGCTTTTATTTTTTTATGTTATCAAAAAGTTAAACAATGAAAAATAGATAACAAGTATCTGCCGTGACTTTCTCTTAATAAAATAGAAGAAAAAACATTTGTTACGAAATAAGAGTTTGTTATTTTGAGTTGGGATTCAATGACATGCAGGTGGGCCAGTACCGAGTGTGAAGCACCATGTGGAGGAGTTGGACAAGGATAACATGAGCTACAAATACAGTATTGTGGACGGAGAAGCTTTGATGCCCGGCCTCCAGTCAATCTCTTACGTTATCAAAATCGAACCATCCGGCCACGGTTCCGTCTGCAAGCACAACACTACATTCCATTTCAAGGCTGGTTCCAATATTAACGAAGATGAAATTAAGGCTGGTAAAGAAAAGGCTGCCGAAATGATCAAAGCCGTTGAAGCTTACGTTCAAGCCAATCCAGATTATTAATAACAAAATCTGATTTCTCTATTTCAAATAAATATATTGTATTTCTGTTTTCAAGTGTGAGTTTTTTCCTTCTAGAATAAATGCTACTGTGTTCTTCAGCAGTGGTGAGATTGATCAGTGATCATCTAAACAGGTTCTGAGGAAAATTTTAATGGAATTAACGTTACTTTTCATTTGATTTCAACAATTTTTTTGTTTCCATTTGATTTTCTTTTATAGTCTAAATTGACAATTATATGTGATTGCGTGAATATTATGAATGCCAAATTTATACATTTATATGGTACGAGAAAGCGTGATCCCAATGCAAAGAAGGAAAAAAAGTAGACATTGATATAAATTGTTCGTTAGAAGTAGAATCATGACGAAAGTATAGTTTCTTTGTGTTTTTTTAAAAAATAATTTAAGTTGGTAAGATCTGAATTCAATTAAAAACTACTCTTTTAACCAATTAAATTAATACCTTATTAATCGTAAAAGGGAAAAAATCCTTGATGCATAAAACACTGGATCTTCTAATAATATTATTATCATATTTTGAATAATAAATTATACCCGATAATTAAACTCTAAATATAACAAAAACATTAAGTAAAATTTTTTTCTTAAAAAAAAACTCAAGTAAAAAAGATAATATAAAAAGGAATTTTACGTCAAATTTAAATGTTAACATATATAGGAATATATATCTCTCTGTCCTTACTAATGATCACATGCCAATCATGTACATTTTTCCATAATAATTTAAAAGTTAGAATTAACGGAAGGACTAATTTTACATATTTTAATAGTTTGAGGTAACAGATTTATTGTTTTCTAATTTGATGTCAAAAATAAAAAAATAAAAAGCTTACGCTATATTTGGTATGCAAGAATCGAGTGGAATGAAATGTACTACAAGAAAAAGGCCATTACTTACCGATGTTTCCGTCAGTAATGAGCAATTATCGACTGAATTGGTCAGTCGGTGATTTTTAGTCGGTACCTACCTGTGACGGAATGTAATTTCGGTCGGTAACTTTTATCGATCGAATTTCACGAATTGCCAACCGAATAATCCGTCGCTAACTTTAATTTTCTCATGTAAAATAATTAATTTAAAACATAAATTACCAGCCGGTTTTAAACCTTGACGATTGATATTTCGGTTCGTATATTTTATTTACCGGCCGAATTTCAACTGGTAACTCTATTTCTTTTAATTTTTTAATAAATAGTTACTACTAATTTTCAGTCAGTATCGGTCGATAACTTTTGAATTTTTGAAATATTTTATTTTATAATTATAATTATCTACCTGAAATTGAAACTGAAAACAACAAACAATATAAAATGAATACAATCAATATATATAATCTTCTTCCAATACGAGAATAACAAAAACGTCTAGAAATACATAATATATAAATATCAAATACAAATCGAAATAAGTCTAACATACATAATATATAAATATCAAATACAAAACGAAATAAGTAATGAAACGAATACTCTAAGTATATGAAATACAAAACAATATAATATATGAATACATAATTACCAAAGTACAAAACACGTAAGTATCAAAGTACTACATGGTGGGCTAGAGGATGAGGAAGGACCGGTCGGTGGCTGAGGAACGTCTAGGTCATCCGTCGTAGGGAAAGAAGGGAACAAAGTGGATACCGAATCTAGCTGCACAACATATTGCTGCATGTATCCCCGCAACCTCTTATCTCTTTCTCTTGATGTAGACATCGTGGGTAGCCGAAGAAGGTACCATTGGAACCGATGACGAGCTGCTGCTTCCCCTCGCTCGACGGTGATGGCTGCAGATTGTGAGCCAAAACCGTAGACATTGCCCTTGTTGCTGCCACCGGCAGCCTTGAATGCTCGTCAGTCGGCATGGGCAAGCCAGTCTCGATGTGAAGGCTTTTCGTGTTCTCCTTTAGCTCCTGATATTTCGCCTACAAGAAAGGCATTAATAATTTATTATTAGGTAATATACAAAAGAGTAATAAACGATAATATAACATTAAACTAAAACTATTAAATATCTTTTACCTGAAATTCGTCAGATCGTGTGTCGATTCACTATCCCTTTTGTTGATGCAGTAGGACGTAAAACTATGATTGTACAAATGCCTCGCCCATTTTCTTCCGCTGCAAAAATTTAAAGGATATATGATATTTCAAATATCAAGAAAGTTAAAAAGAACTATAAGTTATAAAAAAATAGAATAATTAAATTTGGAAAAGATGTAATTGACTTATCTACTCAATGAATGATCTAGACCTGCCAGTGTGCTTATCGGGCCTCGGGTCACCATGCCCCTGCAAACGATTCCTCTTTGCCGCCTCCCGCTTCTTCTTGAAAGCATCTGAGCTCCGTACATTACAAAGACTCATGTACTGTGCGGTAGTCATCCCTACATCAAGTCCTTGTAACGTAATGAAACCCATTTCTCCCGAACATCCCATATGACACGCTCATGCAATGAGTCCCATCGTTACCTTTTCTGCAACAACACATACTTTGTTAATGAATATAAACTTATATATTTAAAAGTTCTTATAATGACAGTTATTTAAACACTTACCTTAAGCTCTGTATATCGCATGTTCTTTATTCTATTTGGGATCTTCCCAAAACTTGCATGAGCCTCAACAAAGTGCTCTTTGATGATTCCAGTAATCGACTTTGCACAAGCCGATTGCTTGTTGAAGCTGTGCAAATATTTAAAAGAAATAGTGACAATTAGGGTTTAACATTCAAAAGAAAAACCCTAAACCCTAATCAAATCTTGAAATAGAACTTAAGAGTAGCTGTACATTCAAATAGTGACTTTTAAGTTTTGAAAATACTTTGACAGAGTTTCCCCTATAAAATAAACAATTCCTAGGCACAAAAAACAATAACATAGCAATTCAATACATAATAAAATTTTAAGAGTCCGGGCTCCCCCATAAAGTTTGAAGACAATAACTTCATAAGAAAATCTATACTTGTTTGTATACATGTTATATAATGATATATTTTGACTATGTCATGTACCTGTTAACAGTTAGTAAGGTAAGAATGCGAGAGTCAACAACACCCTACACAGGTGGAGCCGGTGGACGTGCTGATGATGAAGGATCAGGCCTCGATGATGTCCTCGTAGAAAATAATGAAGAAGGAGTAGAAATAGGTGCCGGACTCGAGTACGGTAACTGTGGAAATCGAGTCAAGGTCGCCGGAGGTGTAGACATCGTAGTCGGAGAAGCAGACGTCCTTAGAGGAATAGAAGCCGATATCGGAGGTGTAGACGTTGTACCCAGAGAAGCAGACATGCCCAGAGGAATAGAAGCCGATACCAGAGGTGTAGACATCGTAGCTGGACTAGTAAACATCTCCAGGTGAGCCCTGTTCTTCTTACACCCACGTACCATCTGTAATATAAAAGACAAAACAATTTTAAAAACTTACTTAAAAAGAAAGTTACTTTAAACTCACGTAAAAGAAAAAGAAACAAACAATGCTATTTAAAAATAAAGTTACTTGAAGAAAACTTAAGAGAAAAAGAAACGAATAAGTTACTTAAACAATTTAGTTTTGAATAAAAAAAGTTACCAATTAAACAATCTACGTTTTGGAATCGGACTTCGATTGAAACTCTTCCTTTTTCTCTTCATTATTGGACTCCTATTTGACCTATTCTTCATCTTTATTATTGTCATCTTCATCTCCAATGCTATTCCTCCCGCGAATCTCTACTGATTCTAACTTGCCTGACTCATGAACGATAGTTCCAATATCTTGAACATCAACGTCTATCCTCGAAGTCTCATCAATATCAACATCTTCTTGGAATGGAACGTCTACTAGAGGTACCTCTAAATTACAAGGTCTTGATTTATTACAGCCCACCAATCACTTTTTTGTTGTTTAGTAGTAGGGTACAAGATGTTAAGTAACTTGTTCAGCCTGTTGGGATAAAATGAAAGGACCATACTTTCCTGCATATTTTCTTTTAATGTGCAGCTCCACAAGTTTATATTTATCATGAATTTTGAGACTTTGATGTAAAGACGAATCAAACCAATCACACTTGAAAAAGGATTCCGTTCCATTCTGCATGAGAAAGGATTCCAGGTGGTAAAACTTACCATTCCAGTGTAGCGAACGTGCTTTTATGGGAATTGGCACACTATACCTTCTTTTAAATTAGAAAGTTAATCTGAATTAACATGTGAACTCGATGTACGTGCTAGACAAATCACATTATTATATGAGTTTTTCTTATGATTGCCCCAAGGGCACACGTTTAAACTCTAGCATGCAGCATTAAACTACTCCATGGATGACTTGAATTCAGGACCTCTAACTTGGCATGCCAGGTGGAGGTACCTATGTAAGAGGCATCATGCCATCGAACCATATACCTCTTGTCAAATATGATATGTCTTTTCTGTATTTATGTGTTCGGAATACGTTAGACTTGCTCTTATATACACACACACACACACACACATATATATATAAAGGATCTAGGACGGTACGAGGGCACATGCCACCACTAACTCCACGAAAACCCATAAAATATGTAATATATTTCAGAATTTTTATACATTACTTTCAAATTATAAAATTGTTTATATTTTTAAAAATTTTTAAATCTACTTTACATCGTTAAGCATAAATTTTATTTTTAATTCTTAAAATGTTGTCTCTCTTTTTATCAATTAAATGTATAGCATAAATTTTGCTTCAATTTTTCTTATTTTTAGAATATTTAATACTCCGCCCCATTAAAAATAATGAGTGTCATTCTAGCTCGTTGTACAAATATTGAGAATTTTGAAATCAATGAAGTATTTTACACAAGTTCTGTTATATATCCTTTATAAATATATAAAGAGAAATATAAGAAATAGAGATGAGAAAAATAAACAAGGAGTAAGAGGATAAAATTAGAAATATTATAATAAATACTTATTGAAAGTAGTAAAAACTACTTATTATGAAACAAAATAAAATTTCAAAAAAAGACCTTTATTATGAATTAGAGGGAGTATATGTGTACTTTAAAACATCTTATATATTACGTAATGGTGGGAATGTTAAATTTTATGAAAGTTAATTTGCAATATGAATTGTTTGGGATAAAAATCTAAATTTCAAATGTAAGATCTATACTAAATTTACATTTAAATTCTATCTAAATTTGCTTTGTGTCCCCACTAATAGTTTTTGCTAGATTAGTTAGTGTATATATATATATGTATAAGTATCACTACAAGAGAAATAGAATATAGTGACAGGCATTTGCGACTGCCTTTTGTTTTCTCAAATGTTGCAGCTGAGTTGCGACAGTAACGCGACGATGTTAACTGTTTGCAAATTTAGCGACGGATATACGACACGCTGGATGATGCTATCGCATAGATTCTTAATTTGTGATAGGATAGTGACTGAATATTGGTGATCGCATGTTTAATAAAATTGCGACGATGGTCTGTTGCGAATCGGTTGCACGTTGACCTAGATTAGGTTAGACGCGACCGGACTTTCCTCCTCATTTCAAAATTTCCCTCCTCCCTCCTTCTTCCTCCTTATTCCTTCTCCCGTCCTCCTTCCTCTTTATCAAATGCCAACCGCCACCTCCGACGACCGCCTCCCTTTCTCTATCTCTCTTCCTTCTTTGCTCTTTCCCCCCTCTTTCTCTCTCCACGTAGTTGCCACCTTGATAACCAACGTACGACATTTGTTGTTGATCCTCACCGGACAGATTTGAGTAGAGGTATACTTAAAATTTTTTCAAATCTTAAAGAATGATACTTATATGTTTGGGTATCATTCTAAGTCATCAAATTACAAGTTATTAAATGTCCTTTACATAAGTTCATTTTTGTAATTCCTATTTAAAGCTTTTAAAACTTATAATACATGCTAAAGTATATTAAAAACTTGAAGTACTTTTAATTGTGTTTAATTACCAATTTTTTGTTAATTAATTGTTCATGGGGGAGCTCGAACTCTTTAATGTTCAATTGTTTATGGGGGAGCTCTGACTCTTAATGTTTAATTATTTATGGCGGAGTTCGGACTCTTTAAAATTGTATATATTGCATTTGAGTGGCTTTTAAAATAGGGAAAGTGTTCAATTTACAATGGAGATTGTCAAAATTTTTTCAAATCTTAGAGAATGATATGTAGATGTCTAAGTATCATTATAAGTCATCAAAAGCAAAAAATAGAAGTGTTTGTGCTTCTATTATTCTCTTATCACTTCTAAGTTAAATTAAAGTAGAATTCTTTGTTCTTCCATTTTTGAATGTTTCATAGGTATCGACATTGAAAAAATAGAAGTGTTTGTGCTTCTATTTTCTCTTTACTTCTAAGTTAAACGAAAAGTAGATGTTTTAGTTCTTCTGTTCTTGAATGCTTCAACGGTACCAAAATCGAGAAATAGAAGTGTTTGTGCTTCTATTCTCTCTTTGTTTCTAAGTTAAATCAAAAGTAGAAGTCTTTGTTTGATGAACATTTCATCCTTGAAACTTTCATTTGTACTTGTACTATATTTCTTCACTTCTTTCTTACTTTAAACATATTTCTTCACTTCCTTCTTATCCTGAATAAGATTAATCCTTTTCCTTCTATTCCTTTAAATGTAGAAAAGTTATGGAGTAGGATAGAAGTTGGATGTATAGGAGATGTGTGCCCGGGGTTAGGGGACTTATTAGCAAATTTGTGAATGGGATACACTGATTTGCAGATTGGTGTCTTTCAACAAATCATGGAAAGGAACATTTGATAAAGTGTCCTGTGTGAAGTGAGGGTTGATTTGAAGCTGCATTTGTTTAAGTGAGGGTTTATGCCTGCTTATCATAATTGACATATCATGTAGAAGCGGTATGGGGAACGAATGTGAGTACTGTAAGGGGAACAAGTTCAAGTAGAAATAGAGAAAGTAGCATGTACCATGAGATGACATTTGATGCTGCTGAATCGAGCTTTGACCCCAATTTGTCCAACTATACTTAGGCATAGAAATTTTACGATATGTTAAAATCAGTAGATGCGCCATTGTATGAAGCGTGTGTATAGAGTTCACAGTTATCAGTGATTGCGGAGTTGTTGAACATTAAATCTGAGAACAACTGGTCTGAGAAGTCATTTGATCAGGTAGCGCAATGCGTTATTAAGAGCGTTTACTCTCAGAGAACAATAAGGCAGTTGATGGTGGGTACCAGACGAAAAAGTTAGTATTCGGCTTAGGTTTGTCGGATCAGAAGATTGTCGTATATTTTCACGATTGCATGCTTTATTGGAAAGAAGACTCTCATGGAAGGGATTGTAAGCTCTGTGATTGTGAACGTTACAAAAAAGTGAAGAAAACTAAGGATAATAGACGAAAAGAGATACCTCTGAAAAAGATGTATTACTTCTCCATAACTCCTTGGTTGCAAATGTTGTATGCAATAAAACGAACCGCCGAGCATATGAGATATCATTCAGAGAGTAAGCAACAAGCAGATATGATGAGCTATCCTAGGGATGGAGAAGCATGGAAACAAATTGATAGGGCACATTCTTTTTGTTGAATCGAAGAATGTTAGACTCGATTTGTATACGGGGATAGTTTCTTTCCTTTTGGAATGTTCGGGAAATAATACTCTTTTTGACCGGTGATTGTGACTTCTTATAACTTGCCTCTATGAATGTGCTTGAAAAAAGAAGTTATGTTTTTTACTGTCATTATTTTGGGTTCACAGAATCCGAAAAGCAAATTGGATGTCTATTTGCAATCGTTAATAGAAGAGTTGACGAATTTGTGGGAGGTTGGAGCTCTTACATATGA
This sequence comes from Catharanthus roseus, assembly GCA_028651295.1. Lineage (NCBI taxonomy): Eukaryota > Viridiplantae > Streptophyta > Magnoliopsida > Gentianales > Apocynaceae > Catharanthus > Catharanthus roseus. Next base: position 10,623,443 of record JAPQWS010000093.1, on the reverse strand, counting down.
CATATCCAAGAGTTTCAACATGCGGGCTGCCCTTCTTTGGACGATTTGTGACTTTCCCGCATATGGAATGTTGAGTGATTGGAGTACTGCAGGGGCACTCGCATGTCCTATTGTATGAAATCAACAATCTTGGTTTGATTTTCGTTGGTGCTTCTTTCTACCAGGTCATCTGTTTAGAAGAGATACAGTCCTTTAAGAAGGGTAAAGGTGAAGATCATTCGCCTCTACCACCGCACCTTTCGAGTGAACAAATGTGGGAAAGAGTTCGTGAGTTGTCAAAAATTACAGAGAACAATATCGAGCTCGGTAAGGGAGATGGTACAAGTGAAAATCACAATTGGATAAGAAGGAGTATATTTTGTGATATTCCCTATTGGTGTACTCTCCTTGTTCATCACAACATTGATGTAATGCACAATGAGAAAATATTTTTGATAATGTGTTCAATACTGTAATGCTTGTGAAAGGCAAGACGAAGGATAATCTCAAGGCTAGAGAAGACCTTCATAGGTATTGTAATTGAACAGATTTGACTATCCTTGATGAAGCAGGGGGAAGGGTTCAAAGCCAAAAGCATGTTACTCGTTAACAAATGAACAACGAAAGTGTGTTCTTTAGTGGGTAAAGGATTTGAAATTATTGGACGATTATGCTTTTAACTTGGCAAGGTGTGTGGATTTGAAAGAACTGAGGATGTTTAGGATGAAAAGTCATGATTGTCATGTTTTCATGGAATGATCAATACTAATTGCGTTTAGAGATATCCTCTCTCCAAATGTTTGGAGTGTATTGGCCGAGTTGAGCCTTTTCTACCCTGACTTATGTGCACTGAAGATAAGTCAGACACATATGCGGTAATTGGAGATGAGTATCCCAATCTTGATATGCAAATTGGAAAGGATATTTCCTCTTGTCTTCTTCAATGTAATGGAACATTTGATAGTTCATTTACTGTACGAGGCTAGAGTTTGTGGTCCTGTTTAATATAGGTGGATGAATCTATTTGAGAGGTAAGAGAAATAGAGTTCTTGTTCTTAATCTTTCCTACTTAATTAATTTTTTTGGTATTAAAAAGATACACTTTTAGGTATTTGAACCACCTTAAGGAGAAGATCAAGAATAAAGCTCGGATGGAAGACTCAATAGGAACGCACACTTAGTTGAAGAGGCAACAACATTATTTAGCTACTACTTCTAACCAAATGTCGAAACTAGAAGTAGAGCTGTTGGACGCAATGATGATAGTGAGCCGTCTATAGATCAGCACATGTCCGTTGTTTCAATTTGCAAAACATCAAGAAGAGCATATGGTAAGATGATGAAAAGAATCTTGACAAATCAGGAATTTAAGGTAATAACGAACTACATTCTTCTTAATTGCGATGTTGTTGACCCTTACATTGAGTAACTAGTGAAAGTTTTGTGCATTTCTATGTCAATTAATTGTAAATACTCATTACTGTATGCCATTAATTGTATGAAGGAGATATACGAAAAAGGATCGATGATGAATTCACAAAATAGTTCATAGACAAAGTAAGTAAATTAAATCTTGATTAATACAAGTTAGTTGAATATGATTATAATGATTCCTATATGCATTCGCTTCAGATGCACAAACCTGGCAACATGTCCAGTCGTCTCCAAACACTCAGAAATCTCAGCTGGGGTCCTTCAAGATGCCCCTGCTGGACTGGAGCAATCAGTCAGTGCATCTCCCACGACATCACAATTCATGCAGACGCCAGGTGTCGTGCTGATATCTCTGATCAAGCAGCACCAACCGATTACGATTCGACCCACCGTCACACACATGAAGCATTGCCCCCGGCCCCGTAGCGACGAGGGCCCCGATGGATTCGGCCTCAGTCATCTCAGTCTCAACCATGTCGTTCACATGTTTACCCTCGTCATCTTAGTCTCAGCCACCTAATTCACAGTTTGGGCCCTCTACTTCTAGTGCCTAGCCATCCGGGCTTGAGGAATTGCCCTCCGCTCTTTGGTCCAGCCCTCTACTATACGTCTCAACCATCCACTTCTCAAGCTGCAGAGACTCAACCTCTGGAGTTAGAGGCTGCCCCGTCCCAAGCATCTCTCAACCCGCTTGCACTAGACCCTTGGCAGCAGCTTAGTGATACTTGAGTTGTGTTGCATCCCATCCCCGTGGGTGAGTACTTTTTCTTTGCTTTATTACAAGTAAATCATGTCACTTACGTTAGATGTTGTTTTTAGTTTTGTAGAGTCCAGAGTTGTGACTACGTAATTCAGGCTTATATTTCAGTCACGTTCGGACGTACCATACAACTCTTGGATCACTCTACCTCAGATAGTTTGGGACATGTGGTTTTCTAATTTCTCGGTAAGAGTACAAAATGAATATTTTCGTTAATTATCATACAAATAATATTTATTCCATTTATTTTATTGACGTTTAACTGGTTTTTTGATAGAAATACTTCTATTGGAATGCTTGGCTTAATACTGAGGCTAGGGTAGTTTTGATACCACAACAGTGAAACGGTACAGATAGTTGATGCATAACGTGCGGATGGCTTCCAAGAAGCCACCATAGATACCTTAGGATATTTATGACGGACTGTGGGCTAAGTGGAATGACCTGCTGATGTGTTAAAAGGGGATTTCCTAATCACTACAATGTAAGGCAAGTGAACCTAACACTGCAGAGATGAGTTCAACCCAAGCATCAAACCTTTCGAGGACGCTAAAGGTGAAAGTACTAATCTTGTCTCTAATGCTTAGTCGAAGAAAAAGATGGTTGTTGAAAATGAAATATAAAAAACTTAAAATAATTAAACTAAAAAAACAACGAAAACTTAAGATTTCAGAAATCAATAAAGCAAGAGTTTGGATGGTGTAATCCCCTTAATCCTTGTTATTAATTGAAAAAGTTTCATTAAAATGATGTTGAATTAATTAAGTTGGGTCATCACTCAAATCGGGCAATCCCTATCTCTAGGTAAAAGCCACCTCTCTCTCTCTCTCTCTCTCTCTCTCTCTCTCTCTCTCTCTCTCTCTCTCGGTTATTACTTCCTCCTCTCCACGGATTTCTTTGTCACATCCCTCTTCGACCAAGATTTGTCCTTTGGTTAACCTAGGGGACCGCTATAAATACTCCCTATACTCCTAACCCTAAATTCAACCAACCTCTTCCTCTCTTCTCTCTATCTTCTGCCACCTTTAGCTTCTTCTTGTGCTAGAAATTCTTGCTTCTTCTCTTTGCTCTTTACCGTTTCATTTTTGCATCTCCTTGTGAGAAACTTGCCGGATTCGTGACTACCTTCTTGGCTTGTCGATTGCTGAAGGAAACTTCGAGAGATCATTGAGATTTTTTCGGAAGGTAACCGTTGAGTTCTTGAGGTCTGTTCTCTTAGGAACTTCTGTGCTTCTTATTGATATTTTTCCATATATATTTTACATCAGATTTGAAAATCTTGTGACTTAACTGTTATTTTGTAATCTTTGATTATTATTTATAATAGATAGGTTATATTAATTTCTTGTCTTCCAGTTGGTTGTAATAATTATATAGTGGTTCGTGGTTCATCTCCTAATAGTGGAATTAGAGAAAGGTATCTTTCGATCGCTTGAGTTCAGATCTGTGAACTTCAGCATGAACTGTGAGTTTTGTATCAGGGAAATCTACTAAAAGACTTATTTTTGTTTACTCGAATTTTTTTGGTTTTTTTTGCCACTTGGTTTCGAAATCAAAACTCGAGCCAGACAAAACCCTTGGAGGATGATCCTCATTGTGATATTATGTAATAACTCGTGATTAGTAGATTTGTGAAATTCTTGAGTTGAGTCTCAAGGTAGTGGATGTAACTCTATTGAGAGAGTAAACCACTATAAATACTTTGTCTCTTTTCTTTGTGGCTTGTTTTTTATTTCTATGTTTATTGTCGAATCCTTGATCATAAAAGAGATTTTGTTTGGTTAGGAGTTTTACTAAAAGGAGTTATTAAATTCTTCTTCAAATAAAATTTGAGTTTTTAAATAAAATTGTTTAAAAATTTCTTAATTAGCCAAAAACCTTATTCATCCCCTCCTCTAAGGTTTTTCTAAAGTTTTACCTCCTATTTCAAAATTTGAAGAATATTTTGAATCTTGGAAAAGAGAACTTTTAAAAGAAAAACTTGACAGTGCGCAAAGCACTCTTGTATTTCATTTAAGTGATAATGTTCTAAGATAAATAAAAGATAAATCCACTGCTTTTGAAACATGAAACAGACCTGAAGAAATGTATTCAAACACTCCCTTTCAAACAAGATTTATTTGGAAGAGTAATTATTTTGTTCTAAAATGACTTCTTCAAAATCTGTTGATGATAATCTAGATGATTTAAACAAAATAGTGCAACAATGAAAAGATGGTGGTGAAGATATTTCTGATGAAAATATTGCGATCATTTTGTTGAATTCTTTGTCTGAATTTTTTGTTGATGTCAAAACCGCCATTAATTATGGTCATTAAAAATTGAATCTTTCTGATGTTAAGTTTGCTCTTAGAACTATAAGTCTTGACCTTAAGAAGAAAAATAAAAATAATGGGAAAAATCTTTATGTTAGAGGTAGACTCGATAAAAGGGATTCTCACTGTCATAAAGATAGGTCCAAAAATGACGGTATGTCTAAATCTAGAGAACCTAAAGAAAGGGTTAATAGTAAAGTCAAATGTTTTTATTAGGATAAAGAAGGACATGTTAAAAGCAAATGTCATGAAAGAATCCGGGATGAGAAAAACAATAAAATGGATTGTTCAAAAGATAATGCTAGTGAAAACAAACAGTTAGAGTCTGATAACAATGGCAGATCTATGTACTCTGAAGTTATGTACGTTTCTCACTCCTCTTGTATCTGATGAATAGATAATTGATTCTTGTTGTTCTTATCGTATGTGTCCTAACAAAAACTGGTTTTCTGAATTAAAACCTGTAGAAACTGGTAAAGTTTTTATGAGAAAGAATGACTATTGTCCAATTGAAGAAATAGGATTTGTTTCTATAAAAATGTTTGATGGTGTTATTAGAATACTGTTTGATGTTAGGTATGCCCCTCATTTCGTTAGGTACTCTTAATGATGCTGATTATATATACAAATCTAAAAAATGGTTGTTTAACTGTTTGCATAGGTCCTTTGTAGTCATAAAAGGAATAAAGAAATATGGCATTTGCTCTTTTCTTGGTGAAATTATGTGTGAATCTACTGCATTAGTTAGTAATCATGATGACAAAATGTTGTGGAATAAAAGAATCAATCATATAAGTGAAATGGTTTTACAATATTTGTATAAACAAAATTTACTTGATAAAAATAAAATTTACTCTCTTGATTTATGTGATCACTGTGTTTTATGAAATAACATAAATTAAGTTTTTCTATTGACACATACAAATCCATTACCGTTTTAAATTATATTCATTGTGATTTGTGAGGTTCTGTAAAGGTATCTACTTATGGTAGCAATGTTTATTTCCTGTCTATTTGTTGATGAGTTTTCAAGACATGTTTGAGTTTTTTTACTTAAAATTAAAGATCAAATTTTTGAAAAGTTTAATGAATGGGAAACTTTAGTAGAAAACTAAACTGAAAAGAAATTAAAGTTTTTGTGGACTGATAATGGTCTTGAGTTTTGCAACAAAAAATTGATGATTTATGTGCTAAGTGATGACAAGACATAAAACAGTTAGGTTTAACTCTCAGCAAAATGGTGTTTCTGAGAGGATGAATAGCATAATAAGAATATAGTTAGATATCTTATGTTGTCTATAAACTTGTTTTGGGGTAAAGTTGTAAGTACAACTGTTTATTTAATTAATCGATTCCCATCTACTGCTACAAATTTTAAACTCAGATGCAGATATGGTCTAGTTCATCACCAACCTTGTCTCATCTTAGCGTCTTTGGTTGTGCCACTTTTGCTCACTAATGGGAAGGTAAACTTGAGCCTAGGTCTAAAAAAGGTGTCTTTCTTAGCTATCCCAATAGTGTTAAAGGGTACAAAATGTTAGTGCAAGGAAATAACAATAATATTAATGGAAGAATGATAAAAAATGTAAGGTTGAGGCACGAATATCTCACTTTATTTAAGGAGATTCGAGCCCTCTAATGTAAACAAAATACTAGAACCGGTGCAGTAAAGAATAGCAGTGACTCGTCCCTTCCAAGATACTACACTCAACTTTGTTGTTTGGTTTACGACAATCTGCACAAAATGTCCAAGCTCAAGCTCCACCAACAAAATACCTTTCGCAAGCTATTATTCTCTGTCAAAGAATACAATATGATATAAATCTTTAAGGCATGTATATTCAAAGACTAGTTGTCTATACCGATATATAGGCATAACAAAACCTCTTAGAAAGATACACAACTCTTTTATTATCTACTATTCATTATTAAGTTCATTATATAAACATAATCAATAAATTAACATACATTCATCAAACATTTAAACTAATATGCATTGAATATTAAAATGTACCAACATTCCCCAACTCATTTTAATATCTAAGTATGCATGGTATATATAAATGAAAAACTACGAACTACTTTTAAATTTGAAGTGCAAAAAAAGAATATCTAAAATAACTATTATTAAATTTATGTTTAAACACACTCAGAATCAGAGAAAAGTGGGTGTATTGGGATTTATTGATTAAGAAAGAAGCTTACGGAAAGAGTTAATCACATTTTATAATTAATTTCAAGTGTAGTAATTCAGGTTATAAGTTAAGTTGGCCAAAAAAAAAAAAGGTTATAAGCTAGTTCCTAAATTGTTTAACAAGCAAAACTCTGAGTTACATTGATATTAGTTCCCCAAGCCAACTGTATCTCTCTCACAAACACACACACACACACACACACAAAGAATCATCAGTCAATTCTTCACTCCTTAAGACGTATTCTCCATCTAATAAATTTATCACTGCTACGGTACCTCTTGAAATTACCTATAGTACTCTTGTCAAACTAGTAGAAATATTAATGCAGATGTTAAATTAAAGAATTTCCCACTCAAGAAATTGTACATATCTTCTTTGTCATATATACTTTTAATTTGAATAACATTTTTTTTCTTTCTTTGTTTTCATAAAAAAACATTTTGTCTTTGAACTTCTTACTAACTTAGAAACACTGGTTCATAAAACACTAAACCGTTAATGAAAATTGCATAAGGGTTTAGACACATATACATAATGAAGCTAGCTCCAATTATAACAAAACTTAATCAATTAGCTTTTCATATCTATGGTATAAACTTTTTCATTTGGGAGCTAAGTTTATCTGGAATGGTAAATTTGGGTCTATCGGGCTAGTGTTGTTACCAGAGTGGTCATTGGAGCAGCAACAAGAGTTTACCCGCGGAGGTAGGGTGGTCATTAGAGGAGCTGGGCAGCAACGGTAGCAGCATGCAACTGCAAAATAAAAAAAATTAAGAGGGAGGAGAGGATTAAGAGAACATAGGGGGGAGAGAGAGAGAGAGAGAGAGAGAGAGAGAGAGAGAGAGAGAGAGAGAGAGAGAGAGAGAGAGAGTCGATGGTGCAACTTCTGTCGGAAAAGGGGTGGGGGAGGTCTATGAAGCATGGAGGGTGAGGGTTTTTCAGACAGAGGGATTGAGGAAATTGGGGTAGGTGGGCAGGTAGTCTGGTTATGAGGGATTTTTTAGATAAAAAAAAAATCATCTAAGTTGCCGATAGATTATCGATGAAAGAATCGGTCGGTAACTTGTTCAAGTGGAATTATCGATCAAATTTGTCACAATCAGACGGTAACTTTGTCTAATTGCCGACGGATCACCCTTCGTTCAGTAAATAAAGTTACCAACCAATGCAAATTAGTCATTAAATTCGGTTGCTAAAACCTTGCTTTCTAGTAGTGCTGGCTTTTCCAACTTCTCTTTCCATTACACTGATATTCAAATTAGAAGCAAGAATAGCCTTTTCACGAGAAAGCCCATTCCAAGAAGAAGATTGAAAGGCCTTTCTATCGGAAAACATATGGAAAGGTCTTTCCAGGAGAAGTGGAAATCATTTTAAAAGATATTGGACTATTATACCCTCTATTGTTACATATATTACGCTCAATTAACTTTTATATAACGTATTTTCTTTTCTTTTGATATTTAAAAGGAATTTTTTTATAACCATTTTCAATCTTATATATAAATATTTATACTTCAATAAAATATTTAATTTTTTTTGGAGTTTTGATATGTGTAAGGGTATGAAAAATACATTTTATGCTAGAATGGCATTTAAGTAATATAATATATAGTTTCATTCTATTTCGGCATAAAATAATAATTTTTCCAAACAAAGAAATGGAATCATTACATTATACCTTTTCCTTTCAAACACTGGAATGGGAAAAGGATTCCGTTCCATTCTAGATGAGAATGGATTCCAGGTGGTAAAACTTACCATTTCAGTGTATCAAACGTGCTCTTGGGAATTGGCACAATATACCTTCTCTTAAATTAGAAAGTTAATTTGAATTAACATGGGCACTCGATGTACGCGCTAGACAAATAACATTATTATATGAGTTTTTCTAAGTCTTACCCCAAGGGCACAAGTTTAAACTTTAGCGTGTAGCATTAAACTGCTTCGTGGATGACTCGAATTCAGGACCTTTAACTTGACATGCCAGGTGGTGGTACCTAAGTAAGAAGATCGTGCCATCGAAACATATATCTCTTGTCAAATATAACATGTCTTATCTGTATTTATATGTGCTTGGAACATGTTAGACTTGCTTTTATTTTTTATATATATATATATATTTATATGAAAGGATCTATGGTGGGTATGTGCCCCCACTAACTCCGCCAAAGTCTATAGAATATGTAATATATTTCAGAATTTTTATACATTACTTTCAAATTATAAAATTGTTTATAGTTTTTAAAATTTTTAAATCCATTTTATATCGTTAGCTAGATAAATTTTATTTTAAATTCTTAAAATGTTTTCTATCTCCTTATTAATTAAATGTATAGCATAAATATTTTTTCAATTTTCCTTTTTTTTTTTGGAATATTTAATACTCTATCCCATTAAAAATGAGTGTCACTCTAGCTCGTTGCACAAATATTAAGGGTTTTTGAAATTAATGAAGTATTTTACACAAGTTATCTTATATATCCTTTATAAATATATAAAGAGAAATATAAGAAATAGAGATGAGAAAAATAAAAAAAGAGAAAGAAGAGGATAAAATTAAAAAAATTATAATAAATGCACATCGAAAGTAGTAAAAACCACTTATTATGAAACAAAATACAATTTCAAAAAAAGACCTTTATTATGAATTAGAGGGAGTATATGTGTACCTTAAAACATCTTACATCTTATGTAATGGTCGGAGTGTTAAATTTTATGAAAGTTAATTAGTAACATGAATTGTTTGGGATAAAAATGTAAATTTAAAATGTAAGAACTATACTAAATTTACATTTAAATTCTATCTAAATTTGCTTTGTGCCCCTACTAATAGTTTGTGCTAGATTTGTTAGCATATATATATCACCACAAGAAAAATAGAATATAGTGACGGGCATTTGGGACTGCCTTTTGTTGTCGCTAATGTTGTGACCGAGTTGCGACAACAACGCGACAAAGTTAAACGTTTGCAAATTTGGTGACGGATGTGCAACCGATGGATGATGTTGTCGCATAGATTCTTAAATTTGTGATAAAATAGTGTCCGAATATTGTCGATCCCATGTTTAATAAAATTGCGACGATGGTTTGCCACGAATCATTTGCACGTCGACGAAGATTAGGTCAGATGGGACCGCCCTCCCCCTCATTTCTGAATTTCCCTCCTCCCTCATTCCTTCCTCCGTCCTCCTCCCACTTTCTCAAATGCGAACTGCCACCTTCGACGACCGCCTCTCTTTCTCTACCTCTCTTCCTTGTTTGCTCTTTCCTCGCCGAACCATTTGTCGTTGCCGGCCCCTCTGCCGCTTGGCCGCCACCATGCTGGCCGCCACCTCCACAACCACCGGACGACATTTGTCGTTGATCCTCACTGGACAGGTTTGAGTAGAGGTATACTTATACTTAAAATTTTTTCAAATCTTAAAGAATAATATTTATATGTTTGGGTATCATCCTAAGTCATCAAATTACAAGTAATCAAATGTCCTTTACATAAGTTCACTATTTTAATTCCTATTTAAAGCCTTTAAATCTTATAATACATGCTAAAGTATATTAAAAAATTGAAGTACTTTTAATTGTGTTTAATTACCAATTTTTGTTAATTAATTGTTCATGGGGGAGCCCGAACTCCTTAATGTTCAATTGTTTATGGAGGAGCTCTGACTCTTAATGTTTAATTATTTACAGGGGAACTCTGACTCTTTAAAATTGTATATGTTGCATTGGAGTTGCTTTTAAAATTGGGAAAATGTTCAATGTACAATGGAGACTCTGTTTATTCGTGTAGCAATATGAATTGTTTGGGATAACAATTTAAATTTCAAATGTAAGATCTATACTAAATTTACATTTATATTCTATCTAAATTTGCTTTACGCCCCCACTAATAGTTTTTGCCAGATTAGTTAGTGTATATATATATATATGTATCACTACAAGAGAAATAGAATATAGTGACAGGCATTTGCAATTGCCTTTTGTTTTCTCAAATGTTGCGGCCGAGTTGCGACAGCAACGGGATGATATTAACCGTTTGCAAATTTAGCACGCTGGATGATGCTATCGCATAGATTCTTAATTTGTGATAGGATAGTGACTGAATATTGGCGATGGCATTGCGACGGTGGTCTGTCGCGAATCCGTTGCAAGTTGACCTAGATTAGGTTAGATGCGATCGGTCTCTCCTCCTCATTTCAGAATTTCCCTCCTCCTTCCTTCTCTCATCCTCTTCCCTCTTTCTTAAACACCAACCGCCACCTTTGACGACTGCCTCCCTTTCTCTATCTCTCTTCCTTCTTTCCTCTTCCTCTCTCTCTCTCTCTCTCTCTCTCTCTCTCTCTCTCTCTCTCCCAAGCAATACCCTTCGCCGCTGCCTGCCCTTCTGCGGCCTGGTCGCCACCACTCTGGCTGCCACCTCGATAACCACCGGACAACATTTGTTGTTGATCCTCGTCGAACAGATTTGAGTAGAGGTATACTTAGAATTTTTTTCAAATCTTAAAGCATGATACTTATATGTTTGGGTATCATTCTAAGTCATCAAATTACAAGTTATTAAATGTCCTTTACATAAGTTCATTATTGTAATTCCTATTTAAAGCTTTTGAAACTTATAATACATGCTAAAAGTATCTTAAAAACTTGAAGTACTTTTAATTGTGTTTAATTACCATTTTTTGGTTAATTAACTGTTCATGGGAGAGCTCGAACTCTTTAATGTTCAATTGTTTATGGGGGAGCTCTGACTCTTAATGTTCAATTATTTATGGGAGAGCTCGGACTCTTTAAAATTGTATATATTGCATTTGAATGGCTTTTAAAATAGGGAGAATGTTCAATTTACAGTGGAGATTGTCAAAATTTTTTCAAATCTTAGAAACTGATATGTAGATGTCCAAGTATCATTATAAGTCATCAAAAGAAAAAAATAGAAGTGTTTGTTCTTCTATTCTTCTCTTATTACTTCTAAGTTAAATTAAAGCACCAACCGATTACGATTCGACCCACCGTCACACACAAGAAGTATTACCTCCAGACCCGTAGCGACGAGGGTCTTGATGGATTCAGCCTCAGTCATCTCAGTCTCAGCCATCTGCTTCACAGGCTTGCCCGCATCATCTCAGTCTCAGCCACCTGTTTCACAGGTCGGGCCCTCTCCTTCTAGTGTCTAGCCATCTGGGCCTGAGGAACTGCCCTCCGCTCTTCGGTCCAGCCCTCTACTATACGTCTCAGCCATCCACTTCTCGAGCTGCAGAGACTAAACCTTTGGAGTCAGAGGTCGCCCCGTTCCAAGCATCTCTAAACCCATTTGCACTAGAGCCTTGGCAGCAGCTTGGTGATACTTGATTTGTGTTGCATCCTATCTCGGGTGGGTAAGTACTTTTTATTTTCTTTATTACAAGTAAATCATGTCACTTACATTATATGTCGTTTTTAGTTTTGTAGAGTCCAGAGTTGTGGCTATGCGATTCAGGCTTATATTTCAGTCGCGTTCGCACGCACCATACAACTCTTGGATCACTCTACCTCAGACAGTTTGGGACATGTGGTTTGCTAAGTTCTCGGTAAGAGTACAAAATAAATATTTTCATTAATTATCACACAAATAATATTTATTCCATTTATTTTGTTGACGTTTAACTGGTTTTATCATAGAAATACTTCTGTTGGAATCCTTAGCTTAATATTGAGGCTAGGGTAGTTTTTTGATACCACAATAGTGAAACGATACAAATAGTTGATGCATAACGTGCAGAAAGCTTCCAAGAAGCTACTGTAGATACCTCAGCACATTTATTAAGGACTGTGGGGTAAGTGGGATGACTTAGATGTGTTAAAATGGGAGTTCCTAATGACTACATTGCAAGGCAAGTGAACCTAACACTGCAGAGATGAGTTCAACCCAAGTATCAAACCTCTCGAGGACGCTAAAGGTGAAAGTACTAATCATCTCTCTAAATTTTAGTCTAAGAAAAAGATGGTTGTTGAAAATGAAACAGCAAAAACTTAAAATAATTAAACTAAGAAAGCAACGAAAACTTAAGGTTTTAAAAATTAATAAAGCAAGAGTTTGGATGGTGTAATCCCCTAATCCTTGTAACTAATTCAATTAGAAAAACTTTTATTAAACAATGTTGAATTAATTCAGTTGGGTCATCACTCAAATCGGGCAATCCCTATCTCTAGGCAAAAACCACCTATTCACTAATCTTTAGAGGTAAATCTCTTTTCTCCCTAACAAATTATGAGCGCAGTAAAATTAGGTTAGGACCTAAAAGTGCAATATCGTATCTCAAGTCAATTGCCCCAATTAACCCACAATTAGTTGTCCTACATTGTTCTTCCTTTTTCAATTCCGAACATCCTTGATTAATCTAATCTCGCGACAATTAAATTGCTAACAAACACAAGTATAAGACAACTTAAAACAAAACAAATATCAAATTCAATAATTTAAACCAAGAATTTTATAATCAAGAATTAGTGTTCAATCCTCATCCAAACAATAAAAACTACTCACTATTCATTATATAAAAACTGAAATTCAACATAGAAATTCAATAACAAGAAAGGAAAAAGAAAGCTTAGGATTGAAATCAAAACCGCAATTGAAGTCCCAAACGTCTTCAAAGCTCGTCTTTTGAGTCGTTATGCTGAAGATCAAAATCTTTAAATTGATTCTTCAATTCTTGAAATTCAAGAAATAAAATTGCAGAAATCTAAAGAATGTTTAACTAATTGAATGTATAAAAGCAAAAATCTAACAAATTGTCTAATCTAATCTACTCCTAACTATGTAATACTAAACCTAATTAATCCTAACGTATCTATTATTCTCTATCTAACTCTATATGTTCCAAATAGTTGCAGAAAAATCCCTTATATAAAGGTGAAAATTACAAGAAAACAGAGTTTGAATGGGAGTAAAACACTCTCTAACCGCTTAGCAGCCGAGACCTACTGCCGACAGTAGGTCGAGCCCTATCGTCCGCGGTAGGGTTCTGTCCTGCCAATGTTTATACGCCAAGGACCTACTGCTGACTGTAGGTTAGCCTACCTCATGTGGTAAGTCTGCCTTGTCGCTGCCGACGACTTCGTTTTCGTTTCTTTTCATTGTTTTCTCTTCGAAAGGGCACCTGATACAAGAATACGGGATATTAAGCTAAAATATATTCTTTTACATATTGAAAACACTGAAAATAATGAAATTAATATATGGAAGATATAGACAATATGCACATATCACCCGCAGTATCAGGTCAAGTGTGAAAAGGCCTTAAAAACAGGGTCGAGGGACGAAGCGGTGAGGGTCCTGGAAAGCATACGACGGGTTCTCGCTCATTCATTGAGGGAGAAGCTTCAGAGGTAATGCTATTATTATTGTGTACACAATTTTGTTTAGTGCCAAGTTTGAGGCATTACATATATGATTTTGATAACATTTTTATTTGTTTTTAATTTTTGCATTGGTTGTTCAGGGATGACTTCTCTCACGAGAAGCTTTACAAAAAGCTTGATGTCTATCAAGATGGGGACGAGAAGGAGCGCTAGTGCGTCGATAATCGATCTAATGAGTTCCGGGTAAGTGTTATATATTTTTTTCTTATTTAAGCTTATGTTTTTATGATTTGAAATCTAATCTTGTCTTGTATATATTAATTTATCTGTAACATTTTTTCTTAATTTCAAGATAAATTCTGCAAGCTTAAGGAGCAGAAGGAACATGGGTATAGGACTATTAGTGCCCTTATGCAAACTGATCATGAGTTGATGTTGGAGCTCAATGAGGGGCCAAAGAAAGGGCACCCCTATGGCTTCAGTGCAGCAGAGTCTGCCCGTTAGCGCACTCAGTCCCAGCATACTACCGTTGGAGGCAGCCCATTCCTTGGTGGTTATGAGGAGCATAGAGCCACCATCAGTAGTAAAGTCTCTAATGAAACGATGGAGCAAAAGTGGTGACGAGAGTGGGAGAAAAGGATTAGCTACTTGCATCACCTCATCCATGAGTGGGCGGTCAAGAATTTTCGTATTATGGGACTTGATCCTTCACTGACGCCACCTCTCGAGCCGCCTCCTGAATGGCGGATGATTGATCGTGAGGTTGGTAAGATGAGCGGTCATGGCAGTCACGATGGCGAGGATGAGGGTGCCGGCGATGGTGAATCCCTCCTTCTGGTTAGCATTGCGATGCTTTTTACTACGCACTTTATATAATTTGAAAATTTGATGTATATATATTTTTATTTGTTTATTATAGTATAGTAAATGACGAATCATTTGGGGATTTTATGTAAATACTTTACTTTTAATATTTGATGGTTCATTATGAAATATTTGTTTGTTGTGCAGTCGATTTTTGCTAGTCTATTTTTTGAATTTCAGGGTGATTTAATCTAGAAATAAATAATTTATTAAGAAAAAAATATATGTGACTGAATGGCGACGGAATATCTGTCGGACCTGTTGCGACGGATTTGCAACGATACATTTGTCGCAATTCTATCATGTACGAAATTCTATCGCAAATTTCAAGAAAAAATGTGGCGAGACAGTTGGTGCCAATCCGTAATTTTGACCATGCAACCAAATGTCTATCATAAATTTGTGTTTGCCATGGCAGTATACCGTTGCATTTGATCATTTACCACAGAACTTATCGTTGCCATTTAACAGTTTCAAGTTCCGTCGCCATTTAACAGTTTCCTTAGTTATGTAAAAATTGATGTATGGAATTAATCTATTCTTTACCTAACCAAACTTTGACAATTTGTTCGAAGAGGAGGGAAAGTAATAGAATATATTCTTTCCATGTTAATATTTATATATTGAATTAATCCCAATGATTGACACGGTATATATGTATACTCTTTACCAAACCAAGTTTTGGCAATTTTGTTAAAGTATGTCATAGAGCAGGGATATATTGGAAAGATGAGGTTGGGATCTTGGATAACTTCTGGTGTAATATTCTTTTTATAAAAGTTAAAATATAAAAAAAATATATAAATCTTTGGAAAAAATACTATATAAAAATATACATTATATAAGATGTTACAAATGATTTTGAGTGAAAAACTTGTAGATTCATAAATAATTCCCCCTCCTACTTTTACCTCGGTAAATAATATTTTGTATGGAGAAAAAAAATACTATGATATAGATATACATATAATCTAGATCATGATACTGATTTTCTAAAAGAAATAGTCATACGTTTTAGGTATGTGATAGTATTCATACTTACGCTTTACTAGTTGATGTCTCTATTTTATTCTAAAAATATTTTAAAATAATCATAAATATTTAAGTTTATAATTTATATATCATACAAATTCATTAGTGATCCCATGTGAGATATTGGAGTATGACATGCATGAAAGTGATTCTGATTTCATGAAAAAGAGGGGAAGACATTGACAAAATGATCATATATTCACATTGACAATTTCAGACTATAAATACTGCCCAAAGTTTCTCAATCTTGCACCAAAACATCTTCACCTCTCTCAGCTATATATATATATCCTCATCTTTTAGCTCCTTTTTAAGTTACTTTTTGATCATATCAATATGGGTGTTATAGCTGTTGATACGGAGAGGAAGTCCTCACTACCACCAGCTAAGTTGTTCAAGGCCTTCTTCGTTGATTCTGATTGCAAAGTTCTCAAAGCATTGCCTAATGCCATTATCAAGAACGTTGAGATCCTCCAGGGAAATGGTGGAGCTGGAACTATCAAGTCGGTCCACTTCAATGAAGGTTAATTAGTTTTTAAGTTTTTTCTTCTATTGAAATTATATATATATATATATATATATATAAAAAGAGGTCAAGAAATATGACTCGAATCTAATACGCTAATACACTATCGAAAATTCTAATAAATTTGATCACTTAATAAGGAGAGGAGATTCTCATAGGTAACATGACATTATTCTAATAAGAACTTTTACTCTAAAATTGTTTATTTTTGTCTTAACTTTGTTCTAAAGTTATTTAAAAAAAAAAATAGTTTTAACCATTTGTTTCTCAACTTGGATCGTTTGTAGCATTTTATGTACTCTTTTTTTATTACTTTCTAATTTAGAATATTTTATTAATAAAACTTATTAAATAAAAGATAAACTTTAAGGAAAAAAGATAAATACTAATAGAAAAATATATTATAAACAAATAATACAGAAAGTGATACCCAAAATAATACAGATGATGTGAATATTTTTCTCTGAGTATTTATTTGGGGTTAGAATTTGATTAGTTATTGCATGTGTCAATCTCTATATGTTTGCTTAAGCCAATCGATACATGTATCTCCCATTTTCATAAATTAAAGGAATATTTATGATGGAAAAGATGAAAAATGAAAATTTTTTTGCATGTCAATTTAATCCATACAATAGTGACTTTTGCAAGAATTTGCCAACTTTGTTTTTTTTTTTTTTTTAACGTCACCAATATTTAAAAAAAAAAAACAATTGTTTTAAGACCAAACTTACCGAAATTGTGTTCAAACCAACCCTACAGACTAATTTAATCTAAACTCCTTTATACGTTGCTAAAAAAAAGGTTCAGTATCAGACCAAATCGAGTTTCTGATTCAGTGGAATCCGAATCAAAGGCAAAGATTTCATGTTGCAGTGAGGGCCACAGACTCCTACAAAGAATTATTTTCAATATATTTATACACTTTTAAATACTAAATTTGACCTTTCAAAAATTTACGTTGAAATTTACGTGTAGGTTTCCCAGTAAAGAACATAAAGCACCGAGTGGAGGAATTGGACAAGGATAACATGATCTACAAATACAGTATCGTGGACGGAGAAACTTTGATGCCTGGCATAGAATCAGCATCTTACGTCATCAAGATCGAACCATCTGGCACCGGATCTGTTTGCAAGCAACACACCACATTCTACACTAAGGCTGATTCCAATATTAACCAAGAGGAAATCAAGGCTAGTAATGAAGAAATTGCGAAAATGTTCAACTTCAAAGATGTTGAAGCTTATGTTCTGGCCAACCCAAATTACTAAATAATAATTAAATCTGATTTCTATATCAGATAAATATATCGTATTTCTATTTCAAAGTTGTGTTTGGTTTTCGGCTATGTTTTTGGTTTTCTTTTGCAGAATAAAATTCCACTGGATTCTTTATCAGTGGTGAGAATTATGTAATAATATTACCCAAAAAAAGAAAAGAATTATGGAATAACTACAACCAGTACTTGTTCATTTGTTTTTTCTTTGTCTGAATTTTTGATCAAAATGAAAATTATTAAAGTCAACAAGAATGGCCTGAGCTACATCATGAGAGATGTTTATGAACAAATTTAAAGAAATGTTTGAGTCAAGAGGAATCCTAACTAAAAGATAGGAACATTTCATACTCTTTTTGTATGAGAAAAATTAGTAGATCTCCTATCAATTTGAGTTAGAAAACTAGCAGCTTGTGCCCTAAGCAAAGAAAAGTCAATAAAATTGCCATCAAAATTCCGAACAACGAATATCCATTAAAAAATGTTAACTTATTCATTAAAAAAAATATCAATGGTGGATTTCGTCTACAACTTTCAGCCAATTTGTTCCCCATGATCATTTCGAACAATGAGCCTCATTCATACACTCGGGCTTGCACTAGTTATTTGGGATGCCTGGACGAGTCAAAATTGACCTACCCTTGGTGACCCATTTCCTAACTCATTTATTTTCTCCTCCCAACTAAATTAATCACTCACTCTCTCTCTCTCTCTCTCTCTCTCTCTCTCTCTCTCTCTCTCTCTCTCTCTCTCTCTCTCTCTCTATTACTCCCTCCTCTCCCTTGATTTCTTTGTCACATCCCTCTTTGACCAAGGTTTGTCCTTTGGTTAACCTAGGGGACCACTATAAATACTCCTTATACTCCTAACCCTAAATTCAACCAACCTCTTCCTCTCTTCCCTCTATCTTGTGCCACCTTTAGTGTCTTCTTGTGCTAGAAGTTCTTGCTTCTTCTCTTTGCTCTTTAATGTTTCATTTTTGCATCTCCTTGTGAGAAACTTGTCGGAATCTTGACTACCTTCTTGGCTTGTCGATTGCTAAAGGAAACTTTGATAGATCATTGAGATTTCTTCGGAGGGTAACCGTTGGGTTCTTGAGGTCTGTTCTTTTAGGAACTTCTGTGCTTCTTATTGATATTTTTCCATTTATATTTTACATCAGTTTTGAAGATCTTGTGGCTTATCTGTTATTTTGTAATCTTTGATTATTATTTATAATAGATAGGTTATATTAATTATTTGTCTTCGAGTTGGTTGTAATAATTATATGGTAGTTCGTGGTTCATCTCTCAATAGTGGAATTAGAGAAAGGTATCTTTCGATCGCTTGAGTTCAGATCTGTGAACTTCAGCATGAACTGTGAGTTTTGTATCAGGGAAATCTACTAAAAGACTTATTTTTGTTTACTCGAATTTTTTTGGTTTTTTTTGCCACTTGGTTTCGAAATCAAAACTCGAGCCAGACAAAACCCTTGGAGGATGATCCTCATTGTGATATTATGTAATAACTCGTGATTAGTAGATTTGTGAAATTCTTGAGTTGAGTCTCAAGGTAGTGGATGTAACTCTATTGAGAGAGTAAACCACTATAAATACTTTGTCTCTTTTCTTTGTGGCTTGTTTTTTATTTCTATGTTTATTGTCGAATCCTTGATCATAAAAGAGATTTTGTTTGGTTAGGAGTTTTACTAAAAGGAGTTATTAAATTCTTCTTCAAATAAAATTTGAGTTTTTAAATAAAATTGTTTAAAAATTTCTTAATTAGCCAAAAACCTTATTCATCCCCTCCTCTAAGGTTTTTCAAAAGTTTTACCTCCTATTTCAAAATTTGAAGAATATCTTGAATCTTGGAAAAGAGAACTTTTAAAAGAAAAACTTGACAGTGCGCAAAGCACTCTTGTATTTCATTTAAGTGATAATGTTCTAAGATAAATAAAAGATAAATCCACTGCTTTTGAAACATGAAACAGACCTGAAGAAATGTATTCAAACACTCCCTTTCAAACAAGATTTATTTGGAAGAGTAATTATTTTGTTCTAAAATGACTTCTTCAAAATCTGTTGATGATAATCTAGATGATTTAAACAAAATAGTGCAACAATGAAAAGATGGTGGTGAAGATATTTCTGATGAAAATATTGCGATCATTTTGTTGAATTCTTTGTCTGAATTTTTTGTTGATGTCAAAACCGCCATTAATTATGGTCATTAAAAATTGAATCTTAATGATGTTAAGTTTGCTCTTAGAACTATAAGTCTTGACCTTAAGAAGAAAAATGAAAATAATGGGAAAAATCTTTATGTTAGAGGTAGACCCGATAAAAGGGATTCTCACTGTCATAAAGATAGGTCCAAAAATGACGGTATGTCTAAATCTAGAGAACCTAAAGAAAGGGTTAATAGTAAAGTCAAATGTTTTTATTAGGATAAAGAAGGACATGTTAAAAGCAAATGTCATGAAAGAATCCGGGATGAGAAAAGAATAAAATGGATTGTTCAAAAGATAATGCTAGTGAAAACAAACAGTTAGAGTCTGATAACAATGGCAGCTCTATGTACTCTGAAGTTATGTGCGTTTCTCACTCCTTCTGTATCTGATGAATAGATAATTGATTCTTGTTGTTCTTATCGTATGTGTCCTAACAAAAACTGGTTTTCTAAATTAAAACCTGTAGAAACTGTTTCTCTATCACTATTCCTTGTTTGCTCTTTCCCCGCCGTACTATTCACCGCTGCCGGCCCCTCTGCCACCTGGTCGCCACCTCCACAACCACCTGACGTCATTTGTCGTTGATCCTCGCTGGACAGATTTCAGTAGAGGTATACTTATACTTAAAATTTTTTCAAATCTTAAAGAATAGTACTTATATGTTTGGGTATCATCCTAAGTCATCAAATTACAAGTAATCAAATATCTTTTACATAAGTTCACTATTGTAATTCCTATTCAAAGCCTTTAAATCTTATAATACATGCTAAAGTGTATTAAAAATTTGAAGTACTTTTAATTGTGTTTAATTACCAGTTTTTGTTAATTAATTGTTCATGGGGGAGCCTGAACTCTTTAATGTTCAATTGTTTATGGAGGAGTTCTGACTCTTAGTGTTTAATTATTTATAGGGGAGCTCTGACTCCTTAAAATTGTATATGTTACATTTGAATGGCTTTTAAAATTGGGAAAATGTTCAATATACAATGGAGACTTTGTTCATTTGTGTAGCAATATGAATTGTTTGGGATAAAAATCTAAATTTCAAATGTAAGATCTATACTAAATTTACATTCATTCAAATTCTATCTAAATTTTCTTTGTGCCCCCACTAATAGTTTTTGCTAGATCAGTTTGTGTATATATATATATGTATCACTACAAGAGAAATAGAATATAGTGACAGGGATTTGCGATTGCCTTTTGTTTTCTCAAATGTTGCGGCCGAGTTGCGACTGCAACGCGACGATATTAACCGTTTGCAAATTTAGCGACGGATAAGCGACATGCCGGATGATGCTATCGCAAAAATTCTTAATTTGTGATAGGATAGTGACTGAATATTGGCGATCGTATGTTTAATAAAATTGCGACGGTGGTCTGGTTGCGAATCGGTTGCACGTTGACCTAGAATAGGTTAGACGCGACTGGCCTTTCCTCCTCATTTCAAAATTTCCCTCTTCCCTCCTTCTTCCCCCTCCTTCCTTCTCTTGTCCTCCTCCCTCTTTATCAAACGCCAACCGCCACCTCTGACAACCGCCTCCCTTTCTCCATCTCTCTTCCTTCTTTGCTCTTCCCTCCCTCTCTTTCTCTCTCTCTCTCTTTCTCTCTCTCTCTCTCTCTCTCTCTCTCTCTCTCCCTGCATCACCCTTCTCCTCTGCGGCCCCACTGCTGCCTGGTCGCTACCACGCTGGCTACCACCTCGATAAACCACCGGACGACATTTGTTGTTGATCCTTGCTGGACATATTTGAGTAGTGGTATACTTATACTTAAAATTTGTTCAAATCTTAAAGAATGATACTTATATGTTTGGGTATCATTCTATGTCATCAAATTACAAGTTATTAAATGTCCTTTACATAAGTTCATTATTGTAATTCCTATTTAAAGCTTTTAAAACTTATAATACATGCTAAAAGTATATTAAAAACTTGATGTACTTTTAATCGTGTTTAATTACCAATTTTTTGTTAATTAATTGTTCATGGGGGAGCTCGAACTCTTTAATGTTCAATTGTTTATGGGGAAGCTCTGACTCTTAATGTTTAATTATTTATGGGGGAGCTCGGACTCTTTAAAATTGTATATATTGCACTTGAATGGCTTTTAAAATAGGGAAAATGTTCAATTTACAATGGAGACTGTCAAAATTTTTTCAAATCTTAGAGAATGATATGTAGATGTCTAAGTATCATTATAAGTCATCAAAAGCAAAAAATAGAAGTGTTTTTGCTTCTATTCTTCTCTTATTACTTCTAAGTTAAATTAAAGTAGAAGTATTTGTTCTTCTATTTTTGAGCGTTTCATAGGTATCAAAATTGAAAAAAAATAGAAGTATTTGTGCTTCTATTTTCTCTTTACTTCTAAGTTAAATGAAAACTAGAAGTTTTAGTCCTTCTGTTCTTCTGTTTAATGAAATCAACAAAGTTGTTCCGACTAATTAATAATGGGGAAAACAATCTTGATTTGATTTCCATCGGTGCATCTGACTACCAGGTCATCGGTTTAGAAGAGATACAGTCTTTTAAAAAGGGTAAAGGTGAAGATCATTTGCCTCTGCCACCGCGCGTTTCGAGTGAACAAATGTGGGAAAGAGTTCGTGAGTTGTCGAAAATTAAAGAGAACGACATTGAGCTCGGTAAGGGAGATGGTATAGGTGAATATCACAATTGGATAAGGATTATATTTTGTGATCTTCTCTATTGGTGTACTCTTCTTGTTCATCACAACATTGACGTAATGTACAATGACAAAATATTTTTGATAATGTGTTCAACACTGTAATGGTTGTGAAAGGCAAGACGAAGGATAATGTCAAGGCTAGAGAAGACCTCCATAGGTATTGTAACCGGACAGATTTGACTATCCGTGATGGGGCAGGGGGAAGGGTTCAAAGACAAAAACATGTTACTCGTGAAAAATGAACAAAGAAAGCGTGTTCTTTAGTGGGTGAAGGATTTGAAATTATTGGACGGTTATGCTTTTAAGTTGGCAAGGTGTGTGGATTTGAAAGAACTGAGGATGTTTGGGATGAAAAGTCATGATTGTCATGTTTTCATGGAACGATCAATACCAATTGCATTTAGAGATATCCTCCCTCTAAACGTTTGGAGTGTACTGGTCAAGTTGAGCATTTTCTACCCCGACTTATGTGCACTGAAGATAAGTGAGACACATATGTGATAATTGGAGATGATTATCCCAATCTTGATATGCAAGTTGTAAAAGATATTTCCTCTCCTCTTCTTCAATGTGATTGAATATTTGATAGTTCATTTACTGTACGAGGCTAGAGTTTGTAGTCCCGTTTAATAAAGGAGGATGAATCTATTTGAGAGGTAAGAGAAAGAGAGTTCTTATTCTTAATCTTTCCTACTTAATTAATTTTTTTGTATTAAAAAGGTACACTTTTAGGTATTTGAACCACCTTAAGGAGGAGATAAAAAATAAAGCTCGGGTGGAAGGTTCAATATGAACGAACACTTAGTTGAAGAGGTAACGGTATTCTTTAGCTTCTACTTCTAACCAAATGTCGAAACTAGAAGTAGACCTGTTGGACGCAATGATGATAGCGAGCCGTCTATAGATCAGCATATGTCCGTTGTTTCAATTTGCAAAACATCAAGAAGAGCGTATAGTAAGATGATAAAAAGAATCTTGACAGATCAGGAATTTAAGGTAATAACAAACTACATTCTTCTTAATTGCGATGAGGTTGACCTTACATTGAGTAAGTAGTAAAAGTTTTGTGCATTTCTATGTCAATTAAATATAAGCACTCATTGCTGTATGCCATTAATTGTAGGAAGTACTCATTCGAAATCAAACTGCATCATCTAAGTCTAACGGAAGGAGATATACAATTGGATAAGGATTATCTTTTGTGATCTTCCCTATTGGGGTACTCTTGTTCATCACAACATTGACGTAATGTACAATGACAAAATATTTTTGATAATGTGTTCAACACTGTAATGGTTGTGAAAGGCAAGACGAAGGATAATGTGAAGGCTAGAGAAGACGTGTATTGTAACCGGACAGATTTGACTACCGTGATGGAGTAGGGGGAAGGGTTCAAAGCCAAAAGCATGTTACTCGTTAAAAATGAACAACGAAAGCGTGTTCTTTAGTGGGTGAAGGATTTGAAATTATTGGACGATTATGCTTTTAAGTTGGCAAGGTGTGTGGATTTGAAAGAACTGAGGATGTTCGGGATGAAAAGTCATGATTGTCATGTTTTCTTGGAACGATCATACCAATTGCATTTAGAGATATCCTCCCTCTAAATGTTTGGAGTGTACTGGTCAAGTTGAGCATTTTCTACCCCGACTTATGTGCACTGAAGATAAGTGAGACACATATGTGATAATTGAAGATGATTATCCCAATCTTGATATGCAAGTTGTAAAAGATATTTACTCTTCTCTTCTTCAATGTGATTGAATATTTGATAGTTCATTTACTGTACGAGGCTAGAGTTTCTAGTCCTGTTTAATATAGGTGAATGAATCTATTTGAGAGGTAAGAGAAATAGAGTTCTTGTTCTTAATCTTTCCTACTTAATTAATTTTTTTGTATTAAAAAGGTACACTTTTAGGTATTTGAACCACCTTAAGGAGAAGATCAAGAATAAAGCTCGGGTGGAAGGCTCAATATGAATGCACACTTAGTTGAAGAGGCAACGATATTCTTTAGCTACTACTTCTAACCAAATGTCGAAACTAGAAGTAGACCTGTTGGACGCAATGATGATAGCGAGCCGTCTATAGATCAGCATATGTCCGTTGTTTCAATTTGCAAAACATCAAGAAGTGCGTATAGTAAGATGATAAAAAGAATCTTGACAGATCAAGAATTTAAGGTAATAACAAACTGCATTCTTCTTAATTGCGATGAGGTTGACCTTAATTGAGTAAGTAGTGAAAGTTTTGTGCATTTCTATGTCAATTAAATGTAAGCACTCATTGCTGTATGCCATTAATTGTAGGAAGTACTCATTCGAAATCAAACCGCATCATCTAAGTCTAACAGAAGGAGATATACAAAAAGGTTCGGTGATGAATTCACAAAAAGGTTCAGAGATAGAGTAAGTAAATTAAATCTTGATTAATACAAGTTACTCGAATATGATTATAATGATTCCTATATGCATTTGCTTCAGATGCACAAACCTGGCAACATGCCCGGTCATCTCCAAACTCTTAGAAATCTTAGCTGGGGTCCTTCAAGATGCCCCTGCTGGACTGGAGCAATCAGTGAGTGAATCTCCCACGAAATCACAATTCATGAACACGCCGGGTGTCGTGCCGATATCTCTGATCAAGCAGCACCAACCGATTACGATTCGACCCACCGTCACACACATGAAGTATTACCTCCAGACCCGTAGTGACGGGGGCCCTGATGGATTCAGCCTCAGTCATCTCAGTCTCAGCCATCTGCTTCACAGGCTTGCCCTCGTCATCTCAGTCTCAGCCACTTGTTTCACAGGTCGGGCCCTCTCTTTCTAGTGTCTAGCCATCCGGGCCTGAGGAACTGCCCTCCGCTCTTCGGTCCAGCCCTCTACTATACGTCTCGGCCATCCACTTCTCGAGCTGCAGAGACTAAACCTCTGGAGTCAGAGGTCGCCTCGTTCCAAGCATCTCTAAACCCATTTGCACTAGAGCCTTGGCAGCAGCTTGGTGATACTTGATTTGTGTTGCATCCTATCTCGGGTAGGTAAGTACTTTTTATTTTCTTTATTACAAGTAAATCATGTCACTTACATTATATGTCGTTTTTAGTTTTGTGGAGTCCAGAGTTGTGGCTACGCGATTCAGGCTTATATTTCAGTCGCGTTCGCACGCACCATACAACTCTTGGATCACTCTACCTCAGACAGTTTGGGACATGTGGTTTGCTAAGTTCTCGGTAAGAGTACAAAATAAATATTTTCATTAATTATCATACAAATAATATTTATTCCATTTATTTTGTTGACGTTTAACTGGTTTTTTCATATAAATACTTCCGTTGGAATCCTTAGCTTAATATTGAGGCTAGGGTAGTTTTTTTATACCACAATAGTGAAACGGTACAAATAGTTGATGCATAACGTGCGGAAAGCTTCCAAGAAGCTACCGTAGATACCTTAACACATTTATTAAGGACTGTGGGGTAAGTGGGATGACTTGGATGTGTTAAAATGGGATTTCCTAATGACTACATTGCAAGGCAAGTGAACCTAACACTGCAGAGATGAGTTCAACCCAAGTATCAAACCTCTCGAGGAGGCTAAAGGTGAAAGTACTAATCGTGTCTCTAAATTTTAGTCTGAGAAAAAGGTGGTTGTTGAAAATGAAATAGCAAAAACTTAAAATAATTGAACTAAGAAAGCAACGAAAACTTAAGGTTTTAAAACTTAATAAAGCAAGAGTTTGTATGGTGTAATCCCCTAATCCTTGTTATTAATTCAATTAGAAAAAATCTTATTAAAACGATGTTGAATTAATTTAGTTGGGTCATCACTCAATTCGGGCAATCCCTATCTCTAGGCAAAAGTCACCTATTCACTAATCCTTAGAGGTAAATCTCTTGTCTCCCTAACAAATTATGAGCGCAATAAAATTAGGTTAGGACCTAAAAGTGCAATATCGTATCTCAAGTCAGTTGCCCCAATTAACCCACAATAAGTTGTCCTACATTGTTCTTCCTTTTTCAATTTCGAACATCCTTGATTAATCTAATCTCGCGATAATTAAATCGCTAGCAAACACAAGTATATGACAACTTAAAATAAAACAAATATCAAATTCAAGAATTTTATAATCAAGAATTATGGTTCAATCCTCATCCAAACAATAAAAACTACTCACTATTCATTATATAGAAACTGAAATTAAACATAGAAATTCAATAACAAGAAAGGAAAAAGAAAGCTTAGGATTGAAATCGAAACCGCAATTGAAGTCCCAAACGTCTTCAAAGCTCGTCTTTTGAGTCGTTAAGCTGAAGATCAAAATCTTTAAATTGATTCTTCAATTCTTGAAATTCAAGAAATAAAATTGCAGAAATCTAAAGAGTGTTTAACTAATTGAATGTATAAAAGCAAAAATCTAACAAATTGTCTAATCTAATCTACTCCTAACTATGTAATACTAAACCTAATTAATCCTAACGTATCTATTATTCTCTGTCTAAATCAATATCTTCCAAGTAGCTGTAGAAAAATCCCTTACATAGAGGTGAAAATTACGAGAAAACAGAGTTTGAATGGGAGTAAAACACTCTCTAGCCGCTTAGCAGCCGAGACCTAACACCGACAGTAGGTCGAGCCCTATCGTCTGCGGTAGGTTTCTGTCCTGCCAATGTTTATATGCCAAGGACCTACCGCCGACGGTAGGTTAGCCTACCTCATGCGGTAAGTCTGCCTTGTCGCTGCCGACGGCTTTGTTTTCGTTTCTTTTCAATGTTTTCTCTTCGAAAGGGCACCTGATACAAGAATACGGGATATTAAGCTAAAATATATTCTTTTACATATTGAAAACACTGAAAATAATGAAATTAATATATGGAAGATATAGACAATATGCACATATCACCCGCAGTATCAGGTCAAGTGTGAAAAGGCCTTAAAAACAGGGTCGAGGGACGAGGCGGTGAGGGTCCTGGAAAGCATACGTCGGGTTCTCGCTCGTTCATTGAGTGAGAAGCTTCAGAGGTAATGCTATTATTATTGTGTACACAATTTTGTTTAGTGCCAGGTTTGAGGCATTACATATATGATTTTGATAACATTTTTATTTGTTTGTAATTTTTGCATTGGTTGTTCAGGGATGACTTCTCTCACGAGAAGCTTTAAAAAAAGCTTGATGTCTGTCAAGATGGGCACGAGAAGGAGGGTTAGTGCATCGATAATCGATCTAATGAGTTCCGGGTAGGTGTTATATATTTTTTTTCTTATTTAAGCTTATGTTCTTATGATTTTAAATCTAATCTTGTGTTGTATATATTCATTTTTTTGTAACAGTTTTTCTTAATTTCTAGATAAATTCTGTAAGCTTAAGTAGCAGAAGAAACATGGGTATAGGACTATTGGTACCTTTATGCAAACTATCCATGAGTTGATGTTGGAGCTCAATGAGGGGCTAAAGAAGGGGCATGCCTATGGCTTCAGTGCAGCAGAGTCTGCCCGTTAGCGCACTCAGTCCCAACATACTACCGTTGGAGGCAGCCCATTCCTTGGTCGTTATGAGTAGCATAGAGCGGCCATCAGTCGCAAAGTCTCTAATGAGATGATGGAGCAAGAGAGGCGACGAGAGTGGGAGAAAAGGATTAGCTATTCGCATCACATCATCCATGAGTGGGCGGTCGAGAATTTTCGTATTATGGGACTTGATCCTTCACAGATACCACCTCTCGAGCCGCCTCTTGAATGGCGGATGGTTGATCACGAGGTTGATAAGACTAACGGTCACGGCAGTCACGATGGCGGGGATGAGGGTGCCGGTGATGGTGAATCCCTCCTTCTAGTTAGCATTGCGATGCTTTTTACTACGCACTTTATATATTTTTAAAATTTGATGTGTACATATTTTTATTTGTTTATTATAGTATAGTAAATGACGAATAATTTGGGGCTTTTATGTAAATACCTTGCGTTTAATGTTTGATGGTTCATTATGAAATATTTGTTTGTTGTGCAGTTGATCTTTGCTAGTCTATTTTTTGAATTTCAGGGTGATTTAATCCAGAAATAAACAATTTATTTAGAAAAAAATATGTGACTGAATGGCGACGGAATATCTGTCGCGCCTCATGCGACGGATTTGCAACGATACGTTTGTCACAATTCTATCATGTACAAAATTCTGTCGCAAATTTGAAGAAAAAATGTGGGCGTGATAGCTGGAGCCAACCGTCGTAATTTTGACCGTGCAACCAAATGTCTATCATAAATTTGTATTTGCGACGGCAGTATACCGTTGCATTGTATCATTTACGACGGCAGTATACTGGTCGCCACCGTGCTGGCCGCTACCTCTACAACCACCGGACGACATTTGTCGTTGATCCTCGACGAACTGATTTGAGTAGAGGTATACTTAAAATTTTTTCAATCTTAAGGAATGATACTTATATGTTTGGGTATCGTCCTAAGTCATCAAATTACAAGTTAATAAATTTCTTGTACATAAGTTCACTATTGTAATTCCTATTTAAAGCTTTTATATCTTATAATACATGCTAAATTACATTAAAAATTTGAAGTACTTTTAATTGTGTTTAATTACCAGTTTTTGTTAGTTAAATGTTCATAGGGGAGCTCGAACTCTTTAATGTTCAATTGTTTATGGTAGAGCTCTGACTCTTAATGTTAAATTATTTATGGGGGAGCTTGGACTCTTTAAAATTGTATATGTTCCATTTGAGTGGCTTTTAAAATGGAAAAAATGTTCAATTTACAATGGGGACGCTGTCAAATTTTTTTTTCAAATCTTAGACAATGATACTTAGATGTCTACATAAGTCATCAAAAGCAAAAAGTAGAAGTGTTTGTGCTTCTATTCTTCTCTATTACTTCTAAGTTAAATCAAAAGTAAAAGTTTTTGTTCTTCTATTTTTGAATGCTTCGTAGGTATCAAAATTGAAAAAATAGAAGTGTTTGTGCCTCTATTTTCTCTTTACTTCTAAGTTAAATGAAAAGTAGAAGTTTTAGTTCTTCTATCATTGATAAGCATGTAGAAAAATTCTGCAAGCTTAAGGAGCAGAAGGAACATGGGCATAGGACTATAGATGCCCTTATGCCATTGACCATGAGTTGATGTTGGAGCTCAATGAGGGGCTAAAGAAGGGGCACGCCTATGACTTCGATGCAGCAGAGTCTGCCCATTTACGCACTCAGTCTCAGCATGCTACAATTGGAGGCCGCCCATTCCTTGGTGGTTATGAGGGGCGTAGAGCTGCCTTCAGTCGTAGGGTCTTTAATGAGATGATGGAGCAAGAGTGGAGAGGAGAGTGGGAGAAAAGGATTAGCTACTCGCATCACATCATCTGTGAGTGGGCAGTCGAGAATTTCTGTAGTATGGGACTTGATCTTTCACAGATGCCTCCTCTCGAGTCGCCTCCTGAATGGCGGATGCTTGATTGCGAGATCTGTAAGATGAGTGGTCACGGTAGTCACGATGGCGAGAATGAAGGTGCCGACGATGATGAATCCCTCCTTCTAGTTGGCATTGCGATGCTTTTTATTACATACTTTATATATTTTGAACATTTGATGTATATATATTTGTTTGTTTATTATATTATAGTAAATGGCGAATCATTTGGGACTTTTATGTATATACTTTGCTTTAAATGTTTGATGGTTCATTATGAAATATTTCTTTATTGTCCAGTTGATCTTTGCTGGTCTATTCAGGTGATTTAATCCAAAAAGAAATAATTTATTAAAAAATAATATGTGACTAAATGGCGACAGAATATCTGTTGCACCTCTTGCGACGAATTTGTCATCGCAATGTATCATTTGTGATGGGACTTATCGTCACCGTTTAACAGTTTTTTAGTGTATATATATATAATATTCTTTCCATGTCAAATTGATGTATGGAATTAATATTTGGAACTAATTACATTTTGATGAACTGTGATGAGTTAGAGCCATATATCGAGTAAGTATATAATGACATTTTTGTGTATTGTTAAACTTTGTCTGATGTATTTATACACATGAAAAATATTTAGAAACCTGATAGGCAGTTTTGTGGAAAAAAATTTTTCGGACCTAAATTTTTAAAAAAAGTGATGATTTAGCACACGAATTCGGGCCTTAATGGAAATGTGAAATTTTTTCTTGTGTATTTATACAACATAAAAAACATAACGAATCATTTTAAGCAATTTTAGGGAGTTCTATTTTTCAGACCCAAATTTTGTAAAAAAACGTTGATGTTAACCTACAAATTCGGGCATTAGTAGCATTGTTGAACTTTGTTTGGTGTATTTGTATAACATGAAAAATATTTAGAAACATTTTAAATAATTTTTCGGAGAACTTTTTTTCGGATCTAAATTTTGTAAAAAAAATGATGATTAACATACGAAACCGGTCCTTAATGGGAATGTGAAACTTTGCCTTGTGTATTTATTCAAAATAAAAAATATACCAAGTCATTTTGAGCAATTTTTTGGTGACCTATTTTTCGGACCTAAATTTTGTAATAAAATGTTGATATAAGTACACAAATTCGGGCATTAATGGGAATGTGAAACTTTGTCAAATGTATTTATATAACATGAAAACATTTAGAAACGTTTTAGGCAATTTTGTGTAGATATTTTTATCCGACCAAAATTTATAAAAAAGTTTATTATTAGCACACAAATTCTAGTCTTAATGGGAATGTGAAACTTTGTCTTGTGTATTTATACAACATAAATAACATACTGAAACATCTTGAGCAATTTTAGGTAGACCTATTTTTCGGACCTAAATTTTGTAAAAAACGTTGATACTAGCCCACGAATTCAATGACTTCGATGCAGCAGAGTCTGCCCGTTTACGCACTCAGTCTCAGCATGCTACTATTGGAGGCCGCCCATTCCTTGGTGGTTATGAGGGGCGTAGAGCTGCCTTCAGTCGTAGGGTCTTTAATGAGATGATGGAGCAAGAGTGGAGAGAAGAGTGGGAGAAAAGGATTAGCTACTCGCATCACATCATCTGTGAGTGGGCAATCGAGAATTTCTGTAGTATGGGACTTGATCTTTCACAAATGCCACCTCTCAAGTCGCCTCCTAAATGGCGGATGCTTGATTGCGATATCTGTAAGATGAGTGGTCACGGTAGTCACAATGGCGAGAATGAAGGTGCCAACGATGATAAATCCCTCCTTCTAGTTAGCATTGCGATGCTTTTTATTACATACTTTATATATTTTGAACATTTGATGTATATATATATATTTGTTTGTCTATTATATTACAGTAAATGACGAATCTTTAGGACTTTTATGTATATACTTTGCTTTTAATGTTTGATGGTTCATTATGAAATATTTCTTTATTGTCCAGTTGATTTTTGCTGGTCCATTCAAGTGATTTAATCTAAAAATAAATAATTTATTAAAAAATAATGTATGTGACTAAATGGCGACAGAATATCTGTCGCACTTCTTGCGACGAATTTGTCGTCGCAATGTATCATTTGTGATGGAATTTATCGTCACCATTTAACAGTTTTTTAGTGTATATATATATATATATATAATATTCTTTCCATGTCAAAATTGATGTATGGAATTAATATTTTTCTTTACCGAACCAAACTTTCGCAATTTTGTTCAAAGAGCAGGGAAAGTAAAAAAAAAAAAAAATATATATATATATTCTTTTCCATGTTAATATTTATATGTTGAATTATTTATTCTGTAATTGCAATGACTGACACGTTGTATTTACCAAACCAAGTTTTGGCAATTTTGTTAAAGTATGTCATAGAGCAGGGATATATTGGAAAGATGAGGTTGGGATCTTGGATAACTTCTGGTGTAATATTCTTTTTATAAAAGTTAAAATCTAAAAAAAATATATAAATCTTTGAAAAAAAAATACTATATAAAAATATACATTATATAAGATGTTACAAACGATTTTGAGTGAAAAACTTGTAGATTCATAAATAATTCCCCCTCCTATTTTTACCTCGGTAAATAATATTTTGTATGGAGAAAAAAAATACTATGATATAGATATACATATAATCTAGATCATGATACTGATTTTCTAAAAGAAATAGTCATACGTTTTAGGTATGTGATACTATTCATACTTACGCTTTACTAGTTGATGTCTCTATTTTATTCTAAAAATATTTTAAAATAATCATAAATATTTAAGTTTATAATTTATATATCATACAAATTCATTAGTGATCCCATGTGAGATATTGGAGTATGACATGCATGAAAGTGATTCTGATTTCATGAAAAAAAGGGGAAGACATTGACAAAATGATCATATATTCACATTGACAATTTCAGACTATAAATACTGCCCAAAGTTTCTCAATCTTGCACCAAAACATCTTCACCTCTCTCAGCTATATATATATATATATATATATATATATCCTCATCTTTTAGCTCCTTTTTAAGTTACTTTTTGATCATATCAATATGGGTGTTATAGCTGTTGATACGGAGAGGAAGTCCTCACTACCACCAGCTAAGTTGTTCAAGGCCTTCTTCGTTGATTCTGATTGCAAAGTTCTCAAAGCATTGCCTAATGCCATTATCAAGAACGTTGAGATCCTCCAGGGAAATGGTGGAGCTGGAACTATCAAGTCGGTCCACTTCAATGAAGGTTAATTAGTTTTTAAGTTTTTTCTTCTATTGAAATTATATATATATATATATATATATATATAAAAGAGGTCAAGAAATATGACTCGAATCTAATACGCTAATACACTATCGAAAATTCTAATAAATTTGATCACTTAATAAGGAGAGGAGATTCTCATAGGTAACATGACATTATTCTAATAAGAACTTTTACTCTAAAATTGTTTATTTTTGTCTTAACTTTGTTCTAAAGTTATTTAAAAAAAAAAAATAGTTTTAACCATTTGTTTCTCAACTTGGATCGTTTGTAGCATTTTATGTACTCTTTTTTTATTACTTTCTAATTTAGAATATTTTATTAATAAAACTTATTAAATAAAAGATAAACTTTAAGGAAAAAAGATAAATACTAATAGAAAAATATATTATAAACAAATAATACAGAAAGTGATACCCAAAATAATACAGATGATGTGAATATTTTTCTCTGAGTATTTATTTGGGGGTAGAATTTGATTAGTTATTGCATGTGTCAATCTCTATATGTTTGCTTAAGCCATCGATACATGTATCTCCCATTTTCATAAATTAAAGGAATATCTATGAAGGAAAAGATGAAAATTGAAAATTGAAAATTTTTTCCATGTCAATGTAATCCATACAATAGTGACTTTTGTAGGAATTCGTCAACTTTGTTTTTTTTAGGTCACCAATATTTAAAAAAAAAAAAAAATAGTTTTAAGACCAAACTTACCGAAATTGTGTTCAAACCAACCCTAGAGACTAATTTAATTTAAACTCCTTTATGTGTTACTAAAAAAAAGGTTCCGTATCAGACCAAATCGAGTTTATGATTCGGTGGAATCCGAATCAAAGGCAAAGATTTCATGTTGCAGTGAGGGCCACAAACTCTAATAAAGAATTATTTTCAATATATATATACATACACTTTTAAATACTAAATTTGACCTTTCAAAAATTTATGTTGAAATTTACGTGTAGGTTTCCTAGTAAAGAACATAAAGCACCGAGTGGAGGAATTGGACAAGGATAACATGATCTACAAATACAGTATCGTGGACGGAGAAACTTTGATGCCCGGCATAGAATCAGCATCTTACGTCATCAAGATCGAACCGTCTGGCACCGGATCTGTTTGCAAGCAACACACCACATTCTACACTAAGGCTGATTCCAATATTAACGAAGAGGAAATCAAGGCTAGTAATGAAGAAGTTGCGAAAATGTTCAACTTCAAAGATGTTGAAGCTTATGTTCTGGCCAACCCAAATTACTAAATAATAATTAAATCTGATTTCTATATCAGATAAACATATCGTATTTCTATTTCAAAGTGTGTTTGGGTTTTTGTTCTTTTGGTATGTTTCTTGTTTTCTTTTGCAGAATAAAACTCCACTGGATTCTTTATCAGTGGTGAGAATTATGTAATAATACTACCCAAAAAAAAAAAAAAAGAATTATGGAATAACTACAACTAGTACTTGTTCATTTGTTTTTTCTTTGTCTGAATTTTTTTTCAAAATGGAAATTATTAAACTCAACAACAATGGCCTGAGCTACGTCATGAGAGATGTTTATAAACCAATCTAAAGAAACGTTTGTGCTAAGAGGAATCCTAACTAAAAGATAGAAACATTTCATACTCTTTTTGTATGAGAAAAATTAGCAAATCTCCTATCAATTCGAGTTGGAAAACTAGCAGCTAGTGCCCTAAGCTAAGAAAAGTCAGTAAAACTTCCACCAAAATTCCGAACAACGAATGTCCATTAAAAAGTGTTAACTTATTCATTAAAAAAAAAATATCAACGGTGGATTACGTCTACAACTTTCAGCCAGTTTGTTCCCCATGATCATTGAGCCTCGTTCATACATTAGGCTTGCGCTAGTTATTTGGGATGCCGGATAGGTCAAAATTGACTCACCCTTGGTGACCCATTTACTAATTCAATTATTTTCTCCTCCCAACTAAATCTCTCTCTCTCTCTCTCTCTTGGTTATTATTCCCTCCTCTCCACCGATTTCTTTGTCACATCCCTCTTTGACCAAGGTTCGTCCTTTGGTTAACCTAGGGGACAGTCTATAAATACTCCTTATACTCCTAACCCTAAATTCAACCAACGTCTTCCTATCTTCTCTCTATCTTCTGCCACCTTTAGCTTCTTCTTGTGCTAGAAATTCTTGCTTATTCTCTTTACTGTTTAATGTTTCATTTTTGCATCTCCTTGTGAGAAACTTGCCAGAATCTTGACTATCTTCTTGGCTTTTTGATTGCTAAAGGAAACTTTGAGAGATCATTGAGATTTCTTCGGAGGGTAATCATTGGGTTCTTGAGGTCTGTTCTCTTAGGAACTTCTGTGCTTCTTATTGATATTTTTTCATATATATTTTAGATCAGATTTGAAGATCTTGTGACTTATCTGCTATTTTGTACTCTTTGATTATTATTTATAATAGATAGGTTTTATTAATTTCTTGCGTTTGAGTTGGTTGTAATAATTATATGGCGGTTCGTGGTTCATCTCCTAATAGTGGAATCAGAGAAAGGTGTCTTTCAATCTCTTGAGTTTAGATCTGTGAACTTTAGCGTGAACTGTGAGTTCTGCATCAGGAAATTCTACCAAAAGACTTATCTTTGATTACTCGAATTTTTTTTATTTTTTTGGTTTTTTTTGCCACTTGGTTTCGAAAACCAAAACTCGAGCCAGACAAAACTCTTGAAGGGTGATCCTCATTTTGATATTATGTAATAACTCGTGATTTGTGAAATTCTTGAGTTGAGTCTAAAGGTAGTGGATGTAACTCTATTGAGAGAGTGAACCACTATAAATACTTTGTCTCTTTTCTTTGTGGCTTGTTTTTTATTTCTATGTTTATTGTCGAATCCTTGATCATAAAAGAGATTTTGTTTGGTTAGGAGTTTTATTAAAAATGAGTTATTAAATTCTTCTTCAAATAAAATTTGAGTTTTTAAATAAAATTGTTTAAAAAGTTCTTAATTAGCCAAAAACCTCTAAGGTTTTTCAAAAGTTTTACCTCCTATTTCAAAATTTGAAGAATATCTTGAATCTTGGAAAGGAGAACTTTTAAAAGAAAAACTTGACAGTGAGCAAAGCACCCTTGTATTTCATTTAAGTGATAATGTTCTAAGATAAATAAAAGATAAATCCACTGCTTTTGAAACATGGAACAGACTTGAAGAAATGTATTCCAACATTCTCTTTCAAACAAGATTTATTTGAAAGGGTAATTATTTTGTTTTAAAATGACTTCTTCAAACTCTCTTGATGATAATCTAGATGATTAAACAAAATAGTGTAACAATGAAAAGATGGTGGTGAAGATATTTCTTATGAAAATATTGCGATCATTTTGTTGAATTCTTTGTCTGAATTTTTTGTTGATGTCAAAACGGCTATTAATTAGGGTCATGAAAAATTGAATCTTTCTGATGTTAAGTTTCCTCTTAGAACTAAAAGTCTTGACCTTAAGAAGAAAAATAAAAATAATGGGAAAAATCTTTATGTTAGAGGTAGACCAGATAAAAGGGATTCTCACCGTCATAAAGATAGGTCAAAAAATAAGGGTATGTCTAAATCTAGAGAACCTAAAGAAAGGGTTAAAAGTAAAGTCAAATGTTTTTATTAGGATAAAGAAGGACATATTAAGAGCAAATGTCTTGAAAGAATTCCGGACGAGAAAACAATAAAATGGATTGTTCAAAAGATAATGCGAGTGAAAACAAACATTTGGAGTATGATAACAATGGCAGCTCTATGTTCTCTGAAGTTATGTGCATTTCTCGCTCCTTCTGTATCTGATGAATGGATAATTGATTCTTGTTGTTCTTATCTTATGTGTCATAACAAAAACTGGTTTTCGGAATTAAAACCTGTTGAAACTTGTAAAGTTTTCATGAGAAAGAATGACTATTGTCCAATTGAAGAAATAGGATCTGTTTCTATAAAAATGTATGATGGTATTATTAGAATACTGTTTGATGTTAGGTATGCCCCTCATTTCGTTAGGTAATCTTAATGATGCTGATTATATATACAAATCTAAAAAATTGTTGTTTAACTGTTTGCATAGTGTCCTTAGTAGTCATAAAAGGAATAAAGAAATATGGTACTTGCTCTTTGCTTGGTGAAATTATGTGTGAATCTACTACATTAGTTAGTAATCATGATGACAGAATGTTGTGGAATAAAAGAATCAATCATATAAGTGAAATGGTTTTACAATATTTGTATAAACAAAATTTACTTGATAAATATAAAATTTACTCTCTTGATTTATGTGATCACTATGTTTTAGGAAATAACATAAATTAAGTTTAATCTATTGACACATACAATTCCATTACTGTTTTAAATTATATTGATTATGATCTGTGGGGTTCTGTAAAGGTATCCACTTATGGTAGAAATATTTATTTCCTGTCTATTTGTTGATGATTTTTCAAGACATGTTTGGGTTGTTTTACTTAAAATTAAAGATCAAATTTTTGAAAAGTTTAATGAATGGGAAACTTTAGTTGAAAACTAAACTGAAAGAAATTAAAGTTTTTGAGAACTGATAATGGTCGTGATTTTTGCAACAAAAAAAATTTGATGATTTATGTGCTGAGGGATGACAAGACATAAAACAGTTAGGTTTAACTCTCAGCAAAATGGTGTTTTTGAGAGGATGAATAGCATAATAAGAATATAGTTAGATATCTTATGTTGTCTATAAACTCGTTTTGGGGTGAAGTTGTAAGTACAACTGTTTATTTAATTAATCGATTCCCATCTACTGCTAAAAATTTTAAACTCAGATGGAGATATGGTCTAGTTCATCACCAACCTTGTCTCATCTTAGCGTCTTTGGTTGTACCACTTTTGCTCACTAATGGGAAGGTAAACTTGACCGTAGGTCTAAAAAAAGTGTCTTTCTTAGCTATCCCAATAGTGTTAAAGGTACAAAATGTTAGTGCAAAGAAATAACAATAATATTAAAGGAAGAATGATAAAAAATGTTATACAATAATACAAGGTTGAGGCATGGATATCTCACTTTCTTTAAGGAGATTCGAGCCCTCTAATATAAACAAAATACTAGAACCGGTGCAATAAAGAATAGCAGTGACTCGTCCCTTTCAAGATACTACACTCAACTTTGTTGTTTGGTTTATGACAATCTGCACAAAATGCCCAAACTCAAGCTCCACCAACAAAATACCTTTCGCAAGCTATTATTCTCTCTCAAAGAATACAATATGATATAAATCTTTAAGGCATGTATATTCAAAGACTAGTTGTCTATATCGATATATAGGCATAACAAAACCTCTTAGAAAGATACACCACTCTTTTATTATCTACTATTCATTATTAAGTTCATTATATCAACATAATCAATAAATTAACATACATTCATCAAACATTTTAAATTAATATGCATTGAATATTAAAATTTACCAACATTCCCCAACTCATTTTAATATCTAAGTATGCATGGTATATATAAATGAAAAACTACGAAACTACTTTTAAATTTGAAGTGCAAAAAAAAGAATATCTAAAATAACTATTATTAAATTTATGTTTAAACACATTCAGAAACAGAGAAAAGTGGGTGTATTGGGATTTATTGATTAAAAAAGAAGCTTATGGAAAGAGTTGATCACATTTTACAATTAATTTCATGTGTAGTAATTCAGGTTATAAGTTAAGTTGGCCCAAGGTTATAAGCTAGTTCCTAAATTGTTTAACAAGCAAAACTCTGAGTTACATTGATATTAGTTCCCCAATTCAACTGTATCTCTCACACACACACAAAGAATCATCCGTCAATTCTTCATTCTTTAATACATATTCTCCATCTATAAATTTATCACTGCTACGGTACCTCTTGAAATTACCTATAGTACTCTTGTCAAACTAGTAGAAATATTAATACAGATGTTAAATTAAAGAACTTCCCACTCATGAAATTGTACATATCTTCTTTGTCATATATACTTTTAATTTGTATAACATTTTTTTTTTCTTTCTTTGTTTTCATAAAAAAACATTTTGTCTTTGAACTTCTTACTAACTTAGAAACGCTGGTTCATAAAATACTAAACCGGTAATGAAAATTGCATAAGGGTTTAGACACATATACATAATGAAGCTAGCTCCTATTATAACAAAACTTGATCAATTAGCTTTTTATATCTATGGTATGAACTTTTTAATTTGGGAGCTAAGTTTATCTGGAATGGTAAATTTGTGTCTATTGGGCTAGTGTTGTTACCAAAGTGGTCGTTGGAGCAGCAACAAGAGTTTACCCGCGGAGGTAGGGTGGTTATCAGAGGAGTTGGGCAGCAACGGCAGCAGCATGCAACTGCAAAATAAAAAAAATTAAGAGGGAGGAGAGGATTAAGAGAACATAGGGAGAGAGAGAGAGAGAGAGAGAGAGAGAGAGAGAGAGAGAGAGAGAGAGAGAGGACCTAGTCGCCGATGCAACTTCTGTCGGAAAAGGGGTGGGGGAGGTCTATGAAGCATGGAGGGAGAGGGTTTTTCAGACAGAGGGATTGAGGGAATTGGGGTAGGTGGGCAGGTAGTCTGGTTATGAGGGATTGTTTAGATAAAAAAAAAAAAATTATCTAAGTTGCCGACAGATTATCGATGAGAGAATCAGTCGGTAACTTTGTCTAATTGCCGACAGATCACCCTTCTTTCAGTGATCGGTTGGTAACTAAATAAAGTTACCGACCAATGCAAATTAGTCGGTAAATTCGATTGCTAAAACCTTGTTTTCTGGTAGTGATAGCTTTTCCAACTTTTCTTTCCATTACACTGATATTCAAATTAGAAGTAGGAATAGCCTTTTCACGAGAAAGCCCATTCCAATAAGAAGATTGAAAGGCCGTTCCAGGAGAAGTGGAGATCATTTTAAAAGATATTGGACTATTATACCCTCTATTATTACATATATTTCGCTCAATTAACTTTTATATAACGTATTTTCTTTTATTTTGATATTTAAAAGGAATTTTTTTATAACCATTTTCAATCTTATATAGAAATATTTATACTTCAATAAAATATTTAATTTTTTTGTAGCTTTAATATGTGTAAGGGTATGAAAAATACATTTTCTGCTAGAAGGGCATTTAAGTAATATAATATATAGTTTCATTCTATTTCGACATAAAATAATAATTTTTTCAAACAAAGAAATGGAATCATTATTACATTCTACCTTTTTCTTTCAAACAGTGGAATAGGAAGAGGATACCATTCCATTATGGATGAGAAAGGATTCCAGGTGGTAAAACTTACCATTCTAGTGTATCAAACGTGCTCTTATGGGAATTGGCACAATATACCTTCTCTTAAGTTAGAAAGTTAATTTGAATTAATATGTGCACTCGATGTACATGCGTTATATTATATGAGTTTTTCTAATGCTTGCCTCAAGCGCACACGTTAAACTTTAGCATGTAGCATTAAACTACTTCATGGATGAATGGAATTCAGGACCTGTAACTTGACATTCCAGGTGGAGGTACCTAAGTAAGGAGATCGTGCCATCAAAGCATATATCTCATGTCAAATATGACGTCTTATCTGTGTTTATATGTGCTCGGAAAACGTTAGACTTGGTCTTATTTTATATATATATATATATATGAAAGGATCTAGGATGGGTACGAGGAGCACGTGCCCCTACTAACTCCTGCAAAACCTATAGAATATGTAATATATTTCAGAATTTTTATACATTACTTTCAAATTATAAAATTGTTTATAGTTTATAAAATTTTTTAATCTACTTTATATCGTTAAGTAAATAAATTTTATTTTAAATTCTTAAAATGTTGTCTCTCTCGTTACTAATTAAATGTATAGCATAAATATTTTTTCAATTTTCCTAATTTTTTTGAATATGTAATACTCCATCCCATTAAAAATGAGTGTCATTCTAGCTCGTTGCACAAATATTAAGGGTTTTGAAATTAATGAAGTATTTTACACAAGTTGTCTTATATATCCTTTATAAATATATAAAGATAAATATAAGAAATAGAGATGAGAAAAATAAAAAAGGAGAAAGAAGAGGATAAAATTAGAAAAATTATAATAAATGCATATTGAAAGTAGTAAAAACCACTTATTATGAAACAAAATACAATTTCAAAAAGAAAACCTTTATTATGAATTGGAGGGAGTATATTTGTACCTTAAAACATCTTACATATTATGTAATGGTCGGAGTGTTAAATTTTATGAAATGTTAATTAGTAACATGAATCGTTTGGGATAAAAATGTAAATTTCAAATGTAAGATCTATAATAAATTTACATTTAAATTCTATCAAAATTTGCTTTGTGCCCCCACTAATAGTTTGTGCTTGATCCGTTAGCGTGTATATATATATCACCACAAGAAAAATAGAATATAGTGACGGGCATTTGGGACCACCTTTTTGATGAAGCTAATGTTTTGATCGAGTTGCGACAGCAATGCGACAAAGTTAAACGTTTGCAAATTTGGTGACAGATATGGAACCTATGGATGATGTTGTCGCATAGATTCTTAAATTTGTGATAAAATAGTGTCCGAATATTGGTCATCCCACGTTTAATAAAATTGCGATGAAGGTCTGCCACGAATCGTTTGCACGTCGATGAAGATTAGGTTAGATTGGACCGCCCCTCCCCCTCATTTATGAATTTTCCTCCTTCCTCATTCCTTCCTCCGTCCTCCTCCCTCTTTCTCAAATGCTAACCGCCACCTTCGACGACCGCCTCTCTTTCTCTATCTCTTTTCCTTCTTTGCTCTTTCCCTGCCGGACAATTCGTTGCTGCTGGTCTCTCTGCCGCTTGGTCGCCACCATGCTGGCCGCCACCTCCACAACCACCGTACGACATTTGTCGTTGATCATCGCTGGACAGATTTGAGTAGAGGTATACTTATACTTAAAATTTTTTCAAATCTTAAAGAATAACACGTATATGTTTGGGTATCATCCTAAGTCATCAAATTACAACTAATTAAATGCCCTTCACATAAGTTCACTATTGTAATTGCTATTTAAAGCATTTAAACCCTATAATACATGCTGAAGTATATTAAAAATTTGAAGTACTTATAATTGTGTTTAATTACCAGTTTTTGTTAATTAATTGTTCATGGGGAGCCCGAACTCTTTAATGTTCAATTGTTTATGGGGGAGCTCTGACTCTTAACATTTAATTATTTATAGGGGAGCTCAGACCCTTTGAAATTGTATATGTTGCATTAGAGTTGCTTTTAAAATTGGGAAAATGTTCAACGTACAATGGAGACTCTGTTCATTTGTGTAACAATATGAATTGTTTGGGATAAAAATCTAAATTTCAAATGTAAGATCTATACTAAATTTACATTTAAATTCTATCTAAATTTACTTTGTGCCCCCACTAATAGTTTTTGCTAGATCAGTTAGTGTATAT
This sequence comes from Catharanthus roseus, assembly GCA_028651295.1. Classification (NCBI taxonomy): domain Eukaryota; kingdom Viridiplantae; phylum Streptophyta; class Magnoliopsida; order Gentianales; family Apocynaceae; genus Catharanthus; species Catharanthus roseus. The sequence goes on along the minus strand of JAPQWS010000093.1, from coordinate 10,580,693 downwards.
ATATACATGTATCACTACAAGAGAAATAGAATATAATGACAGGCATTTGCGATTGCCTTTTGTTTTCTCAAATGTTGCGGCCGAGTAGTGACAGCAACATGACGATGCTAACCGTTTGCAAATTTAGCAACGGATATGCGACATGCTGGATGATGCTACCGCATTGATTCTTAATTTGTGATAGGATACTGACTGAATATTGGCGATCGTATGTTTAATTAAATTGCAATGGTGGCCTGCCGCGAATCGGTTGCAAGTTGACCTAGAGTAGGTTAGACGCGACCGGCCTTTCCCTCTCATTTCAGAATTTCCCTCCTCCCTCCTTCTTCCTCCTCCTTCCTTCTCCCTTCCTCCTCCCTCTTTCTCAAACGCCAACCGCCACCCCTGACGACCGCCTCCCTTTCTCTATCTCTCTTCCTTCTTTGCTCTTTCCCTTCTCTCTCTCTCTCTCTCTCTCTCTCTCTCTCTCTCTCTCTCTCTCTCTCTCTCTCTCTCCATGCAGCACCCTTCTCCGCTGCTGGCCCTTTTGCTACCATGTCGCCACCATGCTGGCTACCACCTTAATAACCACCGGACGACATTTGTTGTTGATCCTTGCTGGACAGATTTGAGCAGAGGTATACTTACACTTAAAATTTTTTCAAATCTTAAAGAATGATACTTATATGTTTGGTTATCGTTCTATGTCATCAAATTACAAAATATTAAATGTCCTTTACATAAGTTCATTATTGTAATTGCTATTTAAAGCTTTTAAAAGTTATAATACATGCTAAAAGTATATTAAAAACTTGAAGTACTTTTAATTGTGTTTAGTTACCAATTTTTTGTTAATTAATTGTTCATTGGGGAGCTCGAACTCTTTAATGTTCAATTGTTTATGGGGGAGCTCGAACTCTTTAAAATTGTATATATTTCATTTGAATGGATTTTAAAATAGGGAAAATGTTCAATTTACAATGGAGACTGTCAAAATTTTTCAAATATTTTAGAAACATATGTAGATGTCTAAGTATCATTATAAGTCATCAAAAGCAAAAAAAAGAAGTGTTTGTACTTCTATTCTTCTCTTATTACTTCTAAGTTAAAATAAAATAGAAGTATTTGTTCTTCTATTTTTGAATGTTTCATTGGCATCAAAATTGGAAAAACTAGAAGTGTTTGTGATCCTATTTTCTCTTTACTTCTAAGTTAAATGAAAAGTAGAAGTTTTAGTTCCTCTGTTCTCCTATTGTATGAAATCAACAAGGTCGTTCTGATTAATTAATAGGGGAAAACAATCTTGGTTTGATTTCCATCGGTGCTTCTCATTACCAGTTCATACATTTAGAAGAGATACAGTCTTTTAAGAAGGGTAAAGGTGAAGATCATTTGCCACTGCCACCGCGCTTTTCGAGTGAACAAATGTGGGAAAGAGTTCGTGAGTGTTCAAAAATTACAGAGAACGACAACGAGCTCAGTAAGGGAGATGGTAGAGGTGAATATCACAATTGGATAAGGAGTATATTTTGTGATCTTCCCTATTGGTGTACTCTTCTTGTTTATCACAAAATTGACGTAATGCACAATGAGAAAAGATTTTTGATAATGTGTTCAACACTGTAATTGTTGTTAAACGCAAGACGAAGGATAATGTCAAGGCCAGAGAACACCCTCATAGGTATTGTAACCGAACAGATTTTACTATCCGTGATGGAGCAGGGGGAAGGGTTTAAAGCCAAATGCATGTTACTCGTTAACAAATGAACAATGAAAGTGTGTTCTTTAGTGGGTGATGGATTTGAAATTATTGGACGGTTATGCTTTTACGTTGGCATCGTGTGTGGATATGAAAGAACTGAGGATGTTCGAGATGAAAAGTCATGATTGTCATGTTTTCATGGAACGATCAATACCAATTGCGTTTACAGATATCCTCCCTCTAAATATTTAGAGTGTACTGGTTGAGTTAAAAATTTTCTACCCCGACTTATGTGCACTGAATATTTAGAGACACATATGCGATAATTGGAGATGATTATCCCAATCTTGTCATGCAAGTTGGAAAGGATATTTCCTCTCGTCTTCTTCAATGTATTGGAACATTTGATAGTTCATTTACTGTACGAGGCTAGAGTTTGTGGTCCCGCTTAATATAGGTGGATGAATCTATTTGAGAGGTAAGAGAAATAGAATTCTTGTTCTTAATCTTTCCTACTTAATTAATTTCTTTTTGTATTAAAAATTTACACTCTTAGGTATTTGAACCACTTTAAGAAGAAGATCAGGAATAAAGCTCGGGTGGAAGGTTAAATATTAACACACACTTAGTTGAAGGCAACGATATTCTTTAGCTTCTACTTCTAACCAAATGTAAAAACTAGAAGTAGAGTTGTTGGACGCAATGATGATAGTGAGCCGTCTATAGATCAGCACATGTCCGTTGTTTCAATTTGCAAAACATCAAGAAGAGTGTATGGTAAGATGATAAAAAGAATCTTGACAGATCAGGAATTTAAGGTAATAACAAACTACATTCTTCCTAATTGCGATGAGGTTGACCCTTACATTGAGTAAGTAGTGAAAGTTTTGTGCATTTCTATGTCAATTGCTGTATGCCATTAATTGTAGGAAGTACTCATTCGAAATGAAACTGCATCATCTAAGTCTAACGGAAGGAGATATACAAAAAAAGATCGGTGATGAATTCACAAAATTGTTCAGAGACAAAGTAAGTAAATTAAATCTTAATTAATACAAGTTACTCGAATATGATTATAATGATTCCTATATGCATTTGCTTCAGATGCACAAACCTCGCAACATGCCCAGTCATCTCCAAACACTCAGAAATCTCGGTTGGGGTCCTTCAAGATGTCCCTGCTGGACTGGAGCAATCAGTCAGTGTATCTCTCACGACATCACAATTCATGCAGAAACCGGGTGTCGTGCCGATATCTCTGATCAAGCAGTACCAACCGATTATGATTCGGCCCACCGTCACACACATGAAGCATTGCCCCCGTCCCCGTAGCGACGAGGGCCCCGATGGATTCGGCCTTAGGCATCTCAGTCGCAGCCATCTGCTTCACAGGCTTGCCCTCGTCATCTCAGTCTCAGCCACCTGCTTCATAGGTCGGGTCCTCTACTTCTAGTGCCTAGTCATCCGGGCCTAAGTAACCGCCCTCCGTTCTTCAATCCATCCCTTTACTATACGTCTCAACCGTCCACTTCTCGAGCTGCAGAGACTCAACCTCTAGAGTCAGAGGCCGCCCCATTCCAAGCATCTCTAAACCCACTTACACTAGAGCCTTGGCAGCAGCTTGGTGATACTTGATCTGTGTTGCATCCTATCCCGGGTCGGTATGTACTTTTTATTTGCTTTATTACAAGTAAATCATGTCACTTACATTATATGTTGTTTTTAGTTTTGTAGAGTCCAGAGTTGTGGCTACGCGATTCAGGCTTATATTTCAATCGCGTTCGGACGCACCATACAACTCTTGGATCACTCTACCTCAGACAGTTTGGGACGTGTGGTTTGCTATGTTCTCAGTAAGAGTACAAAATAAATATTTTCGTTAATTATCATACAAATAATATTTATTCCGTTTATTTTGTTGACGTTTAACTGGTTTTATCATGGAAATACTTTTGTTGGAATCCTTAGCTTAATATTGAGGCAAGGGTAGTTTTGATGCCACAAAAGTGAAACGGTACAGATACTTGATGCATAACGTGCGGATAACTCCAAGAAGCTAACGTAGATACATCAGGACGTGTATGACGGACTATGGGCTAAGTGGGATGACTTGCTGATGTGTAATCCCCTAATCCTTGTTACTAATTCAATTAGAAAAACTTTTATTAAAACGTTGTTGAATTAATTCAGTTGGGTCATCACTCAAATCGGGCAATCCCTATCTCTTGGAAAAAGCCACCTATTCACTAATCCTTAGAGGTAAATCTCTTTTCTCCCTAACAAATTATGAGCACAATAAAATTAGGTTAGGACCTAAAAGTGCACTATCGTATCTCAAGTCAATTGCCCTAATTAACCCACAATTAGTTGTCCTACATTGTTCTTCCTTTTTCAATTCCGAACATCCTTGATTAATCTAATCTCGCGACAATTAAATTGCTAACAAACACAAGCATAAGACAACTTAAATCAAAACAAATATCAAATTAAAGAATTTAAGCCAAGAATTTTATGATCAAGAATTAGTGTTCAATCCTCATCCGAACAATAAAAACTACTCACAATTCATTATATAAAAACTGAAATTCAACATAGAAATTCAATAACAAGAAAGGAAAAAGAAAGCTTAGGATTGAAATCGAAACCGCAATTGAAGTCCCAAACATCTTCAAAGCTCGTCTTTTGAGTCACTAAGCTGAAGATCGAAATCTTTAAATTGATTCTTCAATTCTTGAAATTCAAGAAATAAAATTGCAGAAATCTAAAGAGTGTTTAACTAATTGAATGTATAAAAGCAAAAATCTAAAAAATTGTCTAATCAAGTCTACTCCTAACTATGTAATAATAAACCTAATTAATCCTAGCGTATCTATTATTCTCTATCTAAATCTATACCTTCCAAATAGCTGTAGAAAAATCCCTTATATAGAGGTGAAAATTACAAGAAAACAGAGTTTGAATGAGAGTAAAACACTCTCTAACTGCTTAGCAGCCTAGACCTACTGCCGACAGTAGGTCGAGCCCTATCGTCTGCGGTAAGGTCTATTCTGCCAATGTTTATACGAAAAGGACCTACCGAGACGGTAGGTTAGCTAACTTCATGCGGTAAGTCTGCCTTGTCGCTGCCGACGGCTTCGTTTTCGTTTCTTTTCATTGTTTTTTCTTCCAAAGGGCATCTAATACAAGAATACGGGATATTAAGCTAAAATATATTCTTTTACATATTGAAAACACCGAAAATAATGAAATTAATATATAGAAAATATAGACAGTGTGCACATATCACCCGCAGTATCAGGTCAAGTGAGAGAAGGCCTCAAAAACAGGGTCGAGGGACAAGGCGGTGAGGGTCCTGGAAAGCATACGACGGGTTCTCGCTCATTCATTGATTGAGAAGCTTCAGAGGTAATGCTATTATTATTGTGTACACAGTTTTGTTTAGTGCCAGGTTTGAGGCATTACATATATGATTTTGATAACATTTATATTTGTTTGTAGTTTTTTCATTGGTTGTTCAGGGCTGACTTCTCTCACGGAAGCTTTACAAAAAGCTTGATGTCTATCAAGATGGGCACGAGAAGGAGGGCTAGTGCGTCGATAATCGATCTAATGAGTTCCGGGTAAGTGTTATATATTTTTTTCTTATTTAAGCTTATGTTTTTATGATTAGAAATCTAATCTTGTGTTGTATATATTCATTTATCTGTAACATTTTTTCTTAATTTCAAGATAAATTCTACAAGCTTAAGGAGCAGAAGGAACATGGGTATAGGACTATTGGTACCCTTATGCAAACTGATCATGAGTTGATGTTGGAGCTCAATGAGGGGCCAAAGAAAGGGCACCCCTATGGCTTCAGTGCAGCAGAGTCTGCCCGTTAGCGCATTCAGTCCCAGCATACTACCGTTGGAGGCAGCCCATTCCTTGGTGGTTATGAGGAGCATAGAGCCGCCATCAGTCGTAAAGTCTCTAATGAGACGATGGAGCAAAAGTGGTGACGAGAGTGGGAGAAAAGGATTAGCTACTCGCATCACCTCATCCATGAGTGGGTGGTCGAGAATTTTCGTATTATGGGACTTGATCCTTCACAGACGCCACCTCTCGAGCCGCCTCCTGAATGGCGGATGATTGATCGTGAGGTTGGTAAGATGAGCGGTCATGGCAGTCACGATGGCGAGGATGAGGGTGCCGGCGATGGTGAATCCCACCTTCTAGTTAGCATTGCGATGCTTTTTACTACGCACTTTATATAATTTGAAAATTTGATGTATATATATATATATTTTTATTTGTTTATTATAGTATAGTAAATGACGAATCATTTGGGGCTTTTATGTAAATACTTTACTTTTAATATTTGATGGTTCATTATGAAATATTTGTTTGTTGTGCAGTTGATTTTTGCTAGTCAATTTTTTGAATTTCAGGGTGATTTAATCCAGAAATAAATAATTTATTAAGAAAAAAATATATGTGACTGAATGGCGACGGAATATCTGTCGGACCTGTTGCGACGGATTTGCAACGATACATTTGTCGCAATTCTGTCATGTACGAAATTCTATTGCAAATTTCAAGAAAAAATGTGGCGAGACAGTTGGTGCCAGTCCGTAATTTTGACCATGCAACCAAATGTCTATCATAAATTTGTGTTTGCCATGGCAGTATACCGTTGCATTTGATCATTTACCAAAGAACTTATCGTTGCCATTTAACAGTTTCAAGTTCCGTCGCCATTTAACAGTTTCCTTAGTTATGTAAAAATTGATGTATGGAATTAATCTATTCTTTACCTAACCAAACTTTGACAATTTGTTCGAAGAGGAGGGAAAGTAATAGAATATATTCTTTCCATGTTAATATTTATATATTGAATTAATCCCAATGATTGACACGGTATATATGTATACTCTTTACCAAACCAAGTTTTGGCAATTTTGTTAAAGTATGTCATAGAGTAGGGATATATTGGAAAGATGAGGTTGGGATCTTGGATAACTTCTGGTGTAATATTCTTTTTATAAAAGTTAAAATCTAAAAAAAATATATAAATCTTTGGAAAAAAAATACTATATAAAAATATACATTATATAAAATATTACAAACGATTTTGAGTGAAAAACTTGTAGATTCATAAATAATTCCCCCTCCTACTTTTACCTCGGTAAATAATATTTTGTATGGAGAAAAAAAATACTATGATATAGATATACATATAATCTAGATCATGATACTGATTTTCTAAAAGAAATAGTCATACGTTTTAGGTATGTGATAGTATTCATACTTACGCTTTACTAGTTGATGTCTCTATTTTATTCTAAAAATATTTTAAAATAATCATAAATATTTAAGTTTATAATTTATATATCATACAAATTCATTAGTGATCCCATGTGAGATATTGGAGTATGACATGCATGAAAGTGATTCTGATTTCATGAAAAAGAGGGGAAGACATTGACAAAATGATCATATATTCACATTGACAATTTCAGACTATAAATACTGCCCAAAGTTTCTCAATCTTGCACCAAAACATCTTCACCTCTCTCAGCTATATATATATATATCCTCATCTTTTAGCTCCTTTTTAAGTTACTTTTTGATCATATCAATATGGGTGTTATAGCTGTTGATACGGAGAGGAAGTCCTCACTACCACCAGCTAAGTTGTTCAAGGCCTTCTTCGTTGATTCTGATTGCAAAGTTCTCAAAGCATTGCCTAATGCCATTATCAAGAACGTTGAGATCCTCCAGGGAAATGGTGGAGCTGGAACTATCAAGTCGGTCCACTTCAGTGAAGGTTAATTAGTTTTTAAGTTTTTTCTTCTATTGAAATTATATATATATATATATATATAAAAGAGGTCAAGAAATATGACTCGAATCTAATACGCTAATACACTATCGTAAATTCTAATAAATTTGATCACTTAATAAGGAGAGGAGATTCTCATAGGTAACATGACATTATTCTAATAAGAACTTTTACTCTAATATTGTTTATTTTTGTCTTAACTTTGTTCTAAAGTTATTTAAAAAAAAAAAAATAGTTTTAACCATTTGTTTCTCAACTTGGATCGTTTGTAGCATTTTATGTACTCTTTTTTGTATTACTTTCTAATTTAGAATATTTTATTTATAAAACTTATTAAATAAAAGATAAACTTTAAGGAAAAAAGATAAATACTAATAGAAAAATATATTATAAACAAATAATACGGAAAGTGATACCCAAAATAATACAGATGATGTGAATATTTTTCTTTGAGTATTTATTTGGGGGTAGAATTTGATTAGTTATTGCATGTGTCAATCTCTATATGTTTGCTTAAGCCATCGATACATGTATCTCCCATTTTCATAAATTAAAGGAATATTTATGATGGAAAAGATGAAAAATGAAAATTTTTTTGCATGTCAATTTAATCCATACAATAGTGACTTTTGCAAGAATTTGCCAACTTTGTTTTTTTTTAACGTCACCAATATTTAAAAAGAAAAAAACAATAGTTTTAAGACAAAACTTACCGAAATTGTGTTCAAACCAACCCTACAGACTAATTTAATCTAAACTCCTTTATACGTTGCTAAAAAAAAGGTTCAGTATCAGACCAAATCGAGTTCCTGATTCAGTGGAATCCGAATCGAAGGCAAAGATTTCATGTTGCAGTGAGAGCCACAGACTCCTACAAAGAATTATTTTCAATATATTTATACACTTTTAAATACTAAATTTGACCTTTCAAAAATTTACGTTGAAATTTACGTGTAGGTTTCCCAGTAAAGAACATAAAGCACCGAGTGGAGGAATTGGACAAGGATAGCATGATCTACAAATACAGTATCGTGGACGGAGAAACTTTGATGCCCGGCATAGAATCAGCATCTTACGTCATCAAGATCGAACCATCTGGCACCGGATCTGTTTGCAAGCAACACACCACATTCTACACTAAGGCTGATTCCAATATTAACGAAGAGGAAATCAAGGCTAGTAATGAAGAAGTTGCGAAAATGTTCAACTTCAAAGATGTTGAAGCTTATGTTCTGGCCAACCCAAATTACTAAATAATAATTAAATCTGATTTCTATATCAGATAAATATATTGTATTTCTATTTCAAAGTGTGTGTTTGGTTTTCGGCTATGTTTCAGGTTTTCTTTTGCAGAATAAAATTCCACTGGATTCTTTATCAGTGGTGAGAATTATGTAATAATATTACCAAAAAAAAGAAAAGAATTATGGAATAACTACAACCAGTACTTGTTCATTTGTTTTTTTCTTTGTCTGAATTTTTGATCAAAATGAAAATTATTAAAGTCAACAAGAATGGCCTGAGCTACATCATGAGAGATGTTTATGAACCAATTTAAAGAAATGTTTGAGTCAAGAGGAATCCTAACTAAAAGATAGGAACATTTCATACTCTTTTTGTATGAGAAAAATTAGTAGATCTCCTATCAATTTGAGTTAGAAAACTAGCAGCTTGTGCCCTAAGCAAAGAAAAGTCAATAAAATTGCCATCAAAATTCCGAACAACGAATATCCATTAAAAAATGTTAACTTATTCATTAAAAAAAATATCAATGGTGGATTACGTCTACAACTTTCAGCCAATTTGTTCCCCATGATCATTTCGAACAATGAGCCTCATTCATACAATGGGCTTTCACTAATTATTTGGGATGCCGGACAGGTCAAAATTGACCTACCCTTGGTGACCCGTTTCCTAACTCATTTATTTTCTCCTCCTAACTAAATTAATCTCTCTCTCTCTCTCTCTCTCTCTCTCTCTCTCTCTCTCTCTGTCTCTCTCATTTATTACTCCCTCCTCTCCCTAGATTTCTTTGTCACATCCCTCTTTGACCAAGGTTTGTCCTTTGGTTAACCTAGAGGACCACTATAAATACTCCTTACACTCCTAACCCTAAATTCTACCAACCTCTTCCTCTCTTCTCTCTATCTTGTGCCACCTTTAGTTTCTTCTTGTGCTAGAAATTCTTGCTTCTTCTCTTTGCTCCTTACTGTTTCATTTTTGCATCTCCTTGTGAGAAACTTGTCGGAATCTTGACTACCTTCTTAGCTTGTCGATTGCTAAAGGAAACTTTGATAGATCATTGCGATTTCTTCGGAGGGTAACCGTTGGGTTCTTGAGATCCGTTCTCTTAGGAACTTCTGTGCTTCTTATTGATATTTTTTCATATATATTTTACATCAGATTTGAAGATCTTGTGGCTTATCTGTTATTTTGTAATCTTTGATTATTATTTATAATAGATAGGTTATATTAATTATTTGTCTTCGAGTTGGTTGTAATAATTATATGGTGGTTCGTGGTTCATCTCTCAATAGTGGAATTAGGGAAAGGTATCTTTCGATCGCTTGAGTTTAGATCTGTGAACTTCAGCATGAACTGTGAGTTTTGTATCAGGGAAATCTACGAAAAGCCTTATCTTTATTTACTCAAATTTTTTTGGTTTTTTTTGCCACTTGGTTTCGAAAACCAAAACTCGAGCTAGACAAAATACTTGAAGGGTGATCCTCATTGTGATATTATGTAATAACTCGTGATTAGTAGATTTGTGAAATTCTTGAGTTGAGTCTCAAGGTAGTGGATGTAACTCTATTGAGAGAGTAAACCACTATAAATACTTTGTCTCTTTTCTTTGTGGCTTGTTTTTTATTTCTATGTTTATTGTCGAATCCTTGATCATAAAAGAGATTTTGTTTGGTTAGGAGTTTTATTAAAAGGAGTTATTAAATTCTTCTTCAAATAAAATTTGGGTTCTTAAATAAAATTGTTTAAAAAGTTCTTAATTAGCCAAAAATGTTAATCATCCCCCTCTAAGGTTTTTCAAAAGTTTTACCTCCTATGAATATCTTGAATATTGGAAAAGAGAACTTTTAAAAGAAAAACTTGACAGTGCGCAAAGCACTCTTGTATTTCATTTAAGTGATAATGTTCTAAGATAAATAAAAGATAAATCCACTGCTTTTGAAACATGAAACAGACCTGAAGAAATGTATTCAAACACTCCCTTTCAAACAAGATTTATTTGGAAGAGTAATTATTTTGTTGAATTCTTTGTTTGAATTTTTTGTTGACGTCAAAACCGCCATTAAATATGGTCATGAAAAATTGAATCTTTCTGATGTTAAGTTTCCTCTTAGAACTAAAAGTCTTGACCTTAAGAAGAAAAATAAAAATAATGGGAAAAATCTTTATGTTAAAGGTAGACCAGATAAAAGGGATTCTCACCGTCATAAAGATAGGTAAAAAAATAAGGGTATGTCTAAATCTAGAGAACCTAAAGAAAGGGTTAAAAGTAAAGTCAAATGTTTTTATTAGGATAAAGAAGGACATGTTAAGAGCAAATGTCTTGAAAGAATTCCGGATGAGAAAACAATAAAATGGATTTTTCAAAAGATAATGCGAGTGAAAACAAACAGTTGTAGTATGATAACAATGGAAGCTCTATGTACTCTGAAGTTACGTGCGTTTCTCACTCATTATGTATCTGATGAATAGATGATGGATTCTTGTTGTTCTTATCATATGTGTCCTCACAAAAACTGGTTTTCTGAATTAAAACCTGTAGAAACTTGTAAAGTTTTTATGAGAAAGAATGACTATTGTCCAATTAAAGAAATAGGATCTGTTTCTATAAAAGTGTTTGATGGTGTTATTAGAATACTGTTTGATGTTAGGTATGCCCCTCATTTCGTTAGGTAATCTTAATGATGCTGATTATATATACAAATCTAAAAAATGGTTGTTTAACTGTTTGCATAGTGTCCTTAGTAGTCATAAAAGGAATAAAGAAATATGTACTTGCTCTTTGCTTGGTGAAATTATGTGTGAATCTACTACATTAGTTAGTAATCATGATGACAGAATGTTGTGGAATAAAAGAATCAAACATATAAGTGAAATGGTTTTACAATATTCGTGTAAACAAAATTTACTTGATAAAAGTAAAATTTACTCTCTTGATTTATGTGATTACTGTGTTTTAGGAAATAACTTAAATTAAGTTTTTCTTTGGACACATACAATTCCATTACCGTTTTAAATTATATTGATTATGATCTGTGGGGTTCTGTAAAGGTATCCACTTATGGTAGAAATATTTATTTCCTGTCTATTTGTTGATGATTTTTCAAGACATGTTCGAGTTGTTTTACTTAAAATTAAAGATCAAATTTTTGAAAAGTTTAATGAATGGGAAACTTTAGTTGAAAACTGAACTGAAAAGAGATTAAAGTTTTTGTGAACTGAAAATGGTCTTGAGTTTTGTAACAAAAATTTGTTGATTTATGTGTCCTAAGTGATGACAAGACATAAAACAATTAGGTTTAACTCTCAGCAAAATGGTGTTGCTGAGAGGATGAACATCATAATAAGAATATAGTTAGATATCTTATGTTGTCTATAAACTTGTTTTGGGGTAAAGTTGTTAGTACAACTGTTTATTTAATTAATCGATTCCCATAAGATGATACAAATTTTAAACTCAGATGGAGATATGGTCTAGTTTATCACCAACCTTGTCTCATCTTAGCGTCTTTGGTTGTGCCACTTTTTCTCACAAATGGGATGGTAAACTTGAGCCTAGGTCTAAAAAAGGTGTCTTTCTTAGCTATCCCAATAGTGTTAAAGGTTACAAAATGTTAGTGCATAAAGAAATAACAATAATATTGATGGAAGAATGATAGAAAATGTTATACAATAATACAAGGTTGAGGCACGGATATGTCACTTTCTTTAAGGATATTCGAGCCCTCTAATGTAAACAAAATACTAGAACCGGTGCAGTAAAGAATAGCACTGACTCGTCCCTTCCAAGATACTACACGCAACTTTGTTGTTTGGTTTATAACAATCTGTACAAAATGCCCAAGCTCAAGCTCCACCAACAAAATACCTTTCGCAAGTTATTATCTCTCTCAAAGAATACAATATGATATTAATCTTTAACGCATGTATATTCAAACACTAGTTGTCTATACTGATATATAGGCATAACAAAACCTCTTAGAAAGATACACAACTCTTTTGTTATCTAATATTCATTATTAAGGTTATTGTATAAACATAATCAATAAATTAACATACATTCATCAAACATTTTAAATTAATATGCATTGAATATTAAAATGTACCAACATTCCCCAACTCATTTTAATATCTAAGTATGTATGGTATATATAAATGAAAAATTACGAAACTACTTTTAAATTTGAAGTGCAAAAAAAAGAATATCTAAAACAAATACTATTAAATTTATGTTTAAACACACTCAGAAGCAGAGAAAAGTGGGTGTATTGGGATTTTATTAATTAAAAAGGAAGCTTAAGGAAAGAGTTGATCACATTTTATAATTAATTTCAAGTGTAGTAATTCAGGTTATAAGTTAAGTTGGCCCAAAAAAAAAAAAAAAGGTTATAAGCTAGTTCCTAAATTGTTTAACAAGCAAAACTCTAAGTTACATTGATATTAGTTCCCCAAGCCAACTGTATCTTATACACACACACACACACAAAAATAATTATTAGTCAATTCTTCATGCTTTAAAATATATTCTCCATCTATAAATTTATCACTGCTACGGTACCTCTTGAAATTACCTATAGTACTCTTTTCAAACTAGTAGAAATATTAATGCAGATGTTAAATTAAAGAATTTCCCACTGAAGAAACTGTACATATCTTCTTTGTCATATATACTTTTAATTTGAATAACATTTTTTTTCGTTCTTTGTTTTTATAAAAAAATATTTTGTCTTTGAACTTCTTACCAAGTTAGAAACACAGGTTCATAAGACGGTAAACCGGTAATGAAAATTGCATAAGGGTTTAGACACATATACATACTGAGGCTAGCTCCAATTATAACAAAACTTGATCAATTAGCTTATCATATCTATGGTATAAACTTTTTCATTTGGGAGCTAAGTTTATCTGGAATGGTAAACTTCGGTCTATCGGGCTAGTGGTGTTACTGGAGTGGTCGGTAGAGTAGCAGCAAGAGTTTACCCGCGGAGGTAGAGTGGTCATCAGAGGAGCTGAAAAGGGGAGGGGGAGGTCTATGAATCATGGAGGGCGAGGGTTTTTAAGACAGAGGGATTGAGGGATTCAGGGTAGGTGGGCAGGTAGTCTTGTTATAAGGGATTGTTTAGATAGAAAAAAAAATTATCTAAGTTGCCGACAGATTATCGATGAAAGAATCGGTCTGTAACTTGTTCTAGTGGAATTATCGATCAAATTAGTCACAATCAGACGGTAACTTTGTCTAATTGCCGACGGATCACCCTTCGTTCAGTAATCGGTCAGTAACTAAATAAAGTGACCGACCGATGCAAGTTAGTCAGTAAATTCAGTTGCTAAAACCTTCATTTTTGGTAGTGATGGCTTTTCCAACTTCTCTTTCCATTACACTGATATTCAAATTAGAAGTAGGAATAGCCTTTCCACGAGAAAGCCCATTCCAAGAAGAAGATTGAGAGGCCTTTCCACAGGAAAACATATGGAAAGGCCTTTCCAGGAGAAGTGGAAATCATTTTAAAAGATATTGGACTATTATACCCTCTATTGTTACATATATTACGCTCAATTAACTTTTATATAACGTATTTTCTTTTATTTTGATATTTAAAAGGAATTTTTTTATAACCAATTTCAATCTTATATATAAATATTTATACTTCAATAAAATATAAAATATTTAATTTTTTTGGAGCTTTAATGTGTGTAATGGTATGAAAAATACATTTTATGCTAGAAGGGCATTTAAGTAATATAATATATAGTTCATTCCATTTCGACATAAAATAATAATTTTTCCAAACAAAGAAATGGAATCATTATTACATTCTACCTTTTCCTTTCAAACACTGGAATAGAAAGAGGATTCCATTCCATTCTGGATGAGAAATGATTCTAGGTGGTAAAACTTACCATTCTAGTGTATCAAACGTGGTCTTATGGGAATTGGCACAATATACCTTCTCTTAAATTAGAAAGTTAATCTGAATTAACATGTGCACTCGATGTACGCGCTAGACAAATCACATTATGATATGAATTTTTCTAATGCTTTCCCCAAGGGCACACGTTTAAACTTTAGCATGCAGCATTAAACTTCTTCATGGATGACTCGAATTCAGGACCTTTAACTTGACATGCCAGTTGGAGATAGCTAAGTAAGGAGATTGTGCCATCGAAACATATATCTATTGTCAAATATGACATGTCTTATCTGTATTTATATGTGCTCGGAACACGTTAGACTTGCTCTTATTATATATATATATATATATATATATATGAAAGAATCTGGGATGGGTACTAGGGGCACGTTCCCCCACTAGCTCTGCCAAAACCCGTAGAATATGTAATATATTTCAGAATTTTGATACATTACTTTCAAATTATAAAATTGTTTATAGTTTTTAAAATTTTTTAATCTACTTTATATCGTTAAGTAAATAAATTTCCTTTTAAATTCTTAAAATGTTGTCTTTCTCCTTATTAATTAAATGCATAGCATACATATTTTTTTCGATTTTCCTTATTTTTTGGAATATTTAATACTCCATCCTGTTAAAAGTGAGTGTCATTCTAGCTCGTTGCACCAATATTCAGGGTTTTGAAATTAATGAAGTATTTGACACAAGTTATCTTATATATCCTTTATAAATATATAAAGAGAAATATAAGAAATAGAGATGGGAAAAATAAAAAGGAGAAAGAGGAGGATAAAATTAGAAAAAATATAATAAATGCACATGGAAAGTAGTAAAAACCACTTATTATGAAACAAAATACAATTTAAAAAAAAGACGTCTATTATGAATTAGAGGGAGTATATCTGTACCTTAAAACATCTTACATATTATGTAAAGGCCGGAGTGTTAAATTTTATGAAAGTTAATTAGTAACATGAATCATTTGGAATGAAAATGTAAATTTCAAATGTAAAGTCTATACTAAATTTACATTTAAATTCTATCAAAATTTGCTTTTGTGCCCCCACTAATAGTTTGTGCTTGATCCGCTAGCGTGTATATATATATCACCACAAGAAAAATAGAATATAGTGACGGGCATTTGGGACCGCCTTTTGTTGTCGCTAATGTTGTAACCGAGTTACGACAGCAATGCGACAAAGTTAAATGTTTGCAAATTTGGCGACGGATATGCAACCGATGGATGATTTTGTCGCATAGATTCTTAAATTTGTGATAAAATAGTGTCCGAATATTGGTGATCGCACGTTTAATAAAATTACGACGATGGTCTGCCACGAATCGTTTGCACGTCGATGAAGATTAGGTCAGATGGGACTGCCCCTCCCTCATTTCTAAATTTTCCTCCTCCCTCATTCCTTCCACCGTCCTCCTCCCACTTTCTCGAATGCCAACCGCCACCTTCGACGACCGCCTCTATTTCTCTATCTGTATTCCTTGTTTGCTTTTTCCCCGCCACACCATTCGCCACTGCCGGCCCCTCTGCCGCCTGGTCGCCACCATGTTGGCCGCCACCTACACAACCAGCGGACGACATTTGTTGTTGATCCTCGCTGGACAGATTTCAGTAGAGGTATACTTATACTTAAAATTTTTTCAAATCTTAAAGAATAATACTTATATGTTTGGATATCATCCAAAGTCATCAAATTACAACTAATCAAATGTCCTTTACATAAGTTCACTATTGTGATTCTTATTTAAAGCCTTTAAATCTTATAATACATGCTATAGTATATTAAAAATTTGAAGTACTTTTAATTGTGTTTAATTACCAGTTTTTGTTAATTAATTGTTCATGGGGAAGCCCGAACTCTTTAATGTTCAATTGTTTATAGAGGAGCTCTGACTCTTAATGTTTAATCATTTATAGGGGAGCTCTGACTCTTTAAAATTGTATATGTTGCATTTGAGTGGCTTTTAAAATTGGGAAAATGTTCAACGTACAATGGAGACTTTGTTCATTTGTGTAGCAATATGAATTATTTGGGATAAAAATCTAAATTTCAAATGTAAGATCTGTACTAAATTTACATTTAAATTCTATCTGAATTTGCTTTGTGCCCCCACTAATAGTTTTTTCCAGATCAGTTAGTGTATATATATATGTATCACTACAAGAGAAATAGAAGATAGTGATAGGGATTTGCGATTGCCTTTTGTTTTCTCAAATGTGGCGGCCGAGTTGCGAGAGCAACGCGATGATGTTAACCGTTTGCAAATTTAGCGACGGATATGCGACATGCTGGATGATGCTATCGCATAGATTATTAATTTGTGATAGGATAGTGACTGAATATTGGCGATCGTGTGTTTAAAAAAATTGCGACGGTGGTCTGGTTGTGAATCGGTTGCATGTTGACCTAGAATAGGTTAGATGCGACCGGCCTTTCCTCCTCATTTCAAAATTTCCCTCTTCCCTCCTTCTTCTTCCTCCTTCCTTCTCTTGTCCTCCTCCCTCCTTATCAAACGCCAATCGCCACCTCTGATGACCGCCTACCTTTCTCCATCTCTCTTCCTTCTTTGGTCTTTCCCCCTCTCTCTCTCTCTCCCCCCCTCTCTCTCTCTCTCTCTCTCTCTCTCTCTCTCTCTCCACGCATCACCGTTCTCCGCTGCCGGCCCCTCTGCTGCCTGGTCGCCACCACGCTGGCTACCACTTCGATAACCACCGGATGACATTTGTTGTTGATCCTTGCTGGACAGATTTGAGCAGAGGTATACTTATACTTAAAATTTTTTCAAATCTTAAAGATGATACTTATATGTTTGGTTATCATTCTATGTCATCAAATTACAAAATATTAAATGTCCTTTACAAAAGTTCATTATTTTGTAATTGCTATTTAAAGCTTTTAAAAGTTATAATACATGCTAAAAGTAAATTAAAAACTTGAGGTACTTTAATTTGTGTTCAATTACCAATTTTTTGTTAATTTGTTGTTCATGGGGGAGCTCGAACTCTTTAATGTTCAATTGTTTATGGGGAAGCTCTAGCTCTTAATGTTTAATTATTTATGGGGGAGCTCGGACTCTATAAAATTGTATATATTGCACTTGAATGGCTTTTAAAATAGGGAAAATGTTCAATTTAGAATGGAGATTGTCAAAATTTTTTTCTAATCTTAGAGAATGATATGTAGATGTCTAAGTATCATTATAAGTCATCAAAAGCAAAAAATAGAAGTGTTTGCACTTCAATTCTTCTCTTATTACTTCTAAGTTAAATTAAAATAGAAGTATTTGTTCTTCTATTTTTGAATGTTTCATAGGTATCGAAATTGAAAAAATAGAAGTGTTTGTTCTTCTATTTTCTCTTTACTTCTAAGTTAAATGAAAACTAGAACTTTTAGTTCTTCTGTTCTCCTATTGTATGAAATCAAGAAAGTCGTTTTGACTAATTAATAGGGGAAAACAATCTTGGTTTGATTTCCATTGGTGCTTCTTACTACCAGGTCATCCGTTTAGAAGAGATACAGTCTTTTAAGAAGGGTAAAGGTAAAGATCATTTGCCTCTGCCACCGCGCCTTTCGAGTGACCAAATGTGGGAAAGAGTTCATGAGTTGTCGAAAATTAAAGAGAACGACATCGAGCTCAGTAAGAGAGATGGTACAGGTGAATATCACAATTGGATAATGATTATATTTTGTGATCTTCCCTATTGACGTAATGCACAATGACAAAATATTTTTTATAATGTGTTCAACACTGTAATGGTTGTTAAAGGCAAGAGGAAGGATAATGTCAAGGCTAGAGAAGACCTCCATAGGTATTGTAACCGAACAGAGTTGACTATCCGTGATGGAGCAGGGGGAAGGGTTCAAAGCCAAAAGCATGTTACTCGTTAAAAATGAACAACGAAAGCGTGCTCTTTAGTGGGTGAAGGATTTGAAATTATTAGACGGTTACGCTTTTAAGTTGGCAAGGTGTGTGGATTTGAAAGAACTGAGGATGTTTGGGATGAAAAGTCATGATTGTCCCTATTTTGTGATTATATTTTGTGATCTTCCCTATTGACGTAATGCACAATGACAAAATATTTTTTATAATGTGTTCAACACTGTAATGGTTGTTAAAGGCAAGAGGAAGGATAATGTCAAGGCTAGAGAAGACCTCCATAGGTATTGTAACCGAACAGAGTTGACTATCCGTGATGGAGCAGGGGGAAGGGTTCAAAGCCAAAAGCATGTTACTCGTTAAAAATGAACAACGAAAGCGTGTTCTTTAGTGGGTGAAGGATTTGAAATTATTAGACGGTTATGCTTTTAAGTTGGCAAGGTGTGTGGATTTGAAAGAACTGAGGATGTTCGGGATGAAAAGTCATGATTGTCATGTTTTCATGGAACGATAAATACCAATTGCATTTAGAGATATCCTCCCTCTATATGTTTGAGTGTACTGGTCGAGTTGAGCATTTTTTACCCCGACTTATGTGCATTGAAGATAAGTGAGACACATATGTGATAATTGGAGATGATTATCCCAATCTTGATATGCAAGTTGTAAAAGATATTTCCTCTCCTCTTCCTCAATGTGATTGAATATTTGATAGTTCATTTATTGTACGAGGCTAGAGTTTGTAGTCCCGTTCAATATAGGTGGATGAATCTATTTGAGAGGTAAGAGAAATAGAGTTCTTGTTCTTAATCTTTCCTACTTAATTAATTCTTTTTTGTATTAAAAAGGTACACTTTTAGGTATTTGAACCACCTTAAGGAGGAGATCAAGAATAAAGCTCGGGTGGAAGGCTCAATATGAATGCACACTTAGTTGAAGAGGTAATGGTATTATTTAGCTTCTACTTCTAACCAAATGTCGAAACTAGAAGTCGAGCTGTTCGACGCAATGATGATAGTGAGCCGTCTATAGATCAGCATATGTCCGTTGTTTCAATTTGCAATACATCAAGAAGAGCGTATAGTAAGATGATAAAAAGAATCTTGACAGATCGGGAATTTAAGGTAATAACAAACTACATTCTTCTTAATTGCTATGAGGTTGACCCTTACATTTAGTAAGTAGTGAAAGTTTTGTGCATTTCTATGTCAATTAAATGTAAGCACCTATTGTTGTATGCCATTAATTGTAGGAAGTACTAATTCGAAATCTAACTGCATCATCTAAGTCTAACGGAAGGAGATATACAAGAAAAGATCGGTGATGAATTCACAAAATGGTTCAGAGACAAAGTACGTAAATTAAATCTTGATTCATACAAGTTACTCGGATATGATTATAATGATTCCTATATGCATTTGCTTCAGATGCACAAACATGGCAACATGCCCGGTTATCTCTAAACACTCACAAATCTCAGCTGGGGTCCTTCAAGATGCCCCTGCTGGACTGGAGCAATCAGTGAGTGCATCTCCCACGACATTACAATTCATGCAGAGAAAAGTGGGTGTATTGGGGTTTTATTGATTAAAAAAGAAGCTTAAGGAAAGAGTTGATCACATTTTATAATTAATTTCAAATGTAGTAATTCAGGTTATAAGTTCAGTTGGCCCAAAAAAAAAGGTTATAAGCTAGTTCCTTAATTGTTTAACAAGCAAAACTATGAGTTACATTGATATTAGTTCCCCAGGACAACTGTATCTCTCTCACACACACACACACACACAAAGAATCATTAGTCAATTCTTCATTCTTTAAAACATATTCTCCATCTATAAATTTATCACTGTTACGGTACCTCTTGAAATTACCTATAGTACTCTTGTCAAACTAGTGGAAATATTAAAGCAGATGTTAAATTAAAGAATTTCCACTCAAGAAATTGTATATATCTGATTTGTCATATATACTTCTAATTTGAATGAACATTTTTTTCTTTCTTTGTTTTCATAAAAAAACATTTTTCTTTGAACTTCTTAATAACTTAGAAACACTGGTTCATAAAACACTAAACCGGTAATGAAAATTGCATAAGGGTTTAGATGCATATACATAATGCAGCTAGCTCCAATTATAACAAAACTTGATCAATTAGCTTTTTATATCCATGCTATAAACATTTTCATTTGGGAGCTAAGTTATTTGGAACGGTAAATTTAGGTCCATCGGGCTTGTTACCTGAGTGGTCGGTGGAGCAGCAACAAGAGTTTACCTGCGGAGGTAGAGTGGTCATCAGAGGAGCTGGACAGCGACGACAGCAGCGTACAACTGCAAAATAAAAAAAATTAAGAGGGAGGAGAGGATTAAGAGAACATAAGAGGGGGGGGAGAGGAAGAGAGAGAGAGAGAGAGAGAGAGAGAGAGAGAGAGAGAGAGAGAGAGAGAGAGAGAGAGAGAGAGACGACCTAGTCGCCGGTGCAACTTCTGTCGAAAAAGGGAAGGGGGAGGTCTATGAAGCATGGAGGGAGAGGGTTTTTCAGACAGAGGGATTGAGGGAATTGGGGTAGGTGGGCAGGTAGTCTGGTTATGAGGGATTGTTTAGATAAAAAAAAAAATTATCTAAGTTGCCGACAGATTATCGATGAGAGAATCAATCGGTAACTTGTTCAAGTGGAATTATCGATCAAATTAGTCACAATCAGATGGCAACTTTGTCTAATTGTCGACAGATCACCCTTCGTTCAGTGATCGGTCGATAACTAAATAAAGTTACCGACCGATGCAAATTAGTCGGTAAATTCGGTTGCTAAAACCTTGTTTTCTGGTAGTGATGGCTTTTCCAACTTTTCTTTCCATTACACTGATATTCAAATTAGAAGTAGGAATAGCCTTTTCACGAGAAAGCCCATTCCAAGAAGAAGATTGAAAGGCCGTTCCAGGAGAAGTGGAAATTATTTTAAAAGATATTGGACTATTATACTCTCTATTGTTACATATATTACGCTCAATTAACTTTTATATAACTTATTTTCTTTTATTTTGATATTTAAAAAGAATTTTTTATAACCATTTTCAATCTTATATACAAATATTTATACTTCAATAAAATATTTAATTTTTTTTGGAGCTTTAATGTGTGTAATGGTATGAAAAATATATTTTATGCTAGAAGGGCATTTAAGTAATATAATATATAGTTTCATTCTATTTCGACATAAAATAATAATTTTTTCAAACAAAGAAATGGAATCATTATTACATTCTACCTTTTTTTTTAAACAATGGAATAGGATGAGGATACCATTCCATTCTGGATGAGAAAGGATTCCAGGTGGTAAAACTTACCATTCTAGTGTATCAAACGTGCTCTTATGGGAATTGGCACAATATACCTTCTCTTAAATTAGAAAGTTAATTTGAATTAACATGTGCACTCGATGTACGCGCTAGACAAATCACATTATTATATGAGTTTTTCTAATGCTTGCCCCAAGGGCACACGTTAAACTTTAGCATGCAGCATTAAACTACTTCATGGATGACTCGAATTCGGAACCTTTAAATTGACATTCCAGGTAGAGATACCTAAGTAAGGAAATTGTGCCATCGAAGCATATATCTCATGTCAAATATGACCTGTCTTATCCGTATTTATATGTGCTCAGAACACGTTAGACTTGGTCTTATTTTATATATATATATATATATATTTGAAAGGATCTAGGATGGGTACGAGGGGCATGTGTTCTCTATCTCTTTTCCTTCTTTGCTCTTTACCTGCCGGACCATTCGTTGCTGCCGGTCCCTCTGCCGCCTGGTCGCCACCATGCTATCCACCACCTCCGCAACCACCGTACGACATTTGTCGTTGATCATCGTTGGACAGATTTGAGTGGAGGTATACTTATACTTAAAATTTTTTCAAATCTTAAAGAATAACACGTATACGTTTGGGTATCATCCTAAGTCATCAAATTACAACTAATTAAATGCCCTTCACATAAGTTCACTATTGTAATTGCTATTTAAAGCATTTAAACCATATAATACATGCTAAAGTATATTAAAAATTTGAAGTACTTTTAATTTTGTTTAATTACTAGTTTTTGTTAATTAATTGTTCATGGGGGAGCCCAAAATCTTTATTATTCAATTGTTTATGGGGGAGCTCTGACTCTTAACGTTTAATTATTTATAGGGGAGCTCAGACTCTTTGAAATTGTATATGTTGCATTTGAGTGGCTTTTAAAATTGGGAAAATGTTCAACGTACAATGGAGACTCTGTTCATTTGTGTAACAATATGAATTGTTTGGGATAAAAACCTAAATTTCAAATGTAAGATCCATACTAAATTTACATTTAAATTCTATCTAAATTTACTTTGTGCCCCCACTAATAGTTTTTCTAGATCAGTTAGTGTATATATATATATATATCACTACAAGAGAAATAGAATATAGTGACAGGCATTTGCGATTGCCTTTTGTTTTCTCAAATGTTGCGGCCTAGTAGTGACAGCAACACAACGATGCTAACCGTTTGCAAATTTAGCGACAGATATGCAAGATGATACTATCGCATAGATTCTTAATTTGTGATAGGATAGTGACTGAATATTGGCGATCATATGTTTAATAAAATTGCAATGGTGGTTTGTTGCGAATCGGTTGCAAGTTGACCTAGATTAGGTTAGACGCGACCGTCCTTTCCCCATCATTTCAGAATTTTCCTCCTCCCTCCTTCTTCCTCCTCCTTTCTTCTCCCTTCCTCCTCCCTCTTTCTTAAACGCCAAACGCCACCCCTGATGTCCGCCTCCCTTTCTCTATCTCTCTTCCTTCTTTGCTCTTCCCCTTCTCTCTCTCTCTCTCTCTCTCTCTCTCTCTCTCTCTCTCTCTCTCCATGTAGCACCCTTCTCCACTACCGGCCCTTCTGCTGCCTGGTCGCCACCATGCTAGCTACCACCTTAATAACCACCGGACGACATTTGCTGTTGATCCTTGCTGGACAGATTTGAGTAGAGGTATATTTATACTTAAAATGTTTTCAAATCTTAAAGAATGATACTTATATGTTTGGGTATCATTCTATGTCATCAAATTACAAAATATTAAATGTCCTTTACATAAGTTCATTATTTTAATTGCTATTTAAAGCTTTTAAAAGTTATGATACATGCTAAAAGTATATTAAAAACTTTAAGTACTTTTAATAGTGTTTAGGTACCAATTTTTTGTTAATTAATTGTTCATTGGGGAGCTCGAACTCTTTAATGTTCAATTGTTTATGGGGGAGCTCTGACTCTTAATGTTTAATTATTTATGGGGGAGCTCGGACTCTTTAAAATTGTATATATTTCATTTGAATGGCTTTTAAAATAGGGAAAATGTTCAATTTACAATGGAGACTGTCAAAATTTTTTCAAATCTTTGAGAATGATATGTAGATGTCTAAGTATCATTATAAGTCATCAAAAGAAAAAAATAGAAGTGTTTGTACTTCTATTCTTCTCTTATTACTTCTAAGTTAAAATAAAGTAGAAGTATTTGTTCTTCTATTTTTTAATGTTTCATAGGCATCAAAATTGGAAAAACTAGAAGTGTTTGTGCTCCTATTTTCTCTTTACTTCGAAGTTAAATGAAAAGTAGAAGTTTTAGTTCCTCTGTTCTCCTATTTTATGAAATCAACAAAGTCGTTCTGACTAATTAATAGGGGAAAACAATCTTGGTTTGATTTCCATCGGTGCTTCTTATTACCAGGTCATACGTTTAGAAGAGATACAGTCTTTTAAGAAGGGAAAAGGTGAAGATCATTTGCCTCTGCCACCGCGTTTTTCGAGTGAACAAATGTGGGAAAGAGTTCGTGAGTGTTCAAAAATTACGGAGAACGACAACGAGCTCGGTAAGGGAGATGGTAGAGGTGAATATCACAATTGGATAAGGAGTATATTTTGTGATCTTCCCTATTGGTGTACTCTTCTTGTTTATCACAACATTGACGTAATGCACAATGAGAAAAGATTTTTGAAAATGTGTTCCACACTGTAATGGTTGTAAAATGCAAGACGAAGGATAATTTCTAGGCTAGAGAAGACCATCATAGGTATTGGAACCGAACAGATTTGACTATCCGTGATGAGGCAGGGGGAAGGGTTTAAAGCCAAATGCATGTTACTTGTTAACAAATGAACAATGAAAGTGTGTTCTTTAGTGGGTGATGGATTTGAAATTATTGGACGGTTATGCTTTTAAGTGGCATGTTGTGTGGATTTGAAAGAATTGAGGATGTTCGAGATGAAAAGTCATGATTGTAATGTTTTTATGGAACGATCAATACCAATTGCGTTTTGAGATATCCTCCCTCTAAATATTTAGAGTGTATTGGTTGAGTTCAACATTTTCTACCCCGACTTATGTGCATTGAATATTTAGAGACACATATGAGATAATTGGAGATGATTATCCCAATCTTGTTACGCAAGTTGGAAAGGATATTTCCTCTCTTCATCTTCAATGTATTGGAACATTTGATAGTTCATTTACTGTACAAGGCTAGATTTTGTGGTCCCGTTTAATATGGGTGGATGAATCTATTCGAGAGGTAAGAGAAATAGAATTCTTATTCTTAATTTTCCCACTTAATTAATTTCTTTTTGTATTAAAAATTTACACTCTTAGGTATTTGAACCGCTTTAAGAAGAAGATCAGGAATAAAGCTCGGGTGAAAGGTTAAATATTAACACACACTTAGTTGAAGAGTCAACGATATTCTTTAGCTTCTACTTCTAACCAAATGTCGAAACTAGAAGTAGAGCTGTTGGACGGAATGATGATAGTGAACCGTCTATAGATCAGCACATGTCCGTTGTTTCAATTTGCAATACATCAAGAAGAGCGTATGGTAAGTTGATAAAAAGAATCTTGACAGATCGGGAATTTAAGGTAATAACAAACTACATTCTTCTTAATTGCGATGAGGTTGACCCTTACGTTGAGTAAGTAGTGAAAGTTTTATGCATTTCTATGTCAATTAAATGTAAGCACTCATTGCTGTATGCCATTAATTGTAGGAAGTACTCATTCGAAATCAAACTGCATCATCTAAGTCTAATAGAAGGAGATATATAAAAAAGGATCGGTGATGAATTTACAAAATGGTTCAGAGACAAAGTACGTAAATTAAATCTTGATTAATACAAGTTACTCGAATATGATTATAATGATTCCTATATGCATTTGCTTCAGATCCACAAACTTGGCAACATGCCCCGTCATCTCTAAACACTCAGAAATCTCAGCTGGGGTCCTTCAAGATGCCCCTGCTGGACTGGAGTAATCTGTGAGTGCATCTCCTACAATATTACAATTCATGCAGATGCCGAGTGTCGTGCCGATATCTCTGATCAAACAGCACCAACCGATTACGATTCGGCCCACCGTCACACATGAAGCATTGCCCCCGACCTTGTAGCGACAAGGGCCCCAATGGATTCGGCCTCAGTCATCTCAGTCTCAGCCATCTGCTTCACAGGCTTGCCCTCGTCATCTCAGCCTCAGCCACTTGCTTCACAGGTCGGGCCCTCTACTTCTAGTGCCTAGCCATCCGGGCCTAAGTAATCGCCCTCCGCTCTTCGGTCTAGCCCTCTACTGTACATCTCAGCCATCCACTTCTCGAGCTGTAGAGACTCAACCTCTAGAGTCAGAGGCCGCCCTGTTCCAACAATCTCTAAACCCACTTGCACTAGAGCCTTGGCAGCAGCTTGGTGATACTTGATCTATGTTATATCCTATCGCGGGTGGGTAAATACTTTTTATTTGCTTTATTACAAGTAAATCATGTCACTTACATTATATGTTGTTTTTAGTTTTGTAGAGTCAAAAATTGTGGCTACGCGATTCAGGCTTATATTTTAGTCACGTTCGGATGCACCGTACAACTCTTGGATCACTCTACCTCAGACAGTTTAGGACATGTGGTTTGCTAAGTTCTCAGTAAGAGTACAAAATAAATATTTTCGTTAATTATCATACAAATAATATTTATTCCATTTATTTTGTTGACGTTCAACTGGTTTTATCATAGAAAAACTTTTGTTGGAATCCTTAGCTTAATATTGAGGCTAGGGTAGTTTTGATACCACAATAGTGAAATAGTACAGATAGTTGATGCATAACGTGCGGATAACTTCCAAGAAGCTACCGTAGATACCTCAGGACATTTATGACGGACTATGGCCTAAGTGGGATGACTTGCTGATGTGTTAAAACAGGATTTCCTAATCACTACATTGCAAGGCAAGTGAACCTAACACTGCAGAGATGAGTTCAACCCAAATATCAAACCTGTCGAGGACGCTAAAGGTGAAAGTACTAATCGTGTCTCTAATGCTTAGTCTAAGCAAAAGATGGTTGTAGAAAATGAAATAGCAAAAACTTAAAATAATTAAACTAAGAAAGCAACGAAAACTTATGATTTTAAAAATTAATAAAGCAAGAGTTTGGATGGTGTAATCCCCCTAATCCTTGTTACTAATTCAATTGGAAAAACTTTTATTAAAACGATGTTGAATTAATTAAGTTGGGTCATCACTCAAATCAGGCAATCCCTATCTCTAGGCGAAAGTCACCTATTCACTAATCCTTAGAGGAAAATCCCTTTTCTCCCTAACAAATTATGAGCGCAATAAAATTAGGTTAGGACCTAAAATTGCAATATCGTATCTCAAGTCAATTGCCCCAATTAATCCACAATCAGGTGTCCTATATTGTTCTTCCATTTCAATTCCGAACAACCTTGACTAATCTAATCTCGCAACAATTAAATTGCAAACAAACACAAGTAAAGACAACTTAAATAAAAACAAATATCAAATTCAAGAATTTAAACCAAGAATTTTGTAATCAAGAATTAGGGTTCAATCCTGATCCAAACAATAAAAACTACTCACTATTCATTATATAAAAACTGAAATTCAACATAGAAATTCAATAACAAGAAAGGAAAAAGAAAGCTTAGAATTGAAATCGAAGCCGCAATTGAAGTCCCGAACGTCTTCAAAGCTCATCTTTTGAGTCGCTAAGCTGAAGATCGAAATCTTTAAATTGATTCTTTAATTCTTGAAATTCAAGAAATAAAATTGTAGAAATCTAAAGAGTGTTTATCTAATTGAATGTATAAAAGCAAAAATCTAACAAATTGTCTAATCTAATCTACTCCTAACTATGTAATACTAAACCTAATTAATCCTAACGTATCTATTATTCTCTCTCTAAATCTATACCTTCCAAATAGCTGTAGAAAAATCCCTTATATAGAGGTGAAAAATTACAAGAAAACAGAGTTTGAATGGGAGTAAAACACTCTCTAACCGCTTAGCAGCCGAGACTACTGCCAACAGTAGGTCGAGCCCTATAGTCCGCGGTAGGGTTCTATCCTGCCAATGTTTATACGCCAAGGACCTACCGCTGACGGTAGGTTAGCCTACCTCATGCGGTAAGTTTGCCTTGTCGCTACCGACGGCTTTGTTTTCATTTATTTTCATTATTTTCTCTTCCAGAGGGCACCTAATACAAGAATAAGAGATATTAAGCTAAAATATATATTTTTACATATTGAAAACACCAAAAATAATGAAATTAATATATAAACAATATAGACAATATGCACATATTACCCGCAGTATCAGGTCAAGTGTGAGAAGTCCTCAAAAAACAGGGTCGAGGGACAAGGCGGTGAGGGTCCTGGAAAGCATACGATGGGTTCTCGCTCATGCATCGAGTGAGAAGCTTCAGAGGTAATGCTATTATTATTGTGTGCACAGTTTTGTTTAGTACCAGGTTTGAGGCATTACATATATGATTTTGATAACATTTTTATCTGTTTGTAATTTTTCCATTGGTTGTTCAGGCTGACTTCTCTCACGAGAAGCTTTACAAAAAGCTTGATGTCTATGAAGATGGGCACAAGAAGGAGGGCTAGTGCTTCGATAATCGATCTAATGAGTTCCGGGTAAGTGTTATATATTGTTTTCTTATTTAAGCGTATATTCTTACGGTTTGAAATCTAATCTTGTGTTGTATATATTCATTTATTTGTAACATTTTTTCTTAATTTCAAGATAAATTCTGCAAGCTTAAGGAGCAGAAGGAACATGGGTATAGGACTCTTGGTACCTTTATGCAAACTATCCTTGAGTTGATGTTGGAGCTCAATGAGGGGCCAAAGAAGGGGCACGCTTATGGCTTCAGTGCAGCAGAGTCTGCCCGTTAGCGCACTTAGTCCCAGCATACTACCGTTGGAGGCAGCCCATTCCTTGGTGTTATGAGTAGCATAGAGCCGCCATCAGTCACAAAGTCTCTAATGAGATGATGGAGCCATAGAGGCGACGAGAGTGGGAGAAAAGGATTAGCTATTCGCATCACATCATCCATGAGTGGGCGGTCGAGAATTTTCGTATTATGGGACTTGATCCTTCACAGATGCCACCTCTTTTGCTGCCTTTTGAATGGCGGATGCTTGATCGCAAGGTTGATAAGACTAGCGGTCACGTCAGTCACGATGGGGGGGATGAGGGTGCCGGTGATGGTGAATCCCTCCTTCTAGTTAGCATTGCGATGCTTTTTACTACGCACTTTATATATTCTTAAAATTTGATGTATACACATTTTTATTTGTTTATTATAGTATAGTAAATGACGAATCATTTGGGGCTTTTATGTAAATACCTTGCCTTTAATGTTTGATGGTTCATTATGAAATATTTGTTTGTTGTGCAGTTGATCTTTGCTAGTCTATTTTTTGAATTTCAGGGTGATTTAATCCAGAAATAAACAATTTATTTAGAAAAAAATATGTGACTGAATGGCGACGGAATATCTGTCGCGCCTTTTGCGACGGATTTGCAACGATACGTTTCTCACAGTTCTGTCATGTACAAAATTCTATCATAAATTTCAAGAAAAAATGTGGGCGTGATAGTTGGAGCCAACCGTCGTAATTTTGACCGTGCAACCAAATGTCTATCATAAATTTTGTGTTTGCGACGGCAGTATACCGTTGCATTGTATCATTTTCGACGACAGTATACTAGTCGCCACCATGCCGGCCGCCACCTCCACAACCACCGGACGATATTTGTCGTTGATCCTCGACGAACATATTTGAGTAGAGGTATACTTAAAATTTTTTCAATCTTAAAGAATGATACTTATATGTTTAGGTATCATCCTAAGTCATCAAATTACAAGTTAATAAATGTCTTGTACATAAGTTCACTATTGTAATTCCTATTTAAAGCTTTTATATCTTATAATACATGCTAAATTACATTAAAATTTTGAAGTACTTTCAATTGTGTTTAATTACCAGTTTTTGTTAGTTAAATGTTCATAGAGGAGCTCGAACTCTTTAATGTTCAATTGTTTATGGTAGAGCTCTGACTCTTAATGTTTAATTATTTATGGGTGAGCTTGGACTCTTTAAAATTGTATATGTTGCATTTGAGTGCTTTTAAAATGGAAAAATGTTCAATTTACAATGGAGAGTCTGTCAATTTTTTTTTTTCAAATCTTAGAGAATGATACTTAGATGTCTACATAAGTCATCAAAAGCAAAAAGTAGAAGTGTTTGTGCTTCTATTCTTCTCTATTACTTCTAAGTTAAATCAAAAGTAAAAGTTTTTGTTCTTCTATTTTTGAATGCTTCGTAGGTATCAAAATTGAAAAAATAGAAGTGTTTGTGCCTCTATTTTCTCTTTACTTCCAAGTTAAATGAAAAATAGAAGTTTTAGTTCTTCTATCATTGATAAGCATGTAGATAAATTCTGCAAGCTTAAGGAGCAGAAGGAACATAGGCATAGGACTATAGGTGCCCTTATGCCATTGACCATGAGTTGATGTTGGAGCTCAATGAGGGGCTAAAGAAGGGGCACGCCTATGACTTCGATGCAGCAGAGTCTGCCCGTTTACGCACTCAGTCTCAGCATGCTACTATTGGAAGCCGCCCATTCCTTGGTGGTTATGAGAGGCGTAGAGCTGCCTTCAGTCGTAGGGTCTTTAATGAGATGATGGAGCAAGAGTGGAGAGGTGAGTGGGAGAAAAGGATTAGCTACTCGCATCACATCATCTGTGAGTGGGCACCAAAACATCTTCACCTCTCTCAGCTATATATATATATATATATATATATATCCTCATCATTTACCTTCTTTTTAAGTTACTTTTTGCTCATATGAATATGGGTGTTATAGCTGTTGATACGGAGAGGAAGTCCTCACTACCACCAGCTAAGTTGTTCAAGGCCTTTTTCCTTGATTCAGATTGCAAATTCTCAAAGCATTGCCTAACTCCATTATCAAGAATGTTGAGATCCTCCAGGGAAATGGTGGAACTGGAACTATCAAGTCGGTCCACTTCAATGAAGGCTAATTAGTTTTTAATTTTTTTCTTCTATTGAAATTATATATATATATATATATAAGGTCAAGAAATATGACTCGAATCTAATACACTAATACACTATCTCAAATTCTAATAAATTTGATCACATAATAAGGAGAGGAGATTCTCATAGGTAACATGACATTATTCTAATAAGAACTTTTACTCTAAAATTGTTTATTTTTGTCTTAACTTTGATCTAAAGTTATTTAAAAAAAAAAAAATAGTTTTCACCATTTCTTTCTCAACTCGGATCGTTTGTAGCATTTTATGTACTCTTTTTTGTATTACTTTCTAATTTAGAATATTTTATTAGTAAAACTTATTAAATAAAAGATAAATTTTAACGAAAAAAGATAAACACTAATAGAAAAATATATTAAAAAACAAATAATACAGAAGGTGATACACAAAATAATACAGACGATGTGAGTATTTTTTTTTTGAGTATTTATTTGGGGGTAGAATTTGATTAGTTATTGCATGTGTCAATCTCAGTATGTTTGCCTAAGCCATCGATACATGTATCTCCCATTTTCATAAATTAAAGGAATATTTATGATGGAAAAGATGAAAAATGAAAATTTTTTTCCATGTCAATTTAATCCATACAATAGTGACTTTTGCAGGAATTTGCCAACTTTTTTTTTTTTTTTTACGTCACCAATATTTAAAAAAAAACAATAGTTTTAAGACCAAACTTACCGAAATTGTGTTCAAACCAACCCTATAGACTAATTTAATCTAAAATCCTTTATATGTTGCTAAAAAAAGGTTCAGTATCAGACCAAATCTAGTTTTTGATTCGGTGGAATCCGAATCAAAGGCAAAGATTTCATGTTGCAGTGAGGGCCACAGACTCCTACAAAGAATTATTTTCAATATATATATACATTTTTAAATACTAAATTTGACCTTTCAAAAATTTATGTTGAAATATACGTATAGATTTCCCAGTAAAGAACATAAAGCACCGAGTGGAGGAATTGGACGAGGATAACATGATCTACAAATACAGTATCGTGGATGGAGAAACTTTGATGCCCGGCATAGAATCAGCATCTTACGTCATCAAGATCGAACCATCTAGCACCGGATCTGTTTGCAAGCAACACACCACATTCTACACTAAGGCTGATTCCTATATTAATGTTGAGGAAATCAAGGCTAGTAATGAAAATTATTAAAGTCAACAAGAATGGCCTGAGCTACATCATGAGAGATGTTTATAAACCAATCTAAAGAAACGTTTGAGTCAAGAGGAATCCTAACTAAAAGATAGAAACATTTCATGCTATTTTTGTATGAGAAGAATTAGTAGATCACCTATCAATTTGAGTTAGAAAACTAGCAGCTGGTGCCCTAAGCTAAGAAAAGTCAATAAAATTGCCATCAAAATTCCGAACAACGAATATCCATTAAAAAATGTTTACTTATTCATTAAAAAAAATATCAACGGTGGATTACGTCTACAACTTTCAGCCAGTTTGTTCCCCATGATCATTTCGAACAATGAGCCTCATTCATACATTGGGCTTGCGCTAGTTATTTTGGATGCCGGACAGGTCAAAATTGACCTACCCTTGGTGACCCATTTCCTAACTCATTTATTTTCTCCTCCCAACTAAATTAATCTCTCTCTCTCTCTCTCTCTCTCTCTCTCTCTCTCTCTCTCTCTCTCTCTCTCTCTCTCTCTCATATTTATTACTCCCTCCTCTCCCTTGATTTCTTTGTCACATCCCTCTTTGACCAAGGTTTGTCCTTTGGTTAACCTAGGGGACCACTATAAATACTCCTTATACTCCTAACCCTAAATTCAACCAATCTCTTCCTCTCTTCTCTCTATTTTGTGCCACCTTTAGCTTCTTCTTATGCTAGAAATTCTTGCTTCTTCTCTTTACTCTTTACTGTTTCATTTTTGCATCTCCTTGTGAGAAACTTGCCGGAATCTTGACTACCTTCTTGGCTTGTCGATTGCTAAAGGAAACTTTGATAGATCATTGAGATTTCTTCGGAGGATAACCGTTGGGTTCTTGAGGTCCATTCTCTTAGGAACTTCTGTGCTTCTTATTGATATATTTCCATATATATTTTACATCAGATTTGAAGATCTTGTGGCTTATCTGTTATTTTGTAATCTTTGATTATTATTTATAATAGATAGGTTATATTAATTATTTGTTTTCGAGTTGGTTGTAAAAATTATATGGTGGTTCGTGGTTCATCTCTCAATAGTGGAATCAGAGAAAGATATCTTTCGATCTCTTGAGTTCAGATCTGTGAACTTCAGCGTGAACTATGAGTTTTGTATCAGGGAAATCTACTAAAAGACATATATTTATTTACTCAAAATTTTTTTATTTTTTTGGTTTTTTTTGCCACTTGGTTTCGAAAACCAAAACTCGAGCTAGACAAAATACTTGAAGGGTGATCCTCATTGTGATATTATGTAATAACTCGTGATTAGTAGATTTGTGAAATTCTTGAATTGAGTCTCAAGATAGTGAATGTAACTCTATTGAGAGAGTGAACCACTATAAATACTTTGTCTCTTTTTTTTTTTTTTTTTTGTGGCTTGTTTTTTATTTCTATATTTATTGTAGAATCCTTGATCATAAAAGAGATTTTTTTTTGGTTAGGAGTTTTATTAAAAAGGAGTTATTAAATTCTTCTTCAAATAAAATTTGAGTGCTTAAATAAAATTGTTTAAAAAGTTCTTAATTAGCCAGAAAATGTTATTCATCCCCCTCTAAGGTTTTTCAAAAGTTTTACCTCCTATTTCAAAATTTGAAGAATATCTGGAATCTTGGAAAAGGGAACTTTTAAAAGAAAAACTTGACAGTGCGCAAAGCACTCTTGTATTTCATTTAAGTCATAATGTTCTAAGATAAATAAAAGATAAATCCACTACTTTTGAAACATGAAACAGACCTGAAGAAATGTATTCAAACATTCCCTTTCAAACAAGATTTATTTGGAAGAGTAATTATTTTGTTCTAAAATGACTTCTTCAAAATCTGTTGATGATAATCTAGATGATTTAAACAAAATAGTGCAACAATGAAAAGATGGTGGTGAAGATATTTCTGATGAAGATATTGCGATCATTTTGTTGAATTCTTTGTCTGAATTTTTTGTTGATGTCAAAACCGCCATTAATTATGGTCATTAAAAATTGAATCTTTCTAATGTTAAGTTTGCTCTTAGAACTATAAGTCTTGACCTTAAGAAGAAAAATAAAAATAATGGGAAAAATCTTTATATTAGAGGTAGACCCGATAAAAGGGATTATCACTATCATAAAGATAGGTCTAAAAATGACTGGTATGTTTAAATCTAGAGAACCTAAAGAAAGGGTTAATAGTAAAGTCAAATGTTTATATTAGGATAAAGAAGGACATGTTAAAAGCAAATGTCTTGAAAGAATCCAAGTTGAGAAAAACAATAAAATGGATTGTTCAAAAGACAATGCTAGTGAAAACAAACAGTTAGAGTCTGATAACAATGGCAGCTCTATGTACTCTGAAGTTACATGCGTTTCTCACTCATTCTGTATCTGATGAATAGATAACTGATTCTTGTTGTTCTTATCATATGTGTCCTCACAAAAACTGATTTTCTGAATTAAAACCTGTAGAAACAGGTAAAGTTTTTATGAGAAACAATGACTATTGTCCAATTAAAGAAATAGGATCTGTTTCTATAAAAATGTTTGATGGTGTTATTAGAATACTGTTTGATGTTAGGTATGCCCCTCATTTCGTTAGGTACTCTTAATGATGCTGATTATATATACAAATCTAAAAAATGGTTGTTTAACTGTTTGCATAGGGTCCTTAGTAGTCATAAAAAGAATAAAGAAATATAGTATTTGCTCTTTTCTTGGTGAAATTATGTGTGAATCTACTGCATTAGTTAGTAATCATGATGACAAAATGTTGTGGAATAAAAAAATCAATCATATAAGTGAAATGGTTTTACAATATTTGTATAAACAAAATTTACTTGATAAAAATAAAATTTACTCTCTTGATTTATGTGATCACTGTGTTTTAGGAAATAACATAAATTAAGTTTTTCTACTGACACATACAAATCCATTACCGTTTTAAATTATATTCATTATGATTTGTAGGGTTCTGTAAAGGTATCCACTTATGGTAGCAATGTTCATTTCCTGTCTATTTGTTGATGATTTTTCAAGACATGTTTGAGTTTTTTTACTTAAAATTAAAGATCAAATTGTTGAAAAGTTTAATGAATGGGAAACTTTAGTTGAAAACTAAACTGAAAAGAAATTAAAGTTTTTGAGAACTGATAATGGTCTTGATTGTTGCAACAAAAAATTTGATGATTTCTGTGCTGAGGGATGACAAGACATAAAAACAGTTAGGTTTAACTCTCAGTGAAATTGTGTTGCTGAGAGGATGAATAGCATAATAAGAATATAGTTAGATATCTTATGTTGTCTATAAACTTGTTTTGGGGTGATGTTGTAAGTACAACTGTTCATTTAATTAATCGATTCCCATCTACTGCTACAAATTTTAAACTCAGATGGAGATATGGTCTAGTTCATCACCAACCTTGTCTCATCTTAGCGTCTTTGTTTGTGCCACTTTTGCTCACTAATGGGAAGATAAACTTGACCCTAGGTCTAAAAAAGGTGTCTTTCTTCGCTATCCCAATAGTGTTAAAGGGTACAAAATGTTAGTGCGTAAAGAAATAACAATAATATTGATGGCAGAATGATAAAAAAGCCCTCTAATGTAAACAAAATACTAGAACCGGTGCAGTAAAGAATAGCAGTGACTCGTCCCTTCCAAGATACTACACTAAACTTTGTTGTTTGGTTTATGACAATCTGCACAAAATGCCCAAGCTCAAGCTCCACCAACAAAATACCTTTCGCAAGCTATTATTCTCTCTCAAAGAATACAATATGATATAAATCTTTAAGGCATGTATATTCAAAGACTAGTTGTCTATACCGATATATAGGCATAAAAAAACCTCTTAGAAAGATGCACAACTCTTTTATTATCTACGATTCATTTTTAAGTTCATTATATAAACATAATTAATAAATTGACATACATTCATCAAACATTTTAAATTAATATGCATTTAATATTAAAGTGTACCAACATTCCCCAACTCATTTTAATATCTAAGTATGCATGGTATATATAAATGAAAAACTATGAAACTACTTTTAAACTTGAAGTACAAAAAAAGGAATATCTAAAATAACTATTACTAAATTTATGTTTAAATACACTCAGAATCAGAGAAAAGTGGGGGTATTGGGATTTATTGATTAAAAAAGAAGCTTATGGAAAGTGTTGATCACATTTTATAATTAATTTCAAGTGTAGTAATTCGGGTTATAAGTTAAGTTGGCCCAAAAAAAAAAAAAGGTTACAAGCTGGTTCCTTAATTGTTTAACAAGCAAAACTCTGAGTTACATTGATATTAGTTCCCCAAGACAACTGTATCTCTCTCTCACACACACAAAGAATCATCAGTCAATTCTTCATTCTTTAAAACATATTCTCCATCTATAAATTTATCACTGCTACGGTACCTCTTGAAATTACCTATAGTACTCTTGTCAAACTAGTAGAAATATTAATGCAGATGTTAAATTAAAGAATTTCTCACTCAAGAAATTGTACATATCTTCTTTGTCATATATACTTTTAATTTGAATAACATTTTTTTTCTTTCTTTGTTTTCATAAAAAAACATTTTGTCTTTGAACTTCTTACTAACTTAGAAACACTGGTTCATAAAACACTAAACCGGTAATGAAAATTGCATAAGGGTTTAGACACATATACATAATGAAGCTAGCTCCAATTATGACAAAACTTGATCAATTAGCTTTTTATATCTATGGTATAAACTTTTTCATTTGGGAGCTAAGTTTATCTGGAATGGTAAATTTGGGTCTATCGGGCTAGTGTTGTTACTAGAGTGGTCGTTGGAGCAGCAACAAGAGTTTACCCGCGGAGGTAGGGTGGTCATCAGAGGAGCTGGGCAGCAACGGTAGCAACATGCAACTGCAAAATAAACAAATAAGAGGGAGAAGAGGATTAAGAGAACATAGGGGGGAGAGAGAGAGAGAGAGAGAGAGAGAGAGAGAGAGAGAGAGAGAGAGAGAGAGAGAGAGACGACCTAGTCGCCGGTGCAACTTCTGTCAGAAAAGGGGAGGGAGAGGTCTATGAAGCATGGAGGACGAGGGTTTTTAAGACAGAGGGATTGAGGGAATCGGGGTAGGTGGGCAGGTAGTCTTGTTATGAGGGATTGTTTAGGTAGAAAAAAAATATTATCTAAGTTGCCGATAGATTATCGATGAAAGAATCGGTCTGTAACTTGTTCAAGTGGAATTATCGAACAAATTAGTCATAATCAGACGGTAACTTTGTCTAATTGCCGATGGATCACCCTTCATTCAGTAATCGGTCGGTAACTAAATAAAGTTACCGACCGATGCAAGTTAGTCAGTAAATTCGGTTGCTAAAACCTTGATTTTTGGTAGTGATGGCTTTTCCAAATTCTCTTTCCATTACACTGATATTCAAATTAGAAGTAAGAATAGTCTTTTCACGAGAAAGCCCATTCCAAGAAGAAGATTGAGAGGCCTTTCCACAGGAAAATGTATGGAAAGGCCTTTCCAGGAGAAGTGGAAACCATTTTAAAAGATATTGGACTATTATACCCTCTATTGTTACATATATTACGCTCAATTAACTTTTACATAATGTATTTTCTTTTATTCTAATATTTAAAAGGAATTTTTTTATAACCATTTTTAATCTTATATATAAATATTTATACTTCAATAAAATATTTAATTTTTTTTGGAGCTTTAATATGTGTAAGGGTATGAAAAATACATTTTATGCTAGAAGGGCTTTAAGTAATATAATATATAGTTTCATTCCATTTCGACATAAAATAATAATTTTTCCAAATAAAGAAATGGAATCATTATTACATTCTACTTTTTCTTTTCAAACACTGGAATAGAAAGAGAATTCCATTCCATTCTGGATGAGAAATGATTCCAGGTGGTAAAACATACCATTCTAGTGTATCAAACGTGGTCTTATGGGAATTGGCACAATATACCTTCTTTTAAATTAGAAAGTTAATCTGAATTAACATGTGCACTCGATGTACGCGCTAGACAAATCACATTATGATATGAATTTTTCTAATGCTTTCCCCAAGGGCACACCTTTAAACTTTAGCACGCAGCATTAAACTGCTTCATGGATGACTCGAATTCAGGACCTCTAACTTGGCATGCCAGGTGGAGATACCTATGTAAGGAGATCGTGCCATCGAAACATATATCTGTTGTCAAATATGACATGTCTTATCTGTCTTTATATGTGCTCGGAACACGTTAGACTTGCTCTTATTATATATATATATATATATATATATGAAAGGATCTGGGATGGGTACGAGGGGCACGTTTCCCCACTAACTCCGCCAAAACGTATAGAATATGTAATATATTTCAGAATTTTTATACATTACTTTCAAATTATAAAATTGTTTATAGTTTTTAAAATTTTTTAATCTACTTTATATTGTTAAGTAAATAAATTTCATTTTAAATTCTTAAAATGTTGTCTCTCTCCTTATTAATTAAATGTATAGCATAAATGTTTTTTTTCAATTTTCCTTATTTTTTGGAATATTTAATACTCCATCCCGTTAAAAATGAGAGTCATTCTAGCTCGTTGCACAAATATTAAGGGTTTTGAAATTAATGAAGTATTTTACACAAGTTATCTTATATATCCTTTATAAATATATAAAGAGAAATATAAGAAATAGAGATGAGAAAAATAAAAAAGGAGAAAGAGGAGGATAAAATTAGAAAAATTATAATAAATGCACATTGAAAGTAGTAAAAACCACTTATTATGAAACAAAATACAATTTAAAAAAAAGACCTTTATTATGAATTAGAGGGAGTATATCTGTACCTTAAAACATCTTACATATTATGTAATGGCCGGAGTGTTAAATTTTATGAAAGTTAATTAGTAACATGAATCATTTGGAATGAAAATGTAAATTTAAAATGTAAAATCTATACTAAATTTATATTTAAATTCTATCTAAATATGCTTTGTACCCCCACCAATAGTTTGTGCTTGATCCGTTAGCGTGTGTATATATATCTCACTACAAGAAAAATAGAATATGGTGACGGGCATTTGGGACCGTCTTTTGTTGTCGGTAATGTTGTAACCGAGTTACGACAGCAATGCGACAAAGTTAAACGTTTGCGAATTCGGCGACGGATATGCAACCGATGGATGATTTTGTCGCATAGATTCTTAAATTTGTGATAAAATAGCGTCCAAATATTGGTGATCCCACGTTTAATAAAATTGCGACGATGGTCTGCCACGAATCGTTTGCACGTCGACGAAGATTAGGTCAGATGGGACTGCCCCTCCTTCATTTCTAAATTTTCTTCCTCCCTCATTCCTTCCGACGTCCTCCTCCCTCTTTCTCAAACGCCAACCGCCACCTTCGAAGACCACCTCTGTTTCTCTATCTCTATTCCTTGTTTGCTCTTTCCCCGCCGCACCATTCTGCCGGCCCCTCTGCCGCCTGGTTGCCAACATGTTGTCCGCCACCTCCACAACCACCTGACGACATTTGTCGTTGATCCTCGCTGGACAGATTTCAGTAGAGGTATACTTGTACTTAAAATTTTTTCAAATCTTAAAAAATAATACTTATATGTTTGGGTATCATCCTAAATCATCAAATTACAAGTAATCAAATATCCTTTACATAAGTTCACTATTGTAATTCCTATTTAAAGCCTTTAAATCTTATAATACATGCTAAAGTATATTAAAAATTTGAAGTACTTTTAATTGTGTTTAATTACCAGTTTTTGTTAATTAATTGTTCATGGGGGAGCCCGAACTCTTTAATGTTCAATTGTTTATAGAGGAGCTCTGACTCTTTATGTTTAATTATTTATAGGGGAGCTCTGACTCTTTAAAATTGTATATGTTGCATTTGAGTGGCTTTTAAAATTGGGAAAATGTTCAATATACAATGGAGACTTTGTTCATTTGTCTAGCAACATGAATTGTTTGGGATAAAAATCTAAATTTCAAACGTAAGATCTACACTAAATTTACATCTAAATTCTATCTAAATTTGCTTTGTGCCCCCACTAATAGTTTTGCTAGATCAGTTAGTGTATATATATATATATATGTATCACTACAAGAGAAATAGAATGTAGTGACAGGGATTTGCGATTGCCTTTTGTTTTCTCAAATGTTGCGGCCGAGTTGCGACAGCAACGCGACGATATTAACCGTTTGCAAATTTAGCGACAGATATGTGAGATGCTGGATGATGCTATCGCATAAATTCTTAATTTGTGATAGGATAGTGACTGAATATTGGCGATCGTATGTTTAATAAAATTGCGACGGTGGTCTGGTTGCGAATCTGTTGCACGTTGACCTAGAATAGGTTAGACGCGACCGGCCTTTCCCCCTCATTTCAAAATTTCCCTCTTCCCTCCTTCTTCCTCCTCCTTCCTTCTCTTGTCCTCCTCCCTCCTTATCAAACGCCAACCGCCACCTCTGACGACCGCCTCCCTTTCTCTATCTGTCTTCCTTCTTTGCTATTCCCTCCCCCCCCCCCCCTTCCCTCTCTCTCTCTCTCTCTCTCTCTCTCTCCCTGCATCACCCTTCTCCGCTGCCGGCCCCACTGCTGCCTGGTCGCCACCATGTTGGCTACCACCTCGATAACCACCGGACGACATTTGTTGTTGATCCTTGCTGGACATATTTGAGTAGAGGTATACTTATACTTAAAATTTGTTCAAATCTTAAAGAATGATACTTATATGTTTGGGTATCATTCTATGTCATCAAATTACAAGTTATTAAATGACCTTTACATAAGTTCATTATTGTAATTCCTATTTAAAGCTTTTAAAACTTATAATACATGCTAAAAGTATATTAAAAACTTGATGTACTTTTAATTGTGTTTAATTACCAATTTTTTGTTAATTAATTGTTCACGGGGGAGCTCGAACTCTTTAATGTTCAATTGTTTATGGGGAAGCTCTGACTCTTAATGTTTAATTATTTATGGGGGAGTTCGGACTCTTTAAAATTGTATATATTGCACTTGAATGGCTTTTAAAATAGGGAAAATGTTCAATTTACAATGGAGACTGTCAAAATTTTTTCAAATCTTAGAGAATGATATGTAGATGTCTAAGTATCATTATAAGTCATCAAAAGTAAAAAATAGAAGTGTTTGTGCTTCTATTCTTTTCTTATTACTTCTAAGTTAAATTAAAGTAGCAGTGTTTGTTCTTCTATTTTTGAGCGTTTCATAGGTATCAAAATTAAAAAAAATAGAAGTATTTGTGCTTCTATTTTCTCTTTACTTCTAAGTTAAAGGAAAACTAGAAGTTTTAGTTCTTCTGTTCTCGTATTTTATGAAATCAACAAAGTCGTTCCGACTAATTAATAATGGGGAAAACAATCTTGGTTTGATTTCTATCGGTGCTTCTGACTACCAGGTCATCGGTTTAGAAGAGATACAGTCTTTTAAAAAGGGTAAAGGTGAAAATCATTTGCCTCTGCCACTGCGCGTTTTGAGTGAACAAATGTGGGAAAGAGTTCGTGAGTTGTTGAAAATTAAAGAGAACGACATTGAGCTCGGTAAGGGAGATGGTAGAGTTGAATATCACAATTGGATAAGGATTATATTTTGTGATCTTCTCTATTGGTGTACTCTTCTTGTTCATCACAACATTGACGTAATGTACAATGACATTGATAATGTGTTCAACACTGTAATGGTTGTGAAAGGCAAGACGAAGGATAATGTCAAGGCTAGAGAAGACCTCCATAGGTATTGTAACCGGACAGATTTGACTATCCGTGATGGAGCAGGGGGACGGGTTCAAAGCCAAAAGCATGTTACTCATTAAAAATGAACAACAAAAGCGTGTTCTTTAGTGGGTGAAGGATTTGAAATTATTGGACGGTTATGCTTTTAAGTTGGCAAGGTGTGTGGATTTGAAAGAACTGAGGATGTTCGGGATGAAAAGTCATGATTGTCATGTTTTCATGGAACGATCAATACCAATTGCATTTAGAGATATCCTCCCTCTAAACGTTTGGAGTGTAATGGTCGAGTTGAGCATTTTCTACCCCGACTTATGTGCACTAAAGATAAGTGAGACACATATGTGATAATTGGAGATGATTTTCCCAATCTTGATATGCAAGTTGTAAAAGATATTACCTCTCCTCTTCTTCAATGTGATTGAATATTTGATAGTTCATTTACTGTACGAGGATAGAGTTTGTAGTCCCGTTTAATATAGGTGAATGAATCTATTTGAGAGGTAAGAGAAATAGAGTTCTTGTTCTTAATCTTTCCTACTTAATTAATTTTTTTTGTATTAAAAAGGTGCACTTTTAGTTATTTGAACCACCTTAAGGAGAAGATCAAGAATAAAGCTCGGGTTGAAGGCTCAATATGAACGCACACTTAGTTGAAGAGGCAACGATATTCTTTAGCTACTACTTCTAACCAAATGTCGAAACTAGAAGTAGAGCTGTTGGACGCAATAATGATAGTGAGCCATTTATAGATCAGCACATGTCCGCTGTTTCAATTTGCAAAACATCAATTAGAGCGTATGGTAAGATGTTAAAAAGAATCTTGACAGATCAGGAATTTAAGGTAATAACAAACTACATTCTTCTTTGTTGCGATGAGGTTGACCCTTACATTGAGTAAGCGTGAAAGTTTTGTGCATTTCTATGTCAATTAATTGTAAGTACTCATTACTGTATGCCATTAATTGCAAGAAGTACTCATTCAAAATCAAACTGCATCATCTAAGTCTAACAGAGGGAGATATACAAAAAAAGATCGGTGATGAATTCACAAAATGGTTCAGAGACGAAGTAAATAAATTAAATCTTGATTAATACAAGTTACTCGAATATGATTATAATGATTCCTATATGCATTTGCTTCAGATGCACAAACCTCGCAACATGCCTGGTCATCTCTAAACATTTAGAAATCTTAGCTGGGGTCCTTCAAGATGACCCTGCTGGATTGGAGCAATCAGTGAGTGAATCTCCCACGACATCACAATTCATGGACACGCCGGGTGTCGTGCCGATATCTCTGATCAAGCAGCACCAACCGATTACGATTCGACCCACCGTCACACACATGAAGTATTGCCTCCAGACC
This sequence comes from Catharanthus roseus, assembly GCA_028651295.1. Classification (NCBI taxonomy): domain Eukaryota; kingdom Viridiplantae; phylum Streptophyta; class Magnoliopsida; order Gentianales; family Apocynaceae; genus Catharanthus; species Catharanthus roseus. Next base: position 10,537,405 of record JAPQWS010000093.1, on the reverse strand, counting down.
CGTAGCGACAAGGCCCTGATGGATTCAACCTTAGTCATCTCAGTCTCAGCCATCTGCTTCACAGGCTTGCCCTCGTCATCTCAGTCTCAGCCACCTGTTTCACGGGTCGGGCCCTCTCCTTCTAGTGCCTAGCCATCCGGGCCTGAGGAACCGCCCACTGCTCTTCGGCGCAACCCTCTACTATTCGTCTCAGCCATCCACTTCTCGAGCTGCAGACACTAAACCTCTGGAGTCAGTTGCCTCGTTCCAAGCATCTCTAAACCCATTTGCACTAAAGCCTTGGCAGCAGCTTGGTGATACTTGATTTGTGTTGCGTCCTATCTCGGGTGGGTAAGTACTTTTTATTTTCTTTATTACAAGTAAATGATGTCACTTACATTATATGTCATTTTTAGTTTTGTAGAGTCCAGGGTTGGGGCTACGCGATTCAGGCTTATATTTTAGTCGCGTTCGGATGCACCATACAACTCTTGGATCACTCTACCTCAGACAGTTTGGGACATGTGGTTTGCTAAGTTCTCGGTAAGAGTACAAAATAAATATTTTCATTAATTATCATACAAATAATATTTATTCCATTTATTTTGTTGACATTTAACTGATTTTGTCATAGAAGTACATCTGTTGGAATCCTTAGCTTAATATTGAGGCAAGGGTAGTTTTGATACCACAATAGTGAAACGGTATAGATAGTTGATGCATAATGTGCGGAAAGCTTCCAAGAAGCTACCGTAGATACCTTAGGACATTTATCACGGACTGTGGGCTAAGTGGGATGACTTGGATGTGTTAAAATGGGATTTCCTAATGACTACATTGCAAGGCAAGTGAACCTAACACTGTAGAGATGAGTTCAACCCAAGTGTCAAACCTCTCGAGAACGCTAAAGGTGAAAGTACTAATCATGTCTCTAAATTTTAGTCTGAGAAAAAGCTGGTTGTTGAAAATGAAATAGCAAAAACTTAAAATAATTGAACTAAGAAAGCAACGAAAACTTAAGTTTTTAAAACTTAATAAAGCAAGAGTTCGGATGCTGTAATCCCCTAATCCTTGTTACTAATTCAATTAGAAAAACTTTTATTAAAACGATGTTGAATTAATTCAGTTGGGTCATCACTCAAATCGGGCAATCCCTATCTCTAGGCAAAAGCCACCTATTCACTAATCCTTACAGGTAAATCTCTTTTCTCCCTAACAAATTATGAGCGCAATAAAATTAGGTTAGGACCTAAAAGTGCAATATCGTATCTCAAGTCAATTGCCCCAATTAACCCACAATTATTTGTCCTACATTGTTCTTCTTTTTTAAATTCCAAACATCCTTGATTAATCTAATCCCGGGATAATTAAATTGCTAACAAACACAAGTATATGACAACTTAAAAGAAAACAAATATCAAATTCAAGAATTTTATAATCAAGAATTATGGTTCAATCCTCATCCAAACAATAAAAACTACTCACTATTCATTATATAGAAACTGAAATTCAACATAGAAATTCAATAACAAGAAAGGAAAAAGAAAGATTAGGATTGAAATCAAAACCGCAATTGAAGTCCCAAACGTCTTCAAAGCTCATCTTTTGAGTCGTTAAGCTGAAGATCGAAATCTTTAAATTGATTCTTCAATTCTTGAAATTCAAGAAATAAAATTGCAGAAATCTAAAGGGTGTTTAACTGATTGAATGTATCAAAGCAAAAATGTAACAAATTGTCTAATCTAATCTACTCCTAACTATGTAATACTAAACCTAATTAATCCTAACGTATCTATTATTCTCTATCTAAATCAATATCTTCCAAATAGCTGTAGAACAATCCCTTATATAGAGGTGAAAATTACGAGAAAACAGAGTTTGAATGGGAGTAAAACACTCTCTAACCGCTTAGTAGCCGAGACCTAATGCCGACAGTAGGTCGAGCCCTATCGTCTGCGGTAGGGTTCTATCATGCCAATGTTTATACGCCAAGGACCTACCGCTGATGGTAGGTTAGACTACCTCATGCGGTAAGTCTGCCTTGTCGCTGCCGACGGCTTCGTTTTCGTTTCTTTTCATTGTTTTCTCTTCCAAAGGGCACATAATACAAGAATATGGGATATTAAGCTAAAATATATTTTTTTACATATTGAAAACACCGAAAATAATGAAATTAATATATAGAAAATATAGACAATATGCACATATCACCCGCAGTATCAGGTCAAGTGTGAGAAGGCCTCAAAAACAGGGTCGAGGGACGAGGCGGTGAGGATCCTGGAAAGCATACAACAGGTTCTTGCTCATTCATTGAGTGAGAAGCTTCAGAGGTAATGCTATTATTATTGTGTACACAGTTTTGTTTAGTGCCAGGTTTGAGGCATTACATATATGATTTTGACAACATTTTTATTTGTTTGTAATTTTTGCATTGGTTGTTCAGGGATGACTTCTCTCACGAGAAGCTTTACAAAAAGCTTGATGTCCATCAAGAAGGACACGAGAATGAGGGCTAGTGCGTCGATAATCGATCTAATGAGTTCCGGGTGAGTGTTACATATATATTTTTTCTTATTTCAGCTTATGTTCTTATGATTTTAAATCTAATCTTGTATTGTATGTATTCATTTATTTGTAACATTTTTTCTTAATTTCTAGATAAATTCTACAAGCTTAAGGAGCAGAATGAACATGGGTATAGGACTATTGGTGCCCTTATGCAAACTGACCATGAGTTGATGTTAGAGCTCAATGAGGGGCCAAAGAAGGGGCATGCCTATGGCTTCAGTGCAGCAGAGTCTGCCGTTAGTGCACTCAGTCCCAGCATACTACCGTTGGAGGCAGCCCATTCCTTGGTAGTTATGAGGAGCATAGAGCCGCCATGAGTCGTAAAGTCTCTAATGAGAGGATGGAACAAGAGTGGCGGCGAGAGTGGAAGAAAAGGATTAGCTACTCGTATCACATCATCCATGAGTGGGCGGTCGAGAATTTTCGTATTATGGGACTTGATCCTTCACAAATGCCACCTCTCGAGCCGCCTCCTGAATGGCGGATGATTGATCGCGAGGTTGGTAAGATGAGCGGTCACGGCAGTCACGATGGCGAGGATGAGGGTGCTGGCGATGGTGAATCCCTCCTTCTAGTTAGCATTGCGATGCTTTTTACTACGCACTTTATATAATTTGAAAATTTGATATATATATATATATTTTTATTCGTTTATTATAGTAGTGAATGACGAATCATTTGGGGCTTTTATGTAAATACTTTTCTTTTAATGTTTGATGGTTCATTATGAAATATTTATTTGTTGTACAATTGATCTTTGCTAGTCTATTTTTTGAATTTCGGGGTGATTTAATCCAGAAATAAACAATTTATTAAGAAAAAAATATATGTGACTGAATGGCGACGGAATATCTGTCGCACCTCTTGCGACGGATTTGCAACGATACGTTTGTCGCAATTCTATTATGTACTAAATTCTGTCGCAAGTTTCAAGAAAAAATGTGGACGAGACAGTTGGTGCCAATCCGTAATTTTGACCGTACAACCAAATATCTATCATAAATTTGTGTTTGCGACGGCAGTATACCGTTGCATTGTATCATGTACCACAGAACTTATCGTTGCCATTTAATAGTTTCCTTAGTTATGTAAAAATTGATGTATGGAATTAATCTATTCTTTACCTAACCAAACTTTGACAATTTGTTCGAAGAGGAGGGAAAGTAATAGAATATATTCTTTCCATGTTAATATTTATATATTGAATTAATCCCAATGATTGACACGGTATATATGTATACTCTTTACCAAACCAAGTTTTGGCAATTTTGTTAAAGTATGTCATAGAGCAGGGATATATTGGAAAGATGAGGTTGGGATCTTGGATAACTTCTGGTGTAATATTCTTTTTATAAAAGTTAAAATCTAAAAAAATATATATAAATCTTTGGAAAAAAAATACTATATAAAAATATACATTATATAAGATGTTACAAACGATTTTGAGTGAAAAACTTGTAGATTAATAAATAATTCCCCCTCCTACTTTTACCTCGGTAAATAATATTTTGTATGGAGAAAAAAAACACTATGATATAGATATACATATAATCTAGATCATGATACTGATTTTCTAAAAGAAATAGTCATACGTTTTAGGTATGTGATAGTATTCATACTTACGCTTTACTAGTTGATGTCTCTATTTTATTCTAAAAATATTTTAAAATAATCATAAATATTTAAGTTTATAATTTATATATCATACAAATTCATTAGTGATCCCATGTGAGATATTGGAGTATGACATGCATGAAAGTGATTCTGATTTCATGAAAAAGAGGGGAAGACATTGACAAAATGATCATATATTCACATTGACAATTTCAGACTATAAATACTGCCCAAAGTTTCTCAATCTTGCACCAAAACATCTTCACCTCTCTCAGCTATATATATATATATATATATCCTCATCTTTTAGCTCCTTTTTAAGTTACTTTTTGATCATATCAATACGGGTGTTATAGCTGTTGATACGGAGAGGAAGTCCTCACTACCACCAGCTAAGTTGTTCAAGGCCTTCTTCGTTGATTCTGATTGCAAAATTCTCAAAGCATTGCCTAATGCCATTATCAAGAACGTTGAGATCCTCCAGGGAAATGGTGGAGCTGGAACTATCAAGTCGGTCCACTTCAATGAAGGTTAATTAGTTTTTAAGTTTTTTCTTCTATTGAAATTATATATGTATATATATAAAAGATGTCAAGAAATATGACTCGAATCTAATACGCTAATACACTATCGTAAATTCTAGTAAATTTGATCACTTAATAAGGAGAGGAGATTCTCATAGATAACATGACATTATTCTAATAAGAACTTTTACTCTAAAATTGTTTATTTTTGTCTTAACTTTCTTCTAAAGTTATTTTAAAAAAAAAAAAAAAAATAGTTTTTCACCATTTGTTTCTCAACTCGGATTGTTTGTAGCATTTTATGTATTCTTTTTTGTATTACTTTCTAATTTAGAATATTTTAGTAATAAAACTTATTAAATAAAAGATAAACTTTAAGGAAAAAAGATACACATTAATAGAAAAGTATATTATAAAACAAATAATACAGAAAGTGATACACAAAATAATACAGACGATGTGAGTATGTTTTTTCTGAGTATTTATTTGTTGGTAGAATTTGATTACTTATTGCATGTGTCAATCTCAATAAGTTTGCCTAAAGCCATCGATACATTGAACCAACCTAAATAATACTCCTTATACTCCTAACCCTAAATTGAACCAACCTCTTCCTATCTTCTCTCTATCTTCTGCCACCTTTAGCTTCTTCTTGTGCTAGAAATTCTTGCTTCTTCTCTTTACTCTTTAATGTTGCATTTTTGCATCTCCTTGTGAGAAACTTGCCAGAATCTTGACTATCTTCTTGGCTTTTTGATTGCTAAAGGAAACTTTGATAGATCATTGAGATTTCTTCGGAGGGTAATCATTGGGTTCTTGAGGTCCGTTCTCTTGGGAACTTCTGTGCTTCTTATTGATATTTTTCCATATATATTTTACATCAGATTTGAAGATCTTGTGAATTATCTGTTATTTTGTAATCTTTGATTATTATTTATAATAGATAGGTTTTATTAATTTCTTGCTTCGAGTTGGTTGTAGTAATTATATGGCGGTTCGTGGTTCATCTCCTAATAGTGGAATCAGAGAAAGGTATCTTTCAATCTCATGAGTTCAGATCTGTGAACTTTAGCGTGAACTGTGAGTTCTGCATCAGGAAATTCTACTAAAAGACTTATCTTTATTTACTCGAATTTTTTTTATTTTTTTGGTTTTTTTTGCCACTTGGTTTCGAAAACCAATACTCGAGCCAGACAAAACCCTTGAGGGGTGATCCTCATTTTGATATTATGTAATAACTCGTGATTTGTGAAATTCTTGAGTTGAGTCTGAAGGTAGTGGATGTAACTCTATTGAGAGAGTGAACCACTATAAATACTTTGTCTCTTTTCTTGGTGGCTTGTTTTTTATTTCTATGTTTATTGTCGAATCCTTGATCATAAAAGAGATTTTGTTTGGTTAGGAGTTTTATTAAAAATGAGTTATTAAATTCTTCTTCAAATAAAATTTGAGTTTTTAAATAAAATTATTTAAAAAGTTCTTAATTAGCCAAAAACCATATTCATCCCCCCTCTAAGGTTTTTCAAAAGTTTTACCTCCTATTTCAAAATTTGAAGAATATCTTAAATCTTGGAAAAGAGAACTTTTAAAAGAAAAACTTGACAGTGCGCAAAGCACTCTTGTATTTCATTTAAGTGATAATGTTCTAAGATAAATACAAGATAAATCCACTGCTTTTGAAACATGGAAGAGACTTGAAGAAATGTATTCAAACATTCTCTTTCAAACAAAATTTATTTGAAAGGGTAATTATTTTGTTTCAAAATGACTTCTTCAAAATCTCTTGATGATAATCTAGATGATTTAAACAAAATAGTGCAACAATGAAAAGATTGTGGTGAAGACATTTCTTATGAAAATATTGCGATCATTCTGTTGAATTCTTTGTTTGAATTTTTTGTTGATGTCAAAACGGCTATTAATTTGGGTTATGAAAAATTGAATCTTTCTGATGTTAAATTTCCTCTTAGAACTAAAAGTCTTGACCTTAAGAAGAAACATAAAAATAATGGAAAAAATCTTTACGTTAGAAGTAGACCAGATAAAAGGGATTCTCACCGTCATAAAGATAGGTCCAAAAAATAAGGGTATGTCTAAATCTAGAGAACCTAAAGAAAGGGTTAAAAGTAAAGTCAAATGTTTTTATTAGGATAAAGAAGGACATGTTAAGAGCAAATGTCTTGAAAGAATTCGGGATGAGAAAACAATAAAATGGGTTTTTCAAAAGATAATGCGAGTGAAAACAAACAGTTGGAGTATGATAACATTGGCAGCTCTATGTTCTCTGAAGTTATGTGCATTTCTCATTCCTTCTGTATCTGATGAATAGATAATTGATTCTTGTTGTTCTTATCATATGTGTCATAACAAAAACTGGTTTTCTGAATTAAAACCTGTTGAAACTTGTAAAGTTTTTATGAGAAAGAATGACTATTGTCCAATTGAAGAAATAGGATCTGTTTCTATAAAAATGTATGATGGTATTATTAGAATACTGTTTGATGTTAGGTATGCCCCTCATTTCGTTAGGTAATCTTAATGATGCTGATTATATATACAAATCTAAAAAATGGTTGTTTAACTGTTTGCATAGGGTCATAAAAGGAATAAAGAAATCTGGTACTTGCTCTTTGCTTGGTGAAATTATGTGTGAATCTACTGCATTAGTTAGTAATCATGATAACAGAATGTTGTGGAATAAAGGAATCAATCATATAAGTGAAATGGTTTTACAATATTTGTATAAACAAAATTTACTTGATAAATATAAAATTTACTCTCTTGATTTATGTGATCACTATATTTTAGGAAATAACATAAATTAAGTTTTTCTATTGACACATACAATTCCATTACCGTTTTAAATTATATTCATTATGATCTGTGGGGTTCTGTAAAGGTATCCACTTATGTAGAAATATTTATTTCCTGTCTATTTGTTGATGATTTTTCAAGACATGTTTGGGTTGTTTTACTTAAAAATAAAGATCAAATTTTTGAATAGTTTAATGAATGGGAAACTTTAGTTGAAAACTAAACTGAAAAGAAATTAAAGTTTTTGAGAACTGATAATGGTCTTGATTTTTGCAACAAAAAATTTGATGATTTATGTGCTGAGGGATGACAAGACATAAAACATATAGGTTTAACTCTCAGCACAATTGTGTTGCTGAGAGGATGAATAGCATAATAAGAATATGGTTAGATATCTTATGTTGTCTATAAACTTGTTTTGGGGTGAAGTTGTAAGTACAACTGTTTATTTAATTAATCGATTCCCATCTACTGCTACAAATTTTAAACTCAGATGGAGATATGGTCTAGTTCATCACCAACCTTGTCTCATCTTAGTGTCTTTGTTTGTGCCACTTTGTTCACTAATGGGAAGATAAACTTGACCCTAGGTCTAAAAAGTTGTCTTTCTTCGATATCCCAATAGTGTTAAAGGGTACAAAATATTAGTGCATAAAAAAATAACAATAATACTGATAGAAGAATGATAAAAAATGTTATACAATAATACAAGGCTGAGGCACGGATATCTTACTTTCTTTAAGGAGATTCGAGCCCTCTAATGTAAACAAAATAATAGAATCGGTGCAGTAAAGAATAGCACTGACTCATCCCTTCAAAGATACTACACTCAACTTTGTTGTTTGGTTTATGACAATCTGCATAAAATGCCCAAGCTATTATTCTCTCTCAAAAGGATACAATATGATATAAATCTTTAAGGCATGTATATTCAAAGACTAGTTGTCTATACCGATATATAGGCATAACAAAACCTCTTAGAAAGATACACAACTCTTTTATTATCTACTATTCGTTATTAAGTTCATTATATAAACATATTCAATAAATTAACATACATTCATCAAACATTTTAAATTAATATGCATTGAATATTAAAATGTACCAACATTCTCCAACTCATTTTAATATCTAAGTATGCATGGTATATATAAATGAAAAACTACGAAACTACTTTTAAATTTGAAGTGCAAAAAAAAAAAAAAAAAGAATATCTAAAATAACTATTATTAAATTTATGTTTAAACACACTCAGAAGCAGAGAAAAGTGGGTGTATTGGGATTTTATTGATTAAAAAAGAAGCTTAAGGAAAGAGTTGATCACATTTTATAATTAATTTCAAGTGTAGTAATTCAGGTTATAAGTTAAGTTGGCCCAAAAAAAAAAGGTTATAAGCTAGTTCCTTAATTGTTTAACAAGCAAAACTCTGAGTTACATTGATATTAGTTCCCCAAGCCAACTGTATCTCTCACACACACACAAAAAGAATCATTTGTCAATTATTCATTCTTTAAAACATATTCTCCATCTATAAATTTATCACTGCTACGGTACCTCTTGAAATTACCTATAGTACTCTTGTCAAACTAGTAGAAATATTAATGCAGATGTTAAATTAAAGAATTTCCCACTCAAGAAATTTTATATATCTGCTTTGTCATATATACTTCTAATTTGAATGAACATTTTTTTTCTTTCTTTGTTTTCATAAAAAAACATTTTGTCTTTGAACTTCTTACTAACTTAGAAACACTGGTTCATAAAACACTAAACCGGTAATGAAAATTGCATAAGGGTTTGGACACATATACATAATGAAGCTAGCTCCAATTATAACAAAACTTGATCAATTAGCTTTTTATATCCATGGTATAAACATTTTCATTTGGGAGCTAAGTTATTTGGAACGGTAAATTTGGGTCCATTGGGCTAGTGTTGTTACTAGAGTGGTCGGTGGAGCAGCAACAAGAGTTTACCTGCGAAGGTAGAGTGGTCATCAGAGGAGCTGGGCAGTGACGACAGCAGTGTACAACTGCAAAATAAAAAAAAATTAAGAGGGAGGAGAGCATTAAGAGAACATAGGGGAGAGAGAGAGAGAGAGAGAGAGAGAGAGAGAGAGAGAGAGAGACGACCTAGTCGCCAGTGCACCTTCTGTCGAAAAAGGGAAGGGGGAGGTCTATGAAGCATGCAGGGAAAGGGTTTTTCAGATAGGGGGATTGAGAGAATTGGGGTAGGTGGGCAGGTAGTCTGGTTATGAGGGATTGTTTAGATAAAAAAAAAAAAAAAAATTATCTAAGTTGCCGATAGATTATCGATGAAAGAATCGGTCGGTAACTTGTTCAAGTGGAGTTATCGATCAAATTAGTCACAATCAGACGGTAACTTTGTCTAATTGCCGACAGATCACCCTTCATTCAGTGATCGGTCGGTAACTAAATAAAGTTACCGACCGATGCAAATTAGTCGATAAATTCGGTTGCTAAAACCTTGTTTTCTGGTAGTGATGGCTTTACCAACCTTTCTTTCCATTACACTGATATTCAAATTAGAAGTAGGAATAGCCTTTTCACGAGAAAGCCCATTCCAAGAAGAAGATTGAAAGGCCGTTCCTGGAGAAGTGGATATCATTTTAAAAGATATTGGACTATTATACGCTCTATTGTTACATATATTACGCTTAATTAACTTTTATATAACGTATTTTCTTTTATTTTGATATTTAAAAGGAATTTTTTTATAACCATTTTCAATCTTATATACAAATATTTATACTTCAATAAAATATTCAATTTTTTTGGAGCTTTAATGTGTGTAAGGGTATGAAAAATACATTTTATGCTAGAAGGGCATTTAAGTAATATAATATATAGTTTCATTCTATTTCGACATAAAATAATAATTTTTTCAAACAAAGAAATGGAATCATTATGACATTCTACCTTTTTCTTTCAAACAATGGAATAGGAAGAGGATACCATTCCATTCTGGATGAGAAAGGATTCCAGGTGGTAAAACTTACTATTCTAGTGTATCAAACGTGCTCTTATGGGAATTGGCACAATATACCTTCTCTTAAATTTGAAAGTTAATTTGAATTAACATGTGCACTCGATGTATGCGCTAGACAAATCACATTATTATATGAGTTTTTCTAATGCTTGCCCCAAGGGCACAAGTTAAACTTTAGCATGCAGCATTAAACTACTTCATGGATGACTCGAATTCAGGACCTTTAAAGTGACATTCCAGGTGGAGGTACTTGAGTAAGGAGATCGTGCCATCAAAGCATATATCTCATGTCAAATATGACATGTCTTATCTGTATTTATATGTGCTCAGAACACGTTAGACTTGGTCTTATTATATATATATATTTATATGAAAGGATCTAGGATGGGTACGAGGGGCACATGCCCCTACTAACTCCTACAAAACCTATAGAATATGTAATATATTTCAGAATTTTTATACATTACTTTCAAATTATAAAATTGTTCCTAGTTTATAAAATTTGTTAATCTACTTTATATCGTTAAGTAAATAAATTTTATTTTAAATTCTTAAAATGTTGTCTCTCTCCTTACTAATTAAATGTATAGCATAAATATTTTTTTCAATTTTCCTAATTTTTTTGAATATTTAATACTCCATCCAATTAAAAAACAGTGTCATTCTAGCTCGTTGCACAAATATTAAGGGTTTTGAAATTAATGAAGTATTTTACACAAGTTGTCTTATATATCCTTTATAAATATATAAAGAGAAATATAAGAAATAGAGATGAGAAAAATAAAAAAGGAGAAAGAGGAGGATAAAATTAGAAAAAATATAATAAATGCACATTGAAAGTAGTAAAAACCACTTATTATGAAACAAAATACAATTTCAAAAAGAAAACCTTTATTATGAATTAGAGGGAGTATATTTGTACCTTAAAACATCTTACATATTATGTAATGGTCGGAGTGTTAAATTTTATGAAATGTTAATTAGTAACATGAATCGTTTGGGATAAAAATGTAAATTTCAAATGTAAGATCTATACTAAATTTACATTTAAATTCTATCAAAATTTGCTTTGTGCCCCCACTAATAGTTTGTGCTTGATCCGTTAGCATGTATATATATATATCACCACAAGAAAAATAGAATATAGTGACGGGCATTTGGGACCACCTTTTTGATGCCGCTAATGTTTTGACCGAGTTGCGATAGCAATGCGACAAAGTTAAACGTTTGCAAATTTGGTGATGGATATGGAACCGATGGATGATGTTGTCGCATAGATTCTTAAATTTGTGATAAAATAGTGTCCAAATATTGGTCATCTCACGTTTAATAAAATTGCGACGATGGTCTGCCACGAATCGTTTGCACGTCGGTGAAGATTAGGTTAGACGGGACCGCCCCTCCCCCTCATTTCTGAATTTTCCTCCTCCCTCATTCCTTCCTCCGTCCTCCTCCCTCTTTCTCAAATGCCAACCACCACCTTCGATGACCGCCTCTCTTTCTCTATCTCTTTTCCTTCTTTGCTCTTTCCCTGCCGGACCATTCGTTGCTGCCGGTCCCTCTGCCGCCTGGTCGCCACCATGCTAGCCGCCAACTCCACAACCACCGTACGACATTTGTCGTTGATCATCGTTGGACAGATTTGAGTAGAGGTTTACTTATACTTAAAATTTTTTCAAATCTTAAAGAATGATACTTATATGTTTTGGTATCATTCTATGTCATCAAATTAAAAAATATTAAATGTCCTTTACATAAATTCATTATTGTAATTGCTATTTAAAGCTTTTAAAAGTTATAATACATGCTAAAAGTATATTAAAACTTGAAGTACTTTTAATTGTGTTTAGTTACCAATTTTTTGTTAATTAATTGTTCATTGGGGAGCTCGAACTCTTTAATGTTCAATTGTTTATGGGGGAGCTCTGACTCTTAATGTTTAATTATTTATGGGGGAGCTCGGACTCTTTAAAATTGTATATATTTCATTTGAATTACTTTTAAAATAGGGAAAATGTTCAATTTACAATGGAGACTGTCAAAATTTTTTCAAATCTTTGAGAATGATATGTAGATGTCTAAGTATCATTATAAGTCATCAAAAGCAAAAAATAGAAGTGTTTATACTTCTATTCTTCTCTTATTACTTCTAAGTTAAAATAAAGTTGAAGTATTTGTTCTTCTATTTTTGAATGTTTCATAGGCATCAAAATTGGAAAAACTAGAAGTGTTTGTGCTCCTATTTTCTCTTTACTTCTAAGTTAAATGAAAAGTAGAAGTTTTAGTTCCTCTGTTCTCCTATTGTATGAAATCAACAAAGTCATTCTGACTAATTAATAGGGGAAAACAATCTTGGTTTGATTTCCATCGGTGCTTCTTATTACCAGGTCATACATTTAGAAGAGATACAGTCTTTTAAGAAGGGTAAAGGTGAAGATCATTTGCCTCTGCCACCGCACTTTTCGAGTGAACAAATGTGGGAAAGAGTCCGTGAGTGTTCAAAAATTACAGAGAACGACAACGAGCTCGGTAAGGGAGATAGTAGAGGTGAATATCAGAATTGGATAAGGAGTATATTTTGTGATCTTCCCTATTGGTGTACTCTTCTTGTTTATCACAACATTGACGTAATGCACAAAGAGAAAGATTTTTGATAATGTGTTCAACAATGTAATGGTTGTGAAATGCAAGACGAAGGATAATGTCAAGGCTATAGAAGACCTTCATAGGTATTGTAACCGAACAGATTTGACTATCCGTGATGGAGCAGGGGGAAGGGTTTAAAGCCAAATGCATGTTACTCGTTAACAAATGAACAATGAAAGTGTGTTCTTTAATGGGTGATGGATTTGAAATTATTGGAGGGTTATGCTTTTAAGCTGGCATGGTGTGTGGATTTGAAAGAACTGAGGATGTTCGAGATGAAAAGTCATGATTGTCATGTTTTCATGGAATGATCAATACCAATTGCGTTTAGAGATATCCTCCCTTTAAATATTTAGAGTGTACTGGTTGAGTTCAATATTTTCTACCCCGACTTATGTGCACTGAATATTTAGAGACACATATGCGATAATTGGAGATGATTATCCCAATCTTGTTATGCAAGTTGGAAATGATATTTCCTCTCTTCTTCTTGAATGCATTGGAACATTTGATAGTTCATTTACTGTACGAGGCTAGAGTTTGTGGTCCTGTTTAATATAGGTGGATGAATCTATTTGAGAGGTAAGAGAAATAGAATTCTTATTCTTAACTTTCCTACTTAATTAATTTCTTTTTGTATTAAAAATTTACACTCTTAGGTATTTGAACCGCCTTAAGAAGAAGATCAGGAATAAAGCTCGGGTGGAAGGTTAAATATTAACACACACTTAGTTGAAGAGGCAACGATATTCTTTAGCTTCTACTTCTAACCAAATGTCAAAACTAGAAGTAGAGCTGTTGGACGCAATGATGATAGTGAGCCGTCTATAGATCAGCACATGTCCGTTGTTTCAATTTGCAAAACATCAAGAAGAGCGTATGGTAAGATGATAAAAAGAATCTTGAAGATCGGGAATTTAAGGTAATAACAAACTACATTCTTCTTAATTGCGATGAGGTTGACCCTTACATTGAGTATGTAGTGAAAGTTTTGTGCATTTCTATGTCAATTAAATGTAAGCACTCATTGCTGTATGCCATTAATTGTAGGAAGTACTCATTCGAAATCAAACTGCATCATCTAAGTCTAACGGAAGGAGATATACAAAAAAGGATCGGTGATGAATTCACAAAATGGTTCATAGACTAAGTACGTAAATTAAATCTTGACTAATACAAGTTACTCGAATATGATTATAATGATTCCTATACGCATTTGCTTCAGATGCACAAACTTGGCAACATGCCCGGTCATCTCTAAACATTCAGAAATCTCAGCTGGGGTCCTTCAAGATGCCCCTGCTGGACTGGAGTAATTAGTGACTGCATCTCCCACGATATTACAATTCATGCAGACGCCGAGTGTCGTGCCGATATCTCTGATCAAGCAGCACCAACCGATTATGATTCGGCCCACCGTCACACATGAAGCATTGCCCCTGACCCCGTAGAGACGAGGGCCCCGATGGATTCGGCCTCAGTCATCTCAGTCTCAGCCATCTGCTTCACAGGCTTGCCCTCGTCATCTCAGCCTCAGCCACTTGCTTCACAGGTCGGGCCCTCTGCTTCTAGTGCCTAGCCATCAGGGCCTAAGTAATCGCCCTCCGCTCTTTGGTCCAGCCCTCTCTATACATCTCAGCCATCCACTTCTCGAGTTGTAGAGACTCAACCTCTAGAGTCAAAGGCCGCCCTGTTCCAAGCATCTCTAAGCCCACTTGCACTAGAGCCTTGGCAGCAGCTTGGTGATACTTGATCTATGTTATATCCTATCCCTGGTGGGTGAATACTTTTTATTTGCTTTATTACAAGTAAATCATGCCACTTACATTATATGTTGTTTTTACTTTTGTAGAGTCCAGAGTTGTGGCTACACGATTCAGGCTTATATTTCAGTCGCGTTCGGATGCACCGTACAACTCTTGGATCACTCTACCTCAGACAGTTTGGAACATGTGGTTTGCTAAGTTCTCAGTAAGAGTACAAAATAAATATTTTCGTTAATTATCATACAAATAATATTTATTCCATTTATTTTGTTGACGTTTAACTGGTTTTATCATAGAAAAACTTTTGTTGGAATCCTTAGCTTAATATTGAGGCTAGGGTAGTTTTGATACCACAACAGTGAAATAGTACGTATAGTTGACGCATAACGTGCGGATAACTTCCAAGAAGCTACCGTAGATACCTCAGGACATTTATGATGGACTATGGGCTAAGTCGGATGACTTGCTGATGTGTTAAAACAGGATTTCCTAATCACTACATTGCAAGGCAAGTGAACCTAACACTGCAGAGATGAGTTCAACCCAAGTATCAAACCCCTCGAGGACGCTAAAGGTGGAAGTATTAATTGTGTCTCTAATGCTTAGTCTAAGCAAAAGATGGTTGTGGAAAATGAAATAGCAAAAACTTAAAATAATTAAACTAAGAAAACAACGAAAACTTATGATTTTAAAAATTAATAAAGCAAGAGTTTGGATGGTGTAATCCCCCTAATCCTTGTTACTAATTCAATTAGAAAAAATTTTATTAAAACATTGTTGAATTAATTAAGTTGGGTCATCACTCAAATCAGGCAATCCCTATCTCTAGGCAAAAGCCACCTATTCACTAATCCTTAGAGGTAAATCTCTTTTCTCCCTAACAAATTATGAGCGCAATAAAATTAGGTTAGGACCTAAAAGTGCAATATCGTATCTCAAGTCAATTGACCCAATTAACCCACAATTAGTTGTCCTATATTGTTCTTCCTTTTTCAATTCCGAACAACCTTGACTAATCTAATCTCGCAACAATTAAATTGCAAACAAACACAAGTATAAGACAACTTAAATAAAAAAAAAAAAATCAAATTCAAGAATTTAAATCAAGAATTTTCTAATCAATAATTAGGGTTCAATCCTCATCCAAACAATAAAAACTACTCACTATTCATTATATAAAAACTGAAATTCAACATAGAAATTGAATAACAAGAAAGGAAAAAGAAAGCTTAGAATTGAAATCGAAGCCGCAATTGAAGTCACGAACGTCTTCAAAGCTCTTCTTTTGAGTCGTTAAGCAAAAGATCGAAATCTTTAAATTGATTCTTTAATTCTTGAAATTCAAGAAATAAAATTGTAGAAATCTAAAGAGTGTTTATCTAATTGAATGTATAAAAGCAAAAATCTAACAAATTGTCTAATCTAATCTACTCCTAATTATGTAATACTAAACCTAATTAATCCTAACGTATCTATTATTCTCTATCTAAATCTATACCTTCCAAATAGCTGTAGAAAAATCCCTTATATAGAGGTGAAAATTACAAGAAAACAGAGTTTGAATGGGAGTAAAACACTCTCTAACCGCTTAGCAGTCGAGACTACTGCCGACAGTAGGTCGAGCCCTATATTCCGCGGTAGGGTTCTGTCCTGCCAATGTTTATACGCCAAGGACCTACCGCTGACGGTAGGTTAGCCTACCTCATGCGGTAAGTTTGCCTTGTCGCTACCGACGACTTCGTTTTCATTTCTTTTCATTATTTTCTCTTCCAGATGGCACCTAATACAAGAATAAGAGATATTAAGCTAAAATATATATTTTTACATATTGAAAACACCGAAAATAATGAAATTAATATATAAAAAATATAGACAATATGCACATATCACCCGCAGTATCAGGTCAAGTGTGAGAAGTCCTCAAAAAACAGGGTCGAGGGATGAGGTGGTGAGGGTCCTGGAAAGCATACGATGGGTTCTCGCTCATTCATTGAGTGAGAAGCTTCAGAGGTAATGCTATTATTATTGTGTACATAGTTTTGTTTAGTGCCAGGTTTGAGGCATTACATACATGATTTTGATAACATTTTTATTTGTTTGTAATTTTTGCATTGGTTGTTCAGGGCTGACTTCTCTCACGAGAAGCTTTACAGAAAGCTTTATGTCTATCAAAAAGGGCACGAGAAGGAGGGCTAGTGCGTCGATAATCGATCTAATGAGTTCCGGGTAAGTGTTATATATTTTTTTCTTATTTAAGCGTATATTCTTATGGTTTGAAATCTAATCTTGTGTTGTATATATTCATTTATTTGTAACATATTTTCTTAATTTCAAGATAAATTCTGCAAGCTTAAGGAGCAGAAGGAACATGGGTATAGGACTATTGGTACCTTTATGCAAACTATCCATGAGTTGATGTTGGAGCTCAATGAGGGGCTAAAGAAGGGGCACGTCTATGGCTTCAGTGCAGCAGAGTCTGCCCGTTAGCGCACTCAGTCCCAGCATACTACCGTTGCAGGCAACCCATTCCTTGGTGGTTATGAGTAGCATAGAGCGGCCATCAGTCGTAAAATCTCTAATGAGATGATGGAGCAAGAGAGGCAACGAGAGTGGGAGAAAAGGATTAGCTATTCGCATCACATCATCCATGAGTGGGCGGTCAAGAATTTTCGTATTATGGGACTTGATCCTTCACAGATGCCACCTCTCGAGCCGCCTCTTGAATGGCGGATGCTTGATCGCGAGGTTGATAAGACTAGTGGTCACGGCAGTCACGATGGCGGGGATGAGGGTGCCGGTGATGGTGAATCCCTCCTTCTAGTTAGCATTGCGATGCTTTTTACTACGCACTTTTATATATTTTTAAAATTTGATGTGTACATATTTTTATTTGTTTATTATAGTATAGTAAATGAAGAATCATTTGGGGCTTTTATGTAAATACGTTTCCTTTAATGTTTGATGGTTCATTATGAAATATTTGTTTGTTGTGCAGTTGATCTTTGCTAGTCTATTTTTCGAATTTCAGGGTGATTTAATCCAGAAATAAACAATTTATTTAGAAAAAAAATATGTGCCTGAATGGCGACGGAATATCTGTCGCGCCTCTTGCGACGGATTTGCAACGATACGTTTGTCATAATTCTGTCATGTACAAAATTTTATCGCAAATTTCAAGAAAAAATGTGGGCGTGATAGCTGGAGCCAACCGTCGTAATTTTGACCGTGCAACCAAAGGTCTATCATAAATTTGTGTTTGCGACGGCAGTATACCGTTGCATTGTATCATTTACGACGACAGTATACTGGTCGCCACCATGCCGGCCGCCACCTCCACAACCAC
Organism: Catharanthus roseus; assembly: GCA_028651295.1. Lineage (NCBI taxonomy): Eukaryota > Viridiplantae > Streptophyta > Magnoliopsida > Gentianales > Apocynaceae > Catharanthus > Catharanthus roseus. Next base: position 10,519,141 of record JAPQWS010000093.1, on the reverse strand, counting down.
CGGACGACATTTGTCGTTGATCCTCGACGAAAAGATTTGAGTAGAGGTATACTTAAAATTTTTTCAATCTTAAAGAATGATACTTATATGTTTAGGTATCATCCTAAGTCATCAAATTACAAGTTAATAAATGTCTTGTACATAAGTTCACTATTGTAATTTCTATTTAAAGCTTTTATATCTTATAATACATGCTAAATTACATTAAAAATTTGAAGTACTTTTAATTGTGTTTAATTACCAGTTTTTGTTAGTTAAATGTTCATAGGGGAGCTCGAACTCTTTAATGTTCAATTGTTTATAGTAGAGCTCTGACTCTTAATGTTTAATTATTTATGGGGGAGCTCGGACTCTTTAAAATTGTATATGTTGCATTTGAGTGGCTTTTAAAATAGAAAAACATTCAATTTACAATGGAGACGCTGTCAAATTTTTTTTTCAAATCTTAGAGAATGATACTTAGATGTCTACATAAGTCATCAAAAGCAAAAAGTAGAAGTGTTTGTGCTTCTATTCTTCTCAATTACTTCTAAGTTAAATCAAAAGTAAAAGTTTTTGTTCTTCTATTTTTGAATGCTTCGTAGGTATCAAAATTGAAAAAAATAGAAGTGTTTGTGCCTCTATTTTCTCTTTACTTCTAAGTTAAATGAAAAATAGAAGTTTTACTTCTTCTATCATTGATAAGCATGTAGATAAATTCTGCAAGCTTAAAGAGCAGAAGGAACATGGGCATAGGACTATAGGTGCCCTTATGCCATTGACCATGAGTTGATGTTGGAGCTCAATGAGGGGCTAAAGAAGGGGTTTAAGATTATTGATCAATTATTTTAGGCGAAATTCTTTTCACCAACTCATGATGAATAATTTCTACTATGGGAGAGGCATTTTGCACAAAATTGAACCACAAAGTTTCATCATACGAAAGCTTCCAATTAATATTTTCCAAACAAGACTTTGTACTGTTACATTGGCCTTATTCTTTTTTGTTCTTTTGATCAATAAACATAATTCGAGTATTTATATGTATGTCGCAAAAAAATTTATTTTTTTGGCCAAAATTTCTGTCTAACTCAATTCTTTCTAACTTAAAACTCAAATCTTTCACACTCAATACAAATTCAAGATAGATATGGATAATTTTGAGTATTTTTTTCAAGAAAATATTGATTTTGAAGTAAAAACAATCCCCGAATCACTTTTTTTCAACTATCAAGAGTTTCTTTTAGATGGGCAAAATTCCTTAGAAAATTTCTCCCAGATGGGGAGTTTCACCATGTTGGGAGAAATTCTCTAAGGAATTTCGTCTATCTGGGAGAAATTTAACACAATTAAAAAAAGTAATTTTGGAAGTTTTTTACTTCAAAATCGATATTTTCTTGCCAAAAAATTCAAAATTATCCGTATCTATCTTAAATTTGTGTTAAATGTGAAAATTTTTAAAATTTAAATTAGAGAGAATTAAATCAAAAAGAGATATTTTGATAAAAAAATGAATTTTTTTACACTATATCTTGAATTATGTTTATTGATTCATTTTTTTTCCTCAAACTACATTGGCCTTATACATTGAACGAGGAACACCGCCCCCCCCGCCGCCCCACCCCACTACCACCAACAATAATTTATGGAAAAAAAGAAACAAAAGAAAGAAAGGGGGAAAAATAAAATAAAAATAAGACAAGAAGAAAATGGTTAAATGGAATTTGTCGGTGAATTGCGCAGTGTGGTCGGATCTATGACTATGAGAGACCCACCCCTTGCTGTGTATTTTGGCTCATTGCTTGTCTTTAAATTTGATTGATTTCAGTTTTATTCACTTAACTAAATCTTGTTTTGGACTTTATAAAACTAATCAAACCAAAACAGAGACAGTTGATATTTATGAGGGTCTTTATCAGGCCGAAATATTTGACTATACCAACTATACACTGCAAAGTAATTGAGCTCTTAGCCTAGTCAGAGACTTTTTTGATTTTGCAGGACATATTCATCAGCAAATTCTCTCTCATGTTCATAGACACTCAGTTATTTTATCTTTTGTTTGTTGTGATACGAATATTCCGGAGTATTTATTGCCCACAGCCACACAGGTAGTTTTTACCTAGTATTCCAATGTATGAATTGAAGTGACTCCTTTTTTTTATCCCTACTACTCCAAATTATAATCCTATTTATATTTTTATATGTTAATTAACATGTTAATTATAATTCCTTTCGCACCGTCGCTGCTCCCCTCGCTAGTTGTGAAATGCTTCTGAAATTGCTAACCAGGAACAGTTGTGAAATGCTGCTGAAGTTGCTAACCAGGAGCAGTTGCTGCAACCAATTAGTTTTAGGTAACATTTTTAGTTTTCTTGTATATTTATCTTGTTATTTTTATTTTAATGATTTTGTTGATTAAATTAGTTATTTTTTATTTGTATGCATGTAGTTAATTATTTGTATATATTTGTTTAATCAAATATTTAATTGATAAATTTGGTGGGATTTTAATAAGAGAATTACTCATTTTGTTAATATTATATATTTACAGTTTTTTGGTATAATTTTTATAGTGAACTTTTATATTCTAAATTTTGCAGTTGTAATTAACCAGCCCAAGTGGCTTAGTGATTACAGTAATTAATCCTAAGGCAGCATTTGTAATTTTATAATATTGAGAAAAATGTCTTGAGGATTATTTAAGAAAGACTTTTAATATAAGAGATTAATTTAAGTTACTTATGAAGCCTAAGGATTAAATTGTAAAAATCGGAAGAATTAGTCTTTAAACCATCTATCTTTAGTGAATGTACGTTCTTTTCTAAAATTTGTTAGAGAGGTAGAAGCGACGAAGCTTTCTGGTCTTTAGGGATAATGCTCTAGGGTCATAAACGACTAATTGAGGTAATATTATGGGTTTAATAAGATTAGAGACCTTCATTCTTGCTTTTTGGTATTAGAATTTTAACTGAAATAGAATTTGGGGTTTGATTTGACTAAATTTATGTTGGATTTATTTTATTAAGATTGTTTTATTAATTTTTAGGTGTACGGTTCGAATTTGTGTGAGATTAGAGATTTTGTGGGTGTTTTAAGGTAAGGGGTATAAATCTTTTGATTTTTATTGACCATATGTTCTTCTAAAAACTTATGATTTTGAATATGTTTAGTACTCTGCAAGTTTTGCAAATGATTTTAATAAGAAAAATTGGAATGAGCATGTACAGATATTTTATATTTTGAATATTTTAGTATGCGAATACATTGTGTATGAGAAGCGTGTGTTTAAAGTTTTGTTAAGATGTTTGAGTTAAAATGTAGTAAAGTTCGGGGACTTTTTACCGTATTTATAATGGCCATGTGATTCATTCTTGTTCTTATCTTTTCCTTTTACCTTTTTTGTTCTTTTCAACTAAAGCCTTGATTGCATGTATTCAATTTGGCAAAACAAAGGATGTCTATGATTTTATAATTTGGGCAAAAACTTTAAATTTTCTGCTTCTTAAAAAAATTAGTATTTATGCGCACATAAATTTAATGTGATCTTTTTAAAAAATGTATTAATACCTTTGTATGGAAAGTAATTTAAACGGTCTCATTCCCAAATGATTTATATTTCTTACATGGTCAATTCTCATGATATTTTCACAAGTTTTATCGATGCTTAAATGAACGTGGATTTCCTTTATAATAGTAGAATTGTTCAATTACCACAATGTACTTTCTCCAAGATATACTAGAAGATGCAAAGATGTTGTACCTTTATTATTTATGTATTTATTCATTTATTTGAATGACCTTTGTTCTCTTTCCATTTAAAAGTTGAAGGAACGGAAATTCATATTTTCGTTTCTATATAACACTCTGACCTTTCCATGTTTCTCCTATTTTTTGAAGTTCTCTATCGACGACCGCGTACGATCTCCAACGATAGACACTATCTATGGTAAGGGGATTTTAAGAAAAATATATATGATGTCACAGGTTGAATGAAGTTTCACTTCCGGGAAAAAATGGATTTATCAACCGAATCAATGTCGATCAGTAACTCAAACAATTTCCGACCGATCACCGACCACTTGATAATCGGTCGGTAATTAAGTTGAAGTTACCGACTGATTTCTGATCAACAGATAATCGGTCGGTACTTAAGGTAAAGTTACCGATTGAATCAGTTGACAAAAGATTAACAAAAGTTACCGACCGAATGTCGGTCGGTAATCTGTAGCAATTTATCAGAATTCTTGTCTTCAGATTAGGGCTTTTATCTCCCCTCTTCCCCGCCGCCTCTTTCTTTCATTCTCTCCCCCCTCGAATTCTCTCATTCCAAAACCTCTCACTGACGACTCCCCTGACGGCCACACCCCTCACCAACGACCTTCTTCTCTCCATCGAACGTTGACGTCACCTTCGAGACGGCTCAATCACCAGTAAGTCATCCTCCTTTCTTCTTTTCTCCCCCTCTTCTCCTTTCCATATTCTTCTCTTCCTCTTTTCTCCTTCTTTTCTCCTCTTATTTTTTCTCCACCTTCTTTTGATAGAGAGGACATCGTCACAACCTCCACCCACCGCTACTCCTGCTCTCGCTGATAAGGAAATTATTTTCTTTTTTTTCTTCGCACTAGTAATCGTTCTTTTTTTTTCCCTAGAGCATAAAAGTATTTAAAGTTTACATTTTTTAAATTCTCAAATTTGCTTTTATGTGATGTTCTATTAGGTAATAGTGGAGTTGATTAAAAATACTTTTCATTTGGTGGTGACAATTGTTTAAAAAATAATAAAACATAAAAGATCAGCTTTACCTTCAGTCTTCTGTGATTTTTCTCTTTTTTCTGTCTAATTCATTTACATGTTCAATTTTTAATGGCATATTTACTATTATTATGTTTGAGGAAACTAAAAAAGTAGGGAAAAGAACATTTATTACTTGTTTTAATATTGGAAAAGAGTGGTACCCTTTGTTTGGTTGGGAATTTTCAATTTTCAATGATTTTATCTATGCAAAAAAAATAAATAAACTTAAAATAGTACAACATTATTATATTTAATGTTGTTTTAATGGATTATAACCTAGATTGGTGAATTAAGTTAGATCTTGCTTTATTTACTTTAAAATAATGTGATTATAACTAATATTTATTGTGTTGTTTTTTTGATTGTATGATATTTTATTCCATTTATAAATGTATCTACTCATTGTTGAATCAAAGAGTTTCTAATTCCATATTGAGAAAATTTAGAATAAGTAAGGGAAGAAGTAATTGATGTACCATTTTCAAGTTTACATATTTAGACCATTTTCTATTTTTTCCCACAAATTTCTTGCTTTTAATTTGTAGGAGAAGTATAAAAGATATGCTTGAGATGTATGGGAAGAATGTATCTTTATTTAGGGAAGAAGCAATTTTATTTGCCTTTTGTTAGTGTTTGGAGAAAATTAGAAAACATGCTTGAGAAAAAAGTATAGTGTTTAGACTACAAAGTGAAGGATTTGCTCTCTTTTTGAGAAATAATTCTAAAATTTTGAAAGAGACACTTGTTAGTATTCTATGTGATAAAAAGTGAAGACATCTTTGTTTCATATACATTGGAAATAAGTTATTTGTTTCATTTTTTCTATAGAAATTGAAAACATTTTTTTATGTATTCAATGTGATAGAAAGTGAAAACATTTTATATACAAGTTATTTTAAAAACATAAGAGAAAAAATTTCAAAAAAGAACAGTTATTAGTTTTTACATAATAAACTAGGTCAAAAGTAAAAGACTCCATACTTAAAACATCTTCAATTAAAATTTACAAGATGCAAAGAGATGTTAAAGTGTTTCTTTTATGGTGAGAAAAGAGTAGAGTGTTTGTTTTTTACTCAAATAATAATGATTGTGCATCCTTTGTTTTAGGGATATTTTCAAGAGTTAGTGCACGTTTAGTACTTTCAATAGAGGTATGCGTTATTAAATTAGTTTTTGTTTCTTTGGGCAAGGCCGGACTCTTAAAATATAATCATTTGTTGTCTTTATGTGGGAGTCTGGAATTTTAAAAGAATAATTATTTGTTGTCTTTGTCGGGTACCATGACTCTAAGAAAATATAATTATTTTTTTTTATAGGGGTGCCTAGACTGTTTTATCATAGTTATAGATTTGTTTGTTTTTTATTTAATTGGTTTATTGTGTGTGGCTATGGTGCCTAGAAATTGTTCATTTTATAGGAAAAACCCTAAAAAATATTTTCAAAATTTAAATTAGTAAAACTTAAACTAGAACATTTTGAATGTAATTACAACACTGAAATGAGTAATGATTATCATTTAAACTACTAAACTTTTAAACTATAATCATTCCTAAACGAAAATCTCAAAACTTTAAACATAAGCCTTATAAATTCTTGGAGATGAATATATACACTGTTAAAATTGATGTAAATAACTTTTTGAATCTTCTTCGAGAAAACATTAAAAGTGTTTTAAAATTAGAAAAGCTATTTCAAGAAACCAAGCCTAGCTAAGGTGACCTTCTTAGAAAGTGGACAATTGAAGTCATAAATAACGATGGGACATATGCAGTCATTTTCCTTCATTTTTTGACTAAGGATACAATTGAAGTTTTATATTTAACTTAATATGAAAATGAAACCTTTACATATTTCAGATGAAAGTATTTGTCTTTCTTACATAAGCAGTCGATCAACATGCAATTGTAAAAGATACAATACTTAATTGTCGAAACCTCCAAATTAAGGGATGCGTTTTTTAAGCACCATATACATCTCTCTGATTCATGTGTTGCATATATTTTATTCCCTTTATTATCATTTCAACGATATTAATTGGTTCATAAACTTCCATTTTTTTCAGTTATCTATTTCACTAGCCTTAGCATGGAGACAGGACTCAAATTCACGGAAGAGAATCCTACATCAGATTCTTCTAGGATAAATATACCAGTCCAATCTATATCCGTAGTTTTGGATATTCGCAAAAGATGATGATACGAAAAATTGCTATGATAAATTTTCAATCAAGGAAGTCTTTTTTTCTTATATACAAAAAAAAAAAAAAAAAAAAGTTATTGCCTATTAGGGTATATTAACTCCGAATTTTTCACATTAAGTTCATTTATATTTATGTTCACATTTTTCTGGCTATAGCAAGTTTTGAACTTCTAAAGTATAAATGTGGTCACCTGTCGTGATTATTTGTACCATTTATAGCATAAAAGGTTTAGTATTGGGCATTGGAGAAAGTTTAGAAAAGGTGTAATTTGCATTCAACCATTCAATTTCAAGTCGAGTAAGATTTTATTACTTCATTTTCTGTTGGGGTTTTCTTGAAAAAACAGATGACTACCATCACTAAGGAACACCATTCCCTTCAAATTTTTTTTACCTTTCTCTTTTACTCAGCACAATATATATATCTATATATTGTAGCATTTTATCTTTTAAATTCACTCTTAATGATGTTTGAAGATTCATATACATACCACTTTTTCATAACAAAAAAATAAAAAATAAAAAGAATTCATTCCCTTGAATTTTCCAAACAAATAAATAGACACGCCAATATGTATGTTAAAGTTTTCTAGTTCTTTTAGATTATCGAGTCCTATTCTATAAATAGATATTGATCCATATAGAATTATATGTTTTCAGAGATCATGAAGAATATATCATAAGTAGAAGAAATGGCAGAACTACTTCGCCTTATATATTAGGTGTTATTAATGTCGAGAAGGAACTCTCTCCTTTACAAGTTCCAGCTACGAATGTCGCTGAAACTAGAGGTACATATGTCACATGTATATATTTGTCTATATTACTGTTTACTTTTATTTATCATTTTTTTTTTTACAAAAATTACTATAAATGCCCATCATTAATTTACTTTTTTTTCAAATTACTCATAAACTTTATTTTTGCTTCTTATACTTATCAACGATTTTTTGAATAACTGATTTTGATAAATTATGTGGTTTATGTCGGAATTCGGCTAAAATCATCATACTCAAGCCTTGTATTCATCAGAACAAATACATAAGTGAAAATCATATTCATAGGTGGAAAAATAAGTTTGTCCTAGTACGCTTGTGAATTGGGTATAATTAAATTGATTAGAGTTTACTAAATATGACATAATTAGTCAAAATAAGATGATCGAAAATTGTTCATGAATATAAGGAATTTAATAAAATTTAATCAGAAATTTGGAAAAAACATACATTATTTATGAATATTAAGTGATTTGCTTATTTTTCGCCCTGGAATCATTTCTCAAATTATATCATGCTTGATCTTTCCATCAATGTTTTAGAGGTGATGTTAATTCTGAAAGAGAAGTGAAAAAACAAAAGAAAACTAAATTTGCTTCTATAGTTCCTGAAAATATGAAGCTGGTATACTTGAGGCAGAGTTTCGTTGAGGAGCTGCTAAAGACGGAATCTTATGAAACGAAACTAATAGGATCTTTTGTTCGAGTTCCATTGCCTTTGGATGATCGTAGGAGAATGCACTACCAGCTTGTGCAAGTTACTGGTATATATCCCAAATTTGTGACTCAAAACTTTACTTTCCATCAATTTTGAATACAACTTCAAATTGCACGACAATTTGAAATTATATTTAATGTTATGTATTTTCTTTTTGATTTTTTGAGGAAAATGCAAACATGTTGACAAATGGTCAATTAATTATATAAATTTGGTTTTCATTGACCTCTCCAATAGAAAATTGTAAAGGCTCTACATCTTATGTACCTGAAAAATAAACTAGACTTTGTAGAAAATATAAGGGAAAAAGGTTATAAATGCCCTCTAACTATTCGCGCACAGCTGAAAATGCCCCTAAACTTTACTTTTCACTAATTTTACCCTCTAACTATTTTCAGACGTCTAAAAGTACCCTTTTGGTGGGTTTAGTGGTGGTTTTCTGCTAATTTTGTGGTGGTTTCCAGTAATATTCCACCGAAAACCACCGCAAAATTTGTCGGAAGGGTACTTTTAGAGGCTAAAAAGTAGTTGAAAGGCAAAATTAGTGAAAACTAAAGTTAGAGGCATTTTCAATAGTGCATAAATAGTTGGAGGACATTATAACCTTTTTCCCAAAATAAAATAAAATAATTTTCTTAAAAGTTTTGTGCATGAGTATGTGTGTTTGAATGGGTCTGTATCATATGACCAATATATAAAATTCAATTTATCGAGATATAGGTGTGGTTCTCTATTGCTTAAAATAAGCAGTGTTTAACCTATTTTAAGTTATTAACTATTTTTGTACCGTTCTCGATTATTTATTATTTCTCTTTTAATTTTTTTAGAAAAACTATTTTGAGAAGGTATGCTAAGGGAGCTTTTGAAACAATACTATTAAAATTTAAAAATATTATATTAATTTTTAAACAACTTTTTCAAAATCACTTATTTTTCATCTGCATAAAAGAAAAAAAGCCCGAGTACTAAAGAACATGTCTATAAAAAGTTGTTAGATTTATTATTCGTAATTAGTTATTACAAATAGTTATAAACAATGAGCATAGCTTTTAAAGATTTTTGTCCTATTATTGAAACTAATACCATTGTTATGCTTGTTACCTCTCAATTATTAAACATGATAAAATATAATAAGATTGTGTGAAGTAACTCATTTTCTTTCTTAGTTCATTTTGCTTACTAAAATTCTTGATAAATTATCTATAGAGCTCTTCTATCAATACCTTGCCTTTTTCAAAAGTTCAAAGTAATTTTTTTGTTCATATGGTTGTATGTTACTCTTAGGTGTAATAAATGAAGTTGGAAGTATTAAGCTTCAGTTATTAGGTATGGCAAGGGAAGTTTCTATCGATTTACTACATGAGAGAAACTTTACAGAGGTAAACTTATAATCAGTTATACTTTGAATAGCTTTACATTGCCCTATCAAATTATTTTATATTCCGCATGTTATGAAAAATTATACCTATATTTAAATCTAGGCTTTTGTTATTATTTTCCAACTGATTCACCTCCTCAACTCTATATACAACTATTAAAGCATGATTTGTATGGCGAAAACCATTATAACAAGTAATATAATTTGTACAAAATTAATACCGTGCATCTCCTAAATGTAAGATTCAGTATGTGACTCATAATTTCGATATGTGCCTACACATTTATTAGCTAAACATGCCTGTGATATCTTCAATGTTCTTGTTTGGATGGAAGAGGTACTGGATCGACTTTGTAATCTCGGCCTACATAGTGGATCAATTTTCCATTTAATGAAGCTTATTTTTTTCCTTTAAAAGAAGAATTTCTTCGATTATGCCATTTCTTGATAGTTACATATTTGTGTATTTCCCAATCCGCAAGCTTTGGAATTTCTTCCTTGGGATGATCAATAGAACAATTTATTAATGCAAATTCATACATGTTTATTTATGAAAAAAATGCGAATAATTTGCAAAAGTGAGTATTTTTTCCTACTCCTTTCATGGCTAAAAGGAGGGCCCAACTAATGAGTTGTTTTATCCATATTTCTTGACAATTGTGATACCCTTATTCCACATAGGGTATAAGTGTAATGCGTGTGAATTGTATATAAGTACGTGGTACATATCCATATTCACTTTGAAATATTTATTTTGGTTTTGCAAAAATGGTCGATAATTTGTGAGCCATGAAAATTGTTAGACCTATGAGCCACGTTCTCAGTCCTACCGTGAAAAGTGACAAACATAAAAATTTATTTATTTTTATTTTTTTTTTTTTTAAAAAAATAATTTCAATTTTTGTGTTTTGACTTAAACCTAACCTAGTAGTTTTACATTCAATGCAGGAAGAATGTGAGGCTTTAAGGTTGAAAATGAACTCTGGACTAATCAAGAAGCCCACTTTGGTAACTAGTCACCTTTGGAAAGCATTCCTTTCATTATTCATTTATTTGAATTCAACAACTATCTTTTATTTTTATTTGTGGAATGCCCTCCATAAATCTATTTTCTCTCTTTTGTTGTGATATATCTGCTGGTAGAATATAATTCCTTTAATTTTAGATCAAAATCATGGTTGTAAAGTAATTTTTACCCGTGGAGTGACAAGTCTCAAGTACTTAATACTTCACATAAAACTTTAACCCATCCGTCTTTTTGTTTTGTTGATAACCATACTATATGTTTATATTTCGTTTTTTCTTCTCTCACAAACACTGACATAGCTTTGTAATTTACAGGAGGAGTTTGAAGAGAAGGCTAAAATTTTACATAATGATATGACGAATCTTGTATGACCATCCTACACAATTTTTCTTTCATTTTGTTTATAATTTCTTATCCTTATATGACCAATTGGATTGTTAATCTTTTGAAGTCCATAAAGCAAAAAGTTTATTTTAAATATCTAAACAATGATATATTTTTCTATTGGTTATGGAAGGTCTTTTGCTGGAAAACAATTAGGATGGAGAAATATACTAACACTTAGAAATGTGGTTGTATATATGTATGACTTTTCAGAACTTTGCTAAGGAGATGAGAAGAATTGAATGGGAAATTGGTCAGGCAAATGAAAAGGGACACAGATACAGATATCCTTTTATCTTTTTCTCAGTTGAAATATCATCTCAAAGTATCTCTAGAAGGTTTCATTTTAATTTGATCATCTCTCAAATAAAGGGTTTTATCATTTCTAATGATACTAGAGAGGCTTATTTGAATGTGTTTTGTGACCTTAACCTACTAGGATTTTCACATTATCTGAATTGTTAGATTTAAGGAAAGAGCGAGAAGTCCAACCATATCTACCTGGATTACTGAACAAGCTTCCAAATGTCATTCCAGAATAATCAGAGCCCTCTAGTGACTTGAACGGTAACAAAAATATTTCTTTTTGTAATGTGTTTTTTGTTTGTATTTACAAATACGTGACTTGCATATTCTCCGTGAACAAGAAAAGTGTTTCATACAATTTTGCAAAAATAACGAGGATTGAATTTATATTAACAACATTTTCTTCTTGAGTTTGGTCTAAATTTTAATTACATTTCTCTAATTTATATAAATTATATATGCTTGCTTACTAGTATTACTATAATATACTTCTTAAAATATTTTTTTTGGGTCTAATTTTGTAATGAAATATATTGTGTCTTAATATATGTTACTAAATAAAATTAGACTTGTAAAATGAAATGTTTGGAATTGTTTACCATCGAATTATTGTTTCTCAAATGTAAGGATATTTTTGTAATTTATATAAAATAGATGAATTTACCGTTTGTTCCTTATGTTGGATCTCTCTAATTTACCTTTTTCTTAAGTAAATCTCATTTAATGAATTTTACTTCCTAAATTTCGCTCATCTTGACTAATGTATCCTGTTTATGATATGAATAAGGTGATGTAGAGAAAGTGAATGAAGCATTTCCGGGCCATTAGAAGAATAAATCAGCAATTAAGTCCAAGAAACTGAGGAAATGACTTTTGGTTTTCTCAAGATATTGAGAAAAGTGATTTTTAGTCTTTTTCTTGTGTTCTAGTGTTTTCTTGGTGACTTTTAGTCTTTCTATGTATTATGATGTTCTCAAGACTTTGGTTTTACAAAAGATTTATGAGGGTAGTTTTTGGTTTCCTAAACATGGATAATGAAAGGTTTTATTAGCATTATAACTACTAGTTCAGCCTTTTAGTTGAAGGCAGGAAAATTATTATCAATATATTCTCTACTTTGGAGTTTTCTGATATTGAAAATTCATGTTCTTGTTAAGTTCAATGGTTGATTGTTCTTGTGAAAATTTTATACGCCACTCGCTGCGTCAGGTGATATCAGAGCGGTTACAATTCATACTACAATGACCAGTATAGGAAGCGGTCTTGTCCAGAATGTTGTTCAGGATGTGAAAGCCTTGAGAACTTGCGTGGAGGCTCAAGAGGCAAATACAGAACCCTGGAACAGAATCTTGATCAAAGATTCTAACGTATTGAACAAGGCTTTGATAATTTCATTGATATATTTGATTCCATGGGACTTGATGCCAATAGAAACCGAAATGGTGATAGGTTGCGACCAAGGGGAGGAGATGCTCAAGGAGAACTTGTAAACTTATCTAGTGCTGTAATTAACCAACGCAGGCTATAGCCTATGAGGTCATATGACGATGAAGATTTGTTGTTGACTGAGGATCAGAACAGATCAGCTAGACAAGGTAGAGGTGGTGGGAATGGTAGATTTAATAATTATGATTTTACTTATGGTGATAGTGGTGATTTCAAATTGAAGGTAGATATTCCTAGTTTTAATGGGAATTTAAACATTGTGAATTTTATTGATTGGATTGGGGAGATTGAACGGTTCTTTGAATATATAGAGATTCCACATGAAAACAGGGTGAAATTGGCAGCATGCAAATTGAACGAGAGAACTTTTGTAGGGTGGGAGAGGTTGCAGAGTAGGCGGCTAAAGAAGGGAAACAATATGTTCGAACTTGGTACAGAATAAAACAACTATTGCAGAAGGATTTTCTACCACCTGATTATGAACAAATTCTGTTCTAGCAGTACTATAGATGTCACCAAGGTCAGAAAAGTATTGCAGAATTTATGAGGCTCGCTGAACGGAATGATTTGCGTGAAGGTAAAGGGCAGCAGGTAGTGTGATATTTAGATGGATTGAAATCTCAACTTAGAGACAAAATCGGGGTTCAGATTCTGCAAAATCTTAATGAAGCTAAGAACATGGCTCTTAGAATTGACGATTCAAGAGAAGATTGGTGACAAATATGATTCAAACAGACATAATTTTGGGAATGACACTTTCCAAAAGAGCCTCACAGACAAATAAATCAGTCCAGGAATTTCGGGGTTGAACTGAATGGAGAGATGACAAAGGGGCTGGAAAGAAACCTATTGAAGCTAAAGAAGACCACAAAAGAATCAATTTGTATATGCAAAGCCTACTCTTGGGAAGTGTTATAGATGTAATTAGCCTGGTCACTAGCCAAACAAATGTTCAAATAGAAAGCCAGTCAATGTGATAGAGAAGGATGATGAGGAACTATGTGAACTTGATTGGGACATTGATGTGTATGAGGAATACAAAGAGGGATAAGATGGAGTTATGTAATCCGGAAGTTAATGCTAGCACCTAAGCATGAGGAAAGCACTCGAAGGCATCAGTTGTTCCATACCAGATATTAATAGTTCTGCATTTGATTTGATCATTGATAGTGGCTGTTGTGAGAATATCATTGGTCGAGAGGCTGTGGAGGCATTTCATTTACCTGTGGAAAAGTATCCTAATCCATACTCAATTGGATGGATCAAGGCAGCAGAGAAGATTTCGGTTAAAGAGCGTTGCATGCTACCTTTCTCTATTGGTAAATATCGTGATGAGGTTTATTGTGATATTGTACATATGGACTTCTTCCATGGCAGTTAGATGTGAATTCTCAACATACCAAAAGAGATAACATCTACAGATTGAAGAAAGCGGGGGTGAAGTTTACATTAGTTTCTCTAAAGGAAAGTAACCGTCCTAAAAATGCTAAAATAGAGAGACGGTCTTTCTTTACTATTACACTATGTTCAAAAAATTTAGATTTATTTTTAAACTCTTATATTAGCATGGAATCTTCAAAAAGTTTTCTCGATTTATTTTTATTTTTAAACTCTTATGGTTTTTTGAAGTGTGTTTGATGGGATTTAAGCTCTTAAACTTCTAGTTAGACCAAATGCCTTAATGATCTAGGGCAAAGAAAGAAGAACAACATTTCATTATTATTATTATTATTTTTTAATAATAGGAGACTACTTCATTTGAGTACATGAGAGAAACTTCCCTTAGCCATCTCTTGTAATACTTATCAAGGGAGTTTTTCACCCTTGTGGCGTCTAAATCTAGAGTTAATTTTAACGGATTCTAATGGATAATTTTCATCTTCAGAACTCATTTTAGGGATCATAATTTCTTAATTATTCTATGGTTTTTATTTGGTTTGATGCATAAAACTCTTTCGAAGTATTGCTATACGGTTCGACACTAAGTCAATTAAATGGCTCAATTGGGATAAACGTGTGATTCAACTGAAAGTAATTAAACCAAAAGGACTAATCATTATACCTTGCACTCAAGTACACTTTCCAATTTGGGTTAACTACATTTTCCTCTTGAAGTTTGTCTAAATTTTAATTACATTTCTCTATTTTATATAAATTACATAGGCTTATTTACAAGTATTACTATAATTCACATTTGAATTAGTTTTGAAAAGAATGAATGTTGTGTCGGATTATTGGGAACATGATTTTCTTTAATTCTTACCTCGCTACTTCTATACTATATTGGATTATGTCTATTTATTTCTACAAATTAGCTCTTGAAGCTACATCCAAACATGATGTCTTGTCACTTCTTATTTTGGATCTTGTGAATTTACCTTTTTTCTTAAGTAAATCTCCTTTAATGAATTTTAATTTCTAAATTATCCTTTAATGCTCGTCTTGACTAATGATATGTTAATTTTTACCCTCTTTAAATTATTGTTTTCATCAGTTTTTTTAGTTTAATTGCTTATAAAATGGACTAAGTGAACCTCTTTTCTTCTCTTATTGTTATAGGTACCTTTGGAATAAAGATAAGTTGAAAAAAAGTACAAAACGAAGGCCTTTGGAGTAAAAATGAAGCAAAAGAAGGAAAAGAAATAAAAAGCTTCTCAAAAATAGGGTCTATAGCCAAGCAATGCATATTCTAATGGATTTTTTTACCTCTTTAATGACCTTAATTGGAGAATTATCCTTATTTAAGATTTTAGAGGACTTCATTAGGTTTCCGAAAAGCTAAAGTTTGTTTCAATCGGAGTTCATTTGGTCATCCAAAGTATTATGCAAAGATTCACTTTCTCACATGACATTCCAGTTTGACACCATTTAGTAAAACGATCATAACTAGAGATATACAGCTTCAATCAATATGATTCAAGAAGTTTTAGAAAGCTAAGGGATTTATATACAAATCATATAAGACTCCAAAACCTAAATCATCCATAAAAGGGCTAAAAAAGACTCAAGAAACATAACATACTTACTTGATCTTAAAAACAGAAAAAATAAAGAAACTTTTGAGCAAAAGCTTTCCAGATCCAGAAAGCTAGCTTTCCTAATCGGGAAATTCACCAGAAGGGTTAAAATGCAATTTTTTATAATTTTCCTGTTAGGCTCTCATTCTTTTCCCTTTTGTAATTTGATTCCAAATCTTTTTAGGAAAGGATTAATGCGATTTTAGTAGTAAAACTCTCTATTTAAACTCTTCAATAGCTAGATTATTAGGTAGGTAGAGTTTTAGATTCAGTTCTATAATTTGAAGACCCGAATTTCGGGAGTTCTTCAGGAGACTAGAGAGACGAGGTCGGACGTTCACTGGAATCACGAATCTTCAAGACTTCCCCTTAAGCTCCCCTAAATTCTTTCTATTTCATAAATTTGTCTGTGAGTTTATGTTTTAGATTTATGTTTAGCGACTAATTCGTTTTTTGTGTTTAAATATGGACGAAACATATAATACTTTGTTAATGTTTTATATGAATTTATTATTTTGATTATTTAATTCTTGTTTGGTTGTTATTCATTGTTGCGTTTATTTATCGATTTTTTGGAGATTGGTAATTTCACAAGGTTAATTGGACTTTGACAAAGAAGGTTAACCTAGGGTTTGATTGAATAATAGGAATTTGTAATTGAGTATGAATACTAGCTATTTACGGTTCTTAGATCACTGACATCACTATAATGCATAATTCATTTATAATCGGGTAAGGATGAGAAAGAATTCTTCTCCAAACGATTAAGTTGAATAGGAGGGTACTAGGAAATAGGGATTATCCAACATTTGAGTAAGATCCAACCAGCAATTTTTAATAATTAATTACAACGGTTTCTAAATAAAATTAATCTAAGGTTCTAGAGGGAGTCTACCATTTAAACATTCTTTCCCAAACTTAAGCTTTAAAACTTGTTAATTGCTTTCTTAGTTTAATAGTCTTTTAATTGTTTTTTTATTTATAAAAATATTTTCAACTATTTTATTTAATTAAATAGTAGAAACATAGTCAGTACTAGTGCTTGCCTATCCTGAGAGACAATTCGGAGACTTTTTTTGACTTATTACACCAATAGGTGCACTTGCCTAAAAGTAGAATTTTTTTTAGGATTATATACCACATATCAAGTTTTTTGGCGCCGTTGTTGGTAACGATAACATTCGGAATGCTATTTATTTATTGCTTTAATAGCTTTTCCTGTTTCTTTATTTTTTAATTTTTAATTTTTTGTACATTTATTATATAATTTGTTGTTTCTTTAATACATCTTATTTTGTTTTATAGTTTGACCTTAAAAATTTTTTTATATGTTATTATTTTTTGTATAATTTGTTGTTTCTTTAATACATCTTATTTCGCTTTATAGTTTGACCTTAAACTTTTTTATTTGTTATTATTTTTTATAATTGTTTTTTACCTTTGTTGTATAATTTGTTCTTTCTTTAAGACATCTTATTTCGTTTTATAGTTTGACCTTAGGTTTTTTTTTAAAAAAATTGTATCTGTTATTATTATTTTTTCATAGGACCAATATATATATATATATATATGAATCTTATGTATCAAGATATCATAAAGTTGTAATTCAGATTCCTTATTCATATTGCTAAAAAAGATTTATTATTTATAATGGTATTACAAGTAGAAACAATGACACATGACTTTTAAATTTTGATGTCCTTTTTTGTCAAAGTTTGATGTCCTTATTACCCTTATTACCCTTGTTACTTCTCAATTAAACATGACTATATGTTCATGCTTAGTATGATTTTAATTTATAGTAATTAGTAAGTTTTTATTTTTCTTTTCTTATAGGAGCGAATATTTTGAAAACATCTATTTTCTATAATATTTTTCAATTATGTTAGTTTGAAACCTTTTAAAAAGTATTTTCCTTTCTATCATAAGTAGTCGCCTAATATACAATTACCAAAGATGCAGTACTTAATTATCAAAACTTTTAACTAAGGGATACTTTTTTTCTAAATAATATACACATTTCTCCAACTCATGCATAGCGTTTGATTTACTTCATTCTTTTTCATTTCAATGATGTTAATTGGTTATTTATAAACTTCCATCTCTTCCCCGTATCTATTTCACTCTTGACAGTGAGGCAGGAGTCAAATCTGTTGAAGACAATCTTGCTCCAAATTCTTCTAGATCGTATATTTTTTTCTAGAACTTCTAGATCGTATATAGCAATCAAATCTATATACATATATTTACCAATTTGTGGAACTATTAAAGAAAATCTTGTTAGATCTTTGGACTTAATTCATGTGCACACGTATTTTATATAGCATTTGGACATGTAGACGTACATGTATTGCTTAATTTAATTATGTGTTTGTTATTATATATATTTTGAGACCCAATTAAGGTAATCTATATTTATATAGGTGGGTCTGTCATCTTAATAAAAGTGTGGGGTCTTTTTATAAATGTGTAGAAACCTAAGGGTTGTATTGCAAAACTATGATGGGCTGTTTAGCAAATACATCTATATATTAGGATTATGGTCCCTGATTGCACGTATGCTTAGATCATTAGCCACCTCTAAAAGTCCCCATTTCTTTGAGAAAATCAGGCGGCGTACGTAACAATCAGAAGATTCAAATCCAGTCTTCAAATCAATCAATTGCCATGAATCAAGGTACACGTTTCGATTTGTTATTCTAAATAATCTATTGAGTAAGGTTAATTCTTGGGTTTTATTTATTTAATTCCATCAAATACTACAGTAAGTTCTTCTCAAACTTATATACTAATCAAATCTATTTACATATATTTGCCAATTTATAAAAGGTTGAATGATACGAATAATTGTTATGATAATTTTAAATTTAGGAAGCCTTTCCTTTCTTTTTCTTATATAGTTAAAAAATTAAATACATATTAGCGCCTAGAATTTCATATTCTACAGACTTGCGCACCTTGTTACACAGGATACACAACATCTTGTGCATCACGCAGGAAAAAATTAAGTTCAGTAATTTTGTACACCTTCTTGCATATATTGTTCAACATCCCGCATAAATTTCATATTTGAACTTCTTCACTCTTTTCAATCCTTTAAAGCCGCAAAATCCACAAAATCTTGTAAAACTTAATTGCAATGGTTTTTGAAGATGGCGAATTAGAAAGCATAACCATAGAATATTTTTGCTACCTTGATGACTACAATTCTCGAGTTTCATTGGTGCCTAATATGCATGGCAAATTCCATAATATTTTCACAAGTTTTATTAGTACTTAAATACACATGGTTTCTCTTGTAACCATAGAATTGTTTATTTAGGACAATATACTTTCTCATAAGATATAATCAAATAAATATGCAAAGATTTTATACCTTTAATAGTTATGAATTTATTTACTTGAATGAATTGTATTCTCTTTCTAATTCAAAAGTAGGAGGAATGATAATTCATATTCTCTTTTCTATATAAAACTCTAATACGTCCTGGTTTATCCTACTTGCGGAAGTTCTCTATCTACCCGTTACGATCTTTGATGATATCCACTGTCTTTGGTAAGAGCTTTTTTTTTTAAGGAAATATGTATGATGTCACAATTTGTATGAATTTTTATGTTCTCTTTCTTTAGAGACTTTATATAAATAATACTCTATTTTTTTTATTTGTCATGTTTGGGACATCATATAGATTAAGGAAATATGGAATTAGAGAAACTCATTTTGCTTATAGACTAAACTAACCTTAATATCAATCCCTCACCTAATTCATTGACATTGAAAAATTTTCAAAATTTAATTTGAAATTTGTGTGGAATGATGAATGATGGGTGGAATGGATTATTGGTAAGGAGTGATTACACTTTTTCATGGCACACGAATTAAGGGAGAGGCTGACATGTTGAAAGGGTATAATAGGAATATTTTGGTTAAAATTGTATTGTTTTCAACACTGTAACAATTAAAAAAATACTAAAATTTCCATTATGTAACAAAAAAATTGAGGGGGCACTTTTCTTCAGGGTTTTCTTTCTTTCTGTATTAATTTTAATTTCTTATGGAGGATCCCAGAATAAAAATGATGTCAAGAAAGATGAGATATGGTGCCCGTATGTGAAATACAGAAATAGAAAGCTGACGATCGTGGATGATTTGAAGTTGAATCTTTTTCGGGGTGATTTTATTCCTTACTATCATAATTTGATATGTCATTGAGAAGCATTTTTCTAAGAATAAATGTGGGAATGAATTTGAGTAACGTGAGGGAAACAAGATCGGGTAAAATTGCAGAAAGCAGCATGATCCGTGAGATTATATTTAATATTGTTTGACCAAGCTTTGGACTTGATTTTGTCAACTATACTTTTGAAGAAACATCTAATCTATAGGCACAACAGTATTATGATATGTAAAAAGCAGTAGATGTACTATTATATGAAGGGTGTAGAAAGAATTTAAAGTTATTCGCGATTGTGGAATTGTTGAGTATTAGGTGACATATCGAGTCATTTTGAGCAATTTACGAAGACCGATATTTCAGACCTAAATTTTGTAAAAAAACTTTGATATTAGCACATGAATTTGGGACATTGATGGGAATGTGAAACTTTGTTCGTTGTATTTATACAACATGAAAAATATTTATAAACGTTTTAAGGAATTTTATGACGAAATTTTTTTCGGACTAAATTTTGTAAAAAACGTGATGATGCACACGAATTCTGTCCTTAATGGAAATGTGAAACTCTGTCTTGTGTATTTATTCAACATAAAAAACATACCGAGTCATTTTGAGCAATTTTACGAAGACCGATTTTTCGGATCTAAATTTTGTAATAAAATGGTAATATTAGCACTCGAATTCGGGCATAAATGGAAATGTGAAACTTTATCTAGTACATTTGTACAACATGAAAAACATTTAGAAACGTTTTAGAAATATTTTGTAGAGAAGTATTTTTAGGACATAAATTTTATAAAAAACATGATGATTAACACGCGAATTCGGGCGTTAATGGAAATATGAAACTTTATCTCATGTATTTTTACATCATAAAAAACATACCAAGTTATTTTAAGCAATTTTACGAAAACTGATTTTTCGGACCTAACTTTTGTAATAAAACGTTGATAATTAGCACACGAATTTGGGCATTAATGGGAATGTGAAACTTTTTCTCGTGAATTTATACAACATGAAAAACATTTAGAAACGTTTTAGGCAATTTTGTGGAGAAATTTTTCTCGGACCTAAATTTTGTAAAAAACGTGATGATTAACACACGAATTCGGGCCTTAATGGGAATGTGAAACTTTGTCTTGTATATTTATACAACATAAAAAACACACCGAATTATTTTAAAAAATTTTACGGAGACATATTTTTCGTACCTAAATTTTGTAAAAAAATGTTGATATTAGCCCACAAATTTAGGCAATAATGGGATTTTTAAACTTTGTCTGATTTATTTATACAATTTGAAAAACATTTAGGAACATTTTAAACAATTATTGGAAGAACTTTTTGGAACTAATTACATTTTGATGAACTGTGATGAGTTAGAGCCATATATCGAGTAAGTATATAATGACATTTTTGTGTATTGTTAAACTTTTTCTGATGTATTTATACAACATGAAAAATATTTAGAAACCTGATAGGCAGTTTTGTGGAAAAAAATTTTTCGGACCTAAATTTTTTAAAAAAGTGATGATTTAGCACACGAATTCGGGCCTTAATGGGAATGTGAAATTTTTTCTTGTGTATTTATACAACATAAAAAACATAACGAATCATTTTAAGCAATTTTAGGGAGTTCTATTTTTCAGACCCAAATTTTGTAAAAAAACGTTGATGTTAACCTACAAATTCGGGCATTAGTAGCATTGTTGAACTTTGTTTGGTGTATTTATATAACATGAAAAATATTTAGAAACATTTTAAATAATTTTTCGGAGAACTTTTTTTCGGATCTAAATTTTGTAAAAAAACATGATGATTAACATACGAAACCGGTCCTTAATGGGAATGTGAAACTTTGCCTTGTGTATTTATTCAAAATAAAAAATATACCAAGTCATTTTGAGCAATTTTTTGGTGACCTATTTTTCGGACCTAAATTTTGTAATAAAATGTTGATATAAGTACACAAATTCGGGCATTAATGGGAATGTGAAACTTTGTCAAATGTATTTATATAACATGAAAACATTTAGAAACGTTTTAGGCAATTTTGTGTAGATATTTTTATCCGACCAAAATTTATAAAAAAGTTTATTATTAGCACACAAATTCTAGTCTTAATGGGAATGTGAAACTTTGTCTTGTGTATTTATACAACATAAATAACATACTGAAACATCTTGAGCAATTTTAGGTAGACCTATTTTTCGGACCTAAATTTTGTAAAAAACGTTGATACTAGCCCACGAATTCAATGACTTCGATGCAGCAGAGTCTGCCCGTTTACGCACTCAGTCTCAGCATGCTACTATTGGAGGCCGCCCATTCCTTGGTGGTTATGAGGGGCGTAGAGCTGCCTTCAGTCGTAGGGTCTTTAATGAGATGATGGAGCAAGAGTGGAGAGAAGAGTGGGAGAAAAGGATTAGCTACTCGCATCACATCATCTGTGAGTGGGCAATCGAGAATTTCTGTAGTATGGGACTTGATCTTTCACAAATGCCACCTCTCGAGTCGCCTCCTAAATGGCGGATGCTTGATTGCGATATCTGTAAGATGAGTGGTCACGGTAGTCACAATGGCGAGAATGAAGGTGCCAACGATGATAAATCCCTCCTTCTAGTTAGCATTGCGATGCTTTTTATTACATACTTTATATATTTTGAACATTTGATGTATATATATATATATATTTGTTTGTCTATTATATTATAGTAAATGACGAATCTTTAGGACTTTTATGTATATACTTTGCTTTTAATGTTTGATGGTTCATTATGAAATATTTCTTTATTGTCCAGTTGATTTTTGCTGGTCCATTCAGGTGATTTAATCTAAAAATAAATAATTTATTAAAAAATAATATATGTGACTAAATGGCGACAGAATATCTGTCGCACTTCTTGCGACGAATTTGTCGTCGCAATGTATCATTTGTGATGGAATTTATCGTCACCATTTAACAGTTTTTTAGTGTATATATATAATATTCTTTCCATGTCAAAATTGATGTATGGAATTAATATTTTTCTTTACCGAACCAAACTTTCGCAATTTTGTTCAAAGAGCAGGGAAAGTAAAAATATATATATATATATATTCTTTTCCATGTTAATATTTATATGTTGAATTATTTATTCTGTAATTGCAATGACTGACACGTTGTATTTACCAAACCAAGTTTTGGCAATTTTGTTAAAGTATGTCATAGAGCAGGGATATATTGGAAAGATGAGGTTGGGATCTTGGATAACTTCTGGTGTAATATTCTTTTTATAAAAGTTAAAATCTAAAAAAAAATATATAAATCTTTGGAAAAAAATACTATATAAAAATATATATTATATAAGATGTTACAAACGATTTTGAGTGAAAAACTTGTAGATTCATAAATAATTCCCCCTCCTACTTTTACCTCGGTAAATAATATTTTGTATGGAGAAAAAAAATACTATGATATAGATATACATATAATCTAGATCATGATACTGATTTTCTAAAAGAAATAGTCATACGTTTTAGGTATGTGATAGTATTCATACTTACGCTTTACTAGTTGATGTCTCTATTTTATTCTAAAAATATTTTAAAATAATCATAAATATTTAAGTTTATAATTTATATATCATACAAATTCATTAGTGATCCCATGTGAAATATTGGAGTATGACATGCATGAAAGTGATTCTGATTTCATGAAAAAGAGGGGAAAACATTGACAAAATGATCATATATTCACATTGACAATTTCAGACTATAAATACTGCCCAAAGTTTCTCAATCTTGCACCAAAACATCTTCACCTCTCTCAGCTATATATATATATATCCTCATCTTTTAGCTCCTTTTTAAGTTACTTTTTGATCATATCAATATGGGTGTTATAGCTGTTGATACGGAGAGGAAGTCCTCACTACCACCAGCTAAGTTGTTCAAGGCCTTCTTCGTTGATTCTGATTGCAAAATTCTCAAAGCATTGCCTAATGCCATTATCAAGAACGTTGAGATCCTCCAGGGAAATGGTGGAGCTGGAACTATCAAGTCGGTCCACTTCAATGAAGGTTAATTAGTTTTTAAGTTTTTTCTTCCATTGAAATTATATATATATATATAAAAGAGGTCAAGCAATATTATCTAATACGCTAATACACTATCGTAAATTCTAATAAATTTGATCACTTAATAAGGAGAGGAGATTCTCATAGGTAACATGACATTATTCTAATAAGAACTTTTACTCTAAAATTGTTTATTTTTGTCTTAACTTTGTTCTAAAGTTATTTAAAAAAAAAAATAGTTTTAACCATTTGTTTCTCAACTTGGATCGTTTGTAGCATTTTATGTACTCTTTTTTTATTACTTTCTAATTTAGAATATTTTATTAATAAAACTTATTAAATAAAAGATAAACTTTAAGGAAAAAAGATAAATACTAATAGAAAAATATATTAAAAACAAATAATACAGAAAGTGATACCCAAAATAATACAGATGATGTGAATATTTTTCTCTGAGTATTTATTTGGGGGTAGAATTTGATTAGTTATTGCATGTGTCAATCTCTATATGTTTGCCTAAGCCATCGATACATGTATCTCCCATTTTCATAAATTAAAGGAATATTTATGATGGAAAAGATGAAAAATGAAAATTTTTTTGCATGTCAATTTAATCCATACAATAGTGACTTTTGCAAGAATTTGCCAACTTTGTTTTTTTTTTTTACGTCACCAATATTTAAAAAAGAAAACAATAGTTTTAAGACCAAACTTACCGAAATTGTGTTCAAACCAACCCTACAGACTAATTTAATCTAAACTCCTTTATACGTTGCTAAAAAAAAGGTTCAGTATCAGACCAAATCGAGTTTCTGATTCAGTGGAATCCGAATCAAAGGCAAAGATTTCATGTTGCAGTGAGGGCCACGGACTCCTACAAAGAATTATTTTCAATATATTTATACACTTTTAAATACTAAATTTGACTTTTCAAAAATTTATGTTGAAATATGCGTATAGATTTCCCAGTAAAGAACATAAAGCACCGAGTGGAGGAATTGGACGAGGATAACATGATTTACAAATACAGTATCGTGGATGGAGAAACTTTGATGCCCGGTATTGAATCAGCATCTTACGTCATCAAGATCGAACCATCTGGCACTGGATCTGTTTGCAAGCAACACACCACATTCTACACTAAGGCTGATTCCAATATTAACGAAGAGGAAATCAAGGCTAGTAATGAAGAAGTTGCTAAAATGTTCCACTTCAAAGATATTGAAGCTTACGTCCTGGCCAACCCAAATTACTAAATAATAATTAAATCTGATTTCTACATCAGATAAATATATTGTATTTCTATTTCAAAGTGTGTGTTTGTTTTTTGGCTATGTTTCTGGTTTTCTTTTGCAGAATAAAATTCCACTGGATTCTTTATCAGTGGTGAGAATTATGTAATAATATTACCCAAAAAAAGGAAAGAATTATGGAATAACTACAACCAGTACTTGTTTATTTGTTTTTTCTTTGTCTGAATTTTTGATCAAATTGAAAATTATTAAAGTCAACAAGAATGGCCTGAGCTACATCATGAGAGACGGTTATAAGCCAATTTAAAGAAACGTTTGAGTCAAGAGGAATCCTAACTAAAAGATAGGAACATTTCATACTCTTTTTGTATGAGAAAAATTAGTAGATCTCCTATCAATTTGAGTTAGAAAACTAGCAGCTTGTGCCCTAAGCTAAGAAAAGTCAATAAAATTGCCATCAAAATTCCGAACAACGAATATCCATTAAAAAATGTTAACTTATTCATTAAAAAAAATATCAATGGTGGATTTCGTCTACAACTTTCAGCCAATTTGTTCCCCATGATCATTTCGAACAATGAGCCTCATTCATACAATGGGCTTGCACTAGTTATTTGGGATGCCGGACAGGTCAAAATTGACCTACCCTTGGTGACCCATTTCCTAACTCATTTATTTTCTCCTCCCAACTAAATTAATCACTCTCTCTCTCTCTCTCTCTCTCTCTCTCTCTCTCTCTCTCTCTCTCTCTCTCTCTCTCTCTCTCAGTTATTACTCCCTCCTCTCCCTTGATTTCTTTGTCACATCCCTCTTTGACCAAGGTTTGTCCTTTGGTTAACCTAGGGGACCACTATAAATACTCCTTATACTCCTAACCCTAAATTCAACCAACCTCTTCCTCTCTTCCCTCTATCTTGTGCCACCTTTAGTTTCTTCTTGTGCTAGAAGTTCTTGCTTCTTCTCTTTGCTCTTTACTGTTTCATTTTTGCATCTCCTTGTGAGAAATTGTCGGAATCTTGACTACCTTCTTGGCTTGTCGATTGCTAAAGGAAACTTTGATAGATCATTGAGATTTCTTCGGAGGGTAACCGTTGGGTTCTTGAGGTCCGTTCTCTTAGGAACTTCTGTGCTTCTTATTGATATTTTTCCATATATATTTTACATCAGTTTTGAAGATCTTGTGGCTTATCTGTTATTTTAAATATATTGTATTTCTTTTTCAAAGTGTGTGTTTGTTTTTTTGGTATGTTTCTTGTTTTGTTTTGTAGAATAAAATTCCACTGTATTCTTTATCAGTGGTGAGAATTATGTAATAATATTACAAAAAAAAAAAAAGAATTATGGAATAATTACAACCAGTACTTGTTCATTTGTTTTCTCTTTGTCTGAATTTTTTATCAAAACGAAAATTATTAAAGTCATAAAGAATGGCCTGAGCTACATCTTGAGAGATGTTTATAAACTAGTCTAAAGAAACATTATAGTTAAGAGCAATCCTAACTAAAAGATACAAACATTTTATACTCTTTTTATATGAAAAAAATATAGTAGATCTCCTATCAATCTGAGTTAGAAAACTAGCAGCTAGTGCCCTAAGCTCAGAAAAGTCAATAAAACTGCCATCAAGATTCCGAACAACGAATATCCATTAAAAAATGTTAGCGTATTCATTAAAAAAAATGTTAATGTTGGATTATGTCCACAACTTTAAGCCAATTTGTTCCCAATGATCATTTAGAATAACGGGCCTCATTCATCTATTGGGCTTGGGCTGGTTATTTCGGATGTCGGACAAGTCAAAATTGACCAACCCTTGGTGACCCATTTCTTAACTCATTTATTTTTCTCTTCCCAACTCTCTCTCTCTCTCTCTCTCTCTCTCTCTCTCTCTCTCTCTCTCTCTCTCTCTCTCTCTCTCTCTCTCTCGGTTATCACTCCCTCCTCTCCTCTACCGATTTCTTTGTCACATCCCTCTTTGACCAAGGTTTGTCCTTTGGTTAACCTAGGGGACCACTATAAATACTCCTTATACTCCTAACCATAAATTCAACCAACCTCTTCCTCTCTTCTCTCTATCTTCTGCCGCCTTTAGCTTCTTCTTGTACTAGAAATTCTTACTTCTTCTCTTTGCTCTTTACTGTTTCCTTATGCATCTCCTTTTGAGAAACTTGCCGGAATCTCGACTACCTTCTTGGCTTGTCGATTGCTAAAGAAAACTTTGAGAGATCATTGAGATTTCCTTGGAGGGTAACCTTTGGGTTCTGGAGGTCCGTTATCTGAGGAACTTTTGTTCCTCTTATTGATATTTTTACTTCCTTTTCACCATATATATTTTACATCGAATTTAAAGATCTTCTGGCTTATTTGTTATTTTGTAATCTTTGATTATTATTTGTAATAGATAGGTTATATTAATTTCTTGTCTTCGATTTGGTTGTAATAATTATATGGTGGTTCGTGGTTCATCTCATAACAGTGGAATCAGAGAAAGGTATCATTCGATCTCTTGAGTTCAGATCTGTGAACTTCGGCCTGAACTGTGAGTTCTGCATGAGGGAAATCTACGAAAAATCTTATCTTTATTTACTTTAAATTATTATTATTTTTTTTTTTTGGCCACTTGATTTTGAAAACCAAAACCCGAGCATGGCAAAACCCTTGAAGGGTGGTCCTCATTGTGATATTATGTAATAACTTGTGATTAGTGAATTTGTGAAATCATTTAGTTGAGTCTCAAGGTAGTGGATGTAGCTCTATTAAGAGAGTGAACTACTATAAATATTTTGTCTCTTTTCTTTGTGGCTTTTTTTTTAATCTATGTTTATTGTCTAATCCTTGATCATAAAATAGATTTTGTTTGATTAGGAATTTTATTAAAAAGGAGTTATTAGATTCTTCTTCAAACAAAATCGGAGGTTTTAATTAAAATTGGTCAAAAAGTTCTTAATTATCCGAAAAAATTATTTACCCTCCCTCTAAGGTTTTTCAATTGGTATCAGAGCCGGTTTTCTTTCAAAGGCTTAACATCCTAAAAAGCAAAAGATCTTTATAAAATGGCTAGTATTTCAAACCTACCTTATGTAGAAGGCTCTTCTCCTAATAGACCTCCTCTTTTTAATGGCACTAATTATACATTCTGGAAGTCAAGAATTAGAATTTATATTTGTTTTATTAACTTTGATCTTTGGAGCATTGTATAGAAAGGACCTTTTGTTCCCCAAAAGGATAGAAGAGTCAAGAAGGTTGCAGAATTTGACTCAAGAAAGATGACTCTAAATTTTCAAGCCATGAATATATTAAGTTGTACATTAGATGCAAATGAGTACAATAGAGTGAACGGATGCGATTTGGCTTATGAAATGTGGAAATTACTTGAAGTAACTCATGAAGGCACAAATCAAGTTAAGAGATCAAACTTGGCTATATTGGTGAGAAATTATAGCTATTCATGATGAAGAAAAATGAAAACTTTAGTTGATTCACAAACATCACAAATGGGCAAAAGGCATATGGGAAGGAATACAGAAGAGGAGAAGTAAATAGAAAGGTTCTAGATGCACTTCCAAGGGCATGGCAACCAAACTCTCTTACTATAGAAGAATGAAAAGATTTGAGACTTCTTCCCATTGACGAGGTCATAGGATCCTTTCTTACCTATAAGATGAAAATAAAGAGATTAATGAAATAGAAGATGAAGAAAAAGGAAGAAAAAGTATAATACTCAAAGTGAAGAAGAAAGAGCAAGCTAGTTCATCCAACAATGAAGATGAAAATGATGATGATGAGGATATGACTTTGGTGATTAGAAAATTCAAAAAGTTCTACGAGAAAGGCTTGAACAAAAAAGAGAAGAAATCTCTATTCAAGGAGGACGAAGTTCCTCACTCTTCAAGGCTACGTACTTTGAATGGAAAAGCATCGACCATCTTGTAGTAGATTGCCCAAAAGCCATCGAAAAAGAAAAAAAAAGGTGCTTTATAGGAAAAGCTTGAGGCGATAAAGAAAAAGAAGGAAGTAAAAAGCCTAATAGGAGCTAGAGATCAAGACTCAAATGAAGGTGAAGGAGAAGAAAAGGCTAACATGTGCTTCATGGCACTAGAAAGTGAGGTACAATCTTCACTTTCAAACTTATCTAATTTTGTTGTTGATGATGATCATGATCCTAATTCCATGCTCATTGAAATGTATGATGAATTGAAAAATATTTCCAAAAGGAACAAAGAGTTAAAAAATAAGATTGATAATTTATTAAATGATAATTCAAAACTTGTTTGTGAAAATAAAACTCTTCTTGAATCTTTAGAAGTTTTGAAAAAGGAAAAGGACTTCTCAAACTTAGAATTTCAAAAACTTGTTACAGAGAAAAAAAAAATATCTGTGAAAAAGTTCTTTCTCTTGAGAAATGCATGGAGGATTACAATGATTTGAAGAAAAAGGTGAGAGATCTTATCATATGTATTGAAAATTTTACAAAAGGAAAGGAAAATTTCGAAAAACTTCTTTGTTCTCAATGATCACCATTTGATAAAAATGGTATTGGATATAATCATTCAAATACTTTTTCTAACCAAATATGTTTTGTAAAAGCTTCTTCAACCTTCTCACATCTTTGTTCATTTACTGTGAAAGAGTGGTCATAAAGCCACAAAATGTTTTATAAAAAGAAAAATTGAAAGGGAGGTAAAAACCATTTGAAAAGTAAAAGAAAAATCAACTAACATTCATACGCCGAAAAGGATATGTGCCAAAAGTCATTTCTACTTCTTCTATTGTAGGAACACAAATCAAGCTCGACTAAGTGGTATTTGGATAGTGGTTGCTCAAGGCACATGACCGGCAATGCATCTCTTATTAGTGAGCTTTAGGAAACTGAAATTGGCTTCGTCACCTTTGGAGATAAGAAGAAAGGAAAGATCATTGGTATATGTAACATTGGTAATGGCTCATCTTTTTTAATTAAGGAAGTTCTTTTAATTGATGGTTTAAAGTTTAATTTGCTTAGTATTAGTGAATTATGTGATAATCGGTACAAAGTTGTCTTTGAAAGTGATTCCTCTTCTATCATTGATAAGCATGTAAGAAAAACTATATTTGTTGCAAAAAGAGTTGGAAATGTCTATGTATTTCATCTTGAAGACCTTATTTCTCAAAATATAAAGTGTCTCTCGGTTCATGATAATGATTATTTTTGTGGCATAGAAGGCTTGGCCATGTTAACATGGATTTAGTAAACCAACTTTCTTCAAAAGAGCTTGTTAGAGAATTACCAAAATTACATTTGAAAAAACCAAACTTTGTGATGCTTGCTAATTTGGAAAACAAGTTAAGACCTCTTTTAAAGCAAAGAAAATGATTTCTACTTCAAACTTTTAGAACTCATTCATATGGATTTATTTGGACCAATAAGGACCACTAGTCTTGGTAGTAAGAGGTATGCTTTTGTTGTAGTGGATGATTTTTCAAGATTCACTTGGACATTATTTTTTAGCCAAAAGGATGAGGCATTTCAAGAATTAGTAAAACTTTTCTCAAACTGGTTCAAACATCCCTTGATTGTAAATTGATCTCTAAGAGAAGTGATAATGGGAGAATTTAACAACCATGACTTCACAAAACTATGTGATGATTTTGGTATTACAAACACAAATTTTGGACCTCTAAAACCCCACAACAAAATGGTGTTGTGGAAAGGATAAATCAAACTTTACAAGAAATGGCAAGATTAATTCTTTGTGAAACCTCCCTACCAAAATATTTTTGGGCCGATGCCGTAATACCGCTTGCTACGTAATGTACATGTTCTCTTGAGACATTTTTTTAAAAGAAAACTCCTTTTGAACTCATTTTTAACAAAACCCCCTCAATTGGCTATTTCAAAGTTTTTTTATGTAAATGTTTTATCTTTAACACCAAGGACAATCTTGGGAAGTTTGATAAAAAAATCCGATGAGGGAATTTTTCTAGGTTACTCTTCAAACAAAAAGGCCTATAGGTTTTACAACAAAAGAACTTTGTGTGTCGAAGAGTCAATTCATATTAACTTTGTTGAATCTAACATTTTTGAAAAGAAAGATGATGATGACATAGATAACTCTTTGAGCTACCAACCATTTCATACTCAAGCAATGGAGGAACATGCTAAGGAGGAAGAAGAGATTGAAGAGAAACAAGAAAATGATCAAGAAGTTCAAAATCTTCCTCAAGATGTGATGTATGCAAAGAGACATTCCAAGGATGAAATCATTGTTGATGTATCACAAAGGGTAAGAATAATAAGGTATTTTATTGACAACTTTGCCTTATCATACCAAATTGAACCTAAATTTATAGATGATGCCTTATGTGATGAGTTTTGGATTATTGCTATAGAAGAGGAACTTAATCAATTTGAAAGAAACAGAGTTTGGACTTTGGTCCCAAGACCTCGTGACCACCCCACTATTGGTAAAAATGGGTTTTTAGAAATAAACTAAATGAATTCAAAGAAGTTATAAGAAACAAAGCTAGATTTGTTGCCTAAGGATTCAATCAAGAAGAGGGCATAGACTTTGATGAAAATTTTGCTCTGATTGCTAGACTTGAATCCATAAGAATGCTTTTAGTTTTTTCTTGTTTTAAAGGATTCATTTTTTTTCCAAATGGATGTTAAGAGTGCCTTTTTTTAAATGGTGATATTCAAGAAGAAGTTTATGTTGAACAACCTCCCGGTTTTGTACATGAAAAATTTCCAAACTATGTTTACAAAATTTCAAAAGCACTCTATGGTTTAAAAAGAGCTCCAAGAGCTTGGTATGAAAAATTAAGTGGCTCTTCTTTCAAACAATTTTTCAAGAGGTGTGGTGGACACAACCCTTGTTACAAAAGCCTCTTGTAACAATGATCTTCTTCTTGTCCAAATTTATGTAGATGATAATTTTTTGGTGCCACTAATGTTCGTTTATGTGAAGAATTTGCCTCTCTAATGCAAAAAGAGTTGGAAATGAGCATGATGGGAGAATTGACCTATTTTCTTGGACTTCAAATCAAACAAACCAAAGAAAGCATCTTCATCAATCAAGAGACATACATAAAGGAACTTCTCAAGAGATTTGGAATGACCGATGCAAAATGAATAGGTACTCCAATGAGCTCATCTTTGAAACTTGATAAGGACGAAAAAGGTAAAAAGGTAGATGAAAACGATATAGAGATATGACTGGGAGTTTACTTTATTTAACAGCTAGTAGACCGAATATTATGTTTGCTATGTGTCTATGTGCTAGATTCTAAGCTTGCCCAAAGGAATCTCATTTAATAGCTATTAAACATATTTTGAGGTATTTAGTATCATCTTATGAATATGAATTATGGTACTTTAAACAATCTTGTTTTGATCTTATCGCTTACAACAGATGCAGATTATGCTGGATGTAAGGTAGAAAGAAAGAGTAACAGTGAAAATTCTCAATTCTTGGGGGTTGCTTAGTGTCTTGGTACAGCAAGAAGCAATCACGCGTATCCTTATCAACTACCGAAGCGGAATATATAGCTACTGGTTATTGTTGTGCTCAAGTACTTTGGATGAAGCATACTTGACTTCAGTTTTGATTTTAAAAACATACCTATTTTATGTGATAATACAAGTGCTATAAATCTTTCTGTAAACCTTGTGCAACATTCAAAAACTAAACATATTGAAATTAAACATAATTTTTTTAGAGATCGTGTTGCAAAAGGAGATGTATTTTTAGACTATATTTGCACAGAAGATCAAATCGTTGGGATTTTTACAAAACCCCTTTCTAAAGGACGTTTTTGTTATTTGAGGAAATTACTTGGTATTGGTAAATTCCAGGACTAGCGTGTGTTTTGAGTTTTAAAATTTTTTCTTCATTTTTAAGCCGAGAAAATCAGATGACAAAATCAGGTGTGTATTTAAAAACCAGATGTTCGTTTTTTCTTTGGAGAGTTTTGAGAATTTTTCTTCCAAAAAAAAAGACCGAGAGTTTCGGACTACTAAATCAGATGCCTACAAAAAAAACCGGATGTTCGATTTCTTTTGTTTAAGAAAAATTGGATGACCGCTTTAGAAAACCAGTCGACCGTTTTTTTAATTTATTCGACGATTTCTCCTATTTAAAATCAAAAAACTGTGAAACCCTTCTAATTTTCTCTCATTCACTCTCTCTATAAAAATAGCTCATTCTCTCTTAAAACACCCAAACGTCTGTTTCTCTCATTTTCTCACAACCGTTGCTCTTCTCTCTCAAAAACCACCGGCAACAATCAACTATCTCACTCTCTCTCTCTCTCTCTCTCTCTCTCTCTCTCTCTCTCTCTCTCTCTCTCTCTCTCTCTCTCTCTCTCTCTCTCTCTCTCTCTCTCTCTCTCTCTCTCAAATCCTTTATAAAAACACACTACTCAAATACTTCAAAAATGGTGAAAGTGAAGAATCCCAATGTTGGAATTGGTGAAAATTTTGAAAAAAAAGGAATTAGCAAAGAAAGGACAGGAAGACGAGAAAGAGTGGCATCTTGATTAAGTGCTCTGGAGAGGTTTATATCTGTCAAGGAAGATGCTAATTTTGAAGAGTGGACATGAAAGAGAAGAAAATTTTCTCCAGGTCACGGAGTAGATTTGTCTGACATAGAAGGTACAGAAAATATCCCCAATCATTTTATTGATATTGGTTGGGGACCCTTGCTTACTGTGGATGAACTTTTCTTTCTTGAAATGATATATGAATTTTATGCAAATTTACATAAGGGTAGAATTCAAAGGCGTGGAAATATAACCCATCAATGGGTAATCTCTAAGGTTGGTGGCTGAGACATTTCCTTTGATGATAGATTGCTAAACACTATCTTAGAAACACCTGAAGATGGCATAAGATTTTATACCAAAAATAAGAAAAGTTTTGATCCCCACCTATATATTGAGCGAAGATCTGAAGAAATATTCACAAAGGTAGAAGTGCTTAAAAGGCATGATGATAGAAATGTCAATAAGCTCGATGCCTATGGAAGATTATTGCACCATATGATATCTAATGTAGTCATTCCTAATGTCGATCACAAGTCTTCCATTACAAACATGCACTACTTTGTCATGCTAGCATTACATGAGCATAGAAGAATGAACTTTGGATATATGGCCATAAAACACATGCTAGCCACTCAAACATCTTCAAAAAAATGATTACCCTATGGATGTTTCCTCATGAAAGTCTTTCAATACTTTGTGTTTAATTTGGTTGGAGTTGGTGATCTCATTGCAGTTGGAAAAATCTACAACAAGCATACTTTCAAAAGAATGGGAAATGAAGAAGGTATGTTGGTAAGGGGAGGACAAAATGATCATGAGAGTGATGAAGATGATGAAGACAAAGAGGGGTAAGAAGCGATGAATGTTGATGAAGAGGAAAGTGAAGAAGACCCGGAAGAGGAGACCTATAGAAGAGAAATAAGGCAAAAGAAAAGGCAAGAACGAGTTGAAGAAGGTCAACCATCCAGAAGCATGACTCAAATTATGGATATGATAGCCGCTTTGGAAGCCTCGATAAACAGTCGCTTTGATGCATTAGATGGAAAGATATTCGACATTCAAGAGAGAGTAATAAGATTAGAAGCAAAGGACAAAGGAGAAGACAAATGAGGGATGAAGAAAGACAAGAAAGAGGAGTTACAAGCTAGTTTATGTTTTATTTGATTTGAGTTCTTTTTTTTTTTAAACTACTTTTATTCACTATTGCTTATGAAGTTTCCTTTTAAACTATTTGTCTTCTTTGATTAGTTTGGGACTCAATGATGAGATCTTAATGATGAGAGTTCCCTTAATCTTGTTTCAATGATCCCTTATAGTCCTAGTGCTTTTTGATTTATGACAAAGGGAGAGAAAATATAAGATGCATATATTGATGATGCTATATAAGATGCATATGTTGTTGTTGTTGTTGCTTGATATGATGATGTCTTAGTATGTTGAAACATGTTTAAATTCCTTGATGATATGTTGATGTTGTCTTATGATATGAGATGCTTTACATTGCCATAATGATGATGCTATAAGGAGATATACATATATGAGATGCATATGCTTTCTTGAGAATTGTCTTGATAAATTGAGTTGTGTTGCCTTGCTGTTTTGAATTTTATTGGCAACATGCCTTCAGTTGTATAAAGTTTTATGCATTATGCCTTATTGCTTATGTGGTCTAACTTCCTAAACTATTTTTCAAACCTTCGCCTGCTTTCAAAATGAAAGGGAGAGTCCTTTCTCTCTCATTTTTATGCTTAGCTCTAAATGTTGATCTTTTGAAGCATGCTCTTGGCTAAACCTTGTTCTTTGTTCTTTATAATCACCATCTTGCATATTTGCTTATCATAATAAAAACTGGGGAGATTGTAAGTGCTAAGGGTTTATTTGTAATGTTTTAATTATGATTAACTTGTTTTTTGTGATAATTAAAAATAGCTTTATATAGAAAAACAAAAGATGCACAAGAGAAGTTTCAAGGGTAATCTACAAAGAAGCAAAAGATAACTCAAGACTACAAGAGTTTATGAAGATAAAGTGATCAAGTTGACTACCTTGAAGATAAGAAGAATAGTTAGGGGTATCTTATAAGGTAACTTTGTAAAACTCCCGTACTTGTTTCTTTGATTTTTGGTCAAGTATGTTAGCTCCTTAGAAGAAATATTTTGACAAATCATCCTTGAAAAACTAAGTGTTCTTGATAAAGTATTGATGTTTTAGATGTATTACACTTTTTAAAAAGTATCAAGATACATGTTTTAAAATGTGAAGGAAAATGTATATTTTATAGGAAAATTGGTTCTTCGATTTTCTGTCATAAATCTAAAACCGGTCATCCAATTTTCTACTACTAAGAAAATCGGACGTCCGATTTTTAGGTTTTCAAAATGAAAAAGGGTCATCCAATTTTAAAATCGGTCGTCCTATTTTAAAATTGATCATCCAATTTTTTCAAGGCAATTATAAATCGGTCTTCCTATTTTGAAAACCGATCGTCTGGATTTTACTTTTACTGTAAAAAAAAATGACCGTTGCCTGACAGTAACAACTAGTTTTTATTATCACATATAAAATGACTTTTTGATCAGCCATAAATTCCAAGTAGTTGAAGAACATTTAAGAACTTTTTCAAGAGCTTTAAAGAACACATTTCTAATCTTCTTTATCCTACAAAAATGAAAAGAAAAATCTCCTTGGAGCTTTATCATTGATCATTATTCAAAGAAGGAGAAAAAGGGAGCTTCTAGAAGCATTAAATCAAGTTGTATCTTTCTCTTTTCAAGTTTCTTTGGTAACATTGTTCCATCCCCATTCTTTTATATTAACTTGTGATCAAAGGTTTTGTAAAAAACCCTTTGGTGATCCTTTGATAATTGTTACATTGTTTTGTTTTGTATGCTTTGAGGTTTGAGTGTAAAACCCTTGAAGGGTGATCCTCATTGTGATATTGTGTAATAACTTGTGATTAGTGGATTTGTAAAATCCTTGAGTTGAGTCTCAAGGTAGTGGATGTAGCTCTATTGAGAGAGTGAACCATTATAAATACTTTGTCTCTTTTCTTTGTGGCTTCTTTTTTATTTCTATGTTTATTGTCTAATCCTTGATCATAAAAGAGATTTTGTTTGGTTAGGAATTTTATTAAAAAATAGTTATTAAATTCTTCTTCAAAAACAATCGGAGGTTTTAATTAAAATTGTTCAAAAAGTTCTTAATTAGCCAAAAACCTTATTCACCCTCCCCCATCTATGGTTTTTCAAACGTTTTTACCTGCTATTTCAAAACTTGAAGAATATCTTGAATCTTGGAAAAAGATAACTTTTAAAAGAAAACTTGACAGTGCGCAAAGCACTCTTATATTTCATTTATGTGACAATGTTTTAAGATAAATCCACTACTTTTGAAATATGGAATAGACTTGAAGAAATGTATTTAAAACATTCCCCTTGAAACAAGATTTATTTAAAAGAGCAATTATTTGGTTTTAAAATGACTTCTTCAAAATCTCTTGATGATAATCTAGATGATTTACACAAAATAGTGCAACAATGCAAAGATGGTGGTGAAGATATTTCTGATGAAAATATTGCAACCATTTTGTTGAATTCTTTGTTTGAATTTTTTGTTGACGTCAAAACCGCCATTAAATATGGTCATGAAAAATTGAATCTTTCTGATGTTAAGTTTGCTCTTATAACTAAAAGTCTTAACCTTAAGAAGAAAAATAAAAATAATGGGAAAAATCTTTATATTATGGGTAGACTAGATAAAAGGGATTCTCACAGTCATAAAGATAGGTCCAGAAATAAGGGTATGTCTAAATCTAGAGAACCTAAAGAAAGGATTAAAATTAAAGTCAAATGTTCTTATTAGGATAAAGGAGGACATGTTAAAAGCAAATGTTATGAAAGAATTCGGGATGAGAAAAATAGTAAAATGGATAGTTCAAAAGATAATGTGAGTGAAAAACAAACAGTTAGAGTCTAATAACAATGACAGCTCTATGTACTCTGAAGTCATGTGAGTTTCTCACTCTTTCTGTATTTAATGAATGGATCATTGATTCTTGTTGTTCTTATCATATATGTCCTAACAAAAACGGTTTTCTGAATTAAAACCAGTAGAAACTGGTAAAGTTTTTAGAGGAAGAATGAGTATTGTCCAATTGAAGGAATAGGAAGTTTCTATAAAAATGTATGATGGTGTTATTAGAATACTGTCTAATGTGAAGTATGCCTCTCATTTCGTTAGGTACTCTTAATGATACTGGTTATAATACAAATCTAAAAAATGGTTGTTAACTGTTTGCAAAGCGTCTTTAGTAGTCATAAAAAAAATAAAGAAATCTGGTATTTGCTCTTTGCTTGGTGAAATTGTATGTGAATCTACTGCATTAGTTAGTAATCATGATAATAGAATATTATGGGATAAAAGAATCGGTCATATAAGTGAAAAGGTTTTACAATATTTGAATAAACAAAATTTACATAATAGAAGTAAAATTTACTCTCTTGATTTATGTGATCACTATGTTTTAGGAAATAACATAAATTAAGTTTTTCTATTGACACATACAAATCTATTGGGTTTTCTTACTTAAAATTAAAGGCCAAACTTTTTAAAAGTTTAATGAATTGAAAACTTTAGTTGAAAACTAAATTGAAAAGAAATTAAAGTTTTTGAGAACTGATAATAGTCTTGAGCTTTGCAACAAAAAACTTGATGATCTATGTTCTAAGTGATAACAAGACGTAAAATAGTTAGGTTTAACCCTCAGCAAAATGGTGTGGTTAAGAGAATGAATAGCATAATAATTGTTAAAGTTAGATGTCTTATGTTGTCTATAAACCTGTTTGGGGTGAAGTGATAACTACAACTATTTATTTAATTAATTGATTCCCATCTATTGCTACAAATTTTAAACTCCGATGGAGATATGGTCTGGTTCATTACCAACCTTGTCTCATCTTAGAGTCTTTAGTTGTGCCACTTTTGTTCACCAATGGGAAGGTAAACTTGACTGTAGGCCTAAAAAAAGTGTCTTTCTTCGCTATCCCAATAATGTTAAAGGGTACAAAATGTTAGTGCATAGTAAATAAAAACAATATTGATGGATAATAATAAAAAATGTTATACAATAATACAATAATGAAGCACAGATATCTCACTTTCTTTAAAGAGATTCTGGCCCTCTAATGTAAACAAAGTACTAGAAATGGTGTAGTACAGAATGGCACTGCCTCGTCCCTTCAAGGATATAACACTCAACTTTGTTGTTTGGCTTATGACAATTTGTACAAAATGTTCAAGCTCAAGCTTCACCAATAAAATACCTTTCTCGAGCTATTATTCTCTCTCAAAGAATACAATATGAAATAAAATACTTTAAGGCATGCATATTCAAAGACTAGTTATCTATACATATATATAGACGTAACAAAACCTCTTAGAAAGATACATAACTCTTTTGTTATCTATTATTCATTATTAAGTTCATTTTATAAAGATAATCAATAAATTAACACACATTCATCAAACATTTATACATTGAATATTAAAATGTACCCACATTCCCCAACTCATTTTAATATCTAAGCATGCATGGTATATATGAATGAAAAACCACGAAACCACTTTGAAATTTGAAGTACAAAAAAAAAAGAATGTCTAAAATAACTATTATTAAATTTATGTTTAAACACATTCCGAAGCAGAGAAAAGTGGGTGTATCGGGATTTGATTGATTAAAAAGGAAGCTTAAGGAAAGAGTTGATCACATTTTATAATTAATTTAAAGAGTAGTAATTCAGGTTATAAGTTAAGTTAGCCAAAAAATAGAAAAGGTTGCAAGCTAATTCCTTCATTGTTTAACAAGCAAAACTCTGCGTTACATTGACATTAGTTCCCCAAGCCAACTGTATCTCACGCACACACATAAACAAAGAATCATCAGTCAATTCTTCATTCTTCAAAACATATTCTCCAATCTATAAATTTATCACTGCTATAGTACCTCTTGAAATTATCTATAGTACTCTTGTTAAACTAGTAGACATATTAATGAAAATGTTAAATTAAAGAATTTCCCACTCAAGAAATTTTATATGTCTGCTTTGTCATATATACTTTTAATTTGAATAAACATTCTTTTCTTTCTTTGTTTTCATTAAAAAAAAAAAACATTTTTTCTTTGAACTTCTTACTAACTTAGAAATACTGGTTCATAAAAAAACTAAACCAGTACTGAAAAGTGCGTAAGGGCTTAGATGCATATACATACTGAAGCGAGCTCCAATTATAACAAAACTTGATCAATTAGCTTTTTATATCCATGGTATAAAAAATTTCATTTGGGAGGTAAGGTTATTTGAAATGGTAAATTCAGGGTGTATTGGGCTAGTTTTGTTACCGGAGTGGTAGGCGAAGCAGCAGGAAGAGTTTACCGACAGAGGTAGGGTGGTCATCAGAGGAGCTGGGCGGCAACGACATCGGCTTACAACCACAAAAGAAAAAAAATTAAGAGGGAGGAGAGGATTAAGAGAATATGGGGGAAGAGAGAGAGAGAGAGAGAGAGAGAGAGAGAGAGAGAGAGAGAGAGAGAGAGAGAGAGGGACGTATCTAGTCGCCGGTGCAAGTTCTATCAGAGAAGGGGAGGGGGAGATCTACGACGACAGGGAAGGGGAGGTTTTTCAAACAGAGGGATTGAGGTAATCAAGGTAGGTGGGCAGGTAGTCTGGTTATGAGGGATTTCTTAGATAAACAAAATTTTAAAAAAAAAAATTATCTAAGTTACCGACAGATTAACAATGAAAAAATTGGTCGGTAACTTGTTCAAGTGGAATTATCGATCGAATTAGTCAAAATCACTAGGTAACTTTGTTTAATTAGAGACGATCACCCTTCAGTCAGTAATCGGTTGGTAACTAAATAAAGTTACCGATCGATGCCAGTTAGTCGGTGAATTCAGTCGCTAAAGCCCTGCTTTCTGGTAGTGATGGCTTTTCCATCTTCTCTTTCCAGTATACTAATATTCAAATTAGTAAGAATAGCCTTTCCACGGGAAAGCCCATTCAAAGAAGAAGATGGAAACACTCTTCCACAGTAAAACCTATGGAAAGGCCTTTCCACGAGAAGTGGAAATCATTTTAAATGATATTGGACTGTTATACCCTCTATATATTACATATATTATGCTTAGTTAACTTTTATATATCGTATTTTCTTTTATTTTGATATTTAAAATAAATTGTTTTATAACTATTTTCCATCTTATGTATAAATATTTATATTTCAATAAAATGTTTTTTTTTTTAGCTTTAATGTGTGTAGGGGTATTAAAAATACATTTTATGCTAGAAGGGCTTTTAAGTCATATATTATATAGTTTCATTCAATTTCGACATAAAATAATAATTTTTCCAAACAAATAAATGGAATCATTATTACGTTCTACATTTTCCTTTCAAACACTGGAGCGGGAAGAGGATTCCATTCCATTCTGGATGACAAAGGATTCCAGGTGGTAAAACTTACCATTTTAGTGTACCAAACGTGTTCTTATGGGAATTGGCACACTATACCCTCCCTTAAATTAGAAAATTAATATGAATTAACATGTGCACTCGATGTACGCGCTAGCCAAATCACATTATTATCTGAGTTTTTCTAATGCTTGCCCCAAGGGCACACGTTTAAACTTTAGCATGCAGCATTAAACTGCTCTATGGATGACTCGAATTCAGGACCTCTAACTTATCATGCCAGGTGAAGGTACCTAAGTTAGGGGATCATGCCATCGAACCATATACCTCTTGTCAAATATGATATGTCTTATCTGTATTTGTATGTGTTCGGAACATGTTAGACTTGCTTTTATTATATATATATATATATAAAGGATCTAGGACGGATAAGAGGGACACGTGCCTCCACTAACTCCGCCAAAACACATAGAATATTTAATATATTTTAGAATTTTTATACATTACTTTCAAATTATAAAATTGTCTATATTTTTTAATATTTTTTAATCTACTTTACATCGTTAAGTAAATAATTTTTTTTAATTCTTAAAATGTTGGCTCTCTCCTTATTAATTAAATATATAGCATAAATTTTGCTTCAATTTTCCTTATTTTTAGAATATTTAATACTCTATCCCTTTAAAAATGAGTGTCTTTCTAGCTCGTTGCACAAATATTAAGGGTTTTGGAATCAAAACAAATTGATAGGACACATTCTACTTTTCTATTGAATCGAAGAATGTTAGACCTGGTTTGTGTACGGGGATGGTTTTTCTCTTTTTGGAATGTCTGGGAAACAATACTCTTCTTGACCGGTGATTGTGACTCCTTATAAGTTGCCTCCATGTACGTGCTTAAAAAAGAAGTTATGTTTTTTATTGTCATTATTTTGGGTTCATAGAATCCGAAAAACAAATTGGATGCCTATTTGCAACCGTTAATAGAAGAATTAACGAATTTGTGGGAGGTTATAGCCTTTACATATGATATACCCTAGAGTTTCAACATGCGGGCTGCCCTTCTTTGGACAATTAGTGATTTTCCCGCATACGGAATGTTGAGTGGTTAGAGTACTGTAGGGGCACTTCCATGTCCTATTGTATGAAATAAACAAAGTCGTTCCGACTAAGTAATGGGGGGAAAAATCTTGGTTTGATTGCCATCGGTTCTTCTTACCACCAGGTCATCTGCTCAGAAGAGATACAATCTTTTAAGAAGGGTAAGGGTGAAGATAATTCGCCTCTGCCACCACCTTTTTCGAGTGAACAAATATGGGAAAGAGTTTGTGAATAGCCAAAAATTATAGAGAATGGCATCGAGCTCGGTACAGGAGATGGTAGAGGTGAATATCACAATCGGATAAGGAGTATATTTTGGGATCTTCCTTACTATCATACTCTCTTTGTTCATCACAACATTGACGTAATGCGCAATGAGAAAATATTTTTAATAATGTGTTCAACACTATAATGGTTGTGAAAGGCAAGACGAAGGATAATTTCAAGGCTAGAAAAGACCTTCGTAGGTATTTTAACCGAACAAATATGACTATTCATGATAGAGCAGGTGTTCAAAGCCAAAAGCATGTTACTCATTAACAAATGAACAACGGAAGTGTGTTCTTCAATGGGTGAAGGATTTGACATTATCGGAAAGTTATGCTTTTAACTTG
Organism: Catharanthus roseus; assembly: GCA_028651295.1. Lineage (NCBI taxonomy): Eukaryota > Viridiplantae > Streptophyta > Magnoliopsida > Gentianales > Apocynaceae > Catharanthus > Catharanthus roseus. The sequence continues at coordinate 10,475,920 of JAPQWS010000093.1, read as the reverse complement.
GCAAGGTTTGTGGATTTGAAAGAACTGAGGATGGTCAGGATGAAAAGTCGTTATTGTCATGTTTTCATGGAGCGATTAATACCAATTTCCTTTAGAGAGATCCTCTCTCCAAAATTTTGAAGTGTATTGGCCGAGTTGAGCATTTTTTACCCCAACTTATATGCACCCTAAAGATAAGTGAGACACATACGCTAATTGGAGATGAGTATCCCAATCTTGATATGCAAGTTGGAAAGGATATTCCCTCTCAGCTTTTTCAATGTAATGGAACATTTGATAGGTCATTTACTGCACGAGGCTAGAGTTTGTGGTCCAGTTCAATATAGGTAGATGAATCTATTTGAGAGGCAAGAGAAATAGAGTTCTTGTCCTTAGTCTTCCTTAATTAATTTTTTTGTATTAAAATATACACTTTTAGGTACTTGAACCACCTTAAGAAGAAGATCAAGAATAAAGCTCAGGTGGAAAGCTCAATATGTAATGCATACTTAGTTGAAGAGGCAACGACATTCTTTAGCTACTACTTCAAACCAAATGTCGAAACTAGAAGTATAGCTATTGGACGCAATGATGATAGTGAGCAGGCTATAGATCAGCACATGTCCGTTGTTTCTATTTGCAAAGCATCGAGAAGAGCATAATGGTAAGATGATCAAAAGAATCTTGACGGATTAGGAATTGACGGCAATAACAAACTACATTCTTCTTAATTGCAATGAGGTTGACCCTTACATTGAGTAAGTAGTGAAAGTTTGTGCATTATTATGTAAATTAATTGTAAGTACTCATTACTATATGGCATTAATTGTAGGAAGTACTTATTCGAAATCAAACTACATCATCTAAGTCTAACGGAAGGAGATATACAAAAAAAGATCGGCGATGAATTCAAAAAATAGTTCAGAGGCAAATTAAGTAAATTAAGTCTTGATTAATACAAGTTACTCGAATATGATTATACTCGAATATGATTATAATGATTCCTATAGCATTTGCTTCAGATGCATAAACATGGCAACATGCACAGTAGTCTTCAAACACTTAGAAATCTCAGTTAGGGTCCTTCAAGATTTGTAAATCTTTTAGTAGTTACATTTTCAACGGCTACAGAGTTAACATAAAAGATTGTGACTTTGGGAAATCTACTAGTAACTACGGCGTACATGTGAAAGGAGTGTACTATGGGATATTAACTAAAGTCATTGAGGTCGAGTTCCGAGTACACCTGTTCAAACAACTACACTTTTCAAGTGTGACTGGTACGATTTATCTGATAGACATCTAAAGACGCATCCTCTGTATAAAATTGTGGAGCTTTACTTTAAGAAAAGGCACCCCATGCACGATCTGTTCATTTTCTATCATTAAGCGGAACAAGTGTCTTATATCACATACTCTGGCACTAAAAGACAAAAGATCGATTGGTGGGTAGTCCTAAAATCAAAACCTCGGGTCTTCGATGTGCCTGTAGTTGAAGTTGCATTTCAAGAAGATGTTGGCATCGCCGAGACGTCGTTAGTGGATCGCAGGATTGAAGATATAGAACCTCTCGCTCATGAACCAGGCGTATCCAGCGTGACTGATCTTATTAGAAGACGTGATGAAGATGTTGAAGAGGATGATCATTCGACAAGGTGGAATGGGAGTCCGAAGATGAAGACAATAAAGAAGAAGCATCATATGAATCAAATGATGATTCCGGCTCTTAGTTTTCTACTTATTGCTTGAGTGTCCTTTGGGGTTCTACTTAACATGTCTGAATTGATCGAATTGATACATATAATTTTATGAGCGCAATAAAATTAGGTTAGGACCTAAAAGTGCAATGTCTATCTCAAAGTCAACTTCCCCAATTAACCCCCAATTAGTTTCCCTAGATCGTTCTTCCTTTTTTAATTCTGAACAACCTTGATTAATCTAATATCATGACAATCAAATTGAAAACAAATACAATTGAAAGAGAACTTAAATCAAAACAAACATCGAATTCAAGAATTTAAACTAACAATTTCATAATCAGGAATTAGGGTTCAATCCTCAGCCAAACAATAAAAACTATTCACTATTCATTATATAAAAACTAAAACGCAACATAGAAATTCAATAACAAGAAAGAAAAAAGAAAGCCAGGCATTGTAATCGAAACAGTAATTGAAGTCTCGAATGTCTTCCAAGCTCGTCTTTTGAGTTGCCAAGTTGAAGATCGAAATCTTGAAATTGATTCTTCGATTCTTGAAATTCAAGAAATAAAATTGCAGAAATCTAAAGAATGTTTAACTAATTGAATGTATAATAGTAAAAAACTAACGAATTGTAGAATCTAATCTACTCCTAACTATGTAATACTTAACCTATTAATCCTAATGTAATCTATTATTCTCTATCAAAATCTATATCTTCCAATAGTTGTAGAAAAATCCCTTATATAGAGGTGAAAATTACAAGAAAGCAGAGTTTGAATTGGAGTAAACCACCCTCTAACCGCCTACTAGCGGAGACCAACTGCTGAAGTAGGCCGAGGCTTACCATCCGTGGTAGGGTTCTATTTTGCCAATGTTTGTGTGCCAAGGACTTACTGTCGATGGTAGGTTAGCCTACCTCGCACAGTAGGTCAGCCTTGTCATTGCCGACAGCTTCGTTTTCGTTTTCTTTCATCGTTTTCTCTTTTGGAGGGCACCTAATACAAGAATAAGGGATATTAAGCTAAAATATAACTTTTACATATTAAAATCACTAAAAAAAATGAAATTAACATGTAGAAAATATAGACAGTATATGCACATATTCCCCGCAATATTAGGCCAAGTGTGAGAAGGCCCCAAAAAACAGGGTCGAGGGATGAGGCAGTGAAGATCCTGGAAAGTATAAGATGGGTTCTCGCTCATTCATTGAGTTAGAAGCTTGAGAGATAATGCTATTATTATGTACACAGTTTTGTTTAGTGTCAGGTTTGAGGCATATATATATATATATATATCATTTTTAGTTGTTTGTAATTTTAGCGGTGGTTGCTCATGGCTGACTTCTCTCACGAGAAGCTTTACGAAAAGCTTCACGTTCATCGAGAAGGAGGGCTAATTCATCGATGATCGAACTAATGAGTTCTGGATGAGTGTTATATATGTGTTTCTTATTTGAGTTTATGTTCTTATGATTTGAAATCTAATCTTATGATTTTTATTTCAGATAAATATATTGTATTTCTATTTCAAAGTGTGTGTTTGTTTTCTTTTTTTGGATGTGTTCTTGTTTTGCTTTGTGGAATAAAATTCCATTGTATTCTTTATCAGTGGTGAAAATTATGTAATAAAATTACAAAAAAAAAAAATTAAAGAATTATGGAATAATTATAACTAGTACTTGTTCATTTGTTTTTTCTTTGTCTGAATTTTTTATCAAAACGAAAATTATTAAAGCCAAGAAGAATGATCTGAGCTACATCATGAGAGATGTTTATAAACCACTCTAAAGAAACATCTGAGTCAACAGCAATCCTAACTAAAAGATAGGGAGAAACATTCCATACTTTTTTTACATGAGAAAAATAGTAAATCTCCTATCAATCTGAGTTAGAAAACTAGAAGCCAGTGCCCTCAACTCAGAAAAGCCAGTAAAACTATTTGTTCTTCTTATTGATATTTTTACTGTCCTTTCACCATATATATTTTACATCAGATTTGAAGATCTTGGGGCTCTTATTATTTTGTAATCTTTGATTATTATTTATAATAGATAGGTTATATTAATTTCTTGTCTTTGATTTGGTTATAATAATTATATGGTGGTTCGCAGTTCATCTCCTAACACTGGTATCAAAGAAAGGTATCTTTTGATCTCTTGAGTTCAGATCTGTGAACTTCAATGTGAACTGTGAGTTCTGCATCATGGGAAATCTACTAAAAATCTTATCTTTATTTACTATAAATTATTTTTTTATTTTGTGGGTTCTTTTTTTTTTTTTTTTTTTTTTTTGCCACTTGATTTCGAAAACCAAAACCCGAGCTTGGCAAGAATCCTATTGAGATTCTTTGTATCTGTGTCTTGGTGTATTTCAGTTTAAAACGTTTTTGTAGAGTAATTTTTTTTGTTTTTTTTCTGCCTCTGTCTGTTTTTGGTTCTACTTGTTGGTTTAATATTATGTGGTTTTGGTATTTGTAGAATATCAGTTGGTGTTGTTTATAATCTCTACTTCTATCATTTTATTTGGCTTACCGCCGTTAATTCTTTTGGATATTTTGTTGCCTCTCTATTTTATTCTACGTTTTCCTTGCCGCCATTATTCTATGGATATAAATATATATATATATATATATATATGTTCATTTTTTTGCTTCTCTAATCATCTTGTTCTGATATATATATATATATATATATTTTGCATCTATCTACTTTCCATGGTTCCAATGGCCACTGCAAGACTAGATACGGATAAATATGATGGAAAAATGATTTTAATATTCGGAGAAGAAAAATGAGTACTGGTTTAGTACAAAATAAAGTTTTACCTGCTATTTAAAAACTTGAAGAATATCTTGAATCTCGAAAAAGAGAACTTCCAAAACAAAAAACTTGACAGTGTGCAAAGCACTCTTGTATTTGATTTATATGATAATGTTTTAAGAGTAATAAAACATAAATCCACTGCTATTGAAATATGGAACAAACTTGAAGAAATTTATTTAAAACATTCCCTTTTAAACAAGATTTATTTGAAAGAGTAATTATTTGGTTTTGAAATGACTTCTTCAAAATCTCTTGATAATACTCTAGATGATTTAAAAAAAATAAAGCAACAGTTAAAAGAAGGCGGTAAACATATTTCTGATGACAAAATTGCTATCATTTTGTTGAATTCTTTGTCTGAATCTTTTGTTGATGTCAAAATCGCCATTAAATATAATCATGAAAAATTTGATCTTTCTGATGTTAAGTCTGCTCTTAGAACTAAAGGTCTTGACCATAAATAGAAAAACAAAAATAATGTAAAAATCTTTATGTTAGGGGTAGACCAGATAAAAGGAATTCTCACCATCAAAAAGATAGGTCTAAAAATAAGAGCATGTCTAAATCTAGAGAACCTAAAAAAAGAGTTACAAGTAAAGTCAAATGTTTTTACTAGGATAAAGGAGAAATGTTAAAAGCAAATGTTTTGAAAGAATCCGGGATGAGAAGAACAGTAAAACGGATAATTCAAAACATAATGTGGGTGAAAACAAACAGTTAGAGTCTGATAACAATGGCAGCTCTATGTACTCTAAAGTTATGTGCGTTTCTCACTCCTTCTATATCTGATGAATGGATAATTGATTCTGGTTGTTCTTATCATATGTGTCCTAACGAAAACTAGTTTTCTGAATTAAAACCTGTAGAAACTGGTAAAGTTTTTATGAGAAAGAATGAGTATTGTCCAATTAAAGAAATAGGATTCATTTCTATAAAAATGTATGATGGTGTTATTAGAAGATTGTCTGATGTTAGTTATGCCCCTCATTTCATTAGTTACTCTTAATGATGATGGTTGGTTATACATACAAATCTAAAAAATGGTTGTTTAACTGTTTTCAAAGGATCCTTGGTAGTCATAAAAGGAATAAAGAAATCTGGTATTTGCTCTTTGCTTGGTGAAATTATGTGTGAATTTGCTGCATTAGTTAGTAATCATGATGACAGAATGTTATGGAATAAAAGAATCGGTCATATAAGTGAAAAGGTTTTACAACATTTGTATAAAAAAAATTTACTTGACAGAAGTAAAGTTCACTCTCTTGATTTATGTGATCACTGTATTTTAGGAAACAATATAAATTAAGTTTTTTTATTGATACATACAAATCCACTACCACTTTAAATTATATGCATTGTGATCTGTGGGGTTCTGAAAGGTACTCACATATGGTGGTAATATTTATTCTTGTCTATTTGTTGATGACTTTTCAAGACATGCTTGGGTTTTCTTACTTAAAATTAAAAATCATACTTTTGAAAAGTTTAATGAATGGAAAACTTTAGTTGACAACTAAACTGAAAAGAAATTAAAGTTTTTGAGAACTTATAATGGTCTTGAGTTTGCAACAAAAAAAATTGATGATTTATGTGTTAAGTGATAACAAGACATAAAAAAAGTTAGGTTTAACCCTCAGCAAAATGGTGTTGCTTAAGAGGATGAATAGCATAATAATTGATAAAGTTAGATGTCTTATATTGTCTATAAACCTTTTTGGGCTGAAGTTGTAAATACAACTTTTTATTTAATTAATCTATTCCCATCTACTGTTCAAATTTTAAAACTCCAATGGAGATATGGTCTGGTTCATCACCAACCTCGTCTCATCTTAGAGTCTCTGGTTGTGCCTTTTCTGCTCACCAACGGGAAAGTAAACTTAAACCTAGGTCCGAAAAGGGTGTCTTTCTTGGATATCCCAATAGTGTTAAAGAGTACAAAATGTTAGTGCATTAAGAAATAACTATGGTCTTGATGGAATTATAATAAAAAAATATTATACAAGATTGAGGTGTGGATATCTAAATTTCTTTAAGGAGATTCGAACCCTCTAACATGAACAAAGTACTAGAACTGGTACAGAAGAGAATAACACTAACTCGTCCCTTCCAGGGTACAATAGCCCAACTTTGTTGTTTAGCTTATGACAATCTGCACAAAATGCCCAAGGTCAAGCTCCACCAATAAAATACCTTTCTCGAGCTATTATTCTCTCTCACAAAATACAATATGATATAAAATACTTTAAGACATGTATAATCAAAGACTAGTTAACTATACATATATATAGGCATCACAAAACCTCTTAGAAAGATACACAACTCTTTTGTCATCTACTATTTATTATTAAGTTCATTGTATAGATAATCAATAATTAACATACATTCATGAAACATTTTAAATGAATGTACATTGAATATAAAAATGTACCAACATTCTCCCATTCATTTTAATATCTAAGTATGCATGTTTATGAAAGAGCACGCAAGAGAGAGAAAACTAACCAAAGATGAATTATTATGCATAGCGAAGGTATGGTTTGCATTGAACCTTCACTTAACAACAATCTTCAATCCAGAGTCAAAGTATACTCAGCATTGAACTTGACTGCTTCAGAGAAGAGAAAATTATTCTACACATATAACAATTTAGGTGTAAAAAATTTAAGCTTATTTAGCCAGCAGATTACGGCCTTGTGTTCTCCTTGGTTTCATGAGAGTTTTTGAGAATAAGCCCCATTCTCATAGAAAACAACCTAACTTTCAACTCATATAGGTGAATCCGTTAAGGGTGCTCCTACAAATATGATACCCTACTTACAAAGAGCTACAGATTTATCACTAAGACTTTAATAACTAAACCCTCGAATTATTGTAGGATAATGTACTAGTCATCATAGGAATGTAAAAATATAGTACATTTCCTTACGTTCTCCATATGATTCGTTTTTCCCTTTGAATCAAATTATATGATCTCTGGTCCTTGGGTTAGGTATCCTCATACGTGAATCATAAAACTCTGGACTTCAAACCCATTCCCCTCGATGTACTCCAGATCCTATCTCTTGCCAAGGCCTTGGTTAATGGATCTGCAACATTATCAAGAGACATAATATACTCAATATTAACAACATCACTATTCAAATATGATCTAATAATATTATGTTTCCTTTTTATAGATCAGGAATTTCTATTATAGTAACGGTTCCTTACTCTACCAATCGCAGCAGTGCTATCTCAATGAATTAAGATAGATTGAATCAAAGTTCTGAGTAACAGAACATTAAACAATAAATCTCTTACCCAATTTGCTTCCTCACATGCAGATGCTAAAGCAATTAGCTCAGTTTCCATGGTAGAATTGACTATTATAGTTTTTTGGACTTCCAACATATAGCACTACCTCTTATAGTAAAAATACAACAAGTTGTAGAGTAAGACTCACTTGACATGGTATTCCAATCAGCATTACAGTACCCCTCAAGTACAGTAGGATATAGCACTATCTGTATGTCTTTGTGCCAGATAAATATTTCATAATACGTTCTAAAGCATGCAAATGTTGTCTACTTGGCTTGCTAGTGAACTTGCCAAGTAACCCTACTGCATATGCAATACCAGTCTAATGTAATCAGTAGCATAACGTAAGCTCCCAATCAAAATAGCAAATTCGTTTTTATTAAAAATCTCATTATCATTCTCAACAGGAAATAAGTGAATACTGTAATAAAAAGGAGTAGCCACATGCTTGCAATCAAAAAAGTTATATTTCTTCAATATTTTCTCAACATAATGTGATTGATCAAAGATATATACATCATTACACCTGATAATTTTCATGCCCAAAATAAAATTTGCCTCTCCCAAATCTTTCATGTCAAAATGACTAGCAAGAAGTTTTTTTACTTCTTGAATAACATATATATTAGATCCAAAAATTAACATATCCTCAATATAGAGCAAATAATCACATGTAAATTCTCAAGAGTCTTATAATCTATGCATTTATCACATTCATTAGTCTTAAAACCATTAGCAATCATGCAAGAATCAAATTTTACATCCCACATTTTCGGCACTTGTTTTAAGACATAAAGGGATTTAATAAGTTTGCACACTTTGTTCTCTTGTCCAGTCTCTATGAACCCATCTGGTTGATCCATATAAATTTCTTCTTCTAAATCTCCATTCAAAAATGCAATTTTCATATCCATTTGATAATTTGTAAATTACATATTGTTGCAGCGATAATTAAAAGTCTAATAGATGTTATTCTTGTTACTGCAGAGAAGGTATCAAAAAAGTCAAGATCTTCTTTCTGTGTAAAACCTTTAGCAACTAGTCTTGTGTTATATTTATCAATGATTCCATTAGGTTTTAATTTTTTCCTAAGAACCTATGTGCATCCAATAGTTTTACATCCTGGGGGAAATCAACCAATTTCCAAGTTTTATTTGAAATGAGTAAGGCCATTTCATCATTCACAGCCTGTTTCCAAAAAAAAACAGCATCATAAGAAGATAAAAGCTTCTTTTAAATTTGTAAGATTCTCAATATTATAGACAAAATAATCAAGACCAAAATATTTCTCTATTCTACCTCTTTTACTTCTTCTCGGTTCAAAAACAGCTTGAGAAGTATTATTTATATTTTCAAAACTAAAATTAGATGAGGTAGAATTTTCCAAAATATTTTGTAAAACAGTTTGACCCCTACTATTTCTAATTTTAAAAGGAAATTTTTCTTCATGAAAAATTGCAATATTAGATTCAAAAATGACATTATTTTCAAAATCAAGAAACCTATAAGCTGTACTGGACATAGAGCACCCAAGAAAATGTAATGGGCAGGTCTTACACCTAATTTAGGTATTTTGGGGTCAGTCAATCTAACATAAGCCAATCAGCCCCAAATTATTAAATATCCCGAATTCGGTTTATATCCTTTCCATAATTTATATGGAGTTAATTTTATCTTCTTATTTGGCACACGATTCAATACATGACATGCAAATAAAATAGCTTCTCCCCACAAATTTGAAGGTGCACAAGAATCAATTAACATTACATTAGTTAATTCAATAAGTGTTCTATTCTTTAGTTCAGCCACACCATTAGATAAAGGAGAATAGGGAGGAGTAGTTTCATGAATAATTTCTAAAGAATGAATATATGAGTTAAATCTAAAGGATTCATATTCTCTACCTCAATCACTTCTAATTCTCTTAATCTTTTTCCCAAACTGATTTTCCAATTCAAGGAGGAATATGTTTAAGGACTCTAGAGCATCACTCTTATTCTTATGTAAATACACATATGTGAATTTAGAAAAATCATCAATAAAAGTGATAATATATTTTTCCTCCTTGAGTAGTAATTTCTCCAAACTCACATAAGTCTGTGTTAATTAATTCAAACAAATCAGTTTTCTTTGAACAGTTTTATTTTGAACAGTTTTATGAGGCCCTTTAGTGATCTTTTCTTTACTACAAATTTCACATTTCTCAAAGTTATCATTGAATTTAGGAATTAATTCTAAGCTACTCATCATGCCAACATATCTAGAATTAATATGACATAAACGTGCATGCCAAAAACAAAAGTACTAACTTTATTAATATCAACATTCAACTTGACCATGCCAATCACTAGCATATCCTTTACCAATAAAAATTCTTCCTCTGGAAATTACATACTGATCAGACAATATAGCCTGTTTGAAACCTACTTTGTTAAGAAGGAAACTAGACATAAGATTTTTCTTTATAGAAAGCACATACATAACATCTTTTAGTAGTAACACTCTTCCTGAGGTGAATTTTAATTCAACCTCTCCCGTCCCTTATGCTGGAATTGTATGCGAATCTCCAAGCATTAAAGCAGGCTCTTCAAAAGGTGTATAACTCTTGAACCAAACTTTGTCAAAACAAACATGTCTATTCGCAGCAGAATCTACCTACCAACCATCACTATTTTCCACCATGAATACATCTGTCAATATAGCTACAAATGTCTCTTCGGTAATGTTAATTAGCGATTGTGAATCACGTTTCTGGTATATGTAATTTCAAGCAATATGCCTACTTTTGCCACAAACATAACAAGCATTTGATTTTGTATTCTCATGATGATGAGTATTATCCTTATTTTTTGTGTGAAACTTTTTTTTCTTCTTCCCAATCTTCTTTTTTGGCTTCAAGTATGTATTATGAGAATTACTAGATATATTATTGGAAGTAACAAGATTTACCTTAGTGGATCCGTTGGAATTTTGTAGAACTAATGCATCTTGTCCTCTTGCCTCCTTCTTAACATGAATGTGTGTAATCAAATCTTCTAGAGTAATTTATTTTGGTTTGTGATGTAGAGACTTTGAAATTCACTCTAAGAAGGTGGTAACTTGTCTACAATTCCTAACACAATCATGTTGTCACCAAACTTCACCCATTTTGATCTCACTTCATGTGCAGTCATTTGGAAGTCTTGTACTCAATCAACAATAGACTTTCCACCCACCATTTGAAAATGGAAAGAATGACTACCAGCATATTTCTTAGCACAGGCTTGTTCTGTGTCATATTTAAATTGCAAAACCTTCCAAATTTTCTTAGCAGTGGAGTAACGATTCTCATAATAATCATAGAATTGATCAGAAGGACAATTCAAAAGAGAGTAATGATAATTATACTCATCTATGTCATATTGTGCACATATCTCCACTTGAGTTTCTTTTTTCTTCCTAAGTCATGGCTTCAATATTTTCTTTGTTCGGATTTTTTTCAGTAAGAACATAAGCAACCTTGAGAAGGTTAAGATAAAATAGCACATTTCCTTTCCACCTTTTGAAATGAGCACCATGAATCTTGAAAGTCTTGTTGAGATCTCCTACTTAATTAGTAGCCTTGTCTTGTGGATTCTCCATCTTTTATCGATTCTCCTTAAAATCGTTAGTGCATAAAGAAATAACAATAATGTTGATTAAAGAATAATAAAAAAAAGAAGTTATACAAGAACACAGTATTGAGGCGTAGATACCTCGCTTTCTTTAAGGAGATTCGAGCTCTCTACGGTAAACAAAATGCTAGAATCGGTGCAGTAGAGAAAATAACATTGACTCATTCCCTCCAGGATACAACAACATAACTTTGTTGTTTAGCTTATGACAATCTGCACAAAATGCCTAAGCTCAAGCTCCACTAATAGAACACCTTTCTCTAGATATTATTCTGTCTTAACGAATGCAATACGATATAAAATACTTGAAGACATGTATATTCAAAGACTATTTATCTATACATATATATATATATAGGCATTACAAAACCTCTTAGAAAGATACACAACTCTTTTATCATCTACTATTCATTATTAAGTTCATTGTATAGATATAATCAATAAATTAACATACATTCATAAAACATTTTATATGAATGTACATTGAATATTAAAATGTACCAACATTAAATCTAGTTTAGAGATGAACCAGGGGTGAGAGTAGTCGGGACGTTATTTTTAATGAATCGGCTATGCCTTGTTTAAAGGCTGAAACTGTTCCCACAATTACTACTGATCAACCCTTAGTTAGGGAAGTCCCAATTGAGGTGGAGGACACCTCTACGATTGTTTCTAACCAAAACCTGAACCTGAGAATGAATAGGTAGGTTCAGATCATATATCTGAAAGCAATAATGAGCCTGAGTTAGAAAATTCTGACAATGATGATAATAATATTGAAGCCCAATCTCAGGCTCTTAATGATTATCAATGGATTAGGGATAAGGTTAGAAGGACCTCTAAAAAATCTTCTGGATATGGATATTTGTACTATATTTCTTATACTTTAGCTGATGTATCTTTTATTGAGGAAAAAGAACCTTTGTGTTTTGATGAGGCTCTTAGGAGTCCTGATTTAAACTGTGGATGTATGCTATGAATGATGAAATATATTCTTTGCATAAAAATAAAACTTGTGATTTAGTCCTTAAACCAAAACAAAAATTAATTTATTGCTAATGGATTTTCAAAATTAAAGAATCGGATTTTGAAAATGAAACTCATAGGTCTAAAGCTAAACTTGTTGTAAAAGATTTTTTTACAAAAAGAATGCATTAATTTCAACGAGATATTTTCTCCCATTGTCAAATACAAGACAATTAGGATAATGATTCCTATTGTTGCTTTCTATAATCTTGAATTAGAGCAACTTGATATAAAAACTGCCTTCTTGCACGGTGATCTTGATGAAAAAAAATCTATATATGAAACAACCTCCTGGTTTTGAGGTTAATCAAACAGAAAATTTTGCCTGTTTGTTGAAAAGGTCTCTCTATGGACTCAAGTAGACCCCTAGACTGTGGTATATAAGATTTGATACCGTTATAAAAAATTCTGGTTTTAAAAGAAATAACTTTGATAACTGTTTGTATTACTGTGGTAATTCCGATGATACTGTTGTATACCTCTTACCTTATGTTAATGATATGCTCATTTCATGTAAGTCAAAAGATAAACTAATCAAATTAAAATCTCTTTTAAAATCAAAATTTGATATGAAAGATTTAGGTACTGCATCTAGAATCCTTAGAATGAATATTTTGAGAAACCAAGATAATTACTCTTCAATTGTCTCTCAAAATCTTTTTTAAGAAAATTGTTTCAAAGGTTTCTATGGATTCTTGTAAACCTTTTGCACCCCTTTAATAAGTCATTTTCAGTTGTCATCTAAAACTTGTCCAGAAACTGATTTGAAAAGAAGGAAATGGCTAATATGTTAGTATATGCCCTGGACTAATTGACTTACATTTATGATTTATGAAGCATGTATTTTGAATTGTAGTCAGCAAGTATGTGACTCGATAGTAAAACCCTTATTGCTAATAAAATACTATTCTTGTTTGTCCCTATTTATATTACATCTTGTATTATTAAACTAGTGTGAAGTTGATTGATGATCAAGTTTTACTGATCATGAATATGGGATATAAAATCAATTCATAAATACGTATTGAGAATATTGTATTGGACGTGACCCAAAATGAGAAGAAATATTGCATGGGTTTAAGTCATAAGTATTTCTTCTCAGTTTTATATTTGGTGTCCTTTGACCTAATGTTTCTAATGCTTTTTGCATGGGGAGAACATATGTTTTGACATAATCAAACATCACTTTTAATTAGGTGATTATTATGACTATTTATCGGGCTATTTTCTTGTCATGGCTTGAATATTGGAAATAGTGAAAGGGATTTGTCCCTTTCCTTTTAGAGAGAGATATCCACAGGCCCCTTGATAAGGAAGACTGGAAAATACGAATGGCCATACTCAAATAAGTATTAATAAGGTGTTATTAATATTATTTTTCAGAACAGTCCGCTTGGTTATCAAGTAAATAGTTAATTAAGTTTTTATAAGGATGACACGGTCCATGCCTTATACTTAATTAGGGTATCGCGTGACAAAAGGACTAAATATTAAAACTGGTGCTAGGTTATTATTGCTTTTACTTAACTTGAGTAAGAATAATGTCTAGCTAGAGGCCGCTTATGTTTTGTGAATAAATGTCTAGGACATTTTTCATTCACTGCCAACGTTAAGTGAACCTACAGAGTCACACGCATAGACGATCTTGTGAGCATAATGTCCACATTCAATGAATCTAGATCGTGCCCAGATTCGTTAAACGTATACAAAAGGGAAATCAAATTCCATGTTGTAGTTTTTGATAAGTTAATACGTAACTAATTTTATTTATCAGTTAAATGAAATTAATTACTTAATATTACTCATCCAACCGTTGGATGATTATAGGAATAGATGGACGAGATTAAATTGTCATTAGATGAAAATTAGAGTTTTGATATTGATAGCTATAAAAAGTTATGTTAACCTTTTCTCGGTAGCGGTCTTCATCTGATTAAAAATAAAAACCCTAAACCCTAGAACGGCGTTAATAGTATCTAGCCTCCCTCTCTCTGAAAATTTCACGTATTACCAAATAGCCAGGATTAGTTCTGAACAGTTTTCGAAACACAAAAAAGACTAGCATCCTGATCGCTTGCAGAAGAGTCGGGTGGATACTAATAGAGGGCGAAGCGTAAACAGCAGTGCCTCCACACCGAACAGTCAAAAACATTGAGGTAATTTTTATCCAATCAGTTTTTCTACTATGTGCGGATCCTGTTGGTGGATTTTTGTTGTTTGATTTTATTTGTTTTTGCCTACGGATTCCAATATAATATTCCATATAGAATGGCAATAGGGTCTGTTATGTACTCTATGATTTCAACTAGACCACACGTTTCTTTTTCTATAAGTCTTCTTAGTCGATTTATGTCCAATCCTGAAAATTTCATTGGACTACTTTAAAATAGCTTTTAATTAAGGTATCTAAATGGTGCAATTGATAAAGGTCTACATTTTAAAAGTTTCTTAAAATCTTTTGAACTAATAGGATATATAGATTCAAATTTTGCTGGTAACAAAGATTTTCGAAAATCTACCACTAAATACTTCTTTAATATTGCTGGACATTTTCTGAAAATCTCAGTTACAGTATGTGGTTATCAAACATAAAATTTGAATATATTGTTGTAACTGAAGCAATTAAAGAAACAATTTAGATCTAAGGTCTCTTATCCGAATTAAATCTTTTGCATTCTAAGCTATTATCTTTACTGATGGTCAAAGCTATTTACATTTGTGCAAAAATCACGTTTATCATGAAGTACTAAACATATTCATATGAAATATCATTTCATTAGAGAAAAAGTCACAAATTACAAATTTGTTGATATAATAAAAATTAATACCAAAGATAGTCCTGCTGATTTTTTGCACTAAAATTGTTACTGCTAATAAATTTGCTCTTTACAAGAATTTACTCCATATCGATACTGGTTAATAATTTTTAACGGTATTTTTGTGCTGTGTGCAAGATGGAGTTTGTTGGATTATGCACACAACTTTGTGCTAGTTTCTTCCCAATGATGATTTAGAACAATGGGCCTCATTTATCCATTAGGTTTGGCTGGTTATTTGGGATGCTGGGCGGGTCAAAATTGACCCACCCTTAATGACCCATTTCCTAACTCATTTAGTTCTCTCTCTCTCTCTCTCTCTCTCTCTCTCTCTCTCTCTCTCTCTCTCTCTCTCTCTCTCTCTCTCTCCCTCATGATCAATTTCTTGGTCATTCCCCTCTTTGACCAAGGTTTGTCTTTTGGTTAACCTTGGGACCTATAAATACTCCTAACCTTAAATTCAACTAACCATTTCCTCTCCTCTCTCTATCTTCTGTCACCTTTATTTTCTTCTTCTGCTAGAAGTTCTTGCTTCTTCTCTTTGCTCTCTACTGTTTCCTTTTTGGATCTCCTTGTGAGAAATTTTCCGGAATCTGGACTACCTTCTTGGCTTGTCCAATTGCCGAAGGAAACTTTGAGAGGTTAAGATTTCTTTGAAAGATTTATTTGGAGTGTAACACCTTGGTTCTTGACGTCCGGTTCTCTGAGGAGCTTTTGTTTTTCTTATTGAAATTTTTACTTACCTTTCACCATATATATTTCACATCAAGTTTGAAGATCTTGTGACATATATTATTTTGTAATCTTTGACTATTATCTGTAATAGATAGGTTAAATTAATTTCTTGTCTTCAATTAGTTGTAATAATTATTTGGTGGTTCGCGAGTCATCTCCTAACAATTAAGTTATTGGAAAATATGGTGCAGCAAAAGGTGTAATGAGTCAAGCCACTCGCAAGCCGTTCGGTCAAAGCTCGGGTCGAGTTCACTGTTGACCGAGCTCGAATTGGCTCACTAAATAAACGAGCCAAGTTTAAACCTAGAATTTTTCTTCTATGAACGATCAGTATAAACATTAACAACTCCGAATTGGATAAGTTTTTCCTCAACAAATAAGTGCCTGGGCCACTAAAATCCTACTTAATTAAGAGATTCATCTGCTCCTCTTGATTCTGTTTGGGAATCGATAAGAGAAAGGTAGACTTTATCTACCTCTTTCCTAATAGTATTTCAGTAAAATAAAGAATCTGTCAATCAAGCTGGAACTATAAAGAAAGAAGTAGGGTCCTACCTTCCCTTAGGGCAATATGTAATTTTTTTACTTTATTTTAATTATATATAAAATATATTTAAAAAGTTAAATTCGAACTCAAACTCAACAAAAATAATTGAATTCAAATCAAACTTAATAGTTTCAATCGAGCTCGAGTTGAGCTTGAATTAAATAAAAAATCGAGTCGAGCTCGAACTCACTCGAGTTTGACTTGATTCTTTTACATCCCACCAAAGAAAACAAGTCAAAGTCAAAGTCTTTTTACTAAATAAGTCCAAGTCAAGACAACACATTTTTATTAATAAAATAATCTCCTACCTATTTCATTAACTTACCATAAACTATAAATAATTTGTACATTGTTTATTATATTTCGTAAAAAATTCGTGTTATGCGTAAAAATAATTTTTTTATTAAAAATATTTGCAAGTATTTAAAAATAAAGATTAAATACAATATTTCTTGAAAAATAAATATTCTAAGGAAAAAGCATCTTAAAAATTACCATAAGATATAAATATCCGATTTTAATTAAAAAAACTGAAAATTTTATTTTTAAAAATTATACGGGAATTTTTTTAAATTGTTTATGTTTATTAATGTTGTTAAAATAAAAATTTTATACTATTCTTTTCATCTACTTAAAAAAGCACAAGGGAACAAGCCCAGAACTGGGATTTAAACATCGACAGTGTACAATGGCAAAGGAGATGAAATACCTTCACCAAACATCAAATGCTAGAATTCTTCTATATTTAATAAGAAATATTTTGATAAACTAAATTACTATTTTGTTAATTAAAAAATTAACTCTTGTATAGCTGAATTCTAAAATTGAATCCCTTAGGAAGGTTGGCTTTGCTACAAAGAAAAAAGTAATAGAGTTTTTCTACACTGCAAATAGGTCTAGCAAAGTATGGTATACTTTGTAGTAGACTCAAATCCTTCTAGTAAAATATGAACTCAGAGTTAAACTCAAATCTTACTCTAATGGGTTCGAGTAAGGACCGAGTATACCCATTTAAAATAGTCATTATTCTTCTTTTTACTATTAAAAAAATATAACATCATTTCAGATTTTTTTCTTTTTTTTTTTAGTTATATTAAACATAAAATAATTAAACATACAAAAAAAATAAGTGAAGCAAAAATAGAAATTAATTATTCGAAAGAAAAAATTAATTAACAAAAACATTCAAAAACTGGAAAAAATATTGTGATAGGTGATCAATGAAATCAATGGAAGACTTGATCACAGGTGTGACAAGTAAATTTTTCTAGTTATAGTAGATAGTAAAACCAAGCCAACAACAAACCTAAGTATGCATGGCTATGGACAAATGTCTATTTTCTTCCTTCTAAACTTTCATTTTCAGACACCAACTATATTATTAAAATTATTAAAGAGTCACATAAAAGCAAACAGATTTTCAGAAACAAACACAAAGAAATATCACAACTGAATATTCTACACTTCACAAAGTATAGTATTGTTTGAATTACAAGGATGAAGACAATACTTACCTATTTAACACCTTAACTATCCCTATTTAACAAAAAATAATTAAATATAAGTATGTGTCTAGGTTTTGAATATAAAACCTTACCTATACTTTTGTAAATGGGTAAGATTTTAGTAGAGTACGAATAAGACTCGGCATTTACAGTCATAGCATAATACTTACAGATCCTTTTGGTAAAAAAGAAAAATGAATATTCTAATTAAGGTGATAATGAAGGCTTTGAATCATATTCGTATATCATTTAATCACATCAATATTATCGGTTAATTTCTTCATTTTCATTACACATCAAAGTATCAATCAAGCAAATTAAATTGTGCTCTATACATAAGGACCCTTATGTAGTTAATAAATAGAAAAAATTTTGATTCTAGAAGAGAGATTTTGGTCATGTCTTCATTACTAGCTATCTCTTAATTTCAACCACAAAATATTGCCCCAAAATTCAAGAAACATACTTACAACTACCAGGGTTTTCGGCGATTAAATTAAGCTCATTGATCTTATGATCTGTATGCCTCTGTATTTCTGTGTTCTTGATTGCTTGTGGATGGGATGGTTCATTGTTCATAAAGCATTTGAAACCACAGCCTCATATTCAGATGATCAACCCTTGATAACAGGAAAAAGTGCTTCTAAAAATGTTTAGCTAGAATGCTTTGTAATTTGATAATTGTGAGTTCTTTTTATGTCTCGTGGCCGTAGGCGCAAGGAGCGACTCGTGCCTCTAGATGGCCTCTTAACAACCCTCTCCACGATACTAAAATATTTATTTTGATTTTTTATTTTAAACTTTACACATATAGATATAAAGTTATTAGAATGATATGTATTTTATTAATATTTTTCTTAGAAAGTGTATATATTTAGTACTCTCTCATTTTCATATTATCTCTCACCTAAACACATCTTTTCCACTTTAAAATATCTGTCACTTTAGCAAATCAAGATATTATTAAATGTTACTTTCCTACATATACTCTTATCTAGTTGGAATTAAACAATTGTTTAAAAACTTTAATTAGAACTATGACAGTCAAAGGGAACTTAATCCATTTTCTTTTGAATTTAGACAACTCAATCATTTTCTTAATACTTGTACATTGTTCAAAGGCAACAGATAATATGAAATGGTGAAAATAATTGTATACAATAATGAGGGGTATGAAAGAAAATTAAGAAATTAACTTTATCATTTATAAAAAGAAATGAGACTATAATTTTGACGGAAGAAAAAAGAAGAGTGAGACCATTTTTATAGACGGATAGATAGAGTCAGTGTGAACACTCTTCATTAGGGATATTTTGCAAAAATTGTTAAAAAAGACCCCAAATTTTCTAAGAGGGACAACTTCAACTAGTCAATACTCTTTATATATCTATGGCTGTTATTGGCTGGTGTGAAGATATAAGCTTCCTAAAATAAAAAGTTCACCTAAATTTGTTAACTGAAAAATGTATATAAATATATGGGCTTCTAGATATATAACAACCTCATTAAAGATTAGTCACAAAATTTTGTACAAAAAAGTTGTCAAGAAATGAAAACTTTTTTCTATCTATAAATAGCTTCAGAAATCCTCACCATTTTTATCACATCAATCTTCAATTCAACTTTAGTTCTTTGTAGTTTTCAAGATTTTCAAGGGAGATTATACTATGGCTTCTGTAGTTACTTTCACTGAGGAATTCACCAGCTCCATTGCTGCTCCAAGATTGTTTAAGGCTTTGATCTTAGATGGTGATAATCTTCTTCCTAAGATTGTACCACAAGCCATTAAGAGTATTGAGATAATTGAAGGCAATGGAGGACCTGGAACCATCAAGCAAATGAACTTTGGGGAAGGTAAATAGTTTCTTTCTTCGGAATATTTCCTCAAAATGTCACTAAATTATTTACGTAGATTGAATTATATTTACAAGGCCAAACTTTTATTTATTTATATCGTTAACGATTTCCATACATCAAAAAACGAATCTCTACTTGCCAACTTAGTAAAATTTGACAAGCATGTACTATATCTTTTAGGGATAAATTTATCTTAAAACTCTATTCTTTCCAAAAAAATATTAATAAATAACGCTTGTTTTTTCATTTGAAATAAATGGGTTGGCAGAAAATTAACAAACCATTTGTACTAGGGGGAAAGCGGGGTCTAGGCTTTACTTTTGGAGGAAATGGGGTATTGGGGGAAAGTTGAATTTGAAAATTAAAGTATGCAAGTTAAAGGTACAATATGTTATTAGATTTTGCTGAGTTAGTATGCATAATACCTTTTTATGGTACGCAAAAATTGTTTATAGATATATAAAAATAAAATTTGATATTAGAAGTATAATGAGACTCGCGTAAATTGTTTATTTTTTTAAGTGATTTGATTCAATGTTTTTTGATATACAGGGAGTCAGGTCAAGTTTGTGAAGCATAGAGTTGATGTACTCGACAAGGAGAAAATGACCTATGTTTATACATTAATTGATGGTGGAGAATTAATGGACAAGATTGAATCAATCACTTATGAAATGAAGCTTGAAACTAGCACTGATGGTGGATCCAAAGGCACAAACATTAGCAAATACCAACCAAAACCAGGTGTTGAGATTAAAGAAGAACAGATTAAGGCTGGCAAAGAAAAGGCTTCTGGTGTCTTCAAGGCTGTGGAAGCTTACCTTTTGGCAAATCCTGATGCCTATGTTTAAGTGCCATTTGGTCAATTTTGGCCTATTCCATCTTTGTTTAATTTGGCTTTGATAATAAGTGTTTTTGTTTGCTATTTTCATCAGCTTTGAATTAGCAGTTCTTGGATGGATTGCTTTGGAATGTTACTGAGAATGTGTTAAATTTATCAGTTTGATCTCTTTTGTTAATGAAGTTGATTAAAGATTGTGTTATAGTATGAATTTCTACTTTATGTCCAATCTATATTTGTTACTGCTGTTTAAAGTGAAAAAGAGAATAAGGTCATGTAAGGATAGTTCCAAAAACAAAAACAAAAAAATTTGGCCATGGAAGCTCACAATTAATATTTTTTAAGGCCGGCTTCTAATTAAAATTAAAATTAGGGGAATTCTTTTTAAATACCCATAGTTATTTATTCAAGTCGCAAACTATTAAAGAAGTGGTTTATTTTTTTATAACCACAAATTAAAGTCGTATGCCTTAAGTGATAGGCTACTACTGCACAACACAGATTTCGACAGAGAAATGTACATGCAACTCGTCTATCAATGAAATTGTTCAAACACGTCATACTTTTCGAATATTAATCATTGGACCTGTGATACCCTATTCCACATATGATATAAGTATGAGCGTAAATATTTACGGTCACCCTTCAGATATTCATTTTATCATTGTGACGATTGTCAAGTAAGATCGTAGATACTATCAAATCTATGAGTCATTCTTTTGAATTCGTGGGGACAGGCGTGACACGACCGAAACTCATATAATCAGACTAAATATTAACCACATCATCGAATAAAGCTGTCCTTTTGTGTCAATAGCAGTAGCATAACACTGATCATTTAGTTGAATGCAGTTTTCTATTTGAATTAAATGCCTTTTCTCTTCAAGATTGACACTTTTTTGCCTAATGGTGATCATAGGTTTCTTTTGCAAAAAACAAGGCTGTTTTACATTAAACCTGACAATTGTAAAGGACAAGGTATTTTGTTAGAATATGATTAGGTTTTAATCTATAAATACAGTTCTATTAGTTATCCCTGTACCACAAAATTGCTCTCTTTTTTTCCTTGAGAATTTTGGCTAATTAGACATGGGTGTAATCACTGTAACTGATGAATACACTTCTCCAATCCCTCCTTCAAGGATATTCAAATCCTTGATTCTTGATGCTGACAACTTAGTTCCTAAACTTTTACCTCAGATCATTAAGAATATCGAAATTGTCCAAGGTGAAGGAGGTCCAGGAACCATCAAACAAATGAACTTTGCTGAAGGTACATGTACATCATTAAGCTACATTAGCCTATTGGGATATTCGCTATAAATATTCATGCAAGCTTTGTTATTATGTATATAAACTTTGTTTTTCTTTAATTATATACATTAGTAATTTTCTAGGCATATAAAAGTATCCAAACACTACATTTCATGCTGGAATGAGGCATGCATGTTCCAAACATGTCTGGTGGTGCAATTACAGAAACACATAATCGGGACTAAACTCAATTAATAATGGTCTTTAAGATAATAATCAGAATTTAATGGTACAATATTTAACGAACAATGTAATAAAGAATATATACCTTTTTATACATTCCCCAAACCTTCCTAGTTTGCTCAACCTTCGATTTGGAATTTTTGATATTTTGACCCATGCGCCAAGCCGATCTGAAACGACTCATATTCATCAGGTCAATTCTGTCCCATTTGCCTCCAAGTATTGTTTCAAGATTTGGGCCTTCCTTCCTTTACTTGCAGTGCGGCCTAGTTATACGGGTTGAGACCCATCAAAAAACAATATTTATGTACTTAATGTGCAAGGAGCATATAGTTAATAGTTAATGTATATTCATAATAAATTCCCCTACCTTACTTAACAAACATTGAAGGGAAATTTTCCAGATTTTGTCCTGAGCTTATAATAACTCTTTCTTGACTACAGGTACACATCTCAAGTGTGTGAAGCACAGAATTGATGAGATCAATGAGGAGAATTTTATTTATAACTACACTTTGGTTGAAGGTGATGCTTTGGCAGGCAAGCTTGAGAAGATCTCTTATGAAGCTAAGTTTGAAACATCACCAGAAGGAGGTACCATTGCCAAAATGGTCAGTAACTACTATACCTTGGAAGGAGTTGCAATTTCTGAAGAGGAAATCAAAGCTGGGAAAGGAAAGGCCATAGGAATTTACAAAGCTGTTGAAGCCTATTTGAATGAAAATCCTAATACCTATGTTTAGTTTCTAATTCTAAAACTTGATCCTTTGTAATGCTTCTGAGGTTGTGTTCTGGCATTATTATGAACTTTCCATTAGTGGCTTGAAAAACAAACTCTAAAATTTGGAGATCTTTATCACTTTTACTTTCTATTTATGGCTAAAGCAATTTATATATGCATATATAGTGAAAGGATTTTAGTTGAAGAAATGCGTTCTTTTCGTGAAGTTTGAGCATGAGTTACGACAATTAATATTGTTGAGCTGTTGTATTTTTTGAAGAAATGAGTCAAAGGTTTCGACCAGTTGAATCGAAAATCAGACCTTAGATCAGTCTGATTTTCTTATAAAAATTAGTAAGAACTCTAACCGATCAAATTTGGTCAAAAATTGGTTGGACCGGTTATTTGAACCGGTTGCACCGGTCTTTGAACTTTTTATTCTTTATATATTTTTTTAGTTAATAAGTTTATAATATTCTTTAATTATATTTTTTAATTATATTTGGGGCTAATGAATGTATAATGTGTATGTGGATAAATTATTAATATATTTTATAATTTTTTGTATATTTATATTGTTTTCTAGTGCAATCACTTATTTAATCGGTTGAACTAATAAACGAATGAACTAATAGTTTGACTGATTCAATCTTCGATTCAATTTTTTCAACATTGGTATGAATTTTTAGTCTTATAATTCTATACATTATTTATATTATTTCTCTTTTACTTGTAAGTTCAATCTATATATATATATAGTATTACATGTTTCACTAACAATTTTAATTTAAGGAGATTGTGAATCAAGAGTTTGGCCCTCTTATTTCAAAAGATCATAGTACTATATACCACCACAAGTGGCCAAAAAATCTCCATAGAACCTTCTTGCACAAGTAGAAAAGTCAGTGATTGACAAAACCAAGTCCTTTTAGTTTGTTCACATGCTGGACTTAAATGTGATGGACCAATGTGATTAAGAACAAAGGCTCCATCTGAATGAATGAGTCTTAAAACTTAGGAAAAGGAAAAAAAAAAAAAAAAAAAGTCAGTACACTGTATCCTTGTTCAAAGATTTTTCTCTCTGCCCTTGTCTCTTATTATCCACTCAAATATTTTTCTTACATCCTTGATTGAATTCTGTGAAGAAATCATGGGAATTATCAAGATATCTCAATCTTTTAAGACTAATGTAACCCGAGACAGGATGTTCAAGGCCTTGATCATTGATTCCCATAACCTTTGTCCAAAGCTCTTGTTTTCATCAATAAAAAACATTGAATATCTTCAAGGAAATGGTGAAGTTGGAAGCATCAAACAAATGAATTTCACTGAAGGTACTATATTACATGTATATCATCATCATCATGTCATTTTAATATGAATCTTATGAATTATTTGTTGTAGATTTTCATAATACTATGAACATGATATATGATTCTTAAAGATTCTTTGAACTAACCTGATGAATGCGTCTTTCTGTTTTAAACATATATGCTACGTTTATAATAGTTGTAATGATTCATAAAATTCCATTCGCTAGAGATAACTATAAGAAGAGTTATGAACATAAGTTAGACGTGCAAATTAACATATCTATATAAAAAGATATATAAACGGATAAGAAGGTCGTACAAAGAATGGTATAAGATCATATTTCTAAAGACAATAAAGTCTCCTATTTTCTTATGAGATTGTATTAGAATAGTCTCCTCTATGATCTACATATGTTTGTAGAAATTAATAAAATTAGATCTAGGGTTTGATTTCATTAATGGAAAACACAGTCAAACTAGTATAAGTTATTTTGCAAAACCACCAAGTGCAAACTAGTATATTGGTAAGGCGAAATAAGCCTTAAAGAAAGTGACACTGTAGTGTACCTTTGAGCCGTTTTGATCAGCTCTAACATGATCTGCAGCTAGTCCTTTCAGATATGTGAAGCACAGAATTGATGCTTTAGACAAGGAGAATTATACGTGCAAATACACTCTGATTGAAGGAGATGCATTGATGGAAAAATTGGAATGGATTAGCTATGAGGTCAAATTTGAACCATATGGCTATGAAGGTTGCATTTGTAGGATAAAATCTGAGTATAGAACTAAAGAGAATGTGGAGATCAAAGAGGAAGATATTGAACTTGGAAAGGATAGAGCGATTGGTATGTATGAGGTTGTCGAAGCATATCTTTTGGCACATCCCAATGCTTATACTTGAGGATCATATCATATCATATCTTGAAAGTCACTTTTGGATTCTGTTTTATATTGTTAAATAATCTTTCTATTTGAAAAGAAAAGTGTATGCCAGAGATTGTATAAGAAGTTTGATTGTTTTGGAAATGTTTCTTGTTGAATAGGTCCATATTTAAGGCCTTTGCATATTGATAAAACTGTCAAGAAATTGAACAAAAGCTTCTCCTTCATACCTAAGTCTACTTTTGAAGTTGGAATTTCAAGATTTTACATTTTTTTTAATCAAGCCTGAAATTTATATGAGGATGTTAGATAATACAATTTGGTATACTAGAGGGGAAAATTGTGAAATCACAAAGGTGATGGGGGGAAAAAGTATAATTCATTTTACTCAAACTATGTGTTACAATATTGACAGTTTTATTATGACATTACAAACACATAATTCTCGTGTAGTAATATGTATAAAGTCACTTGCTGGACATCGGTCCACAACATAATATTGGTGAATGGCGCCCCAAACCCACCTTGCTAATTTGAGTAAAATAGAAACCTTGGATAATGGCTTGTGCTTCCATGGCTACAACTAATGATTTTACATTCTTGAAATTGACCAATTCATTTCATAGTAGTTTTTTACAATTTTCTTCATTTCACACAAGCTAGTATATAGTGATCTTAGTTCAAAAATCAGTAGCCCAACAAAGAGTTTTTAATTTCTTTGAACATCCCATTTCCTAGACCTTTTTTCTTGGTAAGCCTTTCAACTCATTGCAAAGCCGCCCACCATGATGAGAGAAACCAAAATTGAATCAAACACTAGCTGGAAACTACTATGAACATTACAAAACCCTTGACCAAAACCTTAAAAGGGTTTCAAGATAAACCAAATTATAACATCTTTCTAGTTTTCCATCAAGAATTGTGTGCCAAGAATTCCCTTTTTCGAGATTTTATATATATATATATATATATATATATATAGGCCAAGTGAGGAGCAAAATCATCAAACTTCAACTAAGTACATAAGATAGGATCATGGGGGTCACAAGTTATACACAACAGCTAGAATGCCCGGTTGCTCCAAGTCGTATGTTCAAGGCTCTGATTCTTGATTCAAGGGCCCTTCTGCCTAAACTTTTACCCCAATTCATCACAAGTGTTCATTTACTACAAGGAGATGGAGGTGCTGGAAGCATTGAACAAATTAACTTTGCCCAAGGTTATTGTACAACCATCCTATATTTGCTATCCTAAGTCGTCCTAAAATTTCTGTGAGGCCTTGTCCTACCGGCAAGA
This sequence comes from Catharanthus roseus, assembly GCA_028651295.1. Taxonomy (NCBI): domain Eukaryota; kingdom Viridiplantae; phylum Streptophyta; class Magnoliopsida; order Gentianales; family Apocynaceae; genus Catharanthus; species Catharanthus roseus. The sequence continues at coordinate 10,449,428 of JAPQWS010000093.1, read as the reverse complement.
GTTACTGTAGAAGTCGAAAATTCAATTCCTGTATAATGCATGATATGAATTAATGCTCGTGAAGTATTGTTCTAGTGGTAAAAGTTGAAACAGGGGTTGAGAATTCAACTATTGCATAGTACACCTTATTCCTTCTCAATTATCTTGGAAATGATCTTGTTTCTTTTGAATTGCAGGTGGGCATTTTAACTATGCGAAAAACAGGATTGATGAATTAGATGAAAATAATTATTTGTGCAAGTACACTATGATTGAGGGTGATCCATTAGAAGACAAGCTTGAATTTATAGCCTATGAGATCAAGTTTGAAGAGGGCAAAAATGGAGGCTCCATTTGCAAAATGACTGGCAATTACCATGGAATTGGAGAGTTTGAAGTGAAAGAGGATGGCATTAAGGCTGGCAAAGAAAGTGCTATGGCTATTTACAAAGTTGTTGAAGCTTATCTCTTGGAGAATCATCAACTCTACGTTTAATTAGCTTATTACTTTGTCTCTATGTTTAACTAGTTTATTACTTTATCTTTTGTATCTTATACTCAAATATTTATAATCGTTTAATAAAAAAAAATTTTAAAATGTGTATCTCGATATCTCTGCCTCTTCGAAACTATTAAAACATGATAAATATGCATGTTTCTTGAACCAAATTACAACCTAAGCTCCTTTCTAAATCAAGATTTTGATGTATATAGGTGAATTAGTAATGAATAGTCACACAGTGCCCTGTAAAACTCAAAAAAGATCGGTGTGAGTGGACAAGTCCTCAACTACACTCCGAGACTTTAAGAAAGAGCTGAAAGAATATAAAGTATAAAAGCAATAATAAAGTATTCATGAGTATAAAACGTATAAATATACCTCTTAATAAGTATTTATCATAAGTTAACAAGAATCCTTCTCCTTATCGAATTGCATTGTTTTGCTTAGTGAAGGATTTAGATTATCCTAGACTAACTCTCATCTGTTGGGCTGTTCGGTATGAGGTCTGAGTCAACATTTAGATATTTAATCTATGCCTAAGCCGGTTCCATATCATATATATATATATATATATATAATAAAAAAATAAAAAAGTTTGCCCATTACTTGTACAAAGGCTGCAGGGTACCCCCAAAAAAAGTGAAAAATGTGACAAGAAATGACGCAAAACAATGCCAAAAGAGAAAGGCAAATAGCAAAATTGTGAAGAATTGAACAACAAAACAAAAGGCAAGCAAAAGATAGAGATCAATGAGATGACTAACACAGCATGACCAGCCTGTTATGATTATGATGCCCACCATTATATATAAAGATCAGAGGTCCCTTCTTTTCTAGTCTCCAAGCAAATTCAAGCCCCTGCCTCAGTCAACTTCGTTTCTTTTTCATTCTTTTGAATTAATTCTATGGAATATTTTCCTTTCTTGAAAGCCCTTTTTTTGCATAATATTTTGCATGCATGATATGCAAATCAATCCTAAGACAATGAATGAATCGAATGACTAAACTTTACAGCCTGCCCCTTTCCCTTTTCTAACACATTTTTTCTAGGAAATTCATGATAATTTTCTAGAAATCCAAGAATCATTCTTGTAATTCCAGAAAAAAATAAAATAAAAGAATCATTCTTATAATAAAAATTGTATAGTATGTATCAAATTAACAGCTATAATTTTTAAATGAGTTTGTATCAGTGGGAATTGAGTAAAATGATGAAAAACAAACTCTAGTTTGTAACACACCTATACATAATATTTTTGTACGATATATATATAAGTGTGGATGAGTATAAAGATTACCTTAAAATATTCATTTTAATATAACAAGAACAGTTACTAAATAATGAACCGTAAGTACTGTTAATCCATGAGTCACGCTCTGAAGTCTGGGATATGATAAATTTATCATGAAAAGTTACATTATTGATAAACCACTAAGATTATTTCTATTGCTAAAATTGGTGACACATGAAGGGAAACTTGGCAAGTTAGAACAGCAATTGCAGATTTTACCAGTAACTTGGATGGTCAAAAGCACCAAGGTATTGATTCTCATCAATGGTCCCTTATAAGAGATGAGAGTTTTTCACGTTGCAATTTCTAGAGAACTTCCACTAACGAAACCATCATTGGATCTTCGTAAAACTAGTTTGTATCCTTAATGAATAGATTATGCCAAGAAGATCATCTTCTCCGAGTGATTGGTGGATGATTGGACTCAGCCTATCGCCTTTGCCCAACTCACAGACAAGAAACACAAGCTCAAGTTAAAAGCAATACTCCCAAGCTTAACTCATGGAGCCGATTCTTGGAACATGGTCAAGCCAAGCCAATTTGACGGGTCAAAATGACAAGTTTTATCTTAAAAGTTGAACAAGTTAACAGAACTTTGAAAACATATAAGAATTTTTTTTTTAAGGAGAAATGACTTGTATTATTATTAATATAAAAAAGAAACGCATGAACTATATCAAAAAGAATATTCCTAGTTCATGCCAGGGGTACAACGGAATTAAGAGCAATCTTTGCTAGTAGATGAGTTGGGCTTTTCCCAAGTCTACAAATATGTGAGAAAGAAGTGGGAGTAGGACATATATTATCAAGGAAATAAGTTGCCAAAGCTCCCAACTCAGAAACATCTTGTGAGAATTGAGGTAACTAACGGCCCTTAGAGAATCACTTTCTACAATAAATAGGTCAGCGATAGAGTACCTAGTCTTATATCCCTCAATATGCCAAGAGTTCACCATAGTCCACTGTAAATTGATCCAAATGGGGGATAGCTTTTGCAATTAGAGGTATACCTAAATGATTACATATCAAGATCCTAGTACCAATTTTGCCATCAGAAAAAGCTGCATCAATGTTGACTTTTAAGAAACCGTAGCCTCGGGGCTTCCAATGGTGCACAAGAGCTAGGGCAGGACCTAGGTGCATAGTTGAGGGAGAGTTATTAAGGAGACTTGCATATTCTGCAGCATGGTGGAGAGCTTGGGAAGCAATAAGGGGTCCACTAGAACAATTACCTTCAAAATGGCGTTTATTAGGGGCATACCGTAACAACCAGGAACATGTTGCAAACATCGCAATATCCTTGTTTTCAAATTGAAGAAAAATAGAGTAAAGCAAATCTTTGAAGCTTGAAGCTGAGATTTTCCTCCATTTGTTCCCAAGTAATAAGAGATTCCAAACAGTTTTTTAGAAAGCACAGTCAAACAAGATATGAATGTCATCTTCATTATAAATCCGCACTGGATGCATGTAATACCATTAGCAACACCTTTTCGTGAAAGATTTGTACCTGTGGAGAAATTGTTCTGGGCAGCTCACGAAAGGAACATTTGAACTTTTGGCTAACTGTTGAGAATCCCATATCGGCTAGTTAAAGAAAATAATTATTCCTTCTAAAAACTTGGGCAGTCCTCCTCTCTTGAGTTATCTTTTGGGGTGAGTTAGTCACAAGCCTAAATTCTGACATGGTATCAGAGCCAGTTGTTGAGTTGATAAGTGTACTGAAATAATGAACAAATACGAGGAGAGAGGATCGCTCTGGCGGATGCCTCGTATACCATTTATAAGAATAGAGAAGCGAACTGAGCGGATACACCTTATAATAAGTGAAACTAAACATGAAGGGAAATGCATGTAACGAAGAACATATTCTATTTCATTTTACTCTATCAAAGGCTTTGCTTAAGTCTAACTTAAGGATAAAATGACTAGAGCCATTTATTTTACCGTGATGCATAGTGTGAAAAGCTTCAAACGCCATAATAATATTATCACTGATGAGTTTTTTTTTTTAACAAAAACTACTTTGGCTATCATGGATGACAGAAGACATAAAAGGGTTAAGCCTGTTGATAATAGTCTTAGAAACGAGTTTGTAAATGATATTGCAAAGTCCTATGAGTCTGTAATCTTTTACCATAGTAGGAGATTTAGTCTTAGGAATAAGGGCGATATTTGTATCGTTAATAGCACTAATATCTTTACCATCATTTAAGAACCATGTTGATTACCTTAGGGCCCAATATATTCTAGTACTTGCGTGGAAAACAAGTTTGCAATCCATCCGGTTTAGACGCTTTGCTACCATTCATCTCCTTTAAGGCTTTGATAACATCACCTACGTGTATTGCTGCTCTAAAGAGTGAATTTCAGCCTCACCCATCACTTTATCAATCATGCCAACCAGTCAAGTACAAGAAGAATTATTAAATGTGTAAATGGTTCTATTGGAATCTGTGATGGATTGAATAGAGTTACGCCTATGCTTCCGAGACGCTTTCTGGTGGGAAAAGGTAGTGTTCATGTCTCCTTACAGAAGCCAGTCCACTATGGAACGAGTTTTCTCCTTCCAGAGGAAGAGCAATCTTTCTAAATCGTATTCTAATTTGGCCTCTTCATGGACTGACCAATCGACATGTGCCCTTAGATCATCAAGTTTTTATCTCACTCTTTTGATGTTGGAAGTGGGGTTGCCATTCTTTCTCTTACTCCATTCAAATAGGTAGTCCAGAATAGAACAAAAATTTGATCGGACTGCATCCACTGAGGGAGAGGGGTCAGGAATCCACAGTTTATCAAAAAATTCAAAGCACTCTTCATCTTTAATCCAATACGGCTCAAAGCATTTTAGTCTAAGTTTCCTACGTATGAGATTGTTAGAGATAGGTGATAATTGGATAATAAGAGCAAGATTATATAAGAATGTATTATTGTATTATATTATTTATTGAATATTGTGCACATAAATACTCTTATTATCCACTAAAAATCATTATTGACTTTAAACTTCTAAGGTTTTTTTAGAAACTTGTCCTCTTCACTTTAATCTGTACAATCTTACAGGTCCATGAACATTCAGTGTTCTTTACTAAAATATCGCAAAAAAACTGTTCATAAAAGAAAATGATATTATTATCAATTTGCTCAGCAGCAAAGGAATCTTAATGAAGAAAATTAGTGTTTCTTGTTCCAACAAAACATGACATGTATATTTCATTAAAATTGACAATTTAAATATATATATATATATATCTTGCTTGTAACAAAAGGATTCTCATGGAATGGATATCCTTCCCTACACCCCCATAAAGCAATTTCAACTTTGTTGACAAGTGAGTGATTAGCCCATATGTGCTTGCATGCCCTATCTTCTCCTCTCTCTTTTTTTCTTAACTTTTAATTTCTTTTCCAAGGTCGGCTTTGGATATCCTAACTCCATACACATCACAGCAGTTACAGATAGCCCTCCAGCCCCTAAAAAGCAAATTCCCTTTGGCTCAACATTCAAGGGTCCAAACAAAACAACCTTCTCTTTCTGCCTTTTACCATTTGACACTGACTTTTTTAAATTATGTGGCTTAATATCATTACTAAGCTAACTACTAATGTCAATGCAAAAAACACTAATCAAATTCTTGAAAATAATGTCATATTAAAAGAAATTTGAAATAACATCATGTTCTCGAATAAAAATTTAAATAGTTTGAAACTGTTGATAAGCTGACTACTAGTGTCAATACAAGATCTGAATAACATTCTTATATATATCATCACTTTGAAAGAACTATGAATAGAACCTTTTCTCATATAAGAGTAAGTTTCTACTGGGAAACCCCTCGTCTTGTCACCAATCTAACTTCCCTCTATACAATATGACTACTAATGTCAATGGGAAACCCCTCGGCTCGTCACCAATCTAACTTCCCTCTATACAATATGACTACTAATGTCAATGCAAGAGCACTGATTTAATTCTTATATGTAGCGTCATGTTAAAATAACTTAGAATTAAACATTTTCCCAAATAAGAGCAAGACTTTACGAATAGAGCCCCAATCTAAATGGAGACTAGCCTTCCGATTTGTGAACATATTGTATGCTCTAGGGGAAAAAAACAAAGAAACCTCCTCTTCTAAAAAGAGATTCTTTGCATGTCCCACACTTTCACAACTTTTAAATATTCCCTCTTCCCTGCATAGACAAGTGCCATATATTGATTCTCCATTTGCACATTCCATCCTGTCCATTCTATGCAAGGCATCTTCTTCTTTTCATTCTTCAATTATGGTTCCAGAATTACAGGTTTTTTTCATCTCCTTACTGGTTTGATCATTGTTCTTCTTTCATGAAACTTCTTCTAATCAAACGTATTGCTTTTCTGCCAAAATGCAGAAACCTCGAGTCACAGAGATACAAGTCCGAATGGACTGTAATGGCTGTGTCCAGAAGATCAAGAAAGCGTTACATGGGATCAACGGTAAGTATAATTCACAATCAAGATCATCTCTCAAGTCTCGGTTTTCTCTGTTCTTATTGTCTTTTGACAATCTTCTTGAAATGTTTCTTAGGTATATATGATCTCTACATAGATTTTCCTCAGCAAAAGATAACAATAATAGGGTGGGCAGATCCTGAGAAGATTGTCAAAGCCATTAAGAAAACAAGAAAAACTGCCATCATTTGTTCCCATACAGAACCACCTGACGAACCACCAGCCCAGCAGCCATCAGAACAAGCTAATCAGGGCGAGGCACCGCCAACAACTGAGTCTGCTGCCAACCCTCCTCCTCCAGAGTCCAGTAATCCCCCTCCAACGGAACCTCCACCAACTGAAGCTGCCCCACCAACAGAGCCACCTAAAGACCAACCAGCTCCACAGGAAAACCCCAAACCAGAAGCTAAACCATCACCTGATGAGGGTTCAGCGAGCCCGCCACCAGTTCAACCTGCAGGACCAAAAGATGTTGAAGAAGTTCACGTGATTTATCATCACCCGCCAGACTATGGCTATAGATACGGCTACAATCATCACATAGGTCATGGATATGGTGGGCAGTGGCATTCTTATCCTAGTGGTCCAAGCTTCAGACATGAGCCAACTCCCCCACCCCCACCACCACCACCACCACAAGTAGCAGTACCACCAGTTTATGTAACTCACAGCTACAACACACACAGGGCAACACCTTACGTTACTGGATATGAGTATGTCAGGCCACCACCACTGTATACACATTATAACCCGATGGAACGCTACATTGACGACTATCAATATCATCAAGGAAACAATGGCAATGGAAATGTCACGGCAATATTCAGCGATGAAAATCCAAATGCATGCACAATAGTCTAGAAAGAACAACACGCATGTCAAAGCAAGCAGGAACATCCATCCTTCTTCCTCTAAAGAGAAAGACGTGATGAAAAGGACCACAGCTACTGTTAGAAAACAATGCATTAAAAAATAATACTTTAAGATAAGCATGTGGGAATATGGACATATAAGAGAGATTCTTGGCTTGTAAGAGCAGGAAGAATTTATACCACATTCCACTTTTGAGAGGTCTAATAATACAAAGCACCTATAGTTCATTTCTTTTAAAAGAATTCCATTCCCTAGATGTATTATATAGCCTTCAGTTTTGTAATGGCAAGTTTATTCCATTTCATTCATAATTTAATCTCCTAGTTTATTGACAAATGTATGATCTCACTGTTCACTAGTTACTACTGTTAGATTACTGCAAAATATGGATCTTCATAGAATGAACTCAACAGAAAGAGGAAAACGTATACTAACGAGTTTAGGCAGAAAAAGTAACATTCTATATGCAATTTCTTTAACATTACCCAAAGTTGAGTATGAAGGCAGACAGGAGAAAGCTGCCGAAAACCTGAGTCAGCCTTTAAAGGAGGCATTCATACTGGAGATTAATGGCTCTGAGTTAGGTCTATAATAGATAAGCAAGGACAGCAAAGTTCATCAAGTGAGAGCAGCAAAACATAATAAGCAAGAATGTTCATTGCATAAGAGTGAGATGTAGGAATTTCTATTTCAGGGAGTAAAAACCATGAATATATATGAATATGGTCTTTCTGTAGCAACAAGTCAAGGAATAAGGCAGCCAGAAATAAGAAAATTAGTAGCTTTTCTTTTTTCTTTTACCATCCATTTACAAGGAGAGAAAATATCCTCTAAAAAATGATACAAAATTTTGCTTTAGGAGAAACAGAAGTTATATATTAGGATTTCAACAAAATTGTAGACGTATATAGGTTTACAACATGGAGACCACTGTCACCATGAAGAAGCTCTAGTGCAGCCTCCAAGATACCAAAAGATGCCAACAGGTCAGTACGAAGTCGTCTAGCAGAGGAGGTCGGCCTGGCTTTTTTCAACACCATTTGCCAACCTAAAATGAATATAAACTGCACTGAGTAAGAAGAGCAGCAACACAAGAAAGATAGTGGAAGTCTCAACATCATTAAAAGTTTAGTCTATCAGTTAGCTTAAGCAAACTAAATATAGCAGCATCATTTTCAAAGGGATAATAGAAAACCTTAATAAATCACAAGGCATGCTAACAAAGAAATTAAATGCAAATATATGAGAACATTCGAAAATGACCAAACAACAAAAGTGATTTCTTAAATACTTCTTGTAAGTGGCAATTCATGTATAACTAGAGAAGCAATTGATGTGTCATTAATTAAGCCAATCAGAACAAAGTCTAGAACGCAACAGAACAAATATTTTATCCTTTTGCTTCTTTTATAAAAAAACCTTCAACAAAACGTCAGGAACATTTGAAATCATTAAGATTTCAAATTGCCAAGACAAAGAAAATGCCAGATTGGATGTACGTACAAATGCATCAGCTTCCAATGTTACCTGCATTTGATAGAAGATTTAGTCATCGCTATCACTATCTATTTCTGATTCTTCATCTACACCATAGAGAACATCATCTACATCTTCATCTTCACTTTCATCCTGTTGCTCCTCATGTGATACAGCTTGACTTTTGTTATTAGTAGCCCTATCAATCTGTAAAAAAATTATCATAAGCTAATGAAATATTACAACTCAAGATAAAAAAGTACACTTGAAGGAAACCCACCTGTGCCGTTACAAGTTGCAGACGACCAGACAATTGTAATAACTGGTTTATAGCTGCCTCCTTTGATTTTGAGAGCTAAAAAGGAAGTGATAAGATATGTTAGATAGCATACGGATAATTGTCTATAAAAAGAAATCTTGCACTATAAAATGCATTTAACATGATCAAAATGCAACTATTAGAGTGATGCATACATCCATCATTACAATTTTCATCTTAAACAAAATCAATCAAATAATCAACTTATTCAACATTCAACCCAAAAAATAAATAAATAAATAAAAATCAAATAACCAACTCCAATGAAGAAAAAGAGGTCACAAAATTCTAAAAATAGGGATTTCGTGGTAACCACCTTGTACAAAGAATCAAGAAGTTGGGTCTCTGGTTCCTGAGATAAAATATAGTCATTATGATTCACCAGTATGCAGCCTATCCATGGGAGAACATATTCTGCTGTGAATGACCTGTTAGGGGAAGAACCCAAAATGTAGTTGTGAAAAATGATTATATTAAGTGATGACAAGGAAATGTTATTAGTAATTTCAAGATTCATTTCTCAAAGGAAACAGCCTCTTCTTTGTGATTGGTCAAACTTTCGAACTTTTAGTTGGTTTTTTTAATATTATTATTTCTCCTCCATGTCAATGAGTGAGAATCAACTAGCATAAGTTAGGATTTAGGAATTCAAAAAAGCAAACCTGGAAAGCCATCCTGCCACCAAGACTTTCAACAAGTCGTATGCCTCAACAGAATCCAGAGATACAATAGTTGCTTTCATCTGGAGTATAACATTTACAGCCGAAACAAATCTATTTATTAGTAAACCAGTGCCAACGAAAGGCGTTGCGTTTGTTCCTTCAATCTAGAGAAACAAACCTTCTTTTTTGGTGTAGTAGCTGCAAGACTGATACCCTTCAACGCGGTTGAATCATTAACTGAGCTAGGTGTGAACCGATCTCCATCATCAAGTATCCCCAAGGATCTCAGCCGATCTTCCATGGAGAATGTGGCATCATCAATATCCACTTCTTCCTCATTATCTGTTTAAAGAAGAGAAAACAATAGACAATATAAGAATGAGATGACAAATAAAACTGACCTATGAGATAGGTAACTTCAAGCCTGCTCCACAACTTGAACTGCAGGCTTTTGAAATTTAGATGAAGTAAAGACTTTTTTTGAAGTCATGGTAACTCAAACCTCTAAGCTTATATTCTGTACGTTTTGCCCTTTTTCATTTGATACAAGAATCATTTAGGGGGAAAAAAAAATTCATGTCTGTAGAACTCTCAAGAAGCAACAAAACATACCTTTACTCACCAAAGGCCTACCCACACCCTTTTTATCAACCAGACTAAGGATTTTAGGCATTGGAAGTAAGGCTTCTTCAGCACTTGCACGATCTAGCGCGGTAACTGTTCATCATCACACAAATAGTTATAATTGATAAAAGATACTGTATTCATTCATATATACGGTCAAAAAAAATTGTAAAAGAGTCCTTGCTTACTTATGTTTGTCCCAGATTAAATGTGATGTTGATCAAGTGAAGACAAGCATTTAGTTCAAGCAGTACATAAATTATCCCTTTCATAATTAGTGGATGGATTCTACCACTTTTACCTATTGAGACTTTCCAAACAAAGACACTTGTATACTACCAATGTGCGTGCAGCTTGAAAATGGCGAAGAACTAAAAATTTAATTTCACATGAGTTGGGAAATTCAGATGATAAGAAACCAGATCCCACAAGTAATCTTTTAAGTCAATAACTGAAACAGAGGTTTCTTAATAAAACCAATAAAACCTTGTATCCATTCTATATATTGCTTCAAATAAAGAGAAGACTTTGTCTAAAACAAAAGTAGAATAGATAAACTGAAAATGGTCCCTTAAAAAAATCCACATTTTAACACCTGGAAAAGTTCCTAAATATAAATAGAAAACATCTATGATTTCAGGTGCGCACAAGGCTCGAAGACAACATATCACGGCAAGCATGGCGACTGTAGTTGTAGTAGTAAATATCTAAACAGAGGGAGGGTGAACCAGTGACATGGGACCCCTCAAGTCCAAGATTTTCAATAAGTCAAAAAAGTCTCCTACCAGTGTCTAACGTAAACAAAACTAAAAGCTAGCAAAACATGAAAATAAAATAAGTAACACGGAGGATATGCATCATAAGAGGGCAAAAAGAGATTTGCTAGTTAGAGAACTAAAACCGAATAGATGGTATAATTATTGTACAAATAGAAGTAGGCAGCAAAAATATAAAGGGAATCGGGAGATTGACTCACTTCGCCTCTGTAGATCAGGGACCTTTTTAGATTTGTCAGATTGGCTGATAGGTAGAAGGATTCCATTAAGTGAACTGCTTAATTTTAAGTCCGTGCCAGACTGCACAACAATTTTTTCAAATGATGGCTTAACTAGCAAACCATACGCAAGAAGTACATGACCCAAGGCAGGCTTGGCAACGGTTTGTAACTTCGCAGCAAATATGTTTGGCAGTGCTCCCTTGTGTTTCTTTAGCATTTTGTCATCAAATGATATGCAAATTTTTGTAGGTTTGGAATTCTGTAATTCCTCAACACTTTTCCCATGCCAGAAATAACAAACACCCATTTCTGAAATGGCCAAAACACATAGACCTGGATTGTTTAAATCTTCAGTTGCAATGGACCTGCTATCCAGAAAGACAGCTGGGTGGTCCATTGCAAGAAAACAGCATGCTGATTGTTTTTTGCTCCCATCAATCCTCCAAATTGCAATATAACGTTCACCAACAGAAGAAGAGAGCACAAAACCTCCATCTTCAGAAAAAATCATACATCGGACAGCCCCCTATTCAAATTAACAGATATAAGATATAATATGCGAATGACAAAGCTATTTCTGAGCATGTGCACATGGAAAAACAAATAAAAACAGATTTAACTTCGATAACGTAGATCAGAACATACAAGCATAGAAATCAAAAAGAAAAAGAAGCTGCTTATCAACTCACAGGATGGCCTGAAAATTTTTGTAGTTTTTTGTAGTTCGAACAACTTAAAATCTTCAATTGTGCGGCTGCAGTAGCTATTGTCTTCCCATCTGATCAATGAATAATACCAATCCAATTAACAGCAATTAGGATGCAAACCTGAAGAAAGTGTGCCTGTACTCGGACCTCTCTTATTGATGTAAAAAGTTAAGCATGCAAACCTGAAGAAACTGAAATGGACGATATTGCCTTTGATGAAGCCCTAAACTTGGTAACCAAATTTCCAGAAGTGGAATCAAGCTCGCATACCATGCCGTCAGCACCCGCAGTGTAAATACATGAAGCATCTGCTGGAAATGCAATGGCATTCACTCCCCTGCAAGGCAGCATAAAATTGAGACAGGATACATGATATGACAATCAAATGTAGATTTTGCATTATACTGAAGAATCACATTATCCATTTTGAAGCACCAAGTTTATTTCCCCACGAATGTAATCAGAGTATTTAGAACACATAGAAAGAATATCATTAACTCAACAAACTAACATTTCTTGTCAGAGTACCTGCCTTTATCAAGCTTTCAGCAAGGCCCATGGACACAATAGACTTAAGGGGGATGGAAACATTTTCTGCTAGCTTAGAGAATAAAAAATACACTTAAGATGGATGTTTGGCAAGCATCACAAATACGAACGACTTCAAAGAACAAAAGAAAATTCAAGGTCTCTTGAAATATCATACACGTGTCAATCAAAACTCACAGCCATGAAGGAGCAGCTTCTAGATAATAAACATCAGATAAACAAACTTGACCGTGAATTCAAGTGAATCAATTCTCTGTCAATCATTATGTGAGGCTCTTATTACTTCTTCGTATGCAATTCTCCAGGTCAATACAGTGGATTAAACAAGAAGCCAGGCAATCAAGAAATTTTGGAGTGAAACTTACCCAGGATGGCAATCATTAACTCTCCATTTCAATTGACCTGCAGCTACATCCAGCGCCAAAACATCACCACTGCCTGTTCCTAGCACCAGCAGTGATGTACCGAGCTTCCTTTTCTTCTGGTCACCGAATCAAAACAAATTATGATCGACCAAAGTCAAACTTAAGCAATTTTATCAAAGCAAAAAAGTATTTCAATTTTCTGCAGAATAAAGAAACCTTTTTGTCCAAAGACAGCCACTTCATACACTTATAATCCATGGAGAGATGCTTGCTTTCTGGCTTCGCAAAGAAATTATCAGTATCATTCGATGAAATATCCGCAAACTCAGTCTGCACCTGACCCTTTACAGTATCCCATATCTGAAAGAAAACACAAACAGACATATTATGTAAAAAAGTACTAAAACTTAACAATATCTGTCAAACAAGCAGTCTTTCAGGTTTTCAAAGTCCAAGCCATTATAAATTTACTTAAATCATTTTAACTAGATCCATGCACAAATTTACTATCCATAAAGCAACCAGCATAATCAGGCTTCTAATGGAACCCAAAAACTTAAGCAACCAAATGGTTATAGCTGGAATTTAAATACCTTAATTCGACCATCGCCAGTGCTTATAGCGAAGAAGTCCAAAGATGGACTAAATGAAGTCAATATATCTCTAATATTCGATGAACTCATCCCTGAAAGTTTCAGAAGGAAGAAAATACAAAGTAATTCAAAAAAAAAAAAAAAACCACTTCCAAGAACTACGAAGAAACAAATGGGTTTCTATTCCATACCTATTCTTCGTAGTTGGAATGAACGGAGGCGGAGCAGGAGGAGGTTTGCGGCGGAGCAGCTGGTGGTGGCGGTAAGAGGCTGATACTAGCTGCAGCAGGGCAGCAGTTGTGCCTTCCTTCTCTATTTATTTTTCTTTATTCTCCTCTATATTTATATTCAGGTAATTTGCTCAAAGTCCCTCTAAATTGTCTTAAATTGGATTTTCACCCCAAACTCTAACATTTATTTCTTTTTCTGGGTATAGCATTTGTTAACATTACTTGTACTATTTACTTGTATTTTTTACTGGTCTTATAAGTAATAAAATGAATACTTGATTAAAAAAAAGTAACAAAAATAATACTTAAAAATAATAATAACATTGCCTAAACAACTCCTTATTGCCTAAGTAATTCCTAATAGAATTAATTGTAATAAAATAGTTGCAATATTTTTTCTAATAGTACGTTAATTTTTTCATCAAAAAAATTTTATTTTTATTTAATATTTACATAATTAACTTTTCCAATTCTTATTTAGTTAACTTTTTCAATTCTTATTTAGTTAACTTTTAGTAATCATAGAACTTTTATATGTTATACTTAATATTATATTTCAAACTCTAAGTTTCAAATTTTAATAAAAATTATTTCTTATTTTTTGCTAATTAATTTCTAACAATATTGGTAAATTCATTTTCTATTTTTTTCATATATTTTGTACTTATTAGAACTAATATTTTAACTCTTTCAAAAAAAAAAAGAACTAATATTTTAGCATATGTAATCATTTTTCAAAAAATAAAATTTTATTTAAAAAGTAATGTTAGTCTAAGTTTTATACTAAGAAAAAAGTAAGGAATTTTTAATCCAAAGACAATAACATGATATTTTGTTGATGAATAGAACAAACTACACCAAATCAAATTTTTGATTAAAAAACAATGCTCCTCATTAAAATTGAAGAATTTAGAAGGGCTATAACAAAGAAACAGAAAAAAGGAGGGGCTTGGGCCAAAAGAAAATGGAAATTTGTAGGGGTTTAAGCAATCAGCAGAATCCGCCGTTTGCCCAATAAACCCTGCCCAAAACCCCCCCATCATCATCACAGACTCGATATTTATTACACAGAGTGAGAAGAAGCTGAAAAGAAAATTCAGCATCAATGGCAGCTAAGCCACAAAGGGCCAGTGAATCAAAGAAGAGAAAAGGGATTTCAGGACCCAAAGATGAAGAAAGAAAATCGACTCCAAAGAAATTGAAATTGCAGTCGAGTAATCCTTCACAAAAGGGGCCAAAGAAACCGTTTAAATCATCCGAACAACCCCGAAAAGAGCAGCGAAAGCAGCTTGAAGATAATAGTAAGATACAGAAAGGCGATTCAGAAAGCAAAAAAGAGAGTCGTATCCGAGCAAAGGTTCAATCTTTTTGACATTCTAAATTGGCCCATTAATTTGAAGGTTTTGGAAAGTATGGATTGGAAAAGTTATGAATTTTCTATTGAAAATGAGGGAATGAGAATGTTTCAACTGAAAAGTTAGTTGTTGGTAGCATTGATGCATAAGGAAATTTCTAGCTAGTATAGATTAACATATTGTTTTCAGTTGGAAGCTTTGAACTCTGCTTTTAGTAATTCTTAGATGGTCATTGCAGGAATTGGCGGAAGCAAGAAAGAAAAAGAGGAAGAAACATTATACCTTGGAGCAAGTATATTTCTTCTCTACCTTTATTTGCGGATGGGATCTTCTGTGCCACTTTCTTATAACATCCTATGTACCATTTTTAATATGTTATATTTTATAAGTAAATCCTACCATATAAAAGGAAAAGGTACAGAGGATGGTAGGGAAGTGTACAGACGGCTTTATTTGATCATTATCTGTTTGTTTGTTTGTTTGTTTTTTAACTCATTAGGATTTGATTCTTCGTTCAGTAGAGCAACTCCTAAATCATGAATTATGGATTGTGGAGGTGTTATAAGTCCTTCTGTGCTGCTATCTATTTCTTACATTTTTGGATGCTTCAGAAATCCTTAAATACTGATAATGCATTTCATATTTTTATGTTGATTGTTATTTGGATGATTCTAAGTGATTTTTGGAATACCTTGGATAGGAGCTAGCACTACTATGGGAAAAAATGAGGCGCCGTGACATTGGCAAAGAGGAGAGATCCAAGTATGTATCTGGCATTAATTTGGATAATCATTGCTTCATATACTTCTTTGATGGCATAAAAAGAAATTGTTTGATTTTGTACTTTCAGATGTAAAAACTAATGTTAACTTTGGTTGCATATTTTCTCCACATTAAGATTTGTGACTGAAGCTTTAAATAAGATGAAGGGAAAGATTCCTGAGATTGCCGGCTCCCATGTATCATCCCGTGTTCTTCAGGTGCTTCTTCTCTCTCTCTTCCTCCTATCCTCATACCCCTTGCATTTTCTTTGTTGATGTATTCTGTTTTCAGAGTTTGCAATATTGCAGCCACTTAACTTTGTTTCTTCAACTAGACTTGCGTTAAACACTGTTCCCAAGATGAAAGGAATGCTGTCTTTCTGGAGCTTCAGCCACATTACATGACCCTTATAACAAACACTTATGCTGTTCATCTGGTGACAAAGATGCTAGATAATGGTATGGTTAGGCTGGATTTATTGATTTATATGCTTCTATCATTTCTTGAAGATACTCTCGTTCTTTCTTTAGCGGCATTGGTGAACCATCAACTTTTATTCTCACTTCTTTGCTTCTCATTGCAGCATCCAAAGAACAGCTGGGGCAGTTCATTTCATCTCTCCACGGCCATGTTGCATCTCTTCTTCGACATATGGTTGGCTCACTTGGTACTGTAAAGTTCTTTTCCTTTGGTGGTGGTTTAATCATGTTGCAGGTTCCATTTGAGGAACCATTAGTTTTGCAACTACATTTATCAATAATATAGTTTGAGGGTATGTTTTTTAATTGTTAAAGATGCCATGAAGACTGCTTGCAATATCCTTCACTCCAATTGGGTGGGGGGTGTTGTATATTGGATTGAGTGTTTCAGTGAAAGGTCATTTAAGTTAGGAGTGCTGACACAGCGACACATACCATGATAATATAACTAATATGTTTTTTTTCCGTGGAATCTATTATTTCCCCCAGGTTATAAAGTCTTCTGTTTCTTTCTTGTTGCAGTTGTTGAGCATGTGTACAACTTGGGAAATGCAAGTCAAAAACAATCTCTTCTGATGGAGCTGTATTCTCCTGAGCTTCAATTGTTTAAAGATCTAGTTTCAATCAAGGAAACAAGGTAAACTTTTTTGCCATTTGATGATCGTATGCTGCACTTGGCCCATTGATGAAGTGTTAATTTTGTGCATTTGAAAGATTTCAGTACTTACCATTGGTATTAGCTTAATGAAGAAAATCACAGGCTGTATCTCATGCTAATTATATTCCAGATTAGTTGATGTGATTGCTAAGCTGCAATTGCAAAAATCTTCTGTTCTCCGTCACATGACTTCTGTACTTCAGCCAATTCTGGAGAAAGGGATATTGGACCATTCTATAGTACACAGAGTACTGATGGAATATCTTACCATTGCCGATGAGGTATTTCACATGCTCTAAATTTCTATGCTGAGAGAAGCAGTCCTTTTCCTGTTATATTGCTTTTAAACACCCTTTCTAAATCACATATTTTGGAAGTCTTCTGCTACAGAAATAATTAAGCAGCTGTCAGGCCCTCTCCTTGTTCGGGTTATACACACCAAAGATGGATCCCGAATTGGCATGCTCTGTGTCAAGCATGGGAGTGCAAAGGTTTGTTACTAACAATCTTGAAAATGTTTATGATATTCCCTGTGGGGAAATAGATACAGCTTTTGTCAGTCATATATTGTTGTTGATTCTATAGCAGGCTTAGTTCTTTCTTACTCTGTCTCAGGAGAGGAAGAAGATTATTAAAGGAATGAAAGGCCATGTTGACAAGATTGCCCGTGACCGATGGGGGAGTATGGTATGACTACTTATCTTATGTTTCCATTTACTTTATGTTTAATCCATTACAACTGTACCATAAGATTATTTAGTGTGCAATTACTTAATACATCAATTCGATATCACTCCTGCTTATTAAACGCACAGATGACTCATTCAAATTGACAAACATTTCTGGGTTACTGTAACATCTTTCATCATATAAACCCAAAAATTATTCCCTAATATATTTATATTGGATTTGCAAATTAGTTTATCTCTTTTTAACTATTTGATTTTTAATGCTTACAATAAATCATTTTCAGGTTCTTGTCTCCATTCTGTCAATTGTTGATGACACAAAGCTATTGTCTAAGGTTGGTTTTTTTTGGCATTTTGATCATGAATGTTGTCTTCAGCTTAGCTGGATTTTTCTGAATGACTCACTTCTGTTTTCTACACCCATATTTCAGAACATCATTCGTGAGCTTGAAGGAACTCTGCCAGAACTTGTGCTAGATCAGGTTTGTAATTCTAGTAGATCTTATCTTGGGCAATGATTATATTCTTCTGGTGCCTTTTGTTGCTGTTGATTAATTTGGACGAGAAAAAGACAAGTGATTAACTTAATTTTCTTTTGTCAATATATTTCTCTTATCTGTTCCGCTTGGATTGTATTGTTTGTAATTTATTCTATTTTGCTGATGGAGGGAGGAAGCTTCTAAGATCCTGAGCTGTCCTGCTAGTCTTTGATTTTCTAACTCAACCAGTTTATCACCGATTCTTCAATACTTTCAGGAGTGTGTCTTGCCAGTTGCTGGAGTATTATAGGATAAAAATATTTCTAGTGAATTCTAAAACTCCAGCAGTAAGGAGCTCGTGAAATACTTTAAGATAATCCAATGAATAGAAACATGTGCTATTTGGCCTAGATGCCCTCCATTTGACTGTCAAGTGCTACTAAAAACTTAATGAACATGGTCAATTTTAACATGATGTGGTCAGACAATAACTAATTTTGATTGGCTTGTTGATGAGGTGGACATTGAACCAATTTTGGAAATTTAGATACCAGTTAGGGAAACAGCCTGGTTGGGATTGCTAAATGGAAAAATTAAAGCATATATGGCAAAGTAAAACGAATGGGTGATATCTTACCTTTTTGTCTTCAAGAAGATATGCTGCGTGGTGGATTATTTCTAGTTCTGTAGCCATTCAAGTTATGTATTTCTTTGTTGATTCAATATGCATCTAAACTAGCATGTACTCTGTTTATTTCAGAATGCAAGGCGCCCCCTCCTGCAGTTGCTTCATCCAAATTGCTCCCGCTATTTCAGCCCAGAAGATCTGGCTTCATTGAGTTTAACTGTGCCCTCCTTGAGCACCAAAGTAACTGTTAGACTTGCCAAAGAACATTTTCTAGAAAGACCCTCTGCCAGTTGGAATTTTGATTAATATTCTTTTCTGTAATTTCATAGGGTGAGTTGGAAGGAGGTCCTTCAGTGCCTCAGCAGATGGAGTCTTCAAAGGTCTATCAAGAGATCGAAGAGGACAAGAAAACCGAGGAGAACAGGAGTAAAGATGATGAGAAGAGTTTGCAACTAGATGAGGCTGGTAAGAAGGATCCTTTAACTCGAAGGAAAGAATTGTTGATTGTTGGGGGGCTTGCTGAGGTTTGTCTCTTTTTATCGCTTTTAATAACACTCAAAACTGCCTGGAAGAGGAAATGTGTCCTGAAATGTCTATCCATTTTCACGTAAATTTTGGCAGAAACTCATTGATGCATGTTGTGAGGTAGGAGGCGATATGCTAAGGTCCAAATTTGGCAAAGAGGTCATCTATGAGGTAGTCTTTTCACTTAAATAGTCCATTTTAGTTCAGAAGTCCAAATTCAACTGTAAAGCGGAGAATTTAACACCCAATTCGCTGCAAAAGACGGGTTTGGCAATGAAAAATACTTTTTTCTGATGCTTAAAATCAAAACGTAGGTTGCTATTGGAGGTGCCGATGGCATTCTTCACCCACGCATGGATGAGAAGTTGGGCAAGTTACATGAAGCTATAGCTTCTCTTGCAGCACAACCCAAATTAGAGGGAGCAGAAGAAGAGCACCCCCTTGAACAATTCCATTCCAGCCGAACAATAAGAAAACTGATTTTAGATTCACCGGCATTTGCTTCTACTTTGTGGGAGAAAGCTCTGAAAGGAAAATGCGCAATGTGGTCTCAAGGTCACAGGTACGTACTTTTCCCGTGTTAATACATTCATTTGTGAAAATGAGCATTATCTGATGATCCCTTTCTTATGTTTGTAGCTCCAAAGTAGTTTCTGCATTCTTAGAATCCTCGGATGGTGCAGTGTGTGAAATGGTCAAGAAAGAACTGGAGCCCTTGATAGAAAGTGGCGTTCTTAAATTGCCTGCAGTAGCAAATGAGCATGACAAAGCAGGCCAAGACCCCAAACCAGAGTGAGTTTCAGTCCATAACATCATAGCTAGATTTCAGTAGCACCGCGTGGCGCTGTTAAGTTTCTTGCAATTTTGTAGCTGTTTAAATTACTGTTGTATTTTGTTTGGAGGACGATGAAAGTTTCGAATTCATGTAAAATTAAAAAATGGCACCACCAACTTTCGCCACTTTTGCCAGTTACAGTACAAAGTGAGTTCATCAGATAATCAAAAACTGAGTACTACTCAAGGTTATATGGCTAGTCACCCTTTGCACTTACTACTATAGCTAATACTTTGATTTTATCCTGCCTTTCTTCCTGTTTTCTAACCAATCATGAGGATTGCGCTCGTTGCAAGACTTACCCAACAACTTACGACATGAGCTCCTCTCTTTCAAGAGGGTTTGCGCTTCTCTCTTTCAAGAGGGCTTGCGGCATGTCCAAGCTTGGAAAGGTTCTTTGTTTTGTATTGAATTAAACCTCATGTTCCATTGCTTGTTTGGGTCTTCGATACTCTATGCAGGGTATGTTAGTTACAACACTGCACGGATTGATACACAGAGGGCCTATTGTTTATTGTTTACGATTAAAACTATTAAGGTTTTTAGTCTCACTCTCTCTTAGCTTTCGTCTCTTAGTGTCAGTGTTGACTCATTTCTTATGCATTTCATCCCCCAATGAAAAATCAATCATTTTATTGTTAGACATTTGCCACGATACGTATTGGATAGAGTTTAATTTTGAGATTTTTTTCTCGAATTTCGTTAAAACTGAATAATTTGCAAAAGGAGATGCAAGTGCTAAAGTTAAGATATGATGGCTAACTGAGATGGTATACAATCTCAATTTAAGTTGAATGATGGACAAAGAATTGTACTAAGTGAACCACATTTGCTGTAATTCTTGTATAGATCTCAGTATGAATATTTGGATTGAGTTTTATTTTGAAATCCAGCATGAAACTCTATCTAATAACACCATTGGTACAAGAATCATGAATCACATACTTCCTTGAATTGAACCTTCTAAAATTTGCAGAATGATGAGGATAGCCATGGTGAACATAATCAGTTGGATTGAAAGTAGGAAGTTCTTTTCTTGATGCTGCATTTGCTTTTAGACAATTCTCAATCACGTTTGCTTCTTCTACAAATCTTTCTCTCAGATCTTTCATCCTCTGCAAAATCCTATCATTCCTCTGTTTTTCTGATGCAGATTTTCCCCTGCATTTCACATTGCTTGTTCTTGAAGAAGAATTGCTGCTGCACTCAACGCAGGAACTATTCTTTCTCACCATATCAAAATCTGCTCGCCTGGCATTGTCCGATAGACAAGCGTATGCCTAACGGAAATATGAGAAAGAACCCGTGAAAATCATGTTCCCTATATTTGATTAATCTTTAAATTAAAAAAAAAAGTATGTTTGTAATGGGATCAAGAACACACCTCAGAGACTACCTTGAAGGCGAACTCGGCCTTGGGATGCTCGTTTTTATCAGGATGAAGCTGCAAAACTACGAGAATATACAGTGCTTGATTATAGATACTAAATAAAAAGCAAGATAATAAATCCTGACTTCGCGTGCATGGTACATGAGGCATTACAAATGTACAAGAGATTGAAGATTCAAATTCAAAACACATTCTGGGAATAAAAGTCTGCATTTTCTCATTTATGAATAAGAGTCTACTAAAGATACTTTGGAAGTCAATTCAAATTTGGGACAGTTTCTAATCTATATGTAATATAGTCCACTATATATATTATGGAGGTTAAAGATTCAAATTCAGGACAGATATAAGAATTCATTACAAATGTTTAGGAAGTCAAAGATTCAAATTCCACTACAAAATGCATGAGAGACTAACATTCAAATTTAGGAAGGCTTGAACCAGTAAGTAACAGTCCACCACAAATTCTCACGAGATTAAATATTCAAAGTAAAACAGGCTCCAACCCATGAATAAGAGTCCATTACAAATGCTCGGAAGGTGAAAAAATTAAAATTTGGAATATGTTCTAACCTAATGAGTAAGAGTCAAGTTCTCTCCGTAAAATGAATCCGGATTACTTATAACTGTGTACCTCTAAATCCAGTACACCTTTAGCTAAAGATTCAAAATGATAAAACAGGAAAATGTTGGATCAATTCAAATGTTTAAACTCACCAAGTCTAAGGTACTGCTTCCGAATGGCATCAATCCCTGCATTCTCATCAACCTATAATCATCCGTTGCCCAAAACAAAAAAAATTATACACTAATACAGAATTGAATCTAAAAATGGCAAGAACATTAAATTTGATGAAAAATTCAAAAAAAAAGAAACAAACAAGCAAACGCACTTGAAGAACAAGGTACCAATCAATGAGAGGAGATTGAACAGAAAATGGATGTCTTCGATGAACACATGAACTGATTCTTTGATTAGAAATATTACAAATTTGTAATACTAATTGGGATTTGCTGTCTGAATCAGACTTGGTTTTTCCCATTTCGATTCAAAATATGAACAGACAATAACTGTTATAAAAAGGACAATGTAACGATGAGAAAATGTACTAGTGTTAGTAGTATTAGCATTTAGGAGAGTTGTTGCTGTTTTTGCATTTAAGGTGGAGCGGTTAAGAAAATAGAGGGCTTAGTTTGATAGGGGTTAGCAAATTTGTTTTCTTCAAACACAAAAGTGGATTTGTAGGGGTGGGATCAAGATGGAGTTATGGAGAGGTTAATGTTACCCCCTACCAAACTTGTGGGTTTTTAATAGATCCATCCCTAGATTTTTATTATTCGTTTGTTAGTATTTACGATCTAAACAGTAATCCTGATCATGAGTTTAATCAATGCATAATAAAAAAAATCATTTTTTTAATATAATTGTGACTCAAACAACATGTTTATATGTATTAAAAAAGTATTTATAGTGAAAGAAAATTGATAGGGTTATGCCTAAAAAGAAAGGTTTATGTTGAGAATTTTACATGATCGATGTTTGAGAAATAATTATTCCTAGTAAAAAGTTGGGAATTAGGCCCAAGTCCAATATTTTAACATGTTTTAATGTTAGTATTTCTTATGCTTCCAAACATGGCCTATTTTTAAGCCTATTGGTTAATGTTTATTACTATGGAGTTGAAACATTTTAAGAATTTTAACGATGTACTTATATTTTGTGAGAGAGTTTTGTCACTTTTATGATTTTATTCGATTCGAATATAAATTAGTTTAGATATAAATATAATATGAATATGATTTAAAGTACACTATAAGCTTATCTTGTGAGGATGTATTTATATTTTGTGAGAAGGTTTTGTCACTATTATGATTTTATTCAATTCGAATAAAGATTAATTTAGACATAGACATAATATGAATATGATTTAAAATACATTATAAATTTATTTAAAATACTTTATGATCGGACAAAAAAATATTTCAAGAATTTATATTGAACCATCCATTTATAGGTAAAATTGAAATGTGAGAGGTACCCTTTCTTTTTCTTGCTTTGTTTGTGATTTGAAAAAAAAAAAAAAGGAAAAAGAAACAAATGGCAGCTTTTTAAAAGAAGTGTTGATTCTTGACATTGGAAATGAAAAACTTGACTCTAATATCTTGACTTATTCAAGTAGCTATATAATTGTAGTAGTTACTTAAATGTTATTAAACTACTAATTAGGCTTATTAATCTAATCTACCCTCTCTACTAAGATATATTCATTTCCAATTATATCGCGTAATTATATACTTTTTCAAAATATCAAAATTGACCAAGAAAATTAAAGAAATTGATGATAAATTTCAAATATAATTATTAAAACGAATTAAAAAAACTAATATACTTTAAATTTTTAATAAATTAATATTAAAACGTTCAGCTGTAAACTAATTAGTTGTATCAAAGAATCAACATTTGCTTGGTGATGAGGGTAGGTAATGTTTGCAGAAAACATTTAAACAAATGTTATGTTACATGTGATGTGAACAGCAGAAACTGTATATGGTAACCTAAGATGTATGGCTTTTGGTTGGATTGGAGACAACATTGGATGCTGCAAAACAAGTTTGATGCTGCTTGGCTCGATGGTTTCAAGTTTTAGTAATTCCCAAGACTTTTGGACATAAGTTCAGTGCCTATTATAGCCATCTTTGGTTGACTTTGATGGACATATTCTTAAAAAAAAAGAACATACGGTATATTTAAAAAAAAGGAAGAGAACGGAATAATTAGATGATCATTTGGTAAATATTGAATATAGATCTTTTGTTTCTCAACTATAATCTTACCTCATGATTTTAGACACATTAGGGTCAACCTGGACATTAACTAAAATTTAATTTTGTCCAATTGGCGACTATTTTTAGATTTTAAGAACTTATTTTAAAATGTTGTTCAAGTAAGTATCATTAAGAGTTAGACGATTTCTCCTAATTTAACTAAATTTCTCGAGTTTGAATCTTGAAAATGCAGTTATGTTTTGTGTCTTTGTCATTCTTTGGTCCTACCCGGCTCGAATATTGTTGATGATATTGGAAAGATTGGCAATATTCTCAAGATTTGGAAATATTCTACTTGTTGTATCATTTACTTAAATCAGTGCATAATATCCTCTGTATACTCTAATCCTAGATTAGGCCTAATTGATTGTACCTTATTAGGAAATTACTTTATAGGTTTATATTTCCTAGTATAACTTGTATTGTAATTTGCATATATATATATATATATATATATATCGATTATTGATGGAATAGAAAAGACAGAAAACAATGATTATTTTTCTCACTGGAAACTTTTGTAGTATAAGAGCTTTTTCCTATCTCTGACCAACATCGACGAAGAAAATCATGTCGTATCGCGTGTTATGACAAAAGATCCTTACTACATGGCTGCCTCTGATGAACCACATTTGATTATCACTCAAGTTCAACTCCAAGAAACAAATTCATCACATAATTACGATGATTGGGCAAAGGTTGTCCGCATGTCCTTACAGGCTAAATGAAAATTGAAATTCTTAGATGGATATAATTCCAATTCCAAAGGATGATCCTGATAAGGAAGAAAAATGATGGGAAGTTAATACTCTTATTGATTCATGGATCCTTAACACGATTGAACCGTCGTTGAGGATCTCAATCAACTACTTTGAAAGAGTAGACGAACTCCAGAATGGTATAAATGAGTGATTTTCAGTGAGAAACGGACCCCGAAAGTACGAACTTAAAGCCGCCTTAATAAATTGTAAGCAAGCTAGATAATGGTAGCTATTTATCACTTGAGACTGAAAAAGATATGGGATGATCTTGAAAACTACCAACAACTACCTGGGTGTGAGGGCGGAAACTGCAGTAATACTACTGCTATCATCAAGGAACGAGATGAGAAAAAACTATATCAATTTTTGATGGGCTTGAACGACTCCATTTATGGTTCCGTTCATTCCGGAATCATTCAACAAGACCCAATTCCCACAATTAAACAGATCGTTTCGCGAATCACGAAAGAGGAACAACACAAAAATTTTGTACACACCAATACCGACGACCGAAAAATTAGTGTGACTTTTGTAGCCATGAAAACTGGTAGACAGAGCTTGGCATCCAAAAATTGCTCTTACTACCACAAGGTAGGCCATGATATCTCACCATATTTCCAAATTATGGGTTACCCCGACTTGTGGGAAAAGGGAAAATCTCCAACCACTGGCATCGACAGGAGATTTGCAACACTTACCAGCAGCAACTCACATGGAAGAGAAGGGACTCGTCCCAGATATAAAGTGCAATTTGATATCTTTTGGTAAAATTGTCTGAGGAAACTAATTGTTTTGTCACTTTATATAATGGTTTTATCGTGATTCAGGACCTTATCTCGAGGACTCTGAATAGATTAGGTGAGCGGAGAAATGGGGTTTTTCTCTATAGACCGTTACAGTTGTCTCATTTGGTTGCCTACGCCATCAAGCCTTAAGATTCATTTGATTTGTTGCATGCCCTTCTGGGTCATTCGTCTAGTTTTGTGGTTAATAAATTTTTAGGAACTCCCTCTTTAAATAGTTCAACTAAACAGTACACAATTTGTTTGCGTGCTAAACAAACAAGGGATGTTTTTTGTTTAAGTAAAAATAAAGCTTCCAAGATATTTTACTTGGTACATTGTGATCTGCGAGGCTCCTATAATGTTGTCTCTATATGCGGGACAAAATATTTTCTTACTATTTTAGATGAATATCTCTCTGTGTGGATCTATTTGCTTGCTGAAAAAAGGGAGACTGTTGATATTTTGAAAAATTCTAAGCTATGCTTCAAACTCAATTTCACAAAAAGGTGAAAACAATTCGCACAGATAATGGGACAGAGTTTGTGTGCCTTAATAATTAGTTTGATCAACAAGGCATTCTTCACCAAACCACTATTGCCAGCACTCCCCAACAAAACAGACTTGTGGAACATAAACATTGCCACATCCTTAATGTGGCTCGTGACTTGCGTTTTCATGCTCATGTACCCATTCATTTTTGGGGAGAATGTATTTTTACACCAGGATATCTTATTAATAGAACTCCTTCCGAGTTATTAAATAGAAAGACTCTCTTTGAGATATTACATGGCCGCCCTTCCCCTCACTATCAAATAAAAACTTTTGGTTGTTTGACTTTTGTTCATGATCATAGTCTTCTGAAAGATAAGTTTCATGCTCAAAGTAAATCATATATATTTATAGGGTATCCGTTTGGGAAGAAGGGGTGGCGATTTTTCGATCCCCCTAAAAATAAATTCATACTATCATGATATGCTATTTTTTTATGAACAAGTCTTTCCATTTGCCGACGACTTCACCAAAATAGACATATTGGGAGCCTGGTCCTCTGTTCAACATTCTCCTAATTTTGGTGAAGCTTATATTAGGTCTGGAAGATTTTTTATGCAAAGGAGTCTACTCCCTTAAGAGGGAGCCCAACTGCCCTTTCTCCTGCGAGCCCAGGTTCCACCTCTCCATCAGTCTATTCCGAGAGCCACCTCCTGTTTCTAGGCTACCTGCTTCTCCACATTCATCAAATAGGCCGACTGGGCCACCTGGGCTACTTGCATCTTCTCCAGTCTTCCGGCATGGGTCACGCATGATGGACTCTAGCCCTGCCCCTTTGGAATCTCCAATCGCAGTTCAGCATCCATATGACGATATTCGTCGCAACACACGACCTAAAATTCAGTCCACTCGGCTGCAAGGTTATATGTGCAATACAAACTGGTCATCCACCTCAGTATCCAACCTCGCTCCTCCTTTGCTCCCGCTTCACTAGCTTCCTCAGGTAAGTCTTCTTATCCAGTAAATCATTATATAAATTGTGATAAATTTTCTCCCACGCACAAACAATTTTTGGCTGCTATTACTCCTATTTCTGAGCCTACCAGATTCTTTGAAGCAGTCGCCGACTCAAATTGGTGTGAAGCTGTGCAACTTAAAATTGCTGCTTTAGAAAATAATGGTACTTGGGAGCTTATTCACCTTTCTCCAGGAAAACGTGCTCTCAGCAGTAAGTGGGTCTATCGAATTAAATAAAAAACTGATGGGACCATTAGACGATACAAAGCTTGCTGGTGATTCTTGGAAATATGCATCGAGAAGGCATAGATTTTACTGACACATTTGCTCCGGTAGCTAAAATGGTCACTGTCCGAACTTTACTTTCTGTAGCTTCTGCTAGAAATTGGACAGTTCACCAAATGGACGTTCACAATGCTTTTCTCCACGGGGATCTAGCTGAGGAAGTGTATATGTGCCCACCAGCTGGTTTTCGCACTTCTTCTTCTTATTAAGTCTGTTGATTGAAGAAATCCTTATATGGTCTTTGACAGGCTCCTTGGTGCTAGTTCTCAAAATTCATCGCTGCCCTCCTTAAGTGTGGTTTTGCATAGTCTTACACCGATTATTCTCTGTTTACTTATGCTCATAATGATGTTTTCCTTTGTGTTCTCATTTATGTGCATGATCTCCTTATCACTGTGAATTATCCCAGTTCAATTGTTAGATTTAAGACCTATCTGCATTCCTGTTTTCACATGAAGGATATTGGTCCTTTAAAATATTTTTGGGGATTGAGATAGCCCGCAGTCCTCTAGGTATCTACTTATGTCAACGAAAGTATGTCTTTGAAATCATTACTAAGATAGGATTATCTGGTTCTAAACCATCTCCTACTCATTTGGAACCGAAGCACAACTTGGCCAAAAGTTGCTGGAGTATTCTTTCCCATGCTAGACTACTATCGTCATCTCGTTGGTAAATTAATCTATCTCACTCTCACTTGCCCCGAGCTCGCATATGCGGTCCATACTTTGGCACAATTCATGCACTCCCCACGACAGGATCTTTGGAATGTGGCCCTTCATGTTGTCTGTTACCTCAAGGGTCATCCTAGTCAGGGCATTCTCTTTCGAGCAGACTCTTCCCTTATCTTGACTGTCTATTGTGACTTTGATTGGGCTAGCTGTCCCATTACTCCACGCTCTGTTATTGACTACTTTGTCTCTCTAAACGGCTCTCCTATCTCTTAGCAAACGAAGAAACAACACATCATCCTCGATTTTTTGCAGAAGTTGAATATCGTTCCATGGCGGTAATTTTGTGTGAACTCAAATGGCTTCGCTAGCTACTCCTTGATATTCATGTTCTAGTTCGCCAGCCCATTATATTTTATTGTGACAGTCAGTCCGCCCTTCACATTGCTGCTAATCCTTTGTTCAACGAACGCACCAAATATATTGAAATCGATTGTCATTTTATTCACGATGCTTTCTAGTTGGGATTTATTTCCCCTCAATATATCCATAGTGAACTAAAGTCTGCATATATTCTCACCAAGACACTTCATCCTTCCCAATTTCATTCTCTGACTCGCAAGTTACTCATTCAGGACTTGCATGTTCTAACTTGAGGGGGAGTGTTGACGATATTGGAAAGATTGAGCAATATTCTCAAGATTTGGAAATATTTTACTTGTATTATTTACTTCAATCTGTGCATAATTTCCTCTGTATACTCTAATCCTAGATTAGGCCTAATTGATTGTACCCTATTAGGAAATTACTTTATAGGTTTATATTTCCTAGTAGGGCTTGTATTGTAATTTGCATATAAACTGAGCAGAAAATAACGATTTTTTTCTTATTGAAAACTTTCAAATATGAATTAGTTTGAGTGTGAGATAATACCACAATATCTGACCAAAATTAAGAGTCGAGAAAATATTTGTTTCTAAATATCATGAAAATTGATGATGATATTACCTCAATATAACAAGTTAGAATACAATTATAAAAAAAAAAAAAAAATCATTCCATTTCCTCAAAATACAATTTAGTTCCTTTTTCTTACCATCTTTTGCTATATAATCCTCTAGGTTTTAGTGGTATTAGAATTAGAAGGAATCACTTTTTAAGAATCTAAAAAGAGAATCCTCTTTCTAGACTCCTCATACTTGCTCGACAATCCTCTCCCAAAAGTCATGTTCCAACTAGTTTGTTGAACAATATAGCAAGATTAGTTCATTAAATAATAGGATAGGATATTAAATGAAAATTAATTATTTTTCAATTCAACTTATTTATTAAAACAATATAAAAATATTACAAAAACACTCACTAATTAATTTGAATCATATCGATTCAATAAAAATTACGCTATTATATTATATTACCCTCTATCTTTTTTTCTATTTTTGTATAAAGTAATTCTCCTTCCTAAATACGAATAAACTAAATTTAGAAACATCCAAAGAATCATATGATTCTTGTTTTTCTATGATAATGTTATATATTTATTATTTTTTTAAAAAAAATTCAGCCGAAAAAGAAAATTCACTTATTTCGTGGACACGTGTAATGGACCTCTCGTAAGGTTACAAAAATGTTGAGTCAGCCCACTGGACTATTCACTACAGCCACAAAACTAAAGGAAGAAAAAAACGGGGCCCAATAAGGTGGGACCAACCATCACGTACCATATCCGCCGAACCCGTAATCCTAAACACCTCCCGGGCCTACGTTTTTTACCCGCCACTTTACTCCATTCCTTTCTTCTTCCGGGTTTTTGACTTGTTTGGTTTTCATTTTTTAACTACCATGCTTAATGCGTTCTTCTTGTAACTTTTTTGTTTAAATTTTTTTCCAAAACCGAGACTTGTCCCTTCTATTATAAAGTTGCAAAACTTAATTGATTTTTCACTCATTATTCATAAAAGTTATCTTAAAATTTGGTGTTAATTGAATACAAGTTAATTATATTATTTATAAGAGTCAAATTCGGTTCAAGATTTTTAAAAGTATGTTCTAATATTATTTTTTTAATTTAACTTTGATTCGAAAATATAAGTAGTATTTAAAATGAATGTTATTACCTATCTTAATAATTACAACGTCAAGTAAACTCTTTTTTTCTAATACATAGTTAAGTTTAAAAAAACTTGCCGAAGCTAGGAGTTTGGTCAATTGATGTACTAATTCTTATTTTTTTAATAACTAGCCTCCTAACCTTCGTTTACATTTAAGAAATCATTGAAAATAAGTTTATAATTCTTAAAATACTCTTTAACGGAGAAAAAACTTTAGAAATGTAAATTCTTGAAGCTTTTATCTCTGTTAAAGGATATTTAAGAATTGTAAACTTATTTCTATTAATTTTTTAAAGGTAAAATAAAGTTGGGTTAATAGTTCAAAAATAAATTTTAAGACTTTAATTAACCAAACTTCATAACTTTGAGATTTTTTTGTATTTAATATATCACGGATTAACTCAAATTTAAGAGAGGAAAGGAAAGGACGCATTGGTCAATACGTTTCGACAATTTTCATTGCTAAGTCCCAAAACAAATCCAAACAGGTCATAAACCTTCTTCCTCCCTCCCCAGTCCCCAACTCCACCACCTCCTCCTCGATCACCGTACGTTCTCTCCTTTAACTTTCCCCTCTTCCCACTTCCCGGGACCACCCCCCCCTCAAGACCTCCTCAACGCGGTTCCTTACAGAGGGACGTTTTGCCTTTCTAATTTTACTAAACTATACCATCCTTGTTTTCACAATTTTGGACATAGATTTGCGATTAATTGATTACTCGTTAATCGGACTTTATTTTTTCAATTTTGGGGCTGTAATTCTGATGCAAAGCTCTAATTTTTCTTCGGAGCTGAAATTTTAAGAGAACTGCTTTAGAGTGAGCGAATTTAGTTTTTTAGGTTTATGTAAATTGTATGTTATTGGTGGGTTTGAGAGTGTGATCTGATGGCAGCCACGACAATGGCGACGGCTGCTGGGGCAGTTGTGTTGCTTTACTATGTATTGAGTCGGAGATCATCGGGAAAAGTTGATGATGCTGATGAGAGTGGCGATGACTATTCGAAGAGATCGGCAAGGCGGAGATTGTCTAGAAGGCCAGTAGCTCAAGCTCCGGCTACGTGGTTTGAGACAATTATGACCTTGTCGGAGACTCTTAAGTTTACTTATTCAGAGACTTTAGGGAAATGGCCGATTGGAGATTTGGCTTTTGGAATTAATTTCCTCATTCGTAGGCAGGTAACTCCTTTCTTTTCAAGTTTTGGACTTTAACTCCTTCACGATCTTTTGTTTTGTTTTAGTTTTTATTAAGACTTTTCTGATTTCGTTGGTATTATAGACATCCTGTTTAGGTTATTTTTGGAGATTTTATTTTCATCTTTCACTTTGAAGTTGAAACTCTTCTTTGCAAGTATAATCTGCTTGCTTTCTGGTGTGTGTTTGTTGTTCTGCTGTTCTAATTCTCAAACTAAAACATATTTGAATTTATACATATTTTTTTGGGACATTTGTCATTTAGCTCTTATGAAGTGCCTAAAAAGAAGCTTATAAAAATGCAATCTTTTTGGCATTTTTATCTTTGTCTTCATTATCATCCTGTATATATTTGACTAGTCTTTGTATGTTCCTTTACTATATTCTTGGAGTAAATAGCTCAAATTCTCCCTATTAAGGATATATAACTCTTAGTGACGTGCTAGGTTCTGATATGCAATAAATAACTGAGTATCTTATGTTAGTTTTTTTTTTTTTTTCTCTGGACAATTTACTTATTCTTTCCTTTCTGATTTTGCCTACCTCACAATACTTTTGATTCTTTTTTCTCAGGGTAACCTACAAGTTGCTAGTGTATATGCTGGGGAAAAATCTGTACAACTGAAGGGCCCTGACATAATTGCTCTGTTGTATCATTATCTGAAGTTGTTGACGTTTTGTTACCTTTTCTCAAAGAAACCATTTCCAGTATTTCTGGAGTCTGCTGGATATTCTCAAGCAGATGTCCTTCTTCAAAAGCCTAAAGCAGGGGTATGTGACTATTGAGTGCAATATGTTATTGTTTGTTTTGCAGCGTGTCCATTTATACTTACTTCTTAAGTTCGTGATGGCAGATTTTGAAGCCTGCATTTACAATTTTACGCGACAAAGATTCCAAATGCTTTCTTCTTCTAATTCGTGGAACCCATAGCATCAAAGACACATTGACTGCAGTAACAGGTGCTGTGGTTCCTTTTCACCATTCACTTTTACATGATGGTGGAATTAGCAATCTAGTCTTAGGATATGCACATTGTGGGATGGTTGCTGCTGCCCGTTGGATTGCAAAGCTCAGCACTCCTGTTCTGCTCAAGGCATTAGAAGAAAATCCTGACTATGACGTCAAGGTAGACACTGTTCTCACTGTCTTCTTTCTCTTGATTGTCATAAATCTCTTATTGTTTCTCCTTTTTAATTCTCTTGTATGCAAGTGTATATCTTATGTATGTATGCATGTAGTCTGGAAATTGGAGAGAAATATCTGGTGAGGGAAACTGGGAGCGTATATTGGGTCCTTCCTTTCCTTTTCACCAATGCATGTTTTGAAAAGGTAATTGGTTTTTATCATTAGTGGGTTATTTCTTAGACTGAATAGAGTTAAGATCTTGCTTTACTCATATGATTGCAGTAAGTTACTCGTTTTCTCCTTCAGACGTTTGTGTTCCCATTCAAACTCAGTTGTAAGAGTTTTTATCTGGAGTGGTAATAGATTGTCTACGACATACATTTTAACTTTTAAAACAAATAATCTGTTAGAAATTTGAGGAGTTTTTGGTATCTTATGTGATGCAGGAACTATGTGCATGCTATCATCATCTAGAATCTGGTGAAAAAATGGTTATCTTGTGTAATTCTGTCGTATCTGTCATTTGTTCTGGAATAAAATTGATAAGAGTTTTTATCTGGAGCGGTAATAGATTGTCTAAGACGTATTTTTTAACTTTTAATACAAATAATCTGTTAGAAGATTGAGGAGTTTTTGGTATCTTATTTGAGACAGGCACTATGCGCATGCTATCATCATCTAGAATCTGGTGAAAAATTTGTTGTCTTGTGTTATTCTGTCGTATCTTTCATTTGCTCTGGAATCAAAGTGAGGTGTTTTGCTTGCCTAGATGCATGTGTTACCATTTACCTTGGATATTGACTTGCCAAAATAGTTTCTTGATGACGCTTCTATTGGATTACAGATCGTTGGGCATTCACTTGGTGGTGGGACTGCTGCATTGCTCACATATATCCTTCGGGAGCAGAAAGAACTATCCTCAATCACATGTGTAACTTTTGCACCAGGTGAGTTGAAACCTGCTCTAGTATTCCTCTCTGTTTGTGGAATTATATGATGGTTTTGAGTGGAATCTGGCACACTTTAACTCTTTAACTGTTCTAGCTCAGTTTGGTTTAGGATTATTTTGGTTGACTGACTCAGGAATAGGTATTCAATCCCAAATTTCACTTTGTCTCATTACAAAGTGTGGTCCCTACAATCCAATCTAATTGCATGAATATGTGAAAAATGTTTTATTTCTGACAGGCTATTGCTTTTCTACAGCTGCCTGCATGACATGGGAGCTGGCAGAGTCGGGAAAGCACTTCATTTCAACTATAATTAATGGCTCTGATCTGGTGCCTACATTTTCTGCTGCTTCAGTAGATGATCTTCGCTCAGAGGTCTGGTATTATGTCTTAATGTGGAAATATGTATATGGTATTCTTTGTCTTAACTACTGTTATTTCTGGTTTATATTTTGCTGATTCAACTTTTCTAACCTCTAGTGTATTCCATCAGGTAACAGCATCAGCTTGGTTAAATGATCTGCGCGATCAAGTTGAGCACAATAAAGTGTTAAATGTGATTTACCGTTCAGCTACTGCTCTTGGGTCTCGACTTCCATCTATAGCTAATGCAAAGGCAAAGGTTGCAGGTGCCGGTGCACTACTGCGACCTGTTTCAAGCAGCACCAGGGTAAGAGTTATCGCATTTGATTGGGTACCCTTTGGGGCAGCTCAAGCTTTCATTTCTCCTTTAGCATCATGCAATTTAACTTGAGTTCATTTCGCTTCCTGGACTCTTGGACATATCTTCTTGTTGAATATCAGTTGTGGCCCTACATTATTCAGTGGCACTACATGTTTAACTTCTTAGCAATTATTCACTTAAACACATTAAATGTGCCCCTTGTCAAATAGTCTTTCTGTCATTTTGCCATAAGCTATTGGTAGGTGATTTCTGGTTGGCAAATCGCAGGTGGTCATGAAGCGTGCTCAAGACGTAGCACAAGCAGTTGTGAGGACCCGCACTTCTTTTTCGTCGTGGTCATGCATCGGCCCTCGTCGCCGAGTGGTTCATACTTCATCAAACTCTAAACCAGATGATTTGCCTGAAGCTCCTCTGATTACTGACAGGACATCTGGGTCAAGTGTGACTGAAGTGGTAACCAGGGTACCTGAGCCCAACAATGCACAGTACTGTTCTTCAAACGGTAGTTCAGGCGGTGAGGCTGAAGAAGAGGAAGATCTCATTCAGGTGGATAGAGTCATTGCTGGTTCTACTGTAGAAGACATCACTGAAGGTGAGTTATGGTATGAACTGGAGAAGGAACTTCAAAGGCGGGAGAGTGAGTCCGAAATTCATGCTCAGGAGGAAGAAGAAGCAGCTGCAGCAAAAGAAATCACTGAAGAAGAAAAGATTCTGGCTGATGCAGTGGAAAGCCACACGCCAATTTCTTCTTCAGATGTTTCAGATAATCTGCAGTTCTATCCCCCAGGTAGAATAATGCACATTATTTCTGTCCCATCATCCGAAGCCGATGATTTTGGCCAGGATGGTGGCCCTGCCAGAGAGCATGTAGGGTTATATGAAACACCAAGAGAATTGTATAGTAAACTCCGATTGTCTAGGACAATGATAAATGATCATTATATGCCCATGTATAAGAAAATGATGGAACAATTGATCATGGAGTTAGAGAACCAGGAAGACTAGTTTTGAATCTAAAAAATGCCCTAATAGCTGAAATATACATATTTATTGTTTCTGCCTAGTTTGACTTTTTTTTTTTTTTCATGTATTTATTTCTCGGTTTCACAAGTTTTTTACAATCATTTGGTCCTAAAGAGTATATATTGCAATCAAATGGGATCCTTTTTAACTTATGAAATATGGATTACTTGTTGTGATAGCATGGAATTAGAGTATGTAACAGTCTCAGAAGTTTTCAAAGAGGCAGTTAGGCTCCGAAAGTTCTTGGGAGAACTTGAAATATGGGATCAGAGTATGTAACAGCTTCAGAAGCGTTCAAAGAGGCAATTATGCTCCGAAAGTTCTTGGGAAAACTTGAAATCGTGCCTAATATGAACAAACGATGGTATTATTATAAGAAAAGCCTCATATGAACAAAGTGATGCTATTATTATAAGCGGATGAACACAAAGACTACATTTCCCTTTTAGGAGCAAGAAAAGCTCTCTCTCTCAGCTTCCAATTCTCAAGATTTTCACATGAGTACCATGATCAAATAAATCAATCAACAAATGAACAGGACACTTCTAATAGCCGATTTCAATACAGGTAGGTCAAAGCAACTAATTGAAGGCTTTATCCATTCCAAGAGGGGACAATAAGAGCAGCAAAACAGATCAGTTTCAGCTACGAACTTTACAATTCTAGTCATCTTGACCACCAGTTAGATTTTCCCAGAACTTATATTTAGAATGAAACTCAACATGCCAAATGCGAGATTTGATATCAAGAGAAGCTTGATGAAATATCTCGTTTCAACCACCATATCGCTCTTTCAGTGGTTCAGGAGGCTCCTCTTCCATGATGTCGGAACCAGTTGTTGCCAGATACTCACGGATGGTTGTTTTACGGTCAGCAAGGAATGTGTGATCCAGAAAGTTATCATAGGCCACATCGCCGAGATTTTTTGCTGCCAAGACACTATACAGAGTACTTTAGTAATCTCTACCTTATACACAATGAAATAAAACATTGATCAAGCAAAGAGGGATTTTCAGACGCACAAAGCTCATCATACATTAAAAAACACGATTTTAACTAAGTTCTTGGACAATAGTAGGGAATATATGCAGAAAAGTGGGTAATTATAGACCATGGAAGATGCCTGCAACCTCAATTCAAACATATCATTCTGAAAGAACTAAAACTATGATAGATGTAGATACAGTAACAGCATTGTATATTTGCAAGGATAGAGGAGAAGTCACACACCAGTGTCGGAGATAAACTCGACAGGGTAGGATATCATCTCGCCAAATCTTATCAATGTCATAGCGCCCATAACGCTGGAAAAAGATCTCTTGACTCCCTGTAAAACATATCCCTTGAAATAGTCAGTATCTATTCTAATGCATATTACAAAATTGAGCATTATAGGCTAGAAGAATGAATTCAAATCACAATGGCCTTAAGGAGAATTATCTCCTTCATAACTTGCTTTCAATCTAATGATAATTCAGCGTCTAATTGCCAGTTGCCGCCACAATCATTCATCTTCCAGATATTTGGAAGGTAGTTGTCTAATAAAGCTTTGAAGTTTAAATCTCACAATATGTATTCTTCTCATTAGCACAACTACAACAAATTATTGAAGTATTCAAGTTGCCATTCATGCACGTATCTTCTCATGCTTGAAAATAAGCATGTTTACTTGCCTGGACAAAGACTGATATGACGGTTACAATATTGCATTAAATGAAAGATCACAGAAGGTGCTAATAAGCAGAAGCGACAAGAATCCTTGTGGTTTTGAACTATCATCAGTTTAAAAGGGGAAAAAATCTTAGGCACTTCCAAATAATATTGGGGAATCACCTTTGCACCTATTCTGGAGATATTCCTTATCACTATAACGAGCACAAAGCACCTGCATCGATATAGCCAGAGCAAAAAAGTCATAAGAAAATTCATGAAGCATCTACGGCCGAGAAAATAATAGCTCGGATTATCAACTCAGGTATTATTGTGTTAAAGCTTACAGCGGGATTGGTGTAGAGCAACCCATTCAATGTCTCAGGGATTACCTAATATCCAGGAAATTCCCGTTTAGTCAAGATGCAAAACATTCATTTCCCTGCCTAAAATTATATAAAAAGTTTAATAAAGGAGTAATATATACTCACAGCTAAAAATCTGAACTCATGCTCTCTTTCAATGAATGATGGAATCTGGCTTTGTCATAAAGAAAGTAAAATCAGCACCATAGTCTCCATACTGGAATAAAGTTTCAGAGCTCAAGAAAATGTATATACCTCTGATCTTTGAATCTCAAAGATCGTAACAATTAAGCTTTCGTCTTCACAAGGCTCCACACTCAAACTTGATATCTCCTAAGAGAACAGGAGCATTTGGTCAGGATAAACTAGGTTTCTTTTCAAGGCAAAGTTAATCATCTATAAACTAAATACACCCAAGACACGATCTCTTTTTGAGGAAATAAAGGTATGTATATGAATTGTTCGATCTATGACTAGTATGAATCTCTTTGAATTGATTATGGAGCTCTAGCAAGTCATCTCCTTTTAATAAACCTCAGAAATGGCGCAAAATAACTACTTTAAAATTTAAACCTGCTCCTTTAAAAGATTAAAACCTGCTCCTTTAAGAAAAATAAAAATTAAACCTGCTCTAAAATGAAATCTTTTTTTAAAACTAATTTCTCAGTACTAAGAAACCTTATTCCTTCTCCATAATGCAAATATGAAACAAAATGAACTGCAAAAGGAAAACCTTTGTTTCAGGTTTAGCAATGCCGCGCTCGAAGAAAATAGGAGCAACATGAGCAAACACTCTTCGAAATCCACTCAATTTCCCAATTCTGAAGTTGATCAAGTCTGGAAACGTACTCCTCGCACTCCTCTCTACTCCAACAGCAAAAATTACCAAATCAGCAAATTCAGTCAGCAAAAATAAACACTAAATTATCACCTCATCTTATTATCCAACCAAAAAAAAAAAAAAAGAAAAAAGAAAAAGATGGCGACTACAAACCTGAAAGCAAGGAGCCAAAGCCGCATATGGAAATTAGACCGTCAGAAGACACAATTTGGTCGAAATCGGACTCATCAGTTAGATCAATTGGAAAATTACTAGAAAAATTGTCGTACGGCATGGTGACGGAAACTGATGTTTTCCAGGCGCGAGAGAGTTTAGATGAGGAATTGAATGGTGATTGTTGATGAACAATGGTAGTGGTGGTTGAGGAGGGTAAAGCATCAACAAATACAGGTGAAGAACATGTGAGTAGGATGGGAAAATTGAGCTTTAATAACATGAAATTCACGTTTTTTGGGGAAATAAATAATTGAATTTGAGGAACAGAAGTCTGAAAGGAATTGAAAAGTCGACACCTGCTACGGCTGAGGAGACCGAACGGACTTTCTCATTCTGGCCAAAAGACGGCGTTTTGGAATTTGGAAATTTCTTCTTCGCGTGTCTGCTTTGCTTTTTTGGGTTAATTACCTAAAGTTGTGGTGGATCAAATTTACTTTATCTCTCAAACTTGAAACATAAACAAAATATATAAACACGTAACTTTATGATTTATTAAATATTCCTTTTACACGTAAATTTATGATTTATTATAAAGAATATCTAAAATATTCCTTTTACACGTAAATTTATATGATTTATTTTCTTTTACGATTTTTTTTAAAGCGTTTTTTTTACGAAATGTTTATAACTGTGAAAATTATTCATATTTTTTTTTTAAAATTTTTAAAATTATTCAAAAAATGTAAAGAGAGGTGAGTGTAGAAAAATGTGTATATAGAGAGAAAGTTAGAAGGAAATGATTTTCATTTAAATTTTTTTGTACCTTTAAAATTTTTTCTGTGTATTTATTATCAATATCCTCATATATAGATATAAATCATATAAAAATTCTTACTTTTTTATTATTATATTAAAAATATCACTGATAAAATATTACAAATAGATATTATAGATGATGAGCACTCGTGGTTTTCACCTCCACTCCACCCAAACTGCTTAAGAAAGGTGCAAAAGTCCAAAAGCAATCTTGAAGAACGGCAGAAGCTTCGTAGTGTCTTTCAATTCAATCTCTCCTTTTTCTGTTTTTTTTTTCTCTTTTTTCTTTATGAATTTTGTAAAGTGTCCAACTCTACTTACTCAACGACAATGTCAAACTTGTGCAAATCGTGAGTCAATTTCCTCATGTTTCTAATCAGAAATCAATATTTAATTTAATATTTCAATAATAAAAAATTTATTATATGTTCATTTTTCTCCTTTGAATAAACATGTTGGGTTTAATTAAAAGGAGAAACACGTTGTTTTAATAACCAAAGCAAACTTCAGACAAAAAAATATCAAAGCAAATACTTTCTTTTTTTAATGAAGATAATCAAAGCAAATATATAAAATATTCATGTAAGTAAGATTGTTAGAATCTCTTTTAATGTCGTCTTTAATTCATTTGATTCAGTTTGAAAATAAATTTATCTAGTTAGCACACTATATGTCAATCAAACTATCACTTTTAAATAATGGTTTCAAGTTTAAATTGTGATAATACATTTGGAAGAATTTTTACCGTTCTTATAATCATATCGATGAATTTAAATAATAACAGTACTTACTTGAGAATTAAGTTTTTTTATTACTTTTAAGGTGCACGATTTGATTAATTCAAATTCGATCTATCAAGTACTTGACTCTTACTTCCGAATTAGCGTGGTTACAAGTTTTTTTAACATGTCTACCAAAAACAAAATAAAAGAAAAAAATAGCCTTCTTAAGTGGGAGGGTGTAAGTACTTTACCCCCAAAGTTGAAAAATAAACAGTTTACACCATAAAATATGTAAAATACCTAAAATATCAATTTTTATAAGTCATACTTTGTTACAAAAGAATCTGCTAAAGTTCGATATAAAAGTATTTTAATCCATAACTTCATTTATAATTATATTTTATTAAAAAATACTTTTATAAAATTTCTAATAATACCTTTGTAGTGTATATTCTTTATATATTGATTATTTAACTTAAAATTTTTTATTATTTTAAAGAAAATTAGCATGGTTATTTTGAATTTAATTCAACGGAAAAGCAATATATTCAGGTCTAAAGTACTAAAATAATGTACAAAAGTTTAATTTCTTTTTCTTTCTGGTGAATGCTATTAATTTAAATTTACCTTATTTTTTTCGTTATAGTCAAGTTTTTTAAAATTAAATAATCAATCTTAAAATAATATAGACTAAAAATATATTGTTACAAACTTTATACAAATAATTTGTAATAACATTTTTTAGTCTATCTTCTTTAAAATGATTATTTAATTGAAAACAAAAAATATTTTATTTTATAAAAAAAATATTAAAATTTAAAACTAATTTAGTGTAATAAAATAATAATATTTATTATAAAAGAAAATTTTTCATATATTATTTTATTACTTTACTTTCAAATATTTTATTTTTTTATTGAATTATTGAAATGATAAAGTTTTATAAGTTAAATAATCAATCTCTAAAAAATATAGACTAAACAAATATTATCACAAATTTTATAAAAATATCCTATAATAAATTATAATTATAAGTTAGATTATAAACAAAAATAATTATATACTGAATTTAAAGATAATTTAATTTTTGTATAGGACGAAGGTACCCGCGCCTAGCCAGCCCAACTGCAACCCTTTAGAAACAAAAGCTGGGTTGGGTGTCCCAGCGCCTGACCCTCCAAAAATGGATCTTTTTTCTCATGCAATTCAAACCTTTCAATTTTGATGCAATTTTATTTTTTATTTTCTAAATTTTCATGCAAAGCTTTCAAAATTCAAATTTTCATCCAATTTTTTTTTTTTTTTTTTTATCTTTTTTGGTCTCATGCAAAATCAACCAAAAACATGTAAATTTTTTTTAAAAAGTATTAATTTTATTTATGTTGTTATATTAATTATTTTAAATATATTTTAATTTGCACACAACTCAATTTTTAAATTAAACGATAAC
Organism: Catharanthus roseus; assembly: GCA_028651295.1. Taxonomy (NCBI): domain Eukaryota; kingdom Viridiplantae; phylum Streptophyta; class Magnoliopsida; order Gentianales; family Apocynaceae; genus Catharanthus; species Catharanthus roseus. The sequence continues at coordinate 10,408,050 of JAPQWS010000093.1, read as the reverse complement.
ATATACACATGTATTAATATTATTTTAAGATTGATATATTAAAATCATAAAAATTTGATATATTAATAATATTTATTAATATTTACAATAATTATAAATAATTTAATTTTAATATATCATTAAATATTATTATGCTAAACTCTAAACCCTATAGTTTATGAATAACATATCCTCTTGGCACCCAAACTACTAAAATGTATAAAAACGAAAACATGAGACTCAAAGATTAAAATAGATCATATTCATATATAAGGAGATCCAGATACCTCCCTTCCAACTACACAACAAAACCATCCTGATTTGTTTCCTTTTTTTCTTAGAATTTATTAACGATGTTATGTTGAGAATCACACATCGGCTAACTAAAGAAAATAATTACTCCTTATAAAGACTTAGACAGTCCTTTTCTCTTGAGGTATCTTTTGGACTGAGTTAAGCCCAAGAAGTTTTCTCCATCTATTAATATATTTCTCCCCCTTATTCTTGAATATCTTCTTTTCTAGATTTTTTAATTTTTATAATTAATTTAAATATTGTTTAAGTCTTGTTACTCCTCAAATCTTTCCTTCACTCCTAATTAATTGCAAGCCATTAACAAAAGTTTTAAACTACTATTAGATAACTTTCTCATTCCAGGATAAGTCTACTTCATCATATCTCCACTTTTTATTCACACATCAATACACTACATTTTTTGTTCTCTAAACACAGAAGAGATAGAAGAAAAGAAAGAAAAACTTCTTATGACTTTGGAGGTATAGTTTAGATTGTATTTTGTTTTCTTCTAACTTTTCTTTTCTTTCCATAGAATAATTCTAATGTTTCTTGATTTCATATAATCATTCCATAATTTCCTTTTCATGTCATCACATTCTTCACTATCATATACAATTTTTTTTTTAATCAAAGTTATTAATTTTTCCTACTTATTATACTCCATTTTTTCAGACATTCAAGCATCTTAATCAACCCAAATACAGTGTTTTTAAGGGCTAAATCCTCATATGTTTGGGAAAGTATGAAAAGTTTTTTTCCCAAAAATTTAGATCATGCTTTTACTATAAAATGAGAAAAATACTATATTATATACTTATTTTACTTATTTCCTTAGTTTACTTTTTTAACATGAATGAGTTTCCATGATTTTTTTCTCTTCCATAAAGCCATCAAGCCGCAAACAACCATTATCATTCCTTCAAGGAAGGTAAGAATCTTATAAAAGTAATTTAAGTCATTTTTTTTTTCTTTTTATCACTCTCCTGTTTTTTTATTTTTTTGCATTATCATTTAATTATCCCTCTTTATCTTGCCTCTTTATTGGAACAAATTCTCAAATATTGAGATTTAGTATTTGTTGGGTTTTTTTGGCAACTCTCTTTTGCTCATTTAACATTTTTATAGATACTTTTTATGTATTTTTTTATGCACCCAGGTTGATGGGCAGCAAATTCGCGGTGATGGAAGGCACTTTATTTATCTTGGGGGTTTTCTTTCTTTTCTTTTTTTATGGACATTTTCAGTTATGATCATTATAGTGAAATTAAATTAACATAATAGAATATATACTTTATACTTTACTCTTTTTTTTCCGAAAGGATTTATCCTTTACTTTTATTTAGCCTTGATTACATTTATGTATTTAACTTTGTATATGTGAGATGAAATGCAAAGGAAAAAATCATTTGAAAAACTATTCAATTTTAGATGAGATTGGGAATTTTGTTAATGATATATTTTCGAAATTACCCATCTATTGACTCTACTTTGTATGTATGGGATGCTTTTGGATATTTTCATTATTATCCAATTTATATCTTTTGTGAAGGTTACACATGAGTTTTTATTATAATTTTGTTCTTTGAAATCATGCAGATTAATGTTGTTCGAAACAATTTAAAATTTTGAGGGAGCTATTAAAGAAATTATAAGATTAATATTTTATAGTCTTAATTTGTGTGGAATTATTTTTTGGAGGAAAAATTTTAAGCTACTAACATTTTATGGTATACGTTCAAGAAGTAAGCGATCGAAAAGAATGCAAAATTAACATCTCAATGTTATTATTTAATTACTCTATATCAATTCAAAAAAAAATTATTTCCCTATTTTGCAATTATTATGAAGATAATTACTCATGATTTATTTTGTATTTCTTAATATAAAAAAGAAATTTATTTTTTTAAGATGATGAAAGTGTGGCTTTTGTGGTCCAGTTCGGTCCGCAAGCTGATTTTTTTTTTTTAAATTTCGACATTAATTTTAATACATTATACACCAACTAAACTGTTATTTAGGAGTTATTTATTAGTAAGTATTTTATTTCTTATTTAGATATTAGTGTATTTTTATGATTAATTGAATATTTTTAAAGAAAAATGATTTTTAATATTTAGTTAAAAATAATTTTCATAAAAATACTATCCAGCTTGCAGGCTGGCTGCAATCGAATATGGGTCATACAAATTTTGACCCGTAAAAAATGAACCTGAATCGAATGGGACCGTATAGTGTGGTCTTGATACGGTACAGTTCAGTCCGGTCATTATACACCAACTAAAGTGTCATTTAGGAGTTATTTATTTGTAAGTATTTTATTTCTTATTTAGATATTAGTGTAATTTTATGATTAGTTGAATATTTTTAAAGAAAAATAATTTTTAATATTTAGTTAAAAAATAATTTTGATAAAAATACTATCCAGCTTGTGGCTGGCTGCAAACGGATATGGGTCATACAAATTTTGACCCGTCAAAAGTAAACCTGAACCGAATAGGACCGTATGGTGTGGTCTTGATGCGGTACAGTTCAATCCAGTTTGGCCTATTTGACACTGCTAGGGGGAAGGGGTAGGAGAGGAACAAAACAAAAAGTTGTGAGAGTGTTCTTACTCCTTAACATGGGAGCAATTCTACTTTCACCACAAAAATATGGAGTATTTTTTTTAGGTTTAGAGAGAGGGGAGGGATGAGATGGAGAGGGTCAAATTTAGCAATTCTATTATTATAAGGATAATTACACAAGAATTTTTTTATCAAGAGATTTATATGAAGTTCTATTTTTTTTTTTCATGATTTTTTATTTCTCAATGAAAATGTTATGATTTTTTATAAGTACTTACCAAAATTGCATAACTTTTGTATTCCATTATAGTTTTTTTTTTTTTTCAATAGGATATTATCATCTCTTAATTTCTCTTTTTTTTCTTTTTTTCTTTTTTTGTGACAGAAGAGGGGGTTTTTTGATAGGGGAGGGGAGAGAGGGGAGTAGAATGTGGAAAGAGGGGTTTTTTATTTTTTATTTTTTTATTGCTGGGAGAGTAGGGGGAAAGAGGAAGTTTTTTATGGGGAAGTGTATGGGTGGGGTGGGGTAGGGTGGGGTGGGAGGGTAGGGTTTGGGGAAGGCGGGGTGGGGGAATAGGGAGTTGGAGAGTTGCAAAAATATAATGTTCGGGTGCAGATTGAAGAATGAAATAATAGATTCCTTTATATGGTTGTTTAAAACCTTTTTGAGGTTTATGGAGGGTAAGCATCTAGTAACATTAATGACAGATCAATGTGCTTCTATGGTTGGGACTATTCGTAAAAGTTATCCTAAATACGCGGTATCGGCTTTATATTTGGCATATTGGTGAGAATTCCAAGAAACATCTTAACGGATTGAGGTGAAAAGAACCTTTTTTAGACAATAGACAAAATCATTGAAGAAGTAACAATTTATGTAAATGATTCATATTGTGTAGAAGATCCATCTAATATCAAAGATCGGATTTTGGAATTCGACCAAAAAGAGAAAGGAATATAAGGCATAAGAGTATTGTTGATAAAATGTGCAATCAAGCAAAAAGGCAAAAAAAGGAATGCTTTAATGTCTACATAAAAAACAAAGGCATGAGCGGTTCACTCATCTACTGTAGTTCGTTCAAACAATGAAGAACAACCAACATTGAGTAACTACACTACTAAGAATATTGATATTCCAAATCCACCATCTCCCTTTATTAATTTTCTTTAGATTCTCTATTGTGTTTCAATATACATTATAATATAACTAATGGTTTTATGGAATGCTCTTCTCAAGGAAATATTAAACCCTCTTGTAACAATAGTCCTCGAAGTATGGAAGATCACAATTCTTTGCATAGAAATGTAAAAATGCAAACACCCTGCTCCCCACATATATGCGTCTCCCAATTTTAAAAAATCCATGAAATCTTATACCTAAATTCCATGCATTCCACCTATTAAAAATTCTTTTTTGTAAATATATTCTTAATACTCTTCCACGGTAGTTTCATTTATCTACCATTCATGTAATGTAAATATTCCAAATTCAGTCTTCTAAAATCCTATAGAATATAAGATTAAACAAACTTCATTACACTGAAAATACAAAAAATTTACATCCAGGATTTAAACAAAAGTAGTAAATCAAAAGGCCAACAAAAAAAAACAAAAACAAAAATCTTCAAAAGCAAAAACATTTTCCTAATCTTGAAGCTTCTTATCAAAGAAAAATTGAACTCTCCTATAACAATAAGCCCCAAAACATGGGAGATCACAATTATTTGCATAGAACATTATTGAGTTACACAAACAAATGTGAAAATATTGAGTTAACCCTGCTCCCCAGATAAATGCATCTCAATTAACACAAAAAAAAAAAAAAAAATCCATGAAATCTTATACATAAATTCCATGCATTTCACCTGTTAAAAATTCTCTTTATAAATATTTTCTTAATACTCTTTCATGGTAGTTTCACTTATCTACCATTCATGTAATGTAAATATTCCAAAATCAGTCCTCTAAACTTCCATAAAATATAACATGAAATAAAAATTTATTGCATTCAAAATATATAAATTTTCTATTCAAGGATTAAAAAAAAGTACTAGATCAAAAAGACAAAAAAATAATTAAAATATTCAAAAACTAAACATCATACTCATCTTAAAAATACTACTACTCTTCATCTTCTAACACATTTTCCTTCCCGCTTTTTCAAGATCTCCATTTTGTGCTAAGTCATTTGAATGCGACATGCCTTTGTCTTGCCAAAAAACTACTGAAATAGTTTTGAAAAAGGTTCTTACACTTCATACTCACGAATCATATTCTTTACTTTCCCCCTTTTAACATGTACAGTTGTGACAGCATAAAGAGCATGATGTTCTATGATTACATCAACCCCCATAATAAGAAAATAGGCTTTCAACAAAAAGCAGAACTTGTAAAAGCAAATTGTACTCCTTATACAAAGAACATCATTCAAAGAAACAACAATAGATCTTTCTTTTTTTCCATGACTGTGAAGGGAACAAATGCTTACTATCCCTTTTCTAAGCATAAAATCAAGCACAAACTTCAGAAAGCATTTGGTGTTCCATTTTTAAAGGGAAAAGATAGATAAAAACTAGTTATAAGCTAGAATGATAAGAAAATTCTAGTATAAATAAACCGAAAAGTCCTAAAGAAGATCAACAAACGCCCCTTGAATAACTCAGCATAATATCAAAGCAATTCCGGTGGAAATCAAACATATAGTTGGTAATTATTACATCACCAGTTATTTGATAAAATTTCAAATGTAAAAAAGTTATCACCATTACAGTCTACAAATTGTACCATGTAAAATGACTTAATATGCCATACTACTCTAGTTAATAGTTACATGTGATACATTACTTTTCCAAAATAGATGGTACATTAATAGTTATATATGTTACATGCATATATTATTTATATTACATTAGTTGACACAAAATTATAACAAAAAACCATGACCATAAAACATATATGTCAATGAACTCACATAACCTATATATATTTAATAAAATAAAATAAAATAATTAAACCTATTTTTTTGTTATGATATCTTAATTTGTAACTATATAGATATACATTTATATATGTCTCTCTCTCTCTCTATATATATATATGTATATGTATATATATGTATATATATATATGTATGTGTATATATGTATGCATATATGTGTGTGTCAAATAAGTATGATAAGAATGGTATATTGGTGTGGAACAAAAGCAAGATAAGCATCAAATAATGTCATAATTTGATGGTATATAAAGATTTTACAAGGATATATTAATGCAAGTAAACTCAGAGAAGGAAAAAAGAATACATGTAAATTGGGAGAGTCAGAAAACAATGATACAAAATCGAACATTAGCATAGAATATTAGTTATAAAGATAAAGCTAAGCAAACATTACAATCGTGGATGAAGCAAGGTACTTCAACACAAAAAATGAAAGATATAGCTTCTAAGATGAATAATTAGGGAAGAAAAGTAGCATAATTATGGAATATTAGTACAAGAATCATGGAATAATAGTAATGATAAGATGGTATATAAAGATTTTACAAGAATATATCTTACAAGAATATATATGTAATGTGGCAAAGCCAGAAAACCAATGTTACAAAATCAAGATTAGCATAGAATGTTACTTATAAAGATTACAATCCTGAATCCAGCAAAGTACTACAACACAAACAATAAGCAAGAATTAGGGAACGACGTAAATTTATTCATGCAATATTAGTATAGTACGTATGGAATATTAGCGTTAAAGTTTTGTTAATATCTCGATATTAAAATAGAAACAGCTTGAGGTTTGCAAAAATTGCAAAAGATATATTATTTAACAAAATTATTGAAACTATAGTTATCCATGCATGGAACTAACATCTTACACAAATCAAATACATAGTTGAAAAAATCATAATGTTTTTAAGAATATAAGTCAAAATAACCACTCATATGAATCAACAGCATCATCGCATTGAATGACGAAACAAATTGAAATATTATGCTCTTCAACCGCGTGATCTAATCTACATTGTGTTCCATTATGAAAATGGAACAATGATGTCGTAGAGGATGATGCAATTTTTGTTATAAAAGTTTTTGAACGGTAATTTTGCCATTGAGTTGCAAAGGATCACCGGTGGAAGCGTCGTTGAGAGAGCAGTGTTGCAGAGGATCGTTGTTTGGACGTGTGCGATGAGTCTTTTAGCTAAACATCAAGGCACGGGCGAATAGGTTTACAAAGATTCTAAAATTTAATGGCCGTAGATCTCCAGAAAGTCACATAGGAGACATGCAAAGGTACATCACATTCTTGAGAGGTTAAAGATTAGAAAGAATTCATCAAAATAAAGGAGAATGGCACCAATGATACTGGTTTTTTCTTATTTATTTAGTATAGAAAGTGGCATTCGGCCTCAACTCACATCCATGTATTATACCTGTTATGTCCAGATATTATAGTTACAAACAAGCAGGCCTGATGGAAAAAAAAGGAGAGACATTTACAGCTGAACTTTGGCCTCAAAAGTATCTGGCTATATAGTTAGTTCTGAAGGATAAGAACCATGGAAAAACAGGCAGATAGCTGATATATCATCCATTAGAGAGCCAGGTCTCTTGCGTTTCCACGCACAAACTGCGCATTCTACCAGCCTTTTCGCTGATTCTTCCCTTTCAGATGTCGAAGCAACAATCTCCACGGCTTCTTGATTAGAGATAACGTCCCAAACCTAAGGGGAAAAACACAGAAAAGAAACATCTGCGGTTATGATTCATAAGCAATAGCAATGTAATCGATATTGATAATAACATTCAGGTTTTTTTTCGTAAACAACTTTAATAGGCTCGAGTTAGTATCATACAAGGAACTTTGTTTTCCATCAATAGTGTAAGGGGACAGGCTGTTTTAGCAATGTATTCAATCAATAATGTGACAAGAACAGATGCATTATTGACGAAAGCTTTTGTTGGCACATATCACAATCACGTTTCTTAAGGTTCATGGCTACGAAGGTTAAACTTGTCCATTAAAAGAAAGAAACCAAATTCAAAAAGCATAAATCGGTCATGGCCCATTATGGCACTTTTAGAATAGTACAAATAAAGTGAGCAGGCTAGCATTTACCCCATCTGTTGCCAAAATGACAAATTGATCTTTGCTGGTTATTCTTCTGTGTGTTAATTCTGGCTCAGAAATTAGGCCAAAATCTTTGATGTAGTGATCACCAAAGGCTCTTGATATTGCTAATCCTGGACCTTCAAGTGTGTTCCCATTTGGCATCCAGACTCTATACACACCTGGTTCATCATGGCACGAAAATACCCTGCCATTTGATTGTGTTATTCTCTCACTCTCCTCTGTAAATATGATGGAAAAGTTAATAAGTCACACTCGGAATACATCAAGGAGAATAAGAGAGAGATAGATATAGAGAGGCTCACGAGGTAAGTTCGGCTTGAGGTCAACGGTAAGTTGAACTGGTAACAAGCTACCATCATCAGAAGTTGTTGCCAACACAGCCCTGGAATCCCCTATGTTTGCAATTACTATGAGATCGCCCTGGAACCATCACAAGAAATGATTTTATAGAACTATAAACTTTAGAGTCAAGTTTACAAGTGCACAGAGCACATTTGAGTTAAGCTTCTACAAGTTAAACTTATAACTTATAAATATATGTTTCTGTTACCTGTCTGACAATTGTTAAAGCTGTTGAACCACTATAAAACGTGTCAATCCCAGGCAGTTTTGTGAGTTCCTGATCAATTGCTGAACAAGTCTTAAAGTAAGTCTGCTTCCATATATCATACTGGCAATGACATCCATCTATGTCCAATTCATCATTAGGCTCGAGTAGACGCTGAGCAAGCGTTTCTTGCCAGTTGCAGAGTAGAAAAGAGGGCATCAATTCCCTTACTCTTTTGGCTACAAAATGGCCCCAAGGTCCATGCCCATCAAAGATGCCACAGAATAACATGTCATCTTGGCACGCGAACTCCTAAAATGTATATAAATGAAAACATCAGATTCAAGATTAAAATACCTCACGGGATCATATGTATTGAGGATCCACATACCTCCCACACAACAAAGCGATCCTGATTTGTTCCTTTCTTTCCACGTTTAGAATAAACAGAAGCCATGTTGTTAGACTTATTGACATTAACTATGCCAGAAGAAGTCAGCATCATTTCATTTTTTCTAGCTTCTTTAACTAATGCATCTGCAGTTTCCCTTCCAACATCAAGTCTGTTCTTTTTCCCACCCTTGCTTGACATATTCCTTGCCAAACTCGTGAAAATAGCAGCAAATTGAACCATCTTCAATCCACTGTATCCTGAACAAATTAATCAGTAAAACTTTCATAACATGAAAGGAACATTAATCATATCGACTAATCAAATTGAATAAACGTTTGGTATATGTTTTCATCTCTATTTCATTAGGACTCAATTGTTTATCACGTCACAAAGATAATTCAACAGGCAACAGAAAGAGAGAATTTTGAAAAAGAACATATCCAATCAAACTACAAACGAAACAAGGCCAAGAATATCTTATCTGTTTCACTCTCCTTTTGATCCCGAAGAAGGGCTTATACGTGTCCAATCTCTGTTCCTCTTGGTGGTTGTTTGGTTCCATGATAAAGATTTAGTAAAATTTTATTGATCTAGTTCTTCATTTCTTCTTTTTTCCCCTAATTTTTTTCCAACATCAAAGTCTCAAATTAATCAATTTAATCAAGAAAATATTTATCATCCTAGGTTTAAAATATTTTCTCATTGGAATAGTGGAAATCAACAAGTTTCTACATAATACAACCAACCATTTTCCCTTTTCCCGCAGATAATTAATTTACTTAAATTAAAACTGCTTAAAGGGAAATTCTTAAGAAATATTTTAAGGTACAAAGTCAAGAATGTTATTTAAACACCATATAATGCCTCAAAATCTAAATATTTTTATAAAGAAAAATGCCTAATTACTCAAAAAGCTTCTAACATTTTCCTGGAAAAATCTAATTTCCTTCTCTAAAAACTTCTCTAAGCAAAAGAAGAAAAAGAAAAATAGCATCAATCACCTTATTCATGCATATTAGAACAAAAATTTCAAAGTTCACAATTCATAAGCAGAAAAGAATAGGAGAAAGAAGCAGAAATTAATTGAAATTACCTGCTTGATGAGCTGATTCTTTTTAATTAATTGATCATACGAACCATGAGGAGGATTTTAATTATGAAAATTTAGCAATACGGCGGAAGAAAGAAGTATCAGAACACAAGTACTACCGGTGAAACTACTCCGGCAAGAGAAACTGCTGATGTTTAAAGGGGAAATGAAGAAGGCTTCTTCTGGGATTGGTGTCTTGCACTCCATTCCAGTGCCTTCCTTCAAACCATGAGTCACTATCTAATATATACCGCCTCCGCAATGCAACATACGTATATCTTTCGCACAATTACAATTACACCCTCACATTTCTTTTTATATCCCTACCCAACCCAATATCTAGAGTACGCGATCCTAATTAATTCATAATCAGTTTAGAATTTTTCGAATAAGAACTTTTATATATATATATATATAAACTTTATAATTTTCACATAAATTTAAAATTTTTAAAATTAACCTATTTTCAAAATTAAAATACATTAAATGCAAAAAAAAACAATATTTTACAAAGTTTAATACTTATTTGGATGAAATTTTAATTTGTAATTCTTCTAACATAATGTCCCATGTAATAATAAAACTTTTTAACTTGCCTTGGTATTAATAATTTATTTATTAAATGCACAAATTGTTAGATTTTATCGTATCTTTTTTTAGATTGTGGAGCTTTAGGAACCTTATATAACATCTTATTTAAAATTTTATTTTCCTTTCCTTTTTTAATTTAGTTTGGAGGCTAATATAGGTCAATATTTGAAATGATATTTAATGATTAAAATATAAAATTGATAATGACTAAGCATATTTTAAGAGTTGATCATTAACTAAGCACAAGGAATACCAATATATTAATATGTGAGAAGTTGGACCATGACGTCAAACTCTATATTATATTAATTCTAAATGGTAAACTAAACTATTTTCATGGCTCAAAATTAAAGCAAATCTAGTCGGTAATTATTTAAGCAGTTGTTGAGAATTGTTTATATTATCATATATAGTTGATTTACTTAATTATGTGATTAACCTTAGTATAATCCATGAATATATGCAAAAAGTATAAGGTTATACTAAGTCTAATGACGTTTAAGTTACATTATTTATGTCTCTTAATCATGTCTTAATTGTTAATGATTGTTTGATAGATACATTATGATATCATTATATGACTTGCCATAACCGTGTTTTAATGTTCTAAAAATCATTTTCCCAATTATAGACCCACCACACATTAATTGTTTATAAGAAGAATATGTAACAAAGGTTTCTTTGGTTAACTAACCAGTTGGGTAATTAAGGCTTTATTTGGAATGATTTTTAGTTTGAAAAAAATGAAATTTTGTCAATAAATTTATTTATGAGAAAAAAATGTAAGGTTTAAAGTAAGAAAAAAAGAAAATATTATGAATTGAAATTAAAATTGAATCTAAACTAAAGTTTATTCATCATTCCGAACTCACAATTTATTCTTTTATTTATTTTTGTTTTTTAATTAAATATTTAGTATTTTGTTGACAAACATATAGAGTCAGTATTTGATTACTAAGTAAATTATATTTTGTGTAGTAGTCTTTAAATCACATGAGAAAATAAAGTACATTAAGCAAGTCCAATGTAATTGACATATATCAAATGAAAAGTTAACCTCTAATGATGAATAAGAAAAATATGTTGGATGCCCCTTAAAAATAGGTCAATGTAATTCTCAAACCTTTTAAATCCCAAAGTTTTTTTTTTTTTTTTTATTAATCTAGTTTTAAAAAGTTTATATAATTTTATCACAACTTTTCTTGACATATTTTGATGCACATATGGTTCGTTTCTAGCACGTCAAACCTTTATTAACGTATATATATATTTCACGAAAGTCTCACCTATTATAAGAATGTTTTTTAATTAAAATCTGTCAAGAAAAATCGTGATAAAATTATTTTCGCACATTCGATTTATTCATTAAAGTATAAGTGTCTTACAAAAACATTACTTATTATAGAAATGTTTTTTCAACCGAAACCTGTCAAGAAAAGTCGTGATAAAATTATTTTGATTATACATAAAACGTCTTTGAAGATTAAATTAAGATTGATTAAAACCTTAGAGGACTATGTTAGTAATTTTCCAATCCATTATCTACTTATGGATGAGTATCACCGAAATGGGAACTACCAAAGGCTATTGTCAATAAATTTGGCCACATGCATGTGCTCTTATGGAGAAGCCGTTTTCAGGAGGGGGCCAAATACAACATTATGTGGCCTAACAAACGGATCATACGTTGATATTTTTGGTAAGAGATTCCGAAGAAAGAAGTCAAGACATTAGTGTCCGCATCGCCATAACTCAATTGATTTTAGCATCACAGAATTAGTATCAAAGATTAAAGTTCAAATAAGTCTACAGAACCGCTGTGTCACCATGATTTACATCCTCCACCTTAACGTCGGACAGTCTCCCAAACTAGAAATTTCGTCTTTTAATACCAAATCAAGACATTAGCATAATTTGAGTTTGAACTTGATAATAATGTCCATAACCCATTCTATACAAGGAAAGCTAGCTAGTAAGAGGTGTAATGTCTAATGATTGTCTCCATCTTTCATGGAGTTGACATTTTTAGGTGTTAAAAACGCTACAACTTGCTACTAAATAACAAGTCCTAAATTTTTATCATATTATAAACTCATCTCTGGATTGTTCCTGAAATCTTGTTTAAGTGGCATTGTTTGAATGAAAAGAGCTGATGGCTCCCTAACCTTTAGGTTGAGAGTTCAACTCCTACATAATACAAAATATTAGTCTCCTAAACCTCTTAACCTGTAGTGTAATAGGTAAACATGTTGCAAATACCTAAAAGGTCGAAAGCTCAAATCCTCCTGATAGTGTTGTGAAACGTATGAATCAGATTTTAACTTCTGAACAAGAGTTAGACTATACAATCTCTACATAGGACGAGGTCAGATTAACCAGGCAGCTCTTAGAGAGGTATCCATCAAATAGCTAAACAAAAAGGCAAAGGAAGCTTTTCTGCATCATACTTGATGAAAGTAGCATTTAGTTCAGTCTACTTTTTTGATTAAGAACAGGTATACTAGAATGTGAACGGACTAGCATAACTAAAAGTAAAGAACAAACTAATAACATATGAAAATGCTTAAACAGAGGAATGGTATCACATGAACTGCCTCACTGCCATTGAAGAACTAATAGCTCAATGGTTAAGTACCTAACTATTGTTCAAAGGTCTTAAGCTCAATGGCCAGAATCCCCCTTTTCAATAAAGTAAAGCAGCACTAGTAGTCAAGGGCACACGTATTTTCTGCCATGATACACAAATATCTCAAGTTAGGCCTACTCTTTAATGCTTGCATTTATCAGATTGGAAATTGTTGGCAAAGACCTTTACCTGTTAAGCAAATATCGAAACCACTGCTTTGAAGACTACCAGTATCTACAGTGGCTTTAATCAAAGGTGACCATCCCAAAATATGTTGTGTGTACTATAAACTATGTACAGAAATGGCGACTGGATTTGATTTTCAGTCTGTTAACAGGGTGACATATTAATGCTCTAATGTGTTCTCTCAATCATCTGGTCAGCTTGAAATTCTTTCAACAGCTGCAGAGACTGATGATAGAGATTAAGATCCATTCCATCTACATTCCGACCAACACGTGCCTTCAAAATTGCCTGTCATCAGAGAGAAAAGCATAGAATAAATTCCTAGATTAACTGCGTGAGCAAAAACTCAAACGTTAATAAACTTCCATATGAATCGATTATTTAGGGACTAAACGCTTCAAGGGGATGCATAGCAGATTTGGTAGAGTCAGTGAACAGGTGCACAAGGTTAATCTGATCAATAAACTACATACTGCATCTACTATTACAGGGTTCGAATAGGCAAAATTAGCCATTTCTTTTGAAGCCAACAGTTATTTAAAATGTTCCTCTTTTTCTTTGTTTCCCTTTATTGTGCTTTCAGTTTGAAAATTGTTGTTTCTGAAAGTGATCAAGGCAGCTTTTTACATTCTTTTTTACTGTCTGCTTACTGAAGCATCTAAAGCTAGACTTCCTTCGAAATGGCTTTTCCAATAATCACTATCTTTCCACAGCTCTATGTATAGAGTTAAACGATGTCTCTTTCTTGAGAAAAAAAAAAAAAACTTATGTTGTTCATCATGACACCGAATATATAGTAGAGAGAGGATTTCAAACTCCCAAAAGAGTATACCGCCTAAACCCTCCATGGTCTCTTATTCAAACTTTTTGGGACTCGTACAAATGTAAACAATGGTGATTCCAGAAGACTTCAGATGAGTGGTTCACAAACATGGTAATCAGTGGAGGATATCACAAAATCTGAAGACTGTAAGCATAGAAGAGCATGCTCATACCTCATTAGGGGGCTGAATAAGCATTTCTCCGATAAATTGATATAAAGAACCCATACGAAGATTGACCTTTAAATGCTGTGTGTCAATCTTTAATGATGCATTTCCATCAACAATTAAAGCAACTGCAGTGTCCACATTATACTCCTGCAGTCTAATAAGGAAGATAAAGATCCCATCAGAGCACTGAACTTAAGTGATATATGCATCATCACTTATTTATAAACTAGTCCAAATTCCTTTTCATTGTTTTCTTCCTTTTTGTGTCCATTATCACGTCTCCTTTCACAAAGGATTTTTCGTTTACAAACTTAAAGAAAAAATACACACTTTTTTCAAACTTAAAACCAATCCAAATATACCCTAATTTTCTAGTTAAAGAACAATTTATAAAGTTTTCCAGTTTACAATTTGGGCCATCAAACATTAGCAAGATCAGCTGCTCCAAAAAAAAAAAGTAGATTAAGTTTATAGATGAGTAAAATGTTCAAATTACTGGCTGTTTATTTGGCATTACTTAATTTCCATTTCCTCAAGAAAACATAATACAAATATTAAGGCTAAAAAGCAGAAGAATTTAACTAACTTTCCAGTTACTCGAAGCGAGGCCCCTTGCGTAAAGTGTGGAGAAGAGGGATTTAGTTCTTCCAAAGTAACCAATTCGCCATGCTTTACAGCAGATGTCGCCATTGAATCACTCCTACTGAAAGAAAATCGAAAATCCCATTATAATTCATCCTCAAAATCACAAATTGCAACAATGAAAACACAAAAAGGATTCATCTTGAAATCAATTTCATTGAACCCATATCAATTACGAGTAAATCAAACATAAAAGGCAAACGCATATAAGAGAGAATTTGAAATGCACCTTTGGGCTCTGGGGGAGAAAGAAAGCTTTTCCCGGCGAAGCTAATATCGGAATGGAACAAACTACGGTGAACTTTGACCTGTGTGGCCGTACACGAGACGGATATCCAATTGGGCTGTAGCCCAAAGTCAATTAAGGTCCAATTGATAGCTCTGCAGAGACTTTGGGCCAGTTTGCCAGCTTATTTTCTCATTCGAGCCTTACTTTTTTCCAATTCAGCCCAAATTCTTTTTGTATTTTTTTCCACCGAATCAAGCAAGATGACACCAGCATCTCGGTAACATTTTTTTAAAAATTTATTTTTTAAAATTCTAAAAAATTACACTAAATTAAAAATATTATTAAAAATATTACAGAAAATTCAAACCCAAATAAACAATATATAGAAAATATTAAAATCTAAATTCATAAATTCCACTTATTTTCATTTAATACATTTTTTTAATAATAATTATAAAAAGATGGTAACACAGAACATGCTAGACTATCCGACCGCATGAATTCAATTTTGATTTTTATACGTGGGACACGTGTTCTTGCTTTTCTTATGGTTCTCTAGTCTTCCTACGATTTTTATACATGGGATTAGGAGAGGAACTAGTGTTGGTTTGGGGCCGAGCGCCCTCCAAAAGTTTTAAAAATTTTTTAAATTATGAATTTTTTATATTCAAGTTTTTTCAAAATTTGAAATTGTTTGAATAATTTTGTATTTAGAATGTATTTATTTTATATACGAAATTTAAAAAAAAAAATTTATTATTCTTTAGCCCCCAACCATTTTGTTTTGGTTCTGCCATTACATGAGAAACTCGCTCTTGCTTTTCTTATGGTTTTCTGATTCTTTTATGTATTCAAGTTGTAATATTAATATATAATTTCAGCTGTAACAGATTTGATGTCCCAGGATATTTTATATATATTTTTAATCATTATATGTATAATTTTTTTTTTATAACATATTTTATTTTTTAAAATTTATCTTTTTTTCCATAAAATATATCTTTTATTTACTAAGTTATTAATAAATATATCAAAAATAGTACAGAGAATAATACACAAAACAGTACAAAAGATTCGAACCCAATTTTAATAATTATCTGATTATTAATGTATCTGTTTTGATATGTTCTTAAATTGTACCTCAAGGCATTACTTAAAGTAAGCAACTTTTAAATTTAACTTATTTTAAATTATAAGTTATTTTTAAGATGTTTTCGATTGTTTATGATAATTTGCTTTTGAATTAAAATAAGTTAAGAAAAATTATTTTAGAAAAATTATCATATAAGTATTTTTTAAATTGCTTGTACTTATTAATGTTATTAAAATATTAATGCTATTAAAATATTAAAGGTTAAAATAATTTTTTAAAAAACATTTTTGTCAACTACTTAAGAAAACGGAAGCAATGAATAACAGATCCTTTATGTATTTGAGCTCCACTAATACAAGTTAATCGGATGCAATAAAGTCGAGGTTTTAAGAAAAAACATTTTTATAAATGGTACATATAGACTTGTACCATAAAAAAAATAAAAAAGACTTGTACCATATAATAAACCTGTCAAAAGATTTAAGATTTGGTTCCAGTTCAACATAGTTTCTTTAAATTCACTAGGATCGTCTGCATGCTAGTGCATATATTTAACCTTTAATATTTTAGCAATCTAATTTTCTATATATCCTTCATATATTCTTTATATTCTTAATTTTCTTATTTGTAATATTATGTAATATATTTTACCATGAAACTTATATATATATATATATATATTTCCATGCCATATAGGGGTGTCAAGCCTCGTACATTTTATTGATATCAGAGTTAGTTCTCTGAATTCTTTCTTGTGTCTTTTTTCTTCTTCTTCCTTTCTCCATGTCAGCTAGTTAGTCTTCTTCCTCAGCCGCTACTGCAGTGCTACCATCGGTTTCTTCTTCCTTAGCTTCTACTTCAGTGCCACCATCAGTTCTTCCTTCTTGAAGAGGTTCTCGTCCTGCATTTTCTGGCTAATATTCCCTAGTAGCGGATGTGTTAACCATGGTAGATGAAATGGACGTGGAACCACTTTTCAATTTTTTCGACCGCAGAATTCTTGTCTTTCAGGACCCTCTGCTCTTGGTATTCTTGGTCCTCTCCTTACAGTTTCTTGCTCTGTAGATCTTCAATAATCTTAGCATCTTGTGCAATGTTACACTTGTGGTGGTCTTGGGCATGTCTCTCGAAGTTGTCCTTCTATTCCAAAATCTTATACAAGCACCACTCCACAAGCTTTCTTTGTTTTCCCCACTACTGGAGCTAGAACTGATAGCTGAATTTTGGATTCCTAGGCTTCTCCACATATGACTAATGATCTTGATAAGCTTTCGTCTATTCTTCCATATCATGGTCCTAATTATATTAGTGTTGGAAATGGTGACATATTACCTATTCAATTTTCTAGGTCTTCTACTATTCCAATTCGCTCTCGTGATCTAATACTCAAAGTTGTTCTTGTTTCTCTTAGCCTTACAGAAAATCTGATTTCTATTAAAAAACTTACCGCTGATAATTATTGCATTGTGAAATTCACACCTTTTAGTTTTTGTGTAAGGGACCTAGAAATGAAAAAGGCTTCTCAGCTCCACTAATCGATACAGCCTTTATCCTGTTTATGGTTCTGTTTGCTCTTCCACTCCACTTGGTCTTGCTACTGGTCGCATTACTCCTCGTTCTACTTTATGTATTTTCTTAGGCTATCTGCAAAACAAAAAGGCTATCAATGCTATGGTTTTGTTTGTCATAAAGTCTTATCTCCCGTCATGTGGTGTTTTATGAAAATTTTTTTCCTTTTGCTCTTTCTCCATCTTCATCTTCCCCTATTTCTTCCTCTCATTTTCACAACAATTCACATGATTTTATTCCTTTTCCCTTCACCACAACTCTCCAGTGGTGGCTCCCTCAAATGCAAGATTGTCCGAGCCCTCAAGTCCTCCCACTCCTACAACCGAGGCTACATTAATTACAGATAATGTAGTGTAAGAGCCCTCTTCTAGTCACCCAAAGCTCCATCTATACCATCCTCAGACGCCTCTTCTTATGACTTTCCTCATCATCCTATGATTACCTGCACTTGAGATCGTACTAGAAAACCTAAAGTTTAATTTTCTTTACATTGCACTGTTTCTAATGTTCTTCCTCAGGAACCAACATCCTTATATGAAGCTTGTCAGTACCCTTAATGGCGGCCGCCATGCAAGAGGAACTTGCTGCTTTAGACAAGATTTAGACATGGACTCTTGTTTCTCACCCCTGGAGTCAATCTTATTAGTTCTCGCTGGGGTTTAAGATTAAATAGTGTGCTAATAGTTCATTCAAACAGTATAAAACTCGTCTTGTTGCTCAAGGGTTTAGGCAAAAACTTGGAATTGATTGTGGTGATACGTATAGCCCTGTAGAAAAATCAGTCACTATCCGGACTGTTCTTAGCTTACTCTCCTTAAGCATTGGCTCATTTATCAATTAGATGTGAAGAATGCATTTCTTCATGGCTCATTTATTGAAACTGTTTATATGAAACAACCTTATGGCTTTATTAATTCTACTCCTTGCACTTGGTATCATCGTTTTGCTACCTATATCTGTTCAAAGGGGTTTGTTAACAGTAAAGTTGATTCTTCTATGTTTGTTTATCGATGAGGTACACATGTGGCTATTCTTCTTCTTTATGTGGATGATATTGTCCTCACAACTTCCTCCTCCACTTTATTATCTTCTATTATTAGTTGCCTCCAATGAGAATTTTTTATTTCTAACTTGGGCACTTCAAATTATTTTTTGTGTATTTCTGTGACACGCTCTTCCTCCAGTCTATTTTTATCTCAATCTAAGTATGAACGTGAACTTCTTGATTGTTGCCATATGTATGCTACTAACTTTGTCTCTACCCCTGTCGATTCTAAATGTAAGCTTTCTTTGACTTTGACTCTTCACTCGACTACTTCTATATGCTGCTTCCCGTAACTCGCTACAAAAGGAAGAAGATCTCAAAAGCGCACTCAGATTCGGTAGCAAAAAGCGGCAAAGTTGAAGACGCCGAAGCGGAGGGCGTAGGGAGTTGAGAAGTTGCTTGCAACAAGTGAGAAGGGGAAACCTTTATAGTCAAGGGCGTACTAGGGAAAGGTCCTCTTAATGCTCTAACACCCACACCGGATATGAACCGAACTGTCTCACGATGTTCTGAACCCAGCTCACGTACCGCTTTAATAGGCGAACAGCCCAACCCTTGGAACATACTACAGCCCTAGGTCTGATTGGGGAACGGAGCAACGCCCATGAAGCTCCGACGGAAAGGGAAGGCCTGCCAGGCCGTATGCCCATGGGTGCAGGATTCTTCGAAAAAGTGCGGGCTGACTCGGAGACCTGGGACCTTGGCTTAGCTATTGCAGCTGAAGGAAGCTAGCCACAAGGAAGGAGAACTCTTAGATCTGGATCCCAATCCACGACTATATTCTCATCCCTTTGCCCAGAGGAGCAAAGCTCATTTTCCTTTCAGGGTAAAGCGGCGCATAAAAAAGGGCTGTCCCGTCAAAAGTCCAGTTCCTTCGTGAACGAAGTTCAGAATCAACAAGGGTTCGTAGAACGAAGGGAGTATACAACTGGGGCGCAGCCCCACTTTTTTGTTCGTAACGAGGGGGAGATAGAATTCCGTTCTTCATGAAGTTCGAAACAAAGGAATAAAAAAGACTTTCTCTATGGCCTCCTCGTTTTGAGACATTATGGCTTTGGGGTCGACCTCGGTAACAAAGAAGGAATCCATAAAAACTTAGGATCTGACACCATGATAAAATACTACCCTCATGATTAGACCATGTCCCTGAGATTTGATAAAAGAAAGGTGCATTAGCGGTTAATACGTTGTAATTGGATAAGTTATTAGGAATATGACGGAACGAAAGACCAAGGAAAGAAAGAAGAATACACCAAAATGCAAGTGCTGCACCACACTGGTGGTTCTTTCTTGTTGTAAGTGAATGCAACGAAACATAAAAAAAGCATATTCCCTTTCAAAAAAGTTCCAGAGACATCTTCCATTCATATCGATGTGGATTATCACCAAAAGAAAGGCGAATAAATGGTGATGATCCATCATCCATTTGTAGAGGCGAAATAAACCAAAAAAACGGCGCGTGTACCAAAGAATTCGTTGATAAATCCGTTTTGGAACGGGAAATTCATTGCAGCCTCTAAATACAAGTGGAACACACCTGACTAGCCACCTAATCAATTTTATACGATAGACTCAATTCTCAAGTCCCAATAAAAGGATCATAAGCTCCCAGTTACTAAATTTATCTCTCCTCATATTATTATATTATTTATTTTTTCTTTTCTGCCCCCGCTTTTCTTTTTACGTCAGTTAAACGGAAAGCGCGTCTTTCATCACCTTTCCTTCCTACTATAAATTCCTCTGCTTTTGACAGAGAACTACATGGGACAGTGAAGCTATTGCCCGAAGCTCATGTAGAGGCACCTACGGCAGGATCCGTGGAGCACCTCATAGCTTCTCCTTTCCTCTGGTGCTTTCAAGGGCACAGGGAGACAATTCCACAGTTGCGGGACAAAAGGGTTAACGTAAATAACATTAGGCTGAGTCGGGCACTTTTCTGCCATAGATGATCAAACCGCTTTTGCTAGAGCAGATGATGTCCAAAGGGAGTTGTGCTCCTCCCATTTCTTACTTTTTGGTTGAGGGCTGCCAGAGTCTCAGTATACCTTCGAGTTCAGTCCCAGTTACTGTGCCTATAAAGTCTTCCTAATCTAAGGCAAGAGGGATGTGTCGTTGAGGCAGGGAAAGCTACTTCCGCTAAAAACATATCTATCTCTCTCTTGTCGATCTTCGATCTAAGGATCTACAGGAAGATAAAGAATGGAAAGGGCCTATCTCTCAGCTTAAAAGTTCTGTCTTGGTCCGAGTGGGGATAGCATTTCTCTTCTGCATGTCCATGCCGTCGCGTCTACAGACGTCGAGAGTGCTTTGGAGAAGTACGGCATCCTAGTGAAGGCTTTTTCATTTTCAACTGGTGCGCAGGAGCGCACCTGCAAGACCATAACCTACATAGAAGACTTCGACTGCTGACCGTAAATAGCTCTATTCGGATAGTAGTAGAAAAGCTAGATGGAAGCATACTCTCCCAAAAAAAAAAAAGAGCAGACCCCATTGAAGACGAGAGCACGCATTGGGTATACCACCCTATGACCCACAACTAAAAATGAGCCTTGCGACGAGACGCGGACATTCCCCATGCTGCGGTTCCCTCCTGTCCGTTCCCGGGTTGGGTTAGGGGAACATCCGAGCGATTGCCTTCGCAGATCCAAACGCGCTCACAAGGCGCACAATAAGAATAATAGGAGCCACGGAAGCAACCTGATTGCATGTGGTGGCCTCGGGCGGCGCTTGGCTACTTGAGGGCCTCTGACCACTTCAGGCGTAGCTTGAGGAGGAGGTCAATGAACTCTAATTACAACAAAGGAAACAAGAGGAAGGATTCAGTATCTAGTAATACTACCACAGCACTTTGAGCCTTAGTTCGATGGGTTTTTTTTACCAGCACTTTTATTCCAAACTGACTACTTTGAGTCCAAGCCATTGACTTTCGAACAGATCCTAATCCTGATATAAAGGGTTAGGAGTAAAGCATCCCGAGGTTGGCGCATCTCGTTGAGCGTGGAGAAGCATTGGGAACCCCAATTTCTTTCTTCGGAGCCCTTTCTTTTCCCGTCCCCCCTCCCCGGCATAGCGCTTCCCTTCCAGTTCTTCAGAAGAATCAACTTCTTCATTGATCTGGGGGAAAAGGAAGCGTCTACCAGTTGGGAAGCTAGACATCAAGTAAGTGGTGATCCTTTGCCTAATGCCACCGAGTATCGAAGTATTGTTGGTGCTCTTCAGTATCTTATATTTGCTTGTCTTGACTTGGCCTTTGCTATTCAGCAAGTATGTTTATTCTGCTCCTCGGACGAGTCATATGTAGGCTGTTAAACAAATTCTAAGACATCTCAAAGGCACTATTGATTACGGCATTTTTCTCTCCCCAAAATCTATTGACAAAATGATGGTATATTTCGATGCTGATTGGGTTGATTGTCCTGACACTCACCATTCTACCTCTAGCTACTGCGTACTTTTTGAATCCAACCTGGTTTCTTGGTCCTCTAAACATCAACTTACTGTCTCTCGCTCTAGCGCCGAAGTAGAATATAGAGTTGTTGTTGTTAGCCCTAAGGGCATTATTACTTATGATTTTGATTATGATTAACATATGCTTGTGTGAGTATTTTAGCTAACCTTTCATAGAACAAAAGAAGCACTTTTGAAGTCTCAAGTCTACACTCTCTAAAAGCAAAAGATCTTGTTGATGAGGGAAAAATAAAGGAGAAAAGACCAAGCCATTCCAAGATCAAATCATTGGAGACATTGAAGACATTGTCTATGTTAAAGTATAATAAGGTATTTCTTTGTAAAACTCCCTAATCTTACTCTTTGTTTATTGATCATATATGAAGCTCCTTTTACGATTTTCTCAAAAATAAACTTTTGTTAAAATCTAAGTATTCTTAACTGAAGTTGTGATGCTTTTGAAAGGTTCTTCTTATCTCTAAAATGATTATCAAGAATACATGTTTTTGAAACAATGAAGAAAGCGTTTGTCTTAAAAAAACTTGGCTAAAAAAATAAAAATTCGGTCATTCAGTTTTAGAACCGGTCATCCGATTTTTTTCTAAATCAAAAAATCGGCAGTCCGTTTTTTAGATGGACAAGTCCGAATCTTTCTGTTCAAGAACCGGTCGTCCGAGTTTAGGAACCGATCGTCCGATTTTTTCTACACTTAAAAAATCGGCAGTCTAGCTGGACAAGTCCGAATCTTTCTGTTTAAGAACCGGTTGTCCGATTTCAGGAACCGGTCGTCTGATTTTCACATTTACTGTAAAAAAATTATTACCGTTACACAGAGTGCAACGGTCACTTTTTTAAAAAAGTATATATAGACTTTTTGATCAGTCATAAAAGAGACAAGTTTGGTGAAATATTCATTGAGATCATTTAAAACTTTTAAAGAGCTTCAAAAAGTACATTTATTGCAAACACTTTCAATCCCAAACAAAAATCTTCTTGAGCTTCATTATTAATCATCATCAAAGAAGAAGAAAGGAGGAGCTTGTAGAAACATTTCATTGAGTTGTACCTATTATTTCTCAAGCTCAAATTGGTAACATTGTTCTTAAACCTATCTTTCTCTATTATTGATATCAAAGGTTTGTGTTGAAAAACCCCTTGGGTAATCCTTTGATTTACATTGTGTTGTAAATTGAGGTTGTGTGCAAAACCCTTATAGGGTGATCCTCATATTTGTAGTTGGTGTAATTTTGTGTTTATAGTGGATTTAGAAAATCCTTGGGTGTTAACTCAAGGTAGTGAATGTAACTCTTTGAGGGAGTGAACCACTATAAACCCTTGTGTTTTCTTTTTTTTAAGCTTATTACTTATTTGTCTCAACCACAAAATTTTGTTTGGTTTGGAATTTTATTAAAAGAGTTTTAGAATTCTCTTTCAAACAGAATTGGAGGTTTACCCTTTAATTAACAAAGTTTTTTTTATAATTAGCCAAAAACCTTATTCACCCCCCCTCAGGTTTTTCAGTTGGGAATCCAGTGTCTAAAGTCTCTTGGATTCATTCCCTCTTAACTGAGCTTGGTCATCGTCTTCTATCTGCAACTTTAGTTTTCTGTGATAATGTTAGTGTCATATTTCTTTCTTCCAATCCAATCCAAAATATGCGCACTAAACATGTTGAGATTGATCTTCATGTTGTGCGTGAGCGTGTTGCTGCTGGTATCATTCGGGGTCTTCATGTTCCTTCCTCTCTTCAGTTTGCTGATTTGATGACTAAGTCCTAATTTGGTTCGCAGAGGGAGAAGGGGAAGGGAGAGTGGAACAAATACTTCCACTAGCGGAAGTATATTTATTCACTTCAAAATTATTTGTTAGTGGTAATGGATTGGGACGTAGATGATGTTAAAAAGTCAATTTTATCATCTTAAAGTTACTTTATTATAAATTTACCTTAAACTAAACTACTACCTCATATATATAACATTATAGCTTTTGTACCATGGATATAACAGTAAATTGCATATAATAAAAACTATTTACCTTCCACCTTTTACCAAACCAAACAAATTCACTTCCCTCCCACCCTTACCAAATAATTTTGATGTAAATAAACACACTGAAAGTAAATGGTATCACTCCCCTCCCCCTTCCC
Source organism: Catharanthus roseus (assembly GCA_028651295.1). NCBI lineage: Eukaryota > Viridiplantae > Streptophyta > Magnoliopsida > Gentianales > Apocynaceae > Catharanthus > Catharanthus roseus. Next base: position 10,383,481 of record JAPQWS010000093.1, on the reverse strand, counting down.
CGAACTAAATTAGGGCTTACATCCCAATATATTCGTTTTGGAAGGGACTAATTTGCTGACATAGAGGGAGAGTTCTCCCCCTCCTCATTTACATCAACTCCACTTTTACGTAACAATCAAATGATGTAAATAGAACATTTATATCCAGATTTACATTATTTCCTACTCCTCTCCCTGATTTTAACCTAACCAAACTAAGGCTAAGGATCTTTCCAGTGTGTTGTTTTTGAATTTCCATCCGCTCTGATCGTGCAGCCTAATATTATGCATATCCTCCACATATTCTATATATCTTTAGTTTCCTTATTTGTAACATTATGTAATATTCTCTATCGCGTAACTCATATATATATATGTATATATATATATTTATAATACTCTCATATATCATTCTCTGTCCTATTTTCTTTTATAATATATATATATATATATATATTTAAAGGAAAATAATATATGGTATTTTACATCATCCCTACCCCACATATAAGAAATAAATACCTCAAAACCAGAGGGAAAAGATTTTATTTAAAAAAAAAAAAAAAAAGGATCTTTCAATTACAATTGAAAAATCAGAGAGCCAATACAATCTTTCACGTATTAAATAAATATAAGAAATAATATATCAGCCATGGACTCTATGGACAAGAAGAATCCAAGGGTAGTAGAAGAAACTTGCCATTTATTTAGCTGCTTATGCCATAATCAGTTCTCTCTCAATCACTAGAACAAGTTTCTCCTCTGCCCAGAATTTGCCATCGTTTTCAAGATGCATAACATTATGGTCAATATTCTAAATATACCATGATCTCAAACGATGAATTCATTGCGAAACAATTAAGGTTGAAGAAGCAAAATTGAGACTACGTGTGTATCGTGTGTGTATACCGATGAAAATGGGCAGTAAAACCAGAAGCAATCTCACCATGCTTTTGATGGATTCCGAGGATCCATTTCTTTTCAGAAAGTTAACTGAATAGCTTCTAAGCTTTCGGCAGAATGTCAATAACAAAACCAAAACCAAACCAAGGAAATGTAGTAAGGAAAGTTTGTTTTATTAGCCTTTCACCTTTTGGATTCTGCATCCTTTTATTGGCACCTGAGGTTTGACATGGGCACTTTTGATCATTGAATCTCCAGCGACTTCTCTTTATACACGTGTTACTCGTGTCTTTATCTGGAGCTCGCGTCTCTTTATTATGTGCTTCCTTCTTGTAGTGTCTGTATTATGATCAATGGAAAACTTGAGCCGATGCATAGTATTCACTTTCATTGAAGACCGGTCTTAAATCTTCTTTGCACATGAAATCCAACGGGAAAGAAACAAGATGCCCCTTTACTGATTGTAATCTTTCAATTGGATCAGTGCACTTGACATCTCCATCCTGATAACATTCCAGCTTAGGTGGGGCTATTCCTAGATCAATCGTGGTGTGACCGAGCTTTTCTTTCCAGTAGACCATGCATTGTCGGAGTGAAATCCTGCATGCCATTTGTGAAAGTTCAAACAACCGTAAACAGCAAAAAAATGAACATGTGAAGAAGGCTTTGCATACCTTGAATGTATTAGATCATTAGGTATACAAGAAAACACATCTTGGTAGATCATGGTATTCGTCTGTCAACAGCATATTTGTAGTGGCAGTCAGTTGGACACTAAATGTCAAAAGTAAGCGAGAAACTAGTTGTAATCTTCAAATAGAGATGATTACAGAGTAGAATGCACGAGCTGTGTAAAGGTATTAATAATTATTACTATTATACTCACTTTTGCAGTTGACATCCATATGTTTCTGTAGGTTGAATCAATAACTGGATCACTTATTTGACCAACCTATGACAAGGAAGCATAAGTTGTCAGCTAAATCTTCAGAAGATAGAATGATGGAGTGAGAAAAATACGAGGACATGAAGTTTCGTTGTTCTGTCACAGTTATTCCCTTTCTGACAATTATTTCAAATTGTCGCACGAAACAACCACTGGTTACTCTTTTAAGAAAACAATAAACATCAATTACGGTGATATGCATAAGATAGAATCCAACCTCTCCAGCTCGAAGACCAAGGTGCTCAGACCATAGTGAAATTCTCAGACTAAATGCAAATTTTCCAGCCTTCCAGGGCTTGCCTCCCATGGATGAATCTATGAATTCTTTGTCCTCAATAACCACCCCAATCTGAAAACCAAAAAAGAGCCATGTATGAGATCAATAAAATTCACAACAAACTACATCAAAGGGGTATCTTCAATAAAAAGGAGCATCAAGATCTGAAACTTCAAACTCTTAGAAATGAAACTTGTGTGGAAGTTTAGAGTCGTGCAGGATTTGGGGAAGAAACAATTACCTCAGAGTCCCTAGATCCGAGCAAACTTCTATCATTAATATTAGCTGAGCCAAGTAGAGCTGTACAATCATCAATAATCATGATCTTGCTATGTACATATACCTGGTTGATGAGAAAAATCCAATAAGTTTCCATTTACAATGCAATTGAAGCTGATAACTTTTTTTTAAAGCAAATGCTGTCTCTTATCCACTGGGATACGAATAATAAGCACAGGAACGTAAGATCATATAAAAACTGCACTTTTACACCAGTTCAATCAGCAACTAATTTCTTATATAGTTTTACCAAGCAACTTGGTTATAGCTTTTCAAGATACCCCAAGATGATTACATGTTAAGCAGCAATAATTATACAATTCTAGACAAGTCGAGGGTGCAGCATGAATAATCGATTCATATATGCGTACAAGTATCTCCACAATTTTGAGCAAATTTCAGAATTTTTAAAAAAAAAAAAAAAAAGAGACCAACTGATCTTAGAAAAAAACAAATGGAGAAAGTTACCTGACTGGATGCCACTGGACCACTATCAAATAATCTACCATAAGATCTAAGGCCATAGAAAGATATGTAATCATGCACTCGAGGTCCAATAACATCCGAAAGTTTTTTTAGTATTGAATTAGGTCCTCTGCATATCGTTCGATACTGCCAGTGCATAATGGCCCTCACAGATGCAGCACCAGCATCATCCACCCCACCCTGTCAAAAGATAATAAGCAGTAACATGAAATATTCAACTGAAAATGGAAGCAAAGTAGGAGACCAAGTAATACCTGAAAGCCTGGAAGAAGTGGTATGACAATAATAACCCTGAAACACTTCTTTTCATTATAAGCTCTCATAATACGCCAATGTAATGCCTCAAGGACACGATTCCGTATGATCTCATCTCCAGAGAGACCGGAGATGAAGAATTGATTCTGGGAGAAGTCACAATGCATCGGTACATTAGATTAGCTTTCAACTTCCTTAGCCTCCGTAGATAGACAAGTAACCCTAGAATTGGGAGGCAAATGAAATTGCTCGCATAGTAGAATGACAAGATTTGAGACCAAAATAACTTCAAGAATCATGTTAGAAAAGGTGAGGGGCATAGCAATTGCATTTGCTTATAAATATCAGATTTTCTCTTAAATGTATCCCCAATAGCTGGGGTTGGATCCTTTCATCATTTCCGACCTTTCCATTTCGTTTTTAACTCCAGTATCAGTTGGTCCCTACCACTTCACAACTGGGTTTTGGCTTTAGAAATAATGACCTTGCTCATCATTTAACAACAGTGAGCAGAATATTAGTTATTCGAAACTGAGAAACTTCAGGGGAAGAAATTTTCATTCCCAGTTTGCATTATAGGAAGCAATGCAGATGGATAACTCTTATTATTGAAATATGGTAGCAAAAGGCAAGACCACTAATAAGTGACCTAGTGGAAACATAGGAAGTTAATCTGCTCAGAGCTTTATATTCCTTCATATAAGTATGTACTATACTATCCCCGATTGCTTCCAATATCTTATCAATTTCTGTAACGAAGCCTAAAGCAAAAACTAACTTGAAGAAGAAAATGCACAGGATTCACATCTCTTTTCAGGAATATTGCTAATTATCTTACCACCTCAATTCTACAAAATAATGATTTAGTGGAAATAAAACATTTCAAAGAATAAAAAGGATGCTGCAAACCTCAATGTAAATGAAATGTTCTGCCTTTTCAATAAGAGAATAATAAGCGTTGTGAATACTATCTTCGATTTGACTTGTTCCGGCAGACCATTGACTGACGCTCCTTATAACCTGAAGATAAAAGAATGGAGAAATAGATGATGGATTTGGCAACATAATTAGAAGAGACACTGGGGGAAAATGCTGAGTTATGACATATTGGCACACTTCAGAAATACCAGATACACGACAGCGAAAAAAAGGTGTAGGACTTCCTACTGGATGCAGGAATGCAAAGCTGGACATAGAATGCTCTTAAATTCACTTCTCATTATGATACTCCAGCTATTGGGAAGTGTCAGTTCTAAATGATCCATTCTGAAGCATCTTCTTGCTCAAGATAAAGTTTAATTTCAACATAATGCACAATTTTCCACGTCCATAGTTCTATGCCTTTAGAATCATACACAATATACTTTCAAGGTCTGTTCCCATCGATCATGACAGTGGACATAAACGAGTAATACTACAAGTAGTCATAAAGAAACATAGGCTCCAAGAGAACAATGCATTGTTTTATGATACAATAGCATGCCCCTTGCAATGGATAGGCATGATTTCATTAAGAAGTGCACACAGCACAGACACCAAAATGTAAAGCACATCTTCAAACGTATATGTTTTCATTAAACAAATGAATCAACTCAAAATCATAGAATCACAGCTAGGTCAACCCCACCCCCTAAAAAAAAGGAAAGAATATTTATTTGTTGACTTACAAGTTTTGGTAGTTTATAATCACGACGGTACTTTATGATATATGACAATAGTCACATTTTTATTTCTGCAATGAGATTCAAGGTTCATGTTAATGGATCTTATAAGGGAAGAGCTGAAATGATTTCATTTTTCATTCATAAAAAACAAAAGAATAATTTCAATTCTAGTTTCTTTCCATGGCTTTAAGAATAAAATAAATAAATCCACTGTTCAAAAAACACCTCCTCAAGCCCTAGCATCATGTCTCATAAAAGGGGGGCAAAAGAAAACCCTAGCATCATATGCTAGTGGCCATCTTGAGATAAAGAGTGATGAATTTATTCCCAATGATAAATATTCAACTTTATGAATGTTTCCCAACAACTTAACCATATAAAAATACCCTAAGTAATATAAGCAAAAAAATCAACCAAAAAACCATAAATACATTATTGTAAGTCTCACCTGACACCGACAAGAAACACGGGGACCAACTTGTCCACTTTCATCTGATAGATCAACTAGACCACCCCGGTCCTGTGATTCCCACCATTCTTTATGTGGAGCTCTGATACCAGACTGCATGGAGGACAACTCCTGCTGCATGCCTGAGGCATCCTTGTCATCCACAAAACCCTTCATTGGCATATCTGCACTTAGTGGTTCAATTTTTGACTTCCGGAAAGAGAAAGGATTTCTATTATTCATCCGGCTTGTTTGATCATAAAAACCATGTTCCTTGTTAGACCCATTCAATTTTGGTTCCCCCTTGAAAGTATCCAACCCATCAGCTTCTTGTGGCATTAGAAGAGGGATATCCTGGAAAGAGGATCGAGAGGAGAAGGACTCCTGCCTTTTGACGCTTTTATCGGTGTTTGGAATTTCCATATCTTTACTTTCATTGTCATCATCTCTGCTCATTCCCATATAGTGAGGAATAACCATGTGATGCTGCGGCATAAGAAGTGGAATTGTTTCCTCGTATAGAGCTTTGTTTCTCTGAAAGATGAGGAACTAAAGGTAAGATCACCAGAAATTCCACTTTTAAGAGAATGATTGCACATATGTCAAAATCACCTTTGCATAGTTCCACCGCTGGACAAAATGTCTAGCTATATCACGGCAAGGTGGTCCCCAAAGTGCACAATGGACATCATGCCATGGCATACGTGGATACTTCTCACGATTTAGTTGATCTTTCATTGTATCTTCCCAAGAATTTGGTTCTGACTCTCTGAAATCATTAGGATGCAAGGATACTTAATATTGCAAACAATCCTCATCAATATTGTCCCATTGAAACAACCTTAACTCGCTAAATATTTGACTTGACTAAAAATGAACGCAATTGTAAATAAAGGAAATCCAGTTAAAATATATGTTCACATTAACTCTAATAAAAAGGAAAAACAGACAAAAGGTAATAGTTGCATCATTTATTGTAAATTAGTTTTACAACAAACTTCAGCAAGCATGTTGATTCTATTAACCGAGATCTAGATCACAAGAACTGATTCAAGGTAGCAGAAGAATCCTATCATTGTGGACCACATCTAATATCCCCAAATCTGGATTCTTGCAGCAATGTAATGAAGATAAAGCTTTTGTGACACATTAATTTTGGGAATATACCTTGGGTTATAATAATCCTTTCCAGGCCATATCAAAGGAGGGTAATCACCCACTTTATGTTCAGATGTATCATAGCGACCAAAGCAGAGGTCTAATCCTCCAATGAAACATATTTGATTATCAACAATCACAATTTTCTCATGGTGTGACCTAAACATGATCAGAAGTAAACGCTCAGCAACTCCAAATTGACAGTGCAGTATTAATGGGTAATTCAACTAGGAAGTGGGAAAGCTTAATACCACAAATAGACACCACTAGAAAAATGGTCTGGATAGCGAAGTACTCTAACATTCTCATGGATGCCTAGAAGCCTTCTCTTGCTATAGACACTGTTGATCTTCAAGGCAAGGGCAACCTCTTTGTACAGAAGAATGTATATCTGCAGAGGCAAGTAAATAGAAAATCCAAATTAGAGAAACAAAATAAGGGAAGAACAGAGGTTAGGATGCAATGCAGGATAGATATTTCACAGGGGCAGAATTTCATTTCCTGACAATCTTTCAAAATTTTTAGCATCAGAAAGAATATCACTCAGAATTACCCATGTGCTTGTGTTGCGGACAAGAAACAAGTGAATCATCAAGAAACATGAGGAGTACCTGAACACCTTGCTTGGCTTTCGTTTCTAGTAAAGCATCAAGTCGGGAGGATGCATTAGCATGGAAAGGTCGCCGCATGTAGAGTTCTGGGCAGAGCCACCAACCACATACGAATATCTGCATTAAAAACCGGATATACTAACTCAATACACATTCACAAAATTAAAGTGGAAAAGTATCTCTTAGTACATAAAGGCGGGCAATTACCTCTGATTTTGCTTCCCCAATTGCCAAAGCGATGGCTTCGAACGCTGCTCGACCATCAATAAACCATTGAGCCTGACTATCATCTTCTGTCAAACCTCGAGGAGGAGCGAATGAACCATATCGGTGTGGGTGACACCAACCCTCTGGCGGCCTTAGACCAGCATCATTAATTGCAGAAACCCAATTTTTCACCTTAGCATTACTCTTGCATCTCACCTTTATACTTCGGACTCCACAAGACACCTATAAAAAATTTTATGATTTTTAGAAAGATCAGTTTATTAAGAAAATTAATATCGAGCAGAAGACAAAATTGACTACGATTGAAGCAAAAATATATAAAAAAAAAAGGTTGAGTTCAGAAAATTTGACAAATCCTAGTAATGAATGCATTATATGTGGGATAAAAAAACTCGAAACGAGACTTTAAGTCTCAATTGCAGACCAGTTCTTGAAAGAGATAGGCTTGTAATGGCTAGGCCGCCTTCTTATTCTTAACAAGAATCCAGAAATTTTATTTTTCCTATGAATATAGTCTAAGGTCGTTATGTTGGGTTTCTCCTAGTCATTTTAGTGTTTAACCATCTTCGACCAAACTCACACTGTATACATACATCTAGTTCTCTAAGGGTAAAAATTGCAATCCTTTTCTTTTTTTATTCTTCGCTAACATACCAGTTTGTAAAGAACTGCTGTGCTTGTAAGAAAACCATCTAGCATCACAATTTCTTGGGAATACATATGGTTTAAACTTTTGGGATTTTTCCCAACACTAGTCAGATCTACGTGTATTCGCACGTAAAAAAGTTTATAAAACAATTTTTTTCCAACATGCTAAAAGCAACTTACAAAATTCCTTTCTTCTTCATATTAAATGTCTTTTATAAATAATTCTCACGCAATTTATTATTTCCTTCATGTAATCTTTATTATCCTATTAACTTCTAAATAAATAATTGTTTACTTCTCTATTTAAATGCCTTTACAACTAATTTGTCTAAGTTAATCTTTCTCCTTATAATTCTTTTCCTGCTCTAACATTAGCTAATTTTAATTAATCATTACTTATTCTTATATTTTAATAAATCATTTCTTTTCCTTGAATTTTAACTTGTTTAATATTTTTTTAATTTATGTTTTGCAAACAAAATATTTTAACTCTCCAACATTCATAATTTTTTAATGTACAAACTTCATAGAATTTTCATTATCCTTCTATCTAACTTTATTTAGCCCATGTAATTTTTATTATCTTTAATGTAACTTTCAAATAACTATCTAAGGCCCAAATTCTCTTCAACTCCTCCATGTAATTAAACTCTCATTATTGTACTCTATCCATTTATGTTTAAAACCCTCCATTTAAATTTATGACTATTGTTATTATTTAGTTATACCTAAAGCCTTTAAATGACAATATTTTCTTATAGTCGAAATTAATAATTTATCTAACGAAAAGGCATTTTAGGTAGTTCAAAAAAGTAAGAAACCAAAAAAGTGTAAATCATCCATGACCCCCTCCCACACTTTTATGATAGTAGAGATAGAGATTCTGGCTTCAAAGAGAAAGCCAAAATGTGTAGCATGAGAAGTGTTCCAAGAAACAAAAGTACTCATGTACTGCTCACCCTAAAATAATGGCGCAGAGGGTTGTTATCTTTTACTTCTTTTGCTAATAAGACACGGCCTTCTCCATTACCTTCGGAGGCTGGAAGTACATCAAATACGATAATATCCAGGGGCTGAGTATCAAATGGATCTTTAAGAAATGCCAAGAATCCAGGTTTCAGTACAGCCCACACCTGTACATAATCCAAACAAATAGTAATAAGTAAATTTATTCAAAGGATGATCCCATGAAGCACTCCTTTGTTCTACGCCAGAATCAATCTCAAATACACCGAAAATTTTACTTTTCAGGACGTAAGCAAATGAATTGTGATCACTAGTAACCAACAGAGGAAAATATTATGTTGCAGCTTTGGCGACATTGAAGGATGAGGAGAAATTGTTTATAATATAGGTAGAAATGCTTATGTAATAGGAGAACGGGAAAGTACATGCAGTGCCATAAAAATAGGAATCTGATACACTACTTTTCTATGATAGCGTAAGCATCACAAGAAGAAAAATAAAGAGGTACAGGATAAAGTAACTTAATGAAAGTAAATATTACTCGAGCTGCATGAATCTAGAACCCAAGTTCCAAGAGCAAATTTACATGCCAAAACAAGCTACCTATTCTGAAAAAAAGCAATTTAGCTCCAACAGATCTTTAGGCCATACAAGCCAGCACTTTCAGGGACAATCAGAAAAGTCATTTCAAAACATTATCACCTAAAATTTTTAAAAAACAAGAAGTTCCACAGACATCCACATGCAAATAAAACATAGCTTTTCTTCACAGAGAAACAGACATATAAGCCATACACTGCCCATTCAATAAGCTAATGACATGGACTGGCATGCTAGACAACATAAAATGGTGTTGGGGTTACAAGTTTGGACATTCAGGAAGCACATGATGGTAGAAGGTTTCACGGACAACACTAAACAAAATATACTACAGATGGAATAAATTGAAATGAAGCCCATTTAGCAGCATTAAATTATTTTTAAACTTCTAAGAACACAACGAAAATTGTGCAACCCATAGTACGCTCCATAGAGAAACTAATAACCTTTTGCCAGTTGTCCTTGCAACAATTAAACCACTGGCACGCACAACATCTTCGATGATCATCATCACTGGCAATTTTTGGTAAGTGCTTCACCATGACATATTCTTCTTTTAGCTTGGGACCATACTCTGGTGAAAAGGATAACTTGGAGACTTCCAGAAATTTGCAAACCTACAACACAGAGTAAAAGATCAATGAAAACTTGCCCACCAAGAACAAAATATTATACATTGTAAAAGGCAAGCAACTAACTAGCTAAAATGGTTGCATTGGAGTTGAAACTCAGAAAAAGATAGTCCAAATTACTCTATTTCCTTACACAATTTGTGTAAATAATATACATATGACCACAGTATCATTCTACCAAAAGGTAGCTAGTTATATGCTTCTGTGGAATAAATTTAAAATTTATTTAAGAGTTTTATATTAAATGTACCAGTGAAAACTTCGTACACACACCATTAACTCTCAATTTTAGCAGTATATCCAACCCAGGAAAGCTTTCTTAATTTTACACAAATCAAATCAACAAAAAGATTTCCAAACTACTCCATTTGGTTGAAAGCACTATGATTCTCCATCCAACTCAACCAAGCGTAATATTTGTTACCCAACATCTTTGGTTCTTGCAACAAAAAGTATAGTTATGAACCTTCTCCCTCTAAAGTGAACATAGTCAATTCCTTACAAAGTGAAAAGTGCCCAATTGCAATAAACCATACTAGAAAGTAACATTATTTCCAAATTTGAATTTTGTTAAAAAGATAAAAATAGTGTGAAACTCCTAGCGACATGACATGTAGATCCAACAAAGTACTGTCTGCACGGTTTGCTTGTAAGATGACATTAACATATGCAAGAAAACAAACATACCTCTCGCGAGTTCACTATATCCAAGTTACCAAGAAAGTGATTCAAATAACCTTGCATGGCTACTTTTGCTCTGTCTGACATTGAGTGTTGTCGTAATAGGGCTGGCCGAATTATGGGCAGGGCTGCACTTGATGGAACATCTCTGAACAAAAAATTACCTGTAAGAATCATAGGAATTATGATGGAATCATGGTTTTTCATGCTTTCCTTCTGTAACAAGAAGTGCAACACCAAAACTGACCTGTTTCTGACACTTTCATCATTTCGCGGAGGATCACTACGTAGAGGAGTGGTCTCATCATCAGGTTCATCGTCTTCTTGCACAACAGCTGTCTGATCACCTATTCCTAAGTTTTGTAGCCATTCTCTAACCTTCAGAATGATACATTAAACAGAAAAAGAGAAACCACTCAACCATGGCAGCATATTTGGCTTAGAAGTATAAAGTTACAAGACCACCACAGATTAAAATAACAAGAAAAGAAAAATCAGACTGGGAGGAAATTAACCATACCTGCTCCTGTTTTTCATGAATTTCTTCAATAAATGCCCTTTTCTTCAATGCAAAATGCAAAATAAATACTTGAGAAGCTTTCTTCACTAACTGCCACTTGAACTAAAGAATGAAAGAACAAAATACAAATACCACAATTAAGGATCAATTTCACTTTCTGAATCATCTTTGAAATAAAGACAAGTACCAAAGATTTAACTATTTCACAAAATTCAAATTGTTTAAACAAACGGGGCAATGCAGAATGCCAAAGAATCGCCATCAAAAAGTTAGATGAAATAATTTTCAAAGGTCAAAGCAACTGCCTAACCATCTAACATTCTTATACTTGCCCCAAGGTTTGCCCTTTCCGATTCAACTTTGTTTCTTCCTTTTCAGCTTTGAAAATAATGGCGGGGGGTTTGGGGGAGGGGGGGTGTGAGAGATTATATTCTGCGATGCTTTATTTTGCACACAAATTGATTTCTGATGGAAATGAACATTCAGAAGAAATGGGAATCAGGTTGTTGGCAGAAGAGAATGCCACTTACGCAACTTGCAAATTTCTCACGTTACAGAAAAAGCTTCCACATATCTTCTTTAAACAGTATTATTAGTCTTAATACTAAGACATTAATATACTTTGAACTCTAAACCCCGCACGCAATCCACCGTAGTGTTTCAGTATTGATGAACCACCAACCACCTCTCCGATTATATTCTTCCTCAGCCAAATCGTAAATGCCCTATAATCAAGATTTGGATCCTAAAAAGACTACAACTTTAGCACCCTCCAAATTAACAACGTGATCAATCTTCTGAAAACAAATTTAATTTTTACCAACGGAAATTCTAATTGGGACCAAAATAGAATCTTGACATAAACACAGTTGAAACTAAAGCTGTTTATAACGAAATTCAAGCAGTAGAGCAGAAAGATCATACCTGTTTGTATTGAAATTCAATAGTATAAGTAAGCATGACAGGACTAATATCAGCGGCATCGGGGCGAGACACCTGAATTATAGTGGCCTTAGGCAACTCATCGAAAATTCGAGCTGACTCAGGGCTTTGAAGATGAAAAGAGAAAAAAGACGACATCATCGTCGGTAAGGACTCCGATTGCATTTGCACTTGCTTCGAACAACTTGCTCCGTTTCCGTCCATCAATTGCTCCGTCGTCGCCATTGTCTCCGATCACCGAAATTGAAATTGAAATTCAAACACAAAATTTCTTTCAATCAAATAGAACAAAGAGAAGAATGAATTATGAATAAATGTAAGAGATAATCGAATTTGATAAGTATATCTGAGAGAGATCTAGACTGAAAGAGAAAGAGAGAATTCTGCAGTGAAATTTTCAGAGAGTGAGATGGAAGGGAATTGGTATATATATATATATATATATAGAGAGAGAGAGAGAGAGAGAGAGAGAGAGAGGGGTGATATCAGAGGAGGCCGGTTGACGTTGAAATCCGGCGAGTTGTTCGATTTGATTTTTCTTTGTGGAGTGAATGCTGTGGTGGTTTTGTTCTGTTAACTACTACTCTGTTTCTATCGAATCGAATGCCTGCCTAAGTTTCGGATAGTCCGAATTAAGGATATAAACGGTTCATACCCTCGGCATACTCTTATATCAAGATTTATACATTTATAGTCAAATATAAATTCAAATGCAGACTTTTTTAGTATAAAATTTATGTAACCAAACCCGACCTTTCAAGGTTTAGATAGAATTTGAGTATATCTATATCCGTATGATATTTTTTTATTTTTTTTCTATTAAACAAAAATATATATAAAAAACGTTTTTAAAAATCTAACCTTCAAAAATCATATATATATTATTCGCCATTAGAACAAACACCTATCGGTATAATTTTGAATTAGAAAAACAGTCCACAACAAACATCGAATGGAGAAACAGTAGTATTAATGTCTTGAACAAGAAGAAATCTTGAAGAAAATTTCTCAACTCTAAACTATAAAAAAAAATTCCCTTCTCTTCTCTAAGAATAAATTGCGTATCAATAAAAAAAGATAAAAATAATATAATATATAAATATACATTATTATATTATTATAATGGGTATACGGGTCTAAGTATCATCGTACTCTCTCCAAACTCATTTAATATAATATGCGGGTATAAAATTTTAACTTTAGCCGGTGTAAATGGATATAAACTTGGCCGTTTACACTCCTAGTCTGAATATCATTTCAGTCCGATTTTTCATCCGTAATTAGTGAAAATATGTTAAAATTTAAATTGAATACTAAATTAATTAATAAGAGACAGTTATAAATGAAAAAATATATAATAATTTAACTATCATATTACATGTATATATATTCCGAGTTCAAAATTAAATAAAAAATTTGCTTAGCACTTCCTAATTTCTATTATCAAAATAAATTTAATTTAATAAATTTTTAAGTAATTAAATTTAAGAGATAAATTATTTTATCGAACAAAGTTATAGTTATATAATTATAAGAAGATATATGAGTAAAATAATTTAAATCTCTCCTATTTTTACTAAGAATTTCCACGGTAAAATGATATTTGATGGAATTTTTGTAATTCTGAATAATATTCACATCTATCCTAACTCCCTAAACGTTGGTCTATAGATTAATCATTAATTTGACACTCCAGGGAGTCGAATAACTCAATTTTCTATGTAAACCTTATCACAAATTTTGGAATAATGGTCTATCTTTGTTGGCAGCTCAATTTGACCATTCCCCTTTGAGCACTGAAGTTTGATCTAGGGAACCCATCCCCATCCCCTGCGCCAATTGGTTAAAGCTAGAGAAGCGTATAGCACTAATTATAGAACCATTCGGAACACCTTGTCTTTTTTTTTTTTTTTTTTTCTAATGAGGTACACCTTGTCAATTACAAGGAAAAAGAAACAAAACAAACATTCGTAATTTAGCCCAACTCTCTTGTTTGATCGGTTTTGTGACATTATTCGTTTCTTCTGTAACAATCTATAACAATCTACTAGAGACTTTACATAAAATGTTAGAAAACAAGGTCATGAAAGAAAGAAAAATATGGCTGGCCTCGACCGTTTCGTGATTGACCAGTGCTTTTCCAATGTGGAATGGTGGTTGGGAAACTTCTACAATATGCCGTGGTGGCCTATTATTGATGGCTAATTCAAAAAGGCAATCCCTCTCTGTTTAACTTTTGAAGGGAATTTCCAGACCAAGAAAGTACGTGGTTGATTCCAACACAACAACAAAGAGAACCTTTAGGAACATGTCCAGTCCCAAGAGGAAGTTCACATAACCAAATAAATTTGTCAACATCCAAACTTGGAGGTTGCAAAAGCATTAAGAAGACAAAATCACACAAAACTCTCAATAAGTGTTCTAATTAATTTAAAGAGTCGATAATCCATAAACAAAACAAAGAATTCATCCACAAAATTTAAACGTTTAGCCTCCAGATGAAAATCTGGACCCGTTTTTTTCAGTATGGAATGACGTTTAAACAACTATAGTTAACTTTTATAAAATAGAAGGCAAAAAGCACTATGAAGCTGTAACTTCTGTCTCTCCTCTTTGCATTCACTTCTTGGATTTCTTCGCTCCCCTGAAAGAATCACAGGACACTCGGTTAGATTGCAGTGCCCACCAAAAAGGATATATAAGCTTAATTTCTTGGTAAAACTTACTCGGCAGCTTGAGCGGTCGCAGGTGGTACTCTTTCAGCAGGTCCCTGAATCAATCAATCAATACAGAATGTCAAATCAAATGCTTGTTCAACCACGATTTGCGCACATTATGAAGAAACTTTGTGGTATGTTAATAATTCTCATTGAAATATCCTGCATCTACTTGTACATAGCAGCTAATATATAATACACTGGGGTTTACCAGAGTATTAAGTTCAACATGAAAAAGTGATGAAAGAATGTCAAAGCAAAAGCCTTTATTCTAACCTGAGCATATCGTTCCTCCTTTCGAGCCAATTTCCTCTCTCGGCTTGCCTTACTCTTAGCACGCTTTGCTTCAAACTGGTCAGAGAGTGTCTTCTCTCTAGCCTTTTCAGCCTTCGACTTGTGAATGCTCTCCATGAGGACTCTCTTGTTCTTGAAGACATTACCTTTCACCTTCATGTACATATCATGGTACATGTGCTTGTCAATTTTCTTGGACTCTCTGTACTTGCGGAGCAGGCGTCTGAGAACACGCATTCTCCTCATCCACAGGACTTTGGTTGGTAATCTAGCCTCCCTAGTACCCTTGCGCTTACCTGAAGAAAACAATGATAAGTATTTTAGAAGATGCTGTTTCTGAAAGTTGACTTGAATGGGTTATTTATGAAGTATTTTGCAAAAGTTCACAATTAAAAGTTTCAATAAGTTTGCACCACTGGTAAAACTCAGCAGTCTGTGAAAACCAAGTAAATCCTTCAGGTAACTCAACCACTAATCTTCATACGATAACACTAGAAGCCAGTACACTTTTCAAGGAAAACTTTTCTTTAAAGTCTTCATCTAGTGAGATATCCAAAAATGTGAAGCATGAAACAGGGACAAACTAACAAACAATAAAAATAAACAAAGTATAAATACAGAGCTGAACAAGTCATACCATATCCTGAGTGACGTCCCTTTCTCTTGGCCTCTTTCATCCTTCTTGCACGAGATCGAGAGTGGATCTTAGTAGGTTTCCTAATGATGAAACCATCCTTCACCAATTTCCTTATGTTCTGCCCTGCAATTGGACATTTTAGGAGGGTCGTTAGACAAATAAACAATGGAGCAGCACCTACAAGAATGCATAATGGAAGGAAAAAGCTAACAGACTTAATGGTTCTGCTAGCAACTTCAACAAAAGATGATTCATTCCCCTACCAATTTTTTTTTAAAAAAAAAAATCAGAGAGAGAGATAGAACTATGAATAAGAGCTTCTACAAATCCAAGAAAGAAACCAGAATGAAGACTAGCTCTATGAGTATTGCAGACAAGAGCATCTATAAATTCAAAAAGGAATAGTAGGATGCTCAGAGGAAAGGATGTTTCTAGCTGGATAAATATGATAAGATTTTCCCAAACAAGTAAAAAATGCACTGGGAATGTAAAATGTTGAAGAATAATATCAGATAATAACTCCAAATGGAAAGGGGCAAAGAACAATCTTTAATTCTTTTGGCTTAAAATCTAAAGCTTGGTCCGAATGTAGGAGTATGGGATCCATCTCTTGCCCTGGCACCTTAAAGTTAGCTCCTCCACAATTGAAAACATCTGTTACCCCCGCAAAGCTCAACTCAGCTAAGCGTAAAGCTTGCAACTTTTATCCTCTTACTATTATTTTAGTACTCAAGAAGTATCATTTCACCTAAAATTAGCATCTTTTCCACTTTGCTCTATTCATAACAAATGCAAAATGCGTCGCCATCACCATTAGAGTAAAAACAACAAACGTCGTTGTTGAAACAGTAAAATCCCTCAGTCCTTTCTCAAAAGATTAACATGAGCAACGATCATCTCAACTTTTTTATCAATTAATTCATAAGAACATAATAAAACCAAAAAAAAAAAAAAAGCAATAGACGCTGAATCTAACAAAATATAACTAAGACCAAAGCAATATAGAGGTATATAAAGCGCGATAAACAGAGAGAAGAGATCTAACTTGAGTTAGCCATGGAGATTTCATTGACTTCATTAGGATCGAGCCAGACTTTTCCACGACCGCACTTGAGGACGCTCGCGGCTAGGCGTTTCTGCAGCTTCAACGACACCATGGCGGCGACTCTCTCTCAGTCTCAAATACAGAATTGGAAGAAGAGGAGGGAGAGGTTGAAGAAAAGCAACGGCAGCTGCTTTATACGATTCTGTTGAGTTGCTGCAAGTGATATGCTACTTCTAGGGTTTCAGTCAGCTATCAAATGAGCGGAATTAAACAAATCCGGGTTGCCTTGACCCGTATCCATATATGGAAATTACGGACACCTACCCAAATCTTTTATCCTTTTCAGAAATCTCCCCAATATATTTATTTTTATGTGGGCACCTCCCCAATAAATATGCACAACTTCCTCAATTGCATTTGTGTAGCAGAAGTTTTTTCTCTTTTCTTTTTTTTTTTGTTGAAAGAATTTGTTTCCCTTTTTTATTAGATATAATTTAATTTCATAAAAATTTTAAATTTTATAAAAAATTAAATTATTTTTTCTTGAAATAATAAAATTACACTATTTATAAAGAATACATGAGTGTTAAACATAAAATTGTACTCTTTGTAAAAAAAATAATGTAAAAAAAAGTCCTAAATTTTAGATTAAATTTAAAGATTTCTAAATGAAAAAAAGAATATCAAGTTATTATAATTGTTACCTTACATTAATTCACAGTTTCGAATCCACAATTAGTAGTTTCAATTCAATACTAACGCTATGTTTGGTACGTGAAAATTGGTGGACTTTGATGACTTTTCCAACTTCTCTTTCTATTATAGTGTTTGGTATTCAAATTAGAAATATGAATAGCCTTGTCACAAAAAGCCCATTACAGGAAAGGTTGGAAAAAACCTTTCCATACCAAAACCAATGGGAAGGCCTTTTTCAGGAGAGTATGAATCATGTTAAAAAATATTTGACTATTACTCCCTTAATATATATTACATATATTCCGTTCAATTAAGAAATATGGCATAAACTAAACCCTGTTATAAAGAAAGCCCATCCACCGTCTCTTGAAAATAAACTAGAGGAAAGGGGAACTCTATTATCACCAAAAGAATCACTTTTGATGAAAGTAAATATTTTTTCTTCTTAATTAATTAATTTTGCTTTCTTTATACTCCAATTTGTTATGATTTATAGATTATCAATTCAATTGATTTTGTTATCTTAAACGAATTGCTTTCAGAATTTATTCGGTTAAGAAAGAATGGAATGACTACTTTAATATATCGTACTTTCTTTTATGTTGATCTTTAAAATGAGTTATTTTATGAATATTTTCAATCTTATATATGAATATTTGCACTTCAATAAAATATTTTACATTTTTTTGGAGCTTTAATGTGTTAGGGTATGAAAGTACATTTCATGCTAGAAGGGCATTTAGATCATATTATATGTAATTTCATTCTATTATAACATAAAATAATGATTTTTCTAAACAAATAAGAGAAATAATCATTTTATTCTACATTTTCCTCCCAAACACTAGATTATAGAAAGATGATTCAATTCTATTATGGATGGTAAATTATTCCGACTGGTAAAGGATTTCATTCCATATAATTCTAATGTACCAAAATATTGGTGTAATTTGGAGAAATAATAAGAAAGGAGACAAAGCGATAATAAATATAGAAAGATTACAAATGTTTAAAAGAAATTAGTCTTCAAATTGTGAATAGAATCACTCTCCTTACGACTATATTTGTCGCCTAAAAAGTGCAATTAATTGGACAAATATCCTTTGGGATATGATGAAGATCTAGCTGGAATTATATTACACTATAAAACCCAAACCCTAAGCCGGTCAAATTCACCTATCCGCCCACTCCGTCACTACCGGTGCCGACAAGGCAGAATATCTCCTCCTTCTCCAATTCGCATCTTGCAAAGTTCAAATCACCACTCAGCATGGCGGAATCTCTCTCCGAATATGACAACCTCGACAATGGGTTTGAGCGGCCACCCAAAGTTTGTGCTTGCTAGAAGAAAGAGTAGATTTTTTGACGACTCCACCAATTAGATTGGTGAATATTTGGATAGCACCAAACGCCACAACACTCACCTTCGACCTCAACCCTCAAAGGCTGCAACAATGGGTAGAAAAAAAATAATATCCACCTCTCAGATTAAATCACTGTTTCTCCTCTACCATCGGTCCAAATTTTAGCTTAATTCAATAAGAAATGATTTACCGATCATCCACTAGAAGATGACTGCACAGAAGAAAAGATTTTTAAATCTTTATCTTTTCTATTCTTTCACGGTTGACTCTCACTTACCTCATACACTTCACCTATATTAAAAAAAAATTTATTCATCTGCAACTTTCTTCTCTATTATTAACATAGTCTCTTTCCAATAACTTCAATACGATGAAGTAGTTGTTGAAATCAAATATAGTCTTAACACAATTTGAAGACTTCTTTCCTTTTTAGCATTTATAATATTTCTATATTTATTATCAATTTGTCTCATTTTTTATTATTTTTACAAATTACAATTACGCCAACACCAGACGTGCTGTAATAATTAGAAATAGGTCTATTTATTTCAAAAAAAAAAAAAAACTTCTCTTAAAATCAGTAGAAATATTATTAATTGTCTTCTCACATTAAAAAAGAAAAATCTCACCTAAAAAAATCTTAAAAGAAAAAAGAAAGAAAATGAAAAGTCCTCTAGCATGTCTGCACCACACGTCTCCTAGTCCAAGAGAAAATCGGCTTCTTCAGCCGCCTGCAAAATCTTTAAAAGAAAAAAAAAAATTATTATTATTATTATTATTTCTTGAAATTCCCGGGAAAATTCTTTTCCCCAATTCTCCTCCTTTTCTCTAACCCTAGTCTCTCGACCAAAATTCAAGATTCATTCCAATGGAACTCTCTGTGATCTCCGATACATTAGCAACAGTTGCTTCGACTCATGGAATGGGTCAAGGGATCTCGAAATTCCTTCTCAATCGCCACCAGAGCAGCTTCACTTCGAATCCTTCATCGGACCAATGCGGTGGAACCCTACAAATCTCAGCTGGTTTCCCAATTGACGCTGTAGCACCGCCGCCTGTAAGATCGAATCACGTCAAGACCTTACCCAGGAGACTCATCAAGAAGCGCCGTCGTACGAGGAGAAAAACTTTGAAAGGTGCCGATGGGAATGATGATGATGGTGAAGAATTCTTTGCGTTTTCTGGTGACGGAGGAGACGTTGGTGGGCCGTTTGATAATAATAATAATAATTGGGGTGGAGGAAGTGGTAAAGGTTGGAACTTTGGTGGGTTTGGAGGTTCAGATTGGGGAGATTCTTCCTCGAATAACTCTTATCATGATCCAGCGTTTGATTTTGTATACGAGGTGTTATCTTGGATAGTTTTCTCCAATTGCTTGCATTTTGCGTTTAAGAAGGTTGTGAGGATTGTATCTGATGGACTTGGTGATCCAGCTAGGGGGAAGGTTCCTATTAGATTGGCTCCAGTCTGCTGAATGTGAACAATTGGTTTCCCTGAATTAAGTAAATTCGTTTCTAGGAACCTGGAAAAAGAAGCCTTTTGCTGTGGCAAAATTCCTGTAAATAATTGTTCTTATTTAGGATTATCTGTTACTCCAATAAACTTGGTATGTTACTTTTCCTTAGACAATTCATTGTATATGATCTCTGTATGTATTTATCTTTCAGCTATTTAACCAGTTGATATTCTCTCTTGTAAGTTGTAAGTTATAGTCTTGTTGCTTTGATAGTTAATGACTGATGGATATGGGTGTTAATTCGTCATTGTAAATAGTTTTGGGTTTTGGTTACTTGACAATGAGAACTTTGAACTTGGATAGAGTCCATCAGTCCATTTTTAATTTGTCTTCCGTGAGTGCAGGTGCTGTGACTGTTAGTGTTAGGTCACAAAGAATTAGTTTTTGAATGTGTTGTTGATCCAGTGGCTTTTAGGGCATCAATTTTTGTGATTTATTGATTTTATTATTATTATTATTATTATAATGATGTTGGCCTACAACTATTCAGCAAGAAAAGGAGAGCCTTGTTCAATGGTTGATGTGTTACATTAATCATGGTGAGGTAAAAGGTAAACATGTAGAGTTCTTCTATGTGCAGCTTGCTTGAGGCTCTGTACACATTCTTCTCTGATGATTAGATTTGTCAGTACTTGATGTTTTGGGTTCGTAAGATTTCAAATAATTAGATATATGTGGGTTTTATTTTGGGCATTGATAGGTTTGGGTTCTTTTAAAATTTCAAGTGAATCAAATGTATCATATGGATTTAGTTTGTAAAAAGACTGATAGGTTTATATTAGAAGATCTTTTGATGTATAAAGTTCATTTAGTGACCCATAGATATACTTCATCTTATCTAGGAATTGAATGTAACTCTTACTGATGAAGTCAGTATATGAACTTCATCCAGACTCAGTTTGCCGATTGTTTTAACTTAAATATAACATTCCTTCAGGAGGTTCTTAGCTGTATATTTGGGGACCTGGAAATAGCATGACTTGGAGATTTTTTTGGCTTGAGAAGTTGTAATTCTTGGGCTTTGCTGTTTTCCTTGTGGAAACAGGCAGGTGATGCTTTGAGTTCATATCAATCTTTGGGTATAAAACAGGCTTCATGACTTTATCTGAACAGGTTTAAGCCTTTCTTATGTCTGTCAAAACATATGTAGAATTATTAATGGGTTCATGATTGGCATGAATGACTTCTAATTTTCAAATTCTATTGGTCTTCATAAAATACAATAGGTCTTGGATTTGATAATCTTCCTCTGTCCTTTCCTGTTTTGCCCACTATTGATATGTTGAGTTCGTGCACTGTCACAGCCTGTGTCTGCAGGCCGAGAGCCCGACTCATGGGCTTGTAGGCAGCACCTATGACCCCCATTGGGTAACCGTACATGCTATGCCAAACATATCATACATATTATGTGGGATAAGGGTATTACAAGCACATACTGATCTCCGGCATAAGAATGTACACATAGATGTTACTGTGGAGGATGTGGAATGCAATATCAAAGCTAGTCAGTACTATCCTTGAAATATCTGAAATTGGAAACCACATATTATGCTTGCTGGTTTGCATTGTGATTGAACAGTGTTGTTGCTTTTACACTTGGGTGTTCTTATTGACTTATTACCAACTCTTGGGTGTTCTTACACTTGGGTGTTCTTATTGCATGATTGGTGGAATGATTGGTTTTCTTCTGTTCCCATTTATTGGGATCATTTCTGGCCATTGTTCTTCATCTATTCTTCCCACTTGACTCACATTTATATCATTTCTTGGTACCAAAAGGTAAAATCCCTCACTCACAGGCTTCCACCAGACTACCCGATGCTCAAGTGAAAGATATAAATCATGGTGGCTCAGCGGTTCTGCAGACTGAAGGCCAGACACTGGTGCGCACAAGGAACCACCTCCCACATTGGAGAGGTTGAAATTCCCATACTATCGCTGCCAGCATTTGAATCTTGGACTTTAATACCAACTGTGCAGTCCCATAACTAACTGAGTTACGCCCGCAGGAGCATATTTATATCATTTCTTGATTTCCCCTTCTCTACTTGTTTGTTTGCCATGTCTGCACTTTTGGTTCTCGATCTACTTTCCACAATCATATTAATCATCACTACTGCTAAATAAATAAAAATATATATATTAAATAAATATATAAATAAATATGTTCAAGAATGTTTTTTTTTTTTTTTCAGTTTTGGTTAGCTTTTTAAAAAGAACTCACTAAAGAGGTCACAAAATTTTTTTTTATTTTTAAACAGGCCATAACGCACATAAAGTGTGCATTATTCTTAATGATAAAGCACATTCTATGTGCGTTATTTCTAATCTAGCGATTAAATCTTATATTAATCTTGATTAATGACGTGACAATGATGTGATAGTGATTAATAACGTGGAAATGATGTGGTAGCATGGGTTGGTGAGGTAAACAATAACGCACACAGCATGTGAGTCATGTTAGTTATGTTATTTAGTTTTGTGTTTATAAATATTTAAAATTATGTTTATTTTATTAATGTTTATTAGAAAGAAAGAATTTTTGTAGGTATTTGCAAAACTTGAAACATGAATAACTCTGTGATCAGAGGTTCATTTTACGCGTATGACTACTCGTTTTGATGAACGCAATGATATCGCTGAAAAAGTGATCCGGATGCGTTTTGTAGCAAAAAATTCTTCCCGTAAAGTCAAAAACTTTGACGGGGTATAACTTTGCACTTGAACATCCGATTGAGACGATTCTTGTGGGCATTTCGGATTTTTTTTGAGATCTACGCTATAGAAACACCAATAGGCAGTTTCCATGAACCATTTCGACAAAAATACTATATTTTCATTTTAATTTACGTTTTTACAATTTTCTAATACTTTTATCTTATTAACTAAGGAAATTACGCCGCCAATTTTAAAATTAAACAAAGGAACAGTTCTTTTTCGCTCTAATTAAAAATTTAAATGATTGAAGTTGGTAAATATTAAAATATGTAAATAAGTTATTATTACATAAAATCACATGCACTCATTAACATAAATGTTAGTCTTTTGGTAAGTATTCTATGTTATATTTCGTGAGGTCATGTGTTTAAATATCTAATTAACAAATTTTTTTGGCTAAAATAAGAAAAGATGATGTGGCAAATAACGCACGTTGTAAATGCGTTATCGTTAATGATAATGCACACTCATTGTGCGTTATTCCAGTACACTAGCAAATAAGAGTATTGTTTGGATTAAACTACTCATTACCGATAACGCATAATAACTGTGCATTATCATTAAAAATAACGCACAACAATTGTGCGTTATGACCCGTTTAGAAATAAATATGTATTAACCATTTTAGTGACTATTTTTAAAAAAATAACTATTTCTATAAAAAAACCTCAAGAATGTACTGGTAGTTTACCTACTTAAATTCAAGATGTGCTAAGTGTCCGCCTTATCTATTTTTTCTTTATCGAAGGCTTTATAGACATATGTTGTTAGTGATGATTAATGAAGGAGGTTAGGGACAAGAAGATAAAAGATGAGGACCTAATTTAGGCATTGATTATGTTAAAAGGCGTCTTATCATATGAATGGACCCAAGTCAATCTACAAGTAAAACGTTGAGGAATATATATATAATGTGATTAGACTTAAAAATAAATAAATAAACAAATAAAGGCTCTCTCTCTCTCGATCGACATGATATGTCCCATTTAGATTTAAGTGACGCACTTGGAGGGGCTTTGGTTCATGCATCTTTCTAATCATCTCACTAACCACCAATTAGTTTGATTTACTAAAATAATAACCTCTTTTTTTCCTCCTTAATTTGTACTATGATTAATTATATTATCATATTAATCAATTGTATGTATTCTCTTCTTGTTTTATTGTTTTCTTCATTCTCATTATCATTGTTTTGAATTTTTTTTTTTTTTTGAAACAATTCGAATTCTCATTAATATTTTGTGTAGTATTCTTTTTGTAATATTAATAATATAATATTTATTAATATAATTTATCAAATAAAATATAAATTTTTTAAAAAATAAACTTAGAAAAAAGCATAACAGAAAATATCATAGCTAGACCATCTTACATAGTTTTGAAAGAGCATCTTTTTATTTTTTTAGAGTACTTTAAAATGCTATTTTGTGTTTTGGAATTTTGATATGTAAAGGATGAGGTTTGACAAAAAGTTTTCCCTTTGACAAGTATTGCAGGTGGAGAACGATTCTTCTAGGATTCGGGGGAAAAATATTCAAGCATATTTGCCTTTTATTTTATATAATCCCTGTCTATTTTCTTCAATTGTACAATATTAAAATATTTGCAACTTTTTTCCAACAAGAATTAAATTCTATATACACAATTTGTATTAGGTCTGAATTAATCTTACGAATTAAGTAAGATGGCAAATGCTCATAGTACATAAAAACTTTTGAATGATTATAGAAAAACTATTGAAATATTTACTTTGATAAATAAACTTTTAGTATGAAATCCAAGTGCACTCTCCTCAAACATTTTAAAGAAGAGATTAAATAAGGTTGTCAAAATGGATATTCTGAAATAAGTATTAGTATTTACTCTTATACTCTATAATGTATAAATATATAGAATAATAGAATTTTTATTATTAATTCAATGAGTAAAGACATAGACCCTTTGACTTGTATTAAGTCGTATAACTCTATCCTAAAGCTCTTTCTCGATAGATAAGATATGATCAACAAAAAGAATAATACGTTGAGTACTCTCTTCGTTTTTTTACGTAGTACATTTTGTACATCATACATATTAAGAAATACGGAATTATGGTTAGAATGGATATTGAAAAATGAGAAAAATTATTGGGAAGAGTACTTACACTTTTTCATATATAAAGATTTCGTATATAAGGATTGAGAGAAAGATTAACATATTAAAAAGATATAACGAGAGATTTTAGTTAAAAAATTACATTTTTTTACAACGTGATAAATAAAAAAGACAGAGAAATTTACATAATACGACAAGTAAAAAATAGAAGGAATATAAGTTAAAAAATTTATGTCCCATTTATAAACCAAGTCCTTAGTAAAATTTCTCCATAAAATATAAAATTCAGAAGAGAGATATTTGGAAGCTGTGTTTTCCATCGGCAATTGGAGCCTCCTATCAATGGAATAGTTCAAAATCTGTCTCAGCTTATGTACCAATTTGGTAACAAATTACACCTAAATTGTAATCTACGTTAATCTTTTTAATAATATGTCACATCCTCCCAAAAAAAAGTTTTACTATCTCCAATTAAAAATATAAATCCTTTTAGAGATATTGAAGATGTTAAATATATAAATTCTTTTATATTTATTTATAAACATTTAATATTTTTTCCTTAAATATACCTTCATTTATTTCATTAAAATTGAATAATTTATAACTCTTAAGAGGAGTTAAGGAAAAAGAAAAAAAGGATAATTTGAGTATTTAAAATTAAAAAACGTCTTGATTTTAGAATCATTAAAATGTGTGAAAAAATTCAAAATAACCCAACTAGAGTAATATAATAAAATGGTGAGTAATGAAAGTATGCAACAATTATTGATCACTTAATTTATTGGATCCATTTCCGTGTTAAAAAATCTTGTATTCCTTCCATTCCATCACGAAAAGTAACAAAGACTAATATTTATTCATGCTTTGATGTTTCAATTGAACACACTTCAATCCTTGATTTTCTTATGGGAGAAGATAATTAAAGGGCAAAATGGGGCTGTTGTAGTCCCAAAATATAGGGTTAATCTTACAAATCTTTTTTAGTTATTATGAATCTAAAAACTTTTACGTGATTTTACTTTAATCTCATCGACATAATCTTCGTTAAATAACAGTCATGCTCCTTTTATTAGACATTATCTTAGGGATAAAATACAAGCAGAATATGAGAATGGCAGTGGATGATGGAAGGGACTAGTCCCCAGCCTCATCCACATCTCTCCTACCTTCTATTCTCAATCCAAGAAAATAATTCTCATTCCGAACTCGAACTTTTCTAATTAATTTTCATTCCCAATCTACCCTGCACTTGATGAAATTTAGTCCCATCGCCATCCAAACTTACTGGGAATTGAGGACCCAAGTGGGGATTAAGTATATATTTTCAATAAGTCTATTAAACATAAAATAATAATATACATGTCACAAAATCAACTTTAAAAATAATACACGTAATAATCATTTCAAAATAAAGTCTAGCTGTGTTAAAACTAAAAAAAAATAAAGACGCTATTCCAAGTATATTTAAACTAAATAACACATATTAAATCTGTTAAGGATTAAAATTCTACTATGATTAGGATTATTATTATTGTTGGAATTCATATCTCCTAATCCATGTATATTTAGTTTATTAGTTTCCTAATTATAGTTGGTTTAGGATTGGTCACACATGGTGACAACTATATAATGTACACTTTTTTACAATAATGGACAGAAAACAATAGATTATTTTCCCCACTGAAAACTTTCATGGTATCAGAGCCAAGTTCGAAAAAAAAAAACTTTGCTTAAAAAATAATAATAATAATTTTGAAAGTATGGCCTTCACCGTTGCTCACCGCCGTTCATCGACGAGTTCATTGTCTTCAACCTGGTGCGGCATAATTTGCAGGCATTGTAATCATAGCAGACCTCCGTTTAATCGCAGCAGCCGAGACCGTGGAACACCACTAGGTCGCAGTAGCAGAGGTGGATGGCGAGACAGATCTCGCCCATCTTCTGGCTGCTACAGCAAGACAACAACAGCAACTTACGCAGAGAGGACAATCGACTGATGCGTGGGCCAATACCGCCACGACCAACCAACGCGGAGGAACGCCGATCGTTGCCAGCGTAGAAACCTTCAGCCGAGCAAGAAGCTCCAGCAACAATATTCCCAATTTATCAAGTGAACAATGGTCAAAATTGTTAACCATTATAAATAACGCAGATGTCACTCAATCCGATAAATTATCTGTTATGAAAAATTTATGAATTTTTGATTCAGGATGTTCTCATCACATGACTGGTAGGAAAGATTTTTTGAGAAATTTAAATAATGTCTACCTGTATACTATTGGTCTACCTAATGGTACTAAGACAATTGCTCTGCAAGAAGGAATGGTCTCCTTAACTCCCAGACTCAAACTTCTAAATATGCTTTTAATTCCTGAACTTAAATGCAGCCTAATTTCCTTGTCTCAATTGGCTCGAGACTCTCAGTGTTTTATCACATTTTTTGATAATTTTTGTGTTATACAGGACCGTATCTCGATGAGGCCGATTGGAGTGGGTGAGCAAAGGAATGAGATTTGCATCTACAGGCCGTTGCAATTATCAGCTTTGTACGCTTTTTCTGGCACGGTTCTTGATTCCAGCACATTATGGCATATACGGTTGGGCCATCCTTCGGATTTTGTGGTAAATAATTTCTTGGGACTTTCTAAAGACTCTAGAACCAAATCTGCACATTGCAATACTTGGCTGCGTGCTAAACAGACTCGTGACTATTTTCCTTTGAGTATAAATAAGGCATCTTAGACTTTTGATTTAATTCATGTGATTTATGGGGACCAAACAAAACTGTGTCTACTATCGGGGCCTCTTATTTCCTTACTATAGTAGATGATTATTCCAGGTCTGGATATATTTGATCTCAGAGAAAAGCGAAGTTGCATCAGTTTTAAAAGATTATTTTGCCATGGTGAGAACCCAATTTGACAAAACTTAAAGACAGTCCGGAGTGATAATGGTACAAAATTTATTTGTCTAAAGTCATATTTTTCCGCCCATGGCATGATACATCAGACCACCATAGCTGGGACTCCACAACAAAATGGAAAGGTCGAGCAGAAACATCAGCATATCCTGAATGCCGCTCGTGCTTTGCAGTTTCAAGCTAACCTACCCATAAAATTTTGGGGAGAATGTGTTCTGATAGCCGGATATCTTATAAATCGCACACCCTCTTCATTGTTACATGGAAAAACGCCTTATGAGATGCATAGCTAAATGGTTCAGTTCACTGCTCTTTATGAGTCCTAGATCTTTTTTTATTCCCAGTTTCGTCTCGTAAGGGAGGTCCTTCAAGCCTATCCGTCCCTCTCCTTTACAGTCGAGTGACGCCCTTTCCGTAACAACTCCGCTTTGGCTACATAGGAAAAGACCATCTTATTCTCACATTAAAAGTTTTGGGTGTTTAGCTTATGTCCATAATCATGATCTACCTAGAGATAAATTCCGAGCCCGAAGCAGAATGTGTCTTCCTTGGATATCCCTTCAACAAGAAAGGTTGGCAATTTTATGATTTAAAAAGGGAGAAGTTCATTATATCTAGAGATGTAATTTTTAATGAGACAAAGTTTCCATACAGAGACTCGGAAACCCCACAATGTACTCCAAATTTTACAAGCTCTTATAATTTTAGGGAACAAATGTTGGACTTACAAGCAAGGGGGAGTAAATTCTTTCGTGAAAATAATATACAAATCCAGTCCATAGCAAATAGCCTAGCAAGATGTAGCCTAATAAGACAAAAGGAGGAGGAGCCCACAACCAAGACAACCCTTCTCCAAGTTGTACTCGCCTGGCCCATCATCTCGTGCAGCCCATCACGATCTGCCCAGCATGCATGGCCCAGCCGCATCCATTCCTGTTGACAGCGAAGCCCAGTGCGCACAGCCTAGCACGCATGGCCCAGCCAATTCTCTCCTTGCAGATAGCGCGGCCCAACGCCTCCATCCCAAAGACCCAACTTCTGTTTCTATTCTGCCCAGTCAAGACCGCACCACGGGCCCAGTTGCGGATCCATCCAATCCAGTAAGCTTCTTGGACCAGAACCTTTCCACTGCACCTCATCCAGTGGCTCCAAATCCAGCAACATTTATACCATCTGCTCTTTCTCCTTCTCCAAGCCAGTCCACAGAAATACTTGGTACAAGGAAAAGTACTCGGATTAAAAAGGTTCCTGCACGACTCCAAGATTTTGATTGTAATGCTATATGGAAGACTTCTATATCCCATTCCTCTTCTGCTCCCTCATCCTCTTCGGACCTCTCAAGTACATCCCTTTACCCTATAACACAATTTGTGGACTATAAAAAATTTTCTCTTTCACACAGGCATTTTTTTAGTATCGGTAGCCACAGAATCCGAGCCACAACCTACTCTGAAGCAATATCTAATCCTCTTTGGCGCGCTGCTATGCGCCAAGAAATTGATGCACTCGAAAAGAATGGCACATGGTCTTTAACGCCCTTGCCTCCTGGAAAACGTGCTCTAGGGAGTAAATGGGTCTTTCGTATTAAGTACAAAGCAGATGGCACCATCGAGCGATATAAAGCCCGCTTGATAATTTTGGGAAACATAAAAATGGCAGGTATTGACTTCACGGACACATTTGCCCCAGTTGCTAAAATAGTCACAGTTCACACTTTACTTTCTGTCGCTACTGCTCGAAATTGGCCTATTCATCAAATGGATGTCTACAATGCGTTTCTCCATGGAGCTTTACAGAAAGAAGTTTATATGCGACCGCTACCTGGTTTTCGCCCCTCTTTCCGAGGACAAGTCTGTCTTCTGAAGAAATCTTTATATGGCTTTCGCCAAGCTCCTCGGTGCTGGTTTTCAAAATTGACTGCCGCTCTTCGTAAGTGTGGATTTTCTTAGTCTTATGCAGATTATTTTCTCTTCATATACTCTCGCGGAAATATTTTTTTATGTGTCCTCATTTATGCTGATGATTTACTAATTACTGAAAATTCATTACCCACTCTCAATAAATTCAAAGCTTCCTTGAATAAGTGCTTTCATATGAAGGACTTGGGTCCTCTCAAATATTTTTTGGGTATTGAAATTGCAAGAAACCCTTCCGGTTTATTTTTATGCCAACGAAAGTACACTTTGGAAATTCTTTTTGAAACTGGTTTGTTAGGGGCCAAGCCAGCATCTACACCTATTGAACTTAATCATCAGTTAGCCAAGGCTACTGGATCTTATTTCGATAATCCAGAACGATACCGCAGACTCAATGGTAAGCTGATTTACCTTACTCTTACACGACCTAAGCTCGCTTACTTTGTTCACACGCTCGCTCAGTTTATGCACGCTTCTCGCCAAGATCATTGGGATGCAGCTATCAGGGTTGTTCGATATCTCAAAGGTAATCCTGGTTGTGGTATTCTTCTCCAGTCTAATTCTCCTCTTGTCCTGACTGCATACTGTGACTCCGATTCGGCCACATGTCCCATTACTCGGCGTTCTGTTATTGGCTATTTTATTTCACTCGGTGGTTCTCCTGTTTCGTGGAAAACAAATAAACAACATATCGTTTCTCACTCTTCTGCTGAAGCTGAATATCGGTCCATGGCGATGACTTTATGTGAATTAAAATGGTTATCTAGCCTCCTTCGTGATCTTCATGTGCCTATCATATGCCTCATTTTATTACACTGTGATAATCAAGCTGCTCTTCATATTGCCGAAAATCCTGTATTCCATGAACGTACTATACATATTGAAATTGATTGTCAGTTTGTCCGTGATGCATTTCAAGACGGATTTATTTCTCCCTATTATATTCGAAGCGAACATTAGTTGACCGATGTTCTCACTAAAGCTCTTCATCCCACACACTTTCATCGTTTAGTTTCCAAGTTGGGCATTTCAGACCTTCATGCTCCAACTTGAGGGGGAGTGTTAAGGATTAAAATTCTACTATGATTAGGATTATTATTATTGTTAGGATTCATATCTCCTAATCTATGTATATTTAGTTTATTAGTTTCCTAATTATAGTTGGTTTAGGATTGGTCACACATGGTGACAACTATATAATGCACACTTTTTTATAATAATTGACAGAAAACAATAGATTGTTTTCCCCACTGGAAACTTTCAAAATCGAAAGTGCATAACAAAATTCCATTAAAAAAATTCAATAACATTTTTTTTTGTTGTTTAGAATATACACACACATGTGTGTGCATATATATATATATATATAGATGTATATACATATGCATATACATATATATGGGATTTGCTTTGGTATCCAAAGGTGATTTGTGGATGCCAATCCTTATTTTATGTTAGCTAATGGGTGGTTGACAAGTTATTAAAGGCAATATGCTATAATAAGTTTTTATTTATTTATTTATTTTTAATTTCAATCTAATGATGTGGCACTTTTTTTATTGTGTCACCTTATTAAAACATGTCACCCAATTATTGGTCAAACATGTCACCAAAAAAAAATAAAAATTTAATACTTTTGTAAATTTCAATAAGATTTTGATAAACTTAAGGATAAAAATTGTAAGATTAGATATTAAATAGTAATCCTTGAATGTTACTTTTAAATTCACAATTTTACTTTATATATTTTTTAATTTACTTATTTTAATGTCACTCTTACTATTGTTTTAAATGGTAAGGATAGTAAAAAAACCTTAGAGGAGGGGGGGAGGGGGGTGGTGAATAAGGTTTTTGGGTAATTTTCAAAAAATCTTTTGTGTAATTAAAAAGATAAACCTCCAATTTTATTTGAGAAGGAATACTAAAACTCTTTTTAATAAAAAAACCAAATCAAACAAAATCTTACAGTTAAGAAAATCAAGTAAAAGCATAGAATAAAGGTACATAACAATTTATAGTGGTTCATTCTCCCAAAGAGCTACATCCACTACCTTGAGACTCAATCCAAAGATTTCACAAATCCACTATCTTCAAAGTTGGCTACACAACAACACAATGAGGAACATCCTTCAAGGGTTTTACACAAAAACCTCAAAGTTTACACAACACAACAATACAACAAATTTATCAAAGGATCACCCAAAGGGTTTTCCACAAACCTTTGATCACAATAAAAGAATAAGAAGAGTAAGGAACAATGTTACCAAATGAGCTTGAGAAGAGGAAGATACAACTCAATGGAATACTTCTACAAGCACCTCTTTACTTCTTCTTTGATGGATGATCAACAATGATGAAGATTTTTCTATTTGTATGTATGAGATGAAGATCTTTGAAATAATGTACTTTTAAAGCTCTTTAAATGTTCTAAAATAATCTCAATCAATTTTTAATCCAACCTCCATTCTTTTTGCAGCTGATAAAAAATCAATATATATATATGAAGGAGAAGAAAGTAGCCGTTACATTGTGTTTCGGTAATATTTTTGCGGTAAAAGACTAAAACTGGACGACCGGTTTTAGAAAATGAACGACTTATTTTTGAAACAGAAAGATTCGGACGTATCCTACGAAATCTGATGATCCCTCTTAAAAATCGGACGATCGATTTTGAAGTAGGACGTCCGATTTTTCTCCCTTAGAAAAAATCGGATGACCAGTTTTAAAATCGGATGACCAGTTTTGAAAATCGGATGACTAGTTCTGAAAATCGAATGACCCTTTTTTGAGAAGGATTTAAAAGCCAGTTTTGCTTGAACAAAAAGAACTTTCCTTCACATTTCAAAACACTTCAAAACATGTATTCTTGATACTCTTTTAGAGATAAGAAAACTTTCGAAGGCATAAAAAACTCTATCAAGAATACTTGGATTTTTTTAAGAATAATTTATAGAAAGAAATTCATCCAATGAGCTTTATACATGATCAACAATCAAAGATAGGAGTTATGGAGTTTTACAAAGAAATACCTTAGCACATTCCTAACTAAGACATAAGTCTTCAAGGTCTTCAATGCCTTAATCTTTTCTCCTTCATTTTGCCTTGATCACCAAGATCTTTTGCTTCTAAGAGTGTAGCCTTGAGACTTCAAATATGCTTCTTTTGTTCTATTGAAACTAAGCTTAATATTTCATCACACAAACATATGTTAATCATAATCAAAATCACATGCAATAATGCTCTTAGGGCTAACACATAGCAATAAATCTAGTAAAGTATATTATATAATTGATAAATTTTATATATTACCATTAAATGTTATAATTTTACCATTGTTAATATTAATTTTATTAATTTATGATGAAATTTACCATTTTTTTAAAATGGCAAGTATGATAATAAATGTAGTAAAACATGTTATACAGATAGTAAATTTGTACCACTATAAAGTAAACTTTATATATTACTACTAAAACTTTCAATTTTAACAATTCAAAATTTACCATTTTAAACTAAAATGTTCATATCGAAAATTTTGAGAAATTTATAATAGATATGATAAGTTTTTTTTTTATATTTATAATAGTAAAATATGTTTGATAATAATAAATTCATAGAAAATATTATTTGCTAAATTTGTCCTAATTTTGAAAGAGGAAAATTTTAGTAAATAATATTAATCCGTTATTTTGTTGGTCTTATTATTGTCTCAAATCTTTTTACATGTTTATAATTTAGTCACATTACAACATTCTAACTCAATCTCTAGTCCCCCCAACCCCCCCCTCCCCGCCCCCCCAAAAAAAAACCTCTCAGGTGTAAAATAAGAAATTCAATCTAACAGTTCATTCAATTTCTTCAACGATCTTCGAATATATGATTACCAAAAATTAAGTTACTATTTTAAATATGTATAAAATAAAATTTCATGTATATTTTACAGTTAATTTTTTTCAAAATTTTTCATGTTTTGTTATAAAATTCTACTTTTTACAATTCTTACAAGCACCAAATTACCGATATAATGTCACCAATTAACACAATGTCGTCGGTAATTGCCAATAGATTACCAACTTATTTGAAAAAAAAGGATCATATTACACTGATAAAATTAAATGTGTCAGTAATATTTCACCTGTAATTAGTTGTCAATTGGTCAGTAAAATTAGAAACAAACCAATGTACTTTTAATTTCCACACAGAATATTAGATACGATATATCAAATTAAGAATTAAGAAATCACTTAACATATAGGATATCAAAAAAGTAAAGAGAGAAAAGAAAAATATAAAAATTTTTATTCTAAAATGCTAAAATGGAAATAGTAATAATAAATTTTTTGGAAAATTATTTGTTCAGTTCTTAAAAGAGTGAATTACGTTTATCTTCTCTAAGGATTCTTCAAAATATGGATTGATCCTTGAGATTTTGTCAAACTATAATTTCTCTTCTTAACTAGCAAACCGTTAACAAATTAATCCATAGTGCCTTAATTTATTAGGTAATAAACTTCTCTTTAGCAATAATAAATATATTAATGCCCCAAAATGCCCTTAGTTTATTAAGTTATTTAAAGAATTGGCTTATAAAATTTTTTATCCAATATAAAATGCAAAGGAATTAAAGGGACTTAACACAATTATCTATTAAAAACAATCATAATTTTCTTCCCCAAAAAAGTCCTAAATCTAAAACTATGCAATAAACAAGTTCTTCATTTTTCGATGTCTCCCATTTCCATCTAACTAAAGAAGTTTCTTAATATAATCATATTTATACAAAACTAATGAACAATATTTAGTATATACAAAATTAAAGAAAAAAGGCTATTGGACTATAACCAAATAATTAGGATTTATAATTTAGTCAAGTGACTGTTTAAGCAGTCAGAATATTTATTCAGGTGATAGTAGTTGTATTCGATAACAGAGACTCATTTGTTAGTAGTTTGTTGGTTAAGGAGAAATAATGTAGTGTGATGAAATCTCAAGGACCTAGCCGTAATTTTAAAAGAAAGTATCGAAATTATGACTGCTTCACACTCTAATAATAAATTTTTTCTTAAAAAATAATAAAATAAATTTATTATATTTTTTCTAAGGGAAAAAGAACATAAATTCATTATTTGAAGACATAATTAAGTATTTCATTAAAAAAAATTTGCCATTAGGTTGTGGAAGGTGCGCATGACTGTTATTGGCTTGGACTGATGAAATATTCTAGTCCTTCATGCGTCTTGAATCTTGACATTTTTTTAAAGGAAAAAAAAAAAAGAAATTAAGTTAAGATGACTGTAACCAATGTGTTTTCTATGAATTTACTAAGTATTGAACGTACTTTGCTACTTGTAAATAATAAAATTTACCACATTTATTATGTATTTCTCTATTTTTTAAATATGAATTTTCTATTTTTAAATAGTAAATTTTGAATTTAAATTAGTAAAATTAGAAAATTTTTAATAATGATATATAAAGTTTATTTTCTAGTGGTAAAACTTTACCATTTATGTAGTATATTTTACTACATTCTTTATTCATATTTACTATTTAAGAAAAATAGTAAATTTCATCATAAAATAATAAAATTAGAATTATAATATTTAAAATTTACTATTTAGTAGTACAAATTTACCATTTATATAATATATTTTACTAAATTTATTGTCATGCTTACCATTTAAGAAAAATAGTTAGATCGACATAAAAATGAGTAAATTAAAAAGATATAAAGTAAACTTGTTGGCGTTAATGGTAAAATTCAAGGATTACTATTTTATATCCAATCTCATCCTTTTTTGCTTTAAATTTACCAAAATGTTATTGAAATTTACAAGAATAAAAAATTATTTTTCTATTTTTTAGGGTGACTTGTTTAACTAGTAATCGGCCATCCTCTTATAATGAGGTGGCACAATAAAAAGTACCATGTCATCATAATAAAAAGTAAAAAAAAGAAAAAAATTCAAAACCTGCTATAACAGGTCCTCATTAACAACTTGTAAACCATCAATTGACTAACATGAAAAAATGATTGATACCCACAAAATCACTCTTGTATGCCATAGCATAACCCCATATATATATATATATATATAACAAATGTGTATATATATGTACATAATATATATGTGTGTGCATATATATTATATGTATATACATACACTTATATATGTATATATATTTATATATAATAATTGGTGTGTGTGGAGATGTTTGAGGATGGGCAGGTGAGTTGGGGAGGACCTGATTTTCGCCCCAAATTTGGATTAAAAATTCATACTCATCCCCACACAGGTCCTTAATTAAACCAAGGTTAATTAGATACACAGAGGTTTGCAACGGGTGAATATTTAGTTGGATCCAATCGATTGCTATCTCTATTCAGAACACAACATGAAAGAATTGAAAAAATAAAATTGTAAAAATACACAAAATTCACCTTCTGTATATCTAAAATAATAATTCAACTCAACATTATAAATTTGCAGATTTTGATGAAGAAATTGAATGGACCTTGAGTTTCTTATTTTGCTCACAAAATAATGATAGGTGAGTGGACGTGATTTAAGCGAGAAGATTGAGTTGAAATGTACGTGATAAGATTAAATTATACACACAAGAAAAGAAAAAGAAAATAAAAGGGTCTATGATGACTAAAAAATAGTGGCATATTTAGAAAATAAAATTGTGGTATGAATGATATATGCCGATCACATCGACGCGTACATCTTCTCATTAAGTGTATAAGAAGATGTATTAGACGATTCGATCAATTTTGTATCTATTAATGAAGATATAAGATACCTATCTACAAGTTTTCTCAACTTAATCATAGATAGATGATAGAATCATCGAAGATTTGAATAACCTAAATTTGACTATTTTCCTTTATCTTTAATTTTGATATAACGATTTCAAAAAGAAAAAAAATGATATAACAAACGTTTGTATACTGGAATGATATGGATTGAAGTTATTAACCTTCTTTTTTTATCCGGAATGGAATAATGATTATTTTTTTTGTTTGAAAAAATTATTATTTTATGTTGGAATATAATGAAATTATACACAATGTAGCCCAAATATCCTTTTAACATAAAATGCATTTACAAAATCAAATATTTTATTGGAGTGTAAATATTAATATATAAATATAAAATAATCATAAAACAATACCTAAAATCAAAATAAAAGAAAGTACGATATATAAAAATTAATTAAGCGTAATATATCTAATAAATTGAAGGTTGGATAGTCAATATTTCTAAAAATGATCCCCACTTCTCCTGCTATCTTCTTTCTAAATGGATTTTCCCGTAAAAATACTATTTTTACTTCAAATTTGAATATAAAACCTTCAAATGAAAAGAAAAATTAAAAAAATCATTCAATTTCATATTATTCCCACATACCAAATATAGCATAAGGGCAACGCTATGGAGGACCATAGTCCCCTCAGTTTTGGTATTTTATATTTTACATACAATAGTATCTATGTTGCTATTTTGGCTCCCCTATGTGGTATACTTTATATAATTCATATAAATATATCTATGTTAAAATTAGTATATTTACTCCCCTAAAAAAATAGTATTTTACTATAATGACCCCTTAAGTTATAAGTTCCAAAAAAAAATAATAATAACTGTATTATTTTGTATAGTTAAATGATATACAAATTTTATACTTAAATTTTAATCCTGCCGACTTGAAGATTTGACTTCACCCGAGTCAATTAACTCAAAAATAATTCAGGCATATACAAAATCAAAATAAAAGAAATTAATAAATTTTGTAATTTTTTAAATAATTTAATGATACTTTATGTCCTTTTCCCAATTAGTATAAGAAATCTTTTCGTCGTATCATTCTTGAAAATCAAACAAATTCTTTTATCAATCCCCAAAAAAAAAAAGAAAGAAGAAAACATCACATATACTTTAATCACAATACTAATATTAAAATAATAAAACTTCTTAATCGATAAAAAAAAATTAAAGAGATTCATGCACCAACATTATCGAAACCCATTACATTAATCAAATATTTACAAAACCATAATTAACCACTACACGACAAAAAAAAAACACTTCATAAGATTTGCATTTTGCACCCAACTTATTGTTACTACTACTATTACTACTTACTACTACTAAAGACTAGAACAGTCCATATGCACTTTTACGGATTTACCCCTGTTCTGTTCATCTAAAAGATGCGAATTTTTTTATTTTTTTTTTCCAATTTTACATAAACATTAAAGTCTCTAGCTAAACTAAAACATAAGGCAGAGACACATAATTGCAGACCCCCAGAAAAAAAAAGAGAGATTTATCATCATCTAGTACAGAAAATCTTGATTATTCTGCCCCTGAACAGAAACAAGTTCATTCATCATCCAAAGATCAACCGGATCAGATTCATTCATCCCACCAACAAATTCATTTCCAGCCGTTGATGATGTTGTTGTTGTCATTGTTGTTGATGATGACAGTGTTGTTATTTCCGGTTCTAACCCCAAAAATGACTCCAAACTTGAGAATTGATCTTTCAAATCATCATAAGGAGTCATGTTTGTAGCAGGGGCATAATAGTCCATTACAGGAGGTGGCATTTCAGTACAGCGCCTCTTGGGTGAGGGCTGAGGAGTGTGGAGGAGGGGCGGCGGCGGAAGAGGCGGAGGAGGGTGGTGGTGGTGGTGTTGATCTGGTGGTGGGAAATTGAGTTTTGCTTTATCACCACGGATTCTTTTGGCAGCTTCATCGTAAGCTTTGGCTGCTTCTTCAGCAGTGTTGAAAGTGCCAAGCCAAACTCTAACGCCTTTATGTGGATCACGAATTTCAGCTGCCCATTTTCCCCATGGCCTTTGTCTTATTCCTCTGTATTTGTTCTTCCTAACCCTTTTGTTTGCAACTTTCATGATCTCCCCTTCTTTCTCATCACTTGATCCTCCTATAGATTAAAAAAAAAATATATATATATATTTGTTTTTGATTTCTTGAATCTTTGAAGATAATTGCATATGAAAATCTCCGATTTATTTACTTGTTACAAGTAATAATGAATTGGCGACGGGAGGTGATGGTATTTGTCATGTGAGGACTATGAAATAACAAGGATAATTTTTATGGGACAGAAATCAACATAAAAGTGTTTTCGTGTTGATTTCCATCCCACAAGGACCGGAGGTGCTGGCTGACATAACCACCACCTTCTGTTAAGATTTCATCGTGTGAGAACTCTCTTTGTTATTTCATAATCCTCACATGGCAGAAACCACCATCAGCCACTTTATTATCGGATTCTGTTGTGTAAGAACTATCATCATCGAAATAAGGATCACTTATTAACGATTGACTCCTATCATCATCGAAATAACATTGTCATAAACAAGACAAATTAAGTTGCAACAAGAAAACTCGTCATGGTAAAATATTTTTACTGATTACTCTTGTTAAACACGTTTTAAAAAAATGATTCCAACCCATTAATGCAATTAATGAATGCCAACCCCTATATATTAAAAATACAAAAGAAAATTATTTTTACCTTTCTTAAGCTGTTTATTCTTCTGAGAAGAAGAAGAAGCCTTACTGTTGTTATTATCAGCAGTTTGGGTTGATGTTGAATTCGGGTCGAAGCCCCAAAACTCCGAGAAGGTATCCAACTCAGCCCATAGTTCTTTTGTGGTTAATTTCCGACGGCCATTGATGGATGGCAGAAGCTCATCGGAAATTATTGCGCCACCGCACATTATTGAAAAAACAATTACAGAGAGAACTGAAAGAAGAAGGAAAATATTTTAATTTAGAGAGTAGAAAATAAAAATTTGGAAATGAAAATTGAGAGGGTGTTTTTGGATTCAGAGGAATATCGCGATTTATAGGGGATGGGGTGGGTTGGGGGTAGGGGGTTCGGTTATAAAACATTAAGTGCAGGGAAAAGAACAAAGGAATTGTGATCAGACGGTGGAGAAAATTAACAAACAAAAACTATGATGTGATTTGGTAAGAGGGAGAAATGAAAATGACCGTAGGATTTCTGTATTAAAAGCTTCAAGGGCGTAGGATGTGGGTCCCTTTATTCACAAGTTCATTTGAAGGAAAGACGGTCCACAAGATACAAATTCCCTTTTTCCTTGTTATTTTTTTGGGGGCAGAAAATGGATATAAAAGTTACTCTAGAAGCTTTACTAAAATTTGTATTTTGAAAAAAATGTGCAATAATAATAAATACTTAGGCATAAATTGAATTTCATTTCATAATGAAAAAAATTTTCTTCTTCAATTTCAGGATATATATTTTCTCACATATAATTTATTTCTCACAAACTTCGAAAGAAAATAATTCTAACATTAAAAGCAATTTAAGTCAAGGCTTTAATTATTATGGAGTTGTTGTGTTATTAATTTGAGTATCTATTTACTTTTTTTTCTTAAAAAAAAATTGAGTATCTATTAAGGAAATTTATATAGTGAATAACTTGTATGGTATATAATATAATTATCCTTTTGATATCCATTATGGTTATTGAAATTAGTTCCTAATTTATAATGATTAAGTTCATATACATTGAAAATTTATATATGAAAATATAACGAATTTATCACGTTTTTTATCCGAAATATATCCTTCATTTTAAATTAGAAAAAATATAAACGAAATATATCCTTCATTTTAAATTAGAAAAAATATAATATTATTATAAATTATAAATATTTAAAATTCTGTCGCACGTGAAAGTGAACAAGGTTATTTTTAGTATATATTACGAATAAAATTTTTTATATATGACATACCAAATGTATGTTAAGTGCGTGATTAACGAATGAAACTATCTTGAATTCAATTTGTTTTCTTCTTGAATTTTCAAAATTATTTAGGAATATTGTAAAGATGTTATGTCATGTGTTAAGATTATTATTTTTATTTAATTTAACGTAAGAGAAAATAGGGGAAAGAAGAGCATTTGTCACTTGAAGAGGTGGCTGTTAGAAAGATGAGTCTTCTTCCCTTGCATAAGCATCTTTTGGCAACCTTCAACCATAACGTAAGACAGTCTTTAAACAACAACACCTCTCCACTCTCCCTTTTTTTCCAACTTTAAATGAAGAAATATCATCATAAATTTCCGGGTGGTAAAAACACTTTTTAATAGGTCAAAAGATTACTAGATTTAAGTCGCGTTCTCTTTTTTAATGTATCATAAAAATATTTTAAAAAGGCAAAATAAAACAACTTTTTTTTCTTCTACCTCTATATATTTCATTAATTACAGTAATATAAACACTCTTTAACATACTAGAGGTCGTGAGGATTTAAACTACATTACCTCTCTCGATGTATCACAAAAAATATTTAAAAAAACGAAAATACAATAAACTTTGTTTTTACACCCTTATATTCATTCTTAAATGCAATTATAAAAATACAAACCTTAACAAGTTAGAAGTTGTGAATTTAAGCCACTCTCTAATATTTAAAAATATTTTAAGAAACGGTTATACTAATTTTTCCTTTCTACACACTTACGTTCATTCAACTTTAACGCACTTTTTAAAAGATAAATGTGGAAGTCATGAGATTACCTAAATTTTCACGACCAACCAATTAGTTCGAAAAGTTTCGCGCAGAGTATTTTCCGTATCCCGAACAAGAAAAGTATATGCTGTACGGACGGAAAGCATTATTTAAGAGGCGTCAAACTTCTTTCGCTTTGAATATGGTTGGCGGCATTTACACGCTTCATAAATATTAACCGTTGTAAAAACATTTTTAATTGGTCAGAGGTATAAATTTAAATTATATCGCCTCTTCATATCAAAATAATATTAAAAAATAAAACATAATAAACTTTTCTTCCTACACCCTTATATTCATCATTAAATGTAGCGATAAAAATATTCCTTTACAGACTAGAAATCGTGAGCTTAAACCACATTCGCTTCGCTCCTCCAATGTATTAAAAAATATTTAAAAAATGAATCACAACAAACTTTTCTTCCTACATCCTCATATTCATCCTTAAATGCTTCTATATAAAAAATTCAACTTTAACGCATTCTTTAAAAGATAATGTACGAGTCATGAGATTACCTAATTTTTCACGACCAATTAATTCGAAAAGTTTCATGTAGAGCGTTTTCCGCATTCCTAACAAGAAAAGTATGTACATACTGTACGGACGGAAAGCGTTATTTAAGAGGCGTCAAACTTCTTTCGCTTTGAGTATGGTTTGAATATTGGCGGCATTTACACGCTTCATAAATGTTAACAGTTGTAGAAACACTTTTTAACTGGTCAGAGGTATAAATTTAAATTATGTTGCCTATTCATATCAAAATAATATTAAAAAATAAAACACAATAAAATTTTCTTTCTACACCCTTATATTCATCGTTAAATGCAGCGATAGAAATATTCCTTTACAAACTAGAAGTCGTGAGTTTAAACCACATTCGCTCCTCCAATATATTAAAAAAATATTAAAGAAACAAATCACAACAAATTTTTCTTCCTACACCCT
The DNA here is from genome assembly GCA_028651295.1 of Catharanthus roseus. Lineage (NCBI taxonomy): Eukaryota > Viridiplantae > Streptophyta > Magnoliopsida > Gentianales > Apocynaceae > Catharanthus > Catharanthus roseus. The sequence goes on along the minus strand of JAPQWS010000093.1, from coordinate 10,340,815 downwards.
TGTATTCATCCTTAAATGCCTCCATATAAAAAATTCAACTTTAACGCATTCTTTAAAAGATAACGTGAGAGTCATGAGAGTACTATTTTCACATTTAATTAATTCGAAAAAGTCTCGTATAACGTATTTTTCATATATTTAAAAAGAAAAGTATGTTCCGTACAGTATAAGACGCGAAAATATTATTTAACAGACGTCAAACTTTTTTCGCTTTGAATATAGTTTGAACATAGTTGAAGGCATTTTTACACGCTTTAAGTGTTACTAAAAATGGCTAAATTTTATAAATTATGGTTTGAGATTTGTTCTAACTTATTGGATAGGTGATTGTGAGGTAGAATTTTAATTACAAGTACTTTTCTTTTTTCTAGTTGAAGAAAGAAACAATAAAGAGTGTGAGAATGACTCAATGCTCATCTCATATTAAAGATTTAAAGAACCTTTTGTTAGTACAATGTGATATTTCTGCAAGTTGGTCCTTTTTCTTTTATCTCTTTTGCAATTATTGTTTGTGTAAAGAGGATGAGAATTGACAAGTTCTATCCATTTAAATTAATTAATATTTGACTTGATTATATGGGTTTTTCATGTTGAAAAAGTATGCAAATTGAATTACAAGTATTATGGATTATGTAATTGTTACTATATTATTACAATCTTATAAAAAAAAATTAAGGATCAAAGTACTCTGAACCATTAGGCTACCACTTTTTTTGGGTTGAAATCTGAATATACACGAGCAGCCCAAGAATTAACTCTGATATTATGTTAAAATTTGAGTTTAGGTCTAACTCACCCCAAAATGCATCTCAAGAAAGGAAGAATGTCCAAGCCTTTTATAAGGAGTAATTATTTTTCAAATACTAGTCATATGAGATTCTCAACAGTCTATCACTTAAATATACTTTTTATTCAAAATATATACCACTTTACTTTAGTAAATTAAAAAATCATTAAAAGAAGTTTTTTTTACATATATTCCTATTTTACTATTATAAAACATTACAATATAATAAATGCTTAGATATAATTTAAATAAACTCGTATTTACAAATATAGGTAATTTAATCTATTCATCCTTCAATTAACACTATCTAATTATTTTCTTATTAATTTGACGCGGTTTAAAAGTGATATATAAGTTAAACGGGAACTAGTAATTCTTCCATCCCCCCTTTCACATGATAGTATTTTCAATTTTACCGTGATAGAGAATATGATTCTCCCTTACATTGAACCGCAAATGCAATTTTCATTAAAGGGACATAGACAAGTAATGAGTGGACTAAACTAGAGAGTGACTTTACCATCTTTGTATTCAAGGAAAGGGTAAATAAATACCATTTAAATAAGGAATTTCTCCTTTTATTTGCAATGGTTTTGAGCCAAATCAAAAATATATTTTTTAATTTCATAGCAAAAAATTGTAGGGATTTCCTCATAAAAAGATTGAAGTTGATTATCATTTTCACATCTCAAATATCAATTTTGAGATTTACATATTTTTTTATAAATTATTAAATTTTACGAAACATAAAATAAAATATATCATAATCAAACTCCATCAAAATACACAATAAATGTTCAAACAAATAGAGAAATCTCATTTTTTACATTTCCTTTCACAAATAATTTAACTTTTACAAAATATACGATAAAAATCTCATAACCAAACACTATCTAATCATGACAAGAGATGTGTAGTCAGATGACGCGACTCCCCTCACTTAAGTACCTTCACCTGCCATATGAAGTCATAGCTCCTGAGTTCGAGTCATCCCGAAAATGATTTAATATCGTACGCTAGCCTTGTGCTATTGTTTGAAATCTTGTACCTTCCAATCCCTTCTCGAATTAATTGACGACTCTTGAATACTTTTAGATTACTCAATTCGAACGAAAAGAAAAATAATCTCAGTTTTTGCTAGATTAATTATCGTATCTTAAATTTCTAATCTCTCTTTTGAAATTTACATTTTATCTTACAAACAAACATCATCACCCAACCAAACTCTATCAGAAGACAACATAAATAATTCAAATTGAGATAAGAGGAGAATAGGTCATGAGAGGAAGAAGAGAAACGGTGCAGTATTGCAAATGGACAGATTGCTGACAAAAGGAAGGGAAGGCAGGCATTAGCATTACACACAAAAGAACAAGGTATTCTTAGCTTTAGAAAGCGGGAAATAAGGGAAAAGGCATAACAGAATTGGCTTTCTGTTACTGCTTCCCAACATCTTATATGTCTTCTTCTTGAGAAACAGCCCAAACCTTCTTAACTCACGGCAAATTGTCAATATTACATAATACTTTTTTTTTTTTTTTTCTTTTCTTCCTTTGTTCTCAAGTTAGAGAGTGATTGTATGTAAATATTGATGAAAAAAATAGATAATCTACATAAAATTATCACAATTATCTTCCCAATGCCATTCTTATCTCGAATTGTAAGCTTTGTTGGTTTATACAACATATAAGAGGTGTTTGTTAATGCATATTGGCTAAAGGTGCTCGATATTTAGTAATATATCATCTAATTTTGTCGGTTGTGTCCATAAAATTTTTACCTTTTACTTAAGAGTAAATCCTTAACTAGAGTTTTTAACCTGACCCTATTAAGAGTGCTCAATATTTAGTCATATACTGTCAAATTTTGTTTGTGGAGCAGTTTGTAGAATTTGACTTTTAACCTGGTAGTGCTAAGAAGGTTCGAACATTAAACCAATGTCTCGTTTGATAAAATTGAAAATTGAATTGTTTAAGATTTAACTTATGAAGATGAAGTTTGAATACTGAATTTGAAAACTGGAGTTTAAATTTGAATGCTGAATTAATTAATGAGTGGTATATAAAAAAAGTGTTTACAAACAATATATATTTTCAAATTTCAGAGTTAGTAAAAATTTTTCACTTAAAATTTATAACTACAATTAAACACATCTTAAATAATTAAATGATTTGTAAAAATTGTTATCAAATGCACTTAAACGTTTAAAAATTATCTGCACACTTATTTAATAAATTCTTAACTAATTTATTTTAAGAAGTAAATTAATTTATCAAATAAGGTCTAAAAGTCCTTGATATTTAAATATATATAAGTTAGATTCTATCTATAAAGTATTAGTAAAGTTTAACTTCTATTCGAGAGTAGACCATGGAACTAGAGATTTTTAACCTTGCACCAAGGGCAAAGTTAGACGTCTGTTCATGGGAATCAAAATTCAGATACGAAAATTTGATTTATCATTTAAATATAAATTAATATATTTTTATATATAATAATTTAATGTTTATTTATTTAAAGATTATGATAAAAAATATATTAATTTTTATACAAAATAAATATAATTTTATAATTTATAATTTATATAAAGTATAAAAGGATCCACACCCTTCATAGCTCGGTTAGTACCTTGCACCACAAAGAATACCATATTATGTCATGTAATTGAGTTAAATATGTAAAGAGTAGCATATTATGACGATATTCCTCAATTGAATAAAGCGTAATTAAAATTTTTTTTTTTGAGTTTCATAAATTGAGAGGAAATTATTTGTAAAAGAAAATATAACCATGGAACTTAAAACTTTATATCGAGTTTGATAATGGAGCTCTATCCAAATGAAAATTCAAGCAAGAAAGGGAGGAGCCAAGACAGGTTTTGAATTGTTATTACCTAGATAGAAGATAAGACTAGGAAAGTCAATAGACTGTAAAAGTCACCCTTAAGAAAAAGGAGAAGCTCCAGTCAAAATGTAAGGGTGCATTGCATCGGAGCTGGATGATGATGATGATGAAATAGGAACAAAAAGTTAAGTTAAACCCCCTTTTTCTTACCTCTTTTTTCTTTCTGAAACATAGATCAATTTCGTATTATGAGCCAAAACAAAGTACAAAAGAATGCATCTAAGGCTCAATGTACAAAAAGGCAGCCTCAGATTGTCCTAGTTTTAAGAGAGATACAATGAGTATATTTTTTTTCTATACAAAATATCCTTTAAGATATACTCCCTCTTGTAGGATTAATGTCTTTTTTTTTTTTTTTAGACTTGTATACAAAGATTAAAGATTTTGAATACAAGATAATTTTTTAATTTAAATATCATTTATACTCTTTATAAATAAAGAAATAGATAAATAGTGAGAGTAAAATAAATGAATAGAAAGATGGATAAAGATTGAAAAATTCAATAAATAATTGTTAAAGGTTATAAAAATACCATTTCTCGATGAGTCTAAAACTCCTTATATTTTATGATATGAAAAAATAAGTTTTTATATAAATAGCCAATTTTTTAAAAAAGCTACAAAAGTGGCCAGGAAAATTTTTTATTCCTAATTTGGTCATGACGCACATTGTTTGTGCATTATCGTTAAGGATAACGCACATATCATGTGTGTTATTACTTAATTAGAAGTTTAGCGGGTAACAGGGCTATGTGACAGATAACGTATGTTATGTGTGAGTTATATTATGTGATAACTCATCTGATGTGTGTGTTATTTGCCACATCAGTTATTTATTTATTTTGCAAAACTCTTTCTTCTTCAAAATTTATAAGATGTTATTTTTTTTTAAAAAAGACTGTATTATTTTATTTAACTTATTTGATGTATATTTTATGATAATAATTATAACCATTTTAAAAGAAAATATGTTTAACTTACAACCATTTTATTAAAAAAAATATGAAGAAGTAATTTAAAGTATATAAATTTGTATTACTTGTCGTAAATTTTACTATAATAACTTATAATCAATTTAAGTTAGAAAGTTATGAAGAAGCACTTAGAAGAAATTCAAAGAAGAAATATCATTAATAGAAACCCTAAAATATTACAACACTTTAAAAAAATGAAACTTATACATTGCTTGAATTGGGGTTATTACAATTTTTTCTATTATGTCTTGGCATTCGACATCTGCTACATCTTGGGGGAGAATCCGAATTTCGATAATCCATTTTTCCCCCAAACCTTGTGCCCAATTTTCTACCTCGTTGATTGTTCGTATTTGGAGGATACAATGTTAAATTATAAGAAACATCTCTCCAAAAGTCCTCATGCCCAACTGGATAAAAATTGGATTGATATGTTCGCCTGTAAGTTTCCCGCTAATATATATCCGGCACATAAGCATCTGGTCATGTACTATTTTCTCTACATAATGCAAGAGTATGAGAACAAGGCAACGTATATTCTCGCCATTTATCGCAACTTCATGATTTTTCATTAATTCTTATTGTATAAACGTCGTTGCCGGTTCCGTCAAGTCGTATTGGTGATTTGACCATGTAAATTCCTTCTCGTGGATTGAAGATTGTAACTGCGTATTCTCTTGATTTTAATTCAATCTGAAAAAACTTGTCAAAAACTCATATTGGGAACGGATGCATACAGTTTTGGCCCTCTTTATGGTGTTGGTTGAAGTACTTAACAAGTTTGTTGAATATTAGTTCATCTAGGCTTTTAAAGGTACGACCCCTATTTTTTTTTCAATACACTGTTAAGTACTTCTGAAATGTTTGTTGTCATCATTTTGTGCTTGTACCTACCATCATGCAAGAGTGTCCATTTTTCCAGGTCTATCTTTGCTAAATAAATGTAATCATCAACATTTCTCTTTTGGATTTCACTCATCACACGTTCAAATTTTCACTGCTTTGCTTTTGTTCCGGCCTGCCACATTAAACTTTTTAATTCGCTGTCCTTGAATGTCTTGTTGAAATTTGACCGAATGTGGCGCAGATAAAACCAAGAACCGTGAATTGAGGTTGCCACAAAGGTTGATTTTGTGTAGCAAATAAAATTCCTTTATGGCGATCGGAAATAAGACAGACATGTCGATCCTTAACAATATGTTCTCGAAAAAGTTTGAAGAACTAATTCCAACTTTCGGACGACTCTTTATCAGCGATTGCAAATGCAAGTAGGAACAAATGGTTGTTCGCATCCTATGTACTTGCGATTAATAGTATGCCCTTATATGGTCCTCGAAGATGAGCACCATCCATAGAAATCACCTGCCGACAATTTTAAAAACTGTTTATACAAGGCGAGAAACACTAAAAAAGAAATTTGAAAACATAGTCTGGGGGACTGCTCGTTCTGTGATGCATGAACTCATACATAGTCTCCAGGTTTGAATCTTTATTGCTGTAGATATTTTGGTAGAATATTAAAAGTTGTCTCCCAGCTGCCGAAAACCCTCTCTATTGCAAATTTCTGAGCAAACCATGCCCGCTTGTACGTACAACCTGTTTGACGTAATACCTGTACTTCTTGGATGACGTTTGAGAGAGGTATCTCTGGACGTTGGCAACAAGGTGCGATATTAGTCTTGAAATAAATTTGAAGACATATTTTGGTGCTTGTTTTAATGAACCTGTACAAGGCATGTGTGTTCCTTGATGAATCTGGTTATTTCCTAACGACCATGAGTTGCTTTCTTCTTTATTCGAATGTACCATGAACAGTAATTAGTATCGGTGTGATGGTAACATTTTACTGTCCATTGGTCACTCATACTTTTAACAACTCTATATTCTCGTCCATCCGAATAGACCACTTCTGAACTGCACTAATTGCTTGGATTTTATCAACAAACCTCATACCTAACTAAATATCAGTCATCGCATCGTTCCAATCCAGTAACCTTATAGTGCTTAATTCGATCAGGTCATCTATTTACTCTCCTGAACCCATATCTAGAAATGCTCCAGATTGTGTATAATCATATGTAGCACCACTGAACTATTGACTACTCTGCCATTGATTTACTGTAGTTGAAATAACAGGATTTACGGGAGTGGTAATGTCTTCTTCCTTATCATCAGGGTCATTGTTGTCGTTAGATTCACTTCATATGGCATAAGCTTCGTCGAAATGGTCATTGTCATTATCATCTTCATTAAAGATACGGTGTAACATTGACACCTCATTAGAAACCATCTATTTTATTGCCGTGACATGTTCTGGAATGCTTGCTATATTTGTGTCAATGGCGTTCTGGTATTGTCTGTGATTGGATCGGTTCGAATTCAACGAGTACGTGAATCCCTTCCTTTGCTATATTAGGTCTAATACTCCAAAGGTAACGTATCTCGTCATCTTTGTTCATGCTGTACAAAGTAAAATTAAATATTTGATATTCTACATAGAATGAAGGCACCCTTATTATCATTTGAACCCACCAAAGATTTGGATCAGTTCCTTGGTGTTTCAATATTTTTCTAACAAGTTCATCATGTGTTACGATTCGGTTGAAAGTCTAACTTTTCTTTGCCGATCCAGTGAAGTAAGAACCATACACATCTCTGGCATGCTTCGAATCCCAAAATAGTACAACTCTAACAAGGTGTGGTGGATCCATGTTCATTTTGATATAGCGGATATAAGGACACTGAAGGATTTAAAAGTTTCGGAAATGAAGAATAGGAAAAAAATTTGCTGAAAGTTTTTGTAATGTTCAAATTTGGGTTTTGAAGTCTGTATATATAGGGGTTTTAGGACCCTTTTGAAACCGGTGAAATTATTTCCGTCTTGTCATATTATTACATGACTTTGTCGGAAATAATTCAAAAGCCAGCCAAAATTATTTTGTATTGTCATGTCATCACATGGCCTTGTTCGAAATAATTGAAAACGGCCAAATTTATTTTGTGTTGTCATGTCATCACATGGCCTTGTTAGAAATAAGACAAGGAAGGCCACCCTACCGGCCGCAGTAGGCGCCTTGGTAAGGGACAAATGGGAGATAGAAGCATATCACGGGCGGTAGGTTGAGACCTACAGCCGCTGGTATGTCCTGAAAATAATAGCACTTAGTTATTTTTAGAGCTTTTTATTTATTATTCAATAGCTTAGTTTTAGAGTTCCGAAGATAGGTGTTTAGGAGACGAAGTGGGGCAATTTTCTGTGATAAATTTCTCCCAATTCTCACCTCAGTTAGTTAGGATTTAAATTAGAGAACAACAATTGAAAGATTACAAGTGGAATTGAAGATCAAAACAATGAATTCGGGCTTCATGGGAGCAACTCAAGAGACGAGCTCGGACGCGGTTCGGAAACACAATTCGGCTTCGAATTCTACTCCTAAGCCTTTCTTTTCCTTCTCTATTAGTTTTACTTGTATTTAATTTCAATTTTCTATAATGAATTGTGAGCAATTAGATTGTTTGGATTAAGGGTTAAACCATAACTTTTGGATATTATGAAATTGATTTGCAATTAATCAAATTGAATGTTGCCTTTGATTGAATTGTTCTCCTATTGTTTATTTTTGTGCAATTTGAGTATCGTGAACTTAAATTAATCACACGGGTGCTTGGAATTGAGAAAAGAAGAACACACGAGAGCTTTCAATTTGGGGATTTATTAGGGGTATTGAACTAGAGATAGTTTATACACTTTTAGGTCTATGATCACCTGAGTAGAATGCATTCATAACTTCTTAAGAATATACGAGATTCTCGTCTAAAAGTTAAAGAGAATAGAAAGGCTTTCGCCTAGAGATAGGAATTGCCCAATAACGAGTGTGATGATCCAATTCACTAGACAACTATAATTCTCTTTATTCTAGTTAATTAAAGTAGTAACAAGGTCAGGGGATCCTGATATCCAAACTCTTGTGTTTTTCATAAGTTTTCTGTTATTGATAGTTGTCTTTTATCCTTAATGTTCTATTAGCTTGCGATTGTTTCAACCACACTTTTAAGACTAAATATTGAGTGAACGATTGACACATCAATACACGATGATTTTCCTTTCATTTACACAAAGACCTTTGAAAAACCTTAAGGGGGGTGAATAAGGTTTTTGGCTAATTTTCAAAAATCCTTTGTTAATTAAAAGATAAACCTCCAATTTTGTTTGATAGAGAATTCTAAAAATCTTTTAATAAAATTCCTAACCAAACAAAATTTTGTGGTTGAGACAAGTAAGAAACTTAAAGAAGAACACAAGGAGTTATAGTGGTTCACTCTATCAAAGAGTTACATCCACTACCTTGAGTCAACACCCAAGGATTTTTCAAATCCACTAAAACAAAAGATATACCAACTACAAATATGAGGATCACCCTACAAGGGTTTTGCACACAACCTCAAATCACAACACAATGTAAATCAAAGGATTACCCAAAGGGTTTTTCAACACAAACCTTTGATATCAATAAAAGAAAAGGATAGGTTTAAGAACAAATATTACCACTTTTGAGCTTGAGAAATAATAAGTAAAACTCAATGAAATTGTTCTACAAGCTCCTCCTTTCTTCTTCTTTGATGATGATCAATAATGAAGCTCAAGAAGATTTTGTTTTTGGAATGAAAAGTGTTTGCAATGAATGTGCTTTTGAAGCTCTTGAAAGTTTAAATGTTCACAATGAATATTCTACCAAACTTGTCTACTTTATGGCTGATCATAAAGTCTATATATAGTGTCCAAAAAAATTGACCGTTGCCTTCAGTGCAACGGTAATATTTTATACAGTAAATATGAAAATCGGACGACCGGTTCCTAAATTCAGACGACCGGTTCTTTAAAACAGAAAGATTCGGACTTGTCCAGCTAGAAAACGGACTGCTGAATTTTTGATTTAGAGCAAAAACGGACGACCGGTTCTAAAAACTGGATGACCGAATTTTTGGACAGAAAGATTCGGACTTGATCCTCTGAAAAACGGACTACCGAATTTTTGATTTTGTAAAAATCGGACGACCGGTTCTAAAACCGGATGACCGAATTTTTGTTTCCTCAGCCAAGTTTCTTTTTAAGACTAAAACTTTCTTCTTTTTCAAAAACATGTATTCTTGACAATCATTTTAAAGAGAAGAAAAACTTTTCCAAAAACACCACAACTTAAGTCAAGAATACTTGGATTTTAACAAAAGTTTATAACTGAGAAAAATCGTTAAAGGAGCTTCATATATGATCAATAATCAAATAGTAAGACTAGAGAATTTTACAAGGTAGTACCTAATTCACTCTACCAATAAGCATTATACATTTCAATAAGCATTATGCTAGGATCAACATCACAATCATCATCAAGGATACTAGAAGAGTTAGGAAGAGAAGATTGTACCTCATTTTCTAGTGCCATGAAGCATATGTTGGCCTTTTCTTCTTCTTCATTTTCACTTGAGCCTTGATCCCAAGTTCCCATTAGGCCTTTGCCTTTCTTCTTCTTCTTCAATGCCTCAAGCTTGGCTTCTAAAGCTCCCTTTTCCTTTTCAAGGGCCTTGGGACAATCGGCTACAAGATGATCGGTGCTATTGCATACAAAACACCTAGCTTTGAAGAGTGATGAGCTTTGTCCTCCTTTCTTGAGTGGAGGTTTCTTTCCTCTATTGTTGAAACCTTTCTTGTAGAATCTTTTAAACTTTCTCATTATCAATGCCATTTCCTCATCATCATCAACCTCATCTTCATTGTTTGATGAGTATGTTTGATCATCTTCATTTGCCTTGAGTGCAATGCCTTTTCTTCCTTTTTCTTCATCTTCCATTTCATTCAATCTTTTTATTTTCATTTCATAGGTGAGTAGTGATCCTATGAGTTCTTCAATAGGAAGTATTCTCAAATCCTTTGATTCCTCAATAGCTAGTGTTTTTGGTTGCCAAGCTTTTGGAAGTGCATCAAGAATTTTTCTATTTGCTTCCCCTCTTGAGTACTCTTTCCCATATGCCTTTAGGCCGTTTGTGATGTTGGTGAACCTTGTGAACATGTCACTAATGCTCTCATTTTGTTTCATCATGAATAGCTCATAGTCTCTCACCAACATAGCAAACTTTGACTCCTTTACTTGATTTGTTCCTTCGTGAGTAACTTCAAGTAACTTCCACATTTCAGGAGCCGAATCACATCCGCTCACTCTATTATATTCGCTTGCATCCAAGGCACAACTAAGAATATTCATAGCTTGAAAGTTTAGAGTCATCTTCTTTGAGTCGAACTCATCAAATTCTTCAACCTTCTTGGCTACTCCATTTATTTTGGGGATGTAAGGACCTTTCTCTACAATGCTCCACAAGTCAAAGTTAATAGAACAAATATATATTTTAATTCGAGACTTCCAAAAAGTATAGTTTGTTCCATTAAAAAGAGGAGGTCTATTTGTAGAAGAGCCTTCTACATATGGTAAACTAGAATTATTAGCCATAGTAAAGTAAAGATCTTTTGCTTCAAGGGTGTTAGTCCTTTTTTAAGAAGCCCCGCTCTGATACCAATTGAAAAACCTTAGAGGGAGGGGAGGGGGGAGGGGGGGGGGTGAATAAGGTTTTTGGCTAATTTTTGAAAATCCTTTGTTAATTAAAAGATAAACCTCCAATTTTGTTTGATAGAGAATTCTAAAAATCTTTTAATAAAATTCCTAACCAAACAAAATTTTGTGGTTGAGACAAGTAAGAAACTTAAAGAAGAACACAAGGAGTTATAGTGGTTCACTCTATCAAAGAGTTACATCAACTACCTTGAGTCAACACCCAAGGATTTTTCAAATCCACTAAAACACAAAGATATACCAACTACAAATATGAGGATCACCCTACAAGGGTTTTGCACACAACCTCAAATCACAACACAATGTAAATCAAAGGATTACCCAAAGGGTTTTTTCAACACAAACCTTTGATATCAATAAAAGAAAAGGATAGGTTTAAGAACAATATTACCACTTTTGAGCTTGAGAAATAATAAGTACAACTCAATGAAATTGTTCTACAAGCTCCTCCTTTCTTCTTCTTTGATGATGATCAATAATGAAGCTCAAGAAGATTTTGTTTTTGGAATGAAAAGTGTTTGCAATGAAATGTGCTTTTTGAAGCTCTTGAAAGTTTTAAATGTTCACAATGAATATTCCACCAAACTTGTCTACTTTATGGCTGATCATAAAGTCTATATATAGTGTCCAAAATTGACCGTTGCCTTCAATGCAACGGTAATATTTTATACAAGAAATATGAAAATCGGACGACCGGTTCCTAAATTCGGACGACCGGTTCTTTAAAAATGCAAAGATTCGGACTTGTCCAGCTAGAAAACGGACTGCCGAATTTTTGATTTAGAGCAAAAACGGACGACCAGTTCTAAAAACTGGATGACCGAACTTTTGGACAGAAAGATTCGGACTTGATCCTCTGAAAAACGAACTGCCGAATTTTTTGATTTTGGAAAAAACCGGACGACCGGGTTCTAAAACCGGATGACCGAATTTTTTGTTTCCTCAGCCCAAGTTTCTTTTTAAGACAAAAACTTTCTTCCTTTTCAAAAACATGTATTCTTGACAATCATTTTAAAGAGAAGAAAAACTTTTCCAAAAACACCACAACTTAAGTCAAGAATACTTGGATTTTAACAAAAGTTTATAACTGAGAAAAATCGTTAAAGGAGCTTCATATATGATCAATAATCAAAGAGTAAGACTAGGGAGTTTTACAAGGTAGTACCTAATTCACTCTATCAAAGACAATGCCTTCAATGTTTTGATCTTGGAATGGCTTGGTCTCTTCTTCTCCATTTTGCCCTCATCAACAAGATCTTTTGCTTGTAGACTTTGAGACTTCATAGGTACTTCTTTTGTTCTATGAAGGGTTAGCTAAAATACTCACACAAGCATATGTTAATCATAATCAAAACATAAGTATTAATGCCCTTAGGGCTAACAACCTTGAAGAAGAAAACAGTGTAAACCCTTGCAAGAATGACTATTGTCAATAATATGACATTTGTAACTGTTTAGGAAACTACTGAAGCGGAAAGCAACAAAACTCATTGATTTGGCATCGTTTTCATGGAAAAAGATGAAATTCACATGTCTATCAAGGTATTAATAGAGGAAGAGGCCTTTCTTGGCGGTGGGATATTGCCTACTATGGTCAAGACGGAATTTCTGGGTGGAGATGTTAGAGAGCCATTGCTTGGAGACCCATTGGAAATGGAGGATATAGGGGGTAACTGTGGAAGAATTTCTTCTGTTAGGAGATCTTAATTTTTTATCACCGAATCCACTGAGGGGCAAAGAGAGAAAGAGTAGAATTTCGACAGTCCAAGATCGCATGGTTCTGATTCTAACATGCTAAGGCATCGGGAGATCTTGGGTGGTTCTGTTGTTGAGGTGAGGTGAACAGTTCTTGGTTCATCTAAGGCTATTAGTTCTTGGTACTAACATAGAAGACATTCTAGCTAAGCCTACCTAGTTGAATTATAAAACAGAAAACAACAATTAGAAAAACCAAAATAACTTAAACAAGTTCAAAGGATAGATATGTTGGGTATTTATTTAATCAATAGCTGTGAAATAAGGAAAGAAAGAAAAGCAGAGATTCAGTCCTATTGGGATTTGGTTTCTTTAGCAGTTCCTAATTAGATGATCTATATATCCAAACTTTATTGTTAAATTTCAATTTCATCCTGGAAATATAGAGTGTTCTATTTCTATCCAGTACACACACAATTCATCAAACACCTTGCATACTGTACCCACTTGACACAATTAGTGAAAGTTTAGAATAAAACAATCTTCAAAGATATGAAACAAACTGTACAAGGGCAGAGAGCTACCGTCAATAAAGCGCAATTTTGGTCTGAAAATTCTTCGTCGTCATCCTGGTAATCCTACGTTGGCTTTCCTTGCAAATGGAGGCGTCAGAAAAGCGGGGAAGCTTAGCTGCTGGCCCACTGGGACCGTAAAACTGAAGTATTTAGAGGGTGGAGCGGCAGTGGCCTGCATCAACGGAAGATCGCCGGAGTGGCAGCAGCCCGACTGCATCGACGGGAGAAACAAGAGAGAGAATGGGAAAATATTTATGCAATAATTGGGTTGCTCTAAAGCCGTTTTGCCAATGAGAGAAGGCTGGTATAAGCAATAGCGGAACTAGGACAGAAAAGTTGGGGGAGCTGAACAACACAAAATTTTGCCCGAATTTCGTCTGTAAAATAGATGTATTCCAAGTACACAAACATTTAAACAATTTCAAATTTTCAAATAAAATAGCAAAAAAATAGGTAATCGCTCATTACCAATAAGGAGTGATCGCCCATCACTCACGAGGAATGATTACCCATCACTCATTGGATAAGTGTCACATATTAATGCAAATAAAATAGCAAAAGAATAGGTAATCACCCATTACCAATGAGGAGTGATCATCCATTACTCACGAGGAATGATTACCCATCACTCACGCGATAAATACTTCTATCAAAGCTGAAGATATAAATGCAAAAATTGTTGAGAATCTTGAGCTAACCGATCGAGCATGATCAAAAGACAACCTCCAATATGAGCTACAATTAATTTATAACAATTAGAAGGTTAATATAAAAACAAATAACATCATACAAATACTTTTACAATGAAAAAGAAATCATTATTGAAAAATGATCTAAACTAGAGTTTTACATGTGAAGGGAATGATTAACATGGCAATTTTATTCTTCGAGTTGGCAATTTTATGTACAATGTATTCTAACCAAGTAAAATCTTTAAACCATATATTTTGAAACGATCTCCTAATTTCACCAAAATCAGTTTGCGGGAATTTATGATCACATGGTTGAGTAGGGCCTTTAGCCACATACCGTCTCCTTAATTCATCTCTAATTTCATAAGGATAACTATAAATTGATTTACGCAATCCTGGATCACCAACAATGTCACAATCCAAAATCTCTACCCCTACTCGAGGCTTTTTCCCACAACCTTCATTATTAAAATTTCCTTTATTAGATGATGTTTCTTCAACCGGATTAGAACTCTTTTTCCACTTTTCAAGATATTTTTTCATAGTAAAATCCTATATAATAGTAAACTATTTTTAATTAAATTCAAAACTTTAACTTATGAAACCCAAGAAACAAAACAACAATTAATTAGTACTTCATTATTTAGTTCAACAATTAAACTGTCTTTCATTATTTTTACCAAAAAAAAAAACTCTAGAAAACAAATATTTGAAGAAAAAACTGTAATTCAAAACAAAAAAAATTGAAGAAAAAACTGTAATTAAAAATGTAAGTAAAAAACTTACCTTTTTTCTTCAAATTTGAAGAACAGTTGCAGGAGAACTAGAGGGAAAAGCTGAGAGCGAGAAGCTACTGCTGCTACCTACTGTGTTTGTGTCTGCCTGTCGCGTCGTTGACTGCTGTGCGTCGCCACCGGCACCGTTGCTGACGCATGCCGAGCTGAGAGACGAGAGTCGAGGGTCAAGATATGGGAGGGAGTGAAGAGAGAGTTGAAGAGAGAGAGGGAGCAAATGTTCTACCAGTAGTTGAGTTTTAGGTATTTTTTTTAATGTCAAGTAGCCAAAGTTTTGTGGCTACTTTGAAAAGAAATTCTGGGGGGCTTGAATGTAAAATACATATAACTTCTAAAGTTTTTCAAATCTCCCGGGGTGCTCGAGCCCACCCGAGCCTTCATGTAGTTCCGCCACTGGGTATAAGGGTTTGACCCTCACCCTGAGTATTCTTCAACATGTCAAGTGAGAGGTAGTGAATTCAAGTAATTTTTAGGAAGTGATTTAATGTCATATGGCATCTTAATACCGCTGTTCAGAGATTTTGTACTCTTTAATCTCTCACAATTATTCGATGAATTTCAAATATTAAGTTACCAAAAAACTATTTTGCTTTGTATTGATTAAGAAAATAGGTTTATCCATGTATTTTTCAGAATAAATATCTCTAATTAGTTTGTATTTATTTCAATGAACCCTATATTTATTTAATGAACCCCATATATCAATGCATATATTTTCTCTCCTCTCCCTCTCTTTTATCTTCATATTTCAATACTTCATTTGAATGGATTCAAGTTTTGAAAATCAAAATGGCCCAACCCTCCAAGACCAAGCAAACCCAAAACGCTGGTCTACCCTTAAAGGAGATCCAAGAAGAATAACTTGATGCTGGCCCATTAGCTAAGATGGGCTGGAATGAATATGTTGCTCCAAGTAATACTATCACACTTCAAATGGACAATGTCCAAGGGGGACCGATATGGATAACTCGGAAATCTATAAGGATAACTCGAAAATATTTCATTATAAACATTTCACTTTCTCTCTCTAAAAACTTTCTCTCTAACTTCTCTCTTAAAAAAACTCCAACTTTGAACATTAAAACGAAATTAGAAGAAAATATGGATCCTTTTGAAGAATTTTTGCAAGAAAATATTGGTTTTGAGGTAAGAAATCGATTGATTTTTTTTTTCTGTTTTTTGTTTTTTTAATTATTTTTTTATAATATTAACTTTTCATTTTACATTACCAAGATGATGAAGATCCAAATACGTTTGAAGAATTTCTAGAACTGGAAGAATATATCGATTTTGGACATTTATTTACAACTGACCGAATATTTAGTTCGAAAGATGAGTTGGTGGACTGGGCAAAACAAACTGCAAAGAATGGCAAGATAGATTTAATCATAACTTGGTATCAGAGATCCAGAACATTGGACCGTCGACCGTATGTCATATTAGCTTGCGAGTGCGGAGGTTCAGTTAAAAAATATTAAAAAAACCAATAGTCGACGATGAAGAAGAAGAAATACCGAAAAAAAGGCGTGGACCTTATGGGACCAAAAAATGTGGGTGTCCATTTAAGCTAAAGGGAGAGCAAATGGCAACAAGTAAAACTTGGCAATTGTTCTTACACAGCGGGATGTACAACCATAAAATAGCTGTTTATAGTTACGGTCATGCTCAGGCTGCAAGACTTACGGAGGAGCAGTTGCAACAGACTGAGCAGTTCAGGAAGAGTCATGTTCCACCTCACAATATAGTACGATTTTTCTGAGAACAAGACGTTGGTTGTGCAGTTAGGTAAGTTATAAGAGAATTATTTTTAATAATTTATTAAAAATATTTTAGATTTGTTTTTATTCCATTAATAAATAGAAAATTTTGATGTATGTAGTGATCAGAAAATTTACAATGTTGTTGCGAAGATTAAGAGGAATCGGATGCAGGGAAGAAATACGATAGAGGAAGTTCTCTGCTTAAGTGCAGAAAGGGGCTACACCGTTTTCCATAGAAATCGTGAGGACAACAACGTACTTAGTGATATCGTTATTGCACACCCGACATCGATTGCAATGATTAGAACGTGGGCCATATGTACTGATAATGGATATGACGTATAAAACAAACAAGTACTATAGTGGATTAACTGTATTATTAGATATCTTTATTAATTTATTCGCACAAACATTTAAATTTTATAATATTTTTTTTAGTAAATAGTTCATAATATTTTGAAGTCCGTAAAAAAATATTAGTGAATGTTAATAATAAATTTTTAATTAAGGTACAACATGCCACTATTAGAATGTGTAGGGATGACTCCAACAGGAAAGAACTTCACAGTGGCAACAACTTTTATGTGCAATGAACAGACAACGACATACAGATGGGTTATTCAACAAATCAAGTACTTATAATTTACATCTATTATGTCAAATAGTCAGGGTTCAATTATCAATGAAGGAGAGCCTCTAGTCATTCTTACGGATAGGGAAAGTGGACTAATGCCGGTGATTGATTATGTGTTTAGCAATTCATATCATATATTATGTAGAAGACACATTGATCAGAATGTGTTGGCCAAGTTGACAAAGATGGTGAAAGATGAAGAGGTGGCACAACGGTTCGTGAATGGTTCGTGGAAAATATTAATTAATGAAATAGATAAGGTGGAATATCAGAGAAAGTTGGAAATGTTGAAGACTAGGTGGCAAAGCAGGCCTGACTTTCTACATTACCTATTCAGCACATGGTTGAATCTATTTGCCCATAAATTTTGTAGGATTTGGACATCTCAAGTGTTGCATTTTAGGGTAGAGACAACGAACCGGGCAGAAAGCGAACATTCTGTGTTGAAGCTACGGCTATCAACGTGTCACGGTGATTTGGACACCATGTTTCTGAATATCGACTCTCTCATCCAAGGTCAAATTGCATAAATTAAATACACATTGGAAATTTCTAAACTTAAAGAGAAGTATGGCACTAAGAGTAATCCCATCGTGAAGAATTTAAGTAATAAAATTAATCATTTGGGTTTGAAGAAGATAATGGATGAGTTAAAGAAAGCACGTCAGATGGTTGAAGAATTGGGAAGTAATTGTCTGCATTATTTAAGGAAGTAGCACGGTCTACCATGTGCATGTAAACTTGCTAATAGGTGCCAATATTTAATTCCAATCTAAGAGGAAGATGTTGACATTTTTTGGAGAAAACTAGAAATTGGTTCTGATATTCCTGAAGAACACGATAGAGATATGGAATCTGAAATACGTGATCTCACTTCATTGTTACAGGAAATTAGTACTGGTCCAATTTCTAATGTCCGGGAAGTTAGGCGACTGGTGTTATATATCCGGTTACCTGATGATCCTTGTCAGCCATTGTCACCCCCCCCCCCCCCCTCCAGATACCACAGTCATGAAGGGACGACGGAAGATGAATTCTACTAAAAGGGATAAGTCTCACTGGGAATACGTCTCTATCGCACATAAGAAGATAGAAAAGTCCAGTGGTTCAGGTTCTGGGTCTGGTAGCGGTTCAGGTTCAGGTTCAGGTTCTAATCCTAGTTCTCGTGGAAGAGGTAGGCCGCCTCATAGCGGTAGGGGTAGGGGCAGAGGACGTAGCAGTGGTAAGTCCAGTTTATCATCCGTTATAAATCCGGATTCACCATCAGTGCCATTCCCTTTCAACAATGCATTTTCCGGGTTTATGTATGAATTTATACAAAACTGGAAGAATGTGGTAGGAGATGGTAATTGTGGATTTATAATTGTATCAAATTTTTTGTTCGGGGATGAAAATCATTGGGTTGAAATTGATAGAAGAATGAGCTATGATTTACGGCACCGTATGAACGTATATGAGCAATTGTTCGGCTCAGTTGAACGTGTGACAGAGTTGATAAAGAAGACAAATTGGGAAGAGGGTTCTGCGCCACCTGAATATTGGATGGATACACCTGATCACCTAAAGTCATTGCTAACACATTCAATCTATGCGTTGTATTTCTTGCACGGTTAGAGTCAACCACTGTCTTACCTCTTGTTTCTAATATGGATGGTACTGCTTGAACGATATTCATCGGACTCGTAGAGGAATTGCAGTATTTTATACATGTATTTATTATTGATAACTTTTTATTATTATTATTACTATTAATTAAATTATTACAGATTGATATTTTATTAAGTGTATATATTATTATTAGTTTTTTTTTTGCAGTTACAGTTGGTAGATGGATGCCCTTTGCTCCCATTACAGGTGCAATGGGACTATCATCAAGATATACGAGTTAGTTGATGGGCGGCCCCATATCATAATCGGATGGTAGATTGGGTTACGAGATACCGTGAAATGTATCTGCCGCTGTGATACCCCCAACTTTGCCACTAGGTCAACTGCGACTGAGTAGAATATCTGCGTGCCTCTCGGCACTAAATTACAAGTCTAAAAATAAAAGCATAACCCCCTGGGCAACACTTAGAAGTATATATACAATACGCAGCGGAAAACTAAACAATCTGAATACTAAAAAGGAGCTCAAAATATAGGGTTCAAGAAAACTTCTTATCCTATTGCAATTCCGATACAAAGATAGAAATACTTTACAAACGGCTCGAGTACAAGAGAGCAACACAAAAACATATGTCCTTCCGGAGAGACTTGAACCAAAATCCCACGCGTAAAACTTCAGCGGTTTATTGTATCTCTGACCGTCTTGAGTTAATCTGAGAAGAAAACATGATATGGAAAAACGTGAGCGCTAACGCTCAGTGAGTCCACGTGTGTATGCACTGTAGTGATTTCTTTAAAATAATGATGATGCAGTTTCACATAGCAGTTCATGCAATATTATAAGAAAACATTCTCTTTTAATATTTTAACAAAACTAATGCTTGAACCTACATGAGGGTTTCGAGCGCAGCTGGATAGTCTGAGCGAATCATGACACATCAGTGCAGCTTCTATGCTCCGAATTTAAAAGAACATGTAATGTAACAGTGGGGCTCCACGGACAAAGTCCGGATCCCCAAAACGAGGCAATCGAAACCAAGTTCCAACATCTCGTAGTCAATACCAGCCGAACACCATACGAGCGCTCGATTACAAACAACCGCACTCCCATATCACTGGTCAAAGCAGGCTATAGACTCCTGGGGCACCTACCAGGTCTGCTCTAGGGCCAACCTCAGTTTCGAGTCCCTCCTGACTCTCCACTAGGCGACCGTCCCACTGCAGAGCATGATGCAATGTCTGCGTAAATGCTGGTTGGGCCACGCCCTCAAGGTACTACGCCCCTCTTCAAGTGGATCCACCCTCTGAGTAAAAAACCCGTCCACGTCATCGGAAGAGGCCCTAGTACGGGGGACTAGCCACGTACAGTGCAATCCTTTAACGTGTCCGTTCACTTGATTTTCACCAAACTTTAACCCTGGTCGGAATGAGGTTTTCATATGTATTTACAAATTGAAAGGCCAATTGCCCAACCATCATAGCAGATTCAAGTCATAAACATTTCAGAGCACCAAAAATCCTCATCCGCCAGTCATCCCATGCTTATGAAAATTTCATAATTATGCTAATGCCAGGCCTATATTTATGCATGTTGAAACATATAACTTTTCAGGTCCAAAGCATTCTCCAATTTATGCAGATTTTACAAACATACCATGTTTACATTCATGCATGCCAAAGCATATAACTTTTCAAAAACAAAGTATTTTCCAACTTATAAATATTTCCAGAAAACCCGTGTACAGACTAGTTCTTTTTCATAACAGTAATAATCTGTTTTAAAAAGACAACACCTATATGGAACACCGCCCCTATGCACTTCTAATGAACATGTAACACAGTGTGGAGAGCATCTCTAAAAACACGCTGAGAGATATCGTTCCAAAAATAGCAATATTTTGTAATGGTTCGAAAAAAAAACATACTTATATGTCTTGTAATATTTGAAATAAAAATGGAGTTTGTGGACTCACCTGTATGTAGATCTGGTGCTAAGATCCTACAAAATAATAATACGAAAATACTTAATATCTGGGTACCGATCAAATAGCCCTGTTCCTTAAATAATATCGAGATCCTACGAAATGAGCTTAGGAGATATTTATACTTATATATTTACTTATAATAATTCTTTAAAAAGATCGAAAATCCTATATTCTAAAAAAAATATACTCTCCCAAGAAACCATAATTAACTATATACTATATACGAAAAATCTATTTAAAATATTTAAATCCTAAAAAAAAAAGAAAAGAAATAAGCCTATACTATATATATATATATATATATATAACACTTAACTAACAAGCAAATAAAAAAAAAGAAACTTACTTACCTCAAATGGCTGCCCACACACTTAAGAAGAAAAGAAAAAAAAAAACAAAAACTCCTAATATATCTATGTATATATATACACTAGGTATTAAAAATAAAATCCACTTAAAAGCACTTATAAACCTCAATAATAAAACCTCAATATAATAAAATTTTATTCCTATTCCTAAGTATTCCCAAAATACCATTAAGTGTCAAAAACACTGTACTCCACCATATCAGATTCAAACTCTATTTCCATAACGTCCGTAATTTTAAAGTTATGCTAGGTGCTTACGTGGTAGGGCGTTACATTCTACCTTCCTTAAAAAGAATTTCGTCCTCGAAATTTACTAGTCACGTATCTATAAGCTCTGAATGCTTTTCTTCAAGTATTCCTCAGTCTCCCAAGTTGCCTCTTCGAATCCATGATGTCTCCATATCACTCTACACATTGGAATCTGTCTCCTGCGTAATTCTTTTACGCTTCGTTCTAAAATCTCAGTTGGTTTTTCTTCGTATGACAGATCGGCTCGTAATTCCAATTGTTCATCGTTGAGAACATGATCAGGTGTAGGATGAGACTTCTTCAATTGTAACACGTAGAACACGTCATGTATACCCGTCAGTTCACTCAGTAAGGCTAGCTGATACGCCACTTTATCAATCCTGTCAATAATTTCAAACGGTCCAATATATCAGGGGCTTAACTTTCCTCTCCTCGGATATCGCAGCTTCCCGCGATCTGGTGTAAGTTTTAAGAAAACTCGATCTCCCACACTAAACTCCAGATCCCCTCTTCGATTGTCGGCATAGCTCTTTTGTCTACTTTTAGCTGTCCAAAGCCGATCTTGAATTATCCTAACTTGTTTCTGCATCTCCTCCAATTCTGGCATCAAGTTTCATTGTCTCCAATGGGATCGAACTTCGACTTCATCCTAGTACAAATGTGTTCTGCATCTCCTATCATATAATGCTTTAAATGGTGCCATTCCTATCTAAGAGTGGTAGCTATTATTATAAGCAAACTCAGCACAAGCAAGATTGTCAACCCACTTGTTCCCAAAGTCCAAGACGAAAGCTCTTAGCATATCCTCTAGGGTTTGAATTGTCCTTTCAGACTGTCCATCGGTTTGGGGTGTGCTGTGGCGCTATAACTTAGGTTGCTTCCCATAGCTGCCTAGAACTTGGATCAAAACCTTGAAGTAGACCTTGAGTCTCGGTCTAATACAATATCAACAAGCACTCCATGAAGTCGTACAATCTTGTCTACATAGATTTGCGCTAACTTGTCCAAAAGGTATATCATATTAATGGCAACAAGATGTGCCCCTTTCGTTAAACGATCAACAATCACCCAGATAGCATCCTTATACCCCTTGGTCCGGGACAATCCTGTGACAAAGTCCATTGTCATATGATCCTATTTTCCTTTTGTGAACAGGTAGCGGTTGTAGTAGTCCTGCTGACTTTTGGTGTTCTGTCTTAACCCTTTGACATGTAGACAGGCCGCTACATGCTCTGAAATCTCTCTCTTCATTCTATTCCACCAAAAGTTTTGCTTTAAATCTTTATACTTCTTATTCTCTCCAGGGTGCATTGAATACTTACTTCTGGGTACTTCTTCTAGTATTTTACACTTACGCTCGGTATCGTCAGGAATGTACAACCGATTATGAAAGTATTAGCTCCTATTGGTTTCTAATGTCCGATAATCTATCTATTTCTTAGCTTGACCTAGATTCCGGTACAGATATGTTATACAGGCAGCACCTCATGCGAACCTCCCAATAGAACTCACATCCCGTAAAAGTGGCCACAGTCTCGCAGGTACAATGTTGCCACTCTTATCACTGAAGAGTGAGCTACCCAAAATATACTGTAGATAGCATGAAGCTCTGACCTGATGTGACTGTGAAGTCTGTCTACTAGTAGCAACAGCGTGAAGCTCCGCTGCATTAAACCCTAAACCTCCAGTGAGAGCTAAAGCCATATCATCCTGAACAACCCGTATCAACTGCTCACTGGATAATCTGTGATCCACTACCGCACCATAAGCAGGCACCCCAAGAATAAGCTCCACATCGTGCAGTGTAACGGTCATCTCACTCCATGGCATATGGAAGCTGTTCGTATCGGGCTGCCACCTCTCAACAAATGCCAACAACAATGCAGCATTGACGTGCTGAAACATGCACGATCGTAGGTGCGTTAGACTGGACCCGGAAGCCAAGGGCCGAGCCTGCGAATCGGTAAGGTCCCAACCAGTGAGAGCCATATAACGAGATTGGTACGTCAATAAACCACGATCCTGAAGATAAAACAAATAAATTTATACAGTTATATAATAATATATTTATGTAATAATTATTTTTTCTATTTATCATAATAAATAATATTTGACAGATTAAAGAATAATAACAATAATAATAACATGTCACTTTAACATAAAGATAAATACCTGTCCACGCCATATTGGACCCGTCACATGTCCACCGTATGATGGGATGAGCTCCAAGTCAACAGGACCTCCCTTTGCTGCACCTGTCTGTTCCCAATCTGAAGCCTTCACTTTCTTCCTCTTCTGTGTCGGTGCCGGAACATCACGAGCCACCTCGGGTCTTTTGTTATGAGACCCTTCAATCTTACTTATCACCGACATAAAGCTGCCGGTCAAACCCTTCCCTTTCCCTTGACGAGAACGCCCGTCCGATCCACTAGCTGGTGCCACAGGTGCAACATATACGGTCTGCTCCTCATCTTCATCATCATCACCCTCATCCTGATCATCATCACCACCATCACCATCATCATCACCTCTCTCATCCGCCTCTTCCTGAATATGTAGGGATCGGACTCTTTCTTGCTCTTCGCCAACAACCTTATCCCCTTCAAAAATCGTATCTGCAGGCCCCAGTACGTAAGGATCAGAAGATGAAATACCATACTCAGTATGAGAATACCCGTGTGTGCTGCATGAAGAATCCTGAGGGGCGGCGCCAAGCTTCTGATAAAAAAACTCAATCCGTATCTGCCACGACTGACCCCTAAACTCCAATATAGGCTCATGGGTGGTAGATCTATATGGTATGCAAGGTCGCACAACGGTAGGAGCATGTAAGTATGGATCATATACTGTGTTTGTGGAGTGTGAAGGTGGATGTGCAAATCCATATGGCTCATAGGGCACAGGTGTGTGAGACAGATGGGGTTGGAGCGGAGGTCGAGATCTAAAAGGTACGGCTGGTGGTTGGATAGAATACCCAGCTTCACCTGTACCATGATGGAAACCAGGTGCAAGAGGGGTACCTCTAGACGAAGCTGTGACAGTGCGCCCCTCAACTCGACATGTCCTGTCCGTGACAGGACCAAGATCATCATCACCTCTACGACCGCTAAGTCGAACCATCTATTAGTTATTCAAACTCGTTAATACTTGTTTATCATATATTTCAATATTTACTTTAACATCTATTATTATTATTTTATCATTTAGAATTATCAGTATCTATTATTTCATTTCTACTATTTCTTTCGTTCAATTATTATTCATCACTAATATTCTTTAGTAATAGATATTAATTTATAAATTATTCAATCTTAGAATTATATCCTAAACCTAAGGTCAAGAATAACAATGATTTCAAATTAAAATTCAAATAGTGTAACAATTACATGACACATTTTCTTATTAAACACATAATCATAAGCAAACAATTTTAAACTATTTACATTTACTCTAAATAGATAAAATTAAATAACATTCTCAGAGATATTTATTATTACTTTATTGTTCACTTTATCGATTTTTATCCTATTTCATTTCCGTTATTTTATTCATTTCATAATGTTCACAAATCCATAATCATATTAACAATTAAAAATTATCACATAAAATATGTTAAACAACTAGTCACACTCATTCTACATATACAAAATCAATTAAATAATCAAACAATCATTTATGAACAAAAAATTTAAAAATTTAAATATTTAAAAAAAATTAAAAAATTTTTGGACACTTTCGCACGTCGCCGGCGAAAGTGCCGGAGTACTTCTGTTCACTAACACCGAAAGTATTTCGGCCCAGAATTTTTCTATAAAAAAAAATTTGATTTTTTTTAAACAGATATTTTAATGATCTAAAATGGTAAAATTGTAAATAAATGAGAATAGATTGAAGAACTAACCTTTTTTTTTCAATTTGGATGGTCGGATCTTCCAAGATCTGAGATTGAACTTTGTAGTCCTAGAGAATGTTTAGGTGAAGAGAGAGAAAGTGTTTAGGTGAAAATGAAAATTTTTGAATATTTTCGAGTTATCCTTATAATTTCCCGAGTTGCTTTTATCGGCCCCCATGTCCAAGTAGGCCTAGTAAAGAATGGTACCAAACATGAACGCAACAAAGGAGAAGGGTTGGAGGAAAACTGCAATCTAAGGGGAATTCAAGCCTTACCTCCACATAACCCAAAGGAGCATCCACCTGATCAAGTTGAGGAGATTGGATTGGAGGCTGTGGTGACAGAGGAAGCCCCGGATAGAAAGGATGTTAGTCCTCTTGTTGACTCCAATTCCTCTGTCCTGGATGGTTAGGATCTGAGTTTTTTTTTTTCTCTCCACCCCGACCAACCCGCCTATGATAATTTTCTGAGGATTACTTTGATTACTTTATAGGTTCTTTTTTTAGGGTACTCCCGAGAACAGATCCGCTGGAGAGTAAATTGCTTCCGGTTGTTCAATCATTTGATAACCAGAGTCATTCTTTGATAAATGATCACTATGAGTCAGATTCTATAGAATTTGATCAATCCCTTTTCTGTCGTTAAGATGGAGAACTGAACCAAGAATTCTCGTTCTTCATCACCAATCGAATCACTGTTCGCGACCCAGGATTCTATTTTATTATCCCTGGCTGAAGAAGATTTACGGAGCATAAAACAAAAAAGCCAACTGAAAGAATCTTCTGATCAATCCAGAGACCATCAACAGGAGTTTCCCGGGCGCTTCTAGGAGTTTGACTGGGCAATGAGTTTCAGAGCCAAAAAGGGCTATCTAAAATTTTATATATGGACTCTTGTAAGGAACTGTTTTGGTATCGGAAGACCGCAATCTGCATAATTTTGATATGCAAGTGTCGAGTTTTTTTTTGCTTGTTTAATTGTTTGCTTGAAATATTTTGGTATATGTATAGATTAGAATCTAGTAAGGTTGCACGAACAACTTCTTTTGACTCCTGTTCTAGGCAGAGATTTTTTATAATCTTGGAGGCTTAAATGCACACAATATGTAATTATTGTCATTTCAGTAATGAAATTTGATCCTAGTTCAGACCAAAAGTTTTGAAAATTATAAAGTAGTAATGTATTAATTGAATAGAAACATCCTTTAAAAAAAATTATAATGGCTTTCCTGTAGTTTTACCGTATTTGATGGAGACGATTTAACACTTTTAGGACTCTTTAGAAACAATTTACATATTAAATTTAGGACTGTCAATAGATTTGAGATAGCTTGAAATTTGACCCCTTTGGCTCGAAATCTTAAGATCGAACTTCTCTAATTCTTAGATCCAAGATATTTTTTTGGCCAAGTACAGTTCTAAACAGTTTGATCCATTTAACGACATGACTTGTTATATATATGTGTAGAGAGAGAGAGAGAGAGAGAGAGAGAGAGAGAGAGAGAGAGAGAGAGAGAGAGAGAGAGAGAGAGAGAGAGAGAGAGAGAGAGAGAAATTAGTTAAGAATAACTATCAACTATTTTAACTTTTTCGTTCATAATTATGAACTTTTATTTTATATTTTTATAATCACAAAATATTTTTGTTCTTTTGTTTATAACCAACTTTATTTTATCATTTTTAACCATGAACTATTTTTTAACTTTTGAAAATAGCCATGAACTATTTTCAACCACTCAAATATAGCCATGAATTCATGTTTATATTTGATAGGTAGAAAATAGTTCATAGCTATTTTGAGAAAGAAATAGTTCATGGTTAAAAAAAAAATAAAATCAAAGTTTGTAACAATAAATAGAGATATAAAATATTTCATGGTCAGAAAAAGATAAAATAAATGTTCATGATTATAAATAGAAAAATTAAAATAAGTTCATGATTATTTTTAACTTATTTCTCATATATATACATATATATTCTAATTATTAATAGTTATTAGAACATTCTAATTTCTAGACATTTATGTTTATAAATGTTAATAAGAGAAATTACTTATAAATACCCTAAAATGTTATATATTTTTTTCTATCCTAAATATTTTAATTTAATTCTTTATACCTTAAACACAAAACATTTGTTTTTTATACTCTCAAATATTTTACAATTCGCATATTGTTATAATTATGTTGAAGAATGGCAAAATTCGGTGGTAGTGAGCACTCTCCCATTCACCTGTACACTAGAAAATGTCAAATTTTGAATTTGTTTTTTAATGTGCACATCAGTGGGATGTGTTTATGATCATCAGATTCTGTTGTTTTTCACTATAATTATAACAACACACAGTTCAAAAAATATTTGAAAGAATAAAAAGTTAAAATAAACATCAATTTGTCCGTCATCGAATTTCGCTATTCTTACCATAATTATAACAATAAGAAATTCGAAAAATGTTTAAAAGCATAAAGAGGTAAAATAAAACATTTAGTGTATAAAAAGAAAAGTATAAAATGTTTTAGGACATTTATAGTTAATTTCTCGTGTTAAATAATTATTTCATCTTAATATACTATATATTATATATTATGTTAGTAACTTTCTCCACACCCAATGTATCAAAAGAAAATATTTAGTTAGTAAAGTATAGTTAATATTATTATTTACATTTTATAATAGATTTTGAGAAGTTTGATTTAAAAGAAATAAAAATAATAATCTAGCGAGACCTGCACTAAGCCCGAAACTATTTGGGTTGAGCTTGGGCTCATTCATATTGAGGCCTCCGGGTGGGGGTCGGGCCTAATAATAATAGCTTCAGACCGAATTTTAATCTAACTTGATTAACAGTGCTAATCAAGTTTTTTTTGCCCTAATTTTGACTTGTTCTAAAACTTTTAAAGACAATTTCTCCACTTCCTCTCTAAAGCCTTAAAACTCAAAACCTCAATTTTGCGATGAAATTTCATCAAAAAATTCAAAAATTTTTTTGAAAAAAATCTGGGCTGTACCAGGGTAGAGGACTCGGGTACAGATTTGCCTTGGCAACCTGCCGAAGCTCAGTTTGATTCTGCCAAGGTTAGTTACCCGGCACAAAATGAATGGACCCAAAAACCGGGTTCCTTTTTCTTACCCTGCATATATGAGTAAATTCAACACTGCCCTTGATTTGGCAATTGATGTCTTGAAGATTCAAATGCATGTTTTAAGCAGTAAAGTATTTCAGCTTTCAACTAGACAGTGGACAAAGAGGATTTATACAAGTCTAAAAACGGGTCTAAATGGGTTGGAAACAAGGTGTTCCAGATCCGGATAGTATACCCCATTTATTGTTTTCCTTGATAGTAAAGATTTGTACCAGAATTCTTATGCATGTTCTTTATCAAAAAGTTAGAATCAGAAGAGGCAGACGATGTGAAACCTACTCAAGCACTAGGACTAGGACTAGGACTAGGCAGAGTACCGGATGCCTCTTGAAGATAATAAAAAACTCACCGGTCATAAATGGGATATAGCTCCAATATCTTGAAGGGTCTCAAGTCTGGGCATGGCTAGATTGGAGACTTTAGCACATCACGGCTGTACAGCAAAGTATACAAAGCTGTTTCATGTAAAGGAAGCTCCAATAGCTGAGATGCAATAACAACACAATAATTCTTGTATATGGTAATGCGAATTGCATAAAAGAATACATCTTGTTTAATTCATAGTTCCCAAACCAACTCAACAGAGAAAGAATAAGAATTTTCAGTTACATGAAAACAAGTGATGTAATATATGATCTATAATAGACGCAGTCAAATGACACATCCAAGTAAAAAAGCAAAACCAAACAAAATGCTGTAATTTTCCCTCCAATTTGTGTTAAGTGGGGAAGTATTAATGTAAAAACATATTGGTACAGAGGAACTTGGGAGAAATGGTCTATCAAAAGAAATTATCTACTCAGCCATCTTTAGCAAGCGGTGAATGGTACTTCTTGCAACTCTGTTACCAGGATCAAGTTTCATTACTGTTCGGAGATCTTCAGCTCCAAGCTTGTACTTTTCCATACTTTCGTATAGGAGGGCACGCTGGACGAGGATGGACACATTCTTGTCGTCATGTTCTAGAACCTGTAGGACATGTGTCAGCTAATAAGTCTCTTTCATAACCAAATGCAAGAAGCTTTGACACAATTAAACAGTAATGGAATTCAACTCCGCGCCCCTATCCAAAAAAGCATGTCATGCATGGAATGTCGTTATATTAATTGATTATAACCCCGTGTTTTTTAGGGCCCAATAACCACCATAAAATCTTCAAACAAAATTTACTGAAACACCGATATCACCAATTACAGGCATTTTGACATTTGAAGATGCGAAAGCAAGCATTTAAGGGATGCAAAAGAGTCTGTTGAATGGAGTACTAGCTTTTATTTCTTAAACAAATCAGGTTCCTCACTTCAAACAATGGGAAGCATTTAGTTAGCCGGATTGCTTAGAATTATTGCTCCTTCCCCATTTTGCCCCCAACCTAAGAATTTCAACAATCCAACACATAAAAAGGAAGACCAGAAGATTGGGGTGCTAGTTTCTTTTGGCCCCAAGAAATGGCTTCATACTTGCATATAGTAAACATTATAGACTCTTCAAAAATTGATCTTCTCACCACAGTCAGGCTCAAGCTAACAGTTTAAAGGGCATAATTTCAGGTTGAGAAATAACAACCTTTATATTGAACTTCACAACTCAAGAAACAGATCAGAAATTGCAACTAAAAAAATAAGCAGCAAATGATCAAATGCAGAAAAGAAAAAGGAGGAGATAACCATACTTTTGTGCAATCTGCCACAGCCTTCTTATATTCCCCAGCTTCTTTGTAACATGAAGCCCTGCAGGACAGGACCTCCATGGTACCAGCATCATCACCAGCTTTCTCCAACAAAATGACTGACCAAGACAACCATTTTATAGCATCAGCATACTGCCCCTGCTTGTAATTATCCATCCCCTTGCTCTTTGCAGTTGAAGCAGAAACACCAGCAGGTGGAGGTGGAAGGCCTTCAAGCTCAGTTGTTGCACCTGTATCATTCCCTCCTCCAAAGTCTGAATCCAATCCCCAATCATCACCTCCAGAAAACTGTTGTTGGCCCTCAAATGCTTCAGTCCCCCTTGTAGGCCCACCACTTGATGAAAACAACGAGTCAAAATCGTTAATACCACTAGACTGCATCGGAGGCTGATTCTGGGACTGACTGCTAGCAAAACCAAAATCATCAATGCCAGTTGACTGATCCGGTGGCTGCGTTGGAAACTGACTACTAGCAAACCCAAAATCACCCATATTTGTATACGAAGCTCCTGTAGATGACCCTGTTGAATTACTTTTTCCTTCAAAAGAGTTGCTTGATGACATTGTTGAAGTATTTGTTTTCGAAGCATTCTGAAAGTCCCCAAATTCATCATCTCCAACCTTACTTTTACTATTTCCTTTACTGGCTGAATTCATGCCACCACTTGGTTTTGATCCAAAGTCAACCAAAGAACCAAATGGGTCCTTATTGGAACCCATCCCACCTCCAACTCCGCTTCCAGACATACTCTTCAGAGCCGGACCACCAAGATTGGGGGTTTTATTAGCATTTGCATTCATACCTACATTTGGTCTAGCATTGTTATTGCCATTGAACCCACTAGCATTTCCCAAACTCCCATTTTTTGCTGAATTACTAGGTTTTGGCAACGAATCAGCCATACTCCCCATTGAAAATGTACTCTTACTCGCAGCAGCTGGGGTAGCATTCTTCAAAGGCACATTGCTATTACCCTTGTTTTGACCAAGTGCTGAGTTCAGCAAATCACCAAACAAGTTGGGATCTTTCTTCGCAATACCAATCCCAGTATTAGCAGTGCTTGATGGGCCGGATGAACTCCAGCTCTTTCCAAATATATCTCCAACCATGGACGTTGAGCCCGACGCGGACCCACCCCCTGCCTGATATGAAGCTGCAGGCTGGTGAGTCCATGAGGGTTTATTAGGCGGCTGCGTCCAAGACGATGTAGTACTGGGCTTTGACGAATACCCAGTAAACGATGATGAAGATGAGTAGGAAGAGGTTTGATTTCTTCGATCATTCATAGATCGTGTGCCGGACGAATTCAGACCCAAATCAAAATCAAATGCATTAAGAGAACCCGACTTTGTATTTGATTTCCCGTAATTCGAATTCATTCTTCTACTCTATTTTAATTCTTTCCTTGAATCTAAACAAAATTGTGTAGAAAGAAAGAAGATCACAAGAAATGAAATGAATAAACCCAGATCAAAATTGAGAAAGAAAAGACAAAACGGCAAATATTTTAAGATCAAAAGGAGAAAATTGAGATCTAGGGTGTGTTCAGAAACGTACCTGCTGATACTGAAATTGGAACAATGAAGAAAGAACAAATCAAGACACAGAGAGAAGGGTAAGCAATGCCAAGATTCGCTGTAGCAAAGAGAGAAGATGAATGGATGGATGGAGCTGGTTATGTATTTCTCCGGAGCTTTTGAGCTATCGCAGTATTTGGGTATTTGGATTTCGGATCGGAGTCGTATTCAATCTTTTGAAGTAGGAAATGGAAAAATGACGTATTCAGTCCTAATTCTTAAAAATTTTAGAATAATCTCGTAAAATCTTTTTACTATCTTAACATTAACTCTGATAAAAAAATCACACAATTTAATTATGTATGATAATATGAAAAATAAAATGAGACCCAAAATGTATATTTTTTAAATGTAATAACCTACTAATGTTTATTTTATTCTTTATGATACTTAATATTAAAAAGAAAAACTATTTAATTTGTGTTGCTTGTGTTGTTCTCTTTATGAAAGTTAAATATTTGAGAAAGAAAATTTTGTTAGATTGTTATAAATTGTTTAATGATTATAACAGTAAAAAATAAAATTTGAAGACAATACCATGTTAAGATTTAAACTTCTGATACTAAATAAATTAATTTTTCAAAAAAAAAAAATCCCTTTGAAAGTTTTTAATTTTAAAAGGGAAAACATTGAAAATTTGACAAAGTTAATCCCAAATTATAAATTTAATATCATTTTAGATATTTTTTTAAATTAATTTACTTTTTAAAATTAGTTAGTTACTGATTTATTGAATT
Source organism: Catharanthus roseus (assembly GCA_028651295.1). Lineage (NCBI taxonomy): Eukaryota > Viridiplantae > Streptophyta > Magnoliopsida > Gentianales > Apocynaceae > Catharanthus > Catharanthus roseus. The sequence goes on along the minus strand of JAPQWS010000093.1, from coordinate 10,308,131 downwards.
AAGATACTTTGATAACAAAGAATATTAAGATACCACATTCAGACTTAATATAATTTAGCCTTCAAATTTCACTTTTTAATTTTATCAATAATTTTGATTCTAAAATTATTTTTCTTTTAAAAAAAAAAAATATTAGCGGCAATCACTCAATTTTGCGAAGAAATCTGCCAAATTACTAAATATGTCACTTTTTGAATGAATCTAAACATGTCAGTTTTATTAGTTAAGAACTAAGAACATAATCGTCAATTCCTTACATTTTTCTTTGAAATATTCGCACAAATAACTCATATTTCTCTTTTCTATTTTTACTAAATTAAAAACATACTTGAAGAAAAAGTTAGTGTTTTTTTTGGCTGAATAAAGAAAAAGGTAAGAAATTGATAATTTATCTCCAAAGATTGAGAAAGAAGAGCTAAGAGACAACGATAGAAGACCTCTCCCCTAAATTCGAGCTAAGACGAGGTAGTTCAAGCTCTGCACTGCCCCAAAGTATAAAAAAAAAAATGTCTGCATTCATCTTGTATATAAACGGATCTTATATGTATCTGCGCAGATATATACCCATTTTTAGAAAATAAAGTTTAAATTTTATATCAACAGATTCGTGCCTATACACATTAATTTTGTTATATGAGATAATGTCAGACCCGTATACCCATATTAATAAAATAATAATATATTTATATATATTATATTATTTAATATATAATTTATAAATTTTTTATATTATAATTTATATTATATTATATATTTATTATATTATATTAATTTATCTTATTTTGTAGGAGACAAATAGGATCAAATAGTATCCAAAATTCAAATGCTTTGGTTAATATATTCTATTGAACTATAACTTTCTTTTTTATTGGATTAAATGTTAAATAATAGTAAATGTTGAGGAGATTAAGTTAATTATGTTAAAAATTTTATTTTGAGTTTATACATTGTTTATATATTTTCGTTTGACAGGAAAAAAATAGAAAAATATCATACGAGTACGGTATACCCAGACCTTACCCTAGACTTTGAAGGGTTGGGTCTGGATTAAAAAATTTAATAGCTGGAGGGTATGGATTCGGCGCTAAATCCAAGTTTTACTATAATGGTATGGGTCTGAGTTTGGGTACCCTGAGGGTCTAGAACAATTTAGAGCCCTAATCTGGTAGAGGCAAAACAAGGGGAAAGAAGGGGAAAAGAGGAGAAGAGGCTGTCTAAATGCTGAATTGGAAAACAAAACTCCAGTTGATGAAATTTGAAACCTTCAACAAAATAAACACAAACACCACTAGAGAGAAACCATCCAAATGGGAAAGACCTAGTACAAAGGTCAGCAACAAATTCTTATTCCAGTATGTTGTGGTCTCTGTGTTTTAACTACTAGTCAACTACAAAATTATCAAGCATTGTTCCCCTGAAACCCACCCTGACTACTCTGACCTGCATTTTGGCTATTATTCACTGGCGTTGCTTGCTCAGGAGGAGGGGCTTGCTGATTTGGGGCCCAAGAATCTCTTCTAATTGGATCTCTTCTTTCAACTTGCATTGTCTCTCGGCGCCGATCATAGCGAGGTCGAGGCCTGTTCCGAGTCTGTTGCCTCTCGTTGAATCTATACTGCGGTCTATGAATCACCTTCCCATCAACAAATAGATCCCCTATTCATAATCCATAAAAAAAAAAATTAATGACAGTGTTCAACAGGTACAAAATAAAGGATTTTGCAGAGATGTATTTCAATAGTACATAAAAAATTAGCTAAACTTGTACTTACCTCCATAATCCTTGTTGGGAACATCAAGATATGAATCAGGCAAAACCCATAAAACACCAGGTAAGCCTATTGAAGAAAGAAAATTCAGAATCAAGCCAATACAACAGTAAGTAATCTATAAACTATTGCTACGCCACCAAAGAAAGAGAGGGGGGGGGGGGGGGGTTTGGAAGAATTGCCTAACGATCTAGAATAATATAGTTGAAAAAACTAAATTAATAGCCATTTTGTTAAATGATAGCAACCAGCATGGAGTGACAGTATACATGGAGAAAAACAAAAGGGAAAATGGAAAAAAAAACCATTTCCACCAAACCTAGAACCTTAAGGACAATCTTAAAGAAATATACAACTACATCCATTAGATCCGGGAATGGTAATCTGAACTATCACCAAAAGAAAAAATAGTTCTCTTGACCTTTAAAGTCCATTTTGTATAATGAATATTAAGGAGAGGGAAAAAGTATACAAGATCCTCTCACATTTCCAGACATACGAAAATAGAATGTGAATCCAAATTGTATCCATATAACAGTTAAAACACAAAAAAATGCTAGAAGATGCTGTCTCTAAGGATCAATCCTCTAACATTATGATTGTTATTCACCTTACTTGACATCAAATTAAAATTAGTTCCTAAAACTTTGTTTTCTTCACCAATGAAACATCTTCAGAAGGGATTTGAAACTCATTCTGAAAATGTTTTGTTCAATTAAGATTTTCAAAGCAATGTGGCAAAAACATCAAATCATGCAATATGCATGGCCTACTGCTGTCACAAAGAACAAGAAAGAAACAAGAACTTGATACATACATCATCAACCAAACACCACATGCATGCAATAAACAATATTATTGAATACCTTTAACTTTGTATGAAAGCTCTTCAGAGATTAGAGCACCAAAGCCTGTGTACGTTGTTGTACAAACAGAGTAAATCTTCTTCTTTGCTTCCTCTTCACTGCATGTACAAAGAGAGAGCACAACGGGAAATCAAAACATTCGCCTTCTTCTTTGATCCACACAAATCACAGAGACACAGAAAACAGAGCCAAATTTCCAAATTGAAGGAGAAAAACATAGACAAACAACTATTCAAGCAAGAGCTCGATCTAATTCTTGATGCAAATCAACAGTCGTGCTGTAGTTTCTCTGTTTGGTTATATTTTTTTTATTGTTCTCTTTGTTCTCACATTTGAAAATTTCAACTTCCACAATGTAACCTAAGCAAAAGTTGACGGATTTTTGATTTAAATTCCAATCCATTTTCAGAGGCCACCAATGTTTCTACACGATCAATTGTATGCCAAATCTATAATTTAAGCTCCATAAACTTAACAATTACTTAAAGCTGAATTCAAATTCAGCACATTCACAACTCCATTGAAGAAACTGGCCAAATGCCATGGCATCAAATAAAAACGCAACCTAAGTAAACTCTGAGCAAAGAAATTATCCCTAATTTCACAATAAAAGAAATGAAGGAAATGAGAATTATACCTCCCAACCACGGCAGCTAGGGTTTTAACATAAGCATTGATCATCTCTTCCTCGGAGGGTTTAGGATCGTTGGAGAACTCCATGACTATAAGCCAGTGTTCATAGTCACAGCCGTCGAGCAGTATCGTTTCCTTCGGAGGACGATTGCTCCAGTTCGGAGACGGGTCGTTCAACGGCGAGTAACCCGACGTCTTGTTCCTCGCGGGTACATTAAACGGGTTCGAAGCTGGACGTTGCTCCTGATATTGAATGTTGAGCAGTGGAAGAGACAAGCGCGAGCGACATGGAGTTGAGAGACTGCGAGAGAGAAGGGTTGCTAACGTGCGCCGGGTGGCAAAGGCCGCCATTTCTGGTAGAGCTTTTTAGTATCAAAATGTGTGCAATAAGCTCAGTGGTAAACACGATTAATCTTTAGGCTATAAATTTCAAATTGGTCCCTAAACATATGGAATTATCGAAATTGAGTCCCTAAATTTACAAACTTCTGTAAAAATTCCTCAAATTGTCAAAATCGTTTCAATCAAGGATTTATAATTTATATTACCTTCCATCCGTTTCTTAACGGAAGAATAGGATGTGAAGCAATTTTGGGGGGTCAAATGAGGTTTTTTTTCTTGGTTTAATCCATTTTTTTAAAATGCCACTAAATGGCCTCTAATTTTTGTTTAATTCATAATCTGGCGATAACGCACAATGTGCGTTATCCATAAAAATAACGCACAATGGTTGTGCATTATCACTTAATCCCAATTTTCCACTTTAATTCGCTAATGTGGCAGATAACGCGTAACCTTTATGCGTTATCAGCCACATCAATTTTTTTGAGACATCCATAACTTTGTGATCAGATGTCCGTTTAACACATATGACCACTAGTTTCAATGGTTCTTGTAAAGATGAACACAATAACATCGTCGAAAAAGTGATCCCGACGCATTTCGAAGAAAAAAAATTGTCTTATATAGTCGAAAACTTTGACGGGGTATAACTTTACGCTCGGACGTCCGATTGAGGCAATTCTTGTGGACATTTCGGGTATTTTTTCGAGGCCTTAAGACAGTTTCTATCGACCGTTTCCAAAAAACGCTCTAGTTTCATTTTAATTTATGTTTTTACATTTTTCTAATACTTTCTTTCTTATTAAATAAGGAAATTACGCTGCTAATTTTAAAACTAAACATAGGAGCAGTTTTTTTTTTCTCTAATTAAAATTTTAAATGATTAAATTTTGTAAATATTGAAATACGTAAAAACTTTATTATTAAATAAAATCTCATGCATTTATTAAATAACATCTTATGGTAGTTTATTAGTAAGTTTTTTATGAGGTCAATGGTTCAAATCCTATTACAAGACTTTTTTAAAAAAAAAAAAATAAATGAAAGGATAAAGGCAGGCTACTTTAGTAGTTTTTTTTTTAAATAAGTATAATAAAAGAAAAACCCTCAAATGAAAAAATAGATGCATATGTTTTTGGTGCTTTTCCTTTTTATTCAAAAAATGAATGAAGTATTTTTCCCTCTTTTTTTGTTTGAATTAGATGTGTGAATTTAACGAAATAAATTATCTCAACAAGAAGAGTTTATTTGCTATTTACTTTGAATTTTCCATATATTGAAATAAATATAGGATAACATCTTTAGACAAATCTTTCCTTCTCTTGCATAATATACAGTTTTTTAAAGAATTATAATAGAAAATGAAATGAATTTCGAAGCAAGTTAGAAATGTGTATTAGATTAAAAAGTGTCAATTTGAAAATTTTCCTTTTGAATTTCATTATTCAACTTATTTGTGAAAGGAATTCTTAGTTAAAAATCTTAAATTTTACTTTACGTTTTTTATCCTATCTAAATACATATTATTATTATATAACCACACAATAAATTTTCATAATATTCAAATAATAGAAGCATGCATGCTAATGATACTCACATATTCAGCACATATAGATTCAAGTACATGTTATTTTTCAATCTATATTCCTAATGAACCATAACGAAATTCATGATGCAGAGACCTCTATATCCCTTGCATCCTCTTAATTTTCTATAGGTGCTATATGTACGGTTCAAATAAAAAAAGATAAAACATGATATTTCTACAAAATAAAGAAAAGTAAAAAAGAGACAAAAATTGAATTGTTCTAACGTTGGACTTTGATTAAATTAGAAAAAAATATTGGAGTAAAGCCAAAAATGATCTATTTACAAAGTGCAGGGACTTGTAAGCCAAAAGACTGGACATTTGCATTAACACATTCAGATTTGAGGTCAAGATTCCCAGCAACATGCTTCAAATTGATGTTGGAAAATCGAACATTTTTGCAAGGAACTGATGAACTGCAAGTTAGACTTATTGCTACTGGTGAAACTGAGGTTCCATATATGTTATCGTACACAACATCGATGATTTTCACTTGGGATGGCTGCCCCAAAAAAAAAAAAAAAAAAGATTAGATTTTGATCATCAATTGATGATAACGAAAAATCCACACAAAATATAAAAGGAAAAGATATATAAAACTATAAGAAAATCACGAGGATGTAAGAATTTAATGTGATTCGATTTCTTTAATAAATTACACATTCACAACCTTTTTGAACTATAAAAAAAATTATGTAGTGAGGAGAGTTTTTCTTTTTGAGATCGAGGTTGGATCACATTGAATCTTAGTATTCTTAGAATAAATAGCCTATTTAGCCATAAATGTTTAGATTTTGATATATATAATATGGCTTAAATAAGACCATTTTGTCTTCCGGTGTTTAACTTTTGTCAAAAGAAAAAAATATGAATAGTAAAATAGGCATATAAGTTATTATCTTCAAAAGAAACATATGTGAGGTGAAGTTTCGTGAGCAAGAGTAGTTTTATTAGTTTCCCTCTCAAACTAAGAGTCAAGTGTGTTTCGTTTATTTAGAATATTTTATAATTTTTATTTTACTCGTTAGATTAGTTCGCTTGAGCATCTAGTACTCAAAGAAATTAACTGTTTGACGACATAAGGATCTTATTAAATTTTAATAAATTATTTAAGAATTATAACTATAGAAAATAAATGTTGAAAATTATATTATATTAAAATCTATAATTTTCTAGACAAAATAGACTATTTTCTCGTATTCTTATGTTACTTTTATTGATTTTCTTTCTATATTTTATGTGTTGCTTTCTTGGTGGATCCAATCCAAAAGACCCTTAAAAATTACTTACCGAGCTACCCTTTCGGCCATAGTTTTGGTCAATGATAATGGGATTCTTGACACCTTCCATTCTAATGTCTTTGAAAAGCAATCCAGCAGCTGCACTAGGATCTGATCCTGCATAAGTTTTGATTCTCACTCCATTTGTAGTTGCTAACAATGTGCAATTTTTCACAATCAATCCTCTCACATCCATCTCGTTATCGTACTTTCCCAAGCTACCTACACTGTTATACATCACAAATCAAATAAAAGCTGTGTTAGAGTTGCATGTAATGCTAACTGAAAAGAATTATGAAATGAAAAGATCAGTTACCTAATACCGTGTCCGGGGCCACAAGTTACTTGGTTGATGGTAATATTTGTAGCTCCCTGACCTATTGAGACACAATCATCTCCGGTTCTGATAATAGATCTTGCTATTTTAACTGTTTGTGATTTACTAATGTGGATTCCATCTGTGTTTGGACTATCAACCGGGGCAGTAATCTTTGTGCTATGTACCCTAACTAAATAGCTATTGGTAATATGCATGTGAAAGCCCATGCTGTTCAGAAAGTTGATGCTCTTTATCTTAGCATTCCTCACATTGTTGAATTTTACAGACTGCAAAAATCACAAGAAAGAAAATATTTATGTATACTTGATCATTAAAGAATTCTTTCCAAGAAAATATAAATTACTTTAAGGCATTCTTTGATTTTCATAAAAGTAAAGTGATATTAGGAATCTAATTCTTAATAAAATAAATTTTAGGTATATGATTTCTAATAGATTATATTCTTATGTTTGAAAGTTTCAAAATAATGTTAAGGAAAGTAAAATAAAGTTTGTTATTTATTTTGTTTTAATGTATAAAAAAATAAATTATAATTTAAAAAAATTAAATATCTCATATGCTGTTCTACATTTCAGTTTTTGAAGAATATATTAAAAGTTTAAATCATATAAATATAAGGGTTTTAATTATATTTGTACATTATCATGTTCATTAATTTGATACCCTTTCAAATATAATAATATTGTTTCTAAAAAAACTCTTTAGAAAACACATGTGCATATGAGAGAGAGAATTATTAATAAAAAATTAATACTCGAACATATTATTTTATTTTTTCTATTTATATTATTTTATTGGAATTAGAAAAGAAAATATTTAAAGAGTTATGAAGATATATAAATAAGCTAATAACAAATTAATAAACATGTACTTTATTGTTTAAAAGATATATTTTATGAATTTTTTTATTTAAAATTCTTAGGAAAGGAATTACAATACTACCTAACTAAGGATTCTCTTCTAGAATTGTGCATATATTTTCCCAAATCCTAGGAATTACTTTCCCATTACACAACATTAACCTAAACATAGAATTTAAAAATAAGGAAAGTGATTACTTACTTTCCCTAACCCACTTTCCTGGTCAATCAAACGAGGCCTAACTCTATTCTCAATTGCTTAAATTAAGTTGTTTTTATTTTTTTAGGGTGTGTCTAACGTGTATTTTGAGAATAGATGTTAATACAGATAAAAAATATCATAAATCTAGTACTTCCTTTTTTTTTTACTTGTTGCATTTTACTAGTTTTCGTGTTCTTTTTACTTATCATATTTAATGAACTTTTTTTTTTTTTTCCATTACACCCTCCTACTGAAAACAAATTTTAACATTTTTTAATTCTTCTAATATGAAAACTGTAGAAATAATAATAAACAGAAATAAGATTGGATTATAGTCCACACAAGAAAAAATATCTAAAAAAAATTTGTATTTTCTTAAATAATGTGATATCTAAAATATGACAATTAATAGAAAAACGAAGGGAGTAAAATTTAAAACAATAATAGAAATGATCGAATTTTAAGAAAATTTATATTTTAAATTGGAAAATTAATCTATATTAACGAGTGTGCCTTTAGGTCACTCGTTAGGAGAACTCTTGTTTTTAAAATATCAACTATTACAAAAACTAAAAATATATATATTTTAAAACAATCCTATAAAAATATTACCTATTGGATCCTATAAAATAAAAATAATATATTAATTTTTTAAAACAATTTTTTCAAAAGTATATATATATATATATATTTTAAGTCAATCAATTATACTAAGATTGGAAAAAAAATAAAAAAGGTGATGAAGAGAAGAGTGATCATACAGCAGGTAAATGAACACAAGAAGGATTAGTCTTGCAATCATTGTATTGCCATAAAACCTGGCCTTGACCATCAATGGTACCTCCACCAGTAATTATCAATCCATCAACAGTATCAAATGTGATCCAACCTTGACCAGCATATTCAGAAACATCTGTTACTGCTTTTAAATTTCCAACTACATGAAAAATAGGATTAGGGTTTTTGCATGGCCCTTGAAATATGGTTTCTGCAAGTGTAAAATCCCCAGCAGGAACAAAAACTCTTGCTTTCCCATTGAAATCACAAGCAGCCCTCCATGCCTTAACAAAAGCCTGATATGAAAGACAAAAACATTATGGTAAATAAATAAAGGAAATGACCGAAAACGCCCTCCAACTATATATATACAATCTACTGTTTTGTGTGTGTTCAAAACTGTTCAAACACAATAGAATCTGGTTAATATTCAGTGAAACGAACAATTAATGAAGAGTAAAATAAGTAGAAGCAGTTGTATGACAGTTTTAGACGCCAAAAAATAAAAATAAAAATAAAAACAAAAACAAATTGAAGGGCTAGTTTTGAGCACATGAAAAGAGTTTAAGGTCACAAATATGGACCATTACAACTAGATTCAGTTGTATTTGGGGCAGAATTCTTTTGTCATATTGTACTTCTTTTGCATACTCAATTAGAAAGGTGTATTTAAAAAAAACAATTATGAAAGGTAAAATAATTAGCGTCCTTAGAGATGTGTTTGGTAGTTTTAGACCCAAAAAGGTTGAGGGGTTTGAATATATGTAGAAAATTGAAAGTCAGAATTATTGCCATTACTACTGGATTCATTCGTATTTGAATAGTTTTAGAAATGTGTAAAAATAATTGAAGATCACAATTGAATAAAAAAACTCTCGCAAAGTGATAAATTGTAAATAATAAATATAGACAGAATTCACCAAACCTTTAGCTTTGAAAAAAGGATGATTTATATAAAGTTTTAAGATATTGAAAAGACAAACTTACTTATGGAAGTTTTTCTGTTTTCAAAAAATATTTTTACGAATGTTAAGGCCAAATTTACCAGGGTGGAGTAAGAGTGTCCAGTCTTGGCACCAAAGCTCAACACGTTAAATATGGCTCCAAGAGAGGCCGCACCACCACCGGCCGGGATGACAGCATTGGAAGGGGCCAGAGCAGAACACACGACCAAAACAAGGAGGATTGTGCGAGCTCTGCTTGCCATGGCCTACCGGGGAAATCAACAGGCTCTTTTTATTCCCTTTTTTAAATTGTTTTTCTCTGGCTCCTACCCAGAGATATTGAGGGTAAGAGCTATTTTTTTTTCCATTCAATATGATTTTTCTCCATTTTTATAAATAGAAAAAACAAATAACAACCATTAAGTCTACATATTTTTTTTGTTGAAATTCTATGGATAGCTTCAAATATTTCTTTCTAAAATCCTTGAACTTGCGCTACTTTCTCCCGTCCTCAAATTCATCAAATATCTTCTTAAATTGGTCAATGGTTGATTTGCTGTTTTCTTGTAGTATTGACAATCCAATGCATTAATTTTTATGATACTTTACACGATTTGATAAATTATTGTGCTAATTTAAGATCGAAAGATATAGACTATATTTTTTACTTTTTTTTTTTTTTTTATCATATCTTCTTGACCATTCATAAAATTTGTTATGCATTTTATTTTTTTAGACTTTCTAATTTTTCTATCAACTCTATATTTTATTAGAAAACAATTGGTGCCGTTGTTAATGCAATTTGGCAAGACACTATTTACGAGTGTCTTTTGAAGGTGTGAAAAAAATTCAACATAAACGATGTTTTGATCATATTCACCGTAAATAGTTTATTGTATATACGATGATCCAATATTATGGGCCCTGAATAGGAGATTTCAAACATTTGTGATGAAGAATAATAAAAAATAATATTTATTTACAATAGTTAAGAATTATAGGAATAGAGATCATTGTAAAAGTTACTATTTGCGACTGCCATATTCGATGGTCACAAATAACTTTTTTTTGTGGTATATAGTAATATTAATATAACATAATACGAGATAAAATGTAAGATTATAAAAAATACGTCCAATTCTACTATATACATATAAACAATTGGATTATCTAATACAAGAATTCCTAAAAAAATTTGAATGTTTATAATGAAGTCTAGTTAAAATTTAAAAAATTTGAATGTTTATAATGAAGTCTAGTTAAAATTTAAATCAGAGAAAGAAATATCAGATATAAATTAATAATGCTTCCTTAGACCCCCAAAAAAAAGCATACATATTTTTTTCATTAATACATATAATAACTCGCAATTATACAAACCACAAACAGTACCAAGCTAAAGAAAAGCAAATTTAGTTACTAGAAAGATAAAGACAAGCATATATTAAACGAAATTATTAATTAAGAAAATCTACTTATTATAAGCCTTGGTAAAGCCGAAGCCAAAAAATGATCTTTTCTTGCGACCAGTTTCCCTAAAGACGACACCACCATAGAGTTTTGCAGCCTCGTTGCAGTCGATTACACCTGCTTGTTCTGTAATTGTAGTAGGTGGCAAAGGGACAGTGACAGAGGTATATTTAGAGTAAGTGGTTTTAGTACTAGTATAATACGGCTTCTCATCATGGAGAGGAGAAAGGTTACTAAGGTAATTTCCATATGGCTTCTTCTGATCATGATGAGGAGGAAGGTTATTAATGTAATTTCCGTATGGCTTCTTCTGATCATAATGATGAGGAAGGTTATTAAGGTGATTCCCATATTGTTGGGGTTGCTGCTGCTGCTGCTGCTGGCTTGTGATCTTTTTGCCATAAGAGTCTTCTAGAATACGAAAACCTTCCGATCCAATTTCCATAAGTCTATTATTTGCTCCATAATGATTTCGTGCCATTTTTCTCTGTTAATTGCGAGAAAGGAAATAGAAAAATGGGGATAATTAGTAGAGATAACTATGGAATTAAAGTTTTGTGTTGTGTTTGATAATACGAAGATGGAGTTGTTTATATTTATAGAATTGGGAAGACTCTTAAGAGTGATCACTAGCACCTTATGTATGGCCATCATTATTACTTACAATATTGTGATTCTGATTCGTACATAAATTAATGGACCTAAAAGTTTAGGTAATTGTTAGCTGTTTTAGGTTTAAATGATACGTTAAGAATACGATAAGATTAGTTTAGTGGTAAAAGCACTTAGAGATTGGGATGTCAATCTTTGAATTCAATCTTCGAAACCGTATTTGTGTGATATTTTTAGGGTTAATATCTTGAACTTTGCCCTATGTCAATTAAGTATCCAATCTTTGAAAATGATAATTATGAGACAATTTTTTTGTTCTGGTGGAAGTATGATGCTCCATTTGCTAGAGTATCTTTTTGATAATGTCACAAATTTTGGAGGTTGAACTTTTTAATTCCTATAATATCTCTTACCCTTTACAACTGATGCAAGGTAAAGAAGAGTTTTTTTATGCCATAATAATAGTTTGAGTAAGCTTTGGTATATGGTTTTTTGACTGTTTGGGGAAGTAAGAGAAAGAGACTCACATCATTTTTTTTCTTCCGATGGAATTTGATGGTAATTGGGTATTTTGATGGTGTTGGGAAGAGAGTTTTATTTATTTATTTATTTATTATAGCTCTTCCTGTATTTAGATAATCAACTTTCCTTCTATGAAATGATAAAATTGATTTTTCAAATTTTGTTAGGCATAACAGACATTATTCATTTTCGATCAATTTTCGTTCAATTTATTTTTATCGAAAAAGCAAAATTGTTCCTTAATTGTCATTTTCAAAGATTGAGTTCTTAATTGATATAATCAGCAAAGTTCAGAGTACTTTTTATTTTTATTTTTATATTAACTCATATTTTTATCGTGCATAAAATAAGTGGATGTGATTATATAGTAGATACTATGCTGACGAGTGAGTACTTACTCTGGTTATTCAGTTCATCTGATATATTCGCTAGTGAATACAAGATCCGAACACACGGTAGCAAGAACAATATTTAGTTTATGTAATATATTGATTGCTTTCACTAGCACCTCTCTTTTATTAAAAAAAAAAACAATAACTATTTTAAAGTATCTTTATTTTGAAATATTTTAAAATATCTATTTTTGACATAACAATAAGAATCATTCAATATTAATAATGTCTGATCATGAGTCCCACACGAGTTTGAACTGTAACATTATGCTATCTCTTTTGAGATTACGCCTAAGCAACATATTCATCTACTTCTATTAATGTATTAAAACAAATGCATTAAAAAATGAAAATAAATTCAAATTTTCTCACTTAATATTAGGTATAAATCAAATCAAATTAGGAATTGAAAGGAATAGTAAAATATAAACTCCATTTAAATGTATTGTAGTAAATTAGAGAAACCTTAAATATCTCATGAATCATAAATACCTATTACGAATCAGATTCTTTTTCACTTTTAATTAGTTACAATGCCATTAATTATTATTTCTTCATAATATTTAAATCACTACTAGAATGATAAAAGTGATTTAGCAAGCTGAGTCACGTAAAATTATATATAGTAGATATTTCCTAAGCTGCTTTAAGCATCTCAAATATACCTACTTGAGTTCAAAAGTAACAGCAATTATTACAAGAAAGTAGGTTGGAAAGATTTGTTAATTAGCTCTATATGATCATGACAAGTGTACATGAAAAATGTGACTAGTTAAAAAATTAAAATAATTCATTGTTTAATAGTTGTATTTATAAGGGTTTGTTTAACGTATGTCTTGTAGTATATATTAATATGAATAAAACATATCATATATAAATAAAATATATTATATATTATGGGTCTCGAATGGCCCCGATCCACCTCAAATTTTTTTGTTTTTTACATGTGGTATAAATTATGTTCATTTTGTGTAAATATTAATATATTTTTCTATCCTGACCCTTCAAATAAATAAAAATTAAATTATTAAGTAAAAAGTATTAATTTAATTAAATATTAATTTATAATTAAATGATACACCAAATTTTATTTTTGAATTTAGGTTCCCTAAGAGTCGGAGTCTGACTTTGCCCTTGGTATATATGATAGTCAAATCTTATAAAATTTAGGATTAATTACATTAAAGTACCCTAATATTTATTATAATTTTTACTTTAGTAACCTAACGTTGTTATTTTTGTGTCACCTTAGTACCCTTGACTAACGGTCAATAATAAATGTGTTAGTTTTTTAATGCAAAAAGTCACTTTTACCCCCAAAAATTACTCAATATGCTAGAACCATTTAAAAAATGAATTGTTTTCATTAAAGTGACGTAGTGTTTTATATTATTTTTATTTATTATCTTCATATTATTTTTTATTACTTAGTTTTATTAATTAGTGATTTATAAAATTAATACATTATGAATTTAGTTTCATTTATAGAGACTTAATTTTACTATTTAAGAATTTATTTTTTTACTGTATAAAATCAAACAAATAAATAAACCCTTAAAATTGAGTTTCTTCACATCAAAATTATTTTGATTTAGAGAAGAAGAAAATATAAAAAAATAATTTTAATTTAAAAAATATTTTAATTATTTTATAATTATGAAATATCTTCTAAGATGACCATCATTTGCATTTTGTGTGATTCTTTCCTTCCAATCAATTAAGATACACTTGTATGTCTAGGATTCAATTTATTTTTCAAAATTTCAACTTGAGTACTTCTTAAGGATTTTTGGTTCCTAATTTAACCCCAAATCTTGTAGTATATCAGTTATACGACCCCATAAATATTGAAGTGTTGATAGTGGAGATATATGTATTTGCCCTTTACATTTTCTTGATGAATCAGATTCTCTTTTTTCCCCTAAAAAAAAAAAAATTAGATTCTCTTTTTATAATTTTATGCTTCATTTTATAATAGTACTCCCATGTGTTCAAATATATACCTAATTAATTCAATTAAAGTTGATAAAAGAGCCATTAATCTAATAATTAATTACTATAAAGTTGATCATCTCAAATTCTAAATCATGAAAAGGAATAACTAATCCTACAAGTAGCAGTAGGGAGATTCAGTTTATAAGGTTAATTTATATATTTCTTTCCATATTTTGAATATTCTTCATATAAAAATTTTATTTTTATTCTTTTGTTAATTAATTTGATGATACTCTAAATTTCTTAACCTCACCAAACTTTAATTAATTTTTGGATCGTAATATAATCTAAAACGGTTTATACCTTTCTAATGTCTTGGAAAAGAATATGGAGTCATTAGTTAAAATCTCACAAAGTTTATACCTTTCTAATGTCTTGGAAAAGAATATGGAGATTCATTGTTTAAAATCTCACAAAGCTAGTTAGTTTGTAAGCAAAAATTAGTTTTTTTTAAGGTTTGAACAAATTTTCTCTTTTGAGATACCTTTTGAAGTGAGATATACTTAAATTTAATATTTTAATATGATATTAGTCCATGAGCATGAGCGGTGTGGGTTGGGATTCCCATATGACTAGTTAATGAGAAAAAATTAATTATTATAAGACTTGACACAATATTTCCTCTTGAAGTATTTTTTAACGTGAATTAGGCTCATGTACAATATTTTAATATTCACAACTTCTTTTTCTTTCATTTGGCTAAACTTATTGTAATTTTCTTCTCCACTTATTAAACCACTCGTGAGCACATCTTCTAATATACTTCAATACACCTTTTTATAATAATTTTATTATCACTAAAAAATGTATTAAAAAATATTAGAATATGTATTTTTAAACCTATGAAGTAGCTAGCTTTGCTATTTGAACATTTGTTAGAATTTTTGGGCTTGGGCCTCCTAACTCACCCCAAAAGGTACTTCAAGAGGAGAGAATTGTCCAAGTTTTTATAAGTAATAATTATTTTCTTTAATTAGCCGAGGTAAGATTTTTCATTCTCAATAACAACATTGCATGCAAAATTAGGGATATCAATGTGATTGTGCGAATCAGCAGCCCATATAAATGTATCACATAAAATCTCTGGAAAAGAATTTTTATTTTTTATAAGACCATGATATATTTTGAGTAAATAACAACGGGCGGCTAGGATGGGTATATCCCCGTAGAAAATTCAATGGTTTTGCAAGAAAGAGGTCCCATATGGCCTTGAAATGGAGAAAATCCTACTCCAAAAAGATTTTGAAGGCATAGTATAAACCGCCCCAACAAAGCAGGAAAGAGAATGCGCCATGCCTGCCTATCTGCTCAGAATCTTTAGATTCATGTTTATCCATAACAATGATATGTTTGGTAAAAGGAAAAGAGGCATCAAAGAGGCTCACTTTCTCTTATCTTATATTTTTCTCATAAATTATCCTTATGCTGACAAATTGGTAAAATTAATCTACCTTCTTCCTGAATTATGATAGCAAAATTTCATTTTTATATAAAAGAATTAATTCAAAACTCTTTTAACGTTTTAAATATATGTAAAATATTAAATTCGTAATCTTTTAATCGAGAGTTTCTTCTTTTTAATTTATGAATGTTCCAGATTTTTGCAGTTTAATTAAGTGGCTAATTTCAATTTGAATTGTGACATAAATATAGGAGATCTGTGATACATTCCTTATCGCCTCACATGTTTTGAGTTTGTCACATCTTTTTTCTTGAAATTGAATATCTTCTTATTATGATTTTAGAGGAGGTAAACTAATGAATTTTATTGTCCTTGATAGTATTAAGGATATCCATGTCATTGAAACATTTTTTTTAACTAGCCAAATTCATGTGCATTTGCACATGACAAAGTTTAAAAATAATTTTTTAGAAATTTATATATTAAACTACATTTGTAAAATAATTACTTTTTGAATTATTATTTCTCTATGTAAATATAATCTTCCATGTAATTCTTAAATAAAATATTTTTTTTCTTCTATGCGTTAAATGTATTTTATAAATAATTTTCGCACCATTTTTTTCTTTATGTAATTTTTTTGAGAGGCTTTATATAATTTTTGTTATGCTCTATATAGTTATTAATTCTGAAATAAATATTTTTTAACTTTTCTATGTAAATGCTGCTAGAAACAATTTTTTTCCAAGTTAATCTTTTTCTACATGGTTCTTATCCTCTCCTAACATTAATTAACTTTAACTGGTTATTAGTTATCTTATGTTTTCGTTAGTTGTTTATTGTCTTGAATTTTAACTTATTTAATAATTTTAGTTTATATTTTGCAAAGAAAATATTTCAACTCTCTAGAATTCATTCTTTCAGTCGTTCATTCCAGAAAACAAGTTTCAGGGCACGGTACCTAAACTAACCATGGAATGAGGGGCAGGTTCAGGCCACCACACCAGTGGCTCCCCACCTATGGAAGCATCATTTCTTCTATTTCGTACGGTCCCAGAAGTGATCTTTCCCATAAAGCAGGCATGCCAAATCCGTATTTCACAAGCGATTCAAAACTACTTGATAAAGGTAAAGTACTAACCGGGCAAAGCGCTTGAGTGAAGTTAGTTTTCATCTTTCATTTACAAACTTCAGGTACGTTTTATTATCTTCTAATGTAACTTTTAATAGTATGTAATAATTAAAAACTCTCTAACTCTTCTAAAATAAACTCTCATTATTATACTTTTTTATTTAATTTTTAATATCCTATTATTAAGGTTTACCAAAAGCCATTAGAATGACAATGTTGTGTTATAGTCACACTTAATACTTCATCTAACTATAGGGAACTAGGATCACAAATCACCCATAACCTCTTATCACACTTTTCCTATGTTAGTGGGATGAATGAACATTCTTCATCTCGCTAATCATAGGAAAAATAAATAAATAAAAGGAAGCAAGAAACTAAAGATATATACTATAAAATAAACTAGTTTTATTACTATAATATATATTGAGGACAATTCAAGTATTCAACCCTGGTACTCAATTAAAACCAGGAGATACAAGAACGTTTACTCTCTCTATAATATATATTAACATAATTTACCACGGTCCTGTTCTTAATAGTTGTAAAATAAGTAAAACAACTTTTTTAACTGCACTTATTTTTCTCAGTTGCAAGAGCTCCAACAATCAAGAACGGCCGCTAAATACACATAATAATCTAGTTGTAATTAGGCATGAGAAATGGTGATTCATAGTTGCTCTTAAACACAGTTGTTTCTGTTGAAGAAACTTTAGAAATCCTCACAAGTTGAGACTCTTGTGGGTGATAACGGTAGTATGATTCTTGAGGGTAATGTCGGTAGTGAGAAATATGTTGGTTTGCTGGAAAATTATTACCATAATTAGCCCTTTGTGTTGCTGAAGCAGAGGAGGCTTGAGGCTTATTATTGTAATTTTTTCTTCCAAAATATTCGTCGATTAAACTGAAACCCTCCATCCCAATCTTCACTAGTTCTGTCTGTGAACGTGGTGCCATGTTGACAAAGCTCTTAAACCTGATAAAATAGGAAGAATTTAGAAGAAAGGAAGGACTTGTATGAATGAATGTTTTTGTTTGATGATGAGAAATGGTTATGAAGCTCAAGAACTATATATAGAGGGGAAAAAAGAATCGTTTTTGGGGTTGATCATATCTCCTTAACGTTTATCTAATATACGATTATTTAATATACAATTGCATTCTTCTATTTTATATAAATTAGAAATACATTCGTATCATTTGTATATTCATAACTAAATAATTAATAATTGTTTAAAAAAATGAATTAATCCTTATTGCTAATTTCATTTAAAAATTTTCATAATAAACCGGGATTACATAATAAAAAGTTTAAAATTTTTATTAAATATCATTTTATTGGTCTTATTTTTGTGTAGTGCCATCGATTAACATAACAATATTATTTATTATGAAAGTTAGACCAATATAAAAGTTTTTGTTTGATGTTAGACTCTTAATATATGGTGATAAATAAGAATTAGGTGCAAGAGATAATATATTTGAAAGATTTTAAATTATTTATCACAAAATTTTTATTTTCTTGATGATTTTATTTATTAAAATTAACAATAGAGATTATTTAATTATGAAAATATAAACGATAAGAATGTATTTGTAATTTTTACAAAATAAATAGATAAAATTATAGTTTGAAGAAACTTTTTTAGAGAGAATGTAATTTTTTTCCAAGAATCTCATTCTAAAATTGGATTGAATAATGTTGTAATGAACATTACGACATGGTGGAAATGGAAATATGACGTGAGAAAAGATTCATATAGATATTGACGAAGAAGGTTCTTGAATTATTGAAGAAGCTTTTGAAGGGTCAGGACAGAGACATCCATGGCATGGGATGGGAGGACTAGAAGAAGCATTCTTCATTGCTACACCTCAAATTTCTAACTTCAATTCAATGTCTATTCCATCTTCTTCTTCGATTTTCTACTTTTACAAGTCTCTTTCCTTGTTGCCACGTTATTTTCTTTTCCATAATATATATATTCCGTAGAGTTGAGAGTATTTCAATGGATATTGCTAATTTTGTTGATTGAGCTATATATATATATATATTGATAGAATTTATTTTGGTTATTTTGTTAATTTGCAAGATTAGTTTGCTAGGAAGAAGTAAAGTTAGTTTAATTGTTAAACCTTTTGACTAATTAAAATTAGTGATAGATTAGCACTCGTTTTGATATCGTTATCGACTTAAATTATTTTCAAAATATCCAAGTAAAATCTTTTTCTTATTTTGGTTATTGTAAAAGAGTTATATACTTCTTTTGAGTTCGACCGGATGTTCATTGTTGTTCTACAAATTTTAGAATTAATACTTTAATTTTTGTGATTTTGACACTCGTCATATATATATGTATATATACATGTATATATGTATATATATATATGATGGTGGTTTCGAATCCTAACAAAATTTCACTTTTAGGCAAGTGTACCTATCAATATAATGAGGTATGGAAAGTTCCCGGTTAGTCAAACGCTCGAGACGGTCAAATACTAGTACTTACTACATTTTTATGGTTTAATTAAATAAAACTTTTGGAAAAGATCTTTAAAAGAAAAAATAATAATCAAGAGACAATTAAACTAGAAATCAAATAAAGGTTTTAAAAAGAATTTGAAAAATGAGCGTTTAAATGGTAGAATCCCCCTAAAACCTTAGATTAATTTTATTTAGAAAATCGTTGTAATTAATTATTAAAACTCGTTGGTTTGATCTCACTAAAAAATCGGATAAACTCTATGTCTAGGTGAATATCCTCCCTTTACACTTAACCATTTAGAGAAGAATGTCTTCTAATCCTAACCCGATTATGAACGAATTACAAGTCATAATGATTAATTAATGACCTAAGAACGGCAACAAGTATGTCTATTTAATTACTAATTCCTATTATTTAATTTATGCCTACATTAACCTTCCTTTATCAATTCTAATTAATTTTGCGAAATTACTAATATCGTAAAAATTGATAAACAAACACAACAATTGAACACAATCAAACAAGAATTAAATAATTAGAACAAGAAATTCATATAAAACACTAACCAAGAATTCTAGAGTTCATCCCCATTTAAACATAAAACGAATTAGCCATTAAACATTATTCTAAAACATAAACCCATAGACAAATTTTATGAAACAGAAAGAGTTCAGAGGAGCTTAGGAGAAAAGGTTGAAAGTCCATGATCCAGACAATTGCTTAAACTCGTTTTTCGCATTGCTTGAATAAATTCCCAAATTGGGTCTTTTTACAAGAATATAAAACTTAAACGAAGACCTAAGCTATTAAATGAATGTGTTTTATGCGGTTCACGTAGGAGAAATATCTTCGAATCCTTTTCTAAAATTACTCTAATCTGTTTATAAAAAGATTTTTTGAATCAATTTATACAAGAAAATAGAATTAGAGTACAGAAAGGAAAAGTTACAAAACTGCAATTCAACCTTTATGTGTGACTATTTGGACGAGGATAGTAAAACTATCTGGATCCGAATAGTTTTTGCAAAATTCTTCATTAATTGACTACCCACTATCCGGACCAGGATAGTTGCTATTCGGATAGTACTTGTGTTCCAGTACTCTGGTTTTGTTCATTCTTATCTGTTTTCTTTGTTTTCAGCTTCAAAGTCCTTCATTTTGCCTCGTTTTTAGCACATCTTCACTCAGAAAGTACCTATAACAATAAGAAAAGAAATAGGATCAAACAACTCTATTTTGTAAATATTTAAACACAAAAACTGATAAAAAAGACAATATTTAAGAGGGTAAAATTAGAGTAATCAAACTCCCCCACATTTAAGCTTTGATCATCCTCGAGCATAGGGTTAAAAGTAAACAAAAACAAGAAAAACAAAAACTAATTAGCCACTTTTGTAGATCTCACGATTACATTTAGCATGTGCAATAAGTCCTTTAAACCTCTAAGACACCAAAGAGGACGAGTAAGGTTTCATAAGAATATGCAGACGATATACCAGAAATTCACACAATTAACACTAAGAACTTTATAAAACAAACTTTACAAAAGAAACTAAAACCATAAAAGAATAAAGGCATGCCACTTTCAAAACATAACCAAGAGTTACAAAAGATGCTAAAACTCATCAAGACATAATTCAATAGCAAACTCACACATCCACATTTTCATATTAGTACATGATAATCAATAGTGTGTGTGTGTGCATTACTCATATTTAGTTTAAAAATTATGCAAAAAGAATGTCAAGAAATCAATCATATGATTCACTTTATTAAGCTACACTTTACATGCTTGATTTTTCCAACACCTTTCTACTTCAAGTACTAGCTAAAGTCATCCCCGGATTAGATAGAACTTTAAAGCTTGTAACATTAGGCTTGGGACTTACGTGGTTATCAAACGAAGGTAAAGGTGAAACACGATGAAAGAGAATATGAGCTAACATAACGAAAAGGGGAATAAACTCAAAGTTATCTATAATCTTTAAGTTGTTTTCACTCAAATCTCTCGAAACACTCTCGACCTTTCTTTCAGTGCTCACAATCCCATGAAACCATATAACTCATCAATCACTCAAAAATCAAGGAAGTGCATATGTGAGAAGAAGAGAATATAAGATATTGAGAGATAAAAGTCTAATAAATCTTTTCTTGAACTATGATCATAGTATGAACAGTTTTTTGAAATTGCCAATAGAATGGTATGCTTAGCTACGAGGAATCTTTTCGTCTTTCTTTTTGTTTTCTTTTCTCTTTTTCACTATTTTTTCATGTTCCTCATTTTTTCTCTTTTTCCAGAAATAATTGAAAGAATGCAAGCTTTTCAGAAAGGGTTTCTCATATTTTTTCCTCTAAACATCTCATTTCCTTGATACTTTTTCTTCTCGTTTGATTTGTTTCTCACATAGATTTCCAAACATACCCTTCCTCTTATAATTTTCTTTTCTCACTTTTTTCCCTCACACTTATCTGTGATGCTCACTTAAACCGACTCAAAGGTAGAGAATAATTAGCTCATCAATTGAGAATATATATATTAAATGTGAGTTTAAAGACAAAGAAAAAAAGGGAGTGAATCCCTTGGCATGAAGCTAAAGAAGGATACTAAGGATTTAACATTTACAGGGTAGGCAAAAGAAGTCTCAAATGGATCAAAGAATGCCTATAACCATTTTTGGGGTTAACGTAAACTAGACTCTTTGTTTCAAGGTGTGGGAAAACAAGTTCTAGAATGCTACGTTAAAAATAAACGATATAAGACAATTTCACAAAATTTTTAGAGCATAATTTCTACTTTTAAAAACAAAGCATAGCGTATAAAATCCATTAATTCACAAGGGATAAACAAAAGAGGATGAGACATTAACTACGTATTATGCCTATTCCAAGTTTTAACAAGTTAAATACACCTCTTTCAATGCTTTTTTAGTGACAAAAAGAAAAAGGGAAAATCTTTTTTGTTTTTTTCTTAAGAATAATAAAAGAAATTATTATAAAAACTAACTTTATAAGAAAAAAATTTTTGAGATTTTTTCAAAAATTTTCAATGTTTTTAGAGTTTTTGAGATTTTTTGATATTTTTGGTATTTTTATAAAATAAACATTTAAAAACGATAAAGAACAACTAAAACTCCCTCCATACTTAGATCACATTTTCCTCAAGGTGGGGAGAACAAAACAAAAACAAAAAGGTAAAAAGAAATAGAAGCTAACAAACAAAAAGAAAACATGCAAAACACATAAAGTTAAAAAAAAATAGAAATAAAAAAATAAAAAAAAAAAAAAGAAAGAGCAAGAGTGAGTAGGGAGAGAGGAAACTCCCTAGAGGGCAGATCTACATAGAAGATCGACCCGACCTACCTGAAAGACGACTATGCGGACTAGGATATTGGATTATCCGGATAGTCGCTGGAAATTTAATCACTGGATGATGCTCCTTTTTCCGTATCCGTATAGAAGGTTTCAGTCACAAAGCTCTGTTTCGGCTTCAATTCTTTGCTTTTTGACTGTTTGCTTCTGTTTTTTTGACATTTTTGGCCTCTATACAAAATAAAAAGCTTGGTAAAAGTTCTTTTAGGAAATATCTCCCCTTCTCATTTGTATGACCTTAAAAAAAAGTTGACAGAATAAAAGACTAACCAACAAAGGAAAAATTAAACTATGTTACAATTATAGTACAAATATACATAAGACTTTTGATACTTCCTATTAGGTGCCGTTGGCACCTCCCGGATTATGAGAATCCTGTGACGTTTTGATTCTTCCTTTTCCCTTTCGTTGAATTGGTACACACGTCATTAAACCCTTCTTTGATTTATAAGGAATATTCTTCTTCATGCCTTTTGAGTTCTTAGGGCTTTTGGATAGTTTAAACTTGTTTTTCAGCATTGAATAAGGCACATTATGATTGATATGATCTATTAGAAATAATGTTTTGTTATTCATAGAGGAAAGGGTTGGAGTTATGGGGGAATTTAAAGACAATTTCATCATCTCCAATCCTCATACTTAATTTTCCTTTATCCATATCGATTAAGGCTTTCGAAGTATATAAGAAAGCTCGTCCTAAAATTAAAGGGAAATCAAGATCATCTTCCATATCGAGTATCACAAAGTCTACAGAAAAGATAAGATTTTTTTACTTTAACCAAAACGCCCTCGATAACTCCTCTCGGTTGCCTTATACTTTTGTCTGCTAAATTATGGACATCTTAGTGGGTGTAGGGTTTTCTAGACCTAGCTTTATACACATACTATATGACATAACATTTATGCTAACTCCTAGGTCAGCTAATGCTTTATCAATAGGAAAATTGCCTATCATGCAAGGGAAAGAAAAACTCCCTTCATCGCTTAACTTTTGTAGCAACTTGTCCTTGTAGATGAGTATTGCCGAACATTCTTTTCCCAAGGTATATGTCGATGCTTTGTCTAATCTCCTTTTCTTTGAAAGCATCTTCTTAAGATATTTAACTTTTTTGGGTACTTGTAAAAGCAAATAACAAAGAGGTAAGTTAATTTTTAATTGCTTAAAGATATCAATAAACTTCCTCATCTCGTCATTGCTTCTATCCCAATTAAGGACCGCCGAATAAGGCTCTTGGGTTTGTATGCTTAATTTTTCGACCCCTTAGTAATCTTTTCTTGGTCTTCTTGGGATGTTGTAGTATTGAGTACCATCATCTCTTCTTCCTTGGAGTTTATGTCTGTAATCGCCACCATTGTTTCCACTTTAGGGAGTTCTTTTTTGTAGATTATTAGATAGCATTTATATGCTCTCTTATCTCCGTGTTACTCGAAAGAGTTTCTTGAGGTCTTTCGGAGACTAGCTTAGCGATTTGATCGATTTGAGTTTCCAAATTTCAAATGGATGTATCTTGATTTTGCATTATTGCCTCAGTTGCATTCATGAATTTGATGAGCATGTCTTAGAGATTTGGCTGTAGTGGTTGATTCGAGAGAGGTGCATTATAGGGCAAAAGTTGTGTTAATCCATGATTTTAAAATCTTGGAGGATTTTGAGGTCTTTGTTGCCCTTGATTGGTCCAAGAGAAATTAGGGTGGTTGCACCATCTAGGGTTATAGGTATTGAAATAAGAATTATTCCATTGCCTATTTCCTTGGATATAATAACCTGCACCATGGAAGCATCCATAACTAGACACTCATGATTAGGGTCCCCTCTATTGCAAAAATCACAAAATATTGCTTATTGTGGATCCGTTGATGCTATATTTATTTTTTTGAATTTTTTATCTATCATGATGGCCAACCTTGACTCTAAATGTGTTAGCGTATCTGCGCTATATACTCCCGTCATTTTTGCCCCCCAAGAACTATTCAAAGAGATTTTTTGATGAAGTCATACATTTGTTGAGGCGTCTTGCTATTGATAGATCTACCAGCAGAAGCATCTGTGTTGCCTAACTCCAAAGTTAACATCATTGATAAATGATGGATTTGGATTCCCAAATCCAAACCATGATGAGGATACTTTCTTAATAATCCCTTCAATCTTTCCCATGCTTCGTATATACTTTCCCCATTGGCTTGTTGGGATGAGAGGATTTCATTCCTCAATTTTGTGGTGCTGCCCGAGAGAAAGTATCTTCCAAGAAACGTTTCTGCCGAAGATTCCCATGTTGTAATGGAGCCCGAAGGTAATGATTTGAGCCACTATTTTGCCTTATCCCTTAAGGAGAATGGAAATAAACAAAATTTTATTGCATCCTCCGATGCCCTGTTGATCTTGAAAGTATCATACATCTCCAAGAAATTGGCAATATGCGCGTTGGAATCTTGGTCTTGTAACCCATCGATTGCATGTTATTTTGCACCATCTGTATGTTGTTGAGCTTAATTTCGAAAAGCGTCCACTGCCAGTCTTGTTATGCTCAGCCTCGTCCCAGTGATGGACGGCCTAGCATAGTCTACCATCGTACATTTCGCTATTGGTGGTCCCAATGGTGGATCCCTTAGGTCCTCCTCTTTCGCCTGTCTAAAACTACCAAAGCCATTTTTTCTGCCATATTGAAATTGATAGTGTGCTCGAGTTTTTCGCAGTGTTTCCCGTGTTTCGGAACAAATTTTACTGATTCACTCCTTTTACAACGGAGGATGAACTAGTTGAAAAGAACCTACAACAAAACAAATACAAAATTGGTGAATTTAAGAGAATATAAAGGAAAGAGTCAAGAAAATCTGAACAAAAGCCACAATCCAATAGAGGAATAAAAAGCAAAAAAATAAAATAAAATAAAACACAAACAATTAAATCACTAAAAAGAAAATAGTATTCATAACATTTCCGTCCTCGGCAATGGCATAAAAAATTTGATGTGTGGTTTCTAATCCTAAATCCACTTTCAGGCAAGTGTACCTATCAGTGTAATAAGGTGAGGAAAGTCCCTGGATTGTCGAACTCTTGGGACGGCCAAGCATTCGTACTAATTACGTTTTTACTATTAAATTAAATAAAACTTTTGAAAATATTTTTAAAAGATAAAATAATAAGTAAAAGACAATTAAAATAGAAATCAAATAAATATTTTAAAATGAATTTGGAAAATGAGCGTTTAAATGGTAGAATCCCCCTAAAAACTTAGATTAATTTTATATAGAAAATCTTTGTAATTAATTATTAAAACTCGTTGGTCGGATCTCACTCAAAAATCGGATAAACCCTATGTCTAGGTGAATATCCTCCTATTCTACTTAATATTTTACAGAAGAACCCTAACTCGATTAGGAACGAATTATAGGGTATAGTGATTAATTACCTAAGAACCGTAGCAAGTATGTCTAGTCAATTACTCATTCCTATTATTCAATTTATGCCATAGGTTAACCTTCATTTGTCAATTCCAATAATCTTGCGAAATTACCAATCTCGCAAAAATCAGTAAACAAACACAACAATTGAATAACAACCAAACAAGAATCAAACAATTAAAACATTAACTAATAATTTTAGGGTTCATCCCCATTTAAACACAAAACAAATTAGCATTAAATATTATTCTAAAATATGAACTCATAGACAAATTTATGAAATAGAAAGAGTTTAGAGGAGTTTAGGAGAAAAGATTGAAGTTCTACGACCCTGACAAGTGCTCAAACTCGTCTTTCAAATTGCTTGAATAAATTCCCGAATTAGGTCTTCTTACATGAATATAAAACTGAAACTAAGACCTAAGCTATTGAATGAATGTGTTTAATGGGGTTTATATAGGAGAAAAATCTCCAAATCATATTCCAAAATTATTCTAATCCCTTTCTAAAAATATTTTTTGGAATCAAATTACAAAAGGAAATAAAATTAGAGTACAAAAAAGAAAAGTTACAAAAATTGCAATTCAGCCTCTATGCGCGACTATTCGGACCAGAATAGTTTTATGGAAAATTCTTCTTTAATTGCTGCCCATTATCCAGACTAGAATAGTTGCTATCTCGATCCAGATAGTGCTTGTATTCTAGCACTCCCATTTTCTCTGTTGTTCTCCGTTTTCTTCATTTTTAGCTTCAAAGTCCTTCGTTTTGGTTCGTTTTCAGCACATCTTCATTTCAAAGGTAACTATAATAGTAAGAGAAGAAACGAGATCAAATAACTCTATTTTGTAAACATTAAAATACAAAACCCAATAAAAACGACAATAATTAAGAGGATAAAATTAGACTTATCAATATATATATACACACAGTGGTTTTGAGATTTTTTTAATTTAATCTCGTAAAAGTTTAATTATTATGTGTTGAACATTGGATACTCCTGGACTTACGAAACTAGACCAAGAGAAGATAAAGGATAAATCCAAAAAACAAAAGAAACTTTTGATACATAAGGTCGTAATTATCTTTAAGGAATAAACATGCGTATTTTAAGTACATAGCTTGATCTACATTTCTTGGATCTGTTCCATAGGTCCTCTGATTGAGCCATAGCATTGTGCTTCAAGCTCTAATTTGGTTGATGTGAAAATAGGAAGAAACGAGGAAGGGATATAAATCAAGACGTAAATATCTTATTTATATTATTAATTTGGTTGCAAGGTATATAAGAGTGGGCGAGAAGTTAAGCCTCATAAAATGGATGGATTGGGGCATGAATGATATTAAAAAAACTATTTTATCCATTTACAAAGGATTTATTACAAATCTATTATAAACCAAACTCCTACATAATATATATAACAATCTCACCTTCGTACAATGGAATAATAGTAAATTAAATATAATAAAAAATATGTACTTCATATTTTTATCCCAACCAAACAAAGAGATGTAAATCTATTTACTTCCCTTTCCACCATTACCAAAAAATAGTAAGTAAATTGTGCCATTCCTTCCCCTTCCCCTCCCCGCCCCTTTCGCGAATAAAACTAGAGCTAAGACTAAACATGTATGTTCTTATTTGCAAGTTGATCTAAACAGATAGGCTGAGTCTGATGGATGATATCCATCAATTGAAGTATTATGAAAAAAAGAAAAACTCTAGAAAATAGATCAAGGCTTTGAGGTATTGTACGAGTGGTAAAAGTTGAGCTTTTCAACTAAAGGTTAAGTTAGGAAGTTTAACTTTTCTATAATGTCGAATGTTAGTCTCCATTTATAAAGTTTATTCTCTCCCTTTATAGAATTGTATTTGTATAAAAAAGGAAAAATATATTAAGACTAACTTGGAACTTTTCAAGAGTGGAATCTAATTCTTTGTTATAGATCTTTTAGGTTTGTTATAATCCCATTTGTTCATATCTAATTAATCAAATAAAGTTCCTTAGATTAAGAAAAGCCATTAATTAATTATTTAACTACAACTTCATATATATTCCTTATTCGAAATCATGGAGGAAAGGTACAATTATCTATTATTAATGAGAGATGCAAAGATATTTGTTCTTTATATCTATACAACTTTCTTTGAATATTCTTTAAAGAGTATTAAGTACTATAAAATTCATATATAAATTAACTAAAATATAAACTATAAAATACTAGAAAAAAATAATAGAAAGATCAAAGAATATATGGAGAATCACATGAATTCATTTTATTCATTTCTTACTTTAAGTTACACATCTCATATCCTCTATTTATAGGCATATCCCAATAGGTAGATAGATATTACGTAAATCTAAACTTTATTTAAGATAAAATGACTAATGGACTGGGGTGTTTTGATGAACCATCCGCATCATTCGTTAATTTCATAACATTAATTAATTAGAATGATCAAATGATGAGAATATAAAATCTTTATTCATATTCACTCAATTATTTCTTTACCTACTTTACCCCAAATTTGCTTTAAGATAATTCTTTTATACCCTTTACGGTGCTTTAACCATTCATACTTGACCATTCAACTATTACTAGACCAACGTATATCTTATGCCCTTTCTTAGTAAGCAAATTCACATTTTAATTTTCTCCCTTCATTATTTGGCAAAATAATTTTTTGATGAATATAGACTCTGTGGGTATTTCGTAAGCTGAAAATGAAACCAACGAAGTCTTTACATATTCATATGCTTTGATGAGAAATGACCTTTGAAGGAAAATAGGAACTGATCCTCTGTATCCAATGTTGAAAAGGTCACATTCTCTTGTGCTAAATTTCCATCACAATTCATGATCATGAATATTCCACTTTATGCAGGTAAATTATGCAGCAGCAATCTAACTTGAAGAGATTTGTTAGAGCATCTGCAAAATATAAAAGAAAATGATTACACACTTAAACTAGTCTTAAAAAATCAAGGAAATGACACATGAACTCTGTTGCTAAATTGGTTTTTTGAGGCATTACAAGATAAGATGGGTTTTGAAGGAGAGATCTTTATATATGGACCAATTCAAGATTCTCGGATGAACAAATGCAGGTAATTAGTAGAATTCAGAGGGATTACTGTTCGCCCTACTATAAAATAGGGGGCGGCCTTCCCAATATTTGTAAAATTCTATTTTAAGTGTTTGTATTTTAAAACTTTATAATTGTTTATATTTGATGAATTTTAAATATTTTTCTTTTTATAGATCTTAATGGGCTCCAGCCTATCTGTTCGGGTCCTTTACAAAATGAGAACATACAAACCCAAACCCCAAAGCACCACATTAGGATCAATGCAATACTCATGGAGTCAATTCGAATTGCTTGAATTGGGTCGGGTCTGTCTGACGGGTTAAAATATAAAAAATCCCACGTAAAAAAAAAAAATAACAAAGGGTTAATAGCAAAATACCACCATGAAGTAAAAGGGTAAGAGCACTTTACCTTTTAAACTTAAAAAATATGCACTCTACCTCTTATGATCAATAGTCAATGAGATTAATTTTAAAAAAAAGTTCAAAATATCTTTCATGTAAGCTATAGTTTGTTATAAAGTAACCCTTAAAGTTTTATGTAAAAATCAATTTAGTCCATGCCATTATTTATAATTGTAGTTTTTTGCAAAATATAAGTTTGAAAGAATATATTTTTTAGTTTATATTCTTTAAAAAATTAATTATTTAACTCAAAAAGTATTTATTTTCCTAAAAGATTTAAATGGTTATGATTTATCACTAATTTATTGAAATAAATACTAAAAATTAATAGCATTTTCTTTAAGGAAAAAATTAAACTTCCGTCAATTATTTTAGTACTTTACTTTGAAGCTATTATTTAACCCTTGTTACAAGAAATTACTATAAATCCTAACATGTTAATTTTTAATTAAAAAATTCAAGATACATATTTAAAGTTGACAAAATCTTCTATTTTTATAACTATATATTTTATTTATTTATTGAATTAAATTTAAAATTACCATACTTTTTTCTTAAATAATTAAGTTTTTCTAAAGTTAAATAATAAATCTTTAAAGAATATATACTAAAAATATATTATTATAAACTTTATATAAATATTTTTTAATAATTATAACTATAAATTATGATCTGGACTAAAATGATTTTACATTAAACTTTATGTATCTATTTGCAAGAAATCATAACTTACATGAAAGGTATTTTGGGCAATTTACTTAAATTAAATATTAAATATTAATTCTAGGGGTAAAGTGCATATTTTTTAAGTTTAGGGGGTTAAGTGCTCTTACCCTCTTACTTCAGGGTGACATTTTGCTATTAACCCAAAAAAAAAAAAAAAAATAGAATAAAAAATTGAGCAAGCTAAAAGAGCTAGAGAAACATATAAAGAGTTATATATTTATTTACACTTTTCATTGAATATTAAATACACCATCCGTTTATATTGTCTGTCGTTTATACATTTTTTTCCCAATGAAGTATTCAATAATACTTTTCTATATAATCTATCTTGTTGGAATTAAATAATTGTTTAGAAACTTTCATTAGAACTATTTATAATGACAGTCAATGGGTAATTTAGTCTGTTTTCTTTTAAATTTAGACGACTCAATAATTTTTTTAATTTTTATGTCCTGTCCTACGACAACAAATAATATGAAACAAAGGAAGTATGTGTATTTTTTTCTTAAAAGATGATTACTAACTCAATTATCAAAGGTTCCTTAAAACTTGTACTCATATCTCTGATTGTCTGGTCTTACAGATCCACCAAGCGCCCAGTGTTCATCGCGTTCTAATTTTGACATGGAGAGAATCGAGGGAAGAAATTTGGAAAGATGAACACCAAAGTAAATTAACTTGCTTTTATATTACTACAATTGATCAAGAATTATTCATGCCCTTCATTTAACTATAACCAAGTAGAGATATATTACAATAATTAAATAGTATCACTAGCATGATATGCACTATACCATAGCATTAATCAATACTATATGACATCCAAAATCTAATAATTATAATTAGGGAAACGAAATGGTTTAGCTGCAGCTGAAGAAGGTCTCTCATTGGCAGTGCTGCTCCTCCTTATCAAAATGCCTTCTGTGGTAGAAACTTCTGTAATCCTAACAATTTGAGACTCCTCCTTTGGTTGATGATATCGAAAGTATGATTCTTGAGGGTAAAATCGGTAATGAGAAATTTGTTGATTTTGTACAAAGTTGGCAGCAGAAGAAGGAGGAGTTGAAGAGGAAAATTGAGGACGACTTTTTCTTCCATAATATTGGTCAATCAATGCAAATCCTTCCATGCCAATCTTCGTAAGGTCCGATTGTGATCGCTGTGCCATTATAGAAAAGGGATGAAAAAAATTGAGAGGATTAATATAGAGAATTGATTGAAATATATGAAGAAAAGAGAAGTTTAATTTTGGATGTGATTAATGGTTTGTGACTCAAAGGCTTTATATAGAGATTGCGAAAGGTCCTCAAAATTAATGTAATTCCTCAGAGATAATTAGCTTGTTTGAGGAAAATGACTAAGATGCCCTCAAATTATTTAGGATTTATAGTCAGGTCATACATTAAATATTTTTTTAAACGCATTTGTGAAATATTTTACATAATGTTATTTATGTGTTTGACCTTCGAAATCAGTCATTTTGGTTGAGTAAAATGACATATTTGAACTCTGAACTATTTAAGGGGTGTCATTTATGGCTTTGACTTCTGAAATTAAACCATTTTAACCGAGTTACTAATTGACATGTGCTTAATGCATGTTACATTGTTGATGAGTAAAATTATTTGTTTACTTATTTTTTCGAATAGGTGTATCAATTCCCTAGCAAAAATGATTGAATTTGGAGGTCAAGGACATTAATTGACTCCTTTGTAAAATATTTACGATATAACTGGTTAAATATATAATAATTTGATGATATTTTTGGCTAATTTAGCTTCTTTGGGGTTTTTTTTTTTCCAGTAAAAGTAAGGGGATATATGTGAACTTCATTTTGGGAGGGTATTTAGTTTATTCGTAGGTGTATATTTTTATTTTGGATTTCTCTAGTTATGGCAGTGGATACGGTGGACACAGGCAAGATATGCTATGGAGCAAAATGTTCTTCTTTCAGTGGCAAATATACATAGAAATGTTGCTGATAAAATATAGTGGTTTTAGACAACAAAAGGCTATATATCATATAGCAATTTGTTGAGAAATTATTAGACTATTGTTTTAGAATTGAAAAGCAATAAGTGAATCTTTGGAAAGCAGAAATGACGATTAATTTTAGTTAAGAACTCCAATATGTTTATCTAAAAGAATAAGATAATTTTGGAAAAAGTAAAATTATATAATAAAATGTACCTTTCACTTCTTTTACATTTTTCTAATTTTGGATTTTTTTTGCGCCATTTATATCACTCAATTTTTTTATTAGTGGTTAAAAACTTTAAATTACGATGATTTTCAGTACCTTTGAACAAAATCATCGCATACGTAGACTATAATATATATATATATATATAGTCCGTTCATAAAAAGGGTAAAAGAATAGGATAAATTTTTTTGGGGGAAAATGGGTGTTGTTGAAACAATTGGGACAGTAGAAAGGAATGAGTTGCATCTGTTCATGAAGGAAAAAGGGCCGAAGGAATATGGAAAAATGTGGAATACCAAAAACAACAATAGAATTTTGAGAAATTTAGGAAAATAAATTGTATCTGTTCATATAAATCTAGGGAAAAGAAGAAAAGGTAGAAGCAATTTTGATTGATGGAATAATAGAATTTTGGGAAATTAAAGAAAATAAAGTGAATGTGTTCAAGAAAATATATTTACCAGCTGTCAATAATGGTCTAGTTAGTACATGAATATTGTTAATTTAACATTAATCGAAGAGAATTTTTTCCAAAATATCTCGGGACTATCACTAAGTATCAAAATATAGGGTTTTTTTTTTATTATTTATTTTATATGGACCATCCATCAAATTTGCCTAATAAAGTAGTCCAAATTTTTTTTTTTTTATCCTTATTCTGACCATAACACACAACGGTGGTACGTTATCATTATTGATAACGCACAATCATTGTGCGTTATCATTTAATTATGCTTATATTCGGTAATCCGCCGATGTGGCGTATAACGCACAATAGTTGTGCGTATGACCAAGCAATAACGCACACTGGTTGTGCGTTATCTGCCACGTCAGTTTTTAATTTTTTTTAAATTTTTTTAAAAAATGAAAATTTATTTACATTTTTATCAAAACTTATAATTGTATAATTTATTTAAAAAGACTGTATAATATAATATTTAACTTATTTTAAGCGTATTTATTATGATAATATTTGAAAATACATTTAACTTTTAACCATTTTATCTCAAGTTATTTGAAGAAGTAATACTAAAGATATTGTAGAAACTTAGAGCAATGATGTAGTAATTAGAAGAAATTGAAAGAAAATTTTCATTAATAGAAACATGTTTTATTACAACAATTTCAAGAAAATGGCAAACTTATACATTTCTTGGTCCGGGGTTATTATAATTTTTTCTATTATGTCCCGGCATGCGACATCTGCCACATCTTGAGGGAGAATCCGGATTTCTATAATCAATTTCCTCCTGAAATCGCTTGCCCTGTTTCTTACCGTGTTTCTTTTTCATGTTTGGAGGATAAAATGTTAAATTAAAAGGAACATCCCTCCAAAAGTTCTCACATTAGCGAGGGTGAAAATTCGCTTGGTAAGTTCTTCTGTACGTTTGTCGCGAATATATCTCTGGCACATAAGTATCTTCTCTTGACCCATTTTCTCTACACACTGCTAGAACATGAGAACAAGGAAATGTATATATTTGTCATTTTCCGCAACTACATGATATATTATTTATTTGCAATGTATAGACGTTATTGCTCGTACCAGAAACCCGGATCGGAGATTTGACCATGTATATTCCTTCTCGCGGATTGTAAGTGGTAACTTTGTGTTCTCTTGATTTCATTTCAATCCGCAAGAACTTTTAAAAAATTCGAGTTGGAAATGGATGCACACAATTTTCAGCCTCTTTACGGTATTGGTGAAAGTACTTAACTAGTTTGTTGAACATTAGTTCAACCAGGGCTTTTAAAGGTAGGACCCTAGCTTTCTTCAACACACTGTTAAGTGCTTCAAAAATGTTGGTTGTCATGATACCGTGTCTGTGCCAGCCATCATGCAACAGTATCCATTTCTATGGTTCCAACTTCATCAAGTAAATGTAAGCATCCACATTTCTTTCTTGAATCTCTTTCATTACACAGTCAAATTTTTGTTTGATTCTATTCCGACCTGTCACATCAAGCTTTTTAGGTTTGTGTTCTTAAAAGTTTTGTTGAAATTTGCTCGAATGTGGCATAAACAAAACCGGTGAACTGTAAATGGTGGTTGCCGTAAAGGTTGACTTTGAATAGCAGAGAAAATACCTTTGTGGCGATCAGAAATGAGGCATACGTGGAAAAATCTTGTTATTAGTGATAACGCACAAGCATTGTGCATTATCTCAGGTGATAACGCACAATGGCTGTGAGTTATGGCCATTGCAGGATTAAAAAAAAAAAATTGAGCCAATTTAATATCTATTTTTTGAAAATGGATTAAACAAAGAAAAACACCCAAAATATACCTCTGACTATTTACTCCTATAAAATATATTTTAAATTGGTAGGCCATCACTAAATAAGACTAATTACAGAAAGATTATGTGTAACTGGGTGGTACTAATTTTAAGAGTAAAATTGTCAAACATATTATTATTTCCTCCAAATATTAACCACATAATCGGATATCTAACTTAAAATAATTTATCAAAATCAATTATTTACCCTTGAAATTTAGAAGGCATAATGTGCTTCAATAATTTATCCATGAAATTGGTATCATTGGAATCGCATTTACTATTCTTCGTCAAACTCAACCTAGTTTAAGGGCAACATACTAGTTTAAGCCGAGATCGGATCGTTTGTATCATTTTATGTAATACTTTCTGTACCAATTTTTAATTTGATATATTTTATTAATAAAATATATTAAATAAAAGATAAGTCCTAACAACATGTTTGGTACACTAGAATGATATGGAATAAAATCCTTCATCATCCAGAATTATTTCTCATCTGGAATGGAATGGAATCATCTTTCTAATCTAGTGTCCGGAA
The DNA here is from genome assembly GCA_028651295.1 of Catharanthus roseus. Taxonomy (NCBI): domain Eukaryota; kingdom Viridiplantae; phylum Streptophyta; class Magnoliopsida; order Gentianales; family Apocynaceae; genus Catharanthus; species Catharanthus roseus. Next base: position 10,272,507 of record JAPQWS010000093.1, on the reverse strand, counting down.
GAAAAAGGTAGAATGGAATGATGATTCCTTTTCTTTCTCTGAAAAATTATTATTTTATATCGCAATGGAATGAAATTATATATAATATAATCTAAATGCCTTTTTAGTATAAAATGTATTTTTCATACCTTAACAAACATTAAAGCTCCAAAAAACATCAAAGATTTTATAGAAGTGTACATATTCATACATAAGATTGCAAATAGTTATAAAGAAACTCCTTTAAAAATCAAAATAAAAAGTATAATATATAAAAATTAATATATATTGAGGGTATAATAATCCAATATTATTAAAAATGATCTCAATTCTTGAAAAGGCCTTTCCATAGGTTTTAGTGTGGAATGACCTTTCCAACTTCTTATTTCTAATTTAAATACCCAAACACTGAAAATAAAGAGAAGTTGGAAAAATCATTCCGTTCTATCCATTTCTAGGTACCAAACATAGTGTAGAGAAAAAAAATAAACTTTACGAGAAAATATATTATAAAGAAAAATTATATATAGGATAATATATAAAGTGGTACAAACTATTCTAAACAATTACATACTACTTTAGTTTTTCGGAATTTCAAAAACCACTGTCTTGAGCATTTTGAGACTCGAGCAAGTTGACAGATACTTCGAGGGAACTTCCTTCGGTTAATGAAAAAGCAGATGTTGATCTATCTTATTTTAGAAATTGGTAAACACAAACATTATACAGAGAATACAAAGAAAGTTATACTACTTTCTGTTCAGAAGTGGACAATTCAAAAGGAGGGAATAATATATATTCCGGCCTCCCTCCACAAATATAGTATTATTTCAATTTTTACTGAGATTAAGAAAGTTAAAATAATAAATTTTATTTTAATTTTTCTTTTATATCATTTCTTAATATTAAATGAATTTGACTTTTTATGTTGAAACTTCTATAAAGTTATGAGAATAGTGTGTGTTTTATTAATATTTCTTGAGAAGTAAAAATTTTATTAATTAAGATGTAAAATAATGAAGAGTATACAATAAATTTATATATTAACTAATATATAAAAATAAAAATATGACCATAATTTAAGTCGAAAGAAAAAATGAAGTTACGATCATCTATCTTTGTAGGACCGAAGGAGTACGTATCCCATTCCCATCTCCAGCAAAGTAAATTTAATCGAATAACAAAAAGATTCATCTTTATAAAATAAACTTTTTCCTGAAAACATATCTTATGTTAAAAAGCATCAAAGTGTTTTCTTTCACAAGTGAAAATAATAATATACTTTCATAGTTTCTTGAAGAAATTAATCACTAATATACTGCACGGCTAAAAGTAATATCAAGGGAAAAAAGAAGAACTAATATACAATTATTAGAAGCAACTTTGAGTTTTTTGGTAACCTTTTTGGTTGCAACTTTAATTTAAATTTTGGATTATTCTCGATTATTCTAATTTTGGATTAATTTATTAATTTGAATTTTGTTTTCAATTGAGTTATCTTCTAATTGAGTGTTGTTACAATTTAATTGTTGCGAAGTTAGATTTATCACAAGTGTTCGGAATTGAAAAATGAAAAACATTCTAGGGAAACCAATTGGGGGTTAATTTGGGTAATAGGTTAGAGATATAAAATTACACTTTTAGGTTCTTTAAGCTCCTATAATTACTGTACTCGTAATTGGTTAGGGAGAGAAGAGATTCTCCTCTAAGGATTCGTGAGTAGAGGGGCTTTCGCCTAGAGATAGTGATTGCCCGACTAGTTGTGAGGACCTAACTCGATAATTCAATATAGTTTTCTATAAGTTTTTCCAATTGAACTAGTAACAAGGATTAGGGGAATTCTTGTGACACCCCGCACTTCCTCGCTAGGTCAACTGCGACTGAGTAAGGTATCTGTATGCCTCTTGGCACTAGACTTACAAAAGAAATACAAAACTAAGATACCATCTGGAGAAACTGAAATGTGTTCTTCTAAAATAAACAATGGACAAAGATATGAATATAACTTTATATCATAAACTTCTGAACTTATACATAGGTTAAGGCTGCTAAGGCCATAAATTGCATAGATAAAAAAAAAAAAAAAAAAAATTAGCTAGAAGTGGAAAACTTCCATGCTGCCGACTCCAATGGCCGACCATGGCTCAACTAGCCAGATCTGGTTACCAAGTCATCTGAAAGAGGGGAGAAAGATTTCGAAAACATGAGTGATAGATGCCCAGTGAGTTCACTTTCACGTGTTTTTTCCATACGGGTAAAATACTTTTTATAAAACGGTTTGACATGCCAGAAAAGAATTAATTTCATAAAAATCGCTTGTATGCAAGTTATAAACTCTAAAGGGTTTGGGCGCAGTCGGGAAGTCTGAGCGAATCAAGACACATGGCGCTACCGCGACACCCGAACTTTTATAACCATGCATGCACTATGATAGGCTCAACGAACAAAGTCCGGATCCTTAAACAGGGGCATCGGAACAAGTTTCGGCATCCTGTAGTCAATACCAGCCTGAACTCCAAAGCATATTGTACGAACGTTCGATTTTTCAACGTCACACGACATATACATAAACAAGTAACGAGCGCTGGCATACCTACCAGGCCGCCCTGTGCTACTTTAACCGGTGGGCCCTTCCTGACCCAACCTGCTAGGAAATAGCCACTACCGCAGAGCATGATACGGAGTGAAACGCAATACCGCCTTGGGCCTAACCCTTCAACGGTACTACGCCTTCTGTCAACTAGATCCAGATCAAAAGTAACACTACCAAGCATATCGTTCGGAAGAGGCCCTCGTACGGGGGACTAGCCACGCACAGTGCAAGTCCTCTCGACATGTTGATAAAAAATGTATACCAACCCCCCCTCCCCCCTCCCCCTTTATGGATTTGGGTTTTAATTTATTTTTACAAAATTATAGGCCATCTCTCGGCCACACAACAATCTTTAGGTATCGAAAAATCCCTATCCGCCGGGCAAAACTCGTAGCCATGACAAATGTATATGTAACTTTGAAATGTAAGCTTTAATACATATTACCGGGTATAAAAGAGGTTATGCCCTTATGCTTACCAAAATCATGATGAATATCTCTCAAAGAAAATTTTTTAAATACCTCCAAATGTCAAAGTAAAGTAAGAATAAAACCGTAGCGAAATATTCATTAAAAAACATAGTAAACAACTTTGAGCTCACATTTAAAATAAAAGTATTAAAAATACTTTTAAAACAAAGCCTTGATAAGAATATTTAGAAAATATGTAAAGTATGATTTTCAAAAAAAAAAATAATAAATATTTTAGAGATAGTTTTAAATCTCAAAAACCCCTTCGAGAAAAAAGATTTAAGATATTCTTTCCAAAAAGAAATAATAAACACTTTAAAGAAAATAATTTCCTCAAAGTAATTTAAATACTCAAGACTTCCAAGAGAATTTTAAAATGTTTAAAAATATTATTTTCAAAAGGAGATAAATATTTTAAAAATAATCTCTCAGAGTGATTTAAAATTCAAACCTTTAAAAGAATTTAAAATATATATAAATATTATTTCCGATAATAAATAGTAGCATATTTTGAAAATAATTTCCCAAAAATAACTTTTGAATTCAAAACGTTTAAGAGAAATTTTAGAAGTAGTTAAAAATATTATTTCAAAAGAGAAATAATAAATATTTTGAGGATAATTTAAGATAATCTTAAAATTCAAATCCTTTAAGAAAATTTGAAATATTTAAAAAAAAAAAGATGATTTTCAAAAGAAATACTAAATATTTTGAAAATAATTTCTCAAAATAATTTTGAAACTCCAAAGCCCAAAATGAAAGGGTTGTAGAAATATTTTAAGTAAAAGCATCATGAAAATTTTTAGCATAACCCGTAATATACCATCGGTAAATATTTTGCGCATTTTTGTCAAGAATCAATAACAAAGAAACATGCTTCACAAGAAACAGTATTTAAATTTCTTTTAACAGAAAAAAGGGATTGGTGAACTTATTCGGAGTCGTGATACGAGTTAAACCTACAAATAACAATTCTAAATTTAATTAAATAATACTATATATATATATATAAATATACTTGACCCCAAGATGACTCCAAAAGTTCACCTAAAATTTATTCCAAAAGAAATTCTAGAAAAATAACTTTAAAAAAAATTCTCACATTTTTCTATTATTTGGAGAGAATATATTCTTATGAAATAATAATAAATATATATATATATCTATGTAAGGAAAAACAGAAACTACAAAGCAATAAAAAATAATAATAAATAAACAAAGAAGCTTACCTGGAAGAGGAGAAAACCGAGAGACCAAAGAAAGAGAGAGAACAGAGAGAAAAAGAAAGGGAAAGAGAGAAAAAAAATAAGAGGAAAGAGAGAAGAAAGGGGGGAAAGGCTGGCGTTTGACCGAGAGGGAGAAGAGAAAGAGCTGGAAAAAAGTATGAGAGAGAAAGAGTGGAGGAAAAGGAAAGACTGGAATTTTTTAGCGATAAAATTTTCTATTTATAGCCATCTTTGCATGATTTCTTGTATGCATGCATGAGACACATGACAATGGCCAGCCATGTGTCACTCACCTCCTAACCACTTGTTATCCCCCTCAATGTGTCCCTCAAACTCCCTTTCACATGTCTTACCCAGCCATGTCATTACCACCTCTCCAAGTAAGTAGTCCCTTAACTTTCTAAAACTTCTACGTTGGTCTCAAATTTTAAAAATCACTAAAAATCTATTTTAAATTTAAAATTTTCATTTCTACTTTAAAGCGTTAAACCCAAATAATTCCAAAACATATCCGAAAAGTTTTTCACCGAAAAATTCTTCCCTTAACTTTTCTAAAAAAATTACCAAATGACCACAATACTTACTATTCTTTATAAACCAACCCTGAACCTTTTGTTCGAACCTACCGCGATTTATGCTAACTTTGAGAGATACTTAGTCGAAATGTTACAATTCCAACATCCAAACTCTTGCTTTAATAGTTTTTTTCTTAACACTTGATTTTCTTGTTTTGTTTACTTTAATTGAATAAATTCGTTATTAGTATTTTAATTCGTTTTTCTTCAAAATAACCCATTCTTTAGACTAAACGTTTGAAAAAGCGATCAATACTTGAGCTTTTATCGTTCCTTGACATTCGGCACTCAGATGTAGCTCGATTATTACAGTGATAGGTCCACTTGCCTGTTACTCTAGTTTATTAGTTCATCCCATTCACTTTTAAACACATCAATGGTTTTTACCAAGAGATAAGGATTGTCCGACTAGTTGTGATGATCCAACTCGATAATTCAACATCATTTTCTTTAAGTTTTTCCAATTGAACTAGTAACAAGGATTAGGGGGATTCCTACATCCAAACTCTCGCTTTAATAGTTTTAGACACTTGAATTTCTTGTTTTGCTTATTTTAGTTAATAATCGGCATTTTTATCATTTAGTTTATTTTTCTTCAAAACGATACATTTTAGGTTAAACATTAGAAGAAATGATTAGCACTTGAGCCTTTATTGTTCTTTGAGATTCGACAATTCAAGTGTAGCTCGATTACTACACTGATAGGTCCACTTGCCTGTTACTCTTGTTTAGTAGTTTACCCCATTTATTAAAATTGACATCACAAGTTTAAATAGGAGTTTGTTAAGAATTGTAATTATGTGTCATCATTCTTTATGCTTCTATGAAATATTTTGATAGATCTATTCCTTCCATTCAACTCTTATACTTTGTGAGTGATCAATTCGAATTTCCTCATGATGAACAAAGGTTTTTAATTGTGGATGGATGTTTGAAAGCTTTGTTGTTAGAAAACTTTCATGGGTTTCAATCCTTTCATTTTTATTTCAATGAATTCACGTGGTTGCTATTTTGTAGAAAGAAAATGAATGGTAGTTTAAAAATGCTTAAAGTTCATCTTTGTGACCTTGTGAAAATTACCTTTGAAAATGGTGTTTTGAACTAACTTTGAAAGATCTTGATGAGAAACTTGTTTACCCTATTTTCTTTATTGATTATCTTTTGAAATGTGACATTTAAAAAAACTTCTTAGTTCAAAACACAAATTCTTGTATCAAGCTTTGGAATAAATTCTTTGGTGGTATTTTTCTTTCTCCTCTAACCGTTAAGGAATTTTTGGAGGATTTGATTTTTAAGATGGGATTAAAAATTCTTCATGTTTTGATGATAAATCAAGGTTGCTCTTTGTTGAAAGGTTCCTTGGAACTATTTTCGAAGACTTTGCATCAAAACTTCTTATTTTACCATCTTCCTTTCAAAGAAATCTTTTGGAAATATGATTTAGCAAATGGACAAGTTAGGATTTCTAAGGATTTTTATCATATTTATTGGTGGATTGGAAGTGTTAGTCTTATATTTCATTGTCTAAAGCTTTTGATTAAAGAATTGAGAAAATGTTTTGAAGTTTCTTTGAAATGGAAAGGAGAAAGGATTTGGTATCTTCACTTGCAATTTGAAGAGTTATTTTAGAAATTTGGTATTGCAAATGAAGTATAAAATGATGTTAAACTTTTCTATGCCAATTCTTTGGTTTTCAAAAGAAAATTTTAAGCTAAAAATGTCTATGTTCTTGAAAGTCTTGTGGTTAAAATTTCTTGGAATTTTTTGATGTGTTTCTAGAGTTTTGAAAATATATTTATTAAGAATCGTGAAGGAAATGTTAGAAGGGTTGAGAACCTAAGCTTGTACTACCATCTTCCTTCTAAAGAATGTCTCCTTGAAACAATATTTGCTTGTGATTCTTTATACTTGTTCAAGAGAAATTCATCGATCATTTCTTTTATTATTTTTATGGTGTTCAATCGTTTGCTTGGATCTTTGGAATCTATCAATATATTTTGAACTCGTGGAACCTTAAGCATTCTAGTCTCCACTTTCATTCTACAATATTCCATTGTACTGTTAGCTTTGAGTTTCGTAGGCCTTTTAAAGAAGTATTAGAATCCTTGCTTGTTTTGTTGTTTAGATGTTCATTACACTTAATTGTTTAACTCTTAGCCCATGCTTGTATTGTTGAGTCATTTCTAATGTTGCCCGACTTGTAGATATTTATAGGGAAAAGATTCGAGGATGAATCCTTTTAAGAGAGGAGGTATGATATAAATCAACAAAGGATCATTCAACAAATTCCGGAGAGCAGCTAGAGAATTGAAAAAAACATGGTTGAAGCTTCAATTGAACCTAAATTTTCTATTTTGTTATGTCAAAATAATTACATTATATAGTTGTTTTACAAATCCTCTACTCTAGCTATTATGAAAATATATCACCACTAGAAAAGTATAAGACTTAGACTTTTTAAATTATGCAAATGTCTATATAAATATATAAAAATATCTAAATATTGATCTTTAATAGGTATAATTAAAGGCTTAATAGGTATAATTAAACGTCATGGTTCAGGAATACTTCTGGTTTTTTTTCCAAAATTTGAGAAAGAGAGATGCCAATCAAAGTATACAGGAAGGAGCACTCTAGTATTCATATTAGTACTCATAAGAACTAAATCATTGTCTTTTCTCTCCAAGAAGTCCAGTATATCTAAAATTAATGTAGTTTTCTTCTCTAGTTATTATATCAGTTGTTAATATATCTTCTAATATATTATAGTACACTTTTTTTATAATTATTAAAAAAATATATTTAAAAATGTATTAAAACATGTAATGAATCGATCCGAATGTTATTAAACATATGAAGTAGTTAGCATCGCTATTTGAACATTGCATGCAAAATTATGAATATCAATTGGCTTGTGCGAATTAGCTGCCCATATATATCACATAAAATCTCTTAAAAAGAATTTTATTTTTTTATTTTTTTATGAGACCATGATATATTTTGAGCTAATAACAAAGGTGCCTATGGTAGGTATATCCCCACAGAAAATTCAATGGTTTTGCAAGAAAGAGGTCCCAAATAGCTTTGAAATGGAGCAAATCCTACTCCAAAAAGATTTTGAAGGCATAGTATAAACCGCCCCAACAAAGCAGGAAAGAGAATGCGCCATGGCTGCCTATCTGCTCAGAATCTTTAGATTCATGTTTATCCATGACAATGATATGTTTGCTAAAAGGAAAAGAGGCATCAAAGAGGCTCACTTTCTCTTGTTTTTTATTTTTCTCATAAAATAACCCTTATGCTGATAAATTAGTAAAATTAATCCATGTTGAGTCTGAATTGTGACAATAAAATTTTATTTTTATCCGAAAGAATTAATTCAAATCTCTTTTATTGTGATATACATATGAATTAAATTCGTATATTTTGTTAATATTATAAGTATTTTTATTATCAACTATTTTAAACTGTTAAGAGTTTCTTCTTTTGACTTGTGAATATTCCAAATTTTTGCAGCAGCTTAATTAGGTGGCTAATTTCAATTTGAATTTTGAAGTAAAGATAGTAAAACTTTTAAGTTTGCCCGCATCTTATCTTTTAATATTGCATATCTACTTTTATATCCTAATTTTCGAGGAAGTAAACTAATAAATTTTAATCGTCATTGATAGTATTAAAGATATCCATTTCATTGAACATTATCTTTAACTAGCTATATTCAGTATTTGCACATGACAAAGTTTGAAAACAATTTTTTATGCTAAAGTGCACTTGTAAAATAAATATTTTGAACTATTAATTTTTTATGTAAATATAATATTCTATATAACTCTTAAGTAAAATATTTTCTTTCTTCTATGCGTTAAATTTACTTTATAAATAATTATCACACCATTTTTTTTTTCTTTATGTAGTTTTTTTGAAACGATTTATATAATTTTTATTATGCTCTATATAATTATTAATTCTCAAATAAAATATTTTTTTACTTTTCTATTTAAATGCCATTAGAAACAATTTTTTCCAAGTAAATCTTTTTCTCCATATACTTCTTATCCTCTTCTAGCAGTAAGTAACTTTAATTATTTGATATTTTGTTTAGTTATTTATTATTTTGAATTTTAACTTATTTAATATTTTTAATTTATGTTTTGCAAAGAAAATATTTCAACTCTCCAAACTCCATTCTTTCTTTCATTTACAAACTTCAAGTAAACTTTATTATCTTCTCTGTAACTTTTAATAGTATGTAATAATTAAAAACTCTCCCACTCCTCTATGATAAACTCCTATTATTACACTTTTTGTTCAATTTTTAATTTTTAATACCCTACCATTATCAAGGTATACCAAAAGTCATTAGAATGACAATGTTCTGTTATACTCAAACATAATACTTTATTTAAATTTTAGGTAATTCAAAAAAAGTAAGAAACTAGCACACATTTGATATACTAGAATGATATGGAATGAAATCTTTTATCATTCAGAATCCTTTCTCATAGGAAAAAAGTCGAGGTTATTCTATTTTAGTACTATTTTGTTTGGTTATTTAACAATTTAGTACTATATATTTGTTGGTTGACAATTAATTTTGCTGGATATTGTGATATGATTTTTTATTTGGTCACTTAATTATTAACTTTCATGCTTAAATCTTTACCACAGTTAAAAAGTTTACACATGACATAATATTTCTATCAAAATTAATATATTTCTATCAAAATTAATTTGACTAAAATTCTGATATGATCACTTAATTATTTATCATCAAATATATGATACTAAATCGTTAAATGACAAAACTAAAAAGGAATTAACCCAAAAAAATCCAAGGAAGCAAGAAAGTAGAGATGTATATACACTATAACATAAACTGTTTTTATTACTGTAACATAAGTTGAGGACAATTCAAGTATTCAACCCTGGCACTGAACTAAAACCAGGAGATACAAGAAAGTACTCTTTCTCTAGAACATATATTAACATAATTTACCACGGCCCTCTTCTCAATCGCATAAGATAAGTAAAACAATTTTTTTAATTGTACTTATTTTTTTCAGTCTCAAAAGCTCCAAGAATCGAGAATGGCCGCTAAATACACATAATAATCTATTTGTAATTAGGCATGGGAAATGATGATTCATAGTTGCTCGTTAACACAGTTGTTGAAGAAACTTTAGAAATCCTCACAACTTGAGACTCCTGTGGGTGATAACGGTAGTATGATTCTTGAGGGTAATATCGATAGTGAGAAACATTTTGATTCGCGGGGAAATTAGCCGTTTGTGGTGATGCTGAAGCCGGGGAAACAGAGGATGCTTTAGTCCTATTGTTGTAACTTTTTCTTCCGAAATATTCGTCGATTAAATTGAAACCATCCATCCCAATCTTCACAAGGTCGGATTGTGTTCGTGGTGCCATGTTGAATAAGCTCTTAATCTCGATAAAATAGGAAGAATTTAGAAGAAAAGGAACAAGGATTTGTATGAATGGATGTTTTTGTTTGATGATGAGAAACGGTTGTGAAGCTCATACCTTTATATAGGGGAAAAAATGTCAGAATTTTTGGGGTCAATTATGTTCTCCCCTTGATGTTTGTCTAATATACGAATTCATTTCCTTTATTTTGTATAAATTATAAATATATCCTTATTTTGTAATTCATAACTAAGTTAATCCTTATTGATAATTTCATTTAAAGTAATTCATCAGTAAAAAATTTAAAACTTCTTAAAATATCATTTTTGATCTTACTTTTGTTTAATATCATATATTAACACAACAATATCATTCTTTCAAAAATTAGACCCACAAAAACATATCTTAAGAAAGGTATAATAAATAATAATTAGACCTATGAGATAATATTTTTGAAAGAGTTTTAAACTTTTTATTATAATATTAATATTTTTTATAATTTATTTATAGAAATTAATAATAGATATTAATTAGATGTATTTATAATTTTATAAAAATAAGTAGATAAAAAATTGTACTTTGAAGAAACTTAAAAAAGAGAATGTAATTTCTTTTTTTCAAGAATCTCATTCTAAAATTGGAATGAATAATGTTGTAATGAAGATTACGTAATGGTGGGGATGGAAATATGACGCGAGAAAAGATTCATAGAGATATTTATAAAGAAGTATTTTCTTGAATTATTGAAGAAGCTTTTGAAGGGTCAAGACTGAGACATCAATGGGATGGGAGGACTAGAAGAAGCATTCTTTCATTGTTACACCTCAAATTTCTACCTTCAATTCAATGTGTATTCCATCTTCTTCTTCGATTTTCTACTTCTTACAAATCTTTTTCTTGTCGCCACGTTATTTTCTTTTCCATAGTCTATTTTCCGAAGAATTGAGAGTACTTCAATAAATATTGGTAAGTTATAATCATCACGGTTGATAAAAATTTAAAAAAAAAAAGTTGTTAAGAAATATATAATATTGGTAATTTTGTTCCTTTAGCCACACATAGTCATACATGTATATATAAGTTTGTTCGATACGTGATTCTAGAACACACGTTAATAAGGATATACCTACATTATTGTTGGTAATTCAAATATAACAAAATCCTATTAAATCATCTATTTATTTACTTAATTAAAGACGACATGAATAGAAAAAAAAATATTTTAATTTTTTTTTGAGAACACACTCTGTAACATTCTCAATTTGATATATTTTATTATAAAATCGACAAAATAAATATAAATCCTAAAAGAGAAAATATATTATAAAAGAAATATTTTAGAGAAGGGGAGGAGGAGTGGAGAAGCGGATGGAAGAGAAAATATTAAAAATTTTAATTGGTACAATTAAGGTAAATATATATTAATTAATACAAAATTTTCATAAGTAATTTAATGAGATTTTTGTAAATTTTGATTATCAATTATAGTCAGAGTTTATCCATATTACAATGTAACTTAAAGGCACGTGTTAGATAAATCATATATATATTTGGATATACTGGTTTTGAAATCTTTTTATTGAATATCGTTAAAAATTTATATTTACATGTTCACATGGGATACTCCTAAATTTGTGAAACTAGACCAGGCAGAGATAAGGACAAATAAAAAAAAATAAAAAAAAGAAAAAACTTATCATACATAAGGTTGTAATTATCTTTAAGAAATAAATAAGCGTATTGTTAAGGATTCTTATGTAAATAGGATTACTAATCCTAAACCTATTTGGTCTAGAAAACCTATACTAATTATAACTCATAGATATACATATTGCAACAGGAACTTGGTAGGCACTGGGCCAAGAATATATGAATTAAAAGATGCATTGGCATATTGTAAACAAGGCGGAGATTCGATACAAGTATATTTTTCACGATTGAAAAAATTATGGGATGAATTGGAAAATTACACTCAACTTCCGTCTAGCACAGATACAGAACTCTTGTCTTTTATCATAAAAGAAAGAGAAAACGAAAAGATTTTCCAATTTTTAATGGGATTAAATAGTGCAATTTATGGCACTGTCCGTTCCCATATGATCCAATAGGAACCTATGCCCAAATTACGAACAATTCTTGCTCAAATTTGTAAAGAAGAACAACACAAAAATCTGACACGAGCCGCGGACCATACCAGCGACGGCGCCGAGGACCTCTATCAAAATTTTATTGCACATATTGCAAGAGAGCCGGTCATGAAGTCACCGGATGCTTCCAACTGGTGGGCTACCCAGAATGGTGGCCGCAGAACAATCCTCAAACCACAGCCGCCGGTCGCGGAACTCCACACAGAAATTATAGTAGAATGGTGCGGCGGCAGATCTGGACGCGGTGGACGGCAGCAGCTAACGGCAAGAACCCATGCCATCGACGGAGCACGCCCGCTGGAAGCTTGGGCCAACTCCACCTCTGCTCGGCGTGGACGAATGGTAGCAGAAAACCCTAGCGGCGGCAACAGCTTCGTTGGAGAAGAAGACTGGATCGGGCCGATCGGGCCTATCGGGCCGAGCACCAGCAACAACGGGCTGAGCACCAGCAGCAGTGGGCCGGGACCTTTTCCAAACCTGACAGTTGACCAGTGGTCAACTCTGCTGACCGCATTAAAAAATTCAAGTAACACGCAATCCGAAAAATTATCTGGTATGAAAAATTTATGGATTTTGGATTCAGGGTGCTCTCATCATATGATTGGTAGAAAAGATCTCTTAACAAATTTAAATAATATCTACCCGTATACTATTGGTTTACTCAAGGGCCCTGCAAGAAGGAACAATCTCTTTAAATACGAGACTCAAACTTCATAGTGTCTTCTATATTCCTGAGCTTACGTGCAACTTAATTTCCTTGTCCCAATTGACTCGTGACTCCTGATATTTTATCACTCTTTCTAATGGTTATTGTGTTACACAGGACCGTATCTCGATGAGGCCGATTGGAGTGGGTGAGCAAAGGCATGAGATCTTTTTCTACAAACATCTGTAGTTACCAGATCTATTTGCTTTTTCTAATGAAGTTCTTGATTCCAGCACATTGTGGCATATTCGATTGGGTCATCCTTCGGATTTTGTAGTAAGTAAATTGTTCAACTCTTTTACAACCAAGACTAGCCCTTGTAATGTGTGCTCACGTGCCAAACAGACCCGTGATCATTTTTTCTTGAGCATAAATAAAACATCTGAAATCTTTGATTTAGTCCATTGTGACTTATGGGGCCCATACAAAACTGCATCTACTATAGGAGCTTCTTATTTTCTAACTATTTTGGACAATTTTTCTAGAGCTGTCTGGATATATTTACTATCTGAGAAAAGCGAAGTCGCGTCTACCTTAAAGAATTTCCTTGCAATGGTCAAAACCCAATTTCACAAAACCATAAAAATAATTCGGAGTGACAATGGTACGGAGTGCATATGTCTCAAATCATATTTTTCTGCTCAAGGCACAATACACCAAACAACCATTCCTGGTACTCCACAACAAAATGGACGAGTTGAACGTAAACATCGTCATATTCTAAATGTCGCCCGCGCTTTGCATTTTCAAGCTAATCTGCCAATCAAGTTTTGGGGAGAATGTGTTCTAACAGCAGGATATCTAATCAATTGCACACCTTCAAAGTTATTACACGGTAAAACTCCTTTTGAGCTATTGTTTGGAAAGAAACCTTCATACTCTCATGTTAAAAGTTTCGGATGTTTAGCCTATACCCATGACCATGATCCACCTAAAGATAAATTTCTAGCCCGCAGTCGAAGGTGTGTTTTCCTTGGCTATTCCTTTAACAAGAAAGGTTGGAGATTTTATGACTTGCAAACAGAAAATTTATTACATCCCCAGATGTGATTTTTGACGAGACAAGCTTTCCGTACAAAGAAAAATCCAAAGCCTTAATCTATCCTACGGATTTTATACAGTTATACAATTTTGGAGAACAAAATTTTGGGCTCCAAGGAAACCTGTATACAAGATAGGGGGAGTATTGGCCAAAAAACCAACAGCCCACAAAAGAAACACCCTAGCCGCGGCCCAGAAGCATTGAGCGGCCCATCTGCGCCAGCAGCCTCGCCCACCCCTGCACGCGGCCCAGCAGCTTCGCCTGGCCCAATCGCGAGCTCCGCACCAACACCTCCAGCCGCCTACCGAAGGCTAGCATCACGCAAACCAGAATCCTTGCGCGGCCCATCTGAGTCAGCAGCTTCGCCTGGCCCACCCGCATGCTCCGCACCAGAACCTCCAGCTGCCTCCCAAAGCCCAGCATCACGCAGACCGTGGCCCAACTCTCATGAAGCCTCATGCGACCCACCTCCAGTTGCTGCTCCTCATGGCCCAACGACAGCAACCCAACAAGAGGTCCATTCCAGCCTTGGGCCAGCCACATCTTCTGCCCAAGACCAGGCTGCGGCAGATACCCAGGCACCCACATCCAAAATAAATCCACAAGAAAATCCGTCCATTCTCAGCACAAGAAAAAGCACTAGAATAAAAAGTATTCCGTATCGACTCAGAGACTATGACTGCAATGCTATATGGAAGTCTTCTACATCCCCTTTCTCCACTACTCACTCACCCTCTCCGGACCTCTCAGGTACGTCTCTGTATCCAATAACTCATTTTGTGGACTATGGAAAATTTTCTCCTTCCCATAGGCATTTTTTAGCTTCTATAGCCACAGAATCCGAGCCCACCACCTACTCCAAAGCAGTCTCAAATCCTCTTTGGCGCGCCACCATGTGCCACGAAATTGATGCACTTGAAAAAAATGGCACATGGTCCTTGACATCCTTGCCTCCTGGAAAACGTGCATTGGGAAGTAAATGGGTTTTTCGAATTAAATACAAAGCAGATGGCACCATCGAACGATATAAAGCCCGCTTGGTGATTTTAGGAAACACACAAATGCCAGGTATCGACTTTACATACACTTTTGCTCCAGTGGCTAAAATGGTCATCGTTCGAACTCTACTTTCTGTTGCTACTGCTCGAAACTAGCCTATCCATCAGATGGATGTCCACAATGCATTCCTTCATGGAGATTTACAAGAGGAAGTATATATGCGACCTCCACCTGGTTTTCGCCCATCTTTCCGCGGTCAAGTTTGTCTCTTGAAGAAATCTTTATATGGACTTCGCCAAGCTCCTCGCTGTTGGTTTTCAAAACTTACTTCAGCTTTTCGTAAGTATGGCTTCTCCCAATCTTATGCCGATTACTCTCTTTTCACATACTCTCGAGACAGCATTTTTCTATGCGTTCTCATTTATGTGGATGATTTACTAATTACTGGAAATTCCCTACCCACTCTAGAAAATTCAAAATTTCCTTAAATAAATGCTTTCATATGAAGGACTTGGGTCCTCTCAAATATTTTTTGGGTATCGAAATTGCAAGAAATCCTTCGGGATTATTCTTATGCCAACGCAAATACGCTTTGGAAATTCTCTTTGAGACTGGTTTATTGGGAGCCAAACCAGCATCAACACCCATTGAACCAAATCATCAATTGGCAAAAGCCTCTGGACCTTATTTTGATAAACCAGGTCGATACCGCAGACTAATCGGGAAACTGATTTATCTTACTCTCACTCGACCTGAGCTTGCCTACACAGTCCATACACTTGCTCAGTTTATGCATTACCCTCCGTTGTGCTCATTGGAACGCCGCTATCCGCGTCGTTCGATATCTCAAGGGCAGTCCTGGACGTGGTATTCTTCTTCAATCTAAATCTCCTCTTTTACTGACCGCCTATTGTGATTCAGATTGGGCTACCTGCCCAATTACATGACAATTTATCACAGGCTATTTTATTTCCTTTGGTGGATCTCCTATTTCTTGGAAGACAAAGAAACAACACACTGTCTCTCGTTCTGCCGAAGCTGAATATCGCTCTATGGCAATGACTTTATGTGAGTTAAAATGGTTATCTAGTCTACTCCGTGACCTTCATGTGCCTATCACTCATCCAATACCATTACACTATGATAATCAAACTGCTCTTCACATTGCCGAAAATCCTGTCTTCCATGAACGCACCAAGCATATTGAAATCGATTGTCATTTTGTCCGAGATGCCTTTCAAGAAAGATTCATTTCTCCCTTCTACATCCGCAGTGAAGTTCAGCCCGCTGATATTTTTACCAAAGCTCTACAACCAACACATTTCCATCATTTAGCATCCAAGTTGGGCATTACTGATATTCATGCTCCAACTTGAGGAGGAGTGTTAAGGATTCTTATGTAAATGGGATTACTAATCCTAAACTATGTATATCTATGAGTTATAATTAGTATAGGTTTTCTAGACCAAATAGGTTTAGGATTTGTCACCTTGACAAATCTATATAATGTACACAATTTTACATTAATGGAACAGAAAACACAAGATTGTTTTCCTCACTGGAAACTTTCACGTATTTTAAATGCATAGTATGTCATAGGATTCTTTACATTTTGACTCCCCAGGTTGACCTAATTTGATATACATTAGCATTGTGCTTTAAACTCTAGTTTGATTGAGGAAAAAATACGAAGGAAAAGGGGAGCTGATGTAAATTAACTTATAAATATTCTATTTACACAATTTGATTGCAAGGTAAGAGTAATAAAAAGTACTTATGGAGGGCTCTTCCTTTCCACATCAGCAAAATAGTCTCTCTTAAAACGGACATAATGAACATAAATGATATTAAAAAACCTATTTTATCATTTTACAAATAATTTATTATAAATATATCATAAACCAAACTTTTACATAAATATATATAAAAATTCCACCTTCATACGGTGGAATAACAGTAAATGAAATATAATAAAAAAATTTTAATTCATATTTTCATCCATCAAACAAAGGGACGTAAATCTATTTACTTCCCTTCCACACTTACCAAATAATTTTGAAATAAATTAATATAATTCACCTGGTAGAAGTAAATTATGTCATTCTTTCTTTCCTTTCCCTCCCTGTCCTTCTTATTTGCAATATGAACTAAATAGATGGGTTGAGTCTGATGGATGATATCTATTAATTGAAGTATCATGAAAAAAAGGAAAACTCTAGAAAATAGATCAAGTCTGTGAGGTATTGTACGAGTGGTAAAAGTTGAGCTTTCTAATTAAAGGATAGATTCGGAAGTTTAATTTTTCTATTATGTCGGATGTTAGTCTCCATTTATAAAGTTTATTCTCCCCCTTTATAAGCGGTAATGGTACAAAAACATAAAATAGATTAATATTAACTTGAAACTTTTCAGAGTGGAATATGATTCTTTGTTATCAATCTTTTAGGGTTTGTTATAATCCCATTTGTTCATATCTAATTAATAAAATAAAGTTCCTAAGATTAAGAAAAGCCATTAATTAATTATTTAACTACAAACTTCATATATATTCCTAATTCGAAATCTTGGAGGAAAGGATGCAATTATATATTATTAATGAGAGATGCAAAGATATTTTGTTCTTGATATCTATACAACTTTCTTTTGAATATTCTTTAAAGAGTATTAATTGTTATAAAATTCATATAGAAATTAACTAAAAGATAAGCTATAAAATAATAGAAAGATCAAAGAATATAGGGAGAATTACATGAATTAATTTTATTCATTTTTTATTTTAATTTATATATTCCATAGCCTCTATTTATAGGCATATGGATTCATCTCCCTTAACTAGAAGGTTAGGAGCTTTATAAATAGGTGGATTGATATAACATAAATCTAAACTTTATTTAGAATAGAATAATTAATTGACCTTTTCCGTTAGAGATATTTCGATGAATATCCGCGTAATTCATTATTTTCATAACATTAATTAATTATAATGATCAAATGATGAGAATATAAAATATAAAGTCTTTATTCATATTCACTCAATTATATCTTTTACCTACTTTACCCCAAATTTGCTTTGAGATAATTCTTTTAACCCCTTTACGGTGCTTTAACCATTCATACTTGACCATTCAACTATTACTAGACCAACGTATATCTTATGCCCTTTCTTAGTAAGCAAATTCACATTTTAATTTTCTCCCTTCATTATTTGGCACAATATTTTTTGATGAATATAGACTCTGTGGGTATTTTGTAAGCTGAAAATGAAACCAAAGAAATCTTTAGATATATTCATATTGTCTGATCCAAAATGACTTTTGAAAGAAAATAGGAACTGGTCCTCTTTGTCCAATGTTGAAAAGGTCACATTCTCTTGTGCTAAATTTCCATCACAATTCATGATCATGAATATTCCACTTTATGCAGGTAATTATGCAGCAGCAATCTAACTTGAAGAGATTTGTTAGAGCATCTGCAAAGTATAAAAGAAAATGATTACACAAGTAAACTCGTCTTATAAAATCAAGAAAATGACACATGAACTCTGTTGCTAAATTGGTTTTTTGAGGCATCATAAGATGTAGTTTTTTGGGCTTATTTTCACACATTTTCACTTTTATTTTTCAACCCAAACAAATCCCTATGATGAATTATGCACTGGGCCTTACTAAAGGAGATTGGGTTTATAATTCTTGGGTCAAGTTGTCGGGCCAGGCCGGGACAACCTGACCCGCCCATGGTGATTGGCTATTTAATACATCTTTCCTCTTTGGGTTGTCCTAACCTTTTAGGACAGCCCCCTTTCTATTTTCTCCCTTCTTCCCTGTCGACCCACGGCTGCCGCTACTCTCAAGGAAACCTCCATTGCCGGCTTCGCCATTTGACTGCATGCTTGGTATTGTTGCTTTGAGAAGAGAGAGCTAAAGGTGAGAGGAGAGAGAGAGAGAGAGAGAGAGAGAGAGAGAGAGAGAGAGAGAGAGAGAGAGAGAGAGAGAGAGAGTATCCACTCTTGACTGTGAGACCGTCCAAGCTGAGGGAGCTACGGATCGGCTCTTCTGTCGTCCTTCTGTTGTTGCTGCTGTCGGTAGCAGCTGGTTTCGCCATTCGCCTTCGCCATTGCTGTAGCTTGGTTGCAGCTGATCGACATCGCAACAGCTCACCGTAGCTCGCTGCTGCTCGTGGTCCACTGCTTGGGTGCTGCCGCAACTCGCCGCCGCTAGATCAACCTCTCCGCGGCTTCCGATAAGTCCCTTGAACTCCATTTCTTTCCTTTTTCTGCTAATACATTCAGTTGCAGTTTTGTGGAGTTTCCGACGAGCTCTAGCCAGAGAAGAAGAAAGAAGTCCGGCCGAGAAGAGAAGAAATGTTAAAGCTCATTTATGTAATAGTCTAGGGACTTTTCTGCTATTTTCTTTTCTTCCAGGTCTGTAATAGTAAATAGGAAAGTTGTGTAATAGTAAATAGGGCCGTGGATCTTCAGATTCGCACTATAGTGGTATCAGAGCCCGGAAAAGACTTCAACTTTCCGGTTTTCTTGTGGACCGTCGACTGGAGCTCTCAAGTAGCTCCTGGATTCAACATTCCAGATTCACGGAGTCTGTGGATCTGGCTCAGGGAAGCATAATCTAAACTTTCCCTATTTTATTTCGGTTTTTGGTAGATCTATTATCATTATTTCTGCCTGTTTAGTTAGATCTGCTTATTTTCTGCTAGATCTGCTTACTTATGTTAAATCAGCTGTTTTCGTTTGGATTTCTCTGTTATACTTGCTCTTCCGATTATTACTATCACAGATCTTTTATTTTTGTAAATTTGATTTATTTTTTGAAAAATCTAAAACTCAAGCGTGGCTTGAGTTCAAAGAGACTTCAAGTAGCTGTGTCTTGGCGATTTTTCTGTAACTGATTAAGAATTGTTATTATTCGTGACTGTTGGTTTCTGTGTTGTCTGTGTTGGAAGCCTGTCGCTCAACCTAAGCTGCCTATTTCTCTGTTTTCGGTTATTGTGTTACTACACTGTTTGAATTTTTTTGTTTTGAGATTCTTCCATTTCACCTATTTTACCGCGCCATTTTTCAAAGCAAAATTCGGGCCGTTTTATTTGTGTGACAAACTTTTTTTTTCAAATTTTTTATTTTTCTAGCCATTGATTACTCTTGTTTGCCATTTAATCATATCTGTTCCAAAAATTGAAATCGACAAAGTTGATGGCAAATTAGACTTTGTAATGTGGCAGAGAAAAATGAAAGCAGTTTTAGTCTAAAATAAAATCGCACCCGTAATTTGTAGCCTTGAAAAGTATCCGGAATCTTAGAAGGGTGAAGTTCTTCTTGAAAAATTTGGTGATGCACATAGTTGCCTCACCTTGCATTTAACCGACAATGTTTTTAAGAGAAATTGACGAGAAAGACAATGCATTTGAAATTTGGACAAAACTCGAAAAACTGTATTTGGGAAAATCCTTGTCGAATAAAATTTATTTAAAAGAACAACTTTTCTGTTTTAAAATGAGCAGGCTGAAATCGCTTTCTGAAAACATTGATGATTTAAACAAAATTGTTTTGGAAGTTCAAAACGTTGGAGAGAAGATCTTCGATGAAAACGTTGCTGTTATTTTATTAAATTCTTTGCCTGAGTCTTTTAACAATGTTAAATCTGCTATCAAGTATGACAGAGATGATTTGACTCTTTCTGATGAAAACACGCTTTAAAATCAAAAGATTTGGATTTGAAAAAAGAAAATAGATCTAACAGAGAGAACCTTTACGTGAGAGGGAGGGTTGATCGGAGAGAATCTTTTAGTCACCGTTCTAAAAGTAAAGGGAGGTCCAAATCACGAGATAAGAATGTGAAATGGTTTTACTGTGGCAAGGAATGTCATATGAAAAACAAGTGTTTTAAGCGGATCAAAGATGAAAAACAACGTAAACAAGGTAAAGGGAGTGATAAAAATGACAAAACCCACGATTTTGAATCAGATGGTAATTCCATGTATTCTGAAGTTTTGTGTGTATTCCCTTCCCCTTCTTCCTCTATTTCTGATCATTGGATTCTTGATTCTGGCTGCACATTTCACATGACACCAAACAAGTAGTGGTTTTCAAATTTTAAAACTCTTGATCATGGAAAGGTTTTCATGGGAAATAATCAAGTTTGTGACATTAAGGGGATTGGAAATGTTTTCATTAAAACACATAATGGCGTGACCAGGAAACTGACTAAAGTAAGACATGTGTCTGACCTTCGTCAGAATCTAATCTCCCTCGGTGTTTTTGATTCAAACGGTTATTCTTATAAATCTAAAAATGGAATTATGAAAGTTTGCAAAGGAGCACTGGTCATGCTCAAAGGTTTTTAAAGAGATGGTTTATACCATTTGATTGGAAAAACTGTTTGCGAAGCATCTGCATTGATTTTGAAAACTGTCCCCGAAAAAACTTTGCTATGGCACTATCGGATTGGCCACATCAGTGAAAAGGGTCTACATTGTTTACACAAGCAAAATATTTTGTGTGGTGACAAAATTGATTCTTTGGATTTTTGTGACCATTGTGTTTTGGAAAAACAGCACAAAATCAGCTTTTCATTTAGCACAAACAAGTCCACCTCTGTTCTTAATTATGTACACTGTGATTGTGGGGACTTGAAAAGGTTCCAACCTATGGTGGCAATGTTTATTTCTTATCTGTTGTTGATGATTTTTATAGGCATGTGTGGGTATTTCTTTTGAAAACAAAAGATCAAACTTTTGAAAAGTTTTGCGAGTGGAAATGCCTTACCGAAAATCAAACCGAAAATAAACTAAAGACAATTAGGATAGATAATGGTCTTGAGTTTTCTAACAAAAAGTTTGCTGATTTGTGTGCATCGCATGACATTTTGCATCATAGCACTATTAGGCACAACCCTCAACAAAATGGTGTTGCTGAGAGGATGAATCGTACCATCATGGATAAGGTTAGGTGTCTTATGGTGTCCTTAGGAATCCTAAAAACCTTTTGGGGAGAAGCTGTAAGTACAGCTGTCTATATCATTTATAGATCCTCTTCTACAATCATAAACTTAAAAACTCCTTTAGAGTTGTGGTCTGGCGAACCACCAAACCTATCCAACCTTAGAGTATTTGGATGTGCTGTATTTGTACATCAAAAGGAAAGTAAGTTAGACCCTAGGTCTAGAAAGGGAGTGTTTATAGGCTACCCTAGGGTGAAGGGTTATAAAATTTGGCTCAAAGGTGAGCCGGGAGTGAGGATAGTTGTGAGTAGGGATGTTGTCTTCAACGAGCTTAATATGCCTTGCCTAAAGGCTAAAACCGATCCCGATAGTTCTACCGATGTTCTCATGGCTGGGAATATTTCCTTGGAGGTGGAGGACACCTACGAACCCTCACAAGTTCACACACATGAACATGAAACTGATGCGCCTGAGTCTTAAAATTCAGATGATGATGAGGATCATCAAGAGGCACAAGCACACGCCCTTAAAGACTATCAACTGTATAGGGATAGGGCTAGAAGAGTGTCGAGAGAAACCGTTAGATATGATTATTCATACATTTTCTCGTATGCGTTTGCTGCTGCATCCTATGTGGAGGAGAAATAACCGTTGTGTTTTTCTAATATGTTGAAGAGCCCTAATCGCTATTTACGGTTGCGTGCTATGGATGAGAACATGTCCTCTTTACGCAAAAACAAAACTTGAATTCTTGTTCCAAAACCCTCAAAACAAAAATTAATTGAGTGCAAATGAATTTTTAAAATTAAAGAGCCTGAGTCAGCCAATGAACCTCCAAGGTTCAAGACCAAGAGGATTGCAAAAGATTTTTTACAAGTTGAAGGCATCGATTTTAATGAAATACTTTCTCTTGTCGTTAAATAGAAAACGATTAGGATAATGCTTGCCATCGTTGCGTTTTATGATCTTAAACTTGAACAACTTGATGTAAAAATTGTATTCTTGCATGGTGAACTTGAAGAGACTATCTATATGCGTCAACCACCAGGTTTTGAGGTAAAAGGTAAGGAACACATGGCGTGTCTCCTGAAAAAGTCCTTGTACGGATTTAAACAGTCACCCAGACAATGGTGTAAGAGGTTTGACTCTTTCATGCTTAAAACTGGTTTCATTAAAAGCAATTATGACAGCTGTCTGTATTTTCGTCGTGATGATGTTGAAACTGTTGTTTATCTTTTGCTTTATATTGATGATATGTTGATTGCATGTAAGCATAGAGATAAGATTGATAGTTTGAAATCCTTGTTAAAGTTTGAGTTTGACATGAAGGATTTAGGTTCTGCTTCTAGAATCCTTGGGATGAACATAGCTAGAAATAGAGCTGATCGTTCCCTTTTCATATCCCAGAATCCTTTTTGCAGAAAATTGTTTCCAAATTTTCAATGCATTTATGCAAGCCAGTTTGTACCCCACTTACGAGCCATTTTCAGCTTTCTAAAAAATCCTGTCCAAAAATTAAAAATGAGAAAAAAGACATAGCAAACATACCCCATAGAATGGCCATAGGATCCGTCATGTATTCAATGATATCCACCCGACCCGATATTGCTTATTCCATAAGCCAGCTTCAAGTGGTTATTACGGTACATTAATGGGACAGTAGATCGAGGCTTGCTTTATCACAACTGGTTCGATAATTTGGAACTGGTTTGTTATGTTGATTCTGACTTTGCAGGTGACAAAGATGGTAGGAAATCTACCACATCTTATTTCTTTACCTTAGTGGGTAATTGCATATATTAGAAGTCACAGTTGCAGCCTGTAGTTGCTTTATCGACTATGGGGCTGAATACATCGTTGTCACAGAGGCAATTAAGGAAGCCATTTGGCTTCAAGGGCTTTTAAATGAATTGCATGTTTTACATTCAAATGTTTTCATTTATACTTATAGTCAGAGTTCTCTTCACTTATGCAAAAACCTTGTTTACCATGAACGGACTAAGCATATAGATGTTAAGTACCATTTCATTAGGGAAAAAGTTTTTCAAATGGTTTAATTAATATAGAAAAGATTAGTACTAATGATAATCCTGCTGACTTTGGTACTAAAATTGTGAATTCTGACAAGTTTGCATTGTGCAAGGATCTTCTTCATATAGATGAAGGTTGACTCTTTTGAGTTGGTGTTGGCTAGAAAGTTATAAAAATGTGTTCAAGATGGAGTTTGTAGGCTTTTTGGACTTATTTTCACGCATTTTCACTTTTATATTTCAGCCCAAACAACTCCTTATGATGATTTATGGACTGGGCCTTACTAAAGAGACTGAGTTTATATTTCTTGGGCCAAGATGCTGGGTTGGGTCGGGCCAACCCGCCCATGGTGATTGGCTATTTAATACATCTTTCCTCTTTGGGCTGCCCTAACCTTTTAGGACAGCCCCCTTTCTATTTTCTCCCTTCTTCTTCCCTTCTTCACTGCCAACCCACGGCTTCCGCTGCTCTCAAGGAAACCTCAATTGCCAGCACCACGAGTCGACTTCGCCATTTGACTGCACGCTTGGTATTGTTGCTTTGAGAGGAGAGAGAGAGAGAGAGAGAGAGAGTGAGAGAGAGAGAGAGAGAGAGTAACCACTCTTGATTGTGAGACCGTCCAAGTTGAGAGAGCTACGGATCGACTCTTTTACCGTCCTTCTGCTGTCGCTGCTGTTGGTAGTAGCTAGTTCTGCCGTTCGCCTTCGCCATTCCTGCAGCTTGCCTTGTTCGCTACTGCTCACTGCTTGCTACTCCGCTGCAACTCAATCATTTTCTTAATTCTTCTGTCTTGTATTATGACACAGATGATATTAAATAAGAGGAATACGTTTATTATTCCTTAAAAGACCATTACTAACTCAATTATCAAAGATTTTCTAGAACTTGTACTCGTATCTCTGATTAGTCTAGTTTTACAGTTCCATCAAACACCCGATGCTCATCATGTTCTAATTTTGACATAGAGAGAATCGTGGGAAGAAATTTGGAAAGATAAACAACAAAGTACATTAATTTGCTTTTATATTACTACAATTGATCAAGAATTATTCATGCCCTTCATTTAACTATAACCAAGTAGAGATATATTACAATAATTAAGTACTATCACGAGCATAATATGCACTATACCATAGCATTAATCAATAATACTAATGACATCCAAAATCTAATAATTATAATTAGGGAAACGAAATGGTTTAGCTGCAGCTGAAGAAGGTCTCTCATTGGCAGTGCTGCTCCTTCTTATCAAAATGCCTTCTGTGGTAGAAACTTCTGTAATCCTAACAATTTGACACTCCTCCGTTGGCTGATGATATCGAAAGTATGATTCTTGAGGGTAAAATTGGTAATGAAAAATAATTTGTTGATTTCCTTGAAAACCAGCAGGAGGAGTTGAAGAAGAAGAAAATTGAGGACGACTTTTTCTTCCATAATATTGGTCAATCAATGCAAATCCTTCCATGCCAATCTTCATAAGATCAGATTGTGATCTTGGTGCCATTAGAGAAAAGAGATGAAAGAAATTGCTAGGATTAGTATAGAGAATTGATTGAAATATATGATGAAAAGAGAAGTTTAATTTTTGGATGTAATTAAATGGCTTGTGACTCAAAGGCTTTATATAGAGATTGCAAAAGGCCCTTAAAATTAATGTGATTCCTCTAAGATAATTAGCTTGTCTGAGGAAAATGACTAAAATGCCTTCCAATTATTTACCATTATAGTTGTTATATATTAATTTTTTTTAAAACACATTTAATTTCTCAACTATTTACAGAGTGTCTTTTATGTCCTTAACCTTCGAAATAAGTTATTTTGAAGTAAAATGGCATATTTGACTCTGAACTATTTAATATTTAAGGGATGTAATGTATATATGCCCCTGACTTCTAAAACCCAACCAATTTAACCGAGCTAATAATTGACATGTGCTTGATGCATGTTACATTAGTGATGAGCATAACCATTTTATTTATTTATTTTCTGAACATTTATACTTATCAATTACCTAAGAAAAAAGATCGAATTTGGAAGTCAAGGATATAATCAATACTCTGCAAATAGTTTCAGAATAAAATAGTTAAAATATAACTGGTTAAACATAAATAATTCGATGGTATTTTTGGCTATTTTCTTTAACTTCTTTGGAATTTTTTCCAGTAGAAGTACATGGATATTTATTTATATATATATATATATATGAAGTTCATTTTAGGAAGGTATTTAGATTATTCGTAGGTGTATATCTATATTGTGGATTTCTCTAGTTATGGAAGTGTATGGTAGACTCAGGCCAGATATGCAATGGAGCGAAATGTTCTTTCAGTGGCGAATATATGTAGATTCATTTATTAGAGTTCTTGAAATGGTAATAAAAATATGGTGGGTTTTAAACACCAAAAGGCTGTATATATCATATGACAATTTGTTGAGATATTATTAGGCTATTGTTTTAAAATTGAAAAGCAATAAGTGATCTTTGGAAAACAGATCAATGATGATAATTTAAGTTAAAATCTCCAATATGTTCATGTAAAAGAATAAGATAATTTTTGGAAAAAGTAAAATAATATAATAAAATAATACCCTTCATTTTTTTTATATTTTTTTAACTAGAGACTTAATTTTCTTTTTGTTGAACGTTATTTATGCTATTCAATTTTTTTATAAATAGTTAAACATGCCAAATCACTTCTATGTCTTAATTTTGATGAAAATCATCGCATATTTAAATTATAATATATAGTTTGTTCATAAAAAAGTAAAAGAATAAAAGTTTTTTTGGGGGGTGGGGGGAGGGAAAAGGGGTGATGGAACAATGTGGAATACCAAAAGAACAATAAAAGTTTGAGAAATTAAGGGAAGTCAATTGTATCTGTTCATAGAAATCTAGGGAAAGAAGAAAATTTAGAAATAATTTAGAGTGATGGAATAAGTGAATTTTGGGTAATTAAAGAAAATGAAGAAAATATTTACCAGGCGCCAATAATGGGGACTCGAGTACATGAATATGCTTAATTGGAAAATGGCGATAAATAGCTCTTAGATAAATATTTACGTTTCTTGAAAAGTAGTTAAATTTTCTTTTTAGTTATCTATGTATCTAAACTATTTTGACCCATCTTTTTATAATCTATTCGCTCACATAGTGGTTTCTAAATAAATCATGTGCAAATTTTGTGACTTTTCTAAGGGTATATTTATCTGGGTGTAGGATCGTTTGTATCATTTTTTATACTACCATTTTCATAATATATTTTTTCATTAGAGTTATAGCATAGAAGGTGAGACACAAAATGTTACAAACGATACAAAACCATTTATCTGAACACATCACATCTTTGAAAATTGAATAAAAAAATAAATAAATAAAGGTTACAAAGCAAATTTCATACTTAATATTTCTAACTTAAGTTTAATTTTGAAAAGAGTGATGTGTTCGAATAGATTTACACTTGAAAAATAGTTACAAATATTGAACGTATCTTATTTTGCGTGTAGTTGATTAAGTTTTCACTTGTTAGTTTAAAGGTTATTGAAATTCTTTTTTTTTGTAACCTAGTATCTGATAGTTATATTTCGTCTAGTCGGAGAGGGATAAGAGAGTATAAGGCTTCCAAACAATAATACAAGACTAATATGCAGTATTAAACCACTTTTTGAATAACTCGAACTCAAGACCTCTCACTTAACATGATAGACGAAAATCCTAAGTAAGGTGTCGTGCCATCATACTGCAAATAAATAGTCAACATTAATGGAAATCCTTGATGAATAAAAACCAAATGTTGATCCACCTTATTTTAGAAATTGGTAAACACAAACATTATACTGAGAATACAAAGAAAGAGTTGGTAGACTACTTTCTGTTCAGTTGACCACAAGTGGAAATTAAAGTGGAGGGAATATACAGATCTCATTCACATCTCCAGCAGAGTAAATTTAATCGAATAACGAAAGGGATCCATCTTTATAAAATAAACTTTTGCATGAAAATAGTAAAAAGCATCTAAGTTTTTTTTCCTTTAACAAGTGAAAATAATAACATACTTTCATAGTTTCTTGATGAAATTAATGACTAATATACTATACTGCTAAAAGTAATGTTAAAGGGGGGAAAAAGATGGACCAATACTGGTTGCAAATTACATAATCTTCCTCATGGATGGGTTCAGTGGTGAGGGCAGATGTCAATGCTCGGAACAAAATTCAAATACAAAAATTTAATATATTATTTAATTATTAATTAATATTTTTTATTCTTTCAAAAGAATATATTCTTTTATATTTAATAAATTAATTTATTGATTTGGAGAGTTATAATAAACAAAAAGTACTAATTTTATGCAAAATTAACATAATTTTATATCACATATAAAACATATAAACAAATTTGATGGGGAAAGACCCTCCCTAATCCCAATATAGCTTTGCCATTGGATGTGTCAAAGATATATATGATGAGATTTTCCTAGACGGTAGGATTAGTTGATCACTCTTTCCGGTTAAAAATATAAAAAATTTTGAGGTGTTGGTCAAGAATATAAGTTTTTTTTTTTTTTTACACTTTTATGAATATTTATTGCACTTTTTCTATATTTACCTATTTCTTTATCATTTATTCCATCACTTCTTATCTATCTCTCTCCTTATTTGTTAAGTGTCGAGAAGTGTTATCAATGGAAAAAAAATTTAAGTTGTGATCTTGGTAAAATACCCAAGACCCGTACAGGAGTTAAGGGGAGCAGCCCAGGTGACAAAATGAATGTTTTGGAGAAGTCCAGCACCCAGCCCATCCAGTTGATGTCTCCACAGATACTGCGCCGCGGATGATGGCCCAACCTCAGCCTTCTTCTTCATATTCTGGAGCAGCCCAATCTTTACCTCCTGCTGTGGCCCAGTCCTCATCACCTACTGCTAGCGCGGCCCAATCTGCTGCTACTGGTGTGGGCCGGTTTGCTACTAGAGCAGCTCAGTCTTCATCAGATGCAGTCCAGCCACCTGATTCAGCCTAGCCATTTGATGTAGCCCACCTAGAATCTGTCCAACTTGAGGGAATTCGGCAGAATTCTTCACTTGAAGTCATGGCTCGCATAGAGGATGATTCGTCAAGTAATTTCTCCCATGGGGCTAGTACTCAGTCAGATTCCAGTAACTCTTCAAGTAGTGGCCAGTTTGAGGGACACAATGTTGCACCAATAAATCTTCGTCGTAGCAACAGGCCATATCAACCTCTTGGTAAATTGAAGGATTTTTATATGTAACACTATCCACTCATCTCCTGGTATATCTCTCTTCTGCTTCACTCTCTCATTCGGTTTCCACAAGTACTTCTTTGTATCCGTTAACTCATTATGTTTTTTATGATAATATTTTCTTCAAATTGGGGTTTTGTAGCAACTATTAATGCAGGCGTAGAACCCACAAATATTCTGAAGTGGCCTCTATACCGGAATGGCGTCAAGCCATGAAGTAGGAGATCGATGCCCTTGAGAAAAATAACACATGGACTATGACTCGACTACCTCCCGGAAAACGAGCACTTGGTAGCAAATGGGTTTACCGGTTTAAATATAAATCTGATGGTTCTGTTGGGCGATACAAAGCACGCTTGGTGGCATTTGGGAATACTCAGCATGAGGGGGTTGATTACACCGAGACTTTTGCTCCTGTGGCGAAAATGGTAACTGTTCGAACATTGTTGTCTATAGCCACTGCACGAAATGAGGAAGTTCATCGGACGGATGTTCACAATGTATTCTTACACGGAGATCTGACTGAAGAAGTCTATATGAAGATTCTTTTGGGGTTCCGTGCTTCGGACCCACATCAAGTCTGTCGCCTAAACAAGTCCTTATATGGACTCCGGCAAGTACCTTGGTGCTGGTTTTTGAAACTTGCAACCTCTCTTCGTCATTATGGGTTTGTGCAATTATATGCTGACTATTCTCTCTTTACTTTCAGAAAAAACAATATTTTTCTATGCATTTTAATTTCTGTTGATGACCTATTAATTTCCGGTAATAATGCATCATGTATTACTCATTTTAAGTCCTACCTAAGTTCATGCTTTCATATGAAAGATTTAGGTCATCTCAAATATTTTCTGGGTATTGAAGTTGCTCGGAGTCAAGCGGGGTTCTATCTTAGTCAACGTAAATATGCTTTAGAGATTCTGTTTGAAACTGAAATGCTAGGGCCTAAACCCGTGTCTACTCTATTGGACCCAAATCATCACTTAGCTAAAGTCTTTGGGGAGTTCTATGATCAACCAGACCGATATCGTCGTCTTGTAGGGAAATTAATTTATTTGTCTATAACTCGTCCAGATCTTGAATACACTGTACATTCCCTAGCTCAGTTTATGCAAAATCCTCGTAAGGAACATTGGGAAGTCGTTCTTCATGTCCTTTGTTTTCTCAAGGGTTCACCAGGTCAGAGTATTCTACTCTGATCAAATGCTCCTCTTCGATTACTTGCTTATTGTGATTCTGATTGGGCAAGCTACCTGATTACAAGTCATTCAGTGACTGGCTATTTTATCTCTCTTGGGTATTCACCTATTTCTTGGAAGATGAAGAAACAATATACGGTCTCCCGTTGAAGCCGAGTACCGTTCTATGGCAATGACACTGTGCGAGTTGAAATGGCTCATCCAACTTCTTGTTGATTTCCAAGTTCCAGTACAACATTCTATCCCAATGCACTATGATAGTCAAGCCGCCATTTACATTGCTGCTAATCCTGTTTTCCACGAGCGCACTAGCACATTGAGATTGACTGTCACTTTGTGCGGGATGCGTTTCAAGCACGTTTGATTACACCTGTTTACATTCTGAGTAATTCATAACCTGCCGATCTTTCATAAAGGCTCTACATTTCCCACAATTTCACAAGTTGTCTGGCAAGTTGGGCATTTGTAACCTTCATGGTCCAACTTGAGGGAGAGTGTTACAGTAGGTATTAAGGATATGTATTTGTTGTAGTGGAGATATTTTAGCCTGTTAAGATATTATTGTAGACTGTTAAAGATTATGTAACATCTTCGTGGTTTGTAGGAAGAGTAGGCTGTACATATGTTTTCTAACAACAGTAAACACAAGGAGAAAATTTTTCCACTGAAAACTTTAATATCTCACATCAAAAGTTACATTGTTTTCTTAATCTTTAATTCGTATGCACAAGTCCTTTATTGATGTGAATCGGTTAGACATGCAAGAACATCAAGGAGTTGTGACAAGAGCGAAGGCAAAACAACTAAAGAGTCACAAGGATCAAATTGAGCAAGAGAAGTTTCAAGGCTTAAATTTTGATGTCAATTTTGATGTCCAAGACTTTATGGGGATTAAATTTTGATGTCCAAGACTTTATGGGGCAATATTCTAATTTTTGAATAAGTTAGAAATTGAAAATTTACCTTGGTAGATAGTTGGAATCCCTTTTGACCAAGCTGAAAAATTGTCTCCTACTTTTGGCAATGTGTTGATTAGTGCTCTAGAATAGTCCAAATGCAATTAAAACACCTCTATTGTCTTATCAAGTGTATGTGTAGGTTATATCTATCCTTTAGGTTGAAAATATGAGAGGGAAAAATTCCTATTTTCTCCTTCAAGTCTCTATAAATATGTAGTCTTCTATTTTGAAGAAGTAATCAAGAAATTTTTCAAGACAAAGGTTCTTCTCTTAGTATTCTTAGTTCTTAGCTTAGTTTTTCTATCTTCTTCAAGGGTGAACTTCCTTGAAAGAAAAAAATCACTTTGAAGACTTGTTGAAAGTTCCAAGAGCTTCAAGGTTGATCATAAAAAAAAATCCTTCATACTAATTACTACACTCTTGTAGAAAACTAGTCTTGAGGTCTTCTTCTTGTTTCATTGAGGTCTAAGGTTCAAAATACCTTAGGTTGCTTGAACTTTGAAGAAAAGATTTTGTTTAAACCTTCTTGAGGTCTTGGATTTGATATATCCAAGGTTGCTTGAAGTTTAACATTTTCAAGTCCTTTCAAAGGTACTTTCTTCTACTTATTTACACTTGTTTCGTTTGTTCTCTCCCTCACTTCTTGGACAAAATTTTATGCTCTTGAAGATCATTCCACATCATTTGGTATCAGAGCCACCTTCAAGTAAGTGTTTTTGAGATATCTTACATACAATACAAGACAAAGAGAAAAGAGACTAGATTGCTGGAAAATGGCATCACAAAAATAGAATGCTTGAACGACCTGGAATATGACTAGAACTTTGCAATATTTTTTACATGGAGTTATACTACATTGACCTGGGAAAACAAATGAAACAAGTTTCATCTAATTTGGACTTCATTTGATATCTCAAAATAGTCAAAACTTGAAGGTGTACCTGGCTTTTCCGCAGACAAAAAAAGTACTGAAATGATCTGAGCATATCTTCCTTTTTACTAACCCTTTTTTCTTTGATTCTTGAGCCTAAACTCAAGAATTTTGAGTGAGGATTCTTTCTAGACAAACCTCATTCAATTTAGACTTGTGGTTAAATACCAGTTTTCCAAACAAGCCGAGTATGTCATCTACTCTGCTTGCTGGAAACTTTTGTTGTGTATTCTTTTGTGTTCTTGAAGTGTCCTAGCTTTGTGTTTGTATTTGTGGTCGAATTTCTTTCCCTTTTTCAGTACTTATTTCTTCATTTGGTCAATCTACCATTATTGACTCAAATGCTCTTGGAAATGTTATTGAACTTCCTTAAAATGAATGGATGACTCAATATCATTTTCCTTGCTTCTCATATTTCTCAACTAGTTTTTTGTTTGTGATTTTTTTTTATTTTGGTTGTTTTAAACTTGAGTAGAGGTGTTAAATCTTTGTTAAGAACTCATAGAACTCTTTGAGACTTGAACCTTTAGAAAAAGGCAAGAGTTGTGAGAATATCCTCAAAAAGGCCAAAGAGAGTTAAACAAGAGAGTTTTGTGAGGTAAACACTACCAAGATGTCAACCCAAGCTCAAGCAACAACTCCTTTTGGAGAAGAGTCTAGCAACTCCCAACATGATGACCCTTTGAGGCTCATAATGCAAGAGTTACAATCCCTAAGAGATGAGATGAGGGATATTAGAAGGGATGTCACTAATCTCTCTAATCAACAAAGGGAGGTTAGTCCTCATGGTAGTCTCAATGTTACTACCCCAAGGAGCAATGGACCACTCAATTGCTCTAGGATAACCGAGTTCCACCAACCTCCACATTTTGATGAAGAACTTCATCCACCTCCTTACGGTGGTAGAAGAGGCGGTTTTGGAGAAAGAGGTATGCCTAGACACTTTGAAGAAGTTCCAAGGCCACAAGCTAGGCATGGAGAGCCATTATATGATGATCATGAACATGTTCCATTTGTTGCAAACCGTGGAAGAGACCAAGGTGACCAAACCTTGGACCGAATGAAGTGAAAGCTCCCTAGTTTTAAGGGTGACAATGACCCTAACATTTTCTTAGATTGGGAGAGGCAAGTAGAAAACATGTTTATGTTGAAAAATTATAATGAGTTCTTAAAAGCTAGACTTGTAATAGCCAAATTTTCCGGCTATGCTTTACATTGGTGGGAAAGGGTAGTAAACCAAAGAGTTAGAAGTGGTAGACCATCGGTTGATACTTGGAGAGAGAGTTAAAAGCTTTGATGAGAGAAAGATTTGTGCTCGAGCACTACTATAGAGAGCTTCATTATAAGCTCATGACTTTAAAACAATGTGCAAAAAGTGTAGAAGAGTATAGACAAGAGCTTGAGCTCTACATCTTGAGGTTGAACTTGGAAGAAGACAAGGATGCTTCAATGGCTAGGTTCCTTAGTGGTCTCAATAGAGAGATAGCCAACCAACTTGAGTTGTATCCACATACAACTTATGAAGACATGTGCCACCTTGCCAACA
Source organism: Catharanthus roseus (assembly GCA_028651295.1). Lineage (NCBI taxonomy): Eukaryota > Viridiplantae > Streptophyta > Magnoliopsida > Gentianales > Apocynaceae > Catharanthus > Catharanthus roseus. The sequence continues at coordinate 10,238,475 of JAPQWS010000093.1, read as the reverse complement.
AGATCGAATCACAAAGGAGAAGGAATGGGATGATGCGATCCTTATTTCCCAACCAAAGATACGTTGCAACAACAAAACCACCTACTTCCAACTTCAAGCCATGGCCAAAAAAGGAGGAGGCTCCTAGAGGTACTTTCCAACCTCCAACCAAACCAAAGATAGAAGAGAGAGGTAAAATCATTTCTAACCCTCCAAAGTGCTTTAAATGTAATGGTGTAGGACACAATGCAAGTAGTTGTCTGACAAAGAGAGCTTTGATCTTTAAGGAGGATTTGAATGGTTGGATTGAGAAGGAGGAGGGTGAAAGTAACGAATGTGTTGAGGGTGAAGAAAATGGTGAGGATGATGAACATGTTGATTTGAATCCTTTAGGAAGTGATGACCATGTCTTGAGCTTAGTTACCATAAGAGCACTAAGCGCTCAAACTTTTGATGATAACATGATTGAACAAAGAGAAAACATCTTCCATTCTAAATGTAAAGTTGAGGGAAGGATTGCCAACCTTATCATTGATAGTGGTAGTTGTGTAAATGTGGCTAGTGCTTGTCTTGTTGAGAAGGTGAAACTACCTACTACAAAACATGATAAACCTTACAAACTCCATTGGCTAAATGATAGTGGAGAAATTAAAGTGTTGAGACAAGTAATGGTACCAATAGAAATGAGAGCTTACAAAGATACGATACTATGTGATGTGGTGCCCATGCAAGAATGCCATCTTCTCTTGGGAAGACCTTGGCAATTCGATAGAAAGTCCCTTCACAATGGAGAGAAAAATACTTATTCTTTTGTGAAGGATGGAAGAACATTCACTATGAATCCTCTTACACCTCAACAAGTGAGAGATGAACAAAAAAAGATGAGGGAGAAAGAGAGGGCCGAAAGTGAGCTCAGAAGAAAAAAATTGGGGAGGGAAAGAGAGTTGAGGAAAAAGAAAAGAGTGAAGAAAGAGTGATGAAAAACAAGAGTGCAAAGAAAAAGAGTGACCAAAAAAAAGAGAGTGAGATGAAAGAAAAGAATTGTTTCTTTGCAAAACCTAGTGAGGTGATTGAAGCAATTGAAAGAAAAGAAGTGGTATTGCTCTTGTATTGTAGGGAATCTTTTACTTCATCTAAAGAACACTCACCCTCTTTTTCAAGTGAAATTTTGCAGGTTATTGAAGATTACAAAGACGTATTTTCCGATGAGATGCCCGGAGGTCTTTCACCAAATAGAGGAATCGAACACCAAATCGATTTTGTCCCCGGGGCGGTCTTGCCAAACCGACCGGCCTATAGGAGTCCACCGGAAGAGACTAAGGAGCTAAAAAGGCAAGTTGAGGATCTAATTTCAAAAGGGTATGTGCGTGAGTCCATGAGTCCTTGTGCGGTTCCGGTTTTGCTTGTTCCAAAAAAAGATGGCACTTGGAGAATGTGTATAGATTGTAGAGCCATAAACAACATTACTATTAAGTATAGGCATCCCATACATAGACTTGATGATTTACTTGATAAGTTGCATGGTTCTAATCTTTTCTCTAAAATTGACTTGAAATCCGGATACCATCAAATTAGGATGAGAGAAGGGGATGAGTGGAAAACCGCTTTTAAGACTAACTTTGGTTTGTATGAATGGATGGTTATGCCCTTTAGATTAACTAATGCTCCTAGTACATTTATGAGATTAATGAATCATGTGTTGAGGAATTTTATTGGGAAATTTGTTGTTGTATACTTTGATGATATTTTGGTCTATAGCAAGACATATGAAATGCATGTTGAACATCTTAGGGAAGTACTAAATGTCTTGAGAATTGAAAAACTTTTTGCTAACCTTGACAAATGTGAGTTTTGTTTGGAGAAAGTTACATTTCTAGGTTGTGGTAAGTAGGGCTGTAAACGGGTCCAGACCCTCAGGGTACCCCCAGACCCGGACCCGTACCCTTATAGTGAAACTTGGACCCGTACCCTCCAGGGTATAAAATTCTGGACCCGGACCCGACCCTCCAGGGTCCAGGGTAGGATACGGGTATACCCGTACCCGTATGACATTTTTCTATTTTATTTCCCTGTTAAACAAAAATATGTAAAACAATGTATAATTCAAAAAATAAAAATTTTAACATGATCTCTTTAACATTTCTTTCAACAAATAAAATCATTTAACATCTCTAATTCGCATAATTAAAAGTTCAAATATACACAAAATCGTCATAGTACATTAATCGAATAAAAATAAAAGTTCTAGTTCAATAAAAGACATTAATCAAAGCATTTGGATTTTGGATACCGCTTGCTCCTATTTGTCTCCTACAAAAGAAATATTGAAGTGAGTATATATTATAATTGTATAAGTGTATGTAAAATAGAGATAATTATGAAAATGTAACTAAAGATAAAAAAAAACTCACATCAATTTTTCTCTGCAAATGCAACTGAAGGGATGGAAGAACTCTCAACAATATCGTTGTCATCAGACACATATTCTAGAAACAAAATAGAAGTTAACTAATATAAGAGGGAGAAAAACGAAATTAGAATAAAAAAATAAAGTACTTACTTTTATTCGGTGAAAGTTCAATCCAATCCGCTGTAGTTACCAATGCCTCAACCATTTCGGGAAGTAATGATGCAGTGTCTCATCAACCACTCTTCCCCCAACACTAAATGCAGACTCCGATGCAACGAAAGAGTAGCCTGAACATGCTAAAATATCACGTGCCATCTTTCCTATGATAGGATACTTTGGAGAGTTTTCTTTCCACCAATTCAAAATATTAAACTTCTCATTTCTAGGAAACACAGGCTCTTCTAAATAAAGCTCTATTTCACTCTTTTGGTACATACGAATAGTAGTGGACTTATTCGTCTTATACCATTCATCAAAAGTAGAATAATCATCTTCCGATGTTCCTCCACCAGATATGGGATAGGAATTATTGCTAACATAACTTACTTGCCCACCATATTCAATGTACAAATCTTGAAACACATTCTTAACTCTTTCAACATAACGATAAGCATCACTACCATATATGGCATCATAATAAAACTCCACCAAATTCATTTTAAACCTGGGATCAAGCACAACAGCAATTCCTAAAACCAAACATGATTCCTCCCAATATTTTTCAAACTTTTGCTTCATAGGACCAACCATAACTTTAAGAAAATCATGTTGACTATTTTCCCATTCCCTCAACTTAAGTTGGATTTTACACACATCAGGGAAGAAGACATTTGAAGTTGGAAAATTTCTACAGCTAAAATGATTAGTACAATCATAAAATATCTTCAAACATCCATGAATCACATCAGCTACTTTCCATTCATCATCACTTGGACAAAACTTATAATTTCTATCAATTTGTGCAAGACGGTTAAATGCTTCCTTAACGTGTAATGCGATTCAAGCATCAAATATGTAGAATTCCATCTAGTTTGTACATCCAAAGCAACTTTCTTCTTGCCTTTTTAATTTGCATTGTTGTAAAGCATACTCAAATTTTTGAGAAGCATAAGTAGATTTTTTTCAAATACTTGCATGTTTTTTCGAATCTTCAAAATCACATCTCCCAAAAACAGACCAAACCATCTTGCACAATCAAATTAAGAATATGTGCACTACAACGAACATGAAATAAATCACCACCAAGGGGAAGCCATGCTTTCTCAACCAACCAAGATTTCAAATGTCTAACCATTGAATCATTTGATGATGCATTATCCACGACCATACAAAACAATTTTTTGTCCAAATTCCATTCTAATATGAGATCATTGATGAATCGAAATAATGTTTCACCGTCATGAGGATAAGGAATATGTCTATATGCAAGAATTTTCTTTTTTCAATTCCCAATTGTCATCAACAAAATGAGCAAGTAAGACAAGTATATGCAATATTAGCATGTTCGAAGTCCAAATATCGCTTGTTAATGTGATTCTACAATCAAGACCATCCAAGAATTCATACAATCTCATCTTCTCTTCCTTATGCACTAACATCACTTCCGTCCTAATTGTATTTCTAGAAACAAGCTTAAAGTTAGGATTCAAACTGTTGCAAAACTTCTCAAACAATTCATGCTCACACATATTGAAAGGATAGTTGTGCTTGATTATCATTTTTGCCAAAGCCCTCCTACTCTTTTCTTGATCAAATTTGAAATTACTAAGTTCAATGTTACTCGTCAAGTTACTTATTGAATGTTGGATTTGTTGCTGCCCTTTGCACCGAAGTTTTCTAGCAACACAAACTTTCAAATGTTTTGTCAAATGAGTAGTCCCCGCTTTACCGCCGCTAACAAGTTTTTTCTTACACCAAATACACTGAGCTTTAGTACTTCCATCAGGATCCGTCAGCCTTGACATTTCTTTCCATACATCCGAAGTTAATTTTTTTTTTAACTTTGAGGGATCCGCAGCCGCTTGGTCTTCTAGGTTTTCTTCGAAATTCAACTCATTGTAATTAGTTATTTCCATATCATCAGTAGCAGCAGTAGATGCCTTGGAACTTTGAGTGGGTATTGTATTTGTACCGGACATCCTGATTCCTAAATGATAAAGCAAAACTCACTTTAGATTCTAATTCATACGCTTCGTTATGCTTTTAGAAGTATCATTGTATCCTTATAACAAAGTTTTGCTTAGCAAACCAAACAATTCGAAAAACAGACAAAAGGGGTAAATTACTTAGCAAAAAAGGGTTTTGGAAATGGCTCTAAGAACAATTTAGCACAATTTTAAATAAGTAAAAATATTTTTTTATTCTCTCTCCAATTGATTGGATTGTAGGCGAGAATCTCCATTTTTCCAGTGAAAATGGTGTAAGATACATTCTACGAATGTATTTGCTTTATAACATTTTTTATTTTGTAATAATTTTATTAATAAATCTTATAAAAATAAAAAATAAATTATAAACCTAAAATAAAATTACTATTAAAGGATAAGCATATTAGAAAACATTTTTAATTCCATTTTCTTGTTATAAATTACAGTTTTTATTTATTTAGAGTAATTATATATTATATGCAATAATACTGTGGTAGTAGGAAGATGTTTGGTTTTATTTAATCCAATTTGGAATAAATACAGCCCTATCTGCTAGCCAAACCGCAAAGAAAAACAAAACCATATCAAAAAATTAAAACCATTTTCCATTAATATCAGCCCTAAGACTATATATAGCTGGAAAATTTAAGAAAATAGTTAATTATACTGAAATTTCAGAAAAAGGAAAAATGTGCTAGTTAGTTGTATGTTTCTCTAGATCCCATAAAAATGCGCTAAACACACCCTTAATCCATCATCTCATAAACAGTGCTAACAAATTTCTCTAGATCCCATTTCAAATTCCACAACAAGAAAACTATAAACAAACAAAACAACAAGAAAATGACACAAAAATCTCATCAACAACTACTTGAAGTAAAGGACTTACTTTCAGACAGACGGAGGCAGCAGCGGACCGGCGGTGGTGGTAGAAGATGAGATGAAGAAGATGACAGTGAGGGAGAGAGTCTGAGCTGAAGATCACTGTGCGCGGGACTGGGAAAGTGATGAAGGTGAGTGAACGGCGGCAACAATGGCGTCGCCGGCAGATGAACTTGAAGCAGAACTGTGTGTGTGAACAGTGTGTGAGTGAGTGTGTGACTTTGTGAGGAGAGAGAGAGAGAGAGAGAGAGAGAGAGAGAGAGAGAGAGAGAGAGAGAGAGAGAGAGAGAGAGAAACCGAGAGATAAAATGAAAATGAAATGAGAGACAAATGAAAATGAAATGAGTGAGTGAGCTAAATGAAAACTGAGAGAAACTCTAGTCTAGTGTAGTGTAGGGCTGCTGCTCTCAGTGAGTAGAGTGGTAAAAAAATGATGCTATAATTCCTAATTTATAAGCTTAAATTATGATGAGTGAGTATGATGATGAGTGAGGTAGAGTATAGTATAGTATACTGTGTGAAATCAGTGAGTACAGTGGTAGTACTAGTAGTATAGTATAGTATACTGTGTGATGTGATTTGAGGTAGAGGTAGTAGGTTAGGTAGAGTTAAAGATAATTATAAAATAAAATAATATGCTAAAAAATTTATAAATTATAATATAATATATAAAATATATTATTATTTTATTAATACGGGTATACGGGTCTGGGTATTACCATACCTTACCCGGACCCATATAGCAGTATAAATACGGGTAAGGGTACGGGTCCGGGTCCGCGGGTATAAAATTTGAACCTTACCCGCTAAAAACGGGTCCAGACCCGTGCGGGTACGGGTAAGACCCGCCCCATTTACAGCCCTAGTGGTAAGCTCACAAGGACTTCAAGTAGATGAAGGTAAGGTCCAAGCAATTAAGGAATGGCCAACACCAAGAAACGCATCGGAAGTAAGAAGTTTCCATGGCCTAGCAAGTTTCTATAGGCGGTTCATCAAAAATTTCAGCACACTTGCTAGCCCTTTGACTGATATGATCAAGAAAACTGAGGGATTTAAGTGGGAAACAAAACAAGAACAAGCATTTCAATTGTTGAAGGAAAAGTTGTGTAGTGCACCCCTTTTGTTACTACCAAACTTTGAGAAACTTTTGAGGTGGAGTGTGATGCATCCGGCATTGGTATAGGTGGTGTACTTATGCAAGATGGAAAGCCCTTAGCCTATTTTAGTGAAAAACTTAATGGGGCAGCCGTGAGGTACTCAACTTATGACAAGGAGCTTTATGCTTTAATAAGAACATTAAAGCATTGGCAACACTACCTATGGCCAAAGGAGTTTGTTGTGCACACCGATCATGAGGCTTTGAAGTTTCTCAAGGGCCAACATAAACTCAATAAGAGACATGCAAGATGAATGGAGTTCATTGAAACAATTCCATATGTCATCCGTTACAAGAAAGGTAAGGAGAATGTGGTGGCTGATGCTCTATCTAGAAGGTATACTCTCTTATCTACCCTTCAAACAAAAATTTTGGGTTTTGAAATGCTTAAAGAAATGTATTCTAGTGATCATTACTTTAAGGAAATTTTTGAGAAATGCTTGTTACCACCTTTTGGAAAATATTTTTTGCATGAAGGATTTCTTTATTGTGAAGGTAGATTGTGCATACGATCTTGTTCTACTAGAATTCTACTTGTCGAAGAAGCACATTGTGGGGGTTTAATGGGACATTTTGGTGTCACTAAAACCTATGAAATTCTTCATGAACATTTTTTTTTGGCCACATTTAAAAAGAGATGTAGAAAGATTTGTAGGAAGTTGTATTGAATGCAAGAAAGCTAAATCTAGAACTCTTCCACATGGACTTTACACACCATTAGAAGTTCCTAAAGAACCTTGGGTTGATATTTCTATGGATTTTATTCTTGGTTTACCTAGGACCTCTAGAGGTATGTATTCTATTTTTGTTGTTGTGGATAGGTTCTCTAAAATGGCACACTTTATTCCTTGTAGGAAATCCGATGATGCTAGTCATGTAGCTAGCTTGTTCTTTACTTGGATAGTTAGATTCCATGGAATTCCAAGGTCTATTGTGTCGGATAGGGATACCAAATTCTTGAGCCATTTTTGGAGAGTTCTTTGGAAGAAGCTTGGTACTAACTTGCTTTATTCTACAGCTTGCCATCCACAAACGGATTGACAAACTGAGGTGGTAAATAGAACAATTGGCCAACTTCTAACGGCTATTTTGAAGAAGAACTTGCGGCAATAGGAGGAGTGCTGCCACACATTGAATTTGCCTATAATAGGGCACCTCACTCTACTACTTCTAAATCTCCATTTCAAGTTGTTTATGGTTTTAACCCTCTAACTCCCTTCAAATTGGTTTCATTGCCTATAGATCAAGCACTAAGCAAGATGCCAGCAATAAGGCTGATTTTGTGAAAGCAATTCATGCAAAGGTCCATGAAGCCATTGTCAACTCCAACAAAAAGCTTGTAGAGAAAAGAAATGTGGGAAGAAGAAAAGTGGTATTCAAACCCGGTGATTGGGTTTGGGTGCATTCTAGAAAGGAAAGATTTCCCGAACAAAGAAAGTCTAAGCTTGATGATAGAGGAGATGGGGCATTTCAAATCCTTAAGAAAATTAATGACAAAGCCTATAAAGTTGATCTTCCGGGACATTCTAATGTTACTGCCACTTTTAATGTATCTGATCTCTCTTTATTTGATATAGTTGATTAGACATTCGAGGACGAATCCTTTTCAAGAGGGAGAGGATGATGTGAACCAATTAGACATGCAAGAACATCAAAGAGTTGTGACAAGAGCAAAGGCAAAACAACTAAAGAGTCACAAGGATCAAATTGAGCAAGAGAAGTTTCAAGGCTTAAATTTTGATGTCAATTTTGATGTCCAAGACTTTATGGGGATTAAATTTTGATGTCCAAGACTTTCTGGGGCAATATTCTAATTTTTGAATAAGTTAGAAATTGAAAATTTACCTTGGTAGATAGTTGGAATCCCTTTTGACCAAGCTGAAAAATTGCCTCCTACTTTTGGCAATGTGTTGACTAGTGCTCTAGAATAGTCCAAATGCAATTAAAACACCTCTATTGTCTTATCAAGTGTATGTGTAGGTTATATCTATCCTTTGGGCTGAAAATATGAGAGGGAAAAATTCCTATTTTCTCCTTCAAGTCTCTATAAATATGTAGTCTTCTATTTTGAAGAAGTAATCAAGAAATTTTTCAAGACAAAGGTTCTTCTTTTAGTATTCTTAGTTCTTAGCTTAGTTTTTCTATCTCCTTCAAGGGTGAACTTCCTTGAAAGAAAAAAATCACTTTGAAGACTTGTTGAAAGTTCCAAGAGCTTCAAGGTTGATCATAAAAAAAAATAATAATAATAATAATCCTTCATACTAGTTACTACACTCTTGTAGAAAACTAGTCTTGAGGTCTTCTTCTTGTTTCATTGAGGTCTAAGGTTCAAAATACCTTAGGTTGCTTGAACTTTGAAGAAAAGATTTTGTTTAAACCTTCTTGAGGTCTTGGATTTGATATATCCAAGGTTGCTTGAAGTTTAACATTTTCAAGTCCTTTCAAAGGCACTTTCTTCTACTTATTACACTTGTTTTGTTTGTTCTCTCCCTCACCTCTTGGACAAAATTTTATGCTCTTGAAGATCATTCCACATCATTTATTCTTAATCGAATTAGTGGTATATTTATTGTACGCAATCGGTAATGTTTGATCTTTTATTAGGACAATTAATTCCATTGATATTGGTAATTAATTTGCCAGTAGCGCTTAATATATATTCTCTTAAACTACTCAATAAACAAAGAAAAAGTTTTCTACAGAATGCGTCATCTAATTTTATAAGTTTTAATATAGAATAAGAGTCAGCTAATACAATATTGAGATCCGTAATTATTCATTCGTGATAACTTCACACCTCAGTCTAATGTCCAATACTAGGTATGAAGGGGTGTGGAAAATCCAAATTGAATAGTTAGTAAAAAGGTGAACTCGTTATAAATTTAAGCAATTCTTTTTTTCTTGAGGTAACTTTTGAATGGAGTTAAGTCCAAACTCATTAATTTTATCGGGAAATTTGAGAGAGAGAGAGAGAGAGAGAGAGAGAGAGAGAGAGAGAGAGAGAGAGAGAGAGAGAGAGAGAGAGAGAGAGAGAGAGAGAGAGAGAGAATCAAAGTATAAATAACATAGCACTCTGGTATTCATATTAGTACTCATAAGAACTAGATTGCTACATACATCATTGTCTTTTCTCTCCAAGAAGTCTAGATATTAAAAGACTAGGGAGGATTATAGATACATACGCTTGGCATTTAATTTACAAGAGTCTTAACTTAAACTTGATCTTAACCAAACATTAACAGTGTACAAAGACCTAAGATATATATGCATATCTTAATTAATAGGCCATGGCCATGGATTTCTTATTCTTAGAGTAATCCAAAACTAGAAGCCCATCATGCATCTTCATGGCTTCACAGCTGCTCATTGTAACTTCTTCGTGATCAGTAGCATAAGAAGCTGGATTCACCTGATAAACAAGAGATTTCTGCGGTTGATATCGGTAGAGACAATGTTTTGATCCTTGACGCGTAATTGCTGGAGACTGCTTTGATGATCCTTTTCTTGATGAATCATGTTCTTCAAGTATTCCAAAGGCTTCATATCCTATCTTCTTAAGCCTTCCTTGGCGATCAAACCTTTGTGCCATTGCTAAGTAATTTAGAATGATGAAAGGCTGCTATTAGCGAGAGAGAGAGAGAGAGAGAGAGAGAGGAAGTTTGGTAAGAAATCTTGTGTTGAGTTGTGGTTTGGTGCAAAAAACTACTAGCTATGCTGTCCTTATATAGGATGGGGCATACCAGTCATGTCTCGTGCCCACAAGTAAAAACATGAGTTATGCGCCTAACAATATTCACGATACATTAGGTTACTTTCAACTCTTAATTACGTTCATAAATTTTGTATAAGGATTCCAAACCAGGAGTATATATGTTGCGTCCTATGCCCGTAAACTGAGAACACGTCTTATGAACATGACAGCACATACCATTACATTATATTCACCTTCTTTTAAGTTCTTCGTGTTTTTGTTAGGGGCTCCAAATCATGAGTGTAGCATGGATTCTAGAGGTGGTTTTCAATTATTTGTAGTGTAGCATTTTATTTTTCATTATACGTTTGGTTGGTAATCATACTCTAATACCATAATTAATATCACGCGTCCTATATCTGTAAGTTCGAAAGCGTGATTTATGTGACTGAGAGTACACATGACCTCTACTTAGCAACAACACTTTTTACTGTGCCAAATTAGATATCTCAAAAGTGATCATAAATATTTACACACGTACTTATATATCATACAAACACGTAATACTTATCACATATAAAATATGACTCTTGAATCAATCATGTATTTTAAGATTCTACGTAACAAATAGACTTCAATAGACCAAGTATAAATCTAAATGGCCTTCAACTCCCAACTTGAGGTGATTCCTTTCAGATAGATATAGGGACAAGGGGGGCTCACTACACAGTAAAAATACAAAATTATTAGATTCTTGTGATCAAACAGTGAGAAAAACTAGTCATTTTAAGAGACAACGATGCCCAAATCATTATGGACAAGCATAGAATATTTTAATAAATTTATTCTTTTGCATTATACGATGATTTTGTTCATGTAGAATCCTTTTACTTTGCATCAAAATCATTTGGCTAGTTAACTATATGTATAACCTCCTTATTATCCCTGAGAAAAGAGTACCTTTTGAACTTCTTTGATTGAAAAAATTTATCGCAAAAATATCAAAGAATTAAAGATATACTTTAGATTACAAATCTTCCCTTTTTGTTTAGAACTGATGTTTGGACAGTTGGCCTAACTAATCTAGTGCGAGTCTTCTGAGGATAAACTCCTCCCAAGGTCTTCCAATTTGGGACACGAATTTCGAGGATAAAATTCTTCCAACATCATTAAACTAACCAATGACCTTTATCGCATTGATGTCTCGAACCTAAATCTAAGACCTCTTAATAATTTGATAATCTATATAAAGAAGAGTTGTGACAATTGAGCTACTGTTTTTTCATATTAATCTCCACTTTGACTCATTCATGAAATGCAGGATGCCACGAAGACAATTATTCCTCTATATCCAAGATCATATATATGGAGAAGTTCTAATTGGTGTGGCAAGATAAGATGGTTAGGATTATGGTTATCTCTTTCTGTTATTATTTGGAAAAATGATTGAGAGAATTTTAGGTCAAAAGAAGCTATTCCTTTCCCCTCTCTTTGGGACATTAGATTCCATTTTCTGATTAATCCAATGCATTTTGGACTCTTTTGCTTCTCCAAAATGTCTGTACAACAGCATATTGCAGGTACTGACTTAGAGTGGCTGTTTTACAAGGGATATTCTCAACTTTAACCTATAGTTTGATCATTAATTTATCAAGACCTGTGTAAACATTTTCTTATTTTAAGAGAAATTTTAGCTCGTTTGTGATTAATTATTGTCATAATTTGTACATTTCCTGATGAAAACAAATTTTCTTAGGTGGTAAAAACTCAAGTACATATGCAACTAGAGAAAATATTCTAAGAGGTCCTCGAACTATTTACGTTTAATCAATCATGCTTTAAATCTTTTTAAGACATGTTTTACTTTTTAACTATTTATTTATGTCTGTACATGCTCAAAAAATAAGTAAATAGATAATTTTGCTCTTCAAAAAAAATATATGTCAAGCATGAGTCAATTACTTAACCAAAAAACTAGATTTTCGATGTTTAGGATATAAACGTCATCTTGTAAATAGTTTAAAAGTAAAATGTGTCTTAAGAAAGATTTAAAGCATTACCACTAAACCAAAATAGTTTGAGAACATGTTTTATTTATTTTCTCAATGACAATGAGGGGCAGTTTGATGGCAAAGCATTTCTCCCTTAAGTATCTCTACCTGACTTGTTAAAGGAGATTGTGAGTTCAAGTCACTTTAAGAGCGGTCTTCTTATATATTCATGCTAATAAGGATTATGTGTCTAATTAAGATTTGTTTTTTTTTTTATTTTCCCCCCCTTTTTTTTTTTTTTTTTTTTTAATGTTGATTGCATTATGAGTTCTGGACTTATAATATGCCCCATTAACAAAACAGGAACACATGGAGATGAATCAAAAATGGAATAAAGCTTAAAAGGGGTCAATAAAGAGATGAAAGAAGGTGGAGAATTTGATTCTTATGTAGCCCTTCTTTCATACATTTAAGAAGCTTTTGATTAGAAAGACTTAAAATAACTACCCATATAAGTGTTCATTTTCTTCTGATTTTATTCCCATTTGGAGAAAATGACAATTTCTTAACAAACAATTTGATCAAGAAAAAAGGTAACATGAATTGGGGACAATTGGCTATCATATCAATCTTCAATTGTGTGTTCCAAAAGATAGATTCCTGGCTTCATGACTTATTCCCCTTCCATTCTTTAAAGGATATGGTACAGGGCCCGTAAGTTAATGATTATATGAAGTATTTATCAAATTTTGCGGACAAGTGTACGATTAATTGTTAAATTATTTTTATATTTATTTAATTAGTTCAATCACGAATTATCTAATTTATTCTTCATGTATAATATTTTTTCAAAATCGTCTAATGTAGATGATAAAAAAAGAAAAAACACAAATGAAAAGCCCTTTACTTCTATTGCTCATAGAAGGGACTTCAATTACAATATAATCAAAAGGTTTTTAAGTATTTCTCAATATATTGAAAAAGATAATAAAAAAAATAAGAAAGTTGGAGGAAGAAGAAGAACTAGAAAGGAAAGGAAAACCATAGAAGACAAGAAATGGAAGGATCCAATATACATTAAAAAACCAAATGGATAAGAAAAGAAAAGAGATATTTTTACTAGTACCAAATAAAAAAGAAAAGGTATACTTATGAGAATAATAAACAAAACATAATAAAAAGAAATGGATAAGAGTAGGAGAAAGCTCATACCTTTGATTTATGCCTTTTCATATAGGAAGATAGAATCTAAAATGGGAAAATGAGTCGAATAAGAAAAACAAAGAGACATGATAAAATGAGGGCTTAATTAATTGAAATTTCATTTCTTATAATATGATGTGATTCCATTTTCTCTCGCCGAATTTGGTAATATAAAAAATATAAAAAAATAAATAAGAGATGAAGAGACATGTGATAATCATATAAAAATAGCTTCATTAGTTCAATTTTATTTCTTATAATAAAAGAATTTTATTTGATTTATGTTTTAAAAATCTTTTTATTCGAAATGATAAAATTTAAAATATAAAAGATAAAATGTATGAGGAAAGGAGAAATATATAAGAATATAAATCATTCACCTAATATTAATAAGAGAAGAAAAGGAATAAAATGATGCCAAATGGAGCAATCAAACAAAATGGACAAATTCATTTCCTCTAGACAATAAATAAATAAATAAATAAAAATAATAATTTAATCGATTGAACTAATAAAGCCGTATACAAATAACTTGTCTGGTTCAATTTTCATTTTGATTTTTTCAACATTGCTCAACACAATACAAGGTCTTCAAGTCATGCCAAATAATTAGTGCATAACAATAACTCTTAAGAATAAACACATAATGCACTTAGTACATATTAAAAAAATCAGCATATAAAAATCGATTAAAATATTATGTTAAGACAAAATAACAAAAATATAAAGTTTCACGCAAGGCTTTTAACATAAAAGCCTAAATATATCCTTCAGCAGCGGAAACATATAACTACTCCCCCTTAACCCAACTAAAATCAAACGAACCCTACTATAATACGCACTTCTGCTTGTCCTGCATATTACTTGACAATTGATAATTCAAATAGAAAATCCTGTTCAATTTTTTCTAAAATACTAATTGCTTTTTGTTTTTACCTTTGTAAATTACTAACAATTGCTACTTGACAATATATATAGCTACGCGGTGAAAATTCATATAAATATAGTATAAGAATTAAGAAAAGTAATAATTAGAGGGGTTTATAAAAAGATGGTGCAAAGAAAATGTAATGTATATTCGTTTTCAAAAAAAAAAATACATTTGTGATATTCTTGAAAAAAACACTTTTCTCGAATTATAATATTGCAAATTTATAATACTTTTTTTTTTGGGTAAAAAAAAAAAAAGGAGAGATTTTGCATCTAGCCCCCCCAACCCCTCTCCCTCCTAAAAATAAAAAATAAAAAAATAAAAACAGCTTTCGCGATAGTTGTTGGAAGAGAAATTGGCAATATCTTCCTTGAACTAATGTTTTTGTGTTAAGTTAGTCTTTAATTTTTAGTTTCATTTTTTATAGTCTCCAAATATTTATTTCTAGAAAGTTTTAGTTTTCACTACCAATTTTACGGCGAAATCAGGCAATAAAAAATATGTGAATCTCACATGACTCATAAGCAAGATTAAAAAATACATTCACATACTCAACTCACCATCATTCTATTATATAAAATAATGAAATTTAATTGAATATCTGAAATATTCTTAGGATTTATATGAAATTTTCTCTAGATACTTGAAAATTTCCAACAAATTTAAGAAATTTTTTCTCCAAACTTAGAGAAAATTTCTCTAATTAAATGCTTAAAATATTCTTGTATTTAAACTCGTTTTCCTCTAAATTTAGAAAAAAATTCACATAAACTCCAATAATATTTTAGGTATTCAATTAGAACTCATTATTTTATTTAATAGAGTGATAGATGAATTAAATAAATGAAATATTTTTTTTAACTCATAAAATTTTGCATTAAAATTGATAAGAAGACTAAAATTTTTGAAAATAAATACTTGAGGACTAAAAAATAAAAATAAAGGTTAAGCACTAAATTAAATCTAGGATTGATATTGCTGATTTCTCTTGTTCCAATTTTCTTTTATTTTGTATTTGTTGCTTTTCCTGTCTTTTTTTATTTCCCAAAAATTAAAATAGTTTTAAATCTTATCTTTTTAGGCCGCCATTCTTGTCATATCATACGTAAGCAGTTCAACTAAGACTGTTTACATTATCTTGTCAAAACAGATGATCAAGGAAAGCTAATTAATATTTGTATTAAACTTTTCGATTCTTCCAAAGATGCCAAATTCAATCTTGAAAATATCTCACGTTTAAACTTTTTTTTTTTTAATTTTATGGAAAACGTTTAAAACTACTTATATAGTTTTATAAAAAAAAGAAAACTACTTAAATCCATACTTGATTACTTCTCTGTTTCCCAGATTACTAATTACTTGTTGGGTGTAGAGCAGAAATGTCGAATCGGACTTCTGATCTTGTGGGCCAAGTCGACCCGGCTCAGAAATTTGATGTTAATGCTTTGCGGAGATATGCCTCTGCTAATGTTGAAGGGTTCCCTGTTTCCGTCTCTAAATTTGCTGTTTCTCAGGTATGAATTACCTTTTCTTTTTATTTTTTTCCAAGTTGAAGCTTTTGAATTTAATTTAACTGGGTCTTGGTTTCTTGTATAGAGAAAATTTTCTGAATTGTATCTTGATAATTTGTTTTTGTTTTAGTCCAAATTTGATTTTGATGCTGGGGAGATTATTTAGAGTATGATAAAGTTTAGATTTTTTAGTACATTTCTCAAAACTTTGGTTTGGGAAATGCTTGGAGAAAAAAAGGGAGGAAACTTATGGAACTTCTAGGGGGAATATTCTTGTTGAAATTAGTAAAAGGAACCTCAAAAAAAGGTCTGATTTTGACTTCAAGTGTGAATTTTACATGGCTCAAAGCACAATAATAACAAGAAAAGTAGTTTGTATTTTATTTTTGTATAATTGGTACCATATATATAAATTTTCTGGCTAATGTATTGCCTTTATTGAATAATAATGTAATCTTTGTGATCTAATTGGGGTTCTTCATTAGAGAGGAAGAAAGAAGAATTGAACTTTTGAAAATCTTGTTACTTAATTGCAATTTAATTTGGAGTTGCTTTGGGTTCAGTTTGGACATGGTCAATCAAATCCCACATTTCTCTTGGAAGTCCATTCAGGGCCTTCTATCAAGAGATATGTTCTGAGGAAGAAACCTCCTGGTAAATTGCTTGAATCTGCCCATGCTGTTGAAAGAGAATTTCAGGTTGGGCTTCTCTCCCTCAACATCCTTAGATGAATGTCTTATTCAAGTTAAGGAGTGAGATTTAAAGTTTATTAGTCTTTGTGTTAGTTTTTGGGTGTTCTAATTGTGGATATGGCAGGTTCTACATGCTTTAGGTACTCATACATTGGTTCCAGTTCCTAAAGTCTTTTGCTTGTGCAATGATTCAAGTGTGATTGGGACCCCATTTTACATCATGGAGTATTTAGAAGGACGTATATTCATTGACCCTAAACTACCGGTACATTCTTCTACTTATTCAAGTTCTACAAATTAAGCTGTAATTTCCTTGTGGATAATGTGTAAAACCTGATGAGTGTTTTAAAATGGCTTATCTGGTTAGGGTATCACTCCCATACGAAGAAGGACAATCTATAATGCAACTGCCAAAGCTTTGGCTTCTCTTCATTCTGCCGACGTTGATGCCATTGGTCTTGGTAATTATGGGAAGCGCACACACTACTGTAGGCGACAAGTGCGATCCTTTTATCCTATCTGTTTATCTCATATACATTCAATCTGCTCTCTTTGTTAACCCCGAACAGTATTTGAATTTTTCAAAGATCAAAGCTCGTAATTTTCATCTGAAGACATGATCAAATTGCTTGGATTTTATTCTGATTTGGATTTTCATTCAGTTCCTTGAGGCCCTTGATGATCATGAGTGAAATTGACTAATGAAATTTTACTCTTGCATTGACTAATATAGCATTACTCGTATTTCAGGTAGAGAGGTGGGCCAAACAATACCTTGTTTCTACTGGTGATGGTAAGTCAGAAAGAAATCCAAAAATGTTAGAGCTGGCTGATTGGTTGCGGCACCATATTCCCGTTGAAGATTCTTCTGGGGCAACAGCTGGTCTGGTCCATGGTGATTTTCGGATAGATAATCTTGTATTCCATCCCGTTGAGGTGGCTGTTCTCGCGAATACTTCTCTATTCTTTTTGTACTATATATTCATGTGATATATGATCACAAATTTCCAAAGTGCTGTCTACACAAGTTTCACCAAATGGTCTCTAGTGTAGTTCTATTAATTTCAGTCGCATTGATGCTGCAGGATAGAGTGATTGGCATTCTTGACTGGGAATTATCTACTTTGGGCAATCAAATGTGTGATGTCGCGTATAGCTGCTTGGTAATGATAATTAACTTATAATTGTCTGCTTGTCACTTAAATTATCAAATACTTAGGCTTGCTCCCTTGTTGTTCCTATCATATTTAAACTCTGGTGCTTTTCTTACTGATTTTCAGTTCTGAATGAAGTTTTTTTGCATTCTGTGAATCACTTTTCAAATCCACTTATCACCATTTATCTTAATAACAGCATTACATTGTAAATATTGCAACGGACGACATAGAAGAGAATGGAGGTTTTGAACTATCTGGCTTTCCCGAAGGGACTCCATCACTGGCAGAATATCTTTCTGATTATTGCTCTGCCACTGTAAGTACAGAATAATCTTTATTATTTTTTTATAATTGGGGGTCTGAAGCTTATAAATGTTGAATTGTTATGCACATCTGGGATTTGATCTCTTAACAATTAACTTCTCATACATGGAAGTTGGTTCAATGTACTTATGGTTTCCTGTTTGAAATATCAGAATATGCATAATTTTTGAAGGATGGTTCTGTGATTGGCATCTTAACTCGCAAATCATGATGATAAACGTATTCTATATGTTGTCCCTGGAAAATTATAATTGTGTTGCTTTTTACTTACATTGTTTTACTTTCAGGGAAGACCATGGCCTGCTGCTCAGTGGAAGTTCTACGTTGCCTTTTCCTTGTTTCGTGGAGCATCGATCTATGCTGGAGTACATTGTCGATGGATTATGGTAATTTGATTTTGGGGCTCGTACCAAGTTATATTCGTTTCTCTTCTGAAAATTCTGCAGTATTAACTGGGCGTTCAATGATCTTGTCACAATTACTGCAGGGTAATGCATCAGGGGGCGAACGTGCTAGAATTGCTGGGCAAAAGGCTAATTCTCTCATCGGAACTGCATGGTCATTCATAGCTCGGGAATCTGTGCTTCCTCAGCACCCACCATCTGGTAGTAGTATTTTCTCATGAGTTTCATTTAGCTTAAAGTGAAGGAGAAAGTAATTGAAAACTAAGAAATCAACATGGTTAGCTTTTGCATGATGTTATTATCGAGTCTAGTCCCAGTTGTCAAAAGTAGTAAATATCATTTCTGTTTAGCTTTGGAAAAAGGTTGTTCAGCAACTATACTGCCTAAACCACTATTCTTATTGAATTACGCAGAGAAAATTCCGATAGAATATAAACAGCAGTTGGAAAATCGAAGCCAAGATCAAGTCCTATCATCTGGCGGAAGGTTTGTACCAAGTCAAAAGGTTCAAGATTTGAGAGACAGATTGATCAAATTCATGGATAAGCACATATATCCAGCGGAAAATGAGCTGTACAAACTTGCCCAGTCTTCCAACCGCTGGACAGTTCACCCAGAGGAGGAGAATTTAAAGGAGCTAGCAAAAAGAGAAGGCCTTTGGAATTTGTGGATACCTGTATGTATTTGCTTCCTGTTATCCAATTTTAGAATGTTCATTATTTAATTCAGCATATGGCTTTCTGATGCCAGACTTACAAACTATTTATGGACGTTTCCAGGTTGACAGTGCTGCTCGGGCTAGGAGAATATTAACTGGTAACAAGACTGGTTCTCCAGTTGATGGCACTCCAGATTTCTTGTTGGGCGCTGGCCTTACAAACCTCGAGTATGGATATGTTTGTGAGATCATGGGTAGATCTGTTTGGGCTCCACAAGTTTTTAACTGTGGTGCTCCTGATACTGGAAATATGGAGGTATGGAAAAGATTTCACATTTATTAAGTGTTACATGTAAGGAAGAGAGTGTTCCTCACATTAGCATTTGTTTGGATGGGGCCTAAAGTAAAAATTGTGGGCATTTCGTTACCAAAAAAGAAAAATAAAAATCAATCTGAAAATTCTGAAAATATTTTGGCAAGTTGTTTATCACTTGAATTTTAGGAGAGATATAACTGCGAACAAGTGTACCATGTAAATCTTCTGTTATCTTATGGATCTTTTTATATACTTGTTTCTATTTCTATGTAATTTTTCTGCTCTCTTTAATCGGGCATACTTGATAGCAAATCCAACAGTCTTGGCTTAAGCATATCTTTTCTAAATATTTAGAAATGTTCATTTGCTTTGTTCTTCTACCATTCCGCCTATCTTAACATGCTCCTTGACTTGCCTCGACCCCTCCTGTTTATGAAGAATTATAATTTAGCATCCATTTTCATGAGTTGCTACATCGTCAGACTGTTAACAATGTTCTGCTGTATCTATTGATCACTGTCATTTACACTTCTAGGTTTTGCTGCGTTATGGCAGTGAAGAACAAATTCGGGAATGGCTTGTTCCGTTGCTTGAAGGAAAGATCCGATCTGGATTCGCCATGACAGAACCACAGGTTGCTTCTTCTGATGCAACAAATATTGAGTGTTCCATCAAAAGGTAGATGTCAGCTTTATTGACCACATATGAAAGTATGCTGTAGCCAAGATAGCTGTTTTAAGTGAACAAGAACAAACATTACCATAAGGTTGTTTTTGTTATCCTATAAATGGAAAATGATAGTAAAGGTGCTTTAATGTTTATATAAGTTCAAGTATGAATCTTAACACATAATCTATTTTTGAGAAGTCAATGAAAAAAGAATGAAGAAAAGAGATGTAACAGGAAAGAGCTAAAAATATATACTTGTACAGATCTTTTGATGTCGGCTGATCTAGAATCTTTTATTCCCTTGATGAGTTGGGCATACATATGAGTGTGTATATACATGCTTTATATATTATATGGAGCGTTTTCCTATGAGCCATTGATATTGGACATGTATTATCCCATTTTCTAGCTGAAGACTTGGGTCTTGCAGTCCCGAGCTACTTATGCTAGATATGCATTCTTCTCTCTAAGTTTAAAGAGTGTCTAGAATAGATATTCTTCCGTAGCATAGAGGAATTTCGGTAGTCAATAATTCATTCTTTGCCTACAAAATAGATAATACATCAGCCACGCAATAGCATTTTAGACAACTCTTATGCTTTCTGCAGACATGGGGATTCATATATTATCAACGGAAGAAAATGGTGGACGAGTGGAGCAATGGATCCTCGGTGCAAAATCCTAGTTGTCATGGTCAGTTCTTGTATATCATTTTGCACATTGTTACTGTTATTTCATCTTGGTTCAAGGTATCTGATTCAGATAATAAGCAGGGGAAAACCGACTTTGAAGCCCCTCAACATAAGCAGCAATCCATGATCTTGGTAGACATCAACACTCCCGGTGTAAACATTATAAGACCGCTTTCTGTATTTGGCTTTGATGATGCACCTCATGGACATGCTGAAATATCATTTGAGAATGTGCGCGTCCCTGCAAAGAATATTTTGCTGGGCGAGGGGCGTGGGTTTGAGATTGCCCAGGTGACTGTTAAATGCTTTCTTTATTGTAATCAATTTCTTGCGTCATTTACATTTCTATTACCTTTGAACGACATGATTTTATGAGTTTAAGAGTTTTTATTTGCCTAAAAACTTGTACAATTGAGTTCTTGCTCCATATTAACTAGTCGAAGTTTGATCTTCTATATCCCAGTTTGGCAACTTTTCTAACTTTGCAGCCTATCTTAATCCCAAGGAAACAATGATGAAGTTTTTGAGCCATTTCTGTACTAAAATTTGGTGGCTGGTGCTGTTGTCTATGTAACAGGGCAGGCTTGGTCCTGGAAGGTTGCACCATTGCATGAGGTTGATAGGTGCCGCTGAACGGGCTATGCAGATGACAGTAGAAAGAGCGCTCAAAAGACAAGCCTTTGGTAAATTGATTGCAGAACATGGTTCATTTCTTTCGGATATTGCTAAGGTCAGTTTACTCTAAATCGAATATTGAACCTCTCCCCAAGATGCTCCGCTACATGTCAGTAAGACCTGACATTCAAGAATAGTTCTTCAGCAAAATGAATGATGGAATGTATATGTTCTTAAATGATGCAGTCTCGAATAGAGTTAGAAAAAACTAGACTGTTGGTTCTCGAAGCAGCAGACCAGCTTGATCGTCTTGGAAACAAAAATGCTCGTGGCACTATAGCAATGGCCAAGGTCAGTTCATGCATTTTTACTTTGCGATATGTCTCTGTATATGTTTCTTCTTCTTCTTCCCCATAAACCTCTCTCGCATTGATCAAATTCATGCTTTTATACGCGTTTCATTCCTTTTTTCTGGTGAACTGAGCAGGTAGCAGCTCCAAATATGGCATTGAAGGTTCTCGATATGGCAATGCAAGTACACGGGGCTGCTGGGGTATCTAACGACACTATTCTTGCCCATCTTTGGGCTACTTCGAGGACATTGCGAATCGCAGATGGCCCTGATGAAGTCCATTTGGGCACAATTGCTAAATTAGAACTGAGGAGAGCTAAGATCTGAAAGATTTTCTTAGCAGAAAGGAAAGATATCACTAAGAAGGAAGGATATGTTGGATATGAATAAAAATTGATCTATTTTATAGTTTTTATACTATAATAGCTGAAATAAACATTACAATTTTATGATTCAAAATAATGGAAGCCAATAGAATTGGATGATTCTAATGCTTTTGGAGAGCTGCAAATGTTATAGTTCTTGAATTGCATCTTTATTTAGTTTTTTTTTTTTTCTCATTGGACAGCATGATCTTAGAATGAATGGTTTTGCTGTCTGTTATATGACAACAATGTGAATCAATTATCAACCAGAAATATGTTCCTTCTTTATCTAAATTCACTCCTTGCCCTCAAAATTTCCTTGTATTATATCACTAGATTTTTGGTTGTTTAGGTTATAACGTATAAATGAAAGAGAAACCTTCATGTTGACATAAGTTTCTCAATCCTCTTCCAAGGGGTTCTTGGGGAATAAAAAAAACCCAAACCCTTCAAAATTTGGATTCTTGTTTCTCCAAAAACAAGAAAAGATGGCTCTTCCAAAGGTAGCCATTCTTGGTTCTTGTTTTCTAATCCTTTTGGCAACCATTGTTGGCTCAATGGTTTATTTCTCTCATCAAAAGGATAAAGGAGTAACTAATGATGTTGCTAATACAAGCACATCATTGAAGGCAATACAACATGTCTGCCAAAATACATATTATCAAGAAACATGTGTTAAAACCATTTCTAAATCTACAAACTCTTCTGATTCTTATGAGATTGTTAAAGCTGCATTTAGATTAGCCGTTACAGAAATTGGTAACGCGATTCACAAGTCTGTTACTCTTCAAAAAGCTGCGAAAGAACCCAAAACTATAGAGGCATTTCAAGTTTGTCAAAAGCTCTTGAATGATTCTATAGATGATCTAAACAAGACATGTTTTGAACTGGAGGCATTTCATTTTAGTGATCTGAACAAGTTTGTGGATGATCTCCAAACATGGCTCGCCGGGGCGCAGACTTACCAACAGACATGTTTGGATGTGTTTGAGGACACAAAAAATGAAAAAATGAAGAAGTTATTGAAAAAGGGAAGTGAATTAACAAGCAATGCCCTTGCCTTAGTGAATGAAATTTCCAAGATTTTGTCATCTTCAGAAGCCAAAGGTTTTACAAGGAAACTTCTTTCTTCCAAGAACATTAAATTTAGGTTTAGAAGACTCCTTGAAGCTAATCCTTGGGACATTAAACCAAATCTTACTGTGGCTCAAGATGGTTCAGGAGAATTTAAGACAATTAATGAAGCCTTAAGTACAGTCCCCCTTAAAAGCAATGAAACATTTGTTATATACATCAAAGAAGGTGTTTATTTTGAGTATGTTACAATTCCAAAACAAATGTGGCATGTTATTTTCATTGGAGATGGTCCAACAAAAACTAGAATCTCTGGAAACAAGAGCAAAGGAGGTGGATTGGGAACATACATGACTGCAACCCTTGGTAATTTCTCTCTTCTTATTCAAGATTTTTAATCTTTAAGGTTTTATATGTCAGGAAAATTCTCTCAAAATGGATTTATATATTTACATGCATCATAAAATGGATTTATGCTCGTTAACTCAGCAAAATCTGACAAGTTATTAAACTTCCAACTCACGTGTCACATTTTTTACATACAAGATCATCTTTCACATCTCTTGTATCATCATCCTCTGTTCCATTTTCTTTTATAGTATATTTTTCTTTTAGAATTTATATTTTATTTGATAGGTTTATTAATAAAACATATCAAATTAAAAATAGACAGATGATGATACAGGAGATATACAGAGGATCCGAAGCCCTCTTTTGATGAGTAAATTCTTCTTATGACTTCATTCCTTCAAAAAATAACACATTTGAAACTGATGGGTTAGGAAAAATAAACCATTCATAAGATAAGATATTAGTGTTAAATGTGCAATATCTTGATGAGACACAAAAATAATTTACGAGTATATATACATGAATAAAATTTGACATTATAAGTATAACGAGACCTGCATAAACAGTTCCCAATAAGTTTATGATCTTTTATACTAAGGTTATAAATGCAAGAATATATTGCAGTGGTGGAAGGGGATCATTTCATGGCTAAGGACATAGGAGTGGAAAACACAGCAGGTCCTCATATGCATCAAGCTGTGGCGATTCGAGTAACAGCGGATGAATCAATTTTTTACAATTGTCAAATGGATGGTTATCAAGATACCCTTTATGTCCATAATCATCGGCAATTTTATCGCAATTGTACCATAAGTGGTACTATAGACTTCATATTTGGAAACGCTCGAGCTGTTCTTCAAAACTGCAAGTTAATAATCAGGAAACCATTGGAGAATCAAAAGTTATGTATGGTTACTGCACAAGGAAGATTCGCAGAAAATCAAACCTCTGCTATTGTACTTCAAAATTGTCAAATAATTCCTGATTCTGACTACCCAAAACTTGATGAATCTTATAAGGCATTTCTTGGAAGACCCTGGAAAAATTTCTCAAAAACTTTGGTCCTGGATTCTGAAATTGATGGAGTAATTAACCCTGAAGGATGGGCAAAATGGAATGATAGAGAACATCTTGAAACTTGTTGGTATGGTGAATTTGGTAATAAGGGCCCTGGAGCAGATCTAAGTAGAAGAGTAAGTTGGCCAGGAATCAAGAAAATTAATGAAGAAATGGCTTTGGAATTCACTCCAGACAACTTCTTTACTGGAGATTACTGGATTAGGCCTTCAGGCGTACCTTATACACCTAGAAGAATCAACATCTAGTATATCTATTTGGACATAACTTAATTGGTTCCAAGATCCAATATTTGAATTCTAACAACCGCAGTGTGCGTATTTCACTTCCTTTAGAGGTGGGTTTTTTTTTTTTCCCTAAAACTTTTGTAAAGGTCTTTTGTGAGTATCAAATTAAAGGCTTCCTTCAATCTAACAGAACTGTTGAGTTACCATAATATACCACCAACAGTATCTTGTCAGGTGGGAGTGGAGCTTTGCCTTTTTGTTTCAATGAAACCTCTAGTATATTCTACTCTTGAAAGAAGGTTCTTGTAACCTTTATTGTAAGCTTGGAAAATTATGAGGCTAAGAAGCACCTAATTAAATTCAAGAATTTGTGTTCAATAGTTACTCATTTTTTGTCCCTATGCCTCCAATTTGGAGCTATTTCACAATATGCATGCATAAAAATGCCTCCATTATATCAAGACAAGTATTGATAACTTGGGAAATCAAACTCTTGCATGCATGTCATGAGTTAAGTGCATGGCTTCAATTCTAGTATAGAGTAGCAGAGTTACATTGAGGCCAAGGAGGTCACAGCTCTTCTCAACTTTCCTAAAAATTTTGTAAAAATATATTTATATCACGACGTTCAATATTAGTATTGTTAGTGAAATAAGTAATATAACATAAATATTAAACTTACAAGTAAAAAAGGAATAATAGATAATGTACGAAAATACAAGATTGCAAAGTTAAAGTGCGAATATCTCACTCTGGTTAAAGAGATTCGAGCTCTCTTGAGTGGATAGAAACTCTCAAATCCATAGTAAAGAATAACCTTTGACTCATCCCCTTCTTGAAGTAATTCTGCACAAATTGCTCAAACTCAAACTTCACAAGAAGAACACATTTCTTCAACTAAAATTATGTCTATAGACATGAATACGCTTAACAAAAAGAGATATATTTTATTCATTATTAAATTTAGTGCATATTAATAAAGATATAACCAGTAAATTCATATATATATATATACATCAAACATTGTACATGTATGTATATTAATATTGAAATGTACTAACAAGTATTTTTTTTTTTTTTTAATTTTAGCTTCCTAAATGAATCAAGAGTACCTTATTAAGTAGCAAATATAATATTGAATGTCAATAAATTTAAAACAACTTTAAGAATATTTTGAGTAAATATGAATATAAGAGAACTTGAAGGCAAATTATTCCTAATTTTCAAAACATTTTTCTACCACGACGCAAATGTGTAAATATATTACAATTAATATTTGTACCTGGTTACATATATCGCGATATTAAAGGAGTTCAGTGTTAAACATCTTCCGAATATGAGTAAGATTTTATGGATAACTCTAGAACTAGCGGAATTTAAAAATCAAACTCAATTTAGATGCACAAGTCGGTAAATTAAAATAAAGTCTTCTCATGCGAAGCTTTATGATTTCTGTAATGAATGAAGAATTGGAAGTGAGACAATTCTTAGGTAGCAGATTAATATGGGAAGATCCAAATGTTAATTAATAAATCAAATTAATCCAAGATAGAAGTTAAAGGTATTGGATAAGTTTTAAAGAAATTGATGAATTCTACATCTAATCGATCGGTTTGTTTTAAAAAAAGAACAAAACAGAATATATTTCTTCATTTGTTTTTTTTTTTTTTCCCGAGGGGAGGCGTTGAGGGATTTCTTTTTATTTTTATTTTTTTATTATCCCTAAGTAGTGCCCAGCATCTAAGGGTACATGGCCTTTAATTAATGCGAACTCAGTTTACGAATAACTCTTAAAATTTCACTTGCACTTAAAAGTTAAAGTTTGGTCCAAAGCTTTTTTGACATTAAACTCTTACACTTAAATGTATTTGGATACAAAAAGTATTCAAAAAACTTTCAATTAACCCCACATTTCCCTTCACATCTCATAAACTTCGAGGAAAAATAAATTCATTACTTTCAAATCAAAACCCAATCCAAATATACCCTGAGATGAAAGAAACTTATATGGTGAAATATTGTTTCCTAATACTAACATTTTAAATATCTGCTTACAAATCATTATTTGGAGCAAATCAAAGTATTATTATACATATGGCATTGAAAAATTTTCGAAGAAAAAAATGCAATAAGAAAATATAGGAACCTGTTTCTCCAAAAAAAAAAAAGAAAATTATTGACTTTTCAAAAAGATTAATTTAAAGACTAATTTTTTAACATAACAAGACTAAAAATTATGAGACATAATTAATTTAATTTGTTTTATTTTCCAAATAATTTATTTAATTTAATCCGCTTCTTGGATGATTTTTTCCTTTCTAGTTATGCTATTCCTGTACTCTTTCTAATTTCTTTTTCCAAAGTGATTTTTTTCTTGTGAAATCATAAAGTAAGAGAATGCTAATATCAAAATACAAAAAGAACAATAAGAATGAGAAACAAATTATTTACTAAATTTTTTTTATTCTTTGAAACAAAATATTTTCAAAAAACAAAAAATTACATACTAAATGATTTCCTTCATTTTTTTTTTTGGTTTTATGGGTACTATTTTTTCCCTAAAGCTCAAGATTATACATGTTTAGACTTTCATCATTCCAGTAACATAAGGAACACCAGTTGGCTTAATCCAGTCCTCACCAACAAGAATGTACTTTCCAAGTGTGAAACTTTCTGCCATTTGTGGAGTCATTTTCTGGATTCCCTTCCATGTAACTCTCAATTTAGTGTTTGATCCTGGTCCTCTGTTTTGGTACTCTCCGAAATACAAAGTGTCAAGTCCAAAAGTACCAGCCCATGGTGACCATCCTTCTGGAGCAATGGTGGAATCAATGAAAGATTGCATGACAATTGTTCTTGAATATTCCTTCCATGGTCTTCCCAAGTATGCCTTTCTTGCTCCCTTGGAAGCTGTTTGGAAAGCTACGAATTCCTTATCGGCTGTGATTTGGCAATTTTGGAGAACAATAGCGCCGACTCCACGGTGGTCTTTCCTGCCTTGTGCTGTAACCATACAGTCTTGGTTGAGGAGTGGCTTCCTTACGATCATCTTGCAGTTCTGGAACACTGCTGAAGCATCCCCGAAGATGAAATCAATGGTTCCTGTTAAAGACAAGAAAAAGAAACGTAGGAATAATTATTATCTTACAAAATCATGAAGAGTATGGATGTTGAGTGTTCTGTTTATAGAAAAAAGTACAATTATAATAGTAATCAGTCTGCTTCTGATTTGATTCGTGATTATGGTCCTTTGATTCATGATTATACCTGTGATGACACAGTCCCTATAGTATTGGCGATAGGAATGGGTATAAAGTGTATCTTGATAACCATCCATTTGACAATTGAAGAAGATGGCCTTATCAGCTGAAACTCGAAGTGCCACAGCTTGATGTTTCATTGCTCCTGCTGAGTTCTCAAATCCAATGTTCTTGGCAATGAATCCATCTCCATTCACAGCTGTTTAATGAAATATTCAGTATTAGTAATTAACTATAAACAAGAAATCAAAGAAAAATTACAAAAATTGGTAATATACTAACCAACTGTTGGTGTCTTGAAAGTGCCAATGCCGTCAACGTAGTTCCTATTTCCAGTAATCTTGGTTTTGGTTGGGCCTTCTCCAATGAGCACAACATTATCAACTCGCCTGGGGATTTCAACGTATTCCTTGTAAATACCAGCCTTAACAAAAATAACAAAAGGGGTTTTGTTATTCGTAGGAATTGTCCTAACAGCATCCATAATTGTCTTGAATTTGCCACTTCCATCTTGAGCAACAACTGCATTAGGTTTTGGATTGGCTTGAAGAAGCTTACGTTTTGCTGCATCAACAAAATCGGGGTACCCTTCTTCATCAACATTTTGTGTTGAGTCTTCGTTTCCTTCAGACATTAGTCTTCTGCTAATCCCTGGAATTTGCAAATCTTTAAGGACTGAAGAAAGTTCAGTAACCATGGCAAGGCCATTGCTAGAAAGTTCAGCACTAGTCTGTAAAAGTCTCTTCATTTTTTCCCCTGTTTCCCCTGTTGTATTCTCAAATCCATCCAAGCAAGTTTCTTGATAAGTAATTGCACCACTGAGCCAAGTCTTGAGATCAGCAATGTATTCATCCATATGAGTCACATCAAAAGTGCCCACTTTGTCAAATGATCTTTTAAGATCATCAATTGAAGTTTCCAAGAGTTCTTTACAATTATCCAAAGCTTGTGAAGTTCTTGGATCATTTGCAGCCTCTTGGAGAAGACTAGAATTTTTAATTGCATCACTAATTTGTGTGACTGTGGCCTCGAATGCTACCTTAATTAGCTCTTTTGGGTCACTTGTATTTTTGGCTCCAGCAAGTGATTTTTCACAGGCTTCCTTATAATCAGTAGGCTGACACATGGATTGTATTGATTTTGAAGATGTTTGGACCCCGCCATTACCTCCCTCTGATGGACTGCCAGGATTGGGAGCGCCGTTATTTCGGTTGACACCGTAAGTCACTGTACCGACCACGGCTGCAACAAGGAGAAGGGAAGAAAGTCCAATGATTGTGAGCTTCTTCTTTTTATCATCTTGACCCATTTTTGTATTAAATTCAACCAAAAAAAAAATGTGGGTTTTTCTGCTATTTGATGTTTTTTTTGGGGCCTTTTTGGGCAACTCTACTTACCCCTTCAGAAGATAAAGAAGGAAGCAGAGCTTTTATTAAAGGCCTTTTTTTTTTTTTTTGGCTACACAAGAAGCTTGAAAAACCCTGTTGTTGATCTGATGATGATTTTGTTTGTGAAAATGAATGTCCTTTTATAGCTTTCAAGAATGATCAAAATGACCACAAATTGGAAACCGTTTGTTAATTCTCTCTCATTGGACTCGGTTGTCTCAGAATGAATGGTTATTCATTTTTTGGGTAACACCAATGTGTAACAATTATCAACCAGAACCCCAAATTCACTCCTTGCCCTCAAATTTCCATGTATTATATCCCTAAATTTCCTCAAAGATGATATTGTCCTGTTGAAGCATTCTTTTGATCTATTTTTTTTGGTTGTTTATGTTATAACTATAAGTGAAGATCATAAACCTCTTTTTTTACACAAATTTCACAATTCACATCCTCTTTGGGCATGTTCTTTATTGTTTGTGAATTTTTAAATAGTAAAAAAATTGTTTAAAAAAATAATCTAACATTGTTAATTTTAAGAATATGAATAAGAAAGAAGTAGTAGTTTGGAAAAAACACGTTCGGGTAACTTTCTTAAAAATAGTTTTTTTAATTATTTTAAAATAAAAGTTATATACTACGTAATAAAGAACAATTCAAAAATATTTTATAATTTAAAATAAGTTAAAACCTGTTTATTTATAATTATGAAGAATAAGGCCTTGGTTTCTTGAGGACTATAAAAATCCAACCCCCTCAAAATTCTGGATTCTTGTTTCTCCAAAGACAAGAAATCCATTCAAACTGAGTCTTATTGTGGCTTATGATGGATGATACCCAAGAATTCAAGATACACTTTAATTATGTCCAATCATCATCAATTCTATAGCCATTGCACAATAAGTAGTACTATAGACTTCATCTTTAGAAACTGATGAACACTGATGCTCAAGTCAAATAGAGAGTTGAGAGGTTCAATATTTAATTAGAGTTAATTAAGTATTAATGGCGCAATATTTACAGTCTTTAATAGGAGAGAGGTACTTATTGTAATATCTTTTATTGTCTGATTTCTAGACAAGTTATCTCATTTTTCAATGTGAAAGTATAGTGTCTCCAAACTCGGAACCAGTTCGGGTCGGCCCCTTGGGCCTAGTTTAATTTTCTTTGGTGTTGGCACAACTGTTAGGTTAGGCCTTGAGTCGGTCTTGTTCTTCTAGTCAACCCAATGTTATTGGGTTCCTTGATCTGGCTGTTGGGATCGATGGGCTAAAATCCTAATAGAAATGCTAGAGTTGTTCTTCAAAATTTCAAAATTTTCAAATTATCTTTAATCTTACTTACTCAAAACTTGATGAATCTTATAATGCATATCTTTGATAACCCGGGAAAATTTCTCGAAAACTTTGGTTCTGGATTCTAAAATTTATAGAGTAATTGACCCCGAAGGATGGTCAAGCAGGAATGAAGTGCGGTGAATTTGTTAAAAAGAGCTTTTAAATTAATCTTTTTTCTCATTATTTTTTATAGCAGTTTACATGGTAGAAAAATAAAAGTAGTTAAAATTTACTTTTGATGTAAGGATATAATGGAAAATTTTTCATTAAGAGTTAGTTTGGATTAGCTTTTTCTAAGAAATGCTGACTAGCAAACTAAAACTAAAAAAAGTGTTTATTTGAGTTTGGTTTTGTAGTTTATTTAAGTTCTCTCTTCATTTCGACAAGAAAGATGTTTTCTATTTTTCGCCTTGCTTGTCTAATAAAAAAAGATCAATTGTTTCAGTTCATATCAGTAGGTGTTTATATTGGGTGTTGTTACCGTTCATTTGATAGTCGACTATGTTCCTATTGTATATGCCTAATAAATGTTATATTCGGTTAGTAAATTAATTTATTTGCATAATCATTACGTGAAAAAAAAAAAAAAGGTTCATACTATCCAATGATGTAGGATCGAGACACACACAAATTATATTGTGTAAGGATTCGATAGTAAAATTCATTCCCCCATACATAAAATCATGAAACAGAACAATTCTGCGAACAGAAAATGAAAATAGCACTACCAACAAAATGATATGAAAATCTTTAATATGATCAATAGTCGTTATAAATTTAAAAAATACAGAAAAAGCTATAATCGTCACCCATACATAGTTTAAGTACCTTTCGAACAAGACATTGACATCTCACTTTTTTTTTTTTTTTTTCCCCAATGTTTGGATATAATGTTTGGGCTCAACAAGAATTTATTTTAAGTTGTAAAATTTTGATATTTTTTCCTTCTCTAAGTGAACATTTTTTTAAAAATAAACTTAGTTTGGACTTCTTGCTTGAAAAAAATTAAAAAATCCAATCCAAACAGAGGGAGTGTAACCCTTCCAATCAAGAGCTATTTCACAGTGATGATTATCATAAGTTCAATTCTCGTACACAGTGTGCCAAAGTTATACCGAAGCCAAAAAGATCATGATTCTCCTCAATTTTTTTAAAAATTAGTAAATATAGATTTATTTTATGCTGAAAGTTAGTATTTTTCTTCTTAAATAAATTAAAAGTAAGTTATTAAGTACAAGTATAATATTCAATGTCAAGAAATTTAAAATAATTTTTATAAATTATTTTAATAAATGTAATTAAGAGATTTTGTAGGCGAATAATTTGTTGGCAATTATTCTTATTTGGCAACATGTTTTGGCCTTTTTACGTTGATAAAATTATGTAAATATAGTGTAATTATTTGACAAAGTAAAAAATATTATATTAGATGTTCATATGAAGTTTGTCCTTCATATCATCGTATTTGGCTTTACTCGGACTCTCAAAGAGTCTTCAGTTTAGTATTTTTTGAGTAAGAATTAGACTTTATGCAAAGTTGAATCTAAAAGTCAAACTCAATTTAAGTGCAAGGTTTCATGAAGCCTTATAATTTCAATAATTAATCTAGGGATTAAAAATAAAAAAAAAAAATTCTTGGGTAGCAGATAATCCATTCAAAATTGTCTAATGCATTCTTTAGTACACTCTCTAATACACTTCTTTTATTAGTTATTTTTTCTTAGGGTTTATCTTTTAGAGTTTATGGTTTATCTTTTATTCTATAGAATTTTTATTAATAAAACTACTATAAATAATATATATTAGAGAGTGTATTAGAGGATGTACTAGACGTTCCCGACCGCAGATAGTCTCGGATCCGACTATTAATTAAACCCATTAATCCAAGATGGGAGTTAAAGGTCTTGGATCATTTTTTTAAAAAATTTGAAGAATTCTACATTTGATTGGTTTACTGTAAAAGAAGAACAAAATCAAATATATTTCTCCAATTTTTTTGTTTTTTTTTCAATAATGTAAAATTAGTGGAAGAGATTTAAAACATCACAAACTGTAAGTTTTCAATGAAAAAACTTAAGATTTTGTATATCTTTCATTGATTTGAATAACAATATTATATAGAAGTTACAAATCACCCTATTGAAGAAAAAATATGTATAGACTAGGAAGGTAGATGATTCTATATTAACTAGACTACTCAATTCAGGGAATTACACATTACGCACAATAAGGAAGCAATATAACAATCCTAATCAAGGGATCCTTCGAGATATCCATCTAATACTTCTCTTCAATTTGGAGCATGGAGATCCCGAATGTCCAATTTGCGGGCTAGGAAATAAAAGTGAGTGGGCTAAAGAGCTTCGGTAAGCAGGCCGGCCTATTGTAGCTCACTGCAAAGATAATAAGGAGAAATTATGTTGGCCTGAAAAACATAACGAACAAAATGACAATCTATCTCAATGTGTTTAGTAAGTTCGTGAAAGACGGGATCGGTGGCTATATGAATAGCAGCCTGACTGTCACAATAGAGGAAACTTGGACAATCCACAAGCACACGAAGATCACGAAGCAATTGGCAGAGCCATTTGAGTTCACACAAAATCATAGCCATGAACCAATATTCTGCTTCAACAGAAGAGCGAGAGACAACATGTTGCTTTTTTGTCTTCCAAGAAATGGAACCACCCAGTAAAACAAAATAACCAGTGGCAGAGGCCGTGTGATACTGCTGCTAGCCCAATCTAAATCACAATCCGCTGTCAAGATCAAGGGGGAATCAGAACGCAATAAGATTCCCTAACCAGGATGTCCCTTCAAATATCTCACAATGCGAAAGGTAGCATTCCAATGTGCTTTCCATGTATTTTGCATAAATTGAGCAAGAATATGACGGCGTAAGCAAGCTCTGGCCGAGTAAGACTGAGATAGATTAACTTCCCAATAAGACGACGATATTGTTCAGGTGAGTCAAAAAAGGGCCCAGAATCCTTGGCCAAAATACGGTTTGGCTAAAGAGGAGTAGAAGTAGGCTTGGAGCCCATCAAACCAGTCTCAGAGATAATTTCTAAGGTATATTTCCGATTAGATAAATAAAGACCAGAAGGATTTCGAGTTATCTCGATTCCCAAAAATATTTAAGTGGACCCAGGTCTTCCATATGAAAATAAGAACTCGAAATATTCCTTGAACTTGATAACAGATGATAAACGATTTCCAGTGATCAATAAATCATCCACATAAATCAAAACACATAAGCAAATATCACGATTGTGATAGGTAAAGAGAGAATAATAGGCATAAGATTGTGTAAAATAGCACTTACGCAAAGCAATATTGAATTTGGAAAACCAAAAGCATGGGGCTTGTTGCAAACCATATAGGGATTTCTTTAGACAGCACACTTGCTTGGGAGAGACAAAACGAAATCCAGGAGGCGGACGCATATATACCTCCTCAGAGAAATGTCCATGAAGGAACGCATTATGAACGTCCATTTAATAAATCGAAAAATTTCGGACAGATGCTATAGAGAGCAATGTACGGACGGATATCATTTTAGCAACAAAGGCAAAAGTTTTAGTAAAGCCGCTGCCTTCTGTTTGAGTGTTGCCAAGTATAACTAGTCGGGCCTTGTATCTCTCAATAGATCCATCCGCCTTGTATTTGATGTCAAAAACCCACTTATTGTCGAGTGCTCTTTTTCAGGAGGTAAACTTGTTAAAGTCCAAGTACCATTTTGCTCAAGAGCATCAATTTCTTGCTTCATAGCCAATTGCCATTTTGGATTTGAAACAGCCTCAGAATGTCTGGTCGGTTCAATTTCTGTGGCAACCGAGGCTATGAAATGTCAATGCGGATTAGAGACTTTATCATAATTTAAAAAATATGTTAGTGAATAGGGAACTTACCTGAGAGGCCCAAGATGGTATGAGAAAAGAAGAATGAGACTTATCCAAAGACGGCCATGCATTGCATACATAGTCTTTCAATCTAGTTGAAACCATTTTCGGCCGGGCACTTTGCCTTAGTGGCGGAGCTGCTACTGGAGAAGAATTCGTTGAAGGGGAATTGGTTGGAGAAGAGCCAAAGGCAATGGCCTAGTGTCAGAGTCAATAGCAACGCCTGAAACATCATCTGGGCTGAACTCGCGTTGGCTTGGTTCCGCGCCTGGGCCAGGCGTGTTGTCACTAACCGGGCAGCCTAAAAGGGATTTGCAAAGTTGTAGCCTATGCGAAGAGGAATTAGGCTGAGGAGAACTCCCCCTGTCTTGGTAAGTATGGGTCTCTGTATATTCCATTAATTGTTTCTCTTATCCAAGAGTCCCCAAAATTATACAATTTTTGAAAATCAATTGTATCAGGCAACTTATCTTGTGAAGCAGAAACATAAGGAAAGATTTTCTCATCAAAAACCACATCAGGTGTTATCGGAAATTTCATATTTTCCAATTCATAAAACCGCCATCCTTTCTTACTAAAAAGATATCCAAGAAAAATACATATACGACTACGGACCCGAAATTTATCTTTGGGTAACTCATGGTCATGAACATAGACTAAACATCTAAAACTTCTTAAATGAGAATAAAATGGAAATTTTCCGTGAAGTAACTCAAATCGGGTCTTTCCTCTTAGTAAGTAAAAGGGGTGTCATTAATGAGATATCTGGCAGTTTAGATACATTTCCCCCAAAACTATTTAGGTAAGTTTCTTTGGAAACACAATGCATGTGCTACATTAAGTATGCGACGATGCTTACATTCCACCCTTTCATTTTGTTGAGGTGTCCCAACTATGGTTGTATGATGTAAAGTTCCTTGTTCCAAAAAATAGGGCTTTAAACAAGTAAATTTAGTACCATTATTTGTACGTACCGTCTTAATTATTTTATGAAATTGATTCTTGACCATGACGAAAAATTCTTTCAAAATCTTTGCCACTTCAGTTTTCTAAGCAATTAAATATATCCAAATGACTCGTGAAAAATTGTCTAGAATGGTAAAAAAATACGATGCACCAAAAGTTGACAGTCTTATACGGACCCCAAATATCACAATGGATTAATCAAATATAGCAAATGCATTTTTTAAACTCAAAGGAAACACATCTCTAATTTGTTTAGCACGTAAACAAATATTGCAAGGTTTATGACAAACACTTTTAGAAAATAAGAATGTCCTAAAAGTTTATTCACAACAAAATCCGAGGGATGCCCGAGGCGAACATGCCATAAATTAGTTGAAGTAGACAGAGTAGTGGAAAGAGAAAAAGAAGACAACTTCAGTGGTATGTAAACGAAGATTTTATTCTTCTCCTTATCTACTCCAATCAACCTCATCGAGATAAACTACTTTATCATGAACACATTATGAGATAAAGTAATTAAATATCTAGTATCTCACAGTAATTGGGCCAAAGAAATCAAATTACACTAAAGTTTTAAAATGAACAGAAGATTATTAATTTTAAAGCCATGACCCAATTTTGCATCACCATTTGGTAAACCAATAATGGTGTGAATATCCAGAATCCAAAACCTATAAATTGTGCAGCAGCATCTTACTAGAGCGTTTATCCGCATTATTAGAGGAATTATGATGATTTAAAAGAGTCAAAAGGCTGGACCACCGTTCACTACTCAGCCCAGGAATCCCACTTTCAGCACAACTGGTGTGATCAGCGGCATCGCCACTTTCTATGCCTGCGGCGGTGTGAGCCCAGCCACCAGAGCTACTGCCTTGCTGCGATTGTGCTCCAGAATGCTGCCCACGGGTGCCACGTCCATAACTGCTAGTTCTCCCCCTTCCGCGACCATGACCAACCGTCCCATCGGATCTGCCGCTGTGTCCTCTGCCTGAACTAAAGTTGCCACCACTTTCCTTGGTCCATCGTTCTGGGAAACCCACCAATTGATAACAGTTGGAGGAGTCATCCCCCTATTTTTTACAATGAGAGCATACGATTTTGTCTGGTTTGATTGGGAGCGAACAGCCACAAAAGCACTGCCATCGGAATTTTTAGCAACTGAACAGTGTAGCTCCTCTTTACTTATCATTGAGAACATTTGTTTCACCTTTGGGATGGGTTCTTGTTAGATTATATTTGATCGCACGGTGCCGAAAATTGCATCATTTGAACCCATAAAAAATTGGTGGTAACTCTTTTCCTCCTCTTTCTTTGATAATGGCAGTGAGAGCTCCACATTCACTACTCGGTATTTGTGTATAATTTGCCAATTCATCCCATAGTTTTTTCAATTTGACATAATATACACTCACCTAAGCTCTCTCTTGTTTACAATTGGCTAAAGCTGCTTTGATTTCATATTTTCTTGGTCCATGACCGCCCAAGAAATGTTATTTTAATTCTGTTAAAGTTTATCTACTTGTTCTGAATATGTTATAAAAGTCATTACGCTCGATTCTACAGTATTTAGAATCCACGAACCGACCAAAATGTTGTCTTCCCACCACTCTTCTTCCTTCTTTGGTTCGTCTTCCTATGTAAGAATAAAAACGTCAAAAAATCTTAATTTTTGCTTTGAGCGCAAAGCCATTTGCATAGCCTTCACCCATTCGTCATAATTGTTGTTTCTCTGAGCTTTTCCTTGAGTTGGACCTGTGTGATAATCAATCCATGTCCATAAGAAGATATCACATGGTAAGGGTCCTCCTTGAAAACCTTACTTTTGACATGGATTTCTTCTTCTTGCACGTCAATAGAAACATTGCTTCTTGTTTCTTCCTTATCTTTTACTTATTGTGAGAAAAAGACAACTTTGATACCATGTAAATTTTCTGTAAGCAAACTTAACATTTTGTATATCTATCATTGATTTGAATAACAATATTATATACAAATTACAAATTATCCTATTGAAGGAAATATCTATAGACTAGGACACAAGATGATTCTACATAACTATACTCAATTTAGAAAATTACACATTGCACACATAAGGAAGCAATCAAGCAATCCTAATCAAGGTATCCATCCAATACAAACTTACATGGTGAAGTATTGTTTCTTAGTACTAACATTTTCAATTTCAGCTAGAAATTCGTCTCTCCTTTAATTAAAACATATAGAGTACTTCAAAAGCATGGAAAATTTTCAAGGAGAAAAATGCAATGAGCAATTATATGATCAATAGATTTGACTGTTTCTCAAAAAAGAAAAAAAGATTAATTTAGAGATTGATTTTAAAAAATATTAATCTAGAGATTAATTCTTTTAAATACATAGAGACTAAAAAATTTGAGAGACATAAGTAGTTTTTATATTTGATTTACTTTCTGAATAATATATTTAATTTTACCATCTTCTTGGCTGAGTTTTGCCTCTTCCTTTGAATGTTGTTAATATAGATCTCTTATTCCTTATTTTTCCAAAGTGAAATGTTCATTTGTAAATTAATAGAGTAAAAGAATGCTAGCCTCAAAATGCAAAAAGAACAATAAGAATGAGAAACAAAATTATATACTAAATAAATATTCGTTCTTTAAAACAAAACTTTTTTTCAAAAAATAAATAAAAAAAGTTACATACTAAATAATTTTATTCTTCTTTTTTGTGGGTACTATATTTTCCCTAAAGCTCAAGATTATACATAATTAGACCTTCATCATGCCAGGAACATAAGGAACACCAGTTGGCTTAATCCAGTCCTCACCAACAAGAATGTACTTTCCAAGTGTGAAACTTTCTGCCATTTCTGGAGTCATTTTCTGGATTCCCTTCCATGTAACTCTCAAGTTAGTGTTTGATCCTGGTCCTCTGTTTTGGTACTCTCCGAAATACAAAGTGTCAAGTCCAAAGGTACCAGCCCATGGTGACCATCCTTCGGGAGCAATGGTGGAATCAATGAAAGATTGCATGACAATTGTTCTTGAATATTCCTTCCATGGTCTTCCCAAGTATGCCTTTCTTGCTCCCTTGGAAGCTGTTTGGAAATCTACGAATTCCTTATCGGCTGTGATTTGGCAATTTTGGAGAACAATAGCGCCGACTCCACGGTGGTCTTTCCTGCCTTGTGCTGTAACCATACAGTCTTGGTTGAGGAGTGGCTTCCTCACGATCATCTTGCAGTTCTGGAACACTGCTGAAGCATCCCCGAAGATGAAATCAATGGTTCCTGTTAATTAAGACAAAAAAGAAACGCAGGAATAATTATTATCTTACAAAATCATGAAGAGTATGGATGTTGAGTATGGATGTTGAGTGTTCTGTTTATAGAAAAAAGTACAATTATAACAGTAATCAGTCTGCTTCTTATTTGATTCGTGATTATGGTCCTTTGATTCATGATTATACCTGTGATGACACAGTCCCTATAGTATTGGCGATAGGAATGGGTATAAAGTGTATCTTGATAACCATCCATTTGACAATTGAAGAAGATGCTCTTATCAGCTGAAACTCGAAGTGCCACAGCTTGATGTTTCATTGCTCCTGCTGAATTCTCAATTCCAATGTTCTTGGCAATGAATCCATCTCCACTCACAACTGTTTGATAAAAATATTCATTATTAGTAATTAACTAAAAAAAAAAAAAAAGAAATCAAAGAAAAAAAAAATACCAAAATTAGTGAATCTACTAACCAACTGTTGCTGTCTTGAAAGTGGCGACGCCATCAACATAATTCTTGTTTCCGGTAATCTTGGTTTTTGTTGGGCCTTCTCCAATGAGCACTACATTATCAGTTTTCCTGGGTATTTCGACGTATTCTTTGTAAATACCAGCCTTAACAAGAATAACAAAAGGGGTTTTGTTATTCTTTGGAACTGTCCTTACAGCATCCATAATTGTCTTAAATTTCCCACTTCCATCTTGAGCAACAACTGCATTAGGAGTTGGATTAGCTTGAAGAAGCTTACGTTTTGCTGCATCAACAAAATCAGGGTAGCCTTCTTCATCAACATTTTGTTTTGAGTCTTCTTCTTCTTCGGACATTAATCTTCTGCTAATCCCTGGAATTTGCAAATCTTTAAGGACTGAAGAAAGTTCAGTGACCATGGCAAGGCCATTGCTAGAAAGTTCAGCACTAGTTTTTAAAAGTTTCTTCATTTTTTCCCCTGTTTCCCCCGTTGTATTCTCAAATCCATCCAAGCAAGTTTCTTGATAAGTAATTGCACCACTGAGCCAAGTCTTGAGATCAGCAATGTATTCATCCATTTGAGTCACATCAAAAGTTCCCACTTTGTCAAATGATCTTTTAAGATCATCAATTGAAGTTTCCAAGAGTTCTTTACAATTATCCAAAGCTTGTGAAGTTCTTGGATCTTTTGCTGCCTCTTGAAGAAGAGCAGAATTTTTTATTGCATCACCAATTTGTTTTTCTGTGGCCTCAAATGCAACTTTAATTAGCTCTTTTGGGTCACTTGTGTTTTTTGCTCCAGCAAGTGAGTTTTCACAAGCTTCCTTATAATCAGTGGGCTGACACATTGCTTGTACTGATTTCGAAGATGTTTGGACCCCGCCATTGCCTCCCTCCGACGGATTGCCAGAACTGGCAGCACCAGTATTGCGGTTGACACCGTAAGTCACAGTGCCGACCACGGCAGCAACAAGGAGAATGGAAGAAATTCCAATGATGCTGACCTTCTTTTTATCGTCTAGACCCATTTTGTTATCAAATTGAACATAAAATTCTTTTTATGCTATTTGAATTTTTTTTTTTTTTTTCAACTCCACTTACCCCTTCACTAGATTAGAAGAAGAAGTAGAGCTCTTATTAGGGATTTTTTTTTTTTTCTTTCTACACCAGAAGCTTGGGAAACCCCGTTGTTGCTTTGATGATGATTTTGTTTGTGGAAATGAAGGTCCTTTTATAGCTTTCAAGAATGATCAAAATGACCACAAATTGAAACCTGTTTGTTAATTCTCTCTCATTGGACTCGGTAACATTAGCATAAATGGTTATTATTCTTTTTAGCTAACAACAATGTGAATCAATTATCAGCTAGAAATAGAAACCGAAATTCACTCCTCGCCCTCAAATTTCCCTGTATTATATAACAATTTTTACTCAAAGATGAGGTTTTCCTGTTGAGATCCATATTCCCTCTCACAAATTATAATTCACTTTTTATAAATTCCAAAATAATTACCCACTATTTTCAAAATAAAAACTAACCCAATTTGAGCAAAGCAAGTGGTGAATTATCTTCATAAATTATCTTAAGTGATATTGGTAAATTATGCCCATGAAATCTTTATAATTCTCAAATTGTAACTATGCACGGAGAGCCAATATTCAATAAACAAATTAAAATTAATATTTAAAATAATAAAAGTGAATAAAAGGTAAAAATAATTGAATACCTATGAAATTATAACATAAAATTATTAGAAATAAATTCAGTACGTAGAGATAATTGTCTAAATTTTAGAATTTTAAAAATATTAGTATCAACATATAATATTCATTTGTTTTGTAAGCCTTTAAATACGTAAACATTAATCTAGAGATTTGTTTAATGCATGGGGAGGTAAGTGAAAAAAAATTATAACATAAAAAACTTAAAATTTTTGAAAAAATATTAATTGACTCTCCCAAAAAAAGAAAGAAAAAAGCATATTCTCTTCTCCCTTCCTCCATTCTCCTACCCATTGCAATGTGATATATATATATATATATATATTAAAATCTCTAAAGAAGATAACAAAACTTATACATAGCTGTAAATATTTTATTCATCAAGTAGTACAATCCACAAAAAAAGAAAGATGCTATCAAAAGTTATAAAAGTAACGATTCACTGTATGAATGCCTTGTATAAGGGAAAGCCTCATAAACACATAAAAAAAAATTATACATTGTATAAGGGAAAGCCTCATAAACACATAAAAAAAAATTATACATTGTATAAGGGAAAGCCTCATAAACACATAAAAAAAATTATACATATTGTATTAATGCTACCGTAATAGAAAAATAACATTACATCTCAATTCCTTCTTATATTAAAAAAGCGGACTAGAGAGATAGAGAAGTTAATAAAATATCACTTGTACAAATCTTCTATAATGCAAAGCTTTTCTTCTTCAAATCAACTATCATGTTTTGTTTATGAAAGAAGGGAGAGTATCTAAACCAACTTAAAAAATTAATCACCCATATATCTTATATATTCTTCATCAAACACAAAAACTTAGGTCTATTTCTATCAAAATGAGAAAGAAAATAAAA
The DNA here is from genome assembly GCA_028651295.1 of Catharanthus roseus. Classification (NCBI taxonomy): domain Eukaryota; kingdom Viridiplantae; phylum Streptophyta; class Magnoliopsida; order Gentianales; family Apocynaceae; genus Catharanthus; species Catharanthus roseus. Next base: position 10,196,422 of record JAPQWS010000093.1, on the reverse strand, counting down.
ATGATGTTTACATTCATTATGCCAATATGACCATTTTATCAAACGATAAAAATACATGAAGAAATAAGCAGAGTACTTGAAGTAGTAAGAATAAAAAAAGAAAATAAAAAGTTTAGCAAGCTTTGACGTACTCATTTTGTTGCTTTTATTGTTTGATGCCATTTGAAGGAGCAATTCTCTGTTATTATCACTTCAATCTGTTCAATGAGAAATAAAAATGAATTCTTATGTGGCGAGATATTAGAAATAAAAAAAGAAGAAAAATACAATTCAATTTATAATAACACAAGAAAAAAGAATTGTAGGGAAAAGTTACAACTTATTACTTTATTTCCTTGTACCAAAAGAAAACACAAAATTGCAATTCAAAGAAAGAGATAATTTAAAACATGGACTTAGGAAAATATAGATGACTGCAATTAAAATGACAATGTAGATATGTAAGAATAAAATCTCTAAAACTTAAAGAAAGCAGGAAGAAGATTTAGCTTTAGATATTAAGGATAACTAATATATAGCCATATGCAAGCATTCTTCCTTTTATTATAATTCTTGAAGAGGAAATATTGCCATTAGAGAAAAGGTTTACTAAAATACTATCTTTCAAATGCTACTTCAAATTTCAAGAGAGAGTCATACTAATGAGTTGTTTGTACCCAAAACGGGGAGGGGCGGGAGGGGTAGGGAAAGGGGGGGGGGAGGGGAGAACTGTAAATAAAGCTCCAAAGCATTAAAAATAAGTGGGCATATTACTGTATCTAGATCATCACCAAGGTAAAACTTGAAGTACAGAAACTAAATACTTCTATTAAAATTAAATACTAATTTCCAGAAGAAGAAAAAAATAATACTAATGCTCAAATGACACATACCTTCAACCTCTGACCATCACTACTCAAAGCAACTTGATTCATCTTGATGCCAATTCTCAAATTAAGAGGAAGGTTACAAATTGAAAAAGAAGTGTACTGGATCATTGTTTTACGGAAGGAAGAAGAAAACTAAAAATGATTGTATACATTAATACGTATTAATAATCATTCGGATGGAAGAAGTCTGCACAGTGACAAATTTAGTCAAAACAACCAAATGACAGGATGTAAAGAAGGGGAAGAATAATTGAAATGGTACGAGTTTCTAGAAGGGATAAAGAACGACAAAAATAGAGGAGAACGTGTGAAAATGATTAGTTTAGTTGGAATGTGATTAGTTATTTTCAGGTTGAATGAAGTTTTAATTAAATTAGAATTGTGGTTTTAAGTCAAGAGAAAATTTTTCTAACTAACAAAAAAGTAAAAAATCAAGAAAATTAGGATAGAGCTTTAAAACTTTTAGAAGAGGTGAGAGAGTAAAATTGGTATTTCAATATAGATATAGATAGATGCTCATTTCATATAAATGTATATTTCAAGAAGACTGTTTTGTTTCGATTTTTTTGTTAGAAAAAAAAAGGATATAACCTTCTCTAAAACTATAAACCTTAAACCCAGAAATTATAATCTTAAAAACTCTAAACCCTAAATTTGATAAAGTGTGTAATAAAAAAAAATTGTATTACCCAAATCAAGAGCTTATGAGATAATAATTAATTATAAGAGACTAAACTTATATACATTTTCCTCAAAAATTGAATATTCATTCTTATGTTTAAATATAGAAAATGGACTATTATAGCCTACGATATAATAAAATCACTTTACGATGCGTATTGATAAAAATATGGAGTGTGTAATGATAAAAAATTAAGACATTAAATCTTAAATCCTAAATCCTTAAACCTAAACCCTAAACCCTAAACCCTAAAACATAAAAGTCTAATCCCAAAACCTAAACCCTAAAACTTGTTTAGGCTAAAACCCTAAATCTTAGAAAGTGTGTAATACTACATCTTAATCCTAAAACCTTAAACCATAACACTCTAAACCTTAAAAATGTAAAGATTGAAATTTACAAAGTGTATAATATTAAACCTTAATCCTAAAACCTTGTGATGCAATATAAATGGAGGAATTCCTAGTATATGTGCATCCAGATCCCATAAACCCTGATGTATTTACAAGACAGCATGAGCGTAGGTGTGGCTTTGTATGAAGGGGGATCGTGAGACATGCCTTACTAATCTTCAGTGTCGATATTTTGGTCGTAATATGTTTCAAGCTATAGTACGGCTCCCAGCAAATTGATTGATATTATTGATAGGAAAGAATTAGGGGAGTTTTTAGATGTGGTTACATAAGCCTCGACCACACACTTATTACTACCTTAGTTGAGTGATGGTTGCCTAAAACTCACATGCATACGTGCGGTGAGGTGACAATCACATTACAAGATGTGCATGTATCATAGGAATTACGGATAAAGAGGGGTTGCATGTTACAAGTCCTAGTTTGAGTGTACATCAAAAGCAGTATTGGATTGATATAATTGAGAGGTTTATCGGTATTTGGTTGTTGCTGACTCACTTTTTTGGGTATAAGGTAAGGAACCTTTAGAAGCGTGGGTCTTGAGAGAGTTCACGAGTTCATAGACCTATGATGACCTTATCATGCTTGCCCAAAGTTTTATTTTCTTACTTCTGGGAGGTCATATTCTACTTAATATGTCGAGCAGCTTGATTCACGGCCACTACAGCAGTCTGTTAGACAATTTTGATGTCATCAGGCTTACAACTGAGGGAGTTGTGTATTAGGATATTTTATAGATACCTATGCAGGGCAACTTTAGGGGGTGCACGATAGATAAAGAGAGCCCTTGTGCTACTTCAGATTTGGCGTGGTCGCATATTTCTGTACTGCATCCTCAATTAGATAAGCACATAGAACAAGACTGTCGTGCTCCTCTTAGGGATGTGGCGAACATCATTTGATTTCAGCCAGCTTCCTACATATGTCCTGCTCACTCATGCCATCCGACTAGGTAGGACTTTAAATTATATTTTTATTTTTTATTATATTTTAAATGTGATTATTATTTAAATATTTAAATTTTTTGCACAATTGTCTGGCTACCATATCCCGAGCGTGGTCTAGTGCCTTCTGACTTGTGGCGGGCAGAGGTGCCTTTGGTATATTATGAGATAATGGAGTATTACCATCCAGGCCGCATGCTGAGACAGTTCATGGGGGACCAGCATACACCTCTTGCTTGTGATACTCGTTTGGATCTGCATCGATTGCAGCTCAGAGAAAATGATCACATATTGGTCGGTGAAGTATGCTACTCATGTGGAAGCTGGCATGATTGGAGACATTACATTCGGGATAGGCCATTATTACCCGTGGAGCAGCTATCATCAGCCAGAGATGATTACACAACTTTGAATAATTTTCCTTCTCTCTTCCACCTCCGAAACTTTTACTGTAAAAACATGTCACACACCTTGAGTGTGACCACACGGGTTGGATATGTGACAGCCCAAAGCTCCAGTTTTTCAGCGACACTATGTATTGGCACTGTTTTAGGATCTTGGAAGATTTCGAAGAATCCGTAATTGTGAGTTGTAATATTAAAGTCCAGTTAAGGAGATTTGAAATAATAAAGAAAGGTCATAATATTAAGTAAGAAAGGACTTTTAGAGAATTAAAACTAGAAGTCTTTTTAGAAACAAAGTTCTTTGTCAAAATTCATATAATGGATTGGAAATTCAAGACCTACTAACCAGCTTCAATATCTATAAATACAGGAACACCATTGAACATTTGGGTGAGTCGTTCTGCAATTCCTCGAATTAATTATGTAAAGAAAAGACGGCGGTTCATAGTGGTTGAGTTTATGTTGTCATAAAATTTAAACATTGTGATTCTCCATTAATACTTGTTGTTATTCGAAAAAGGAGCCTTGAAGAGTTAAAGGGATTCAAGTGTGTAGTGTGCAAAGGGAGTTTACATTGATTCCACTAGGGAAACACTAGATGTGCAAAAGAGTTAGGTGTTTTTTTTATATTGTGTTGTGTTTTTTTTTTTTTGTATTGTGTTGACAATTGTTAGTGGATTACTTTCTAGGCGTGGCCCCACAAATGTAGGCTTAGCGGAACTACGTTACCAACTACTGTGTATTGTGTGTTTCTATTGCTTATCACTTTTCACCCTGTGTATCACACTACTTATCACACAGCAAAATCAGTCGTATTGCCTAAGTACTAATATCAGAGCTTGGGCACCATTTGTTGTGCTAGTTATCTAGCAAGTGAAGATCGTGGGAAGTTGGTACTTAGGTTATAATGATAACCAAGGAAGGAGGATCTGTTACCAAACCTCCTCTGATCGAAGGCACAAATTATGCCTACTGGAAGATGAAAATACAGATTTTCATTCAATCCTTGGATGAAACTGCATGAGATACTGTTGAGACTGAATGGAAATCTGCTACGAAGACTGTAAAAGATGACACAACTAAATTGATTAATGTAGTTGTGAAGCCAATACTTGATTGGACCGATGCTAAGAGAAAATCTACTCAGGCTAATGCTAAGGCATTAAACACCATCTTTGCTAGTGTGGATGAGGAACAATCCAAGCTGATTTCAACTTTCATATTTGCAAAGAAGGCTTGGAAAACTTTGGAAACCATTCATGAAGGAACAAATGCTGTGAGGATTTCCAAATTACAAATGTTGACTACCTAGTACAAAGAATGATACAAGATGATGAAACAATTGGTGAATTCAGTGGCAACCTCAGAGACATTGCAAATAAAGCTCATTAATTGAGAGAAAAATTCTCTGAAGAGAAACTAGTGTGAAGGATACTAAGTTCCTTACCTGCATGATTTCATCCTAAGGTTGCAGCAATTGAAGAAGTAAAGTATGTGACAAGACTTCCTTTGGATGATCTTTTAGGATCCTTAAGGACATATAAAATGAATCTTGATATTGAATCAAAAGATAAGGGTATCTGTTTTGGCTTGTGTACCACCAAAACTAGGACTTGAACAATTAACTTAGTTTTTGTTCTAATTCATGCTTATGGTTCAATATGTGTTATAGGTTTCTTATGAAGCATGAAGATCTCTGCAAATCACTGGTATTTTATCTAAAATAATGCTAAAGGGGGAGTTTGTAGAAACATATCACACTGCTTGAGTGTGGCCACACAAGTTGCACATGTGGCAGCACAAAGCTCCAGGTTTTCAGCGGCACTATGTATTAGCATTGTTTTAGGAATCTTGGAAGATCAAAGAATCTGTAATCATAAGCTGTAATATTGAAGTCCAGTTAAGGAGATTTGAAATAATGAGGAAAGGTCATAATCCTAAGAAAGAAAGGACTTTAAGGGTATTAAAACTAGAAGTCTTTTTTGAAACAAAGTCCTTGGTCAAAATTCGCATTGAAAAAAGACTAGAAATTCAAGACCTACCAATCAGCCTCAACATATATAAATAGAGGAAATCAAATGAATGTTCGGCTGAGCCGTTCTGCAATTCTTCGAATACATTCTGCAAGAGAGAAGATGGCGTTTCATGTTGTGTAAATACATCCGACAAAGTTTCACATTCCCATTAAGGCCCAAATTCATGTGCTAATCATCACGTTTTTTAAAAAATTTAGGTCCGAAAATAAGTTCAACATAAAATTGTTTAAAATGTTTTTGAATGTTTTTCAAGTTGTATAAAAATACACCAGACAAAGTTCCACATTCCCGTTATGGCCCGAATTCGTGTAATAGTCATCACGTTTTTTAACAAAATTTGTGTTCAAAAAAAAGTTCTCTACAAAATTGCTCGAAATGACTCGGTATGTTTTTCATGTTGTATAAATAAACTAGACAAAGTTTCACATTCCCAATAAGGCACAAATTCGTATGCTAATCATCAAGTTTTTTACAAAATATAGGTAAGAAAAAAAGTTATTCACAAAATTGCTTAAAACGACCTGGTATGTTTTCATGTTACATAAATACAACAGACAAAGTTTCACATTCCCATTAAGGCCCGAATTCGTTTGATAATCATCATGTTTTTTACAAAATATAAATCCGAAAAAAAGTTTTCCATAAAATTGTTCAAAATGACTCGCTATATTTTTCATGTTGTATACATACACCCGACAAAGTTTCACATTCCCATTAAGGCTCAAATTAATGTGCTAATCATCACTTTTTTAAAAAAATTAGGTCCAAAAAATAGTTCAACATAAAACTATTTAAAATGTTTCTAAATGTTTTTCAGGTTGCATAAAAATTCAGTAGACAAAGTTTCACATTCCCGTTAAGGCCCGAATTCTTGTGCTAGTTATCACGTATTTTAACGAAATTTAGGTCCGAAAAAAAGTTCTCTACAAAATTGCTCAAAATGACTCGGTATATTTTTCATGTTGTGTAAATACACTAGACAAAGTTTCACATTCAAATTGAAGTCCGAATTCATATACTAATCATCACGTTTTCTACAAAATAAAGGTCCAAAAAAAAAAAAAATCTCCAAAAAATTGCTCAAAATGACTCGGTATATTTTCATGTTGTATAAATACACAAGATAAAGTTTCACATTTCCATTAAGGCCCAAATTCGCAGTGGTTGAGTTCGTGCAATCACAAAATTCGAACATTGTGATTCTCTATTGATGCTTGTTCTTCATTTTTCATAATTAAATGAGTTCTTGTTTTGAAGACTATAGCTTCTAGGGATAGAAGTTGTGCTACGGTTCAACGGTGTTGAAGACTTGAAGAGATTCAAGATCAAGTAGTCTATTCTAAGGCGGAGCCTTGAAGAGTTGAAGAATTCAAGTGTGCAGTGTGCAAAGGGAGTTTGCACTGATTCCACTAGGGAAATACTAGATGCGTAAAAGAGCTAGATGTTTTCTTGTACTCTGTTGACAATAACTAGTGGATTGCTTTTTGGGCGTGGCCCTACAGACGTAGGCTTGGCCAAACTGTGTTACCAAGTATTGTGTCTTGTGTGTTTGTGTTGTTTATCACTTTTCACACTACGTATCACACTACTTCTTACATAGCAAAATCAGTCACACTGCACGTATTGCCTAAATACTAACTTACAATTACAAACAATGAACATGGATATCACTCACCCTGTTAGAGTAGTATTATTTTGTGATTCGGAGCACGCTAGAGATGCGTTTGGTCCTTATTTCACCGGTGCAACAAAGAAAACATGGACGTTTACTCAGATGGTGACACATGATCAACTTGTTAGAAAAAGTTTTGAGCATCGAAGAATGGATCCAAATCAGTGGCGTGTTCGAATCATTATGAGAGTGCCTTCATTTTATGAAGAGTATCAAATATTTAGTTATACTTTTTACAATATGAACAGCGATATGAGATGTGTTACCTTTGGACTATTAGACCAGATATATCTAAGGAAAGCATTCACGTTCTAGTTGAATTTGAACCGATCCAGTCACATGCATTTTCAGATGTTAAGCACACTAATGTATCAGCGCATGTGCTTAACATGTCCGGCAATAATGCAGATGGCTTCTCATGAACCGTCAATGTTGTACCCAGACGTAGAGGAAGATGAGGACAATGATGACACGGATGCAGATTATGTTGCTTCAAGTGCATCTGACATGACAATGGTGATAATAATGAAGAAGATGACATTAGCACTCCCCTAAAGCATCTACCTTCAACTGTAGCGAATCAATGGCAAAGTAGTCAATAGTTTAGTAACTCTCTATATGATTATATATCATCTAGAGCACTTTCTAGATATGGGCTCCGGAGAGCAGATAGATGATCTCGTCGAATCAGGAGCTATTACATTGCTAGACAGGAATGATATAATGACTGATTTTCAATTAGCAATAAGGTTCGTTGACAAGACCTAGGCAATTAGTGCAGTTCAAAAATGGTCTATTTAGATAGGAGAGTTTTTAGAGTTGTTAAAAGTAAGAGCGATCAATGGACAGCAAAATGTTGTCAACTAGCGACTCTAATTTTTGTCCATTGTATATCCGAATAAAGAAGAAAGCAACCCATCACTAATAAAAAATAGCAATTTACCGACAGTAATTACCGATAGAATAATAAGCCGTCGGTAATCACCGATGGGTGGGATACTGGCAGATAAAGCGATATCGTGGGTTTTTACAATTTTAGACAAAAAATGGAGAGAAACTGGGCGCCAAAAACTGACGACTTATTACCGACAGAAACGACCGTTGGTTAATAATATTACTGACAGTTTTGGAAAGGGTGTCTTTTTTCTCTTGGCATCTGAAATAATTTACCAACAGCTGTAAAGATGAAGTCTTTATGTCTCCGATGATAAATTTTAGTTTCCTACAGTATTACCGACGGCATTTCTATCGGTAACTTTTGAAAATTACTATCGATAGAATGTACTATCGGTATGTCGTCGGTAATAAATTAGTAGATGTAAAAAAATCGGACAAACCCTTCTCTTCTTCCCCAAATCACCTCCTCACACGAGCAGCCGATTTCCCTTCCCAAATCATCCCTCTGGCATCTCACTGACGGACTACCATTGCCAATGAATTCTTCAGCCGACACCAACTGTCGCCACTGCCGTAGTCGCCACAGGTAATTCTCTCTCTCTCTCTCTCTCTCTCTCTCTCTCTCTCTCTCTCTCTCTCTCTCTCTCTCTCTCTCTCTCTCTCTCTCTCTCTCTCTCTCCGACGGTTGTTCTTCTTCTTCTTCATTCTTCTTCTTCTTCTTCTTCTTCTTCTTCCAGTTGTTGTTGATTTGCCGTCGTTAGAGCTTCGCCGTCACTGTCGCTGCTGCCTGAGCTACATCAAAAGACAGCAAGTATTTTAAATAAATTTTTTAATTTTTAAAACACATGTATTTCTGTTACTCAAAATTAAACTTACCTAATTGCTCATTTGATCTTAAAAATTGGAGAAGTACATAAACGAAAATTGATAGAAGTATCCCCATTTGTTGAATTGAAAGAAAAGGACATAAAATAATTGTTGGCCAAAATGAGAAAAAATAAAAGAGAGGTGATTATTTATGAAATCATGAAACAATTGAATTAAGGTGGAGTAATTAAAAGTTAGAAATGTAATTAAAACTATTTTCTTATGCAAGATTTTTTATTTGTCGTGCCTTTTTTCCCACATAACCATATGTATATATACATACATATATAGTTAAATATGAGAGAGAGAGAGAGAGAGAGAGAGAGAGAGAGAGAGAGAGAGAGAGAGAGAGAGAGAGAGAGAGAGAGAGAGAGAGAGGTGGAACTTTGGATCCATTTGCAGATCACTATAGGTGGTCTTTTGTTTTGTTTAAGTAGGATGCCAAGAGTAAACCACAAAATGATAGGCGCATGAGGGATTCCACAGCACCTCATTTTTTTATTTTTTTTAGTATAGTATGTATAAGTAAAATAATTCCTGACCTTAATAGAATTATATATTAGATAAGTTTATTTAATATATGTCTTAGGCATATCTTAATATATATATATATATATATATATAAATTTTCCCAAATCAAAATTTTAATTTTCATAGGTTTAAGTAATTTTTATTAAACTTTAAGTTGTTAAAAAGTTTTTCGGACTTAAATTACTCATACATATATATTATATACATAAAACTGGAATTCTATAATTTCAATTAATTATTTGATATTATTTGAATATAATGTAGTCTTTCATGGACGTCTCCATTGTTTCATTTGTGAAAATAGAGTTAGAAAAGCAATGAATAGAAGATTTCTTAAGTAGACAAGTTTTTGCTTGCTTCCACCTCATGTCGATATAAATAGAAATACTAAATAGTATAAAATATATATATATATATAAAGAATTAGAACGAACTCTAACAACATGAAGTTTTTATAGTTGTTTGAAAAAATTGAATGATGAATATTGGAGATTGATACAATTGAAAGATGAAGGGGACAAAGTAATCATTCGATGTAAGTATCTAGTAGAGTTTAGAGTTTATTTTGATTGGTTTTCAGTTTGAAAAAAGTTAAAATTTTATATCATTGGATATTGTTCTACTTTTTTAGTGGTCCTTCTTGTGAAATTTACATAAGCTAACACAAGTTAAATAGTTTAAGTTTAAAATTTAATATTATTCTCTTTTTTCCTTATAGTTTTGTTCATGAACATTTCAGTGACATATTGTCCATTGTCTACAAGTTAGAAGTATGTGTTTAATTAGTTTAAAATTTATTTTACGAGGGAACCTTAACTCTTTAATGCTTTACGGGGGAGCCTGACTATTTAAAGTTTTATGGGAGCCCTAACACTTAATTTTTTATTTAATTTTGTGTGTTGCTTGTTTGAGTGGCCTGTGTACCTAGAAAATGTCTATAATAGAAACGAAACTCTGCCAAAAAATTTTCAATGTTAAGACTCAATTTTTTAGTAATGACTAAACGTAAAAAAGGAAAAAAGTTGAAACTTTTTAAATTACACAGTGAACCTTATGAGTTTGTTGCTTTTTGTGTGGCCTTTGTGCCTGAGAAATGTGCATAATACAGAAAAAACCTTTGCCAAATTTTTTTAGTAATGACTTAATGTAAAATTTAAAATGAAAATTGGAGTTGAAACTTTTTAAATCTTTTAAGGGAAACTTTTTATGATTATAAACTCTAAACACTGAAACCCTAAACCCTAAAACCCTAAACTCAAAAAATCTCTTAAACCTAAAATCCTAAGAATTTTAAGTATGTCTAAAATTAATAAAGAAGTAATCTTAACTTAGAATTTATGAAACTAACAATTCTTTCCCCTAATCATTCTTCCCAGCTAACCAGATTTACCAAAGAACACACGTCTTGTTCAAGCTATTCAAAACAAGCATCAAAATATGACTTCAAAATTTATTTCAAAACTAACATTGCATCTTGTTACCAATGATCTTGAGATCCCTGTCTCAAATGTGATCCAAGAAATCCAAATATTACTTCAGACAGGTTGTACGTACAAGAGGGCATGGTCTGCTCCGAAGTTTGCTGTAGAAAGGGTGTTCGGCAGTTGAGACAACTTTTTCGATTCTACCCAAATATCTCCAAGCAATGAAAGATTCTAACTCAGGAACTATATACAAGTGGTTGCATTAAAGAACGAACATTCCCTCGGAATATGTTTTCAAATTTCCTTTTTGGTGTTTCGAGCCTTGTATAAATGGATTTTAAAATTTTGGCCAGTGATTTTTGTAGATGGCACTCATTTTCGAGGACCATATAATGTCGTACTATTAATTGCAAGCACATGAAATGCGAATAACTATTTGTGCCCCCTGGTATTTGCAATTATTCATAAAGAGTCGTCCGAAAGTTGGAATTGGTTCCTTAAACTTCTACGGAAAAATCTTATCAATGATCGGCATGTTTGTGTAATATCCAAAGCCACAAAAGGATTTTATCTGCTACGTAAAATCAAGTTCTATGGCAAACTCCATTTGCGGAGCATAGGTTTTGTCTGCTCCACATTCGGGCAAATTTCACAAAAACCTTTAAGAACAGGGAATTAAAAGTTTAATGTGGCAGGCCGGAACCGAAGATAAGCGATTAAAATTTGAACGTGCCATGAATGAAATTAAAAGCAGAAATGTAGAAGCTTATAATTATTTAGTCAAGATACCCTTGCAGAAATGGACGCTCCTGCATGATGGTGGGCACAAGCACGGAGTGATGACAAGTAACATCTCGTAAGCACTTAACAGTGTCCTGAAAAAAGTTAGGATCTTACCTTTAAAAGTCCTAGTTGAATTAATATTCAACAAACTTATTAAGTTCTTCAACCAGCACCGTCAAGAGGCCCAAAACTGTGGGCATCCATTTCCAACAAGAGTTTTTGACAAGTTTCTTCGGATTAAATTAAAATCAAGAGACCATTACACTGTACAACTCTTGAGTTGGTATTTTCATGGTTAAATCTCTGATACGGCTTGATGGTTGCGGCAACAATGTTTATACTTTAAAAATGAATGAAAAACCGTGTGATTGTGGCAAATGACACGAATGTACATTGCCTTGTTCTCATGCTCTTGTAGTTTGTAAAGATAATGGTACAAGACCTGATGCTTACGTGTTTGACATATATTCGCGGGAAACTTACAGACGAACGTACGAATCTAATTTTTATCCGGTTGTGCATGAGGACTTTTGGAGAGAAGTCCCTTATAATTTAACATTCTATCCTCCAAATATGAACAATTAACGGGTCGAAAATAGGGTACAAGGTTTTGGGAGAAATGGATTATCGAAATCCGGATTCTCCTCCAAAATGTATTAGATGTCGAATGCCCAAACATAATAGAAAAACTCGTAATAACCCTTATTCAAGCAATGTATAAGTTTGTTTTTTTTAAAGTATTGTAATATTTTAGGGTTTATATTAATTATATTTTTTATTTGAATTTCTTCTAAATACTTTTTTTATAAATTCTTTTACTTAAATCGATTATAAATTATTATAGTAAAATTTGCAACAAGTGACAAAAACATAAAATACTTTAAATTACTTGTACGTATTTTTTTTAATAAAATTTACTTAAAATGGTTATAGTTATTATCATAAATATACATCAAATGACATAAATAAAAGAATACTTTGTCTTTTTTTAAACAAACTAATTATAAGTTTTGCCAAAAAAAAAAATGATGTAGCAGATAACACATTCTTGTATGCGTTATCAGTCATATCAACTTATTAAGTATAGAATTTAAGTTTAGCGATAACGCACATTGTGTGTGCTTTATGCCTATACTCAGATTTAAAAAAAAAAAAAAAAAAAGAATTACAGCCACTTTAGTGATTTTTTTCTAAAAAAAACCAAATATCATAAAAAGCTCAAATAATAATTTGCTTCTCGCATTCCAAATTCCCCCACAAAATTGTTAAAAATTCTCCTGCCTGTTCCCCAGATTCATGCATTCCATGCAAAACATTCCAAATTATTTCCTTACTGTGTCCAGCAACTCCCTCCAAACTTGCTTCACCCAAGGACATGCAAAAAAATATGCATGTTATCTTCCATTTCCATGCAACACCTTTGGCATGAGATTTCCACCATCACCATGCATGCGTTTCCGTAGATTTGCCCTCGTGACCAACAACGTAGATTCCGCCATCACAAATTTTATTGATCTTTTAATTATTTATTTTTTCCTTTTTGCATTTTCACTTTGTTATGAATTAAAATATATATATATATATATATATGACCTTAAGGAAAAAATACCCTATTTTCTCCGAACTACGTCGTTCTGACTGCAGGGTACCCCATAGACCCGACAAACGCAGCCCAGTTTTCTTCATTACTCGCTCTTCTTTTCTACCTTCAGTATCCTCTTGTTCATCTGATCTCAACGACGGCCATGGTTGAAGCTCCTGAGAGACGGAAAAGTGACAAGACATCTCGATGATGAATGCGTCGATCAGTCTCCATAAACACACATAATAATCCCTCTTAATTAATACAATAGTTTTTTTTATATTTCACTTTTGGAGGTGGCTTTAATTGCTTGACTGGCTATATAAGTTTATGAAATCTGAGAATGTTTGTCGCTCCATCAGGACTTTTTTCCTGAAAAAATTTTGAGAATGTGCAGTATTATTATTAATTACTTGTCTTGACGAAAAATCTTGAATATCTTTTCCATTCTGATTTATCTTTGGAGACTTTTGACTAGGCACTATCATATTTATATTTAATCTTGATCATTGTACATTCGTGTATTAGGTGGATATTCACTCAAATGAAACCTAACCTAATACATGGGTTTTGATCTTTACTTAAGTACATATTATAATTGGTATATATATATATATATAGAAATTTAATTTTAAATTAGTTTTTTGCGATGCTTAAAATTAGCATTTGCAATGGCATATTTCATTGTACAAGATCTTAAACAATGGAGCTTCATCGAAAATAATTTCATAGGAAATAATTTGGTTAGATTTATAACTATTTGCGACGGGAAAAGATCATTACAAAAGGTTAAAATTTCTGTGGTAAATGGTATTTCTAGCAGATAATCGCAATAACAATTGCGATACTAGCATTAACAATACTTATTTTTTTGTTATAAATATGTCGCAAATGGCGAGTTATGTAGTGATATTCATAGAGGAATTTTTTGATATTTACTTTATCCAATGGATGTTTGACATGTCGTTGAGGACAAATTGTTATTACAGGTTTCTATTTTTTTTAATGTTTAATATGCTGACGTGACTATTTTTCATTGAGCCACCTCATTAAAAGAGGTTGACCGATTACCGATCAAATAGGCCACCTAAAAAATAAAAAATAATTTATTTTTCTTGTAGATTTTAATAAGATTATGGTAAGTTTAAGGATAAATATAGTAAGATTAAGATATAAAAAAGTAATACTATGAAATTTACCATTTTTAATTCGAATTTTATTAATATATCATGAAATTTACTATTTTTCTTAAATAATAATTATGATAATAAAAGTAATAAAATATGTTATATAAATGGTAAACTTCTACCACTATTAAGTAAACTTTATGTATTACCATTAAATTTTTTTATTTTGCCAATTTTAATTCAAATTTTACTATTTTAAAATAAAAAATTTCATAATAGATATGATAAATCGAAGAAGAGGGGGAGTTCATTGGTGGTGCAGATGGAGGATTATAGTGGTACGGGGATGAGGTGAAGAGAGAGAAGGGTTTTTGTGTCGAAGAAGAAGAATACGTGAGAAGGTATTCAAATGGGCAAAACACATGAACGAAATGCGTCTTATTCAAATCTTTTATATAACTATGTATCTTGAAATTGAGCTGCTTTGTTCTTCTACAGATGACACATCTTGAAAATGCGTTATTCTTACATTGTGCCAATTGCTGAGCATTTGATTTTTGTCCCTTTTCTTGCACCTTTAACACATCACCAACGTGAGTTTTTTTTCTTTTCTTGTACTTTGATTCATTAACCTACTTGCATTGATTTTTTTTTCTGGTAATTGATTGCCTAATGAATTTACTAATTATCAATACTAATTTACTATTATAAATAATAAAACTTATCGTAACTATTATAAATTTTTCTATTTTAAAATAGTAAAATTTGAATTAAAATTAGTAAACTTAAAAAATTTAATGGTAATACATAAAGTTTACTTAAGATAGAAATTTACCATTTATATAATATATTTTACTACATTTGTTATCATACTTATTATTTAAGAAAAATAGTAAATTTCATGATATATTAATAAAATTTGGATTACAAATAGTAAAATTACATCATTTAATGATAATATAAAAAAATTTACCATTTAATGACACAAACTTATCATTTATTTAATATATTTTACTAGATATATTGTCATTCTTACCATTTAAGAAAAATAGTAAGATTGACATAAAAATTAGTAAATAAGAAAAGATATAAAGTAAACTTGTGAATTTTAAAGGTAAAGTTCAAGGATTACTGTTTTATATCATAATCTAACAATATTTATCATTAAGTTTATCATAGTGTTATTGAAATTTACCCAAAAAAAAATTAATTATTTTTTATTTTTGGATGACATGTTTGACTGGTATACGATCAACCTCTTTTAATGAGGTGACTCAATCAAAAATAGTAACGTCATCATATTAAAAGTTAAAAAAATAAAAACATAGAAACCTGCAATAGCAAGTTGTTCTCAACGACAAGTCAAACGTCCATGGGCTAAGGTAAGTATCCAAAAATTCCTCCTTAAGTACCACAGCAAAATCCCACAAATGGCTTATTACGACGAAATAACACTATTTATAATGGAATTTTGCCATCGCAAAAGGCTCTTTTTTTTGTAGCATGATAGTCACACATGAATAGATGTTGAATTCTACCATGATATTCATTAATTATCATTTTTGGTGACTCGTAAAATTTTTATAGGTATAAATTGCTAAAAATAACTTTATAATTACAAACTGAAAAATTTAAATACTTTATGCGTATAATTTACCAATTTCTCTTTATCTTAAACATAATAAAGCTTGCCTGGACACATATAAAATCTTCCCAAAATGATTTTGCTCAAAGGCACAATTTATTTCTCAAATTAGGAAAAGTTTAAGCCTTAGTTTGGTTTGGGACCGTGGGGGGAAGGAATCGGGAAGAGGAGTAGGAAGGTATATAAATCATGATGTAAATGTCTTA
Organism: Catharanthus roseus; assembly: GCA_028651295.1. Classification (NCBI taxonomy): domain Eukaryota; kingdom Viridiplantae; phylum Streptophyta; class Magnoliopsida; order Gentianales; family Apocynaceae; genus Catharanthus; species Catharanthus roseus. Next base: position 10,180,340 of record JAPQWS010000093.1, on the reverse strand, counting down.
TTTACGTCGTTTAGTTACAACATAAAAGTGGAGGGAATATAAATGAGGAGGACGAGCACATCAGCAAATTAGCCCCTCTCAAAACGGACGGATTGAGACGTAAATGATATTAAAAAGTCCATTATATCCTCTTACAAATTAGTTTATTAAAAATTTATCCCACACTAAACTCTTACCCCACCATATATATAATATTCCTAACTTTATGATATGAATATAATAGTAAATTATATCTAATAAAAACTATTACCTTCCACTTTTGATCCCAACCAAACGGAGGGGAGTGAATGTGGTTTACTTCCTTCCCACTCTTACAAAACAATTTTGAAATAAATGAATATACTTCTTCTAGTAGAAGTAAATGTTGCCATTTTCCCTCCCCCTTCCTCTCCCTTTCCCCCTACGAACCAAACTAGGACTAGGTTTTGGCTTGATCTCAAGTTTAGATCAATCATTACTACCATTTTCAACGGCGAAAAAGCAAATTATTTCGAGGAGAACACTACGAATCTGGAAATTATGAAATTAAAATACATCCCTCTACTTTTGTATAAATTAAAATATATTCTTTTTTTATAAATTAAAAATATATTTTTATCATTTATATATTTATAACTACTTAATTCATATTGTTAATTTCAGTATAAAATTATTAGAAAGTAACAATTTCGTAGTAAAAAGTTTATGAAAAACCTTAGAGGGGGGGTGAATAAGGTTTTTGGCTAATTTTAAAAAATCTTTTGTGTGATTAGAAAGATAACCTCCAATTTGTTTGTGAAAGATTTCTAAAACTCTTTTTAATAAGAATCCATACAAAACACAATCTTATAGTATTGGCAATTAAGAAATGAGCATAGAGTTAAACATTAAAGAACATGCACAACAATTTATAGTGGTTCACTCTCTCAAAGAGCTACATCCACTACCTTGAGACTCAACCCAAGGATTTCACAAATCCACTAACTTCAAAGTTGGTTACACAACTACACAATAAGGTTCACCCTTCAAGGGTTTTACACTAAAACCTCAAACACAACAATACAACAAGTTTATCAAAGGGTCACCCAAAGGGTTTTCCACAAACCTTTGATCACAATAAAAAATAGGAAGAGTAAGGAACAATGTTACCGAATGAGCTTGAGAAGAGGAAGATTACAACTCAATGGAATACTTCTACAAGCACCTCTTTTCTTCTTCTTTGATGGATGATCAACAATGAAGCTCAAGAAGATTTTTGTTTGGGATTGAAAATGATTTGCAATAAATGTATTTTTGAAGCGCTTTAAATGTCTTAAATGTTCTCAATGAATAATTCCCAAACTTCTTTCTTTTATGGCTGAAAATCAAGTGTTTATATAGAGTTTTGAAGCACAAGACCGTTGCCTTTAGACAATAGCCGTTATTTTTCAGAAATGATAGAAGCATTCTGTGCAACGGTAAAATTTGTACAGTAACAGCAAAAACCGGACGACCGGTTCCTGAAAACGGACTACCGATTTTTTAAAACAGAAAGATTCGGACTTGAAAAACGGACTGCCGAATTTTTATATATAGAAAAATCGGACTGCCGGTTTTAAAACGGATGACCGAGTTTTTGAACAGAAAGATTCGGACTTGTTTTTCTGAAAAACGGACTGCTGAATTTTTACTTTGGAAAAAGCGGACGACCGGTTTTAAAACCGGACTTCCGAATTTTTGTTTCCTCAGCCAAGTTTCTTTTTAAGACAAAAACTTTCTTCCTTGTTTCAAAGGCATGTATTCTTGACAATCATTCTAAAGAGAAGAAAAACTTTCCAAAACATCTTCAGTCAAGAATACTTAGATTTTAACAAAAGATTATATTTTAGAAAAACATAAGAAGAGCTTCATGTATGATCAATTGATCAAAGACTAAGACTAGGGAGTTTTACAAGATAGTACCTAGTTCATAAATACAATGCCTTCAATGTCTTCAATGATGGCTTGATCTCTTCTTCTCTATTTTGCCCTCATCAACAAGATCTTTTGCTTGAGACTTTGAGACTTCACATGTTCTTCTTTTGTTCTATGAAGGGTTAGCTAACATACTCACACAAGCATATGTTAATCATAATCAAAACACAAATAATAATGCCCTTAGGGCTAACAGTTTAAAATAATCTTTCTAAAATATCATCTTTTGTGTAATTTTTATGTACTGTTATGTATTTTAATACCATAATATCCTTCATAAAATAACTTTTTGCGAGTTTAATTTTCGTAGTGAACGATATTGTAGTTTTAATATGTAATGCTAAACAAAATTAGACTCATAAAATGTTATTTTAAAAAGATTTTAAACTTTTACTACAAAATTAAAATTTCTTTATTGAAATTAGCGATGTAAGTTAATTATGAATATATAAATAATAAGGATGCATTTTATACATAATAGAATAATGAAATTATAATTTAGACAAAAATTGAGAGAAAAATGTAATTAATCTTTTCTTTTAATATAAATTTTTTTATTTTGTAAGTCTTTTAATAACACTATGTATAATCTTCAGGGGAAAAAACTCCAACAACAAGAAATATGCTGAAGGGAAGACGAGAGAGAATATCGGAGATTTTAACGATAAAAGCTATTAGAGCCTATTCAAACTCCATTGGCTTGACTGGAATTTCTCCATGCACATGCACTAACAATAGAAATGCTGAGACTTCTTCTATTCTCATGGAGAGTCTCAAATTTTGTAACAGAAATAACAAAATGGTTGTCAATTTGTGGTCATTTTGCTCATACTTTAGTCATATAAAAGGACCTTCATTTCCACAAACAAAATCATTAACAAAACAACAAAGGAGTTTTCCAAAACTTCTTCTAGTTTAGCAATAAAAATAAAAAAATAAAAAATACATCTGCATCTTCTTTATCGTAATGAAGGGGTAATTGGAGTTGCAAGAAAAAGAAAAAGAAAAAAAAATTTAAATAGCTGAAAAACCCACAAAAATTTTTTGTTCATAATGGGTCTCGATGGTAAAAACAAGAAGGTCACTATAATTGGAATTTCTTCCATTCTCCTTGTTGCAGCCGTGGTCGGTGCAGTGACTTTTGGTGTCAGCCGTAATACTGGCGATTCCGGTAGTAATGGTGGGGTGCATACATCTTCAAAATCAGCACAAGCAATGTGTCAACCCACTGATTATAAGGAAGAATGTGAAAAGTCACTTGCTGGTGCCAAAAATACAAGCGACCCAAAAGAGCTAATTAAGGTTGCATTTGATGCCACCATTACACAACTTGGTGGTGCAATTAAAAATTCTACTCTTCTCCAAGCGGCTGCAAAAGATCCAAGAACTTCACAAGCTTTGGATAATTGTAAAGAACTCTTGGAAACTTCAATTGATGATCTTAGAAGATCATTTGACAAAGTGGGCGCTTTTGATGTGACTAAAATGGATGCATACATTGCTGATCTCAAGACTTGGCTCAGTGGTGCAATTACTTATCAAGAAACTTGCTTGGATGGATTTGAGAATACAACGGGGGAAACAGGGGAAAAAATGAAGAAACTTTTACAAAGTAGTGCTGAACTTTCTAGCAATGGCCTTGCAATGGTTACTGAACTTTCTTCAGTCCTTAAAGATTTGCAAATTCCAGGGATTAGCAGAAGATTAATGTCCGAAGAAGAAGGAGAAGACTCAAAACAAAATGTTGATGAGGAAGGCTACCCTGATTTTGTTGATGTAGAAAAACGTAAGCTTCTTCAAGCTAATCCAACTCCTAATGCAGTTGTTGCTCAAGATGGAAGTGGGAAATTTAAGACAATTATGGATGCTGTAAGGACAGTTCCAAAGAATAACAAAACCCCTTTTGTTATTCTTGTTAAGGCTGGTATTTACAAAGAATACGTCGAAATACCCAGGAAAACTGATAATGTAGTGCTCATTGGAGAAGGCCCAACAAAAACCAAGATTACCGGAAACAAGAATTATGTTGATGGGGTCGCCACTTTCAAGACAGCAACAGTTGGTTAGTAGATTCACTAATTTTGGTATTTTTTTTTCTTTGATTTCTTTTTTTTTTTTAGTTAATTACTAATAATGAATATTTTTATTAAACAGTTGTGAGTGGAGATGGATTCATTGCCAAGAACATTGGAATTGAGAATTCAGCAGGAGCAATGAAACATCAAGCTGTGGCACTTCGAGTTTCAGCTGATAAGAGCATCTTCTTCAATTGTCAAATGGATGGTTATCAAGATACACTTTATACCCATTCCTATCGCCAATACTATAGGGACTGTGTCATCACAGGTATAATCACGAATCAAAGGACCATAATCACGAATCAAATGAGAAGCAGACTGATTACTGTTATAATTGTACTTTTTTCTATAAACAGAACACTCAACATCCATACTCTTCATGATTTTGTAAGATAATAATTATTCCTACGTTTCTTTTTCTTGTCTTTAACAGGAACCATTGATTTCATCTTCGGGGATGCTTCAGCAGTGTTCCAGAACTGCAAGATGATCGTAAGGAAGCCACTCCTCAACCAAGACTGTATGGTTACAGCACAAGGCAGGAAAGACCACCGTGGAGTCGGCGCTATTGTTCTCCAAAATTGCCAAATCACAGCCGATAAGGAATTCGTAGATTTCCAAACAGCTTCCAAGGGAGCAAGGAAGGCATACTTGGGAAGACCATGGAAGGAATATTCAAGAACAGTTGTCATGCAATCTTTCATTGATTCCATGATTGCTCCAGAAGGATGGTCACCATGGGCTGGTACTTTTGGACTTGACACTTTGTATTTCGGAGAGTACCAAAACAGAGGACCAGGATCAAACACTAAATTGAGAGTTACTTGGAAGGGAATCCAGAAAATGACTCCACAAATGGCAGAAAGCTTCACTCTTGGAAAGTACATTCTTGTTGGTGAGGATTGGATTAAGCCCAGCGGTGTTCCTTATGTTCCTGGAATGATGAAGGTCTAATTATGTGTAGTATTTCATGTTGGGGAAAAATATTACCCTTAGAAAAAAAAAAAAGAAGAAGAATAAAATTGCATAGGATGTAATTTTTTGTTTACTTTTTGAAAATGTCTAGTATGTAATTTTCTTATGGCAATTTTCCTTGAAATTTTCCAATGAATATATAGAGTACTTCAATTTGTTTTAATTAAACGAGAGATGAATTTCTAGCTGAAATTGAAAATTGTTTTGTTTGAGTTTTTTTTTTTTTTTTTGGTGAATTGTTTTTTTGTGAGTTATTAGCAAAGAAATTGAAACAACATTCACCATATAAAGTTTCTTGCATTTTAAACCCACATCTAATTTTACATAATTGAAAAGAAACAATAAATAAATAAATGAAATGACCAAGAAAACATTTATAATGGCTCCATTTGGATTGAGGTTCAATCCAACTTTTTTTATCTCTTCGTCTGAATCACACATTCTCTTGCAAATTATTTTATTTTTATTAATTCGGGAAAAAAATCAAATAAATTCAAATAAAACCATTCATGTTTCTCTTGATTCAACATTTTAGATATTGTGAAGTTAATTAAAAGAATTAGCTTTGTTGAAGATTTTGCGACAGTAGTTTGGATAAGATTTCGTCCTTTATATATTTAAAGGATACACTCAAAATACCTCATAAATTAGACAAAGAAAAAAGTTTGATAGTATTAAGACCAAGAAATGTGCTACTAAACCAATCCTAAAGCTCATTAATATGTCTGTTAACGTCTATTCAATTTAAAACTTATAAATCAAAATCAACATCTTAGTGCTTCTCCCCTCTCTGCATTAAACATAAAGGCCCTCTCCAATGTCTATTCTTGTTTTGGAAAAAGAGAACATGTTTATTCCTCGTACCATACATATGTTTTTGATCAACTATATTTATACTAATTAAGGGCAATATTCCTTTAATAGAGAGTACAGTCCTCAACAAATCATAAATTGAACTTACCTGGACACTGCTCATGAGAAATACTTCCACCATATCCTCAAGAGTCATGTTTAGTGCTGTCATCGTCCAGCTCAACTCCCCCTAAACAACTTTTTTCCCTGACTGGATCTCTTCCTCTTAAAACTAACCGTCCATGTCGGGAAATCAATCAGACAATTTTCAAAGGTTTCTTCCTTGACTTCTTCAGGGGTTCCTCTTCATTTCTCCCGATCCCTGGAGTTTCTACATCCCACTCCCTTGTATCACTTGATTCTCGGGAATCAAGGGCATGATCACCTTCTTCCTTGATTCGCTCCTCTTTCACCTCTTCGGAGGTGGAGACTCCACCACCTCAATAACACTAGATTCATTTGTTGATTTCAAATTCCCGACATCCATATCTACTTTCCTTTTATTTCTTGCCTCCCTCCTCTGCTCCAACAGGGTAACACAAGGACGCTCCCCTACTTCATAACAAAATAATTTTATCAGTATATACAAACATAGACACATACACATTAAAAACAGAGTTATTCTTACAGTCATCCTCTAAATCAGCTTTCAAGGGTGGCACTTTTAATTTCGCAGAAGCTTTAGCCATGCTCAGCAACATCAGTCTCCCTGCCAAAATCATAGCATCAAACAATCAAAATCATTTTGACATAACACACAATAAGTCGATAAATTCATAAATACTCTTGTTTAGTCAGTATCACATCCTAATACTAACTCAGTTCATAAAGATTGCATTCTTCCTTATCATAAAACCCAACAGCCTTCATTAGCTCCTTACCCCAGTTTCCTTCCCTAAGGAACATCCCAAAGTCATATCCTTGAATAGTTTTCACACATTCTTCTATAAAAGAATGTTTAAAATCAATAGGCATATTTGATATCTTTTTCATCCTATTCCAAGGTCTTTCGGGATCATCTCTAGAAATGTAAAGTCACTATCTCTTCCATCCGTGAATAGAATATGGCAATTTCTTCAAGCTCCACTGCGCCAATCTTCCTCTGAAATATGTGCCACCCAGATCCATTTCTAAATTGTTTTATGTCAAAAAACCTTGAGAACAATTCCAGACTGGAAGGCATCCCAAAGCACTTACACATCAAAATAAAGGTCATAGTATCCCTTATCCCCGTTAGGGGCTATTTGACCTATATCAACTCCCTAGTAACTTGTCACATCCAAAAACATGTTGTGCACGGAAAATCTCAACCCAGCTTTCAATTGATCACGGTAAACTGCCATCTATCCTTTTCGGGGATATATGGGCCCTCTCCTCGGCACTCAGTGCCCTAACTTGGAAAATATCGGGGATCACGAACTCCTTCCTTATGGCCCCAAGCTAATTATATCAAACCTCAGAAGGACGATTGATAGTCGGCCGGTTCACAAATATATTCTTCATCCTTAGCATTATAAGAATGAAGCATTCCTGCAGCTCGATCATGTTTTTTCATACGATTTGCAGATTTGGCATCACTCACATCGAGAAATAAAATAGAACAATTCCTGATCGAATACATCCAACCACCCAAATCAAGAATATCTTGAGGACGAATAATTTTAACCTCAAAGCGAGAAGAACTACCTTGTCAAGAAGCACTCACATTCAGCCTTTCTTTGAAGCTAATTTAGAAGTGTTTTTCCTAGAGGTCGACATCGCGGCGAATAGCAAAATTATGAGAAAAGAAAATAGATTTGCAAAGAAGAAATGAAAGTTGTGAGTCAAAATTGGAAATTAGAAGCTTTTATATATCGATTGAAACGACGGTACCTAAACCGATGCCAGCCAAGTTTCTCCTCTGGAAGCACTACATATTGTTTCGCCCAAAAGAATGTGATGATTTAAAATCGAAGAACCATGCCTCATTTTTGGATTCTTTTCGGGAGGCTTATAACCAGGGCAGCCCACCAAGTCACTTCATTTGGACTCAACTCACTTGGTCCAACGCCCTTTTATGTTAAGAATGTGTTTCTGCCCACATGTTTAAACACATATTATCTCAATCTGTCTAGGCATAATTACATATTTGCCCTTAGACCATTAGCACAAGGTCTCCTAATGATATCAAGAGAACTCTTCTTAAGCCATAAGGAGACTAACCGTATGTATAAAAATACAATTCTTAAACAAGGATATATTAGATTCTCTCATACTCTCTTTTTTTCTGTTTTCTGTCTTTATGTCTATGAGGATTGATCTGACTTAAGCATCAGAGGTGAAATTAGAGTAAAGCCCTCTCCGGTCATCCTTTTTCTCTCTGTACAAGACCATTGGTGAAAAGCAATCTCCTAAGATCCATTAGTTAATTTTTAAAAGTCTTTTCTAATATCATTTTAAAATCATTCTTTGTAAATTAGTTATTAAATTCTACTATTTGCACCATTCTATTTTATTTTTACCTTTATTAAATATTTTTAACTTTATTACCTTTATTATTTTTAAAATTTATTTTTCTCTATGTTCTATATTTTCTTTGCAATTATTCTATTAATTATATTGGGTTGGTTACATTTGACTCCTTAAAGTTTTTTGAAACTAAAATTTCACCTCTCTATATTTTATAAATTACCAATACGTTCTTTGTATATATTATAACTAATTAATCCCTATTACTAATTTCTATAAAAAAAAAATTATCAGAAAACAATGATATTGCAATAAAAAGTTTAAAATTTTCGTAAAATATTATTTTGCGAGCTTACTTCTTGTTTATTATCATATATTAACATGCTAATATCACTCATTACTGAAATTAGACTAATAAAAAATTTAGTAAGGGTATTATGGGCCTTAATATATAATAGTAAATAAAAATTAGACACGTGAAATGATATTTTAGTAAAATTTAAACTTTTTACTATCAAATCGTTATTTCTGATAATTTTTTTATTATAATTAGTAATAGAAATTAATTAGGTATGAATATATAAACAAAAATAATGTATTTGTAATATATAGCCGTTTGGACAAATCTCGAGTGGGAAAATTTAACTAACCCTAACTATAATATGTGATGACTTTTTTTTTCTTTTCAATACCATGCGATGATTTTCAGTTTCACTTTTCCAGTTTCTTACAAAAATACATTTTAGATATTTTGTCATTAAAAACTTTTATAATTTTATTAGCTTGTACAGCTCTCTATCTAATGTTTGTTTGATAATAACACAAATATCGGCTTTCAACCAAAAAAATTTAAAGGCACTTTTGTGCAATTACCTTTTTAGAAACAAGACTTTCAAGAAATTCTAGTATTCATTCTCAAGAAATAAACAAAAGGAAAGCAATTATAACAATATGCCAACTACTACCATAAGTCTACACTCAAAAAAACGGCCTGGTGCACTCCGATTCTTATTTTTTAGGATAAAAATTTATCTAATTTGTCCATTTTATAGACGGCTCGGGCCAACCCATTTTCACAGTGCTAATATTGAGCAATACATTTCTTATCCTACATAAAATTTTAATTTAACAATAGATGAACCTGAATATTTTTATTTCAAGCAATGCTCTAACTCTCTGCCGATAACAATTTTACTATTTCATTCCGTCAGTCTTTTAAAAATATTTTCCAATCATTTTAAAAGTATTCTTTGTAAATTAGTTATTAAATGTTACTATTTCCTCCTTTCTATTTTATTTTTACCCTTAGTGATCTCTAGTCATTTTATTTTTAAATTTAGTTTTTTGTTCTGCTTTGTATTTTCTTTTGAAATTTATTATATAAATTATACTATGCGATAATTTTCATTTTCACTTTTCCAGTTTCTATCGCCATTACAGAACTAGTATTCTCAGCACTTAACATAGTCAAGACTAAATTTTGTAGTAATGGAAATGATTTTTTCTCTAATTATTTACTATTATGTATTTAATCACTTATTATGTAGCAAGGAATAATTGTTGGATATGGCAATATTCGTATATTGTATAATTATTATGATTAGAGTTGGTTTACCTTGTATAGAATTATTATTTTACTGGTTTTAGGGATATACATTGGTATTGCAATTATTTGTTCACTCCGTAGATTAGGTATTTTCCTAATGCAGAATAGGTAACGTCTCTATCTCGAAAGTTTGTATATTCTACCTACTACATAATGAAAAGCTAAGTATTGCAACTTTTCTTAATACCATATTCTTGACATGGTATCAGAGTCATTCTAAGAAAAAAATCTCTTCTTTACACGGTTAAAACTTGATAGACATCAAAAATGGTGATAACTTAAAGGTGGATGATACTACCGACAGTGGAGAAGGGAAAGAATTCAGCCATTGAAAATTCAATCTCTTATGAGTGATGTGAATCCCTACACACTCTTGCCTAGTAATACTCATTCACATAAAGCTGATGAAGAACAATTACGACCAATGGTCGACGATATTTTGAGGATCCTTGATGTCCAAACGAAAATGTGACTTCATTGATGGCACCATAAATATCCCACTCATGGCACGCCATAATTTGATGATTGGAAATAATGAATTTTCTCATAGTCTCGTGGATTTTTACCACCATTGATCCGACACTCATTCCTCAAGTATCTTACAAAAGTGAACCTAAAGCTTTATAGAACATGTTAAAGAGTTTTTTTTTTTTTTTTTGTCAGCAATGGACCCCGTGGTCATGAACTCGAGAAAGAATTGGAGAACTGTACTCAACAAGGTGTCGTGGTGGTGGACTATTTTGGTAAGCTTACTACTATCTGGGACGAACTGATGAACTATGAAAAGTACTTGAATTATTGTTGTGGAGGGCAAATCTGTAAGTTAAATGCCGATGGTAAACATCAATGAGAAGAAAAAAGGTTACATAAATTTCTTCTTGGCTTAGGTAATTCATTCCGTGCAATTATTTCTCGAATATTGTACGTAAATCTCGCCCCATATATTGATAATGCCTACTTTATGGTAATTCGAGAAGAAAGAAATGGGTTATTACTTGTGACCAAGATGTGCGAGCAGAGACTATTACTACTTTCGTGGTAAAGACCAGTATTGAAAAATCTCTTATTTCTTGTACTGTTTGTCTACAAACAAAACTATGCTACTAGTGACTGTTTTCAAGTTATTAGGTTATCCTGAATGGTGACTAGAGAAAAGGAAAATGAACTCTAGAAATTCAATAAATTCTGCAACTTCTAGTATAAATCATGCCCTGAACGGTGGCCAAAATTCGAGCTGCTGGAGACGCAACAACAGCCTTGGAGAACTGGTGTCTGCTTAGGCAGCATTGACTCCGTACTAGCCGCACGTGCAGCAGCAACCAAATTGGAGGCCTAGAGGGTTGGGTCCTTGGAATATGGGCTCAATTGCCTCCTGACTATCTGGACAGTGAATCACGTCGACTGGACCTCAGTGGGCAGCCTATCAACAACTCTCCTTATCCCAGCAACAAGCGTTTCTTGGGCAGCAATCCTTGATTTTGGTGGCTTCAAATGCATCCTCAAATGTTCAACCATCCGCAAAGTGACTGGAGCTATTCAAGCCACCCCATTGTCCCAATGTGCTAGAATAGTGGGTGTTGCACCCTCTGCAAATGAGCAACTTTATGGTCTAAAACTTCCTACTTGGTTATTGGATTTTGGTGTATCTCAACACACAACTGATAAATTGAATTTTTTATCTGATATATGTTATTCTTCCTTGTTTTATTAGATTACCTAATGGTTCTAGTACTTTGGCACGCTTTTAGGGAACTATGAAATTGAGGCCTGATTTTACTATTCACAATGTTCTTTCTGTTCCTAATGTCAAGTGTAATCTTATTTTAATATCACAATTATTAGAATTTAATCCTAAGTATGGAGTTCAATTTTTTTTTCTAAAGATCTTTAGGTTATACAAGACCATACTTTGAAAATGGAGATTGGTAGAGTTAGGCTTGACAGTGGGATGTACAACTTCTCTTAGGCGAATCATGCTTCTACAATTTCTTTAGATTTATTGCATAAACGAATGGGTCATCCATCGTTTTCTATGTTGAGAAAATTTTCTTGGTTTTTCTGATGCTTTAAATTCTTCTCCTTCGAATTGCTATTTTTTTTTCAAGCTAAAATCTCGTAATTGCTTTCATGTTCGTGGTACGGTTTCTAGAAATTTATTTGGCTTAATTCATTTCAGTATTTAGGGTCCGTATAAACAGAAATCTACTTGCGGGTTCTTATATTTTCTTACCTTGGTTGATGATCATTCTCGTGCTACTTATATTTATTTGCTTTCTGATAAAAGTAGCTCCGTACATATTTTGAGCATTTTTTAAAACTTGTCCAAACACAATTCTACAAAACTATAAAAAATGTTCATACAGATAATGGTACTGAATTTCTGAGTTTAAAGCCTTTCTTTCTATCTAATGGTGACATTGGTCAAACAATCGTCATTTACACACCCGGAACAAAACAATAGGGTTCAGTGCAAACACAGACACATATTAAATGTTGTCGGAGCTTTAAGTTTCCAAGCTTCCTTACCTTCTCACTTTTGGGGAGAGTGTATCAAAATAACCATATACCTTATAAATAGAACTCCTTCAATAGTGCTTCATCGAAAATAACCAATGGATTTTTTTTTTTTTCTCAACTCCTGGATAATTTTTCACTTAAGGGCCTTTGGATGCTTGTGTTTTGCCCGTACTCGTACTGCAAATAAATTCCAATCTTAAAGTAGATGTTGTGTTTTTATGGGGAATCCTTGTGGAAAAAATGTTGGACCTTGTATGTTCTTGATATCCACCGATTTCTTGTGTCTCGAGAGCTGTCCATTTTTTGAAACCCGATTCCCTTTTGCTACTGGCCCACTTGTCTCTCCAAACAATAACCACATTAATTCTCATTTATTGGACTCGTTGCCATCCTCTTCTCTATTGCAGTACCTATCTTTTTTGGATCCAGCTGTTGGGTCGACGCCACAGCCCAAGCTTCGAACCCACCAGTCTCCTCAGTACATGACCTACCTTCTCATTTGGGCCTTCTCTTGGTGAGCCGCTCCTTTTCTGTCTCAACAAACTTCGCCCGTCATTTTGGCCTAGCGCTTGATGTTGGGGTAAATTCATCTCGTAGATCAGCCCCACTGGTTTCCCCATTACTTCACCCACCAACAGCCTAACCGACCAAATTTATTTGAGTTTGCCCAGTACTCTAATTCCTTCTTTGACTGAAAATTCCTCTTATCAGTTCTCACATATTATTCCACCTCCCACTAAACTCTGTTGCAGTCTACTACTCGTCTTCCTTCTACTAAACTCAGTGATTATATATGTAATGCTCTGAGAAATTTACATCTACAACTATCACCTCTACCATATCTCCATCTTTAGGTAATAGTTCTTATCCGATTTCACAATTTATTTCTGGTGAAAATTTTTCTTCATACCATAAGGATTTTCTTGCAGCAATTTCTGTTGACACTGAACCTTCTCGACCATCTGAGACTCTCTCTATTCCACATTGAGCGATGCAATGCTAAGTAAAATTAATGCTCTTGAATGGAATTGGACGTGGCACATTACTACTCTCCATCAACAAAAAGGCATTTGGCTGTAAATGGGTCTACAAAATAAAACGAAAATCTGATGGTTTTATTGAGCGGTATAAAGTGCAGTTGATCATTTTGAGAAATACATGGTAGAAGGACGGTTTTTTTCGTTATATACACCATCCATTAAATTTGGCTAGTAAAGTAGCCTAGCTTTTTTTTTAATCCTTATTCTGGCCATCACACACAACAGTTGTGCGTTACCATTATTGATAACGCACAACCATTGTACATTATTATCTGATTACGATTCCTCCCGCTAATCCACCAATGTGGAGAATAAAGCACAACCGGTGTGCATTATGACCAAGCAATAACGCACACTGGTTGTGCGTTATCTGCCACATCAGTTATTATTTTTTTGATTTTTTTTAAATTTTTTTAAAAAATAAAAATTTCTTTACATTTTTGTCAAAACTTATAATTGTAAAATTTATTTAAAAAGACTGTATATATAATATTTAACTTATTTTAAGCATTTTTATTATGATAATATTTATATTGTTTTCTTGGAAAATATATTTACCTTTTTAACCATTTCATCACAAGTTATTTGAAGTAATACTAAAGATATTGTAAAAATTTAGAGCAATATGAAGTAACTAGAAGAAATTGAAAGAAAATTTTCATTAATAGAAACCCGTTCTATTACAACAATTTCAAGAAAACAAACTTATACATTGCTCGATCCGGGGTTATTACAATTTTTGCGTTATCTTGAATGATAACGCACGGCGGTAATGTGTTATCACTCAAGATGACGCACAACAACTGCGCGTTATGAAAAATGTAAAAAATATTATTTTTCCGATTTTTATTTTTCCTTTATTTACACCAAATTGAAATTGTTAAAATGTAAAATGTGATTTTTTCCTTTATTTATACCAAATTGAAATTGTAAAATGTACACCGAAGTAAGTAGTAGAAATACTTTTATTACAAAAAATATCATATTGTTAAATAATATACATAAAACAAAATAATCAATAATATACTTAAAATAAAATAATCAATAATATACATTAAACAAAATAATAATATACATTAAACAAAATAATAAATAATATACATAAAATTGAATACTCTATATTGAAATTTAATTTACATATAATAGAAAATTAAAACTCCAAAATACTAATGTTTACTATGGCTAGTCGGACGGCACGAATCTCGTTGTCTTTTTCCCTACACGACGTCCGAATCCAAAATGCTGTACATCATCCATGTCATCCGCCCACTCATGTTCATCAGATGAAGATGCCTGCGATATAGGCTAATGCAGTGTAGATGAACCAGTTGTGCCCGGAGAAGGAGGTGCACGAAACGATGAAAACCCTAAAGATGTGCCGGCTGCTGATTGAAATGGGGCAAACCCTAAATCGGAAGGGAGAGGCGCGCGCAATGTCCCTGATCCACCTGGAAGTGACTGGGAAGGTTGCGTCAAGCCAAACTAAAAGATGGTATATCTAAGTTTGGGCTATCAAATGGGTCAACAGGAGGGTGTCCACCTCTAGATCCCTCACCTCTCTCCACCTCTCCAGATCCCTCACCTCTCTCCCTCTCGACGTGTCCGAGGTCTGCATGTCTGTGTCTGCTGGGGAAAAGAGGGACAGGAGGGCGTCCACCTCCTGCTCCACGATTAGGCTGTCTACGAGCGCCCCTCTTAATTCCACGAGCATCCCGGTTCGGTACGTACTCCCGGGGACAGCGACGCGGTGATTATACTGGGAATGTCTGTTGGATATCATGCTGTGATGGAGTGCAGCCCAAAGTACCACTAATAGATACCATGCACCTCCGAATGATCGTCTGCACTTTCTTCGCAAAAACAGCCATCTGGGTTGGAGATGAAGGTGGTTCCTGTATCACCATTGAAGCCATGTCATCCACCTCCTACAACATGAAAGTCTTAACAAATAAAAAAAATTAAACCGTTAGAAGTCAATCATAAATAAATGAAATGATTTTTAGAATGATTTGTAGAATGTACCCTCATCCGTCTGTCGACTCCAGCAGACTGGTATCCAACTGAACGAGTATCACGATTAGCTGAATTTTCGATGTACACCCGTGTGATTCCCCGATACCATCTTATGTACTCGTCATTGGGGTACGATAACCCCTCAAATGCCAAGGCAGGGCCATCCCTAATGCGCATTCACCACTGATGTCATTCCTCTACATGGCTAGCATGTTGTGTCCCCTAGTAAGTTTGCTCATTCCCTCTGAACTGGATCTGATGCAGATCAAGACAAGTATCACATGCGTCTGGTATATGCTGAGCCCGTGCAAATTAACGAATCACACGCCCGAGATAGTTATACTCCACTATCTCATAACAAATGAGTGGGACCTCTGCCCGCTACAGGTCAGATGGAACCAGACCACGGTCATGATAAGGGAGCCATACAAACTGTGAAGTCAAAATTCAAAATCAATATAAAGCTAAGTGCTTAAAAAATTTTCTTTATTTACAAGTATTTTAAAGCGAACCTGATTAGATGGCATAAAATCTAACTGGTCCCTGTATGTAACTAGGGTGTGCGTGGGCAGTTGGTTGCAGTCAAAAGATGTGCACCATATAGCGCCAAGTGGAGCAAGAGCGTCGGCCTGAACATCCGTCATCAGCTGAGGCCGCAATATAAGTATACGCGACCATGCCCAAATATGTACTATGACTAAGGCTCCCCCTATCTGTCATGCACCCCCGAAAGCTGTCGTGCACAACTGCCTATATAAAAATCCAAGTACGCAACTACCCCAGCTATATGTTCTGATAGCATCAATATCCTCGAATAAACTGAGGTAGCGCACGTGAACCAAATTTCCTGAGAAATCGGGAAGCATATGACTGCCAAGGAGTAAAAAATAAATCCACGAGCGCACAATATCAGGTCATCATCGGTCTCTAAACCGGTAAACGCTCTCAAGATCCAAGCTTCCAAGGGTTCCTTCTTCACCTTGTAACCAAAAAAGTGACTAAGAGATAATCGAACACCAAAAAGTCTCTCGATCAGCTCAATCCAATATTGTTTCTGGTGTACACTCTAACTGGGACTGGTAACGGGCAAACCGTCTATCCCTAAACCCCATAATGCCTGCACATCCTGAAGGGTTATTGTGACTTCACCACAAGTCATGTGAAATGTGTGAGTCCCCGGTCTCCAACGTTCAACTAATGCGGTAATAAGAGCGTGGTCGAGCCTAACGTAACCACATCTGAACACTCCCCCTAAACCAATCCTGTCAATAAGCTCTACCAACCTACGGGGAGCCGTACTGTAACACTGGAATAGACTACGACCAAAACGCCTACACTGAAGATCAGTGAAACACGTCTCATGGTCCCCACTCCATATCAACTCAGACTTATGCTCGTGTTGTCCTGTCAAAACATCGGGGACAATAGGACCCGGATGCATGTGGGCTGGAACTTCTTCC
This sequence comes from Catharanthus roseus, assembly GCA_028651295.1. Lineage (NCBI taxonomy): Eukaryota > Viridiplantae > Streptophyta > Magnoliopsida > Gentianales > Apocynaceae > Catharanthus > Catharanthus roseus. The sequence goes on along the minus strand of JAPQWS010000093.1, from coordinate 10,163,419 downwards.
ATCTACATTATTTACAGTTTGAGTTACGGTCAATATCTATAAATTAAAGTAAAAAATTTTTAAATAAATTATAATTCCAAACTCTTTAAGGTGTGTTATTTATGGTATAATTATTTTAGGGTTTTTATGATGTTTAACATGTCAAGTTTAGTGTTTTTCGGGTTTTTAATGTTTTTATAATTTACGTTAATGTTTAAAATATTAAGAATTTAGGGTTTTTAGATTTTAGAGTTTTACGGTTTAACGTTTAAAATATTAAGATTTAAGGATTTTTAGGATCTACTGTTATAAATTTTAGAGTTTTACAGTTTAACGTTTAAAATATTAAGATTTTAGGGTTTTTAGAGTTTATTGTTACGAAGTTTAGATTTTTACGGGTTAATGTTTAAAATGTCAATTTTAGGGTTATTAGGGTTTACTGTTACAAAGTTTAGAGTTTTACGGTTTAATGTTTAAATTGTTAAGATTTTAGAAGTTTTAGGATTTACTATTACAAAGTTTAGAGTTTTACGGTTTAATGTTTAAAATATTAAGATTTTAGTGTTTTTAGGGTTTACTGTTACAAAGTTTAGAATTTTACAGTTTAATGTTTAAAATATCAATTTTATTATTTTTAGGGTTTTTATAATATACGCTATACGATTTAATGTTTGATGTAAAATTTAGGATTTTAATAATAGATTTTTAAGTTTTTTATTATTTAGAGTTTAGAATTTATAAGTTTTTTAGGGTTTAGGATGCTATATTTTATAACTAAGTATTTTACTACTTGGTAAATTCAATATTAAGGTTTTAGAGTTTAGTCCATATATATATATATATATTGAAATAAAAGTATTCATATTGATAATGGTATATAATTAATTACTAAATCCTAAATTTCCAAGTTTCGGTTCTAGTAATTAAAAAAAAAAAGTGATGAGAAAAAAACCCAAATTCCAAGTCCGTATCTTTTCTATTAAAAAATTTATAAGAAAGATGCAAAATAATTATCTAAATAAATAAAAAAATTCAAATAATCATAAAGTAAAGTGAAAAAAATACCCTAATTATCCAAATTAATTTATCACCCTAAGATCACTTTTGCAATACAAAACACGATTATTAAAAAAAATGAACCAATTTAGTATCCATTTTTTTAAAAGGACTAAATATAGAGAAAAGAAACTAGAAGGACTACACTACAATGAGACTTTTGTTCTTATAGCCAAGATGGTAACAGTACAAACCTTTCTGTTTGTTGCCGCTGCACGCAAATGCTATTCTTCATAATGCCTTCCTTAATAGAGATCTTCAAGAGAAAGTCTACATGAAACTTCCACCGGGTTCTAAAGGGAAAGATGAGAAAGTCTGCAAGCTACTGAAGTCCTTATACGAGCTGAAACAAGCTCCTCAGTACTGGTTTGATAAATTGACTGGTGCACTTAAACAATGCGAGTTTTGCCAGTCTTATCCTAATTATTCTCTATTTATCTACTCTTTAGGAAATGTCTTCCTCTACGTCCTAGTTTATGTTGACGATCTTATCATCACCGGAAATTATCTCTCTTCCCAAGTTTAAGGCACATCTCAGAACGTGTTTTCACATGAAAGATTTGGGATCTCTGAAATATTTCCTTGCATAGAAGTTGATGGGATATTCTTATGTCAAAGGAAGTATGCTCTAGATATCTTATCTGATACCGAGTTCTTAGGGACTAACCCTCTCAACTTCCCATGGAATAGAATCACCAACTTGGAAAGGCCAAAGGTCCTCTACTTTCTCAACTCGATTCCTAAAGGCGCCTTGTGGGTCGTCTCATTTATTTGAGTATTACCCAACTACTCTTTGCCTATTCTAATGCAGGTTTTAACTCAGTTTATGCATTTGATGGGCTTATTGGGATGCCACTCTCTGCGTTCATTGCTATATCAAATGTACAAGGACTTCTTCTCAGTATTGATTCTGACTTGCAACTTTGGGAAATACAGTGACTTTGATTGGGCCCGTTGCCCTATGACACAACGATCTTTGATATGTTTTTTGTTTCTCTAGGGGATTCGCTTGTCTCTTGAAAATCAAAGAAACAACATACAGTATCACACTCTTCCGCTAATGTTGAATATCGTTCAAGGGTCATTACTTGTTGTGAATTGAAATAGTTGCGCTATCTTCTGTGAGATCTTCGGGTTCTTCAGCTCAATCCTATTTCAATGTTTTGGGATAATCAGGCAGCTCTTAACATATCCTCCAATCATGTTTTTCATAAAAAGACCAAACACATTGAGATCGATTGTTATTTTATTCGTGATGAATTTTAAACACAACATATATCTCCTGTTTACATTTCCACTGTCTCTCAGCCTGTTGATATCTTTACCAAGGACAATCCTAATTGGGCACTTGCAATCTACACGATTCAACTTGAGGATGTGTTGAATATGGCAATATCTGTATATAGTGTAATGATTATGATTAGAGTTGGTTACCTTGTATAGAATTATTCTCCAACTGATTTTAGGGATATACATTGATATTGTAATTATTTGTTGATTCCTTACATTAGATACTTTCCTAATGTAGAATAAATAACTTCTCTTATCTTGTAAAAGTGTATATATTTTACCCACCACATAATAGAGAGCTAAGCATTATAGCTTCTCTCAATACTATATCCTTCACAATAATGTTTAAGAGGCTCAGTAATCTCTTGAATTAAATGTTTCCTTTCCTTTATCTCATGGATTTACTACAAAAAGTTCAACAAGGTGAGATTATTGATAGAACTAGAACTTAGAGAAATGATGGGCTTTTATCAAGATTTTCAAATTCGAAAAATTTATTATACAATCTTTCTAGTATTAAAGGAAGAGTAATAATCATGTAAAATTCTTAAGAAACAAAAGGAAGCTAACCGATATATATATATATATATATATATGAATTCCTTTTTTCTTTTCTTAAGAGGAATAATAGCTTTTGAATTTCTTCATGGTAAGTTTAATTCTTGATCTTTGTTTTTTGTTAATTAAAAGGAAGTTGATAGTGAGGACAGGCAATCAATATATTCCTGTTATTTCATGGAATAACAAAGAAGTGACAGTTTCAATAAAAATTTCAAATCATAACCTTAACTTCACCAAATTACAAGGAAATAAGTTTAAAATAATTTGACTACTAGCTTAGTACATAGCATTTATTGATCTCTAAAGTTTAAAGGGTTTTTTTGCCAAGGTGAATGTTGTACATTGGTTCAATTGGGATTTGCTTCAGATTTGGGATTCTGCTGCTCTCAATTTTGATTAGAATATTATTTTCAAAATTTTTCTTGCTACTGAATTTGGATATAACGAAATCATATGATCTTCTTTTAAGATAGAAATCTTATGTCCATAAATGCTAATTAAGCTAGCTTTCTTGCAAAATTACATTTTAGATTTTGTCATTTAGACCTTTTATAATTTTACCTTATATAGTCACTATGTAATTTTTTTTTTTTTTATATTAATTCAGGAAAATTTAAAGGCACTTTTATGCAATCACTTTCTAGTTTTAGGCATAGTACTTTAAAAAAAATTTGTTGTATTCATCCTGAAGAACAAACAAAAAGGAAGTTATTAACAATTACTAACTACCATTTCCCATCCTCACATAAAATAATATTAATTATTGTGGTAACTGGTAACTACAAAATGTTTAATTAATTAATAAAAATTAATTAATTAATTTAAGGTATCAAGCGTCAACATCCCAGGGTAAAATGGTACACCAGTGGGTTTAATCCAAGCTTCTCCATTAACATATGGTTCAACTGTGAAACTTTGTGCATCTTCTGGAGTTAATTTCTGAATACCTCCCCATGTGACTCTTTTTGATGTATCAGAACCAGGTCCTTTGTTCAAATATTCAGCATAAAAACTAGTATGAAGTCCATGATCAGATGCATTCCAAACAGACCATCCTTCTGGGGCAATGGCACGATCAATAAAAGATTGCATAATTATTGTTCTTGAAAATTCTTTCCATGGTCTTCCCAAAAATGCTTTTCGTGCCGGTGTCATCTCATAAAATTCAGGTTCAGCTGTTATTTGAGAGTTTTGAATAACAATGCCACCAATTCCGTATCTTTCTGTTCTTCCTTGTGCTGTCACCATACAATCTTGGTTTGCCATTGGTTTTCTGATTATCATCTTGCAGTTTTGGAACACTGTTGCTCCATCGCCAAAGATGAAATCTATAGTGCCACTAATTGTACAGTCGCGGTAGAATTGGCGACCGGAATGGGCGTATAGTGTATCTTGAAAAGCATCAATTTGACAGTTGTAGAATACTGCCCTATCGGCTGAAACACGAAGTGCCACAGCTTGATGTTTTTCTGCACCTGCTGAGTTCTCGAATGTAATATCTTTTGCAACAAACCCTTCTCCGTTAACAGCTGTATATATATAATCATTTCAAAAAGAAAATGAATTAAAAAAAAAAAAAAGAAATGGGAAAGAGCAACAGCTCTACTAGTATAGTAGTAGTCAAACTAGAAAAATTGAACTCACCAACTGTGGCTGTTCGATAAGTTCCTGTTCCATCAATGAAGTTCTTGTTTCCGGTAATCTTGGTCTTAAGTGTACCTTCTCCAATGAGAACAACATTGTTAATATTCTTTGGGATTTCAACATATTCATTGTAGACACCAGCCTTAATAAGAATGACAAAACTTTTTTCATTCTTCTTTGGAATGGTTGCAACAGCTTCACTAATAGTCTTAAATTGGCCACTGCCATCTTGAGCCACAACAACATTTGGGGCTGGACTATCTTGAAGAAGTGCACGAGCTGCAGCTGGAACAAATTCGGGAATATAATCTTTATTATTAACCGAGAGAAGTTTACGGCTAAGACCCGGAATTTGTAACGATACCAGGATTTGAGAAAGCTCAGATATCATGGCAAGACCATTGCTAGAAAGTTCACTTGTGTTTTTCAAAACTTGTCTCATTTTGTTTCCTGTTTCATCATCTACTCCATCAAATTCATCCAAGCAAGTTTGTTGATATGTTATGGCAGCGCTTAACCAAGTTCTGATTTGAATGATATAATCATCAAATTTGCTAATATCAAATGTACCAATTTTATCAAAAGATCTCTTGATATCATCAATGGAATTGTCTAAATAATCCTTGCAATTCTCTAAGGCTTTTGCAGTTCTAGGATTTTTAGCAGCCTCTTTAAGAAGAGCTGAATTTTTTAACGCTTCTCCAATACTATCAACTGTGGCTTGAAAAGCCACTTTCATTAATTCTTTTGGATCACTTGTGTTTTTTGCCCCAGAAAGACTCTTTTCACAAGTCTCTTTATAATCAGTAGGCTGACACATCGCTTGTACCGACTTAGAAGATGTTTGTACCTTGTTACCACTAGCACCACCGTCAGCTGCTGCCGATGCCTCTTCACCGTGAGTGACACCATAAGTTACGGCGCCTACGACGGCTGCCACTAGAAGAAGGGAAGAAACACCAATGATGGTGGCCTTCTTCTTTGCAATTGCATCATCTCCCATTTTGTAAAAATAATGAAGAGTTTTTCTTTTTTCTTTTTTTTTTTTTTATTTCTCTTCTTTCTCTTCTCTAGGGAAAGAGAAAGAAGATCAAAATACAAAACAAGAAATCTTTGATGATATTTGATAACTTCTATGTCTTATTTATAGTAGTGTTCATTGTTAATATTCTGTTCCGAATTAGAGGTAAAGAAAATGGAATAAAGGAATTATTGCATATTCTGTTAGAGAAATTCAAGCCAAACCACTAAAAACTAATATGATTTATGGATGGATTTGTGATTGAAAAAATAAGAACCATTATTTTCTCATTCTAGCCAAAGCATGACAATTTCCAAAGATGTTATTTTTTAATTGGTCAAATCTACTAATTTCCTAAGGTAAAAGTTTTCCTATTTCCTATTTATAAGCATAAAATATTTGTACTTTTTAAGTTATGTCTCAAAATTTTTATTTTATATTTTTATACCCGTAAATTAAATTGTCACATGTAGTACAAGTGTTGCCAGATTCTATTGAGGTTAACAAATTTATCACAATTGTAAATTTGAAAATTGTTTAGGTGTTGAAATGTAAAATAATTTGTAATTAAATTTTAATAGAAGAAATAGTTTATGGTTAAAAATTAAAGTTATTTTTCAATGAGACAATGCCTACTCACAACTATAAACTTTTTTTTTTTTAATTATATTTAAAACTTTCATTTTGATTTTTGTAACCATCAACACTTTTCAAACTTGCAATTGTAGAAAATTTTGTAATTCATATCAAAATTTATCACGATACAAATTTGTTGCCACGCAAAGGAATTTGGTAGCACATTTATATCACGTGACGAATTTTGTTAGATTTTATCGTGAATTACCACACAACTCTAAGATTTAAAATTGTATGTTGACAAAAAAAAAAGGTATTTAAACATTATTCAAAAAAGCAAAAATAATTTATAATTTTACGAATAACTAATTTCTCTTTCTTAAATTACTTAAATACAAAAATCTCTTCATTATTGATTGAGTGTTCTATCTTTGTTTTCTATATTGTCATTGAGTCTTAACTTATGCTCGAGATAGTTATCTATATATTGATAAGGAATGTATTAGTTCTCGAGATCAAAGAAGAGTCGTGATAATCTACCCAAATCCCATGAGTAAATAAAAAATTGAATTTATATTGGATATCATTCGAATTGTACGATTTATTTTGTCGAGAAAAGAAAACGTCAAACATAACATCATAAATAACATACACATTATATGTAATAATCTCTTTGTGGTATTTTCTATATTGAGATCGAGCACCGTTAAGTCAAATCTATAATCAACGAATAATTGTTCGAACATTGTTAAGGAATGTATAAATTCTTGAGATCAGATAGGGGCCGTAGTGATCTGCTTGAACTGTTCCGGTCTCAAAAGTGAATCAAAAATTAAATGCATATTGAATTTTACTTGAGTCGGAGTATTTTTCTATAATATTTTTTCTATTAAAGAAAAGTAATATCGTAATGAATACTGTCATATTATAATTTAACAATTTCGAAACTATAATACACATAAGAACATTTTTGACATTTGTCTAACTCTGAATATATTAACCTAACGAACTTAACGTCCATTCAATAGTATGACACGTCAGCCTCATGAACCTATCGTTAATTCAAAGGTAAAAAACTATAATTCAAAATATTGAAGGTGTAATATTAAAAATGGTATAAAATGGAAAAAGAAAATTTTGAAGAGAGAACCAAAACTTGTCTAAGTAGGCACTTTTTAATTTATATTTTTTATTAAAAAAATCCCCAAATTCCATCTGTCTCAAGAATGTGAACAGCAGAACCGAGCGGGAAAAATGTGTCCTGAAAATTTTTGAAATCCCCTCTCTATCTCTCCCATTGGCAGAGCCCCTCAACCTTTCATTTCCAGCAATCTTTGAATCCTTAAATCTAAACTTTTCAGCAGAAGGGTTTTAATTTAATTGTTCTTTCTTCTAAGCGATTTTGATTTTTAAGTTAGGGCCTTTTCTGACTCCACTCATTATAATTCAAGATTTAGGGTTTTCATATACCCAGGAGGATGAAATTTCGGTAGCTAGCACCAGTAATGGATGGTCCAATTCGTTGAATTGAAAATGAATAATGATACAGAACGAGCCGAAATTGATTCGACTGGTAAATTCCATACTGTTCAGCCTCTTCGGGACCTTGAATCGAATTGGGCCGTCGATTTAGCAAAGAATCTTGAGGAGTATTTGCTCAAGATTTGCTCCGGTGAAATCACTTCTGCTGACCAAGATGTCCCTCATCTTTCTGTAAACTTCGCTGAAGGTTTGTATTATTTCTTCTGTGTGTAGTTCTCTAATGGATGTAAGTTGGTCTTATTATTTGTTTTTCTTGTTGTAGCTGCGTTGCTGCTTCAGGGTTCCGTGCAAGTGTACAGCAGGAAAGTGGAATATTTGTATAATTTAGTTTTGCATGCTTTGGAGTTTATCTCCCAGAAAAGGTTTGTGTTTTATTTTGTCAATTCCACTTTAACGTCTTTATATATTTATTTTCTGTATTGATTTGGAGTGAAACTTTCATATTCTTTTCTTTCTCCATCTATATGATAAGTGCCAACATATGCTGGAACAATTCTTTATCCAGTATGAAGTCTATGAAGGATTAAAGACCTTAGTGTGAATTTCAAATAAACTTTAGCTTTCAGTTATGGATTCTACATAAAGATTGAAATTTGATGAAACTTAAGCCGCTGACAGCAAATAGATAGTTAATGTCTTTTGAGAATTGTTGGTTTGTAAAATGGTGACTTTTGTTGACCTTGCTGTCTATTTGTAAACTGGATTTGTTGGAATAATGATTTCTCACTAGCTGGTGGAACTTCAAATATTGAAATAATTAGATATAGAGTAGCCTAAACTATTTACATGTTGGATAAGATCTGGAAACTTGGATTTGAACAGAAATATCCATTAATTAGAACAATACTTTACTTAATTCAGCTTTCATTTGGAATACTGACCATTTACAGAAACCATTAATTAGGCTGTAGCTGATTTTCAAAGAGCAACATATGTTATTAAAATTTAACCCTTTTTGCTTATAGCATTCAAAAAGAAGGTATTTTGTGGAACCTGTTAACTTCTTTTATTTTCCCCTTTCATTTGTAATGATTTAAAATCAAATAATGGAGTTGTTTGCCCATTTTGTTTTTATCTCACTTAAGGTGCAAACTAGGCATGCACATTTCCCTTATGGTACTTCTATATCTCATATGTGCTTCACTTTACTCTGTTACAAATAATTTTGTTCTGTTTTGAAAAACCGTTGGTAATGTAGCATAAATGGGTAGGACATTAGCAGAGTACTTAAGCATCTTCCCTTTTGACTTGTTGTATCAGCAATCCGCAAGAGCAAGAGACTACATCAGTTCAATCAGAAGAAAATGTTTCACGTGCTCCTTGTGATGAAGAAAATGACTCATTTTGGGGGTTAGATGTTCCAGGTATCCTTTTAGTGTATGTGATTGTAGTAGGGGTTGGACATTGCTTAACTTATATTATTGTATGTTACAGCTGAAGCAAAGAACTTGTTAGATAGTGCAAACGGGAAAGATACTCCAGTGAATCTTTCTGTGAGGCCCCCTGCGAATTTGGTTGTGCTTGAAGGTGATTGTTTAGATGCTATTGGTGATGCTGGAGAGCTAGAGTCCTATCTGGTATTAGCATGTTTAGCATCAACAGTTTATAACACTATATAGATGCTTTTGTTGTAACCATTTTGCCTTTGTGCTTGCAGTTAGCTACCAATGATCTCTTCAGAGACTTTATTTTGTTGGACTCGTGTGATGCGGCAGCTGTGAATGAGTACTTGAACAGTCAAAACAAGACTGGCAAAAGCAACATATACAGAGGGAGCTCCATAGGCTCTAAAAGTCGCAAGAATTTTCAATCCCCAACACAACGTTCTGGGGGTACAGGTCATAAGTCAGCTGGGAAGAGTCAGGATGTTGATGTCAATAACTTCACTTCAACGGATCATGAACATGAATCCAATCATTTCAATAATGAGGCTTCACCCCCTGCTTACGATATTCCTGACAACGATACTCATGATTTTGGCATGGAAAATGGATATCCAGAAGCCAGAGAATCAGACTCAGATGATTCAGATAGTGAGGATCCGTGGAAACCTCTGAACCCACATGAACCTGGGAATTTGAAAGTGAAGCCTTACAAAAGAGGTTGATGCATCTCTCTCTCTACACCCCCAACCCCCCACCCCCCCATTGCTCATTATGATTTCCTTTGTTTTATCTGATGTGTGAAATTTGATTGTCCTAAATCAGTAAAAGCTAAGAGGAGGCAGGGCATAAATTACCCAAAACATGATCCTATTCTTGTTGAATTTCCTCTGGCAAGTGTGGATGGTCCAATTAGTACAGAACTCAGAGAAATCTGGGAAGCAAAACTATGCACATCACAGAGAAAAGGCGAAACCCAATCTCTTCCACTCTATGAGCAGGTTTGTTTAAGGTTTTCTACGGTCTCTTACTTTGTCATTCCAGCTATTCTTTAATAACAAAGTGATCCTTGCAGCTGAGGCAATCACTTGTTCTAGGGGGGAGCGAAGAGAATAATCTTTTTGGTGACTCCAAAGAGAATGACAATGATAATGAGTATGACAGTGAAGATCCAGATATTGAGCCTCCTGGTGAACACATGCCAGACGACACATATGTGCATGGAGATCTACCACAAGATAATGTTAGTAAGGAATTATTGTACTTTTGAATATATTCTGACCCGTGCATGTGATAAATATGGCAATTGAGCAATGAGCACTTGACTTAGTTAAATTTCTCATATCTCAATTTCTTTGCAGTATGATGGTGGTAATGTTGACTTTGACTCTGGCTATGAAGACACCAACAATCATGCAAGTCTAGAAGATCTTTGTCGTTCCCACTTGGTATGAGCACTTTGAAACCAAACATCATTGCCTCAGTCATAGCTGGTCTAGTGCAGATTGAGGGTTCAAAACTTCTTTTTCAGAGAAAATATCTGTCCTTCATTAATTTACTTTTGTCACACCTGATCTAGAATGATGTTATTTGATGTAGGATTCTCTTTTAGCTAGTCTTGCTGAATCTGAAAAACAGACTGAAATGGCTGCTCGGGTTTCAACTTGGAAACAGAGAATTGACCAGAATCTTGAAGAACAAGTTTGTGCACTCACTTCTCATGGATTCATCATATCCCTGCATATTTAGAACTTGTATCATTCTTATGATGTAAGTGTATAAATTCTCTGGCAGGAGTCACATCCACCATTTGATATCCATGCATATGGTGAAAGAGTTTTAAGAAAGCTACAAAACGAAGGAGACACCAGGAAAACCATGTCTTTTGCTGATGTGGTGAAGGGCCAGGAAAAGCATGATGTTGCTCGGTCATTTTCTGCACTTCTACAATTGGTAATTTCTTTTTTCTCATCAGTATAAAAGTTCTTTCAAGAAATTAGTTTGGCCCGGAACAGTATGTAAAATATAAGTCACTGTATCTTGGTTATGGTGAACCAATATAATTTATTTTTGAGGAAATGGAGTTACCATTATTTAGTTGGTGATGTTTATTGCTTTTCCTCATCTCGTTCTGTGTGACGATAGGTAAACAATGGAGATGTTCAACTAGAGAGGAGCGAGATAGGTGATGAACCACAGTGCTATACAGCTGAAAATCCGTTCTACGTCCATCTCCTCAAAAATAAGAAGCCAAGTGATGATCAAGTGCTACATCATTTATCTAAAAACAGAGGTAAATCTCCTAAAGGATGCACCAAAGCCAAAAGGAAAGCATCAGTAAAAGAGAATCAACCAGTGGTTAATATGTCTAATTCATCATTATCTACCTCGAGCTGTAGATTCTCGGTGAAGCTAGGAAAACCCGGTGGCACAAGGTGTACTCCGGAAGGTAAGAAGAGACGAAAGTCACGCTTTGTTGAACAAGTGAACTTACATTCCCCGGGATGAAACGTTCCAATATTGGAGGATTCTTTATTATTCTTACCAGAAGAAGCCCAACAGCCTTCTGCCTGTGTACAAGATTGTTATATTAGTATTAGAATTCTAACAATTACTGAGTAGCTATGACATATGTATGGTTTATTCTAGATTTTTGTTTATTTGTTGTAGTAAAGAGGATTGTAAGGCTGTAACATACTTGACAAATATTTAATTAGGGTTTCCTATTGTTGCTTGTAAAGAAGCAGCAAAAGGTGCAAGTGTAAGACCTCCTTGCATTGCAAATCTCTATTATCCCAGTCTGGGAATTGTTTCCATTTCCTAAACTAAATTATAAGAATATGTGATTTCTGTTAATACACTATCAAGATTTTTACTGCTGCACTATAGTTTTGTTGGAGCACATTTTTCACCAAAATTGGGTACTATTATACACATATACAAGTCAAGTTATTATGTTAATAGCTGATGAACCTGATCTAGCTTCCACCAGCTCGTATGGTATCTTGAGAGAGAGAGAGAGAAGGGGAAGACCTTTCGGAAAATCCTCCAATGCCTAAGTTGGTAGAGCAACTTAGAGAGATACAAATACTGGAAATCAATGTTGTTCGAAAAATGAATACATACCTTTAATAGTGTGGAAGTTCTAAAAGATATGTCAAAATTATGACAAATGACCTGTTTGGACCTTTTCTCACATAGTGGGTTAAGGATTATTCGACATTTATATAATGGTAGGCCTCATATCATGACTATAATCAAACTGAAATATTAGACTATTTATAAGTCAATGGGCTAATCCCATCAATAACATTTAAAAATTATAGATTTCATTGTCCTATAACCAATATTTTAAAAAAATGAGCCTAGTCTAAGGCTTCAGAGACAATTACTTATGTAATATGTTGTAAGAAAAGAACCAATTGGCCAATCAATACTCCATATAAAAAGAGGAACAAAAAGATGAATGAACATATTTGTACAGTTGCTCATAAATTGGGAGAATTGTTATTTACATATTTCTCATCTTAGCTTTGAAAACTATGTGAGCTATGGAAAGTACGAAGGCCAAGTATTCCAACGAAAACTAGCAAATAGAGAGCCCAATCCATTTGAGTTGTTGCAAGCCGAAAGCGGCAAGGGAACTACACTCCTTCGATTGGGCTGCTTACTTTTAAGCAAAGGATTATACTGTTCTTACTACATTACTATTCCTTTGGTTTCATAAAGTTGATTTTAAATTTTTTATTGAGTTTTGTCAAAGTTAAAATATTTATGAGAAGAAATTTGAGACGTAAAATAAGAAATTGGCATTGAGTTTTAGAATAAAAGGTAGATGGTTATTTGGTGGTTGTGGTGGGGTTGTACGTTAGGCAAGGTTGTGATGGGAGAGGAGAAGGAAACGTGGGAGAAGCAGCCAAGAATGGTGGACAAATTGGAGACCGATTGGCTAGGTTGATGGGATGATGGGTCATATAATTGAAGACCAAAAAAGATTTTGACTTATAGCTGCTCATTCATGTGAACATATAACACCATGTTAATACAATATATACCTACCCTCCTAAACCATGTCATAGTACTAAAAAAGTAAAATTTCTCGTCAGACTATTTAACGTTAACATGAAAGTTATAAATTATGATAATTTAATGATCTTATATATTTGAAGCCAATAATTAGAGTACGGTATTAAATCATACCCTAATCTCAAATGTGTTGATACATGTATTTATTAACAACTTCTATCTTATTTTTTTTAACAAAGAAAGTACCACAAAATTAGATTTTATATAATTTTTTCTAAAGGGGCAATGAAAAGAATGATTTGAATCTTTTATGATATTTTTTTTAATGGTCGAATTAGATAATTCTCTAATTAGATAGAAGGTTTTTTAAATTATCTAAAATGTGATTAATAGCTTTATAATTAAAAGAAGGCATTATTACAAAATATGTTTTTTAATTTTTAAATTGTTGATTTAAATGTCTTAGAGTTTCGTCCATATAAATTACTATATTATACTACTAAATAAAATAAAACTTCAACCAATGATAAACATGAACAAAAGGTCAACTTCTCTCTCATCAAAAGTCTTCATGAAAGATTTGATTTCCCTTAATTTAGGTTATAATTTTGTATAATAAGACAAGTTTAAATGTCATTTCCCGTGAGACAAAAACCAAACCTTCTTGGCTATTTCCACCAACAAAATTAATCACGACACGCTCATTATTCGAAATCACTTGCTTTTTGCAATTAAATTATTCTACATTTCTTACTATTATAGATATACTTGAGTGATTAAAAAAATTACACTGTTATTAATATATGAGACTTCAAAAGGATCCCAACATATGTGAAAAAGGTGAAAAAGGTGAAAGATAGTTTAGAAGTATAATTAATTAACAATATTTTGTTTATTCATAGGCAGGAGATATGATTTAAATTTAAAATTTCTTGACTGGTAAAGTATAATTTTATTATTAAATTACTATCTTATCATATTTATAATACGTTTGCTACATTAAAATAAAATAAAAAAATAAATTTGAATTCAAATCAATTGTTATGGAATAAAGTCTATAATATATAATTTAAATATCTTGATAATATAATGACTTAATATTCAAAATAAAATTTTCAAATCTTTGCTTTTTTATTACCAATGCAATCAATTTTCTAACGATACTAATAATGGAGACACCTCAAAATTTCAAAAAGAAAATAACCAAAGGAAAAAAGCAATTATTGGAAATGAAATATACAGAGAAGCAAATCAAAATGTATCAAAGAATGTCATATATTTCTTTCACAACAGAAAAAGAAAAAAAAAAAAAAAGTCTCTAACAACCTATATTATTATTTACAAAAGTCAAGAAAGTCCTGAGTCAAAGGCGGCGTACAACAGATATCATCTCTGCCCATAACTCGCCACGTGTACTTAAAAACATCAGGTCATCTTCATGCTGCCACGTATATTAAATATCCGTATCGAACGGCTGTTGGAGCTCGAGACATATTCTGACAGTCGCCGAATATCTCAAGTTTCGCGTGACTTTGAATATTCTTCTGCCCTTTTCCTTATCTAGGTGTCCGTGCCCGAGTCAACTCAGTTGTCCCTCCCTCCAACTCAGTTTCACTCGCCAACGCACCCCAACTTGTGCCCGCCCCACACGGCGTCGTTGCAGGACCATTTGGTGGTGGAGTAGTGGGCGTTTTTCTACCCATACTCAATAATCTCTTGAAAGAAAGCAACCGAGTTCCCGGTGATGTGAATCGCTGACTCGCTGGTGAACTCAGTAACAACTCGTTCTCCAACTCGCTCCTCATCGGAATCTCTATTCTAACTCCATTAAAGGCCATAGCCTTCCTCCTTTCCCCCAACGAGCTGCTAGAACAACCCGGTTCAGTCTGGGTCGGTTCGGGTTCACCCAAATCAATAACGACGTCGGATTCATTGTTGTCGGATTGGGAAAATTTTTCAACCGGAGATCTACATAAAGGGCAAGTCGAATGCGAATGGAACCACATATCAATGCATTCTATATGAAACGAATGGTTGCATTTGGGCAAAACCCGACCCATTTCCTTATCTTCAAACTCCGATAAACAAACAGCGCAATCCATTACATTCGGATGAGTTTTGGACGAGTAAACAAAGAGAGGGAGTGAGTTAAGAACTGCCGGTTCAAGGCCACGGTTTGCTGGATCGGAGGAAATAAGATTAGTGGGATTATTATTGTCAACGTAGAACACGATTTGGGTTCTTCTAGCATGATTCAAACGATTACGGCGACGGTGGAGTTGGCGCCGTCTTGCTCGAAGAAGGTACCAACGGGCATAGAGATGAAGAGAAACCATTAACAACACCACGAAGAATAAAATCACAATTGCACTTAGCATTATTTTCCCACTTAATGCATAGGGTTTTGTGTCCGTGGGATTACCTGAACGTAAGGTATGATCTAAATCGTCGTCCATTGTTGGATCTTTATTCTTCTGGAATTGGGCTTTTCAGTTGTGTATGAGAAGTGTTCGTGTTTTTGCCTCTAAGAAGAAGAAAAGAAAAGATTCAAAGTGGGAAGAAAATCGAAGGGATAAATGAGGATAATGGTCTTACTGGTTTATATATGGGTGGAAAGGAAAGTTCTTGTTGCTTTCCTTCGAGACGGCGTGAACTGCAGAAAATGGAGTAGACGCCAGTGTTGACGCGGAATCATGTTGAAATTACACAAAGGCCCATTTCTATTGGATTAGTGATTTTTTTTTTTTTGTTAACCTGATATTTGAGCGGTCATATATTCAAATCTCTTACATAAAGTTTTTTTTAGTTTTGCTACCTCAAATCTTTTACATAAAGTTTTTTTTAGTTTCGCCTACTTGAAAGAAAGTCAGACAGTTAAAAAAATAATATTTAGAGTTTTTTATTATAAAATTGATATTTTTTTAAAAAAATTTTCAAAATCATCCGTATCTATTTTTAATTTGTATTTAATGTGAAAAAATTTGAGTTTTAAGTCAGAGAAAATTCGGTTATAAAAAAATATTTGGCAGAAAAATTAATTTTTTTTACTATACATATAGATTCTCGAATTATATTTATTGATCCTATATTTTTTATCGAAAATAATAAATTTTTAGAAACTTTAATTAAAAATTATTGATAGCAGTCAAAGGATAGTTTAATTTATTTTCTTTTAAATAGAAACATCTCAATCATTTTTAAATTTTTGTGCATTGTGCTAAGGTGACATATAATATGATACATATGTAGCATTAGGTTAGAAAATTTAAGTAATATTACTGAAAAAAATTATAATATGAAAAAAAAATTAAAAATTTCCACAAAAAAGATATTGCAAAAATTGGAATATCTTATAATATGAATGTGGTATTTTATATTCTTTGACCTTACAAGGGATGATTGTTTAATAATTGAACTATTAATTTATTATGTTTAGATGAAATTTATAGAAATTAAAGAAGAAGAATTTGGAAATGATTCCCCATTAGGTTGGGTGACTGACTCCTTTATCTTTTTGTTGGCTTCTATGTGTGTTTCTGGTGTTTGTGGAGAAGTTACTTGGCATTGTGGGAATAACTAATAATGGTTTTCCTCAATAATTCAACAATTTATATATTTTAATATCTTCTTTAAAATAATTTTCTTTCGGTGGAACTTATGATATTAATTATTTTTTATTTTATAATTTATATACTAAAATATGGAATTTATGGATTTAAAAACACATTTCTATCAAAATAAATATTTATCTTTAATTACAAATAATTTCTTTAGGTACAAGATATGTCACGCTATTTTTTACGACTATAATGGTATTAATCAAATAAAACACAATCTTACTAAGGGTAAAAATAAATTTTAAAAAAAGATAGTAATCTATATTTATATCTATATTATACTATATTAGAATACAAATTTCCATATCTCTCCTCTTCTATAGCTCTGGAGACTTCATTTTTAATTTTTAAGATGTTTTATTTATTTTATTACTCAAATATTTTCATTGGTTAATATACTAATAAAAACAATATCCCCACTTGCTCCTCTATTCCCTAATTTTGAACATTTTTTTTTCCTCTACTTTATTAATCCAAAATCAACTAAATCTTCAATTCTAATTTAAGTAAAACTCTTTAATATTCACTTCAACTTAAGTAAATATATTATCACGATTTCTCACTCCTATTTCTGTTGTTCCACCTCTATCTATTTATAAGCTTCTCAATTTCGATTCAATACTCCATAAAATTTTAACTCAATTACCATATTCCAGTGTTTCTCTTTACCTCTGCCTTAGAATCGTGAATTTTCTTTTTTTCCCTTCTTTTTTTATTTTAATAAAATTTAAGACCACAAGGTAATTATTCATTCTTATTTTTTCCTAATTTCAAATTTAATTCTATTTTTAATTTATAGGAACTAATCCGTGGTAATTGCCTTCTTTTTAAGAGTCTCTACTTTTTTTATTTATTTATTTTTATATTTTTTAAGACACTAATAAGTATTTTTCCTTGCGTAGATTTTTTTTTCTTTTTTTATTATGTGATGTAAGCATGTTGCATAGAAAAATATATCACCAAAGATTTACATAAAATCAATAGAAGAAAGATCATAAAATTAATGGTTTGCAACAATTTCTTCTTTTTTCATGTATCTTAACTTGAAACTCAACATCCTAAATCTCCCTTTAGTTTAGAAATAGATGAAGACACATATATATATATATATTCACTCCTATGCAATTTTATTGGTGCAAAAAGTAGTGAAAAAGGTTTTAATATATATTAGTTTTTTTTTCTTTTTCTTTCGGTATTGAATATTTAAAATTTTATCCAATCTTCCATACTTTAGAAAAGGTTTTTCTCTTTGAAGTATTTTTAATATTTTTTTGAACATTGAGTGGTAATAATTTGGTTGTTTTTAGAAAGGTTATTTTCATTTATATTTATAAGCTTCATAAATGATTCAAATTTTAGAGATATAATTTTTAATAGATAATATTAAATTTTAGATTGTTTTAATAATAATTTATATGAATGTTGTGTTTCTAATCCCCTTGCATAGCACAATATGAAGAGCAGTAACAATATGAAGAAAAACTCTACCATTTCAAAGTGTATACTAATAATTACTTTACAATTTATATGAAGTATATGGTATCTGTTTTATAATATTGTAGTGGGAAAATGTTTTTATTTTTTAGTATCTTTTCAGAATTTTCCTTTTTTTTTATGAACTTAGTTTTAATATTTAAATAAATTATTTTCCATTTGATTCAATCTCTATATTTAGTCTAATGTATTAGTCTATCTATATATAAAATTTTTAATAATAAAAAAATTATTGGTGTCTAAAATTATATATTTTCTTTCTCTTTTAAAAGTAATTATGCTCTAAATGATACTCTTTAAGTATATGGTATCTTTTTTTTTTTTGACATACTTTATTTCAGTTGTTACACATGCCTTCTAATTCTATCAGTATTCATTTTTTCCTCTTCAATTTTTTTTCACAGGTTATCATTATTATTAAATGTTCAGATTTGGTGAACATATGCATCAAGTGTTTTACGTGCACAATGTACGTATTAGTATCACTTTCAATTGTTTTTTGCACATATTATGTTGTTTTAATTCATGACATTTGGTGCATATTTTATCCGCTAAACAAAGATAGTGCACAATACATAGAGTTTGGTTGATTTTACTCATAAATTACCATTGGATTAATTAACTTAACACTATAAGTCCTAGCCGACATGCCCCATATAGATGCATAAAGTTTACAGCTTTACATTACCAAAGATGAGTTCTAAATATGCTCTCTAGGATTTAGTTATTAATAGATTTTCTTCTTTCAATTTTCTAATTATTCAACAAAACTTATCATTTGTTTTTCAAAATTTAAAGAATACATATATTAGTTTAGTATTTGAACTCCACTATTTTTCTTTTTAATATTTTCGGAAGACACTTACTATTGATACTAATATCTACAAGTGGAAAGGACGGCCTGAAATTGATCATACTCTATTTCATTTTAATTTAATTCAGCTTTTTATTAATTAAGATAAAGAGAAAAAGAAAGAAAAACAATTTATTCTTGCATTGTATAAGTACTTTAGTCTTGAATTTGCGTATCTTTCATTGGTTGCCATTGGATTTTCAATTTTGTTGGGAGGAGTTTTTACCAATAGTTTTGTATACCTATATAATGTCTTTTTCTTTTTTTTCTCTTTTTCCAACTTACCAACATATTATGTACATTCCCAAGATTTTTTAAAAGGATGACATAGTAAATAATGATAGGGTGCAAAATTTTTTATTTCTCCTTTTTTTTCTTGCATAAATATGAGTTTTCTTCCAAGATTATATTTTTCTCTTTTCTTCTTAATATCTCTACACAATATTGTTTCATCTAATACTCTTTTTCCTCATTTAGCTACTATTTTTATTATCATGTAAGTAATGGGGCGTATTTTATGATCTTTTTTATTTTATTTTAGTGTTAATTCCAAAAATATCCATATACTTATATTGAATTGTCAATTGAATATTTAAACTTTTAATTTTGACAATCAAATACCTAAATTAAGTTTCAACCATTATTCTTCTAAATCTCAACACTAAAATTACTTTTCTTTGAGAATCTGAATATAAAAACATAAAACCTTTTGTAATGGTTTAACTCACATGAAAGATAATATTGAAAGAGAGGTGAGACGGTTCATCATATTAGTATCTAATATTAAATATATATATATATATATAAGTGAAAAGAAAAAAAAAACAAAGGTAATGATGAAACATGAATATGGGCCACCAAATAAAATAGGGTACCAAAAGATTGTTGTTTGGACCGAATTGTTGCTGTTTTCAAAGAATGATGTATGCATGGGCCTTGATTTTCTTTTACCCACTTTAAATGAATGAGGGCCAACCCACGGACTAATTAGTTTGACCCTAACTAATCAAACACCCGTGACTCCATTTATAGGCGCTACGCTTTTCCCAATATCTTTTTAACCGAGCTTTTCCCAACATCGTTTTTAAGGTTTTTAAATTCAATATTAGAAAGTTATTAATTAATTCAAAATAAATTAGAGAACTATACAAATTTTCATATACTCGTGTATTTAACAAAAATATTAAAGTGCTGATATCAGTCTTTAACTATTGTATTCATTTGAGATGGCCAGAAAACGAATTATTAGGTATGCTATTCCCTAATCGAGCCGAACAAATAAAAGAAATACCCCCTCGGTGTCCAAACCAACATACATGAGCATAATAAAGTTTTTTATAGTCATCACAAAAATCATCAAATCTTCTCGTATAGAAGAGATTATAATCGGACATACAAATATAAAAATACTCATTCTATTTTTTTTATAAAATTCACTTTATATTTATAACTAATTCAGAAAACTTTAAATAAATCTTGGAATACAGAAGAAGGTTTAAATCCGAAAGTATAAGACACCCAAGATATCATCAGTTCTACCATATAATCATATAATTTAATTGAGCCCTATTTTCTTCTACAAACCAAACACATATAATCGTTCAAAAAAAACTAATAAGGAAGCCTCAGAAGCTCAAACTTGTACCTTAATCTACCGTTTTAGTCACCCGATTGTCGCTTTCTAATACTCCATATGGGTGTCTGTCTGCTCATCTCTTTTTTTTTTTTATCGCGTAACAAGGAGGATTTAACTACCCAGGGAAACCACATATGTAAAACTTCCAATTTATTCATTAACTCCTAAAGCTTCCTACATATTACAAGTATGCCCCCAAGGTCTTAAAACTATTAAGAGGCCTCAACATCTTGATTGGGCTCAGAAAAGGCCTTAACCAAAAAGAAATAAATCAGATAAAACCAAAGTCCAAGATACATCATTATAATTACTGTCTCTTTTGATCAGTTAATTACGTATAGACTTAAAATATTGAGTCAAACTCTATTTGAATGATCTATCATTAATTTATATTCATAGTCTCCTATTCATAAAAGGCTACAACAATCTCTATTATACAAGAGTTGAACTCCCATGATGCAGGTTGTTGCTTGCCATTTATAAGGTTTAATTTCTCCCCTCAATTAAGGTTGTGCTTACCTTTTATTGATTAAAAAAGGCTAAGTTTGTCCTTAATTGTTTGATATTTGTATAATCTGCACCAATAATATGATATCTCATACTAAAAAAAAGTCTAGTATTATTTGCATTTCAATTATATGTCGTTTGAATATTCGTTGAGCACATTATATGAGTCGAGCAACCAGCATAAACACTACTAATCCCTATGAATGTGATAGAAATATGATAGGGAACTAGAGATTAAGATTAGTCCTATCTAGTAAATAAGAAAGAAATGTAATTCGAACTTAAGATCTCTGACCTAGTAAATAATACTTTTATTATCGAATTAGTACTGCAAATGAACCAAGCCATTCACGAAATATTCGAGAAAAAGCTCGATCAACACTCGATTCGATCTCGGGTTGACTAAACTCACTCAAGTAATGTGACGAGTCAAGTTCAAGCTTTTCAAAGTTTGGCTTTAAATTCAACGAAAAAGTTCAACATATATATGTATATGTATATATAATATTATATTTTTATATAATTTAAAATATTATTAAATAAAAAATTCTAATTATGAACTTTATTAAAGTGTCTATTCAAATTTAAGTTACATACCAATATAAACATAAATAGAAAGTAGAAAGTTATATATTCAATTAGTAAATTTATGTTAGTTACTTATAATCTCATAATTTAAATATAAATTTACTTATTTATTTTTACTCTTATATTTTTAATTTATTAGTATTATATACTTTTATTTTTTTATCATACCAAATATTATTAAAAAAATTAGCAATTCACATACTTTTCATATTAAATGTGTCACAATAGATTAGACATTATAAAATAAAAGTTCGAAAAAAATTCGTGTTCAATTAAGACTCGAGATAAAGCATTAAAAAAAAGTTCGGTGATACTTAACTTGAATTTGAATTAAAAAAAAATTAATAAAACTCAATTTAATTAAGTCAAAATTCGACTCGAACCATTCGATCAGAACCAGTACCAAACTAGGCCTGGCTAGTTAAAGCCTTTGAAGGAACTCTTTCTTATCCCTCCTTTCGTTAGGCCACAAAAGCTTATAAAAGAAAAGGCATTAACATAGCATTCCATTGTTGCAAGCCATTGATCTCCAATCCAAGACTCACTGACTCGCTCTCTCTCTCTCTCTCTCTCTCTCTCTCTCTCTCTCTCTCATACAGGGATACAGAGATAGGAGCAGAGAAAGCATAGTATAAATAAATGGATCATCTCCAACATTGGCTAACAAATAAATGCATTAAAAATGTCTCGTGGAGAATGGCAACTTCCACTTATTAAAGCTGTGCAAATGCCATTACTACTACTCTAGGGTTCACACTTACCAACGCCCAATCTCACCTTCTTCATCTTGAGCCCCCAAAAACCCCATTCTTCTCTCTTCCCTCTCCATTCTTTATCTCCCCTGCTACTGCCACTGCTGCTGCTGCTGCTCTCTCTCCAGCAGAAAAATCAAAGCAGCAAAAGGGAAGAAGAAGAAGAAGAAAAAGGTCCAAAAATGTCAAACAAAACTCCCATTTTTCCCATTCCTGAACCTCAACACTTCAGTGACTATGGATTCGACCCTGAAATCGATTATTTTCAGGTATAATTCATTCTCCACCCCCCCAAGAAATTTATGGGTTTTTACTCTTTTGTTTTTCTCAGGTCTTGGAAGAAGCCAGGAGGCACAAGATCACAAGATCCACAACAGCCATAGTAGATACACAAAACTTCAAGCTACAAAAGCCCATTTCAAGAGACGAATCATCAAAGAAAATCAAGAAAAACAACAAGAAACGTTGGTGGAAAAACGCTTTTCATTTCTTCAAATGGAAATTAACAAATCCCAACTGCAGCAACAATCAACAAAAGTACCCTGATCATAATTTTGAAAGACGAATCAGAGGATCAATTTCTGGACCTGTTTATATTACAGAGAGTAGAAGTGGTTCTTCAACTCCTTTTCGTACAACCAGCCGTCCTTCTTCCGGTCCACTTGCCGGAAATTTGTCTCCGGCAGAGAAAGATGAAATGGGGATTCCTTATATTAGTCTTAGGGATATTAATGTGGATCAAGAACAGTATCATAGGATGTCTACTTCTTCTGCTATGCCCATTTATTTAGTCACATAATGAAAGGAAAAAAATTGGGATCATGAGAAATGAAAAGAACCCTTTTTGGGGTTTTTTAGTTGGAAATCTTTTTTCTTGATTTTCTTGGGGTTTATGTTTATCTTTTTCAAAGGTCTCAAACCTTTCTCCTTCCCCCCACCACTCAACAACAAAACTCCATTTACTTTCTAGCATTTCTTTTCCTTTATTATTATTATTATTATTTTGCTTGAAGATGAAGTATTTTGAGGGGCACTACACAGAAACTTTTAAATAATATCATACTTGCACTTGCGAGTTGGATGAGACTAAATGTTGAAAAGTTAACCCATAAGATACACTTGCATTATCAAGATAAGAACGAGATATTATGTTGTCAAAATTTAAACTCAAGACTTTTAATTAAATTAAAAAAGATTTTAATAACTTATATATGAGTATAACTTAATTGATTTTTAGACTCTAGAAATAATTTCAAGTTTTTAAAATCGAATTTGGGCCGTCATAAATTGAGAATTTCACTTCCAATCTAATGAATTGTTAAAGTCATCTTGATTTATATCCGAAGAATGGGGATCATACGATTGTTAATTCTAAAAAAACCTAAATATCTCAACTATAAGTATTAGTTTCTAGCATTTGAAGGAATAGAAAAGTGTTCTTTTTTGTCTTCTGTAAAGTGTAAACTTGATCTATATCACTTCATTATATATATATTTCTAAAAAAATAGATCAATGCATAATCTCTGATGCTTTTTTCCTTGTTAAAAGTTATTGGTTATTCTTTTCCAGTAACCATACAAAAATTGGGAGTTTAATGTTTATTTCTTAGATCCATCTTGAAAAAAAAAAACATGCAAAATGAAGGTGGGAATCTTTGGTGCACTGCATTTGTCATAACTCATAAATATACATGTTATTCTTGGCTTGGATTGGAATTAATGCCGACTAGTTTTGGATCCTTGTCTACCCGTTGGGGCAGGGCAAAAGCAGAGAGCTTCTTTAATGTCGTTTTGCAGAATTGGTCTTCACTTCACACTTCTAATTATAGATTCGACCTCCTTAATACATGGATGTCTTGGTGACCGTTGGTACTTGTGGGGTCTCTAGCCATTTTAAGAAATAAAATTCAATTAAAAAATATAAAGTCCAAAAGATGGAAAATGACTTAGCTTTATTACCAGAAGTTTTGAGTTCAAATTGTGTCTCGTGATAAAACTTTTTCTCTTAGTGATATATCTTGTGAGAAAATATTTTCTACCTTTATAATCTTATGCATCCCAAATGCGTAATAGTTTAAATGTGGTATGATTTAAGGGTATAAAAATGTGTCATAGTCTAAGTATGGGATGGTTTAAAAGTACCTTCTACATATTTACTAATATGCCGGATAAGAATACCTCATGGTCAGATAAAAAAAAAAAGCACCTAAATGTTTATCCTCAGTACTAATTAGGGTAAAGCGTGTCAGTGATCCTTAAACTTTTCTATTTTTTAGTTTGATCCTATCATAAAAAACGGTAAGTTTTTTATCTCAAATTATTAAAATATGTAAAATTAACCATTTTGTCAATTTTAATCATTAAATACTAAGGGAAAATATGCACATGACAGAATGAATATTTAGTAATACAATTGTCTTTATATGACATATCGTCAAATGCGTATTTTTTTTGCACAAGATTCTTTTTCATTTTTACTTAAAATAACCGCTTGATACTTGCTAGTCCAGGAATTATTCTTTTGCTAATATCTGCTCATCAAACAACGCTTCTTAACTTTCTTCAAGATTTGTCTTGGACCAACGAGTTTAGCGGCTAGACAGGAGTAGGGAGGGCCAGCATTAGCTTCTGAAGTTTGATTGCTAGAATGACATTCTCGAGACAAGAACCATTTTGTTTCTCATTCTTTATTCGAAATGAGATACTATTATCAAAGTTATTCATCCAACTGTCCATTATATGAACTAGATTAACTACTAGTCATCTCTAATAGGCAATGTTTTAAAAATCAAAGCTCGAAAATCTCAAAATGCTAACTTAAAAGTTTTAGCATTGAATTGTAGTTAGTGTGCACTTTATTTTCGTGGGCATTGAGCAAATTGCAAAATGAAATGAATGCATAGAAAGAAGTTGGGAAGCGAAAATGAAGTCACTCGAATCAAGATAACAACATGACAAAAGGATCACTCACACACAAGTCATTTTCTCACTATCTTCCAAACGGCGCCCTCACAACACAAGCCATATGCAAATTATTACAACATTTTGCTGTGCCATGTCTGAACCTTCTCACATGCAATGGAACTCATTCGTCGATATTGAGAAAGGTAAAATTAATATGCAATGGATTCCATTAGTGGCGGAACCAGAAATTGAATAAATGACTAAATTAAAGTGGCGATGGTGAGTCCACTGAATTTGATTATTGGTGATGGCTGCTTGAAAAGAGGATAGTTTAGATTGATGGTCACTCGCTTATGTAGAGAAGAGATTGAGTAAGATGAGTATTCACAGTGGATAAAATTGAAAAAATGTAAAAAAAATTAAATAAAGAATACGGGGACTTATAATATAAAAGTATGCATAGATATATATACACCTTACTAGGACAAGTTAAAAGTTAGGAGGGCCTTAGAAGGATTCTTAAAGAAAACATAAAAATTACCCGCATGTGCATAGTTCAGTTGGTTATGGACCTATAGAATTGGTACTAAGGACCAAGGTTCAACCTTTCCAATGTGGGAATTTCAACATTTCCAATGTGGGGAAGTTCCTTGTGCGCCATAGTGCCTAGCCTTCAGTTTGTAAGGCCGTTGAGTCACCATGATTTACATCTTTCACCTGGACATCAAGCAGTGTGGTAGGGGCCCTGTGAACGACGAATTTCGCCTATTGGTAAAAGAAAACATAAAAATTTGAAAAATAGTATATAAAAGTATAATATAAAATTTGTGTCCCAAACCTTATATTTTGGGACAGATTTTGGTTTCATCCCTCGAAATATAGACTTGGGTCATTTAAGGAAGTCCTTATGATTGAGATTTTTTATATTTAAAAAAAAAAAAAAAACAAAGCACTCATCAATAAATATTGGGCTGCAACAAAGTTTCCTTATGGGCATCAACAAAGTTTCCTTATGGGCATCAACAGCCAACCCAAAGCCTCTTGACAAATTGGGCTTCCCTAAAATTACTTTTCTTTTTTTTTTTTTTTTGGCAAATGCCAAAATTATCTTATTTATCAAACTTATCCACCAAAAAAAAAAAATATTTCCTCTTCGTTGCAAGACAGTTAATTTTTCTATACAAACACTGTTCCCACGCAAAAAATCTTGATCCGAACCACATTCCTTTTTTTTTTAATGTATTAAAAATAAGTAGGTCAAATAAATTACGTGTAGGAGTACAAAAGTTATACAGTGAGAACATTCTAATTTACCTTCACTTCCCTCCTTTCATTTTCTTTCTCTACCCTCTTTCTTTTCACCTTCTCTCCAAAAAAAAATCTTGAATTTTTGAGTTTGAATATCATAATATGATAAATATTGATAATTTTAAAAATTTTATGTAAAAAAAATATAAATTTTGACATAAAAATCGCACTAAAAATTCTTTAAAATGTCGTGGTATAGAAAAAAGGGTGATTGGCGTACATCACCCCTACATGTGCCCCACCAAGCACCCCTACATGTGGCCAACCAAGCGCATGTAGAATAGATGTGCGCCCAAACTCCCCCCTCTAATTTTTTGGTTTTTTTCTTAAAAATTATATATATTAAAAATTAAATGATTCATAATTATTATAGGCCACTAACAAGTAACATTACCATATCATACTAAACATAATATGAATTATATAATTAAAATTAAACAATTAATTATCACCTAATATAAACATAATTAAACATATATACTGAAAATAAAATACATTACGACTTAATATTTTATGGACGGTTACATGTAATCATGAAACTACAGTTATATTTCGATGGAACATTAGGAATTGAGACATGAAACTACAATTATATTTTCATGCAGCATTAGCAATTAAAAAATATCACTTTCACAAGAAAAATATTATTAATATTAAAAACAAAACTGTTACTGTAATTATGAAACATTAGCAAATAAAATATAGAATTATGTTATATCCCATGAAACATTAGAAATTGAAATATGGTACTTTATAACTCCGTTGACATTATACTAGTGTTACATATAAATAGTATTAATGTCCCATGGAGTATGTGTTAGTATTCTATTAAAATATAATACATGAGAATATAATATATGTTCTATCAGTTCTTTACAGGTTTTCATGAAATGTTAGCAATTAATATATGGAACTATAGTTATATTCCCATGGAACATTAGAAATTGAAATATGGAACTTCGTAATTCTGGTGACATAGTACTGATCTTCCATAGAAATAGTATTGATGTCCCATGGATTATGTGTTAATGTTCTATAAAAATATAATAGATATTCCATCAATTCTTTACAGGTTTCTATGAGTTTTATGTTAGGTTTGCTTTCTTGTAATAATGTTCTATGAATTATCTGTTAATGTTCCATGTGAATAAAATATATGCTTCATACGTTCTCTAGGGCCTTCTATGAGTTTCCCACATATAATACATTGTAACTTTAACAACCAGAAACCCTATCAGTTGCAGAAAATTATTGAGTTGTCTAGATTAAAAAAAAAATAGACTAAATTACCCTTTGACTGTCATTAATAGTGCTAATAAAAGTTTCATGACAATTGTGTAATTCTAATAAGATAAGGGTATATAGGAAAAACATATCATTTAATGTTCTCTTAATTTATGAAAATGACAGATATTTTAAAAGAAAAAAGTGAAAACCTTAGAGGGGATGAATAAGGTTTTTGGCTAATTTTTTAAAACTCTTTTGTGTAATTAAAAGATAAACCTTCAATTTTGTTTGAGAAATAATTCTAAAACACTTTTTAACAAAATTCCCAACCAAACAAAATCTTATAGTTATGATAATCAAGCAAAAAACATAGAATGAAGAGGCACAACAATATATAGTGGTTCGCTTTCTCAAAGAGCTCCATTTATTACCTTGAGTCAACATCCAATGATTTTCCAAACCATTATAATAAAAGAAATACAACAATCGCAATTTTGAGGATCACCTACCAAGAGTTTTGCAAGCAACCTCAATTACCAACACAAATACAATCAAAGGATTTTCAACAAAAACCTTTGATGTTAAGAAAAATTAAATGAGTTAAGAACAATGTTACCAAATGAGCTTGAGAAAAGAGGATACAACTCAATGCAATACTTCTACAAGTTTCTCTTCACTTCTTCTTTGATGATGATAAACAATGAAGCTCAAGAAGATGTATTTTTGAGACGAAAAAGGTGTTTGAAGAAAATGTACTTTAAAGCTCTTTAAAGGTTCTTAAATGATCTCAATAAATATTCTACCAATCTTCCTTCTTTTGCAGCTGATCAAAAAACCAATATATATAGGAAGGAGAGAGAAAGTAACTATTGCATTGTGTAACAGTAATATTTTTCACAGTAAAAAAAAACTAGACGATCGGTTTTTGAAAAAGATTTTATAGAAAAGAGCTTTCCTTCCTATTTCAAAAACATGTATTCTTGATACTCTTTTAGAGATAAGAAAATTTTCAAAGACATCAAAAACTCTATCAAGAATACTTTAATTTCAAGAAAAATTTATAGAAAGATATTTATGCAAAAAGCTTCATACATGATCAACAATAAAAAATGAGAGTTAGGGAGTTTTACAAAGAAATACATTAGCACATCTCTAACTAAGATACAAGTCTTCAAGGTCTTTAATGGCTTGATCTTTTCTTCTTCATTTTGCCTTAATCACTAAGATCTTTTGCTTCTAAGAGTGTAGCCTTGAGACTTCAAATATGCTTCTTTTGTTCTATTGAAATTATGCTTAATACTCACACAAAGATATGTTAATCATAATCAAAATCATATGAAATAATGCCCTTATGGCTAACAAAAGTATATTCAAGCGACAGTTAATATGAAACGGAAACAGTAAATGAAACTAAATCGTTTTAACCCAGGATATATCATGCATAATATACTCATAATGTACAATATAATTTGCGCATATTAATGTGAATTAACTTTTCAATTTAATATATATAAGTTTCTCTAAAGTTCAAACCCTTTTTACTGTTGAGAATCTCACATCGGCTAATTAAAAAAAATAATTACTCCTTATAGAGACTTGGGCAGTTCTCCCCTTTTAAGATACCTTTTGGGGTGAGGTAAGCCCAAACCAAAAAATTCTAACATCTACGATTTTATATCTTATAAAATTTCTAATACCTATATAATGTGATTTACTTATTTATATGTGCAGTAAATTTTATTTATAGTAAATGTGTATGTGTTATAGAGGTACACACATGAGAGACACATCAAATATGTCAACATAGTTATGTGATATCTGTTTCAAATCTGCCATATCTATCACATTGACATCACACTTAATTTGACAAAATAAGAAGAAAGTATGGGAATTTCAATCTCTTCAATATGGGAGGTGATTCCTTGTGCGCACCAGGTCCTGGCATCCAGTCTGCAGGACCGCTGAGTCACCATGATTTACATCTTCCACCTGGGCGTCGGGCAGTCTGGTGGGGGCCTTGAGGGCGAGGGATTCGCCTTTTGGTCCCAAGAAGAAAGTATGGGTTCACTTTTCTTTTTCATCTATCTCAAATTATAGTTTTATTTTCTTTAATGAATAGTAATTAATTTTTTTTATCTTTCTTTTATACCCTAATTATTTTACCTTTTAATTACTAAAAATTTATATTTTCTAAAAAATATTAATAAAACACATACCATTCTGTTACTTATATTTATAATTTCAAAAAAAATTAAATTCATTGAATATTAAAAATAATATAATAAAGAAATTAAAATAAAAATTTATTAATCTAATTAATTTTTTAAATATAATAATTGAAATAGGACCTGATAATATTTTCTATAAAAAGAATATAATATTGACATATGCATATATATATATATATATATATGCATGAGCTGCCAAAATAGCTTTCTTCCACGAGTGTTCTTGTGATATTTGGTGTAATATTTTATGTAACAATTTCTTAGTAATATTCATAATATAGTATTATATTAATAAAATTTATTAAATAAAATATAATTTTTAAAGAATAAAGTATTAGAAAAAGAAATGTTCTAATATTAATATTAGAGACAATTTTAAGTATAAAAAAAAAATTTATTACAAAGTGAATCAGGTTCAGTGTCCACTCATAGATCATGTAAGATATATTAAGTCACATTATTCTTTTTATTGTTTTATTTTCATAACTGGAGACATAACAACTGTATATTCCTAACAAATTAAGTTCACTAGTTTTCTAGAAGATATGATGAGCAAAATGTCATTTTTATAAACAAAATCAACAGTCATATAATCATATGGTTTTGTATATATCCCCCAATAATTCTTTTTCCTTTTCTTTTCTTTTAAATGAGGACAGAAATGGAAAGGTCCTAAATAACACATTATTTCACATTTTGAACATCATATAAAGCTGGAAAACAATGGAAAAAGAGATGCATTAATTTACTTTTCCAGAAATTTTATTTTAGTAGGCCACAATAGTGGAACATTTTTCTAGTTTGTTCACTACTTAATAAAAGCCACATAATTGATTATTCTATCCAAGAAGTAGTAAAAGTAATCTCAATAGCTCTTCTTTCAATCCAAGTATCAAATGAGGGCCAAAAACAATTTATATATAGTTTTAGAGAGGGAAGCTTATGTCTAAGTAGTAGATTGTATTACCTTCATCATAATAATAATAATAATAATAATA
Source organism: Catharanthus roseus (assembly GCA_028651295.1). Taxonomy (NCBI): domain Eukaryota; kingdom Viridiplantae; phylum Streptophyta; class Magnoliopsida; order Gentianales; family Apocynaceae; genus Catharanthus; species Catharanthus roseus. Next base: position 10,132,230 of record JAPQWS010000093.1, on the reverse strand, counting down.
ATAATAATAATAATAATAATAATAAATCGGGCTATAAATATAAAATTTTATTTAATTAGTTTATGAAAATGATAGATATTTTAAAATTGAAAAAAAGATGTTTAAGTGACAGATGAATATTAAAACGAAAGAAGGGTCTGTTTAATTATTATGTATTTCCAAACTACACGTTAATATAAATAAAGCATACTATATAAATCAAATATATTATATATAATAATTTATGTAGGTAATAAATCTTATAAATTCTAAAAAAAATAATATAAATTATTTAAAATAAATTTATATCCGTATCAATGTGGACATGCTTTAGACAACCCTTCTTTCTTTTTTTTTTTTTTTTAACTTTTAAAAGGCAATTGATATTTATATCTCAAGTGTAATATAATTCGGATTTGATTTATGGTTGCATCAATATAGTTTAACTCACATTAAAGAATTAGGGCCTGGCCCATAGCATAAATTTTTTCTGGCCTAAAGTATTTTCAAGGTAACGCCACATACATCGAACTCATATCCCTCTTTTAATACCCTATTTCATGAATGGGCAATCCGAGATGCTTCAATTCGCTTATGTTATGCTTAGAAATAAATTAGAAAATATTTTGGCTTTTCCCAAATGCCTTCTCCAGGCTACTAAACTGAAAGTTGTATCAATTCAAAAATGTAAATCTTTTTGAACTTATACACATATATTAAGAATTATGAAAATAATATAATTTTATCCTAAATAAATAAAGAGAAAGAAAGAGAAGGAAAAAAATAATAAAATTGAAGATTAGATAATAATTATATATGTCCGACAGGGGATATTATGAATTTAAGAGAATAAGAGGAAAAAAAAAGGGGGGGGCGGGGTGGGGGAATTGTTGGGGGCAAGTATTGGTCCTTTGCTTCGCTTCATCATCACTGATTCATTTATAAATACTCAATCAGCTGGTAGAGAAGTTCGTTCAATCAACAAACAAAAATGGAGGGAATCAATCACAAGACAATACCCGTGAACGGAATCGAAATGCACGTAGCAGAAATGGGCACTGGCCCTGTAATCCTCTTCCTCCACGGTTTCCCTGAATGTTGGTTCACATGGCGTCACCAGATGGCTTTTCTAGCCAGCCACGGTTACCGAGCGGTGGCGCCGGACCTCCGAGGGTACGGCGACACAACCGGAGCACCAATTGATGATTCTACGAAGTTCACTAGCATACATATTGTGGGAGATATTGTTCAGCTGTTGAATATAATAAATGAAGACAAGGTGTTTGTTGTTGGGCATGACTGGGGTGCTTTGATGGCTTGGGCTTTGTGTTTGTATAGACCTGACAAAGTCAAGGCTTTGGTTAACATGAGTGTTCCTTTTTCTCCTAGAAATCCTAAGAGGAAACCTATTGAAACATTGCGTGCTGTTTATGGGAATGATTATTATATCTCAAGATTCCAGGTAAATTCCGAGTTCTTATGTTGAAAACCTTACATTACCTAGTTAGTATACAAATAAGCTCTTATAAGCTTGGGCTTCAAATGTCTAGATCTAGTATGGAAGATTCATGCTCCAGATGTCTGTACTGGGCTTTAGGAAATGTGTTGTGAATCCTCCTCCCCACCTTATGTGACCAAGTTAGGCCAATACCCCATATTTTACCACCTTGTTGAGTTATGCCTAAACTCAATATTTTAACACTGATTTTAGTCGATTTGTTTCTATGGAACAAGAAGCTGTCTTGTTCTCTGTTTCGTATTGAAGTAAGGACGAAATTAAAGAAGTACCACTATATAGTTGTTCATATTTTAGTTTCATTGTGAATGTGAGGTAATATGTTGAGAATCTTCCTCTCACATCTTTTGGGTTTAGACTTAGGTTAAAGTTCATATTTAACATAGATACCTATCTAGTTATGTCCAAATTTAATATTTTTAACATGATCTCCATTTGTACCTATAGAACAAAAAGTTGTCTTGTTCTCTAATTCAAAGATGAGGTTATGACGAATGAAATGGCGGCCTAATATAAATGTCCATGTTTTAGTTTCATAAACTTTTTTTTTTTTAAAGTTGGAATGTTAATATTTTTTTAAAAAAATTTAATATAAATTCTCGCGGTTTGAAGGTTAAAGTTCTGATTTTGTTTAAGTGAGGAAACATCTTTCAGGAATTTGACTTTGCAAATGTGTAAGAATCCTCTACATATGTGAAAAGCCCCATCTGATGAACAGATTGTCTGATTTCTTTCATTCAGGAACCTGGAGATATAGAAGCAGAGTTTGCAAGAATTGGAACAAAGAGAGTTCTTGAGCATTTTCTAACATACAGAAATCCAGCTCCATTGATGATGCCCAAGGGAAATGCATTTGGAGATTCAGCAGACCATGCTCCAAATCCAATAGTTCTTCCCTCTTGGTTGTCTGAAGAAGAAGTCAATTTCTATGCCAACAAGTTTGAAAGGAGTGGATTTACTGGAGGGATAAATTATTACAGAGCAATAGATCTGTAAGTTCCCAACTCTCTTGACATAAATCTTTCTAATGCTTTTTGAACCATTAATGCTGAATATGCTTCTTGATTTGAGCAATTAGTTGAACTTGAAATAGCGTTTCAAGTGGGAACTGAGAGCAACATTTTGAGAAAATTCCCCAATTGTTTATTGCACGAATGGAATACATAATTGGTTGTAAAGTTATGATTTGGAGAGTGAAAAATAGTAATTGTTTGATGATTTATTCACTACAGAAACTGGGAACTGACAGCAGCATGGACAGGAGCTCAAATAAAAGTGCCAGTTAAGTTCATTATAGGAGAATTGGATATTACTTACAATGGGGCAGGCATCAAGGATTATATACACAAAGGTGGATTCAAGAAAGATGTGCCTTTCTTGGAAGATATTGTGGTTTTGAAAGATGTTGGCCATTTCCTCCATGAAGAAAAGCCTCATGACATTAATAAACACATTCTTCAATTCTTCCACAAGTTTTCTTCACCCAAATGTTCTTTATTGTAATTCTCTCCATCTTAATCTCTTATTATGCTCATGCCTGCCTGCCTGCTAATTAATTCACCTTCATTTTTGTCTGCTCTCTGTCTTCTTGCGTTTGTCAAACGGAGATATCAATCAATTAGTGTTTGTCTGCGTTCAAGAATTTCTTGTTCTTTGTTATAATATGCCGCGTGAAATGAAGACATTAATTCTCATCTCTACTGTGAAAACTATGATGTGTTTTTATATTATTAGATCATGTGTTTAAGTATTTTTTATATAGTAGAATATTCATTTTTATATATAGAGAAGGATTATAGAATAGAGATTATGAGTGCTGCCAGATTTATAAACTGAAGTTTTAAACTCACAAATATGTATAATATATAAATATGAGTTTAAGTATTTATAAAACACTTGACATATTTATTTTGATATAACAAAAATAGTTGTCAAATAATAAACCGTTCCAAAGATATATATATATATATAAATATTAAAGTTTAGGAGGAAATTTGAATGAGTTTTTTAGTTGATGTATCTTTTGATTTGACCAATCATGAGTTGTTTTATTCTATGAATATAACATTTTTCTTTTACTTTTTTGGTAAGAGAATTTCATTAAGAGTAGGGATAAATTTCACATGAAAGATAATAATGCACAATTACATTAATTATTTATGATAACAAAAAATATACAAATACTCAAACATATTGTGTTTAATAAAAAAAAACAAGAAATAAAAAAAAAATAATTTCTCTATCTTCCTTATTGCATTCCTTCTTGAATTTTATCACTACGACAAGCATATTAACTTGTAGATTTGTAAACAATCATTTACCAGACTTTGAGCATATTAATTATTTTAATAATAATAATCTAAAATCAAGATGAAACTTTATGGAAAGGTTAAGATTTGATTATAGTATAAGAAGATCTTATTTTAAGAAAGAAGAAAAAATCTTAGATTAAAAAAATCTCAAACAATACTCATAAAATAGAAAATTGCAAAACTCTAATAAGAAAAATTATTAAAATTTTGAAGTAAAAAAAATTAGAAAAGAAAAATGAAAAGAAAAAGAAAGAAATTCAGCCATTTGGCAGCAGAAAGTGGAATGTTTCGAGGAAAGAAAGGAGACCATGAAAACATAACATCAACCTAACCAAAATTGAAAATAACAAAAGATTTGATCTCATCTAAATAATATATATATATATATATATATATATGTGTGTGTGTGTAAGCAGCCAGAATATTGGTGGCATTATTCAACAAAGAAAAAAAAATGGCGTCATATCTTCGACAATCCTATATAATACAATGCACCCCACTTCAGAAATTAGGATAATCTCCTACCATTGAGAGAAAGAAACAAGAGAGGAAAAAATGGAGAAGATTGAGCACAAAACAGCAAAAGTTAATGGCATAAATATGCACTATGCAGAACTTGGCCAAGGTCCAGTAATCCTCTTCATTCATGGCTTTCCAGAACTTTGGTACTCATGGCGACATCAAATTGTTTTCATGGCAGAACACGGGTACCGAGCTGTGGCACCGGATCTCCGTGGATATGGCGACACCACCGGAGCATTAACTGATGATGTCTCCAGGTTTACTACCCTTCATTTGGTTGGCGACTTAATAGCTCTGCTTCAAGCTATTGTGCCTAATGAAGATAAGGTGTTTGTTGTTGGGCATGACTGGGGTGCTATCATTGCTTGGCATCTGTGCTTGTTTAGGCCTGATAAAGTTAAAGCTTTGGTCAATTTGAGTGTTGCTTATTTGAGGAGAAATCCTGAATTGCCATTTGTTGATGCTTTTAGAGGTGCATATGGAGATGATCACTACATCTGCAGATTCCAGGTTCATTCATGTATATATATATATATATATATATATCAGAGCTGTTTTGAAGCTTAAATATTCTTGACCGAAAAGTCTATTAGTTTCTTCTATGAAAAATTTCAAATTCTAACTTAGATTAAGTGGTAGCTTTCACTGTATGTTCTTCACAAGAGGTGTACTCATTCCTAGCAAGTGATATCAGAACTGTTTTGAAGCCTAATACTCTTGACACAAAAGTCTATTGTTTTCATCCATGAAAATTTTCTAATTCTTAATTGATTTCTTGAAAGTAGGAGGAAATCTTCAAGTTTTTTCTAAATGTTAAGCTGAAAACAACAGGGGATGGAAGAAAAGAAACAAAAGAAGATCAAGATTGCCTAAAATTCTTGCAGAATAAACTTTCACTCATAAACTTGATGATTTCATTTCAAAATTTGCAGGAACCAGGTGATATAGAGGCTGAATTTGCTAAGATTGGTCTTGAGAAACTTATAAAGACTTTATTCACTACCAGTTCTCCTGGTCCATGGTATTTGCCTAAAGGTAAAGGCTTGGGAATTGAAGGTCCAAACACCTTGCCCTCTTGGTTTACACAAGAAGATGTTAAATACTATGTATCCAAATTTGAGAAGACAGGCTTCACTGGTGGATTGAACTACTACAGAGCTTTGAATCTGTGAGCGAACCATTCCAATACTCCTTTTAAGCTCTTATATACCCCTATCCCATACCAAATCTATCCCTTCCTAACTTGTTTGTTTGATAATCTGAATAATTATGTTGGTGAAAATTGCAGGAGTTGGGAACTGATGGCAGCTTGGAGTGGAGCTAAAATCCAAGTACCAACCAAGTTCATAGTAGGGGATCAGGATCTTGCCTATCATATGCTAGGATTGAAAGACAAATACATACACAGTGGTGCCTTTGAAGAAGATGTCCCATTGTTGAAGGAAATTATAGTTATGAAAGATGTTGGTCATTTTATTAACCAAGAAAGAGCACAAGAGACAAATAAACACATCTATGACTTTATCCAGCAGTTTTGATTCTGAAATTTGAACTTTATGTTTTCCTCAAATTCTCAAGTTGGATCATGGATTTTAATACTTGTTTTGGTTTGCTTTGGTGACAAGATAATAACACTTATTATCAAGTTGAAGTTAAATGTACTCTATTCGGATTACATCTTTACTATATTAAAAGTGCCAAGGGAAAATTATAGTCCATTCATATCTTTTGATTTTTTACTTTTTTTTATGGCTAAATTTATGAATTTGTTTGAATTGATTTTAAATTTGAAAAAAGTGAATTTTGTTTTCTTGAATTTAAAATTTATAATGTTGGTGAGAGAATGGGTGTGAGGGATAGTAAAAAAGTGAAATTAGGTAATGAGTAATATTAATCCAAAATTATTGTAGTAAGAAAAAAAAAGAGAATTATAAGATAATTTTATTATCTTTTAATAATTGTTTTGTATGTTTTCATTAGATATTCAAATGTGTAAGACTTTTTTTTTAATTTGGACAATTGAGTTTTCAAATTAAGTTTTCATCTATATTAAATTACTTAGTTTTTATAAGGATTGTATTTCAGAAATTTTGGTTATAATATTAAAAAAACAAAAGTATTTAGATTTCTAAAGTTGACTATGTGAAATTCGAGAACTTTTAACCTTATTTTGAAGGCAAAAATTTAATTTAGATATGTAGGGTGTCTTTGAATAAGGTTTGATTTTAAAAATTTTATTTTGAATATCGTAAAAGTTGAATTATTTGTAAGAATAGCTACTAAGAAGACATATAACCTTAGTAAGAATAGTATTTTGCAAAATATATGGTTCATGCTCCTTTAGGTATATTGGTTCTAAAACTGAAATTTCAGATGTGAAACCTTATACATATATCCTTTAATTATTGAAATTGAAGGATATGTGTATAATTGATACTTACTTCAAATTTTATAAGTTTCTTTGGAATTAATCCTTAAAAATAGTGAGTATACCGATAGAATTAATTATAAATTGAAATCATCAATTTGAAACTAATTTAATAATTTATTATAACACAATAAAAATAAGGTCCAAAAAATAATTTTAAAGAAAAAAATAGTGTTAAATAAAAAAGATCCAAAAGTTGAATGTTTGATCAATTAAAATCATGAACTTTCTTTTAAGACAAATAATCCCAATTTTTATTTTACTATGAAAATTATTGTTAAGTTAAAAAACTCTTGAAATAAGAGGTTTGGTCAACTAAGATATTAATTTTTTTCATAAATAATCCTCAATATTTTCTTATCATTAAAAATTGATATAAATAAGTCTATAATTCCTCAAAATGTACTTAATGAATTTAAATGTTTTAAATATATAAGTTAGGATTGTCAATTAAGTTCCTAATGATTCTAAAAGATTAATAATTATAACATGATTCAAGAAGACTAATGATTCATAAACTTCAACTTTGGAGGTTTTCGAATTTAAATTTTTTATTTTTTTACTCCATTAAAATATATTTTAAGAATTATAAGTATGCTTTGATCACTTTTTTAATAGTATAGGAAGGTTTGGAGTTATTTCTTCAAAAATAAAATTATAGACTTTAGTCAAGATTGGTAATTATTTTTCTAAAATAAAGTTTTGAATTTTAGTCCGCTAAACTTCCAAACTTCTAGAAGAGTTTTGAAATTTTTTTTTTAAAGGGAGCCATAAAATATAACTTTATTATTAAATTTTTTTTAAGAATAACTTTATTAATTAAATAAAATGATAATTTTAAATTTCTTAATTACGTGTGCATTGGAGTCCACGTTTTTTTACATATAAAAAACAGCCGTTCTTTACACGTGGCACATCATCACCAACTTTGGGGTGCAGCCAAAACACAGTGGAACCCCACAGCACAGCAGCCTTGGGTTTGTTCACCAACTGAGCAACTGATCCATTCATATGTCAAAGCTCTCAGGCTAAGTTCATCATCTGCCAAAAGTGTCCAAATATTGAAGAAGAAGAGATGGAGAAGATAGAACACAAGATTGTGAGTGTTAATGGCATTAATATGCACGTTGCAGAGATGGGTCAAGGCCCTTTAGTCCTTTTTCTTCATGGGTTCCCACAACTCTGGTACTCATGGCGCCACCAGATCCTTTTTATGGCAGCTCAGGGCTACCGAGCTGTGGCGCCGGATCTCCGAGGATACGGCGACACTACAGGGGCTCCCATTAATGATATTTCCAAATTCACTACCCTTCATATTGTTGGAGATTTGATTGAACTTCTACAAGCCATAGCACCTGATGCAGATAAGGTGTTTGTTGTTGGGCATGACTGGGGAGCTTATGTTGCTTGGCATTTGTGCTTGTTTAGACCAGATAAGGTCAAGGCTTTGGTGAATTTGAGTGTTGCTTATCTTCCTAGGAATCCACAAATGCCACCTTTAGAGACTTTGAGGAGTTTGTATGGTGATGATTATTACATTTCCAGATTCCAGGTTAATTTCCTTCATAATTGTTTGATTTATTGGAACTTTTTTGTGCAAGAAAGTTCATTTTTGCATAAAAATTTGTTTGATTGGAACTCTAAGCTTCTGTTCATATTCCCAATTGAGCAAAATGAACAATCTTTTCTTTTCATGCCCTGCTTATGCCTTGATGTTGCTGGACTCTGTTTTTTTGTTACATGATCTTTGCCTAGGCCAATTGTTTTTGTATATATGTTAAGGCTTGGGGAGTGTGTGTCAAAAACCTTTGGTATACTACTTTTCTTTGGGAAAATTTTTATTATAAACCCGAACCATGAGTAGAGATACGAACCACTCATTACATATTACTACTATAAACCAATCACTCGTGCACTAATTACATAGGATCCTTTTTCATGTAAATAGAGACATAATTGTTTGATTTATTGGAACTCGCCCATTTCATATCATTTGTCTCTTGGAGAGACTTTTTCCATTTTCAAGGTGACAAAAGAAAATCAAGAATCAAGGTGCAAAAATCAAGAATTAAGATAGTATTAAATGATATTTTTAGTATATTTCCTTTTGAATCGTGACAATCCGATCATTTCTTTAATTTTTGTTTATTGTCCTAAGAGGACATATAATATATGAAAATGAAAATAGTAAATGACTTAATATGAATCAATCAGTGGGTTCATGTCTCCAATGGGTACGGAATCCATAACAAAATTTTCCTTTCTCTTGCTTTTTTGGTAGAAATACAGCTGCTTTACTTGGAAAGTATGGAGATCTTGCAGGCTTGATTACTATTTCTTGGATAATTAGATAGGCAAATCCATTGATGGACTGCTTAATTTAATTTCAGGAACCTGGTGACATAGAGGCTGAATTTGCTGAGATAGGTGTTAAGAATGTGGTCAAGAAGTTTCTTACCTTACGTGATCCTGGACCCTTATATTTTCCTAAAGGTAAAACTTCTTCTACTTATGGTCCAGTAGTTGTGTTGCCCCCTTGGCTGACAGAAGAAGATGTGGAATACTATACCTCCAAATTTGAGAAGACAGGCTTCACTGGAGGCATTAACTACTATCGAGCTTTCAATCTGTAAGTTGCCCTTCCACCACTCCTCTTATTGAGATTCACACATGATTAAGATATCTTCTTTTTGACTTGTTTATCATGGAGCAATTGAGAATATTTTCCTGTAGTATACGGGTATTTTCGGGGAATTGAAAGTGTTGAATTAACATTTTTGTCCTCCAAATCATCCCATGCGGCTGACACTTTTAACTTTTTATGGTGGCGGGCCACTTTTTGATACAAAATTTTAGTTTAAGGGTAAATAAAAAAAAAAAGAATGCACCTAAGTGAATAGTGTGGGGTGCATTTTTGAAGAATTTCCCTCTATGGTAATATTAGATTGTTTAATTACTCTTCTGAATCATGAATTGACCTTCAATTATGCCTTGGAAAACTGTAGGACTTGGGAAAATACCGCACCATGGACTGGGGCTCAAGTAAAAGTACCAGCCAAGTTTGTTGTGGGGGAACTAGACCTTGCATATCATATGTTAGGCGTGAAAGATTATATCCAAAGTGGTGGCTTTCAAAAAGATGTACCATTGTTGCAGGAAGTTGTTGTTATGGAAGACACAGCTCACTTTATTAATGAAGAAAAACCTGATGAGATTAACAAGCATATCTATGAGTTTATTAAGCAGTTCTGAACTTTTCTTTTTGCTGTGATTCTTAAACTGTTAATGAAGCACTGTTACTGTTTGGCTATTCTCTTTGTTTGAATGAACTGGAGAATAGAAATCCACCTCCTCTGATATAGAATAAAATTCTACAAGGTTCTTGTAATGTAATGAATGCCCCCTGTCCCAGTTTATTGCTACAGAAAACTTGTTGACAACTATGTTTCTCTTTATGATGAGTGAAAAGCTTCAAAGCTTTTTAGTTGCTTTTTGCTGGTTTTATTCTGTGATATTCCAAAATTCTGTTATATATAATTAAGCTGGGGCTGCCGTTATTATAAAGTCTCAATGTCTAGAAAGATATACAAAAAAATTTGATAAAATTTGGATTAATTTAAAAAACATTCTTAATCCTTATACGTTTAGTCAATTATTAATAGAGTACTTGAATTTTTAATTTTGATAATTAAATATTTAAATTGGAGTCCATCAACAAAATAAACTTTTATTTTATAATCATATACTTAAATTAAAGTTTAATTGTTTACTTTTGTTCGTAAAATTCTAATTTAAATACTTGATTGTCAAAATTAAAAGATCAAATGGTCTATTATGGACAAACAGTAGGACGTTTTTGGAATTAAATTTTGGGTTGTATGAATTGGCACAAACTAGGCACAAAGGCATTAAAAGGGGAACCTATCAAATAGATGATGTCAGTTTTTTCAAAGTTGGCCACTTAAGCTTGAATTTGCGTATTTATCATTGGCACAGATAGTTCGTATGTAATTATTTTTTAATTTAGTATATTTTATCAATAATACTTATTAAAAAAAATAAACATTAAGAGAAAAATATATTATAAAAGAAAAGAATACATAAAGTGGTACTGATGATTATTGACTGATTAATCATCACGTTGATTAACTAAAAATTCGTATCTGAAAAATATGTTCTGAAATTTTTCTAGGAAAATCTTTAAATTCATTTGATGATGATTCTCTGTACAAAATTTTACGTGAATATCTTGTCTAGAAGAAATAAAAAATCAACAAGTTTTTATTCAAAAAAATTCCTAACAAAATCCTAAAAAAAATTATGTAAGTTTCTTGTATTGTGAAAATCTATTGTATACAATTTCAGATGAATATAAGTACAAAAAGAAAAAAGAAAGATATATATTTGATAATTTTTTTTATATGAATTTGGCATTTATATATATACGAGTAATGATTAAAAAAATGTACTAATAGATATCGAGACAATTATAGGAACCAATGGCATTGATGCAATTAAGCTTTTCTAACTTAGGTCTTGTTTGATAAAATTAAAAATTAAAGTGTGAGGTTTGAATTGTTTAAGTTTTGAATGTTGAATTTAAATAAACTCTGAATATATCTAGAAAAGAGTGATTTGTAAAAATTGTTATCAAACACATTTAAAATAATAATATGTTATCAAACCTTCGTAATTCAATAAGTTCTTCAATAATTCATTTTAAGAATAAATTAATTTATCAAATAAGGCAATGTTAAGACATATTGAACAAATAAAATGTTCAAAACATAATCCCTCAAGGATATTTTGGCATTCTAGATTGTTTATTACACCCTTATCCTTAGTATATTTTACATATTAATTTTCACTCTAAAGTTTATTTATTAGGGTTTGTATTTTATTTTTTATTTTATAATAATATTTATTACTAATAAATATGGTAAAAAAAAAGGGTGTAGCAGAGTATTTCTATTTTAAAAGAAAAGAAATATATTAATTTGTACAATTAAGTACTTTTTACTTAAACACTCTCTCTCATCATCCATTTATTTCTCTTGATAGCTTCTTCTTCTTCTTCTTCCCTGCTGCCCCGAAAGTTTTCTGCAAATATTCTCAACCAAATTTAAATTAGAGCTACCTAAGGAAAATAGGAAGATGGAGAAGATAGAGCACAAGATGGTACCTGTAAACGGCATCAATATGCACTATGCTCAACTTGGTCAAGGTCCTTTAATCCTCTTTCTCCATGGCTTCCCCGAACTATGGTACTCATGGCGCCACCAGATTCTCTTCATGGCTACTCACGGCTACCGAGCTATTGCTCCGGACCTCCGTGGATATGGTGACACTACCGCTGCACCCACTGATGATATCTCCAAATTCACAACCCTCCATATTATTGGAGACCTTATGGCTCTTCTCCAAGCTGTTTCCCCTGATGAAGATAAGGTGTTTGTTGTTGGGCATGACTGGGGTGCTATTATTGCTTGGCATTTTTGCTTGATTAGGCCTGATAAAGTTAAGGCCTTGGTCAACTTGAGTGTTCCTTTTTCTCCCAGACACCCTAAAAGGACCCCTGTTGAGAGTCTTAGGATGGCATATGGAGATGATTACTATATTTGTAGATTCCAGGTTCGTTTATATTCTCTTGGACTGAAATTATCTTCCGTTTTGACTTGCGATTTTGATTCTGTGAAATCATACCTGCAATTTTGATTCTAATTTTTTAGGTTTCAGATAAAGGGTTTTTTTTTTTGTATCTTTAATAGTTGTATTCTCCTTGATGATTTATTGATCATGATATCTTTTGGGAATGAATGCCAAGAAAGTATTAACAGTATTGACTTGTTTGATCAGTGCCAAGCAACAGCACTATGATGATAGGTAGAAGTATTAGGAGAAACATGGAAAGAATTATAAGGCAAACATAGCAAGTCTTCCATGTTTAGCCTAAGCTTGGGGACAAGCATATGAAAGATTCTAGCTTTCTTATTAAGCCCTCTAAGTACTTTTTAAGAGGAGAAAAATCCATTTCCAGCCTGGAAGCAAAGTTTTGCAGGGCCTGATAGTGTGTGTTTGTGTGTGGATAGTGAGAAGAAGATTAATAATCATTTTTGTTTCTAGCTTTGGGACGAGCATATGAAATATTCTAGCTTTGTTATTAAGCTCTCTATGTAATTTGAAGAGTTTGAAGAGGAGAAAAATCCATTTCCAACTTGGAAGCAAAGTTTTGGAGAGACTGTTAGTGTGTGTGTGTGTGTGTGTGCGTGGATAGTTGGAAGAAGAATTATCATTTTTGTTTCAGGAACCTGGTGAGGTAGAGGCTGAATTTGCTGAGCTTGGTGTTAAGAAAGTCATAACAAAGTTTCTTACCTATCGAACTCCTGGACCCCTTTTCTTTCCTAAAGGTAAAAGCTTTGGTGATTCACCGGATGCTCCAGTTGACCTGCCACCTTGGTTAACAGAGGAGGATGTGGAATACTATGTCTCCAAATTTGAGAAATCAGGTTTCACTGGAGGGGTGAACTATTATCGTGCTTTTAACCTGTAAGTTACAATATTTCCGGGAAATTTCCAGTATTCTGCTGAGTTGAAGGTTTGAATTCTGATTTTCTGCCCTTCTTTTGCTGCACAGAACTTGGGAACTCACTGCACCCTGGACTGGAGCTCAGGTGACAGTACCCTGCAAGTTTGTGGTTGGAGAATTAGACCTAGTCTACCATATGCCGGGGAGAAAAGAATACATACACAATGGTGGCTTTCAGAAAGATGTACCATTCTTGCAGGAAGTTGTAGTGATCAAAGATGCAGCTCACTTTATTACCCAAGAAAGACCTGATGAAATAAGCAAGCACATCTACAACTTCATTCAGAAGTTCTGAATCTTTCAATCCTTTGTTCTCCAAGTAGAGAATGGCATTCGCCTCTCCTGACGTAATTCCAGCCAATAAACTTGTCTCTTGTATAATGCTGTTCGATAAATGCCTCTCTGTAAGCCATGGAAGCAGTAGAATCTGTTCATATAGTTATTAAAGAGTAAGTTTCATGCATACGATGCTTTTTCCATTCAATATATCCTATGAATATGGGAAAATTCGACCCCTTATTTAGTCGTTTTGATTTAAACCGTAGGGGCTCTCTTCCTATTCCTTTCCTTTCCTGTATTTACCTTGTAGCTACTGCAGCTACTGTAACTAAGGGTTGTACTGCAGCTCTTGCGGCTACTCTAGCTAAGGGCACGTTCATGTTCTTGCTCATGAACCTCTTGGCTTGTCTTTAAGTCACACTATCCCCTGTTATCTCTTCAATTATAGAACCAAGAATAACAAAAGGGATGACGCGGCTAAACACAAGTGAAGAGGTCCATAAATAGACACATGGACTTGTCCATAACAGAATTTTTCATGAACAAGATGCAATAAGATTATGCAATGGGGGATTAAACGGGTTGAGAAGTAACCTAGCCCTGTTCCTTTTAGTTTTGTAGACTTGTTCCACAGGCATCTTAAATGTGTGTGAGGCTTTTGAACAATCAAATTTACAGTGTAATACAATTGGCAGGATTCATATACTGCGATTCTTGAAGACAACAAATGGAAGAATCAGCAGAGTAAGCAGAGGAGGAAGAAAAATGTGTACAAGTTTGCCCTGCCTTGGAACCAAAATTGAACATTCAGATGTTGAGCAAACATTCACATTGTTTCAAATGTGCTACAACTACAAGCAAGTCTATCTTGGTATATAAAAAGAAATGTTTCGCCATTGAAAGGCATCATGTCATACAAAAATGTTTAAGGTTGCTACAACCAGAATTATTTCGAACTGCTTTAGAGCACTATTACAAAGTTAAGATAAAAAAGGATGAAAATTTGTTGATCAGAAGAAGGGCAGTTTGATGCAAAATTGATGTCACTTCATCAAGAGTAATTGGCAGCCTGCCGTCTTTCAACCTCAAAGTGTACGTCTAGCAGACCTGTAATGCCAGCATCTATCTTTTGGCCAACCCTAACGGGACCAACACCTTGAGGGGTACCTGTAAGTGTAACATGCACACTTTCAGTAAACAGAACTAACCAAAAAACGACATTCATGGAAACCAGTCGATCTTTAAGCACATGGAGGATTCACTCAAGTGTTTTTGCAAATTAAATCCTCAACATTTCTAGGAAGAAAGAGTATATTCCTTATACCTGTTAGAATAACGTCTCCTTCAAGAAGCGTCATGATAGAACTTATGTGGCTAATCAAATATGGGATCTTAAAAATCATATCCTTCGTGGAACCTTTCTGACGAGTCTCTCCATCAACCTGTTCATCCATTTCAACATGGTTTCTAAATTGCCAATACATATTTTAAACATTAATTTAAGAAAAAAAACAGTGGAGGAAGAGAATTAATGTTGAAGAATAGACAATTAAAAAATCCAGTAGTAATACCTTTAACCACAACTCCAAATCGTGAGGGTCTGGAACCACTGAGCAGGGTAACTGAGAAAGTTTATTTCAAATGTTACCTAATAAAGCATTCTAGAAGATAGGAAAAACTTCTGAAGCAGACAAGGGTGAAGGAAGAAAGAAAAAGTTATATAAATGTTAAGAAAAGGGAATGTTGTATTGTTTTGCAATGAAATGCTTACAACAGAGCTAATCGGTGTGAAGGTGTCTTGACCTTTAGCTATAGTCCATGGAAGACCTGCAGCCTAGCCCACAGAGATCACCAAGTCAAAACACTGAAGCTAAAAATAAGAAGGCTATGAATATGGACCCAGAAAAGCAAATTTCTCAATTGACACATAATATGTTTCTTTCTTTTGAGTATTCCTTCAACATGTGGCCACTTTTTGGCTTCCCAGAGTTAAAGCTTTCAAGCAAACATATCAAACAATCTACAAGAACAATGCATGTATATGACCAA
This sequence comes from Catharanthus roseus, assembly GCA_028651295.1. Lineage (NCBI taxonomy): Eukaryota > Viridiplantae > Streptophyta > Magnoliopsida > Gentianales > Apocynaceae > Catharanthus > Catharanthus roseus. The sequence continues at coordinate 10,116,559 of JAPQWS010000093.1, read as the reverse complement.
GAAATGCAAAAAAAATATGAATTGGATAAAAGTGAAATCATCATGCTTCTTTCCCTCACTCATCTACTACATAATCCAATAAGTGCCAAAGAAAAGAAAATCATTTTCACCTTTTGCAGGTACCCAACACATATAAAGCTAAGCTACAAGAATAGGATTTTGGGTCTTCGTTAAACAAGATCCCACAAAAAGGAAGTCGAAGAAAAGAAAATTCAAATTGCATAATTTGGAGGGTGACACGAGAGACCATTTTTGAAGCAAGTAAGAGTCCACCGGTTTAAGAGATCATATCACATTGTTTGAGGGAAAAAGTTTTATGAGGAATTCTCACCTTTGCCGTAGCTTGGATCTCCCTTGCAGTCATGTCCAAAGCAAGAGCATAACCTGAAGCAAACAATCATTATACATTGAATCTAATGTAACAATAAACGATTCAGAGGGTCTGCAGGGAGATAAAACCACAAGAAATAAATGAAAAACTGAGAAATGAAGAATAGGGAAACTCAGAAGCAAAAGTAATAGGATGCAAATGTCTTGGGAGCTTGTATATATAAGGAATGATTAGTTCTTGCATTTCCACATGTTACAAAGGTGTTAGAGGATAATTTCTTCAACCTCAATGTTGTGATTAAATCATTGAGCTAAAATTACAGCTGAATCCAGTCAGTCACCACCTCAAATCCCAAACCAGAAAATACTAAGACTGGTTTGACAGCCAGCACCACATGTTGAACATAAACAATCACCAAATGATTACTCAAGAAGAAACATTGAGCTTTCAGCACAAATCCAATTTGGAAGCACTCAAGCTACCAGCCAACCCTTTTCCACAAAGGAAATTGAAATCGGTTTTAAGTTGAATAAACGGCCAAATTTTTAATTATTAGCAAACAAAACTAAAAATGACACCTTTATATTCATCCTACATAATACTAGCAATAAGAATTGTACTTCATTAATTTTTAAAATGAAAGAAGGAGAAGAAATATTGCAAAACCTCCAACATAGTTCATAGCAGAGGCCTCAGGGACGTCCCGCGCTACTTGACCGATGACGACGGCCAACTCCACTTCGTGATGTAGCGATTCCAAGGGGTGCGGCACCTGGATCTTCCCTCCGTTCTCCAAATACGACGTCGTGGGCTTCAAGAACAACACCGGCTCCTACATTTTCATTTTTTTTTTAAATTCCATTTCAGTAGCCGACGCGAAACAAAATTAAAGTTTACACTAAAAATTTACCTTAGGAACGGCGTTGCCGAGTTCTTTGGCGTGAGCGGCGTAATTTCTACCGACGCCGATAATTTTGGTGCCGATGGTGAGAAGCTTCTGATAGGCTGAGGTTGTGGTAGCCATAGTTAATGATCTTCTTCTTCTTCTTCTTACACCACCAAATACTATACTCAATGGCGCCGCTGCGATCACAGACATAGACAGCAAGAAGAAAGAAAAATTTTCCACAATTATGAAAGAATTTTATATGATTTTGCTGCCTTTCAACTTTGAACCGTAACGGAAGAATTTCAAGCCCATTTCGATTTTTTTTTTTTTTTTTGGGTAATGAATAGTATTCGGAAGTTGAATAGTCCGATTCATATTTTCGACCCAAAAAAAAAAAAACAAATAAACAAGGGCTTTAGCCGTTCACATGATATATCGAATCGGAGTTATCAAAAAAGGAGTATACCAAAAATGTATTAAATGATCTTTTAAGTTTATTTTTGGCTTTATAGTGTTTAAAAATTTTAAAAAAAGGATTATAATTTAATTTTTATATAAAAATCATACGAGTATCTGTTAGTATAAATCAATTATCTTGTAACGGAAGCAAGTCACAAATCGAATGTCATGGATGTTTTTGTATGTTAAATGTATTTTAAATTTATAGTAGGAATTGTTCTTAATACCAATTGGTCCTAGGACAATCGATAACGCTTACTAAGTAAACTTAAAATCATCTCCTTCGAATGAAATACATCAAAGGCTTAATTTTGGTAGAAATAAAAGTTAGAATCCTCTAAAAATTGTACCACACATGTATTTCATTTGAAATAAATGGTGTATAATACATATTTTACTTTTCATATTACCGTACATGATTAAATCTTAATACTGAACTTAAATATTTAACCACAAAATGATCTTATTAAATTATTATAAATTCTTTATTTAAAAATCATATCATATCATATCATATCAAAATTTAAACTTTAAGAGAATTAAATATGTCATTTTCGTAACACATAGTGCATCATGCACTAACAAGAGGTGTGTAGTCTAATGACATAACCCTGCTCACTTAAATATCTCCTCCTCCTGACATGCTAAATGAGAAGTCTTGAATTCGAATCACCCAGTTTATACAAAAAAGGAAAAAGAAAAAGAAATGCATCATGCAATGACCTTCAAATATATGCATGCTTTAACAACAAACAATATATGGAGAAGTTGAGTCAAGATATCTGTACGTATATTCACAACATAAAGTACTGTTGTTTTGGGTCATATTATTAATGTTGTTGTAATATTCTGGCCTTAACAGAACACTTGAAAAGTAACAAAATGACTCTTTAAAGCAGGCACAGGCACAGCTCCATTTTCATTCTTTTCTTGAATCTGCAGCATCTGAAACTGCAAGAGAATCCATTTGCTTACTGCATGACCTGAAATCCATTGTAACACATCAATCAAATTGTTCTGTTCTTGAATTCCAAGAAAAAGAGCGTCCGTTGCCAACATAATTAGCAATTAAATGAGGTTGCAAATTTAACTACCCCTCGATTAAGGGCTGATCTTTGATCAACAAGGGACTCGAATAGAAATCAGTGAAGTGATCCTTTCCCCCGATTAACCCTGCACTCCGCTGCAAAAAACCATACACTAAGTAGTACTTGCATTCATGCTGGGAATTACTCTAGCAAAGATTGATTCAGACTTACAGTTTCTTCGTGTGAAGTTTGAGTCGTGGCAAGCTCAATCTCCTCAGCCTTGTGATTTCTCTTTTCACGGATGAGCACAATCGCGCATTTGCATACAAATAGTACAAGTAACAGACCAAGAAAAAGGACTACAATGAACTCCAACACAATCACTGAACCAAGAGCTGTACCAAGTAAAACAAAAAAACAACCTCAAAGTTAGTTCCTTTCCTTTAGTTCATCAATTCTCGACAAGTAAAAAAAATATTGTAAACTTACAATGAGCTAATAATGAACTCATTGGTCTTCTTCTTATAAGATTTATGGTAGCTTCAGCAGATAGAGACATTGTCATCATCTCGTTACAGTTTGGATAACACCCGTAGTTTCCCATATCATTTACCTTCACGGTTAAAACAGCACCGTGTTTTCCACCCTGTAAATACTTTCCTGTCAATGGCATTTTTAAAACAGCAACTGGATGCATAATTTAATCGTATAAATGAACAGGTTTTCCAAATAAGTTTGTGCATGATCTTAGACTTTCTCCATTTTTTTTTCCTCAAGAAAAAGTGCACGAAGAAGAGTGTATGTCTCGAATAAGGAAAGTATCGTTTCCTGAAGAAATGTGCATGATCACTCTGAAAAATGTTGTGTATAGAATATTAAAGTAAAGCAAAAGCATCATGGCCGGTGAAAAGCCATAATCAGCGTCAAAATTCAAGAAAACGAACCTGATACAATAGATGTTGCATGACAGTGTTGCAGTCAGCTATAGTTCCCTTAAATCTAATGCCTTTTGCTTTGACAGTAAAATGTTTTGAGATGGAAACAAACGTTTGAAGGGGCTGCCACTGATAACTTGTCTTCAACTTTAGTTCAGTTGAATTTATGAGCACAGATGGAAGGCTTGCTGTCAAGTATCCCGAGCTGACTTCCAGAGAGAAAATCACCAAAAAGTGGGACTTGTTACCTGAAATTTAAACAGGTGTGAATCTTGAAATCCATCTATGAACGATAAATCCTTAGGAAGTTTAGAAGATCCAATGTACCTTGGAAGTTTAGAAGATCAGGATCTCCAATGAAGAAATCAAACTTGTCTTTCTGTTCATCAAAAATAAGTACTTCATCTCTGGAATCCTCAAAGACAATGAATGAAGGGACATTGACAAATGGTGGATCATTGATAGGCTCCACAAATATGGGAAAATCTAAATTGTTCTTTCCATTTCTGTTCATGGTAGAGACTCTGATTGTATCCTTGCCGTAGAAGTTCTCATTTCTGAGGAACAGAGATAAAAAAGGAAAAGAATATTTAGAACAAACAACAGGACCATGTCACTGGCAAACCAACAGGATAATACAATGAATGCGCGGTAACTGCTACAATAAAGCAATGCCTGAATGAGCGTTTTTTTGTTCCATAAGAATTATCTAAGAACAGATAGAATGAGGACAAAGCCGACTAGATATGCAAGGAGTTTGCATTACCCAAAGTATTGGATTCCTTGAAGAGCGAAACTGACCACTTCCAAAGTACCGGCTAAAACCAACTGTTTATCCTTCTCAATGTCATTTGTAACGTATAACTCATCCCATACCGGCAACCAAAACTGCATTGGCATGGCAGAGAGAACTATAGTTCCAGATTGCGCCTTAAGAACAACTGTGATGTTTTCCGTCAAATTTGAATATGCAATTTCAAATCCCGAGAAGCCTCTGCAAACATGACAAACTAAAAATATTAGGTACCAAGAAAACTCTGCTCTAGGAAAAGTAAGGCATATGATAGTAACTCACCCGAACATGGGACTAATTAGATCTTCAGTTCCTTGAAGTTCACTTGGAAAGGATAGAAACTGCGGTGGAGCACATAGGATGGATATATTCACTAGCCCAGAAGCAATATTTCCATTTATATCAGCTATTGAGTAAAAGAAAGAATCATGTCCATAGAACCCTCTATATGGTGTATATCTGAAAAGTCGGCCATTCTGTATAAGCGAACCATGAAGTGGCTGCCATAACATCATTACGACAAAATTCATGACGTGAAATGTACTATAACATTGAACCTTAACGTAGTCATGAAGTTCACATAACCTTACCTCTGAGAATTCGATGATACTTGCATTGCCACCAGGAATGTAGTCATTTTCAAGAGCATCAAATGCAGTTGATTCATCCTCCCAAACACAAAAAGTATCATTGAAAACTTTGGGAAAATATTTATCTAAAATAAGAAAATGGTCGAAAAGATTAGAGTATAACTAGACGAGATAATGAAATTCAAAGGAAAAAGTAATAACCAAACATAATATTCTGAGAACCATATTGATCGTGAAGAAATGAAGATGAAAGCTGGTAAAACTATGCCATACTAATCTATGACAAATTGATTTATCTTGGCAAATTACGCCTTTCTAAATTCCAAAAGGGAGGTAGATTCACATTTATTATCAAGACAGGCCTAAACGTTACACGTGAAACCAATTGCCTTCATGTTTTGAAAACTCACAACAGCGTATGATCCTTTTAGCAGACTATTTGGAGAAAATAAGATAGGATGCCGAAGCTCAAAATGCGTCAAACTTACTACTGTAAACATTCACACCAAAAGGGCATGGCCTGAGATGCTGTCCCTCAAATGAAGCACATATCTCATAAGTGCCAACATCCTTGGCCAAATAGCCAGCAGTGTATGACCCATCATTGTTATCAACAAACATCCATGTTGAAAAACCGGACCTGTTAACTGATGCAATCTCAAGTTTCAATTTTGAGTGCTGCAATTGGACTGGATTAGAGTAAGAATCCATAAGGTGAACTATGATGTCGTTTCTTATCATTTTCGACACTTTTGGCGCATATTCCACCATCCCTGAAAGGGATAGATTAACATTCCCTGGAATGAAATAGAACATAAATAAGAGTATCTGTCCGAGAAACCGGCATTAGATAAATTGGGGCTGTAGATGCACGGTTCAGATGTACCTGCATTTACTTGCTTTCTAAATGGCATTCCAGCATTTAATTGAATATTTCCACAAAAGACAGATATTTCATACATCCCGGACTTTTCAGGAACAAAAATGACCTCAAAGGCACTAAACTTCAATCCTGAGTTGCCAACAGACTGCATTCAGAACTAACAGTAATCATCATAAAATTTATACCACAAAAATCAACCAATAAAATCTCCTTTCGCTGCTTACCTCATTTCTTGCATTAACAGCTGATGTAGGAGCAATTTCCACATGACTGTCTGGACGGTAATCAAGCATCCCACTTGAAAAACTACCTGTCACATCAATTCCCTCATCAAGAAACCAATCCAACGTGAACAACGGCGAAAGAACAAAATAAATGTCTTGTGCTTTACCATTAACACTTTTAATGGGATGTATGCTTGAACGCAATGTCTTGGAGTCAGATTCATGTAGAATTTGTACTTGTAGCTTTTCCAAGTCAACTGGAGAAGGATACATATAAGCATCTCTTAAGAAAACAGAGAACTTTGAAGCTTCGCCAGCAAATGAGTCATTTAGACCAGATCCATTTACAATACTTGATTTCCCATCACAATAGCCTATTCAACTTCAAACATCAGGGTCTGTGCTGAGAATTTAAAGCAAGATGATATTCATGCATACAAATATGGTAAATAAAAATTAGAATCAGTCGTTCAAAATCACGTGTTCCTTATAACCTGCCAGCTTTTCATGGAATTCCTAAAATTTAATCAAAGGGGAGCCTTGTTTTCTATATTGATCTTGTAATATATCATAAAGTGATGTCCTACGAGAAGCTTGAAAGTTGAGATCATTACCTATATAAACTGTGAAGTCATATGGCACGTTAGAAATGAGATTATTCTGCCCTTTCTGTCCTTTATCTGATATCAAAAGAATGAAGTCCCCTGGTTCATCTAGCTTAAAAGAAAAAACTTGAACACCAAGCGCAATCTCTTTAAAGAGCAGATCTGAAACAGGCATAGACAAATTCGTCCCCTTCTCTACAACTTCAACATCAAATGCATACAGTCCTGGAACCAGATTTCCATACAGATCATGCTGGTGTATAAAAGCTTCCATCACAGAAAATAGCTGGAAGTATTTCGTTTCATGATTGAAGCGAAGTAAACAATTAGAGACATCCAGAGCTCCTGCAAACAAACATCCAAAAACTGAAACACTAGAAAGACGAAAGCAAGTTCTTTGCGGACAATGTGTAGAAACTCTGAGGTCATTTATTCTAAGTAAAAAGAGCAGTACTTCACACAAAAAAGTCATTTCTGAGTGTACTCATCTTTTAGACAAATGAACCCCAGACAACGGTAGCCATGTCAACCAAGTACTTGACAAATGAGCATCACAGACAATTGTACAGCAGAGGTATGTTTTGTGTTTTTTCTCATTTAGAGAATAATTTATAAGTTAATGCTTACATGAATCACCTGGCTTCACTTCAAGTGGCAGTGGGGAGCCTATCAAAGTTTGGTTTTGTTCTTGCACATTAAGTAAGAGGCTTCCAGATGTAGCCACAATAAATTCAATGCTCAGATAGCCCAACTGGTTCCAACCCTTGTTGGTGATGTTAAGTATATTTGCAATGGAACCATTGGAATGAAACGCTGAAACTGTAAAATTATAAGATGTTTCTCCTTCACTTGCTGAAGAGATAGTATTCCCAAATGCATCTTTTGGAAGTATAAGAACTGTAGCTTTCGCTCCTGCAATGAATTCTTCCACTCCAGCCAACCATGAGACCGTTCCAGCAGCTGGATACCTTTTTCCTTCATATTGAAGATAAATGTCAGTATAAGAGAATGGACTTACAAACTGAAGATAAAATAGGTACATTAGAGAGATTAAAAGGTTATCATGCACTGGCAAAAGAAACTGATAAAAGGGGGAAGAAATACTTAACCTGGGGTGACTCGAAAATGCAGGGAAGAGTCCAAGACATTGAATTTGTCATCAGTGATGAGAACATTAAACAACCCAACCATGATAGGGATGAAAGAAATCCTCCAATTGTTAAGATCACTACCAAAATACGATGACACCCCAGAAATCCAAGTACTATTTCCCATCTTATTATTGGCTGTGATGTTAGGATTAAAAGGGTTCTTGAATTTTTCTCTCTCAAAATTTCCCAGGACTATAACCTTAATGATTGCTATGTCCCCAGCCGCAAAAGTACCATCCCCATCTGACCAACTGAAAGCAAAACTTGGCATTGCTAAACCATCTGCAAAAATAGCAGGAAAACAATCCCAAAACAGTTGTAAATTCAGTAAACATAATTCAAGATCCAAGTGTCTAGCAATTGAAAAGGTACCTAATCTTGCAGTTGCAGGAGCAAAGGATGGAAAGAGAGAGCAGGCAGTTAAAAAGGCAAGAACAAGCCGTGCCTTGCATACTGGCATTTTGATGAAATGATCAATCACTTTTCAGATTGTTGAGTGAGTTAAGGAAGGTCTTGAGTGGAAGTTTTGCATGGAACTACAATGAGATTCGAAAATTGCAGATATAGAAACGGTTATGGCCATTTTATATAGGAGAGGGGCTTGTCTCCGCAATTTTATGGGCATTTCAAAATGGTGGTTACTAGCAGTTTCTTGACTGTTAGCCCACAGGCCACCGCATGGCTTTGTCGCACTCAGTAGCATCATCACAGTGCCGTCTCATTTTCAAGAAATTGAATTCCCACGTTCGTTTTCTTTTTCAAGTTGCCAAATTTTAATGTGATTCAAATTTATAATCTCGATGGTAAGATATAATGTTTTACCAAAATTGACAATAGGGGCGAATTAGATTTGGAAGGACCAGGAAAGCAGTAGCCGTAGGCAGCAACAGTAGAGGGACTGCAAAAATCTTCTGTAAATATAACACAAGTATATTTTGAGTTATCAGACCATATCGGTCTGAAGTTGACATCAAGATCACTAATAATAGTAGAGGTAGAATTGTGGCTGTCAAAATAACACTATTCAATATTACGTTTCCAAGAAAGAAAAACAATGACAAACTCCATGGCAAATATTCCAACAAAATTGAACATAACGCAAGCGCCAATCAATGGTAGAAGCAAGCATTTTCGCCAGAGTAATCCAGAAAGCCACTCTAGAAAGATAAAAGACTGAAAATAAAGGGGTAAATGGAAGTGTTATAAATTGGAACACATTCAAATTCAACGATAGAGTAACAATATATAGTTGGATTGTTCCTTAGAAAACAACTCTGACAAAATTGACTACGAAAAAGAGTTTGATTGTTTGGCCACAAATGAACACAAATACGATAGCCAACTTAAACTTTGAAGCCTCTGCTGTTTCTCCTTCCTCTGGCTCTCTCAAACTTCCTTCCCTTGGCCCTAACATATGGTTTAGTATGGCTGTGTGGTACACCTGGAGCAGGACCAAAGTGTTTCACTGCCTCACGGGCATTCTTTGGACCTCTAAGAAGGACCTACAGTAACCATAAAAGTTAATTTCCAATCAAAACATTGATGATAAATTTGAGGTAAATCTTACCCTTTATAGTAAAATGAAATCCATCCAAATAATTTCCAATCAAAACTTTGATGATAAATTTGAGGTAAATCTTACCCTTTATAGTAAAATGAAATCCATCCAAATAAATATATCAGTATAGAAAAACTTGGAACAATTCTTGTATGCACAGTAAAATAATTCGTGTAGACTGGGAGAAGAAATGGTAAACAGGTTACAAAGATGTCGCAGATCAAGCTTTGCAAGAGAAAACAGGTATTTGAACCAAGCCAAAAAATGATCCACTATTTTCACTAGCAAATTTTTTGAAAATTTGACGAAAAGAAAAGTTGGAAGAAAATTAAGAACGCTATCAGCATAATTAGAACCCATTTTCATAATTAATAAAGAAATTTAGTGAATTTTGGAATTCCTACCGTGTTCTGACCAAGTGGAGCTCTAAGAGCTAACTGATCAAATGTCAAACACTCTCCACCAGCCTTCTCAATTCTTGCTCTTGCAGTCTCTGTGAACCTCAAGGCAGCCACCTTCAATGCGGGCACTTCATACACTCTAATATCATCAGTGACTGTTCCAACAATCACTGCAATCTTACCATCCTGGAAAGAAACAGACTCATTTAATGAACACAAGGATCTCCTATTCAAAAGAAAATATGGGGATAGCATTCTTCCCTTAATTTCATCAACATTGAACATTATTATTACATTAGCTTGATCTAACAAAAGTTAATACTTTAACAACTTGCCGTTGTTGAAATATTGCAAGAAGTTAAGAAAGCTACACTCCTCTCAATCGCATATTTATGCTGAAGGTCCAAAAAGTATGAACAGTAACTAGCTAAAACTTCCAAACCAACTACAGAATTAAGACAGTTGATATTAGGACAGCACAGGATATTGGAAACAGAAACAAAAGCATAGCAAGTTAAAATTTATAATAAATGAGAAATGATGAATTTCATTCTTCATAAACCTTGACCTTCTTAAGGATCACCACTGACTCACAAGAAACCAATTCAACAACAAATGCCAAGTTAATGTTCTTTTCTACAACTTTTATCTACAGCTATCTGATTTTACTAACCAATAAGGGGCCTCAATCAACCACTAAATAATCAAACTTTGCTAACCAATAAATTGCTAAGAAGAGACTTTAAAAACAGAAAAGCAATATCAAGCAATTATCAAAATAATACCTTTCCTTTCATGAAGTCTACAAGCCTCGAGAGAGACAATGGAGCCTTGTTAGTCTTGCTCATAAACAACCTCTTCAATATCACAGCATTGAACTTGCTCTCCGTCCTCCGGACCAAAAATCGGTAGAGCTACAATAAATACCACAAATTACTAATCAATACAACCACCAATTAACACAAGAAAATCAATTGGCACTTCCCTATGAGCTTCTAGTTCAAGAAAATCATACAAACAGCAAACCTTGACAAGGAGCTTGAGGTAGATATCATCGGACTTGGGAGCAGTCCTCTTCGTCTTCTTGTTTTTACCACCGGCTTTCAAATCAATACCCTAGAATCAAGATGCAGAGAACAAATCAGGAACAAAACTCAAGAAATGATAGTAATTGACATAAATTGCAGGAAAACCATTCATAGATTACGAAAAGATCAACATGAGGAGGGAAAAGATGTGATGTTTACCATAGCTGATTCTAATGAAGTTGGCTCCTGCGCGCTGAGGCTATGGCGGCTCTCTGGAGTTTTTGGGGGGAGGGTTTCTATTAGTAAGGTTATGAATATGGAGAATGCGTAGAAGGGATTTGAGCACTAGGGTTTTTCTTTTGGGCCAGTATACCGCTAAGGCAAAATGGCCCAGCACAGTCCAGTAGAAATTCGCCAAGTTACGGCCATTTCTTCTTTCCTTTTTTTTTTTTGGAAGATTGTCCATAGTTAGCACTGTCAAAACGGGCTCAAGCCCGCGGGCTGGTCCGGACCCCCGCGATATGGGCGGATATGATTTTTAAAATTTAGGCCCGTACAAAATGAGTCCGGATCGGATCGGACCGTTTTTTATGCGGGTTTTACGGGCTGGTCCGGTCCGGTTCGCAGGCTGGCCCGTTTGTGAGCCATTATTTTATCTATTATTATATGAATTATTTTAGGACCTAATTTAAGTTATTTATTTTCTTAGGGACTTAAATGAAAATAATTTATTTACTAAACCCTACTGCTGTCTGAAGAAGACAGCCTTCCTTCCTCTCCTCTCTCACTCTCAGTCTCTCCCGCAGCTCTCGGCTTTCTCTGTCTCTCATTCTTCTTCAATTTCAGTAATCCTCAGCTCTCGCCGCCGCCTCCCGCAGCTCTCACCTCTCGCCGCCGCCTCTCACCTCCAGCAGGTTAACCTTTCAAGTCTCTTGATGTAGAAAGGCATCCATTCATTCATCTAATATCAACACACAACACAAAAGGTACAATTTTTTTTTTTTTTAATGATAACTCTACAAGGCAGATTTAGCTTTTACGTTTTTGTTTCTTGTTATATTATGTTAAACTGATTCATCTAGGTCTTCCTTAACATATTGCGGCTTACCCATTTTTCTGATTTTTTCTTTTAATGTTAGTGTACGTCTTCTTTTTCTTTTTTTTAATAGAGATTTTGTGCTAAGAAATGTTATATATATCATAATAATATTTGTACTCTCATTGTCCATAACTTTGTTGTAGTAAGCTAAATCATATTTCTCATATGTTTGGAATTGGTGTAATGTTATCGTAATTAACGATAATAATTTTACTTGTGAAAGTTGTCTCTTGTAATTTTTTTTTTTATCATGTTGTAATATTATCATTATTTACTTTAGTCAGTTTTAAATTTGATTTTCTTCTACAAGTGTTCGGAAATTAGTTCAGGGAATTTCACAATTCCCATTCTAAGCGAGGAGTCTAAAGGACTTCACCAAGCAAAATGCACTATTTTGAATGAACTTGGGATGAAAAGATCACTCCGAGCTCAGTAACTACACATCTCGCCTTAGCTAATCCACTTGAATTATCAAATCCATTAAATTACTTCAGCGAACTTTCCAATTGGTAGAACTAACCAGTCCTTACTAATCACTAATACTACAAGAACTTAACATTACTGAAAGCATAAAATCTTTACTTCATGTATAATTAAATGAAACTGCCTTAACACACACACACTCTCGAAAAAAAAATGAAAATTCATATAACCAGATTTTCATCATCATGTATAATTTATCTTACATATTCCTACCCATCATATTCCCAAAAAAGAAAAAAATAATCATCTTGATACTTTGCCTTAACATATTCATACTTTGCCTTAAATAGATCCCTTTTCATATTGCAAGTTTTTCATGAAGAACAAAAATTTACAGAGAGAGATGTTTTTGGTTTGATAATATATTATTTACTTGAAATTATTAGATATGGTCCGACTCGATTTGTCAATGTCTGCAACTTGAGGCATATAGTTCGAGCATGTAAACCATAGTCATTGAGTTTAGTTTTAGCCTACTTGTCATTATGTATCTTATTTTTATGTTATTTGTTATCGTGTTTACGTTGAAAATATTAGTATGAATGTGTATAATTTAATGTGCTTTGATTGTTTAATTTTTTTTGATCAATTTATTTTGGGAATTTCTTATGCTTGAACTAACCTTACGGATGGTATCTTGACATGCTTAATCTGTTTCTTTGATTTGGAACCTGCTATCTACGTTTTAAATATAAATATAAAAGATGTCCTACGACTCTATTTGTTTGGTGTGTCTGAGTGTCTCAATGTTTTACTTGGGCACTATATCATGTTTTAATGTTTATGTGATTGTGTTTGTGTAGTGTTCGCTATGTGAATGTGTTTGTGCATTGAAATACTGCAGAAAATGGATAAAAATGTTGGTGATGATGAATCAATTCGTTTGAACAATCTCAATCTTCAAAAAAAGGTCAAAAAATCTAAAAGTTCAGATGTATGGACATATGCTAGGAGTATAGGTGAGAAAGATGGTAAGCCGAGGGCCGAGTGTCTTGGTTGTAAGAAAGTGTATATTGCAGGGGGGAGTACACATGGGACATCTACTCTTAAGCGTCATATAGATAAGTGTCTTCCTTTAAGGGCTAAATTTCGGGATGTGGGTGATATGATTATAGACAATACTACTGGGAAGGCAAGAAAAAGAAAAATTTCTCAAAAGTTTCTTCGTGAAAAAAATAGCTTTGGCAATCATAAAGCATGACCTTCCTTTCTCATTTGTTGAGTACGAAGGGATTAGAGATATTTTCACCTATCTCAATCTCGATGTGAAACACATCTCAAGGAATACAGTTTGCATCCGATGTGTGGAAAGTTTATACAAATAAGAAAATTTGCTTGAAACAAACTTTAGCCGATGTTCCTAGTCGTATATGTCTCACTTCAGATGTTTGGGACTGCTTGCACATCCGAAGGTTATATTTGTTTGATTGCTCACTTTGTTGATGCTACATGGAAAATGAATAGTTGCATACTTGCTTTTTCGATTTTCCACCCCCACATTCAGGGGGTTGAATTGTCTAGAAAAGTTTATGATTTGTTAAAAGAGTGGGGGGATTGATAAGAAAATATTTTCTATAACCTTGGATAATGCCTCTTCTAATGATAATATGCAAGATATTTTGCGTGAACAACTTTGTTTGCAAAATAGTTTGTTGTGCAATGGTGAATTTTTTCCATATTCGTTGCTCAAAGCACATATCTTGAATTTGATTGTGCAAGAAGGTCTAAAAGTAGCTAGTGAGGCTTTGTCTAAGATTAGATAAAGTATCAAGTATGTTAAGGGCTCGGAGGGGAGAATGAAAGTTTTTGAAGAATGTATTACACAAGTGGGATTAGAAATGAGGGTTCATTTGAGATTGGATGTTTCTACCCGATGGAATTCTACTTTTATAATGCTTGAAGGTGCTTTAAAATATCGACTTGCATTTTCTAGTCTTGCTTTAAGTGATAGGAATTACAAGTCTTGTCCTTCACAAGAAGATTGGTCAAGGGCTCAAAAGATGTGTGATTTTCTCCGTCCTTTTTATGAAATGACTAAGTTGATCTCCGGTTCTTCTTATCCAACTTCTAACTTGTATTTTGAGCAAGTTTGGAAAATTGAAACCATGTTGGCAAAGTATATGGATCATTCTGATGATATCATAAAAGACATGGTCTTGCGGATGAAGATTAAGTTTGATAAGTATTGGAAGGACTTCAGTGTCATTCTTGCAGTTGGGGCAGTTTTTGATCCTAGAGTGAAATTGAGAGTGGTGGAGGCATGTTATGAAGCGCTTGATCCAAGTCATCGTTTACGAGAAGATGGATCTTCTCAAAAAACATTTTCATATGTTGTTTTCACAATATTCAAAAACATCAAGTACTTTCTCACAATCACAAGCTCAAGCTAGCTCACAAAGAAGTGGAGATACCGATGATATTGTTGTAAGTTTCTTATTTTTTAAAACAAATGCTTTCTACTTTAAATATTATCTCCTAAACATATGCCACTTAATTTTTTTTGACTATTTTATTTGTACTTGTTTTCTTAGGATTTTATATCACTTTCTAGGAAAGTTGTTAAAACTAGTGGGAAATCTCAATTGGAGATTTACTTGGAGGAAGCACATTATGAATGGAGCCATTTTGCAAGATTAGACGTTTTGACATTTTGGAAAGATAATGCATATAGGTTTCCTGAATTGGCTTTAATGTATTCTGATATTTTGAGCATTCCAATTACTACCGTGGCTTCAGAATCTGCATTCAATATTGGTGCTCGAGTTCTTAACAAGTATAGGAGTTGTCTTCTTCCCCAACATGTACAAGGTTTAATATGTGCACGTAACTGGTTCCATGGTTTCATTCCTCCTGAGACTGAGAGTAAGTAAAAATTTTCTTCATTTATATTTAATTTATAATTATTATTTACTAATATTTTATTTACTTTGTATTTTTACAAGTAATGATGAAGAAACAATTGAATCGATGTTAAATGAATCATTGTCCTCTAAAGTGGATTCAAATTTGTTGAATGTTTCTGAAGATGAAGATGATGAAGATGATGTTGAAGAATAAATACTATGAAATGTTTATTCTTGTATGATTGTTGGGTAATTATTATGTACTTATTCTTGTTGGAGATTGTTTGTTGTTATCTTGTTTATTTTGGTTTTTGTTTTGGGAATTATTTGGTACAAATTATTTCGGTTTATGTGTTGGGAATTACTTGTTATCTTGTTTATTTCTAATATTATTATGTATGTTTATAAGTTTATAGTTTATTTAGGTTTGTAATATTTGAATTTTAGACCAATATTTAAGTTTTTTTGGTATTTAGGAGTTTCAATATAAATATACTATAATTAGGGGACTAAATTTGAAGCATATCTTTGTTTTTTTGGCCAAGCCCGTGGGCTGGCCCGTTTATCCGCGGGCTTGGTGCGGACGGATATGGGTTCTTACAATTTTGGCCCGCCAAAAACGAGCCAGGACCGGACCGGACCGTTTAGGTGCGGGCCTGATGTGGTCCGATCCGGTTCGGCCCGTTTGACAGTGCTATCCATAGTAACTGAATAATTTATATTTCTCCAATTTGATCCGTATTTTTTATTTTTAACCGTTTTGATCATTTAATAATTTATTTTTATCAATTTTTTTGTCCTTTTTAATAAATTTATTTCTATCAAATGTTAATATTTTTTCTTTAGAAACATATCAAGATAAAATTAAAATTTTAATAATAATATTTAAAAAGAAAAAATCACAATAAATATCCAAAAATAATGTATACTTTTTTGTTTTTACCTAAAAATATTTTTTTGTTTAAATTCTATCCAAAAATAATTATCGGACTACTCAAAATAATAAATTATCATTTTCACAGCGGAGATGGGCTGAGATTTGTACGTGCAAATTGCACTGGCAACGGAGAGTGTTTTTGTCCTTTAACAAATGTTAGTAGGGTTTGGTATTTTTGAAAAATCAAATAATTTCCCACCACCTCCCCACTTCTCAATAGTAATTAAACCAAAATCTCATTCTTCTTCTCTTCTTCTCTTCTCCAAACTCCATTTGAACACCCATCTAAGAAAGACAAAAGATAGAACTTTGTGTTATGGGTTTTAGAGATTCAAATTGAAGCTTAGATTAGAGAAAATTTTGAAGTTGTTAAAAATGCCAAGCTCATCAACATCTTCAAGAAATTGTTGAAGGCTCCAACGATTGCAATATGCCACTGTAGATGTTCAAATGGGATTTACAGAAGAGATAAAAAATAACATTATTTGAAAAAGCAAAGATTTCTGCAGAATCGAATAAGTAAAAGAAAAGGTCAAAGATTTTTGGAACATCGAGCAAAAGAGAACATTTTTTTAGTGAAATAAAGGGCTAATCTCATTCACAAAATACATCTCAAAACATTTCCAACACAAAATTCTACAGAAAGTGTTGTTTGAAAAACTTATAGTACCTCGGTTACTCTTTGATTTCCTCGCTATTGACGAAACTTCAAATTCGAAAAAAACCCTAGTTAGAATGCTTCAGTTATAGAATGTCTTCCAATGCCTCACAATGCTTCACAATGCTTCACAATGTAGTGATTTGATGATGATTGGAAGAAATAGCTGAAGAATTTGTTGTTATAATGATTTTGGGTGAATGGTGGTAAAGGGTTTTCATGATTTCCGAGGGAGGGAGGATGGTTTATTGTCTCTCTCTCTCTCTCTCTCTCTCTCTCTCTCTCTCTCTCTCTCTCTCTCTCTCGAACTTGGTCGGTTTATGTGAGTCAGGTCGGGTATGAGTGGGTTCAAAATGGGTCAACTATTGGGCTAAAATTGTATGACAAAAGTACCCTCCATTATCAACACACATGATTTGTACGTGCAAATCTCAGGCCATCTCCATCGTGGAAATGATAATTTGTTATTTTGAGTAGCCCGAAAATTATTTTTGGGTAGAATTTAAACAAAATGAATGTTTTTGGGTAAAAATAAAAAAGCATAAATTTTTTTGGGTATTTATGGTGATTTTTTTTATTTGTAAAAATTAAAAAACAAATAAATAAATAAATTATAAACGCACAAACCTTTGACCCACGGAAGAAACATTAGAGGTTTCCTCCAATTATTGAACCATTACTAGGTCTCTCGTAATTTATGAGAAGACAATACATATGCACAATTCTTTGATATTTCTCCTGTGGGTTAAGGGTTTGTCCATATGTAATTAATTTTTTTATTTTAAAATTTTTCTAGTATTATAATTGAAATTTCAATTTACCTCGATAGTTTTTGAGGACTGATAAAGTACGTGTGAAAATTTTCAAAAAAAAAAATCATTCTCCCTCCTTTACTTTCTCTCTCGACAACAATTCCCTCTCCTCTCGTCGAAAATTCTTTCAAGTTGGATGATTTTGAATAACTTTTTGAAGAAAACATCGATTTATAGGTAAAAATTAATCAAATTGTTGGAAAAAATTGAAAATTCCTAGTTTCGACCCTGAGAGCTGAAATTATGTTCGGCTCACCCAACTGGCCAAAACTAGGGGTTTTCCATTTTCTTTTTAAAAAATGTACTCTTAACTAAAATATATATAAGCTTTCTTTCCCATTTTGGTTCAAGGATTTTGGTGTGGAAAAGGAAATGAAAGAAAAAGAAAATTAAATTCTTAGAAAACTAAAATTCATATATATATATATATATTTATTGCTTGGTTAGATAAGTAAGGAAGTATAATTTTTCTTATTTGGTTAAAAAATTAAAAAGAAAGATAACACTCAGGTCGTTTAATACATCTTTTGGTACATTGTCTATTACACTTCCTTTAATAATAACCGAAAATAACACTACAAAACATATATAATTTAGAATTATTTTTAATCTTAAAAAACATTATTAGCACTTTGCGATATTAATTTTAGAGAGAGAAATTGTCATGAATTCTAGAGAGAGAAAGTGTCGTGAATTTAGAGAGGGTGTCTTGATGTTTTAAAGAAAGAAAACGTAGTAAATTTTAGAGAGAATGCCATGACTTCTAGAGAAAGGAAGTGTCGTGAATTTTAGAGAGAAAAAGTGTTGTGAATTTCGAAGAGAGGAAGTAAGTATGAATTTTAAGAAGAGAAAGTGAGTAGAATTCTATAGAGAAAAAAGTGTCATGAATTTTAGAGAGAGAGAAAGTGAGTGTGTATATTTTAGAGAGAGAAAGTGTCAGGAATTTTAGAGAGAGAAAGTATCGTGAATTTTAGAGAGAGAAAGTGAGTGTAAATTTTAGAGAGATAAACTGTTGTAAATTCTAGAGAGAGTATTGTGAATTTTAGAAAGAGAAAGCGAGCATGAATTTTAGAGAGATAAAGTGTTCACAAATTTTAGAGAAAGAAAGTGTCATGAATTTTAGAAAGAGAAAGTGAGCATAAATTTTAGAGAAAGAAAGTGTCATAAATTTTAGAGAGAGAAATTGTCATGAATTCTTGAGAGAGAAAGTGAACATGAATCTTAGAGAGATGAGTGAACGTGAATTTTAGAGAGTGTGAATGTAATAAATATCTGTTGATAATTTTCTTTTCCTCATACTTTTGCAAGGAACGGAATTATTCACATTTAATAAATAACTTTTCATTACCATTTTCCTCATTGTTTTCTCTCATTACCATCATTACCAAACAAATGAAAATCTTTTTTGAAGAAAAGTTTTTTTTTAGTTAGTAAAACCAACTCGTGAATCTAAAAATTCAGCGCAAAAAAATTGATTTTTACTAAGAATTTTATCTCTCTACCTCCAATGACTTTTCTCTAACTCCAATTCATTCAATCTCAAATCTACGTAAATCTGACTGTTGAAAATTAAAAAAAAAAAAAAAAAAGATTGGTATATCGATCTATACTTATTTATTTACAATTTTATTGGTTTAAGATTATAAAAAAGCACTGAACTGAAAAAAATTTTGGCTGAAATTTTATTGAATTTCGCCCAACCTAGCAAAATTCAACAGTTTTTGTTTTTTGTTTTTTTTTTGTTTTTTTAAAGTTTCTGTTAGTTATGTTTAAATCTATATATATTTGTTTATGTTATTTAGATTTTTTTATAATACATGCAACCATGTGTTAGTTGTTTAACTTGTTTAGTGAATAATTATTTGTTTAATTTAATTATGAATTATGAATTAATAGAACTAATATGACTGTAATTACATAGCAAGTCTTTAATGTAATAAAAAATTTACTTGCTCAACAAGACTTCATAGAAAAATATTTAGTTGAAGTTTGAAAAAGAAAAAAACACAAGAGTAGCCTCTCTATCTTCCTAGCGAAAATCATATACATCATAATTAGAGAGGTATTCAGATACGAGAAGAAGCAAGTGGAAGAAAAAGCTTATATAGTACAGCTTGATTGGTTGAATAAAAAAGAAAGAAAGAGTATATCGTGACAAAAAAGATTCTTTGTTCATAACATGAGTTTAGAAGTTATGAAATTTGTGTAGGTATTTGGAAAACTTGAAACATGAATAACTCTACAATCGGATGTCTGTTTAACGCGTATGACCACTAATTTCAATGGTTCTCGTAAAAGATAAATGCAACGGCATCACCGAAAAGGTGATCCGGCACGTTTCGGGGAAAATAATTGTCCCGTAAAGTCAAAAACTTTGACGGAACATAACTTTGCGCTCGAACTTCTGATCGAGACGATTATTGTAAGCATTTCACATATTTTTTCGAGATCTACGCGATGAAAAGCCGTAAGCAGTTTCCATTAACCGTTTCCTAAAAAATGCCCTATTTTTATTTTAATTTATATTTTTAGAATTTTCTAATACTTTTATTTTATTAACTAAAAAATTACGGCACCAATTTGAAAATTAAATAGAAGAGCAGTTTTGTTTTTCTCTAATTAAAATCAAAATAATTGAAGTTGGTAATATTGAAATACATAAATATTTTATTGTTAAATAAAATCTCATGAATTCATTATAATAAAGTTTTTTATGTTGGTCTTTTGATAAATCTTATATGTTATTTTTTATGAGGTTAGTTATTTAAGTCTCACACGGTTAGATTTACGTAGATCTAAAATTAAATAAAGTGAAGAATTTTTTCGCGCTAAACTTTTTAATTTTCAAATTAATTTTATTGACTCCCTTCTCTTTTCCACACTAAAATCCCAAAAACCAAATAGCCCCTAAATGTAAATCATATCCAACCACAAAAAGGCACATTGGAAACCTTGTGAGTTAGATAACTGAGCTACGCCCTTGCCCGCATGGGCGTAGCGCAGTTGGTTTTGGGGCTGCAAAGTTGGTCCCAAGAGTCAATGTTCAAATCTTGGCAGCGACAGTGTGGGAATTTCAATCTCTCCAATGTGGGAGGCGGTTCCTTGTGCGCACCAGGTCCTGGCCTTCAGTCTGCAGGATCACTGAGTCACCATGATTTACATCCTCCACCTGGGCGTCAGACAGTCTGGTGGAGGCCCTGAAGGCGAGGAATTTCGCCTTTTATCCCAAGATAAGTTCAACTTGATGTGGATGATGCTATTGCTATCTCACAACACAACAGAAGAGGAGTTGGAATAGTGATGAGTCAGAGCATTAGAAAAGTCAAAAGGGTAAATTTATTGTGTAATTTCACCTATATTTGCCTTTTGTCTTCCAATGTCTCATCCAAACTTTGACCAAACATGACATCTATACATTAACCTTGTAACAGTTAATTTTTTTTGTCAACCATTGGCTTTAACTTCAGCCAAAATCGGGTTTTTTCTTTTATTATCTCCATTTAAAAAAAAACTACTAAAGTAGCTAATTTTTTTATCCGAATTCTGATCATAATGCTTCTTGATTGTGCGTTATCTTTTGTGATAACGCATCTTCATTGTGCGTTAGCACTAATTCACAAATTTATCCGCTAAACATATCCTATGTAGTAAATAACACATTGAAACGAATGGTTATATGCATTAAACAAACATCCGATTGCAGGATTATAGATATTTCAAGTTTTTGGTTCTTAAAAAAATTAAAAAAAAAATAATTTGGCAGATAACACACAACTTTTGTACATTATCCGCCGATGTGATTGTGATTAACTAAGATTAACAGATAACACCGTAGTTGTGCATTATCATTTGTAATAATGCACAATCACTGTACGTTATGGCCACATTCCGTATAAAAAAAAAAAATTATGGCCAATTTAGTGGCCTTTTTTGAAAACAGGGTTAAGAAAAGAAAAAAAGGGGCAAAAATCCCATCTTTTATATATCTTCACCTCAAGCTTTTATTAGGAAGAAACCACAAATGTCCCTCTGGAGTGATATATGAACAATTTTTTGCTTCAGACAACTAGAAATGAACTGAAAAGGTTGGGTTGGAAAGGCCGAAGCTAGAAGATGAAGGCTCAGGCTCATTTTTTAGATACCTCCGGAAAGGTGCTTGGTATCCAAGGGTACAGAGTCTGACTAATCCTGACTAGGCTGAGGACTTATTATTGGTCTAACAAGAAAGCAATCATCTCAAGTTCAGCATCAGGAGCTCTGGTTTTTCAATATATAGCTTCCATTCATTGCAGAATTTTGCAACAGTTGCTCCATCTAGAACTCTATGATCAGCACCAATATTTACCTGAGAAGACAATGACCGTATTAGATGGGAGATGATTTGTCCCAGAACAACCAACCTTTGATGGTAGTATTGGGTGGGATAGAATTGGCGAATATCATGCTCTCACAACTATTCTTGTTTCTTTTCCTTTTCGGGACAAGGGGGGATTGATAGTCATCCTTATACTAAGAGGGGGCATCAGCTAAATCGCAAATTCAATCTACAATACTTTATGAAAAGTTCAGCAGAATGCGAAACAATAGTCAATAACTACTTACATTCATGACTGACACAGGATGCACATCTCCATCTTCAGCAAAGCGAGGAACCGTCTGGATACGGCCCAGAGCTATGATGCAAACTTCAGGTGTATTGACTAGAGGGGAACCAAATTTTCCGCCAATTGCTCCAATGTTGCTTAACGTTATAGTTCCACCAGATATATCATCTGGACCGAGCTTGTTTGCAACAGCCAACTTCTGAAGCCGGGAAAGTTCCTTCGTTACCTGCAGCCACGAGGATTGTTTTTGGATAAAAGCAGACTTGATAGTTTAAAATCTCTAACTCAAGGTATACTTCAAGAAGCTTAATGAAGATTCTGGACATTGCTCAAGCTATACTTCTAGGCCTTCACTACATGATGTTTCCACAGCACTACTCTATAGGGTTGTATCTCGACTAAAAACAAACTGTCAAATCTTACTTATAAACAAAAAGAAAATGCTGATGCCATGCATGCCTTAAGAACATATAATATCGGTATTTTCTCTTCATCATACAAACAAGAGATAAATAGGAAAATATGAAATAGACTTCAGCAGATTCCAGATGACCTCACCTCCAAGATAGACAGCGTTTGGACCTTCTTGATATTTGGAACAACCAAACCATTTGGAGTAGCCATAGCAATTCCAATATTATGCGCACCTTTCAGCACAAATGATGAGACAGTTAGTGTCAAAATGAAAGAAAGATAAAGAGTTTGTTCTTTGCGTAGGGTAATTGAGTAACGCAATATCCAACCAATTACCATGACTGTCATCAATATCACAGGTTGATACAAGCGATACTACAAGTACCCCATACTTCATACCAACAAACCACAAAGATCTATTTATATTAAGCAGATACAGTCGGAGCAACGCTAAAAAACATTAAATAAATAAAAGTACAAACCTTTAAGGGTAACCTCATTCAGTTGTTCGTTGAAGCTGCTATTCAGCCATGGGTATTTACTCAACGCCATTGAAAGTGACTTGATCAAGAGAGGAAGAAAAGTATGCTTGACATCGGGATCAGAATTTTCATTTTGGAAGGATGTTTTGAGCTCCACAAGTGCATCACATCTAATCTCTTCAACATAATGAAAATGGGGTATCTTAGCAGCTAAGCTCATTGACTTGACCATAGCTCGTTGATATCCCCTGCAAGATCAGAGAACCTTGGTTAATAATATGAAAGTTAGCCATCTAAAGGCCTTCATTATCTTTGTGATCCTGTATTACAATATAGTCCTCAGTCATAGTATACAACTATTATCGTGAAGAACATGCAATCAGATCTGACTTAGAAATCCAAAAAGTCAATCCTAAATGTTTTCTGAAGGTTATGTATTTAAGCATATAGTGTACAGCAAGAAACACAGGAAAACGCAAAGTATTTACCAGTTGGAACAGAGCAGAAGGTTATGCCAGAGAAACAGATGCAGGAAAACATTATATACAATCATATAAAAATGATTGACACTATATCATACAAAACCTTTCTTTCAAGCTTCAGAGGAAAACTGAAGTGACACTAATGAATACCACATAGTACACTTGCAAGATTTTATTACTTCCTTAATGATTTAGAAGTTGCATTACTGAGAAGCATGTTTCCCTGCGTGTAAAATATCGCAAAACTACAGTATTCTTAAATTGATTACAAGTTAATACCATCTTACCAACAGTACCTAGCTTCTATGGGAGCCCCAGAAGAATATATCACAATCAAAACTATAGGGACAATTGACTTGTGTCAAGCATAAATGTGAACAAAAGTTTAAATGTAATCAATCCATATTTGGACCTTATTTGCAGAATGAGATACCTCAATGGGATTGTTTTGTCCTCAAACTCCAAAACGTATTCAAGAGAAACACCGGGCCGAATTTTGTCTCCCTCTGGTGATTGTTCGGCAGCAGAAGTACTAAAAGATGCTGGACTTCTGTTGATAATTCCCTTGCCTGCAGCATACTTGAGCACATCCTCCTTTAATACCCTCCCATCTTTACCAGTTCCACGTACATCATTAATATCAAGACCATGTTCTTTCGCAAGATTACGAACAGCAGGTGTTGATAGAACTCTGTTACTATTACTCTCCCCAAAAGATGAATCTGAACCATCTGTGCTACTGGAATCCAGTACCTTTACACCACCCACACTATCAATACTTTGAGTAAGGTTAGGAGTTTCATCAACAATCAGTTGTAGTAGAGTTTCTCCAACCTGTAAATTGGATAAAGCTGAGGAGATTAAAGAATTGGAAAGCCATAAGGAACCATAGATGCATTCGAGAAAAGAAGGAGAAGAGAAAAATAAAAAATAGAGGCCAAGGTGAAGATGATTCTACGTAAAGCCAGAAAGGTGTTTCTGAAAGTTAGAACATCAAGCTTTATAGAACATGACAAGTGCACACAATCATATTGAAATCTTGCAAAAGAGCACAAAAGGACAAATTCCCAGACAAGGTTCTCTTCAAAAGTCATAAAGAAACATACCAGAGGCAATTACTAAAGCAAAATCTGCTGCCAAGAAATTTGTCCTATGAAATTTCAAAACCACAGGAATTGGCGATAAGATTGCACACCTCACTGAGGTGCCAATAAGCAGTTCTGTGATTGATTGACATTGCAAGGGCAACCATGAAGACGCAATGGAAAATATATGGACTTCCCTTGAAAGACCGAAAGAGATAAATATCATAATCAAGAGGTTACCTTTACAATGTCCCCAGGAACATGGTGAAGTTTACAAGCCTTTCCCTTGTAACGACTGGTTATTTCTATGGTAGCTTTGTCACTCTGAACTTCACAAAGTGGTTGAAATTCTTCAACATGATCACCCTACCACAATGCCATCATCGTCCTTAAGAAATTATATCAAATACTAGTATACTTGCATAAAATGTGCAAACTTTGGATAGCTGGAGATTGAGCCATAGAAAATAATAATCATTCGACCAAACTAAAAATAACGATACTTGGCAATATATCAGCAGACAATAGGATTATGTTGAACTCGAGATAGCTAAAACGTGCAAAAAGTTGAAGCCCATGATCACTGTCTGAAAATGGCATAAAAAAAAATTATAAATAATAAAAATAAAAATAAAAAAAAGAGAAAAGACCGGTGAACCCTCTTTTCAGAATCTAAAGTTATCAACCGAAGCTGTCAGAAATGCCAAAGTTCATATTTGTAGGAACCTTTCCAAATGTGTTTAAATGAAGTTGGCATATGATTTTGCACCTTTCCTACAACCAACATGTAACTAAAAGATTCCAAATTTTCTTCAGGAAAGATATGGTCAAATCAATTCAATAGTTGCAGAAGTTTAGTAAGTTGAATAAGTGATTGCTAGAATTGAGTGACAAGCTAAATAATTACCTCCTTAACAAACCATTTGAGAAGTTCACATTCAGCAATACCTTCACCAGTTTGTGCCAAAGGAACATCAACTAGTGCCCCAACTTGAGAATCAGCCAAAACTTGACTTGAAGAGCAGTACCCTTTTGCACCAAACAAACCACCCAACTAAAAAAATGTAAACAACCATATGAAATGAAAATTATGAATTAAAAGATTTATGTATCATTCCACACTCCAAATAAATTCACCTAACACCAAAAATTGAGCAAAAATGTTTCCCTCCTAATACTAGTATATCACCAGAATACCCCGTTTTTCTTTACAATTTAAAACAGAGAAACTAGAAGCCATTTCTACATGGAAAGAGCAAGTAAAACAATTCATATTTTCGTGCCATTTGCAAGTTTTCCTGATGAAATTGAACATTTTATTGGAGAAATTCATCAAATTGTAGCTTTTGAGAGACAAATTAAATTGATGAACGCGAGAAATATTATTCCTAAAAACATCAAATTTTGAAATAAAAAGATATGGAAATCCAATAACATAAGATTGAATAATAACAACTTCGATAGAACCTTAATCCGGCCTAAAATGATACTGAAAACTAAACGTACGTAATTGAGTTTATTGGTGTATAGAAACGAATTTGTTGCGCTCTGAAAATTGCAAACGCGAGAAGTTCTCTGAACTAACGACATTCTTAGGCCGACGACGGCACCACCTGAACATCCCGGCACATAGGCAGCGGAGGAAGAGTAAAACCACCAGCTGAGCCACCGTCGGTGGCAGTTCTTTTGATATATCCGCCAGCAGATCATCGTACGTACCGAGCTGGCAGTAGCAGCACAGTGACCTTTATTATAGTCAGAAAAAAAAATTCGTTTTATCGAAAAGGATTTTTTTCGGAAAAAAAATGAGTAAGCAGATGAATATTTCCTTTTTATTTTAAAAAAAAAAATAGAATTTTGAATATTGCTTTGGTAATTTTCTTTCTCTTATTGCAAGTCAATTTCTGGTTTTTTTTTTTTTTTAATTTTTCAATAATTCAATTTCTAAAGCGTTCTTCACGTGATGTCTTAAAATCCTTCCCTTATATATGCTAATCAAATGGATATACATTACACGTGGGATTTGCGTCTCTATGGAAAAATTGGTATAGATCCCTTTATCCTTATTAAAAAAAAAAAAGAATAATGTTTCAATTTTTTTTACAGCTCATTGAGATAAGATCAAATTAAAAAAAACAAAGTCAGGTACACAATCTTGACTAATTTGATTGATTTAATTTATGAGCATATAGTTAGATTTCGAGCATGTAATAATGTCATAAAAAAATTAACTTTCGATCTCTCAAGTATTAATAATATCTAATGCGTCAAGCTGTCAAATTAATTTATTTTGACAAATGGAGAAGTTTGAGTTTTAATAATTAACAAATATATTTTTTTAAATTAATTTTAAATTCAAATAACATCTCCCTCTTGCATATACAACATCTCTCTCCAGTATATTCAGAAAAGATACTCGGCAAATTTTATATTCATTCTCTAATAAAATATAAATTTATTATTTATATTTCTATGAATTATGTTTGTTTGTAATAAAGATATTATATAGATACTGGAGTCTGGAATATATAGTCAAGATATTAGTAGTATCAGTAGATGCTAGTATGAGAGAGGAAAATTGTCCAGTGCAAATCTAATATCAGTATTGTTTAAGAGTACACTAAAAGAGTTAATAAGTCGAGGGTACATAAAACCCTTTTTATTCTTATAAAAGATATTTAATGCAAAAGACGAGACTTCATGGTATATAGCCCTCCTAATTTTTAGCAACTCGGCATTCTTAACAAGAGAGTCACCCAACATATTCCTTTCCCTAGGAAGTTCGTAAAAAAGGTGGGTCTTATTCGTACTTGTGCATATCTATATCCATTGATAGCAAGTAAAATTAAAATTGTTAATACTCGTGGATTCGTACCTATATAAATTCTATTAAATTGGTCTGGGTAAGGTATGATGATACCCATACCTATTTGCCAATTATAATAAAATAATATATATTTTTATTAATACATAATTTATATATTTATACATTTATGTATGAGACAAATAGGAGCAAGCGGTATCCAAATACTCTATTAATATATTGTATTGCATTAGGACTTTCGTTTTTATTGTATTAATATATTATCAAGATTTTGTGTGTACTTGAACTTTTAATCATTTGAATTAGAGATATTAAATTATTGTATTTGTTGGAAGAGATGTTGAT
This sequence comes from Catharanthus roseus, assembly GCA_028651295.1. NCBI lineage: Eukaryota > Viridiplantae > Streptophyta > Magnoliopsida > Gentianales > Apocynaceae > Catharanthus > Catharanthus roseus. The sequence continues at coordinate 10,088,616 of JAPQWS010000093.1, read as the reverse complement.
GAAATTATGTTATAATTTTTATTTTAGGGTTATACATTATTTTATGTATATTTTTGTTTAACAGGGAAAAAATAAAAAATGTCATACGAGTACGGGTATACCCAGATCCTACTCTAGAACCTGGAGGGTTGGGTCTGGGTCCATAAATTTTATCCCCAGAGGGTTTAGGTTTGGGTCTATATTTCAATACAAGAGTCTGGGTTTGGGTCTAGCAATACTCAGAGGATTTGGACTCGTTTACACCCATGTTCCCTATATTTGTAAGTCAAGCTCCATATTGGTATCAACTTTAACAAGAACCTGCAAGCAGTGGCGAAAGTAGTCAGGGGCTCGGGTAGGGTCAAGGCCCTCCGAGCAAAATTTTTTAAAAATCATTTTTGATATATTTACATTCAAGCCCCTCCAATTTTATTTTTTTAATAGAACCCCACAACTTTTGGACTGGGTTTAGGGTTAAAAAAAATAATAAAAAAAAACAACAAACAAATCGGACGTTCTCTTGCGCGGCGCCGCACACCACACTAGACGGAAAATTGCCCCGTTGCTCTGCCCCTCTCTTCTTCCTTCCTTCGGCCGACGCCCGCCAACACTCACTCTCTTCTCCGGCTCTCCCTTCCGCTTCTCTTCTCGACAGCGGCGACGGAACAGGCTCATCTCTCTTCTCGGCGCGACACGTTTGCTACTCTTTTTGCACTGCTCTGCTCTGCTGCTGTTGCCTATTATGTTGTTGTGCCGTTTCCTGCCGGCTGCTGCTGTCCTGCGGCCACACTACTTCTCGGCGACCGGATCGGCGACTGCGCTGCGGGGACGCAGCTGCTTGGTGCTCCTCCAGTCCTCTGGACCTCTGCTGACTGCTGTTGCTGCTCTGTTTCTGTTCCTCACTTCCTCTTCCTATGCTCTGCAGCTCTGCTGCTCTGCTGACTGGTACTGCTGGAGTGTTGCTACTGTGCTGTCAGCCACTGGACTGCTCCTGCCTGCTTTCTGCTTCTCTTCTATTGAAGAAAAGGTAAGCACCACTGCTGCACTGCACCAACTTTCTCTTCTATTGGTTGTTTGGTTTCTAGGGTTTTTTTTCTTGTGTAAAAATATGATTGCTCATTTAATTTATGTTCTAACTTTTAATTAATGATTAATGTCAGTAGTGAAATGTGTTGAATTTAATTTAAAATGTTTGAATATTTTATTATATAGGGTTTTAATATGGACAAATATTTTGAAAAGTGGAAGAAGGGTTTTAAACCGGAACCGGTTGAAGAAACATCGTCTGAAAAGTCTCGAGTAGAGGTAGAGTTTTCGGATTGTGAGATTATTGGTGATCCAGGTTTGCGTAAACTCATTGATAGTTATCCTTATGAAATTAGAGATGAATTAAGGAGACGGTATGTGGCTAAAGACCCAACTCAACCATGTGATCATAAATTTCCACAAACTGATTTTGGTGAAATTAGGAGATCGTTTCAAAATAGTTGGTTTAAAGATTTTGCTTGGTTAGAGTACAGTGTACATAAAGATGCAGCATTTTGTTTATGTTGTTATTTGTTCGCTAAAGGTTAAAAGCACAAATATGGTGATGATATGTTTACGGAAGTGGGTTTTAAAAATTGGAAACGTGCTAGAGAAAAGTTTAGAAAACATGAAGGATTGCCAAATAGTCCACACTTTGATAGAGGTATTTATCCCGTGAGTGATGGATAATCATTCATCGTGAGTGATGGGTGATCACTCCTCATCGGTAATGGGCAATTACCTATTTTTTGCTATGTTATTTGTAAATTTAGAATTGTAATGCTTATCCCGTGAGTGATAGGTAATCATTTCTCATGAGTGATGGGTAATCATTCCTCGTGAGTGATGCGTGATCACTCCTTATTAGTAACGGGCGATTACCTATTTTTTTGTTATCTTATTTGGAAATTTGTAATTGTTTGAATGTTTTTGTACTTGGAATGCATCTATTTTATAGACGAAATTCTAGAAAATTTTTTAATATAGTTTAGTCCCTCCAAGTTTTGTTTGCTGGTTCCGCCACTGCCTGCAAGTAGAAATAATATTAGAAAAGCTCAAATAAGAGTTAAAATTTATAACGATATTGTTAAAAAGCCTAAGTTAATAGCTATTAGGAGTCCTTCTCTTATTGCTAATAACTCTGCTTCCCCATTTGACGTGTGTTTAACTTTTTAGCTGAATCCCATAATCTAGTCTCTAGAGCTATTTTTGAAAACTGCTTTGATACCGCCTTCACTGGAATTCTTTGTGACAGCCTTACAGAGTATACACTGCTTATATTGAAGTGAAATTTAAAGGATTTTGAGATAATGTCATAGTGGTCAATCCTTTTGTGTTCGTTCTCTCTAAACAAATTTTGGTTCTCATTCAACTATAAAGACGAGTAAATAAAAACAAAAATAGTAGACCAGAAATTATTCAAGACTAGTAGATCATTACAATCAAGATTATCCTTCATCCAAGTTTTAAATTGTTTAGAAAAATGAGTTATCAAATTAGAGTTAAAAAACAAAACACCATGCTAGATCATAAATCCATGGCTTTGAAACAATATCTAATGTGCTTAGTATCTTTCAGCACAATTAAGATAAGAAGGGAGTAGACTAGAAAGTGTAATTAAAATGAAAAAAAAAAAAATTCAGATTATTGGGCTAAGATGGCCCAGAGGTGAAAAAGCCCATAGCCAAAAAAACCAACTAGTGACCGGCAGTCCAAAAAAGGCAAAATGGGGTATGGGCTTTAGTGAGGCTCCAAGCCATCTAGTTCTTGTCACTAGCCCATCTTTATATTTCAATTGAGGTTAGGATCATTTTTTTCATCCGAAATATTTTCCTTTTTTTTTTCTTTTATATATTTTATTTCACAAATAATTATATTTTCATCGTATATAGTATGCGTTTAAGTATAGATAAACTTTATAAAAAATTACTATAAGATTATTATAAAATAAAATATAACCGATAATATATTAAGAGATGTATTAGAAGATTCTGATAGAATTTGAATCGCTGTATGATGCTTTCAATGAAAAATTATATATACATTCAACATTTCATGAATGCAAAACATGTAGTGTCTTATCATAATCTATATTTTAAGCACTAATTAATGTAGGCATTAAAATTCATTATTCAAAGGTGTCTAAATCTTAGAAGCTTGATTAAATTAGAAGCTAGGAATCATTAATAGGCATAACAAATTAAGGGCATGGTCCTACATATTTAGGGAGTTAGGACTACAAACAAGGGCCACCAATATTACCATATAAGAATTTGCTGGTCATGGAATGGGCTGGCTGTGGAGTTGACTGTTAACTACTCTTTTTCTCATGATTGTGACCTTACTTTGCATATCTCTAGGACTAAAGGACTCCAAAGGATATGAAATGTGTTCTCTGTTTTTTAAAATAACTAATGTTGTTCGATATTTAAGGATACACAATATTAATTATTCAAATTCAGTTTACAAAATGCTTATAGTTATATAGTTTGATTATTATTGAGGAATTAAGACTTGACTATCAGTATTTACGGCGCTATGTGAATTCACAAACATTTGTAGTACGCTTGCCACTACGTCAAGTTACCGACTTGGAAATGTGTTATTCCATTTTTGAAGAAGAAACTTAACCCTTTTTTATTCTCATAAAGAAGGCAAAAGGGCTTCAAGCAAAAGTAGCAAAAACCCTTGTTTTTCTTTTCTCTTTTTTAAGCTTCTTCTTTTTCTTGAAAGTAATATATATGGCTCATGTTATTGATGAAAAATGTGTGTCCTTTTGATGAAGTTTCATGGATGGAGTTTTTTTTTCCTAGTTAAGGGGTGTTAAAAAGGTCATGGAAATTAGGAGAATGTCATTTCAAATGCATACTCAAAATTGCAAAGTTCACTATGCACATGGAGCTAATGTGCACTTTAACATCAACTAGCCATAGTACTCATCTTTAACCTTGTAAATACTTTGCCAGCATGTTCAGCTCAATAAGGAAACAGGTTTGATCTTTGTATGATTTCTATACCATGTATTTTCATGGCTTCATCATCACATGCTCACCTTTCATCTTTGAACATCACATGCCATGTTAGGGCCAACATCACCTACATAAGCCCTCTTCTCTCTTTATCTTATTATTGTCCAGAGTTTTTACGTTTTTTCTTTAAAGCATTCTATATCTTTACTAATTAGTGAGAATGATCTACACACGACGATTTATATTGCGTGCACAAAACTCTTTCAAATTAACATCATATACAAAAATCAAACTCGTAAACTTTATTAATAGCAGTCAACCTACTAATCAATCCAACATGTGTTGAATTGTTTTTAAGTTCAATTTTGAGGATCATAGAACTTTTTGCCTCTTTCTCTATAGCTTCATCGACTCTGGTAGTCTTTTGGTAATCATGTATTTCAAAACAGTAGCATTAAATTGCTTCTTGAATGATTTGAAGTTAACACATCTCACTTGACAGGTGAATGTACTTTTGTGAGAGAGTTGTGCCACCAAACTACACATCTCTCTTGTCAATGAGCCTAGCAGTCTTGGTGATATGCTTTCACTTTTTACAAATAAAGAAAATAACCGAACTCTATTGAGTTATTGAAAAGGGAAAAAATACTAAAAGTAATAGAACACTAGTATTACCCACGTTGTCCTTTTCATATGATATGCTTGTTTTGTACCATATAAGTAACCAATTTCTGTCCATAGTTCTGACAAATCTTGAAGCTTTGAAGATTTTGAATCTTAAAAATTCATCAAAAATCTTCATCTATATGATATCCTAGATATATATATATATATAGTACATGTAAAAAGTTTATATACATGTTTTGAACATCATAAACGTTTCAAAATTTTTGTTGCATAAATTTTCCCTTTAAACCAAAAAAAAAAAAGAAAAATTTTTGTTGCATAGTGTTAGGACTGATCCGTCCATGTTAAGTCATTTTACAAATAAGATCACCTCCAGTCCAATTTAGGATCTATTTTTGAGCCGATTTGCGGAGCATGGATCAAGTTGTGTCAATCTAGCGAGTTTGAATGCTAAGCATTTCACATCAACAAACTCGAAAACTTAAAAAACGTATAAAAAAGTATATTTTTTATATAATGTTCATTGAATATCATGCAATTACATAGGCTTCTTTTCTCCTTAAAACTATTATTATCTCCGTTTAATATTATAAGATAATATTGTCATATTTGGAGTTTCATATATAAAAAAATTTTCTTTTATAAATTTTTTTTTAAAAATACCCCTTTATAATTAATACATTACTACTTAATATTACAAGATTTTTTTGAAAGAGTTTTAAGACTCTACCCTCTATATATATATATATATATATATACATACGATTGTTGTTTTTTAAGGAATTGTCTTCTTATCTCTAATTTGTAGGGCAGGGCCACAAGCATCTAAGCAATATTAATTAATTCATCACATATTTATTACATAGGTGTTTTTATTTATATATATATTTTTTCTGATTGGTGCTGCTCGAGAAAATTGAGGTATATTTGTCTGTTTGAAAAGGTTAGAAAAAAGAATGATGAAACGTTATTGGTGTCAAAAAAAATGTAAAAAGTTTGAAGGCAATAGAATAGAAAAGAATAGAGCAAGAAGCATGCACATGAAGATGAAGGTCAAGTCCCATAATTCTAAGTGTTTGTCTAGTTTTCCATGTACATATATTGGTGGCATGTGTCTGTGCCACTATCACTATCCCTCCTTTATTTGCAATTTCTTGCTATTAATTATGCAGCCTCAAAATTAACTGATATATACTTTCATTTGCAATTCCTTTGCCTACCATGCTTCCCCTAATACACACTTAATAAATTATATCATTATGATCACTAGTATATACACAAAGAATACAAATAAGGATCGATATTTGTGCTAGATAGCAGGGAAAATAATCTAATGTTTTCTATTTTATTAATGCAGAATAGCTTACTTTATATACTTGTCAATGAGACAAATCCTAAATAAATTATGACTAGAAAACTAAATCAAAATTAGACATGATTTAGAATTGTATAAAAATAATCCTATTTTAATTATACATAACAATCCTTAATAAAATAAGAGTCCTCAAACCTTTAACCTTTTTAATTGACTCATACAAATCTTTATAAATATAAATGTCTAAAGTTTATAATAAATTTCTGACTCGTACATACATTTATATTATTTCTTTATTTTCACATTTATTCCACCTGAGAGATGATGGGGTATCACATCACTCAAATGAAGAAGAGCCAAAAAATGAGATGAGAAACATTGAGCATATGGGGTCAAATCTTATGTTAAATTGAATGAGAGGAGGACTCATCAAACAATTAACTTTTTCAAATTAATTTAAAGGTCTCAATTCTTATCCATTCAGACATTGAACATATATGAATCAAATCTGATGTGTTTTGGCTGAATTAATTGAATAGTTTCATGGGTAAGAAACCATTTAATATATGGGCAAAATCTAGATAGGAGATCTCCATAATCCCCTACTTGTTGGCTAATCTCTATATTGTCAAAGGTTTATAACTATGTTGACTAAATCAAATTAGAAAATAAGTGCTATATCTAGTAAGAAATGTCAATCCTTATGGACCCCTACTCCTACTGCTAAGGATTATTACATGATATCTTTTCTTTAATGACGTTCATTTTTTAACTATAATTAGGGTTCATCTTTAAGAAACTTTATGTAATAAATATGTAATATTTTGAAGCTCCATGCATTTCAAGGTCAATAAAACACACTTCTTGTTCCAAAATTTCTGCTAACTCATGATTTGTTCCTCAATAATAACACACATATATATATAGTCGGTTGTTAAAGTAATAATTATAATTATATCAAGAAGGGAAAATGAAAATAGACAAGGACAAGAACAAAGAGGTAAAATCCTTTGTTAGTATTAATTCTTTTCAGTTAATTTTTTAAAAGTTAATATAATATTTCTATCATACACAAGTTAAGATAAATATAATGTGTTTGTACGAACAATATTAAGTACAAAACTATATACTTATAGACCTTAGGATTCATTTGATATTTTGAGACTGGTAATCAAGTAATGAGCTATAGTGCTGCTAGACCTATGAGCTGCACATTCAAGCTCATTGAAATAGCGAGGCCGATTCTGACCATGGATGCTGCCATGAATCGCGCTCTCAAGTTAATTACAAATACACCCAACTAGATATGCAGAATTAAGTAGTTCATTATGTGAGATAGGAGGCACTCTTGATCTAAATCCTAAACTAAGTGTGGTGAGCTTCGGATTAAGGTGTCTGACAAGACTCAAAGAGTCATAATTTACTTTCTTAATATTTTTTTTATAAAATTCTCGTGAGAGAAAACAAATAACAAAATAAGTAAGTAACAAGTGTTGTACACCTAGTGTCAATTTAAGTGCAAGTTGTGGGCATAGTTGCTGACATAGAGATAAGATGATGTGCAAAAGAATTGGTGGTTAGTGGTTTTAATCATGTTTATGAAAGTAGCACCAAATGAAAACACAAGAATAAGGGTCATTTTATGAATGAATTGACAGCCAAATAATGGCCGAACCCTTTTCAAGACATTGTTGGGAAAATACGAACCCTGTCGGTTGTTTCAGCTTCTTCAAGAACAAACAATGCCTCACACTTTGGAACCAAACTAAACTATATACATATAACACAAAAACAAACAACAGATATGATATACAAACAACCCTTTTGGGACATTGCAAAATATGGATGTGACTTGCAAAAATTAATCTCTCTCTTTAGGAAATTCGATTAAAATAAATTTAAAAGTGAGACATAATACATAAGACGAGGTGATATATTTAGAAGCTATAATATCCTGGTCTGAATATATATACTATTTTAAAATATCCGTTTTTTTTACTGTCTCAAAATGAATGTTTAAGTCAATGCTTAGATACCATTCAAACACGTTACGTTTGGCTGAGTCATCTCTCTTAATTAATTAACAATCCTAACAAACTTTAGTTGTTGAAATGGTAATGGATGGGAAGGTATAACATCCCATCTATGCAATATGGTAAGCAAAAGGCATTGATAGATGCCTTGAAATGCAATTTGTCTTCAAGAAATTATACATAAGTGGTGGGCATGATTATTATTATTATTATTATTATTAGTTGGATAATATCTTGTTTTCTTAGTTATTTGCGTCAACTAATAAGCACATGCATGGTTCCACATGAGCACGACATGCTTAATAACTCTTGTTCAATTCAAAGTTTTTAAGTCTTTTTTTGATCAAAGAATCATCAATGCCATAATAAACCAATGGAAAGATAATAGGAGCTTTAATTTGTTATCTAGGAAAACAAATGGTTAAGATCATATATATATAGAATCATTATTTTCTTGAACTCTCATCATCTTGCTAATTATAATTTGGTGGGATGATGAAGTTTGATCAATGACAAAGAATTAATCAAGGAATATACATATTTTAAACTTTTTTTTTTTCATGTGAGACTCTTACCTTGTCAAATATCCATGATTATCACCCAACTTTTAATTTTTAATTTTGAAAAAGCAAAAATTTATAAAAAAAAATTGAAAAATATTAGAGGAACGAACGAATTGAAAAAACAAAATCAAAAGTTGAAAACTAGTATTTACAAAAGAATTTTAATAATGTTGGGGGCAAGTATCACTATCCAACCTCTGATTCCGTCATCGGGGGGAAGGTAGTGCTCGTTACCCAATCTTGCCTAATAAAAACAGAATCACACATTTAATATTAAACAAACATATATATATATATATATATATACATATAATTTGTGAAATGCTATTCAAAAAATTGAAGGAACAGTCTTAAAAAAAATATATCTAAAAAACTTTAAGCTCATAAATTCCGAAAGATGAACCGAATATAGACAGTTCCAATAAAATTTCATTCTAGTACAAAATTCATTTTTTGAGACAAACAGAACAGGAGAGAATACACGTTACACCACGATTTTGAATCAGAAGTGGAGAAAGTCAGAATTTCTTTGAATATATTCCTGAATTCATTTGAGATGTTAGTAAAACTCAAATTGGAAAAGAATATGGGCCTTGAATTCCTTTTATTAGAACTATATTATTTATAAAATTGTTAGGATCAACATTTACAATTAGTTTAAATATGATATGATTTAAAAATACGTTTCGTTTACGTATAGACCTATTAAAAATAGTTGATGATCAAACAAACAAAAATGGTTACGAAGGAACCTTTGGTTCCATCTTGGCCACCAAAGCTCCAAAATCCATATGCATAGACATGTATGTACCTATCAAGAATGGCATGGCTCTATGAAGTTAGGACATCTTGGCATGTTGACAATGTGTATATATATATATATATATGATAGATACATATACCATACCATACCACACCTAGGAGGGCATATATGATGATATATATATATATATGCTACATATATAGAAGCCATGAAATATGTTGGTAAACAACTTGAAAACATGCAAGTCCAAAAGTAACTAACTCAAGTAGCAGTAGCTTTTGAGAGGGAGAGAAAGTGAGAGAGAGAGAAACAGGACGCTAAGATAATCTGATATCTTCACCGATCAATGATGCTATTAATTCAAATTGAATATAACTTTTACTCGATAGAAAATTTAATTATAATAACTCTTTCAATGTGCTGTTACGCGCATAACTTTTACATTTATATGGTTATATTAACATAGTCATTTGTTTACCAACTATCTCAAACGGTTAGAATTTTCACTAGCTAGTAAACTAATTCAAACTCGACTTAAATTACGTAACTATAACAGATGATCTTTTACCATGGTGTTATATGAATAAACTTGCATCTTACATGAGCACGAGCATAGATAGTCATTTGTTTCCCAACTGTCTCAAACTGTTAGATTATTGGTGAGAGTATTGGTCTACAAAGGAATAACAGGGGAGGTTTTTCAGTTTCTTCTGCGGCCGAAAAACATTTAAATCGAGTGCGACAGAGACCAGAAATCAGCATTTTTACTTCCACTTATAGATCTTCTTCATCATTAACTTGGAAAAGAGAAGACCTAATTTCAATAATTAATACAAAACTTTGTGGTGGTCCTTCCACAGAATCAAGAACTCATCATCTACTAGTAATCATGCTTTAGACACTTTGATGTTTACAAAAACCAAAACTTTCACCTAAAACAAACCCATGAATTCTTTTTACCATCTTTCTTCAACTTTTTTTTTTGTTTGTTTGACCATAAGATATCCTAAACAGTTTCGTACGCATACAGAAGGTATCTTTAAGTCATAATAACACACTTAAACTAATCTCTGTTTCAACCAGATAGGACCACAAAGACGGCAAGAAGGTATCTTTAAGTCATAATAACACACTTAAACTAATCTCTGTTTCAACCAGATAGGACCACAAAGACGGCAAAACTCTCTCACAAGACAATAAACCTTCTTGAACTATTACTGTCTATATAAATGTACTTTGTTTAATTTGGCTAAAAGTGCATGGTTCTTTTACATATAACTTGTGACAAATTTTCAGCTCAAAGTTCCCACCATGTTCCTGCTTTGCTCAACTAGCCAAATTGCTTAAGCCACGTACAATATTATGATATTATAATTTAGCAGTAATTACAAAGCAAAAGAAATTCACTAAATAAAACGAAACCAAGAGATCTGTAACTTTGAGAGGACAATATAAAGAATGTCTAAAACCCTAAAAAATAAACACTTAAGGACTTTTACAAACATCGTGAGAGCAACTGCCCAACACCTCCGCTCCCTTTTGGTTTCGTCTTTAGGGGGGGAGAGAGAGAGAGAGAGAGAGAGAGAGAGAGAGAGAGGGTTAAAATACTTCAAGAAGATTGTTTTCTAGTTTCCCTTTAACACAAACTAGTCTTTAGACACTAATAAGCAAAATAGTACTACTACTGCATTATTCACTAAGTGCCCATATCACTTTTCTACAAGCTAAGTCATTGTCAGTCAATGGGTTGCTTTCCAAACTAGTTTCTAAGTGGCCAATTTGGATATCTCATTTTGCTTCTCTAAAAACAAAGAAATGCTAAATCTTTGACAATATGAACCAATACATACATACATACATACATACATACATACATACATACATACATACATACATACATACATACATACATACATACACGCATAAAATAAAGCTCAGATGATAAAATTAATAGCTGATTTTTCATAAGAATCAAACAAAAATGATTATTACAATCATAATCATATATTTAAAGCTTCTTGATCATGTGGTTATATCATAGATTTTAGGTATTATAGCATTAGAGCACAATTCTTTCGAGGATAAAGTGGATATGTTATAAATCTGGAAAACAAACAAGTTGGGGCTGGGAAATTTGGTACATGGGAGAGCACATATAATCATACCAGGAAATAACATGTTTTTACTATGCCTCCATTCACATTATATAGATTATATATATGAAAACTTTGGCTAAACAGTAACTCTAAAGCAAACATCATCTGCATACTATATAAACCCCATTCTGTTCTTTGGAGATAAGCTAGCACTATAACCACCCCCCACCCCCCAAAACCAACCCCTTTTTCTCTCACACTGAGCATGCATGTTTAGTTTTACATGTTAGAGAAGAGAATTTCACAGAGTTAGTTCTTACTTAGCTCTCATCTTTTGGCTGTATAATTGAGTATCAAAACACAAGCAAACAAGAAAAGGGAAGAATAGGAGAAAATGGAAAAGAAGAAGGTGGCTGAGCAAACCGAAAAGAGCCCGACAATGCCAGAGGTATAGAAACAGAAGCAAAATCTTAAAACTGAAAAGAATCCAGTGAAATGGGTAAGGAGTCGTTCTTGAATCTGACAATTTTTTTTTTCCATATAACTTTGCTAGGTAATGGAAGAATTCAAGAAAATGACAGACAAAGGCTTTCCTATATTTGCCATGGGATTAGTAGGTTACCTCAGAAACATGATTTTAGTTGTGTGCATGGGAAAACTAGGAAGCCTGGAGCTTGCTGGAGGAGCAGTGGCCATTGGCTTTACCAATATCACTGGTTACTCAGTATTATCTGGTTTGGCAATGGGAATGGAGCCATTATGCAGCCAAGCTTTTGGTTCAAGAAACTTCAACTTCGCCTCTCTCATTCTTAGAAGAACTATAATCCTGCTACTTCTTGCATCAGTTCCCATTGGATTACTGTGGATCAATCTAAAGCCTTTGATGTTAAGTCTCCAACAAGACCCTCAAGTAGTAGAAACAGCAGCACTCTATTGCCAGTTTGCCGTCCCAGATCTCATTGCCAACAGTCTTCTTCATCCTTTACGCATCTACTTACGCAGTAAAGGTACAACATGGCCATTGCTGTGGTGCACCTCACTTGCAGTAATTCTACACCTCCCCATCACCGTGTTCTTAACCTTCATTCTTCAACTGGGAATTCGTGGTATTGCAATTTCCACCGTTCTTTCAAACTTTAACACCTTGCTCTTTCTTCTGACCTACATGTTTTACACTCGTGTAACCAGTGAGCCATTATCAAAACCTCTGGTACCAGAGCTGAAGCAGCTTTCTTCAACTTCATTCGGGGAAGATTGGAGAATGCTACTTCGGCTTGCCCTGCCAAGTTGTTTAGCTGTTTGCTTAGAGTGGTGGTGGTATGAGATAATGACACTTTTGGCAGGTTACCTTGACAAACCTCGTGTTGCTCTTGCAACGTCAGCAATAGTCATACAAACCACATCTCTCATGTACACACTGCCTTCAGCATTAAGTGCATCAATCTCAACTAGAGTAGGGAATGAACTCGGAGCAGGCAGGCCAGCCAAGGCCCGTTTGGCAACACTAGTGGCTGTGGGATTGTCCTTTGTAACTTCAATCTTTGGCTTCTTATTGACAACAGTGGGGAGAGAAGTTTGGACTAGAGTCTTTACGACAGACACTGAAGTTCTGCAGCTAACACTGGCTATTTTACCAGTAATTGGACTGTGTGAACTAGCCAACTGCCCACAAACAACCTGTTGTGGGGTGCTTCGAGGAACCGCAAGGCCAGGTACTGCTGCAAGTATTAATTTCTATTCCTTCTATTTGATGGGAACACCAGTGGCCATAGCCTTAGCGTTTGTTTGGAGACTAGGTTTCTTGGGCCTTTGCTATGGACTTCTAGCAGCTCAGGTGGCATGTATGGTTTCAATCCTAACAGTAATAAGCAAAACAGATTGGGAAAAAGAGTCACTGAATGCAAAAGACTTGGTTGGGGAAAGTTGTGAATATGCATATCCAGATGAAATCATAAAATGTGAAGAAGGAAAGAGATTTCTTGAAGGGGACAGCGGATGAAAATGAAAGGGATTACCAATCAACAAAGAACAAAAGATGGCACTGAATGGACACAAACAAAGCAAGCTACATTTTACTGTACCATACGTATATATTGTATTCATAATTTCTTATATATTTCTAGCAAAAAAAGAAATTATCTACAACTGATTTTTGTCTCAACCACTAGTACCCCACATACTAGGATAGGCATATTAGGACTTCTGAAGTAGCACAAAAAGCTTCTTTCTTTACTTACTAGAACCTGCAAATTAGCTGAAAAATCAAATCGTCAAACCTTTTATGGTCAGGTCATTGAAGCATCAAGAGAAAACCTTCAAAGTACTTAGATTCCAGCAAGCCCCTATATATGTCATCTGCACAAATTGATATTGTCTAGTCGTATACCGGTAATGGAAAATCTTAAAGCAAAGTGATGAACTGGTATATTTTTGCAGAAAAGGGTAAGCTATTTTTGTACTTATACTTGATATGAAGCATAAGCAAAGCATGCTTCACATGTACAAAACATTCAGACAGATTGTGGATACAACTAATCTTGCAGAAAGAGGGAGAGGGAAAAAAGGGGAGAAAAAAGGATATACACCACTAAAATGTGAATATTGCCTTTTTTTCCCTTCTGGGAAGGGCAGGGAAGACAAGGAAAAAGACCATTCCTACTACGTTATCTCACTTTTTATCAATCAATTTATTGCAGAAAAGAACAAGCTCAGGCTGCAGTATGAATCCCAAGTATAAGCTGATTAGCCTTCTTTTACCTGAGCATCTCCACAGTAGCATGTGGACTAGAACACAGTTGCATATTTCATATTTTTCCATAGCCATAATATCTCATGCAATTCTCATAGAACTTGATGTCTTCTGCTGTTTAGAGTTTGCCAGTAGCACTTGTCATCTTCTAACCTGCTAAATAAGGTAAGAAATTAAAATCTAAAGAGGCAGAAGACTGACTAAAATTCCTTTCATTCTTTTTTTTAAATAATTATTTAAGTTTAAACAATGAAAAACTGGGTTTCTCACTTCCTTTTCAAACATGGTCATTTCATTCTTTTGTGGCAGGAATTGACCATCCAAAAATGATGAAACAAAAATAGTTCGAGTAAATAATCATTTTCAAGAGCATTATTCCAACTTTTGGGGTGGAAAGAATGAAAGTATGTATGATCATTATCATGCACCATTACAAAGGTACAACCCTCTTATAAGCTACTCTGGAGATTACAAAATTGGCAAATTTCTCATCTATACTCAGAAGTACAGAAATGTCTTCCTAATAGAACGTATCTAATGTGGTTTTGGCTTGAAACCATCAACAGCAAAATTTCGTGTGGCAGCAGGTATGGCTAACCGAATTCCATCAATTTCAGGTTTTGCAATTATTTGGCAGCCCAGACGCGACCTGCAGAAGAATGTTTTTCAGAACTAACACCACTTAAAATACTAGAGAGATCAAAATCAACATCAAGACAAGGGACCTACGTCTCAGTCAGGCCAAATGCAAGATCTAACATGTCATTCTCCTCATCTGTTGGATCTTCTAGTTTGTTGTACTGTTCCACATCCTAGCAAATAATAACATGAACTAATAAGAAACTTGCATATATATTTTTCAGTCGATATGAGAAGGAAAAGAGAAGAGGATCCGCTTAATGGCTCATAATGGAAGTTACCATGACAATCACATGGCAAGTGGAACAGGCAAGGGATCCTTCACATGCCCCTGTAACCAAACAAGATCCATTTATCCTCTCAAGTCGAATTAAAGAAGGTATAACCTTGCATCTATAGGCTTGATAAAGAATCTTAATGCCCAATTTATGTTCAGGAAATGAAGGCATCTTGTACTGGTAATTTACCTTCTAGATCAATGTCATTTTCATGTGCAGCTTCTAACATAGACATTCCCACGGGGACCTTTATTTGCTTCTCCTCTCCATCCTTGTCTACAAATGTCACAGATATTCTGCACGTTTAAGAAAATGGCTAAGAAAAGTTAGAAAGAAATGAGCAACAGATACACATAGAGGAAGATTAGCAGCATAGGAGCAATGCATGATTTCAGCTAACACTCTTCACCAAACAAGCTGAATGGAAATAATTTGCAAGAAAATAGGACTAGGAAAATTTTACGCTATACGGCCATGAAGGATTATGTAAGCTACCAATTAAAGACAGCAAGACCAACCAATATATTTCCAAGTTGGTTATCAATATACTGGATTAAAGATGCCCCATGGAAAAGCTTTCAAGTGGATTATCAAGGAAACACCACAAGGTACAGAAATTTGCATGCTAATAAATCATAACTAAAGTTTACAAACAGAACAAAGTGAAAACAAGAAAGAAGCGTACAAAGTTAAGCATGCTCACTTTTCGGTGTCTTTGTCATCTTTTTCCAAATTCTTCTCAGCAGCTGCTGTAGTACAAAACCTTTCATGCATCTGAACCAAAATGAATCCGCAATAATTAATTTTTATAGATAATCATAAAAATGATACAACCAAGCAAACCCCATTTCCTAAAAAATGCTCCTCAGGAATATGATTATGGTAATGGCAACGCGTCATAATTGAAACAAACAAGAAAACCAAGAAGGAGAGCATAATATCAGACCTAGTAATTAAATTGTCTTTGTTTTACTACTCTTCTACTTTCTACATCTTTGCATTTTTTCCCACTTTATATTTATTGTCTTATATCTTGCAAGGAAGCCAGGACACAGAGGACTTGGATCAGATTTTCTCAATAAGCAATGGCCTCACTAAACCGGCATGTCTTAGCATACATCTGTTTCATAACCTGGGCCACAAATAGTTTGCAATTTGAGTTTTCCTTGCATAACCTACCAGCTTCCCATATAATAAGCATGCTGAAACAGTCTCCATGCATCGTGTCTATGCAATTTAGTAGGCATATTCTACAGTGTATAGAGCCCTAATGATAGATTCACAACTTACAATTCCCATGCTTCAGAACTAGTACCAGCAAAGGTATCGGTTAAGACCAATAATTGACTCATATAGGGAACGATATCCAGCTTAATCCAGTAAGCTAATACTGCTCTCATTAGAATGACGATCTCTCAATTGTATAAACCACTTTTCAGGTTCTGACACAAAAAAAAGACATGCCCCAAGACTCCAAGGAATTGTAAACCGAACTAAACAATCAAATAGCGTCTATGTAATCCAACTATTAAAATATAAAAAAATACATCACAAGCTTTTATAACTCAGCAACTCAAAGTAGGCCCAAAAAGCAATTAGTAAACTGAAACAAAACCAACAAGCTTCATCCTATTAAGATGATGAGATACTAACCGGAGGCCGAATTTTGCAACTTTGGGTCAGTGGTACATTTAATGTTCTTGATGTCGGAGCTGTAGGAGCTGCAAAGCAAATCAAGTTCAAACAAAGAAAGACTTGGACATAATTATTGTCTAAATGAAGGCAGTCTAAACTTTAACTATCTTCTATTTTCAAACAATATCATTCGGGGTCATACTTAGATTGATAGCAATACAAACGGGCTCAATTTTACCTCTCATAAAAATCAACCATAGACCCTTTTAAAATTGAATATTTTTCGAGTTGAGTTTCAACCGTAGACCCTTTTAAATTGAATGTTAAAATAAGAATATGATAGGTATCAGACTCTAACTACATGAGCATCCTAAAGTGTCTCTCGAAAGATCGATATATATCTTGTATTTCAGCAAGCTCACTGCCTTTCATATTTCAATGTCAAGAAAGAAACTGTTAAGGTCGAGAACTAACCTTTAAGAAGACTCTTGACAGCATGAGCTCCAAGCTTAGAAAATTTAGAAATAAACATAATCCTTGCACCTACATAGACAACAATCATAAAAGAATACAATAAGATAAGAGAAAGTAAAATATTTATCCAACTAAACTGGAAAGTAGAAGAAACTTTTCAAAATTTGCACATCACACTTCTTCTCTTTCAATGATATCAGAAAAACAGATTTGAACAAAGGAAACTGCAACTGAGGTAACCAAGTTTTGCACCAGCTGCAATATGAAACTTCCCAAGGAATAAACAAGTACAACCAGTGCTGGACATATGTCACTACTATTTAGAATAATCACACATACAACTATTCATTCCAGTGAAAGAACGTAATTTCCCATTCCCGGAAACCCCACACATTACAAATGTTATGAACCTAGCTATCAATGCCTGTAAACATCTGTCATTTAATCATAAGTCAACAGATACATAGAAGCATACTCATTAAATCAAAACTCACATTAAAAACAAACCCCAAAATTTCAGCCAAACAGGAAAAGAATTAACTCCAATGAAATTAATTATAGAATCCACTCAGCGAAAAAAATTATAGAATCCGAAGTTCCAAGACTCATGCTTTATGCTCTACTGCAGCTAAAAAATTAAAAACCTAACCAAAAACAGAAAAACAAAATGCAGGAACGCAATTCCTTGTACAAAATCTATTTAACACAATGAACTAACAAGAGCTAAGGCCTCTAAAGTTCTTACCAAAATATGATAAGAAGAAACGAATCTCGGAGTTCGTGGGAGACCGGAAATTGGATTCCCGGTATGAACTAGCCAGAGAAGTGACCGGTAGATGTCGCTATTTCTTCCAACTGAGGCCTCTGTCTGTCTCTGAACGACGACGCTTCTGCAGTTTTCACGTTTTAGTTCTTTTTTAAATTTCTAGTTTCAGTTTAAATATTTGGACTAGATTAATTGGATTCAAGAAGATCCAAGTTTGCAATTGGGCCTGGATTTTTTTTTTTCTTTTTCATTAATAGCCCACTTTTATTCTAAAGACATCGAAAGAATTATGGGTAATCTTTCTTTTTTTTTCCTTGAATAGTAGAGATTTCTTTTTCTCTTTTTTTTTTTCCTAACTCCCCTAGCCTATTAGATTCTCTTGGTACAAAAAAAAAAAAAAAATCTCTCGCTTACAGGGCCCTCGTCAGACTATTATACGCCCAAGTGAAATATGTAAATCATAGTGACTCAACGGTGCTGCAGACTGGAGGCCAGACACTATATTCTTTTAAATTAAGAAGTCTCAAATCCGAGACATCTATGAGACTGCTAACTTTTTAACACTATTGGGAGAAGTTTATTCTCGAATTTAGTTTGATCAAAGGTCTAACACAGGTGCATTTGAATTTTAATCATCCAAATAATTTTTTTCTTTTTTTATTAAACCCCACACCTTCTTTCACATAAAATTTATCTTTTACAAAAATTGAAAAAAATATCAATTATTTTCATTCTTGTTTCTAATCTAAATAGGTTCAAATAGTGAAATTCTAAAAGTTACGAATCAAACTCTATCCTACTTTGAATAAAAGCCATAATGTACATATACTTTATATGTCAAATCCAAATTATGTTATTAAAACTTGAAAATTTCTTAATTTTGCAAGTATTTTTTTCCTTATTAAGTAATCAAATTAGTTCAAATGACCTATCATCTTATCATGATTTTAAACATATTCTAAAATGATTAAAAAAATAAATAAACACATGAATACTATTTTTTTTTTTTTAATGTTATCTAAGTCATGCATAGTAATTTGTAAAATGGAAGTCTCACAAGGATAAGGTTATGAAGAGGACAGTTTTAAGTAACTCAATATTTTACTCATTGTGGCTTGACTTTAATATCTTCTTCTTGTTTCTTTTTTTTTTTTTTTTAATTTAATAACTAATTTTTTACTAAAAATAAGAAAGAAGAAAAAGTACAAAAGTATAGCTAAAATACACAAAGCCAAAACATTGTAGGAAGAAAGGTAACTTTCCATCAATTTATGAAGAGTTGTCAAAAAACAGCCAATTATTTCTATGATTGTAAAAGTTTCCACTCACAAAAATCTTATCTCATCTAAATCCACATTTACGTTAATAGCATACATGGAAGCTTTGAAGTTTCTCCATTACCCTAGCACTAAAATATCTTGAACAAACTTTCACGCAAAAAAAATGGGTCAATAAACATAATTCAAAAATTTATATGTATAACACTAAAAAATTCATTTTTTTCATCAAAATGAATTTCTCTAACACAATTCTATCTAACTCAAAACTCAAATCTTTTACATTCAACACAAATTCAAGATACATATGGATAATTTTGAATATTTTTTACAAGAAAATATCGATTTTAAGGTAAAAAAACTTCAAAAAATACATTTTTTTCAACTTTGTTGAGTTTCTCCCAGATGTACGAAATTCTCCATGGAATTTCTCTCATACAGGAGAAACTCGTGTCAGTTGCTTTTTAAAAAAAAAAAAAGAAAACCACCGAAATGTATTTCGTCCAAGTGGGCGAAATTCTCTAAGAAATCTCGCCAACCTGAGCAAAATTCCTTCAAAAATTTCGCTAAGTTGGGTGAAATGTGGGAGAAACTTTGGACAGTTGAAAAAAAAAAGTAATTTTTGGAGTTTTTTCATGAATTTTGAAGAATCAAATTTTGAGTAATATATCATGTCAAATTTTTTTCCCTGATAATAAAATATCTTGAACAAACTTTTACGCACACCAAAAATACTTTTAAGTGGCAATGTAGTAGTTCAGTATCAAACATATTTTTATCAAATCAAAAGTTTTGAATTCGAATTACATCTCTTTCCCCAATGTATAAAAAAGAAGGCATTTTCATGTTTACTAAATATAGTCATCATTCGAGACGGGTAAAACTACGCAGATAATAAAAACTCTCTAACAAATATCAATATTTGGAAAAATATCAAAGGAATGCTTCCTAACTTCTATATATAAATATATATATATAAACAGAAATTTATGAAAAATGAGAAAGGAAAATAATGAGTCTCAAACCATTAAGAAATATCAAATTTAATGTTGAATAAATGCAAGCTTATCCTATTTTGGTTTCCTCTTCTAGTAGTGTTTTTTCAAAAGAGAGTATATGAGTTGTAAGAGCTAGACAAGGATTTTGTAAGATTAAAGGCACTTACTTCATTGCATTTATTCTCATAATATCTTGTACTGTCTCCTCAGAAATAAAAGTATTTAACCAAAAAAAAAAAGACGTGAATAAATTGAAATATAATCTTTTTCCTTTTTTGTTTTTGGGTTAAAATGGAATTCTCAGTGATCAAAAAATCAAAACAAGTTACAAGCCAATAACTATACAAAAGCAAGGAGGTGTATTTATTAGTTATTACATAATTTTCAATTTTACCTATATATTTACCTTTTTTTTCTTAAATTAGCTTGTTATTTATACCTTTAATTATTGTATAATAATTTCAAAAATACTAATATTTCTAAAGAAAAATCGACTATAAATACTTATCAATTATTTACGCTTCCTTAATAGTATTGATATTGAGTATTTCTACCTATTCTTACCTAAGACCTAAGACCGTAATTTTCAACTGCACAACCCACATGTTGTTCACAAGATCATTTTCAAAATCTATAAAAACATCGATCTCTTTCTTTTTGGAGGAAAAAAAAACATATTGATGAAAAGCATTAGGTGAAAAAATGCTTGGAACGTCATTCTGTAGTTAAAAATTATCATCTCAAATGATACAGTTATAAATAATTAAACAAAAATAACTTATTATTAATTGAAATAAATGAGTATGAATAGTTTTTTAAAATAAATAAAATAATTAGTGATATTTATATATGTTTTCCCTATTTATGATTAATGATTGGAGATGGTAAAAATGAATTGTTGAAGAATTCAATAGAAGAAAAGAAAATAAAGATGAAGCAAAGAGGTAGAAATGTGGTCCTACAACAAGTTTTTCCAAAGTAATATTAGGAGACATGCACCTTTCAAAATGGGGATCAAAATTAAACCTATAAAAATCATTATGTTATTAAACAAACATTTTAATTTTAATGTTAATTATGTTAGTCTAAACCTATCAAATATCAACAAGAAAGATTCATAAAAGCTCAATTGTACTCCATGCTTTACTACTAGTACCATAATTATATCAATTAATAGCTTAAAAACTAGAAGATAATTTCTTGATTTGAAAGTTTAGCTTATTGATTAGACTTACAAATCCATTAATCAGATTCCACAACAACACTATGTTTTGGGTGAACTGAATTATCACTCATTTTATTGAATTAATTCAATCAAGAAAAGGGTTCAAATTTCTGACTTTGTTTTTGGCTTCTTTACTCATGACTACTGGTTTAAGTTTTTTTGGCACAGTCATGCATGCCAACCATTTGGAGAAATGCCCCAAAGGAAAACTACAAAATCAACAATCTCAATCAAGAATTTGTCTCCCAAAATATATATAGATATATTCATTTTCTTCATCGTCAATCATCCAAAACTCAACCAAATGGCTCTAATGGCTCTTTCAACTTCCTAATTGTGTTTAAATTATTTTTTTTGTCTTTTGATTAATAGGCGTCTTAGGTACACTCATATACATAATACATATATATCTTTTAAGTCATATTATAATCAGATCAATCTTCATTTGAATCGAAAAACTATACAAGATACACAATTACATTATTGTAATATTCAAACCTGAGACTACAATTCAACAAGAAATCAAGAATCACATCAATCTATCAGTAAAAACTTGAATCTTAATATAGGATACAACTCATCAGTCTCAACACATATCATTAAACTCAATGTTAATGCAAGTCACATAGCCTTGCAAGTTGAACTAATCAAGTGCACTAAGCAAATCGCTAGTCAAGTAATGAGTTTGGTCACTTCTATCTGAATTAAAACAGGTAAAATTTCATCCAATAAATAGAGGTAATTTGAATTGTGAAAGAACATCGTAAAATAAATTTCTTTTATTAATTTCATTTACTGTTCAATGAATATCACAATATTCACTTATTTTAGCATTAAAATTATTTTAGTGAGCAATCTTTTCGACTTTAATATTGTAATAACAAGGAAGATGAGATGAGGAATCAGTATTCATAAAATCTTAAACTATTGAAAAACAGAGTAAAAACAATGATGTAATGTAGAAATGAGTTGGATCCCAAAAAAACCTCACCAAGAAAAGAAGAGTAAATAATAACAGCCATTGAAGACAGCCATTGAAGAAGAGAGTTTATTATGATTTCCAGAGCTGTAAAAATAATAAAGAAGATGGGAATCAGAAGAGGACAAAAGAAGAGTTAAAAAAAAAAAAAAAGAAGCAATCTCAATATCAAGTACAAGGAAATGAATGAATGAATTTGAAAATTGAAAGGCCAAAAGAGGGTACGTGGCAAAGAATTAGCACTAGAATTTAGATTGTAGGCTACTCTACTCCTCTCTCCCTATTACTGCTCTTTCTCTGCTAAATGCTCTGTTTTGAGGGTCCCAATTTATTTTTCCTTTTCATAATATGTTTGATATTTAAAAATATAGCATTTAAATAACATAAATTTAACTCGAATTTTTATTTTATTTTTTCATATTTATAAAAAATGTAATATTTAAAAATATACGACTCTAATTAATAATAAATATTAAGCCTCTAAAAAGGCCGGTAAATCTTAATTTGGAGATAACGAATTGATAACTTAATGGTAGGCAATGAGTTGATACAAAATTCGTACATTTGTTCTCAATTTTCGAAATCCTCACAAAAAATTTAATTTTTATTTATAATTAAAAAAATTAAATATTAAATATTTTATAATATATTAAACTTATAATTTTTTAAATATTCACACACTTATTTGCTATATCAAACTACGTAGTTGAGATAGAGGGTCCCAATTTTTCATTATAATATTTGTGCCAAAATTCACTCTTTAAAGGAGGGACCCTTTTACTTCTTCCTCTGCTCTTTCTATTTAGTTTTCTCCTCTTTTAACCACCAAAACCCCTCACCACCATCCACCACCACCACCACCACCATCACCACCGCTGTTGTAAAAAATATAACATGAAATGGTGGGTTTAAGTGTAGTATTAGAAGGGCAAAAGGAACTTCCCAAGAAATCTCCACAAGTTATACGTAAAGCCACTATAAACATGATCAAATCTCCTTCCCCTGTTTCTTCTTCTTCTTCTTCTTCTTCTTCTTCTTCAAATAATAATAATAATAATCCCTTTTCAAGAAGGAATTATTTTTCTACTGATTTTAAAGGAGGATTTCTTGATTTCTGTTTTCTTTGCAAACAGAAACTCTTGCCTGGAAAAGACATCTATATGTACAAGTGAGTAAAAGTTCTTGATTTTTTTTTTTGTTTTGTTTATCATTTTCTTGAAATTATTTTTTTATGGGGTTTAGGTTTTATTAAGGTTAAAGATCAAGAAATGGACTGTGAAATTAGGTTGATTTTGTTTATGGGGTACTTAAATCTTGAAGGAAAAAACCTTAAGTTTGAAGCTATAGCAATGTTCATCCTTAGCAAGTTTTTAACTGCATGTACAAGGTTTGGACCTAACCCTGCATAAACAAAAAAAATGCATAAAAATGATAAACCCCCCAAAACCCCTTCAAAACTACACCCTTCCCTAAAATCAAAACACAAGACAACCTTCGTTGTAACTAATACCATTGTAGCTCAGTCGTTATTATGGTAGCTCAGTAATAAAGATATTCTTTATCCATTTTTTGGATCTTGAGTTCGAAATACACCCCTTTTTTCCTTCTCTAATGTATATAAAAAATATACTGTCTCAAAAGTAAAAATAGAGCCAAAGAGGGGAGTGGTTGCCTTTCAATATTTGTAAAAATCATCATTTTTCTTACATTTACAGATGGGAAATTATGAAATTCTATATATTTTTCACTATATGCATATTTTTAATTTTTATTAATATATATACATCATCTGTTTTCTATATCCAATGTGTGTACTAAACATTGTATTTATTAGACGACAGAATAAATTTTCATTTTTACCACTAAAACGCATCTTTTACATACGCGAGGATGAATGAATGCTGGATTTTGCTGTTTAATATAGTGTCGGCACTTATAGTTTTTTTTGTATACAATCAGAAATTATAGTTCTGGTACATATATTTACAAATTTCCTTATATTTGTTCAAAGTAGTCATCAAATATTTTGAAAAATCTTTTATATAAATTCTTGATATTAGTTAGGAGACAATTTTCATGGGGTGTAGACCTCTAGATAGGCACCTAAACAAGAAATTAAAGGGAAAAGAAGAAGAAGAATGTAAGCACATGAGTGGCTACTACTCTTGTTCCTAATCATGTAAAACTAAAGAAATTGATTTTTTTTTTTGTTTTTTTTTTTTTTTTTATATTCACATTTTTTAAGGTTTAATTTGGAGAAAATTTTAATATGGTTTTTGATTTTTGATATATATACAGAGGAGACAGGGCATTTTGCAGTGAAGATTGCAGATACAGACAGATTTTCATGGATGAAGAAGAAACAACAACAATTACTACTTCTACTGTAAAACCTAAAACTACTCACTATTGCTCATCAATGGCTTCCTCTTCTAAAAAGGCCAGAAATCCACCCAATAATGGCTTTGCATGCTGAAACTCAAAATTTTCATATTTCTTTAATTTCCTTTTTGTTTTTGGAAAAACAAAAAGTTATTTATATATATTCTTTTGGGTTTTATTCCAAAGTTTTTGCCCTTGCTGAATTTTGTATTAACTTTTTTGATATCTCTGGAGAGGTTATCAGTATTTAAAGTATGAAGTGTTTATAAAGTTTGATTGTTACTCAAAAGTTAAGGGTCTAAATTTGAACGATTCACGGTGTTAAAGTTGGAGGATTGGAATATGGGTGTTTTGTATTGACTTTTGGTTTTCCTTTTCTTTTTGCTTCCTAGTATGGAGTCATGACAGGGATCAAGAATATGCCATATTTTGGTTTGTGGAGGGTGTTTTGGGTAGGTCAAAGATGTACTTCTTTTCTATATATATATTTATGATTTTATATATGTATTTGCAACATTTCATATTAAGTCTTAGTCTAAGAAAAAAGAGAAATTATTTAATTTTTCTGCTAAATCTGAATTTATTTGTTCAATCTCTTCATTTGGTGTGTTCATTGATAAATTTGATGTGAAATTTCTTTGGTCATGGGAACAATTCGCCTTTCCTTAGCTAAAGAATTAACTTAGGGTTTTAGATTTTATTTATAATTATATTCGGTCATGAATCGAGTTTTTTGGTTTATAAATTTTAAAATATTCATATAAAACTTTATATTAATACACGTGGTGTAACATTTCAAAACTTTTAATTCACATTAAATCAATTCATAATAATATTTTGTCCTGTTTATATTCTTATTTATGATACAAATTGTGTTAAAAGTACTTAATTACAATTAAAACATTTTTTCTAAGTACACAAGGAAGAGGTTTTTAAGGTTTTGTATTATATTTTGTAAAAACTAAATTATTTATTAAAGAAAATTTAGAACCAAACTAAAATATTTATATGGTAATTCAAAACGAAACTCAATATAAATATTTTACACGATAAAGAGAATAAAAAAATAAAATAAAAGTAGAACATGAGAAGATGAGTTATATTCTTAATCATCTCCTTATCTTGTATTTTCAGAATTTTAATTATATTTTAGCATATATATTTATAAAATAAAAAAGATGCATTGAGCTAGAGAAAAAAAAAGTGAAAAAGCATTGTTTAATGTTACTGATTTTGACAGATGAGAGAATTAGACAAACTTAGGAATGTACCTTTTGTTGTTTTGTAATTGTTTGTTAGAGGTTCCAAATATATAACATTTTTCTCATTTTAAAATTGAAATAAATGATTGAATTCAATTTATGAAATTATATACAAAAATTCATGAAATTAATTATTTGAGAGCATAATCATGAGAGAGAGAGAGAGAGAGAGAGAGAGAGAGAGAGAGAGAGAGAGAGAGACCCAAATATCTCTTGTGAATAGCTCATATTTAAGCTAATTATGATATGTGCACATGAATATGGTATTTAATGTACTTTAGACTCATTTTTAAAGTTAAATAACAGTGTTCAATTGATAAAACTCTTAATACTATAAATTAATTAGGGCTTATTTGACAACAGTTCAGTTTATAAAACACTTGATTAGTACTAATCAAGGTTCAAGAAATGGCATGTGATAAGCTAATGGCTTAACAAAGTATGTAAGTGAACTGTGTGAATTTTTAAAAGGTTAAAAATTTAAATTTTCTTCATGACGTTGTGAAAAGGTCAAGATCAGACTTTAATTTTCGGATAAACTAATCAAGGTTCGCGATTAAATAATAGTTCAACTATAAAATACTTGATACTAATCAAAATTTAAGGTCAAACTCAACCCACTGAGTAAACTAGTCATGCAAGTGATCTGATTGTGAAGTATGCTGAATGGACCTATACGCACATAGAAAAGTACTTTGAAGTTATACTGCACTCAACCTAATTTACTTACCTACTTAAGAATTCAAGAACTCGTTAAGTTAAAAAAAATCTCAACTATCTCACCTACATATCTTGTAATGACTGACGGACAAGATTATATAACATAGAGAAATGCCATACATATGATATGGTTATCCAATGAAATAGAGTACAATTTAGAAGTTCAAAGCAAGAGAAGATGACATAAAAATTAGGAGTAGAAACCATATATTAAATTAAAGACTAGCATTGAGAAAGGACCATAGAATCTTAAACCATTCTATGTGGGCAGGACCTTTTGTGTACAACTTTGTCTATATTATTATTATACATATAGATCTTCTCTTGGAAAGGGACACTTTGGCCTATGCATGCATGTTTACATTTTGGTATCCCAATGTAGAGAAGAAGCTCCAAAGTTTTCAATTTTTCTTTACTTAAAACTTTTTAAACTAGTTTTGGTGTTCCAATAAAGAGAATATTTCCTCTCTACAATGAGTACATTGTTTCCTCTCTCAATACCATATAATATTTCATAATTCAAAGTTTAGAACAGTTAAGAAACAGAGACTGCTAATGTTAGTATTTAATGGGCGAGTTCCATTCTTACATAGTGCGACATTCCTTTTAAAGGGTAAAGACAAAGCCAAGGCATGAAACATATGATAAACAGATTAAACAAGAAAGCTACTCATCACTTTTCTGTTTCTCAATTAGATAAGGCTACACACTTTTTAGGACCCTTTTCTGCCTGATTGAGAGCAAGGAAAACCTCAAATCATATCCATGGATAGAGAGAGGGACTAGGTCCTCTAATGTTACAGACAAGTTCTTTTGAGAAAGAAATATACAAGTACACACGAGAACGAAGAATCTTCCACCAAATACTTTGCACTCTCGACAACTTGAAAAATGAAAATACATACACCAAGAACGTATGGCATGATCTTGTTAGCTTCATCATGCTCAGCCTGATTTGAATAGAAGAACCGCTTTTGAATCCAAGTAGAAGTAAACAAAGTGGTTTGTCTCGTGAGTTACATATGAACCTACAAAACAGAGAAGAAAACCAATGCCAAACTGATAATCAACAAAAGGAAGTGCCACACGGATAGAAAACATTTGAGACAAACCGACATGAAATGAAGTGGCAAACAGATACCTTCAAGGATACTTCAAAAAGGGATCACGAAATCTAAAGGACCTTCTCTATACATATTAGTAGTAGAAAAATCTTTCTCTACTTTTTATTTCTACATTGCAACACAAACAAAAGAAACTATCGTCTTGAGAAATAAACCCATGCTTGGACAAGAATAAGTATATGTTCACATCTTATGAGGATCAGGGCCAGAAACAAAGATGCAAAAATACCATTCGCCTTGAATAATGGAGCATCAAATTTAAACAGCAAAATCATTTACAATTTCTGCATCAGATCTTGAAATAGGCACCATTTTTAGAAATAGTAGACTAAAACAAATTAGAGTATGGAATATAATATGCTAAAGCAAGAATCAAGAACATGATTTTTCTCCAAGGGGTAACAGAAGTGCCATAATTACATAGTTGGCTAGAGCTTTTTTTCCCATTTAGAAAACATATCCTAGTTACTGAATCAATTTTTACACTTTTGCATGAGTAGTTCTTGGAGGAACCAAACATCAAAGCAGCATGTTAAAGGAAATTCAAGGAAGTCAAGGGAAGGCAGGGTGAATTTTGAGCGTATACGTAAAACAAAGTTCGTGGCAGACTGAATATAGTGTGGGGTTCGGCAGTTCCCATCCTCTATGCATGAACTGCAAGAGGCAACTGAAACTGTTAGAAGTCTACTCTGTTTTTAATCTCGTATCTGCACACAATATGATGCTCCTTTAGCTAATTATGTTATCAAATTCCAGTGAAAATAAGGCATTTGACTAACTACGTGAAGTTCTTTGAACTACATGCCGTAAATATACTTCATATAGAAGTTGACAGTATATATAACAAATAGACAACCAGGCAAAAGGGGTAACTCTGAACTCTAAGCACCTCATACTTGGATTTGTCTGTACCAACATTTTTTTTAACCTAATATGTATATTATGCTAGTAACCTTGTGATAAGTAAGCACTGGAGGAACGCGATCATAGAGGCATTCCTTTAAAATGAGAATTGATTTTCCTTCTACCCTCAAGCAGATACTGCTGAACAATCTGTAGCATGTAAGTCAAATGTCATGTCTCCAAAAAATGTGTATGCAAGACATCATCTATTTCCTGATCTTTGAGCCACAATTTTTCCTGATCCAGATTTTAGCTTAAATTTTACGAATAACACTGATCTTCCCAAGCAAATCAGGTTCTCATGGGGGAATATTTTGCTGAATCAATCCCAGAAAAGCAAGTAAAAGCTCTCAACATGGTTGATGGTAGGTGAAGGATAAGGAGGATCACATCCCCGTTACTTCTCAATTCTTATTACCTGGACCATATCTGTCCATGGTTCAAAGTCGTGGTATTGGTGACGGTATCGGAAGCCACCGTTCCATATCGGTCTCGGCATATCAGTCGTGTATCAGACAATACATGATTTTTAATCATAGAGTAATCAAAAAATTATGAAAAAATCATTAAAAAATAGAAAAATATAAGTAACACAATGGTATTGTTTTATAAATTAATAACAACATTCTACTTAGTAATGACCTATTTAACTTACATCAGTACAATCGACCGAAAAATGTTATAGCTACAAATAATATTTTTAAAACTATAAAGCAATCTCTTAATTTTTTTGGTAATTTAGCATTCAAAATACTACTACATTAAATTATTATTAATTCCTTGCTTATCTCAAGAGAATAAGTTTTAAGTGTAGTAAGTTAACTTTAAATTAAATCTTCAACTATCCCTATATCAAAAGATTACTGAGTGTATTTTAAATTTAATACCATATTTATATCACTAATCTTACCTCATATACAATAACTCGTTCCCTACTTTGTTTTAAAAGAATTCCTTCCTCCTTCAAACAATTCACTACCAAAAAAAAGAAAAAGAAATTTTACTCTCTTCTGTGTTTGAAACTTCTTCCTCTCCAAGACTCCAAACGCAGAAGAATGTTTTATTAACCATGCCTTCTGATCTTCCAGAAAGCTGTTGGAGTTAGTATCCAACATTATTTACACTTTTTTTCTATTTCCTTCTTCCATATTTGTTTGTCTCGTTAATGACTCACCTAGTCACGCCGAGTTTCACCAAAATCGGACAATTTGGTCCGAGTCACCAGCGAGTTCATCACCTCTGTTATATTGGTATAACAGCATGTCGGTTGCGAACTGGACGCTACTGTTCCGGCTATGACTCAGCCGAGTCAACTCGGACTCGGCTGAGACTTTGAACCATGTATCTATCATCTTCTTCAACTCTTGAAATGGTCTCTTAAACTCCAGGATCCTAATACCTAACAAACCTTCTCTATTTCATTTTAGGTCATCTTTCCTTCAAATTGCCCATGTCCACTTACTATAATCGGACAAGGATTTTTGACAACCGATTAAAACAAAAGAAACCCCTATAGAACAATGCTAGTCCTTTCCAATTGTAAGGTTTATGGTAGGTTAGTCTTTTTGATTTGAACGTTTGAGACATAACTAGCTTCGAGTTGCAAAGTTCTCATCTACTGCAACTCCTTAATCCATGAATACTAAAGTTAAGAAAACGGAGGAGTGAACTCATTGTGATAAGTGTCATTACTTAGTCATGCTCAACAAAGTATGAAAAGAATACATCTCTTGAATTATCCCTTGATCCATTACTTCTCCAACCAGATAAGGGTGCTTTAGTTTTAGAAAATTGAAATACATACATCTCAAATCCTTCCTTAAAAACTAAAATATCTGCAACCGTCATGCAAAAGAAACTTACAAACAAAAGCCTTAGACTAGTTTACAGTCTGATCTCTCTTAAAATGAATATTCAACAAATTTCAATTGAAAGGAGAAGACAATGTGAAAGATCCAACTTATGAAATCCAAAAATTGTTTTGGACCAACCAGCAAATCAACTAGATACATATACATAATCTAAAAGTTAACCATGCTTAGTAGATCCTTCACAAGTCCAGCCATAATTAATCCATTTGCAAACTAGTAAGTTAAGACAGGAAAAGAAAATCCACAGACACAATGATGCCATGAATAATCTGTCTCGGAATAAGCTTAGATCCAGTTCCTAATCCCTATTCCTAAGAAACACAATAATCACAGAGCTTTCAGGGAGAATCTTCCCAAAATCAAGGACAAAACCAAGTCATAAACAAAGTTTCCTATTTCCTTTGTTCCCAGCATTTAACAAACATAAGATGAAGAGAATTAAGGTTGCCTACCGAAATTTTTTCCAACAATACAATGCCAAGTCGGTCCGTGCTTCTTATCAAACTCCTTCTTTATGTACTCCGCTACATCCTTCTCCACATTGTTCTTCTCAAAAGCCTGCAGGTATTTCACGTATGACTACAACCCATTTGCTAAAATCGCGAAAAATGAAATCTTTCGTACATTTCTTAGATACATAACCTTTATTATGGGGAAAGATAAGTATAAAATAGAAAGGGTGAATTAGAGAGAGAAAGAGGATAGTTACAGAAATGGCAATGTCGATGGCTTCTTTCTGCATATCTTCTTTCATATCAGCACTTTTGATGATGAATTTCTTTCCGGCGGCTGTAGTGAGTGACGAACCCGACATTGATTTCCGATCATCGGAGGAAGACTTCCGATCATCAGAAAGAGATTTGGGCAGCAGAGCTCCTCCGCCCAACATTCTCTTGGCTTCTTCGCTCATTTTGGGGTTCAATTATTTGATAGAAATCAGCAAAGGAGGAGACTGTGAAAGACTAAAATGGTCTATCTTCTGAGAAAAAAAAGAGAAGAAATTAGAAAGCAAAGTTGGACTGAATCAGACTGAGAAAGAGGGAATTTGGTGGGTTTGTTGGATGTGTGGTGTTTCTGATTGTTTAACTTGGCACCAGAGAAAAGATACAATTATTTCTAATTTTATTACTATTTTTTTTGGATTATTAGTATTTAGTCGAAGACTCTTTTTTGTTTTTTTTTTTTTTTCATTTTTAAGAAAACAATCCAAGACTTGAATAAAGCCTTTAATTTCTGAATTATATTAAAAAAGAGAGCATTTAAAAAGAATTAGTAGCTTATTCAGAGTTGGTGACCAAATTACTAATATTTTAATTGACGTATTTTTTAACTGAGATCGTCTAATATATTTCCTAATACAATTTTTAGTACACATCTTTCATAATAATTTTATTAATATTAAAAAAATTTAATATTTGAGGGAGTTACAATTCTGAGTGAGCAAGAGTCGAGACCATCGAATATAAAGATTGGGAGTTCAACTCCTGCATCATACATGATTTGTCATCCTTTTTAATAGGATTATCATCTCCCTTATTTTGATTGATGGGTGCATACATGTATATATTAAAGGTTCACGTCTTGAAGTGATGGTTTAATATTGCGTTGTTGTTTGGGGACAAGGTCCCCTTTGCTCTCGGATATAGAGTTACCAAAGGTTTGTGTCATTCTTATGAGATGAAAATTAGTATGAATGTGAGATAACATAGAGGTGCCTAAAACCGACTCAAGAAAATAAAGTAAATTCGTCTTATCAATAATAACAAAGAGGCAATTAGAACAATTTTTCAAATAAAGATAAAAGTGAAATTTAATATGAAAAAATATTATTATAAGAACTATGTAATTTTCATAGTATCAATAACAAAGAAAATATAATCAAAACAATTTAGATTAAACAGGGATAAAAATATTATTTAGTATGAAAAGCGGAGTTAATCAAAACAATTTGAATGAACAGAAGTAAAAGTGTCATTTACTAAGGGTGATTATAAAACTAACTCATAAATCTAAAAGTTGAGGGTGAAAATAATTCATTTTTTCCTTCAATTTTCTCTCTCTTCTCTAATTTCTCTCTACAATTTTTTTTGAATTATTCACTTTAAAATTTGTAGGCAGGTACATATGAGTGATTTTAAAAATTATACATAAAAAAAATTGATTTAAATATAAAAAATACTTAGAATAGACAAAAAAATAGAATTTGCATAAATTTCATCCAAACTAACAAAGAATTTCGCTAGTTTGAGCAATTTTGGGATTTTTTATTTTGAAAATTAAAAAAAACACAAAAAATGAGTTTTCCTCTACTGAGGAATTTCACCCAGCTGGGCAAAATTGAATTTTGCTAGGCTTGGAAGAATTTCTCCTGGCTAGAATTTCTCCAGGCTAGGAGATACTTAGTTTTTTGTGTTCTTTTACGAATAATCTTTGAAATCATTCATATATACTTTCTTATGATATTCAAATTAAAGAATTGAAACTATTTTTTAGAGAGAAGATCGAGATAAAGAGAGGTAGAGAGAGAAAGTAAAAGTGAAAAACAAATTATTTTTATGCTGAACTTTTAGATTTTCCAATTGGTTTTATTATCCCCATAATTTCTTGGCTTTGCATCCTTTCTAAAATTTTTTAATAATTATTAATATTATTTATGTTATTATATTAATTATTTTTAATATAATTTATATCATTATATTTTAATTATCAATTCTTGAATTATGGAGAAAGAAGAGAAAAAATTCTTGAAGAAAAATAAATTTGTTTACACTAACTTTAATATTACGTCACGTAATTTATGGATTCCTTAAGAATAAGTTACCTCCATCTAATTTTATCCGATCAATTACGTCAACTTTGATTGCTAGTAGTGATGATTCCATTAAACGACAATTTTTTATCGTCATTTTCTTAGTTGAGTGAATCGTACTGCCTGCATTGGGTAGATAGATAGACACAACTTAGCAGCAGCAGCAGCAGCAGCAGCTCCACCTGTAAACTGTAATTTCCCTTTCTGAAACAGAAAACAGAAACAGCTCATCCATCACTTGAAAGTGAAAATTTTTTTTTCTTCAATTCTCATCATCACGTAAAAAGTTGAAGCAATTTTCACAAATTTTGGCAATTCACTATCTAAATTTATGCAACATTTATCTCCAACCCAACATGTTCTTGTCTTCATAATTTTTAACGTTTTACCACTCATGTGCTAACATTTCATGAAAATTTCTATATAAAATACTGTATGCATGCAAATAGTGATAAAAAATGTATTCCAACAATTTACAATTAACCAGTTACACTATAAATCTTTTTTAAAGAACATTTTACTCTTAAACTATTTACAAAGTTTTGTTTATGCCCTTGGAATATGGTCATTTTAGTTGAGTAATTGACATGTGTACGATATATATCATACTGTTCAGGATCAAAATTTTCTGTTTACTTCTTTTTCAAACATATGCACGTGTCAATTACCCGGTCAAAATCACCATGGACATAAACAACACTTCATAATTAGTATACGAGTAAAATGCGTCTTAAAGAAGATTTAAGACATGACTGATTGAATGTAAATAGTTCGAGAGCAATGAATTTGAATGTAAATATTTGATCTCACATTTTGGTGTCCTCTAAAATGCCAGACTTTGGGGTGTCTCTGTTTCTTCTTCTTCTTCTTCTTCATCTGATGAGTCCTCAATGATGTTTCCCCTCTTTAATCTCTTTGCATTAGGAGCATCAGTTCCATCTTCATCACCTTCATCTTCCCCTGAATCTGCTGCAGACTGGGGGGATGAAGGAACTTTATCCATTCCATCATTTTCCTCTTCATTACCTGATCCTTCAGCAGCACCATTTGAATTGTTATCATCATCATCATCATCGTCGTCATTTTCATTGTTGGTTCTTCCAGCAGCATCTTCTTCTTCTCTTGTAAAGTCTTTTGGGTCTAATATTTTGAAATCCCTTGAAGTGCTACGCTTGGCATGCCTCAATAGATTGATCTTAGTTGCTTTACTTAGTTGGATTAGATATTTCTCATAGTCTTCTATTTGAAAGATCAAATCTGGGATGCATCTGTTTTCTCTTTTGATCTTGCTGACTATTCCCCTGATTTTTGTGTTTCTGCTCTCTTGTTGATTCTGTAAAGTTGGACAAAAACTATCAAATATAAGGCACAAATTATAGTTTGGGAAATTACCTCAAAATGTCACTAAATTATATGCAAGTCGCATTCTATTCATAATGTCAAAATTTTACTTATTTATACTCAAAAACTATTTTTGTGTATCATAACATAGATCGTCCACCAGCTTGGAGAAAATCCAACAAATTATTGCACGTGCAATTCTGTGTCATATTTTTTAGGGATAGTTTCTTCTTAACACAAAAAAGAATGCATGTGTCCCATTTGAAAAGGACGAATTGGAAAGAAAATAAACCATTCATGCTGAAGTGAGGAACAATCGTTATTTTTTGGGAATTGAGTGTTGGGATAAACTTGCTCCTAAAGTAATATATACAGGGGTTGAACATTGAATATCTAACTAAATTTTACCAAGTTGGTAGGCAAAGATCCAATGTATGATACACAAAAGTAGTTTAATAAGACAAATGTAAATGGTTTAAAATGAATAATGGAATTAACAAGTGGAAAGGTTGGTACCTTTTGCAATTGTGACATGAAATTATACAAGGGAGCAGTTAGCTGCCTGCAAGTGATCTCAACAAGTTTCTGATACTTGAGGCTGGGTAAAACTTGTCTGCAACCTCTTGGAGCAATCCTAAGCTTCGATATTCGAGCTAAATCCTTGTAAAACTTGGCAGCCAATTTCAAAAATTGTTCTGCTTGAGGATCTGCAGATTTTTTCCACCCCAAAATTTAAATAACTAACCAAGTAAATAGAGGTTCATAACAAAATGTAAGCATAGTTCAGTTTCATTA
This sequence comes from Catharanthus roseus, assembly GCA_028651295.1. Lineage (NCBI taxonomy): Eukaryota > Viridiplantae > Streptophyta > Magnoliopsida > Gentianales > Apocynaceae > Catharanthus > Catharanthus roseus. The sequence continues at coordinate 10,053,018 of JAPQWS010000093.1, read as the reverse complement.
GTGACAAGCTTGCCTTTGAGGTCCATCAAGACAAAACAAGATAAAACTTTTGCAATAGCTTCTGCTCTGGAATAGAGTGCCTCCTCTAGTGCCAATCCAGGAGCAAGTTTACAACTTTGATTTATGGATATGATGCCTTTCTGAGTAAGACTAGAATATGTCTTCAGTTTTGTTATGATCCAATCCATGCCCACAATCTTTGACTCAACTAACTGAAGGATCGTAGATGATATTGCAGCACAAGTTGTTCTATTTATAACCTTGAAGGATTCAGATATCTCCAACTCCTCTTCTGTCTCTGATCCCTCTAGTTTCAAAAGTTCTGAAGCCAGGTCTTGGGCAACGATTAAATCATTCGGAGGTAAATTTAGAGAAACAGCAAGAGAGACTAAAGATTTTGCAACCTTTGGATTTCGCACATTGTTGTTTCTGCAGATTTCTAGAATCCAGCCTGCAACAAGACTCCGGTGTTGCACTTCCATCCAGCGACCAATCATCATGATGATATCACACACAATCTGAGAGCAGTGCTGTACTTTAGAGATAATTTTGGCAGAAAAATTTACACATACACATTGTAAGTAGAATAAATCAATGTATCAGATTGAAAGGAATGCCATGCTTCAGAGATAATTTTGGCAGAAAAGTTTGCATGCAAATTATAATTAGAAGAAAATCTGTGTACGGTGAAGGGTTTAACTATATGATAGGAGGGAGATAGGTTATATGTCATTCAAATACTGCATCACAGCATTAACTAGAAGTCTTTTGATGGATTTCAGAACTTACAAAAGATATCAAGTTTCATTCAGTGCTTCAGCACCAATCATTATCCACATATTCTTGCTAGGTTCCTCAATGATCCAACTAATTTTTGCCGCAAAGCCTAATATGTAGTGCTACTCAAGCAAGAAACAAGTAAATCCGGGTTCAAATGTTAAAACATAAACTTCATTCTAGGAAGTGATTTTACCATATGCATCTGATGTACAATTCATCAACCCTAGTTGGTGGAATGCATATTTCTTTAGCAGAATGATTTGGATTGTCAAACTTCTAAATATACAGAAAGGTTCAGAAAATATGTTGATTGAAAAATATATGTAAATGGTTTTTGCTTACTTTCTGGTTTCAGGGTTAAATAGGCAGAATCAAACAAAGGAATAAAAATAAATAAGCTGAAAATTGAAATGTACAGTGTGATTCTTCTACCTCAACTTCTCCAAAGAGAGAAAGTTTGAGAAGCTCCAAGAGCAACCGCTTCATAATTTTGATGAAGAACACTTTGCTCCTTGTGTTCTGGTTTTCTTCCCGATCAGCTATATCAGACTCATTGTCGCAGCCATCAGTTAAAACATCTCTTGATCCATGCTCAATTTCAGGCACTGACACCAAATCATCAATCAGGCTGCTGAATTCTGAGCTGCTGAAACTTAATGACATCAATTTTTTCAAGCAGATCAGTGTTAAATGGATATGCTCCTTTGGGTTATCAACACCTTTCCTGCCCTTGGTTTCCTTCTTTTTTTGGTCTGTCTGTGGATTTGGTCTTGATTTTAGCCACCAAACCAACTTCAGTAAAGGAGGTCCCAGTGACTTGATCTCCCCATAGATCAGCATCTTCAAGGGATCATCTCTTCCTACATATTGCAAGGACATTAACTGACGTAGGCAAGCATTCAAGGCAAAGGAAATAAGTTTAGATCGAGCCTCCATTGCATTAACGGAGGATAACTGGCTATGATTTTGAGAAGCTGCACGGTCAGTTGAGCAATCAGATTTTCGCATTTCAGGTGCAATTCGAAGTAGCCAATATACACTTGATGTTGCCAAGAGCGGAATCCGTTCCTGATACAATTTCGAGCTGCTTGACTCAAGCTTATCTGAAATCTCACTCGCAGTAGATCGTAATGCGCCTCTTCCTGTTCCAGCACTCTGTCTGGAAGTGCATGTATGTTTTTCAAAGAAACCATGAATCTGGACAAACTTGTGGAATTCATTCTCAAAATCAACCTTCTGCACGGCAGTTGCTTTTTCCCACTCAGCAACAATGATATTCAAGAACACCTCGCTAACCCCCATCATCACAAAAGCACAGCTACGGCGTTTTTCATCTTCTTCTAAAGGTGTAGAGCCCATATCTTGAGTTTTGCCTAGTAAATCTATTTAACATCCAAATAAATATTAGTCACAGGAATAGCACCTCCAGGCGAGTAAATACGAGCCCAAAACAATTAAGAACATAATATTTTATATATTGTCTCGTAAACAAACTAACAGGATATCTTTTCTGACTGCTTCACAAACTTATTTAAAGTGGTTTTAAAGAGCCTTACTAAACCTTCCAGATTTGCACTTCTGAGAAACTTCCGAATCTTAGACAATGCGTTGGCAAAAAATTCTTCAGAGGACACTCTTCCAGCCTGTATCAAGTTGATATTAGTATTAAGAACCATTCACCCTTCACTTCTCTCCCTTATTGATCCTTGAAAATGAATAATACCTCATTCTCTTGTGTGAGAGAGAAGCCAAAATTAGCCCATGAATCTGGCAGGTGTTCAGATTTTCCATGTGGCTGAAGTTGAAGAATCCAAGAAATGCATGAGAGAAGGGAATCCAGTGGTTCTTCAATATAAACTTTGCCTTGGTCTGATTTAACACAATTAGAAATGGCCAGATGGACATCTGTATCCTGAAAAGACTATTTCACCATCAAGCACCAACTAAATAGAAGAATTGATGAACAATCGTTGTGCTAGAGAAAAGTGCCAAAGTTGGCAGCTTTTCCCTTTATGAAGCTCTAAGAGGAAAAAAAATGTTCTTGCTTGAGCTTATAAATAAGTACCTCTCTGTAAAACTGCAGGAAGTGAGGTAAGAGAAGATCAAAAACAGCCCCAGCAACTAATGGATCCACCAAAACAAGCTTGACTAGTCCATGGTACAGGGCATCTCTTACTTTTTCCTAATGCAATGTACAAGTTAGTATCATAACTCGTCCTTTTCGTTTTAGCCTTCAATGTGCAAAAGCAAGAAATAAATCCAAGAAAGAAAAAGAAGAACATATCTATAATGTGGAGGCATCTCTGAAACAGACAAGTTTCATTTTAAACTGAAAGAGAATTAGAAAAACCTGCTGGTAGAGACATCTCTGCAGCAAACCACTAAGCTCTTGGAAGAGGCCAGCACCAGTTTTATTGGGTACTTCAGCCTGCTGACTGCAACTGGCTTGGCTGCTTGACTCTTGAATGGAATATGGCCCGTCTGTTTTGAATTGTTTTTGCATCAAAATTAGATTAATAATTGAATTTGTCGCAGCAAGACGAACGGAATCTTCTCGCCTAAACATAGCCTTCCTCAAGACTAAAATGAGGTAGTCCTGCGTAAATGAGGAGACCAGAGAATATAAAGAGAAAAAACTAAAAAGAACAAAAGAATAAACTAAAGTAAAAGGATAAAATAAAGAAAATGAGTTGCACGGGATGGGGGAAGGGGAAGAGAGATAGTTAACTTCTTGTTGCATTAACTGAGATGAGGTTTAGTAGAAGGTAAGCAAGTTTGGGAATTAAAATGGATAGAGTATGACAACTTACAGACCTGAATATTCATGGCTAGAAAATCCAGAGTGAAGCCAGATATTCTTTTCTTGTTAAAAAATAAGAGATAAATACAAAAATTCAATAACATATTTCAATGAATAAAAAAAAAATCAATTACATCCTTTTTGGTTCTCCAAGAAGAAGACAACTTTGTTGAAAGATAACTGGAAAGAATTGAGTACCTGAAGCTCATGACTGAATTTTGTAAGAGGCAATAAAGCAGATACAAGTTCCGAGGAAATTTTGTCCTGAATGAAGGTGAAATAGTCCAATAACTCCTTTAGATGAGAAACATGCTCCAACATTGGATATGGATGACTCTGGATCAGATGCTGAAGCAGCCTAACAAAAAAATGCAAATGCTTACGTTAAAACATTATTGTACTCATTTAGGCAACAGAAATAAGTTTGACACTGCAGGAGCAATAACTACCTTATAATAGCCAAAGCCTTTTCAGGTTTCAAAGAGAGGATGCGAAATTTGCATTGCTCAATTATCTGTATCAACATAACAATTTCAATTGATATTCAACTGTTAGCCACTATATGCAGCTAAAGATTTTCTAGGATAAGTAAAAGCCTTCCAGAAAGCAAGAGCTGATCTCAAGAGTATGTTAACATACAGCCCTGCAGATATTTGCAAATAGCAATGCTTGGAAGCAAATGCAACCCCAGTAGAAATGATTCTAACGGATACACTCATGGCAAAATTTTGAAATTCTAATCAAGTTTATTTTGCCATTACAGGTACTCCAACAAAGATAGAACTTCAAGGGAAAACCTAAACTATATGTTTTTAGCAAATTATCCATATCACTTTTGCCTAATGAAACTTATTTCATCCATGACGTGCGGATGAGAGTATTAAAGTTTTTATGCCAGTCCATGTCTGGAGTAGTGTTTGCAATAACAAAGAAAAGGTAAAACAACAGATTTCATGACTGCATCTCACCTCTTTCCTTGCCAAGTCAAAGACTTCAAATAAATTTTTCAGCATCTGACAACCTAACCCCTCAATTCCCAATAAACAGTTGGATTTGCCAAGTTCTTTGTTGCTCCCTTCTTCAACTCCTTCAAGCAATGGAAATGCCAGTTCTACAATGCTAGGAACAATGTGCTCTCTCCCATAATTGCTCTCATTTACCTGTGAACAGATACGTGTAAAGAGAATCAGATTAACCCTTCAAGAAATGTGTATGAAACATTGCCTTTCAATCTTAAAAGGAAGGAAGCAAGCAAGACTGACACCATTAATCAAGCAAGTTATATGCTCACTATTCAAAATCAATGATGATGTGCACCCACTTTGAACATAAATATACAGAGGTGTCACGGAACCTTTACTTTATATCCAGAACAGGGAATTAAATTACAAAATTGCTAAGCACTTTGCTATACAGTTTGGGGGAAAATTAAATCATCAACACTAGTCGATGGTCCTAATACAGAAGAATGGAGATATACAATCAGGCCATCATTTGGTCAAATACTTGAGGAGCATGAGCCTTATTTTTTAGCATAGTAACTAACTCTAATAAACCCTCAGGATGAAAGTTGTTGAAGGAAAATTACAGCTCTTAGTATTGATTTCTCCATTACTCGAGCAATATGAAGGTATTCTTCCTCCAAGTCATCTGGCAGCCATTCACAATCTCTGGAGCATGAGGAAAAACCATGTGAAGAAGCTGTAAGATGCCGAAAAGCAAAAAGTAATAAGCTCAAAGATAACAGATGCATGATTTTGAAACCTCCATTCAGACACAACACAAGAAAGAATAATTGCAAAGAGCTCATACACAAGATCATAAATATGCTTAAAAGCCTCCTTCCCCTGACTAGTTAATCTCCAAAGGATTGCAAAGTAAGTGACATCTGATTATATTTACTTCTCACCAGGTCATGGCAGCAAAATGGAAAAACAAGAGGTACAAAATCAACATTGGTTCATTATGGCAAGCTTCAAAAATCTGTTCTTGTATTGATTCAAAATAAATTTTTTTTTTTTTAATCTACTTTCTTATGTGCCGGTGTTGAGGAAACCTTTCCCAGAATCCAATAAGTTGTATATGAACCAGCACTGCCTATTTTATCTGAAGTAAACTTAAAGGCTTGAAAGTAATTGTTTTTTATTTTAAAAAAGAAAAAAGGCTGCACCTGGCAAACTTGTAATCTTTATAGGCTGAAAATAGTGCTGCTTTCAAGACTCCAATTGTGTTCTCGCTGAATCTTCTAACTCTAGCAACTGAAAGCAAAACAGCAACCGCAAAATGATTAAATGCCCGGGCATCTGACCTTACCAGCCCCAAAACCTCCTGCCCTAAAGAGGGATCCTGCTTCACTGCGAAATTCACATGAAGCAACACAGTCCCTTCAACTTGTTTCATTGTCGAACCACCACTCCCCTCCACATTTTCCCCAAAATGCATCACAATACCTTCAATCACTTCCTTCTTACTGAACCCTTTAGATGCCAAAACTAACAACTGATAAACCAAACCAGGCAAGTCCTGCAAGTCAACATTCCTCATCCCAGAAAATACCTTTTCAATAATATCCCTTCTTTTCTGTTTCTCAACAAACGAAAAATCCCTAATGATTTCCACCATCTTGACCAACAAAACCTTACTCCAACTGCAGGCAATTAAATCGTCAACTACAGAATTAACATAATTCAGGGAGTTTTCAATCTCATTTGAAGCTCTAATCAACTCAAGGCACTTCGGAAGAAGAATTAGCAATTGGGAGTCTTCAGAATCCATTATCATCGGAGTATAAGAAGTAATCAAACCAACAATAGAAGGTAGATCGGAAACTGAAATAACATCAAGGTGTGTTGAAAACAGTTGCAAAGTAGATAGAGAGAGCCGATCATGGGGAATTTTATAGGAAGTAAAGAGGGAGATGTAAGATAAGAGAACAGAGTGGAGAAGAGAAGCGAGAGAAGAATGGAGAGAGGCGAGGGAAATAATAGCGGAGACATATTCCGAAACTGCAAAAGAGGCATTCGGAGAAGTGGTGGCGCGGGAGTTGAGATATGAGACGACGGTTTCGCGGGAGGATTCTAAGAGGAGGAATGGTGGAAGCTTAATGGCGGTGGTAGAGATGGTGGACTGGGAAGAGTGGTGGTCATGCTGCTGCTGAGCTAGCTGGATTATGTCTACGTCTGTAAGAGGTGGTGGAGGGCGGCCTGAGGCGGAGGGATTTTCAGTTGCGGTGGTAGCCATCGTCGTTCTTCTGGGGTTTAGGGCTTTAAAATTGGCGGGAAGATACAGTAAATGCGGTTATAATCTGGCAACCGCGGGAAGTACGGATGAAATACGAATAGAAATAACATATCAAACATTTTTTCCTTTTTTTTTTTGCTAAATTAATTTTTTCTCAAGTGTCGGGATTTAATCAAATATAAGTTTTTTCCCAAAAAAAATTGATGGTTCGATGCAATTCATATAAGTTATTTTTAAGAGGTAATAAATCTAATAAGAAAATATAAATGTATAGCGAAAAAAATTATTTTTTTTTTTCATCTTTCTCTCTCTAACTTCTCTCTACTCCTTCTCTACTCTAAAACTAAAATCTTTAACATTGAACTTTAATTGTAGGTAGATCTAGATCATTATGAATAATTTGTAGAAGAAAATATCAATTTAAATATAAGAAAAGTTAAAATTTTTTTTTTTTCAAAACTGAGCTCGGATCGCCCGGACTGGCGACCCAAACATGGTGGATCGATGGGCGACCAACACACATCCGGATCATCGGCCCGGGCGATCCGATAAGGAAGAAAGAATTTTGTAAGTATTTGAAAAACTTGAAACATGAATAACTCTGCGATCGGATGTCCGTTTCACGCGTATGACCACTCGTTTTGATGGTTCTCGTAAAGATAAACGCAACGGTATCGTTGAAAAAGTGATCCGGACGTGTTTCGGGACAAAAATTTGCGTGCAAAAAGAATTCCAATATTTACCAACTTCAATCATTTGAATTTTTAATTAGAGCAAAAAGAAGACTGCTCCTCTGTTTCGCGTAAATTTTTAATTAACAAGAGAAAAAGTATTAGAAAATTACAAAAGCGTAAATTAAAACGAAAATATGAGGTTTTTGTGGAAACTGTCGGTGGGAAACCGTTAAAACATTTCCAACGCGTAGGTGTCGAAAAAATACCCGAAATGCCCACAAGAATCGCCTCAATCGGACGTCCGAGCGCAGAGTTATGCCCCGTCAAAGTTTTCGACTATACAAAACAATTTTTTGTCCTGAAACGCGTTTGTATCACTTTTTCAACGATGCGGTTGCGTTTATCTTTACGAGAACCATCAAAACGAGTGGTCATATGCGTGAACGGACATCCGATCGCAGAGTTATTCATGTTTTAAGTTTTCCAAATACCTACACAAATTATTTTTTCCTTAAAAACTCGGATCGCCCCACGGCGACTCGGATGTGTGCTTGTCGCCCATCTGGGCAATCCGCCCATGTTCGGGTTACCCGTCCGGGCGATCCAAGCCCACTTTTGAAAAAAAAAATAACTTTTCTTACATATAAATTAATATTTTCTTTTACAAATTTTTTATAATGATCTATATCTACCGAGAAGTTAGAGAGAAACTGTGTAGAGAGAGAAAGATGAGGGAAAATAATGATTTTTTTCGCGCTATACATTCATATTCTCGAATTAGATTTATTGGCCTCCATTTTTAAAAAGGAAAAGCACACTAAGTTATTTTTTTCAAAAAAAAAAGAAAAATATCATTTAGAATATCACGAGATTATTTTATAAATTTATCAATAGAATAAAACTTATTAGAGCAAAAGATGAGTAAACTATCTGTTGATTTACAAACATGAGAAAAAGAAAATAATGGAAATATTAATTAAACCTAAGATATTATAAAGCAGATAATCGTATACAGTGTGATAAAGTATCATCATATCGTGCAAACAATCAATTCACGCATATTAATTTAATTATTTTCATCAAACCATTTACTCGATGTCGTCTATCTTTCTAAATGGCCGACACTTTCATTTTCCTATATTAATGAAGAAGTGGATTCTTTCAAAGAATCGAAAATCAAAACACAATCAAGACTAGAGAAACATGAAAAAAAAAATCTATAAATTATATAGAAATTGGAATTCCCAATACTTCTTCAAGCTAAACAAGATTTGCAAATCTCGAGATGCTTTACTCCTAACGCTATAAAATTTCAAGATAAAACTTAACTTAAGTCATAATTACATGAATAATTTTATTCGACTTTGTGATGAAAGACATAATTTACTATCTGAATACTAAATAATTTATTTAACATTAAATTATAATTTATAATTAATTGTAAAGGAATTACATTCAAGTAAAGCCCACCTTACAAGCCATTTGGTACACATAATAATGAAACATGAAAACTTTATATTGGAAAAGAAATGGTATAAATTTATGTTATTTACAACTTTTGTGCCATTGTTTGCTCTTAAAAAAAATGCTTGCCTTTTACTCCAAGGGGAAAAGGTCATCCACAAAAAAAAAAAAGTCTACCATATAAAAAAAGAAAAAGAAAAAAGAAATATGGTGTGCCTTGAGATGTGTGATAAAACATGGGAAATAGCACCCATCATCTCTCCCATACTATAAATGATTCACTCATGGGGACAAACTTGTCATTTTCCATGCTTGGAATATTATTAAAAATGAAAAAAATAAAAATAAAAAATTTCCGAGAAAAATGAAAAAGAAAATTAGATTTAGCTAATTGGATTAACTTAAATATAACAATTCCTCTAAAGACATAACAGGTATCCAATGGTTGATTGCCACGTATAAATCAATGTGTGGGATTTGACTGTTAATTTGCTTATTATTATTTTCATACGTGGCTTATCCTAATAGTAACACGATTGCGAAATTAAAATTGGGAAACTTGGAAAATGAACGATTTAGGCATGACGCGCCACACTTGCTTTGAACCACACCATCCATCCATCCACAACTTGTTGGCTTTTTTTCTTTTTTTTTTTAAATTTTTTAGCAAATCTCATTTTTAATTTTTGCTAAATTCAATATTTTTTTAGGAAATTAAATTCAATATCTATAGTAATAAAAGAACACCCCCAACTTCAAGAGTGAGTAGGTAAAAATATAAAGACGTTGTAGACATCAATTCGAAAGCATTCTTTTTTTTAGATATTTTTTTATCTCTATTTAGGGATAAGATTTTTCATTGTATGAATGGATGTCTTCGTCTAATATGTTTTAAATGCAATGAATATGATTATCGAGCAGCTAAATCTTTCGATCGGGTTCGATTCATGATCACATATACAAATCTTATTTTGTGGGCAGTAGAAGATTCATTTTTCACTTCTTCATTTTTTTAATTCATTCACTTCAAACTTAGTTTTGAACGCCGATAAAAGATGAATAAACACACATCTAATATTCTTTCGACATCTTCAAAATTAAATATTCACAATATGAACATGAAAATAGTATCCTTTAAACCCGTAAATAAATTTTAAAATACTATGGGTATATCAGTTTTTTTAAAAATTTCTTACGATAAAGGTGAAAAAATGATAAAGGTTAGATTTTTTTTTTTTTTTTAAAAAAAGAACTAATATTTGAAAAAATCAAAGGAAAAATATGTTTGTATATTTTAAATCGGGTCAAAAATATTTGAAAAAAAAAAAAACAAATATGGTTCGTAAAAAAACTAGAAAATACATAAAATAAAAACAAAAACAAAAACAACATTCTTTAACCAATGTTAAACTTTTGATCAAAATTGAAGTCCAATCTTGGCCGTAGAAAACAGTAGGAGAAGGAAGATGAAGAAGCTGCAACCAATAAGATGGAGGGAGATACAAGAGAAATGAGGGAAGCCTTTTAGCTAATCTTTTCTAAACACTTGTGATTAGTTTAACATTTCAGCCAAAATAATGAGAACAACTTATCTAATACCCAATTTACTAACAAAAAGAAAAATCTAATTAAATTAAGATTATGTAATAAAAATATATTTTCAAGATATTGATATGGATATATAAATGTTTATATAGTGAATATACTGTTGAAAGGGAATTTACATTAATTATAATAGTAAAAAACAAAAGTTATAAATATTTCTATAAGAAAATTAAAACGATAAACACATGCAAAAGATTATCTGAAAGTTATAAACATAAATTTTTATTTTAGAAAAGTTTTTTTAACATGTGTTTTTACATTATACATACAATTTTTAGAAACAAATTAAAATTAACTTTTATCTTTGTAAAAAAATAAAATAGTAAAAGCTTTCCATAAAACATTCATTCTCAATAGTGGATGAGAATATACAAAAATATTTTCATAAAAAGAAAAAAAAGAATATACCACAATATTCTTAAAAAAGAATAAAAAGTGATAACTCCAAAGAAAAATAAGTTGGTGTACCTCAATCTCCTAGAAGAGGGTGGGATACAATACAGGCATGAGATTGGGACATTGTTATCTCTATCCTTTTAATTACGTTGTATGAACGCCCTCTTACGTCACTTCCTTCTTCTTCCGTCCCGGACCCTTTTTTGTCTTTGAGATATCAAAGCACACTTGTCGATGCTAATAAATATCCAACGAAGTTGAAACATCCATCCCCTGTTCAATTTCCTCCATTTTGCAGCCCAATTTTCTTGCTTCTTTATCAAAATTCCCAATTCTTGAAAAACAAAACAAGAGTGAATATGAATCTAAAAGGAAGAACAACGATCGATGTTGGAGCCGATGGGGTAGCTGTGATCACCATCATCAATCCGCCCGTTAATTCTCTTTCTCTCGATGGTACTTTTTCTCTTTTGGATCTCATGAAATTTTCATCTTCAATTTGTGGTTTTAGTTTTCATTTGCTGTCCTATTTCCAAGCTGTTAATTAACTCAAAGATTGGAACTTTAGGCATTTTTTGGTTGATTTCTTTTGGGTGGGTTCTTGTTGGTTGTTGCTTGAATAAGTTGCATTCTGATTTTTTTCCCCAGTGGGCTTCTGATGATTGATTTGAATGATGCTGGTCTATGATCATGGAAAATCATGTCGCCTTATGTTGATAAAATTGTTGTTGATCTCCACTTTGGAATTTGGATTTTAAGTTTTATTTTGAGAACTGATTGTAAGTTGAGTAGATATTAGCAAGGAGTTTGATAACTGCGGGTTATATTGGTTGGCAGATTCTAGCTTTGAAGAATGTGGTTTGGATTGTGAATGTTTAGAAGTAGGGTGTACTTACACATAGGCATTGTTGCCCCTTTTCTGTTATGCAGCTTATGCCGAAGTAAATGACTTTGACAGGTTATTTAAGCAGGGGATTGAACCCAATCTACGAAGTGGAACTTGTTTCAAAGTTTTACCGGAATTGTATTTTGATAGTTTGACATTGTTAAGACAATTTCTAACCTGAAGCAATAATCTAGCTGGGAAAAAGTTTTTCTTGGACAAATTATGTATGTTTTTTGGTGCAGATTAGAGATAGATCAGTAGTGCTACTTCTTGTTGAGTGTTACCAAAATGCTTAATCAAACTTGATTGCAGTCAAGTTGCCCAATTAGGAGTAGTTTTATATTCTTCTCTCTAAGAGTCTTCTTCATTGGGACATCTAATCTGAAGTTTGAGATGCTTTTGAAAATCAATGTGATATATGCCTGGGATTTGTAGGACATTCCCTTTTGTTTGCTTCTAGAGTCCTAGATTAAAAAGAACCAGATCAAGAATGCCTGTAGCCATAGTTGAAAACCAATAAGAAGCTTTTTGGGGGATAGAAACTTAATAGGTTTTGCAAATCTTCTCTTTAGTTGTAAATACTTGTGAGGGATTGGTTGCCTTTTTCCATAGGCTACTAAGATAGCCTCGACCTTTATTGGAATTTAGTTTGGAAAAAGTATTTTTTTTCCTTTTGGGTTTCATGAAACATAAATCATTTCATTCCTAAGAGGATATGTGGGGCCTAGAATGAAAAATAGATTTTTTTAAGTAGCAACCCAAGTAGTAATTAGCTTCTTTGACTTCTGAGGCGGACTTAAAATAAATTTGACTTTCTTATGCTATACAAGTATCTGAACTTCCCTGCCGTGCTTTCCAGTGTTAAACAGCCTGAAAGAGAGTTATGATCAAGCTTTAAGGCGAGATGATGTGAAGGCAATTGTCGTTACAGGTAAGAATTTAAACTTTGAGATATTATATTGTTGAGAAATCTAGACAAGCATATGACACTCTACAATGTGTTTGAACAGGCGCAAAAGGAAAATTCTCGGGGGGTTTTGACATCACAGCTTTTGGTGGAATTCAAGGGGGAAAGAGTATGCTCTTACATTTTAATATGTTTAATTCTAGTGGCAAGTTACCACTTCTTAGCTAACAACAGCTTCTATCAATTACAGTTCCAGCACCGAAGCCTGGTTTTGTATCCGTAGAGATTCTCAGTGATACTGTGGAAGGTACTTTGTTAATCTTTTTCTCTGTTAAGGCTATAAATGAATATATGATATCACAAGGTCTGCTTTCTTCCAGCTGCACGAAAGCCCTCGGTAGCGGCTATTGATGGCCTTGCCCTAGGTGGAGGACTAGAAGTTGCAATGGTATTTCTTGCCCTTTTATTGGTTCCACAAACTTTCTGCTGAATGGGAAAAAGCTGATCCATCATTTCTTGCTTTCAGGCTTGCCATGCACGTATATGTACATCTAATGCACAACTAGGGTTACCTGAGCTGCAGCTTGGTATAATTCCTGGTTTTGGAGGTGAGATGATAATCTGCTTCTGTTCAGTCGTTTGCTAAGTTTAGCTGACTTAAGGGAAGTGTTTTTATTAAACCAATTGATAACACTAAACTAGGATTTTGCATCTTGTACTTCTGGGGGTTGTATTTTTGTAAGTATGGATATGATTTTAGTAATTTATGACACTTTCTTGATATGAGGCCAATGAATATACATATCTCTCTCTTTGGCTACTGTGTTGGTGCCATTCTTCTCTGTATTTAAATAGTCTCTCATTATCACAGGTACTCAGCGCCTTCCACGCCTTGTGGGTCTTTCTAAGTCCCTTGAAATGATGCTGGTAAGCATTATGATGCCTTTCTGACTTTTATCGCGATAGCTTTCAAAATATGGTTTGGCTGATATATCTATTTTCTAAATTTCTCCTCAATTTAGACATCAAAACCCGTAAAAGGGGAAGAGGCTCTGAGTTTAGGCCTTGTAGATGCCATAGCAACTCCAGATCAATTACTAGCTACTGCACGCCGTTGGGCACTTGATATTTTGGGAGGCCAAAAGCCTTGCATTGCAAGTCTCTTAAAGACTGACAAGTTAGAGCCACTCGCTGAGGCAAGGGAGATACTAAACTTTGCTCGAGTTCAAGCCCGTAAACAGGCACCAAATCTGAAACATCCTTTGGTTTGTATTGATGTTGTGGAGGAAGGTATACTTTCAGGTCCCCGTGCTGGGTTATGGAAGGTGTGTATCATTCTCTTTTGCTTGCATCCTACCTAAGTTATGTGACAACATACAATGTGATCTGATGTTTCAAATTCACAGGAAGCTGAAGCATTTCAAGTTCTTCTACATTCTGACACATGCAAGAGTTTAGTCCATGTTTTCTTTGCTCAACGTGGAACTACAAAGGTTGGGAAGAAAGAACATATTTGTTAATCCATTTTTCCCTTGTAGAATGGTATTCTAAAATGTGAATTGCAAAAATACATTGTTTCTTCAGCTTGAACAAATATGAGGTCTCATCTCTATTTCTTAACAGGTTCCAGGGGTCACTGATCTTGGATTAGCACCCAGACCGATAAAGAAGGTTGCAATTCTTGGTGGTGGATTAATGGGTTCTGGAATAGCAACAGCACTAATTCTTAGTAACTACTCGGTACTTCTTAAAGAAGTCAACGAGAAGTTCCTACAGGGAGGGATGGATAGAGTAAAAGGTGAGGTTACTTCTGGCTTTAGAGTCATTTCTTGGATGCAAATGTTTGAAGTGTATTTACTAACCTTTCCCCCCCCTTCCTAACTCAGCCAATTTGCAAAGCCAGGTCAAGAAAGGAAAAATGAGTGAGGAAAAGTTTGAAAAGACTTATTCTTTGCTCAAAGGTGTTTTAGATTATGAAAGCTTTCGAGATGTTGACATGGTCATAGAGGTAAGTGATTCTCTTTCTCTCGTTTCTTCTACCTTACCCAACCCTTTCGGGTCCTAGTATTGTCTAATATTATTTGTTCTTAATGCTGAGCACAGGCTGTGATCGAGAATGTGTCCTTGAAGCAGCAGATATTTGCAGATCTTGAGAAGTATTGCCCGCCCCATTGCATACTTGCAAGCAACACTTCCACAATCGACTTGAACCTAATTGGTGAGAAGACAAAGTCTGAGGACCGGATTATTGGAGCCCATTTCTTCAGGTAACTGTATGGTTCATACATTGCCTCTTCTTTGACAGGTGGTGGTGATTTGAGAAATAAATGTCATAGATTTTTCCTACCAATAACATTTCCTATTTGATCCAGTCCTGCTCACGTGATGCCCCTTCTGGAAATTGTTCGTACGCAAAAAACATCTCCACAAGTTATTGTGGACTTGTTGGATGTTGGGAAGAAGATAAAGAAAACACCAGTCGTTGTTGGGAATTGCACGGGCTTTGCTGTCAATAGGATGTTCTTTCCTTACACGCAAGCTGCTCTTTTGCTGGTTGAACGGGGCACAGATGTGTATCAGATTGATAAAGCAATCACCAAATTTGGAATGCCAATGGGACCATTCAGGTCAGATACACATGGTTATCTGCATCATGGTCTTTCTTTATCATTCTGATCGTGTTTAAAATAACTGAAAAGCGAGTCCTTGTATTTTTAACCTGCAGATTGTGCGACTTGGTTGGTTTTGGCGTTGCAGTTGCAACTGGATCACAATTTGTCCTCAATTTTCCTGAGAGAACATATAAATCAATGCTTATTCCATTGATGCAGGAAGATAAGAGAGCAGGTGAACTCTCCTCCCCCGATTATTTGACATTGCAACTGTTTTAAAGTTCTGAAATTAACTATTTTTTCTTGTTATAGGTGAAACTACTCGAAAAGGGTTCTATATCTATGATAACAGACGGAAAGCCAGCCCTGATCCAGAACTAAAGAAATATATTGAGAAAGCAAGAGAGATGTCTGGTGTTACCGTTGACCCCAAGGTCCCGCTCTCTCTTTCTCATGAGCATGCATGTGTCTTCCCCTCAACACCCCTCCCCCCCCTCCCACAAAGACCCCCAACACCTGGCCCAAAGGGGAAAAAGGCTCACAGAGTTTATGACACTGTTAATCTTTTCATCATCGTCTTTGCATCTGAATTTGGCAACAATTCTGTTCGTAGGTGACGAAATTATCAGAGAAGGATATTGTGGAAATGATATTCTTCCCTGTGGTAAATGAGGCGTGCCGGGTACTTGCTGAAGGTATTGCAGTCAAAGCTGCAGATCTCGACATTTCTGCTATCATGGGCATGGGTTTTCCATTTTACAGGTTTGTGGCCTTTTTAAGTTGGAAGTTTATATTCAATCTCTGGCTATTTCTAAGCAAAGCAATCATTCTTACACCAATGTAGACTTATATCTATAACTTCTCGATAATGTATATGGGGAGAAATGATATTGAAATTCTATCTGATGGAATATTCATTGAGCAGGGGAGGAATTATGTTCTGGGCTGATACCCTCGGATCAAAATATATTTGTTCAAGATTGGAGGAATGGTCAAAATCATATGGAGGATTCTTCAAGCCTTGCGCCTATTTGGCTGATAGAGCTGCAAAGGGAGCTTCTCTGGTGAGAATCCTATGTGATTTCATTACGAAGTACATTTTGGTCTTTTTTTCTCATCTCTTTGAGGAAAATAACAGGAAAAGCAATCTTGTTATTTCACTTTTATCATTATCATATTCGTTCTTCCAATTGATTTTCTACGTGATGATTTAATTGAAAAACATCAAAATCCTCTTCCAGCTTGGATTATGTCAAGTATAGTTAGGTCCTCTTACTAAAATCCGGTCAAGTTATATTTATTCAAGTCGATTCTGTAGTAATACAAATTAGCAAAGCCCCTCTTTTTATTATTTATCACCGGATATCATCTTGGCTTGCCGGATGGGAGTGTCTCTCAAGTCAAAGACACCTTCTTTTTTTTCTTTTCATCGGAGTTCTTTCCCACCAGGTTTTCTTCACAATCTTGTTTATTGTTCTGCTGAAATTGCTACTCATGAAGTTTAAAAACTTGTGTTTTTTTGCAGAGTGCTCCGATGGATGTAGCAAAAGCGCGCTTATAAGATGAACTTGATGGTTGCAGCTTTTCTTTTAACATTTTACAGTTTCACTGTAATTTTTCTTCTTCTGTGTTAGCCTTTTCTTTGCCTTTACATGTTCTTGAGCAAAGAAAGGATTGGGAAGAGCTAAATAATGTAGTAGGGTATAGTTTAAAGGCAATAATAATTTTACAAAATAGAAACTGATTTTTATCATTGGTTGATTCTATTATTAGTTTGATTATTGTAAACTAGCAGGCAGCTATTTCGTTTTATATCCTCTTATAGATAAATGGTCTAAAGTTATTGTATGATTATGGAATCATCAATGAAGAATAATCGCAATTTTACAATTTTTATTTATGCCTATCTGCTTATAACTAGGTGCTATCTCTGATTTTAAAAACAATATAAATCATTGTAAACTTGTGTGTATGAGGAGTAGAGTGTAAAAAATAAGGCAACTTATCAAGTGATGTATCATCTAGGCAACTTATCAAGTGATGTATCATCTAAATTCTTAGTGATATATCATCTATATTTGTATTAGATTTATATTTGAGAAAAAATGAAGATCTTTTATTTGGATTTCTTGATTAGTGGGATGTTGTGAAATGTTTGTGAGAAAGTTGTGTTTTTATAGAATTACCCATTTTTTTGAAACAGTCACTAAAATGGTTAGTATATATATATATATTTTTATTTCTAAACGGGTCATAACGTACGACAGTTGTACGTTAAACTTAATGATAACGCACAATGGTTGTGCGTTATAGCTAATGAGCGGTTTAATCTGCACAATAATCTTATTTACTGATGTAGCGAGGATGCGGCGAGAATGTGGCGGTGCTTGGTGTTGTGGTGGGCAATAACACACAACAATTAACCGTTAATGTAAAAAATAACGCACACACCTGTGATGCGTTATTCTGATGTATAATACACAATGGCTGCACGATATCATGTTAAGAAAAGTTCATACCCTAGCCGCAACCTCCATTTCTCTGTCTTTCTTTCTTCCTTCATTCAATTTCCGCCGCTGCTAGATTGGAGAAGCTCCGACAACCGTCACTGCTCGATTGGAGAAGCTCCTCCTCCTTTCCTCCTTCTTTTGTACTCTTCCTCTTCTTCTCTTTCCTTGTATTTCGAAATTTACAGTCAAAATTTCTCACAGTTTGTTTCCGTTTCTGAAATTAGGTTTGAGTCGGCGACACTTCCCTTGAAGTACGAAGGTTTTTAGAGTTTTGGAGTGGAGAATGATAGAGAAAGCTCAACGGTTGTACGTTAATTTCAAATTTTCGGTAAATTCTTATGTCTATAATTGTTTTAAATTTTTTGTGTACTATGTGCTACTTTTTATTATTGTTTATATGAAAATTGTTGTTTATTGTGGTTTGTGAATTATTTTTATGAATTTTATTTGGATTATTTTTTAATTTTTAGTAATTTATTTTTCTAAATGTGGGTTTCGGGTTTATGTTTAAACTTGTTGTTATTGATAAATTTGTGCATGTTTGATCATTTTATTAATCTAATTGTGTTTTCTATTGCAAATGTGATTTGATGAAATGGATGAATTATTTTTATGAATTTATTTGGATAATTGATCAATTTTTTGTAGTTTATTTTTCTAGTTAGGATTTTTATGATTATGTTAGGGTTGCTATTGGTAAATTTGTGCATATTTGATTATGCTATTAATCTAGTTGCTTCATGTAATTTATTTTTATTTTTGTCATAAATCGTGGTTGTTTATTTTTTGTAAAATATTATTAGCATGTTTAGATTTTTCGATTAATTTCATATAATCTTGTATTGTTAGCATTTATATAATTTTATGTTATTAGCATTTAAGTTTATGCAGACTTTTATTTTAAAAAAAGAAAAACATAGATTAAATCCTAAAATCCTAAACCCTAAAACCATAATATTGAATTCCTAAATCGTAAAACTCTAAACTATAAAATATAGCATTTATATGATTAAAACCCTAAAATCCTAAACTGTAAATCATAAAAACCCTAAACTTGATATATTAAACACTAAACCCTAAAACTGTAAACTTTTTTAGACTAAACCCTAAAACTCTAAACTATGAACATTAGAAATTATGTAATAATAATTTAGCCAATAGTTCAACATCGAGAGGTATGATTACACATAGTATGGAACATTTCTAGATATGGGCTCGAATGAGCAAATAGATGACCTTATTGAATCTAAAACTCTAAGATTGCTCGATTGGAATGATTGGAATGATTTAATGAGTGATATTCAGTTAGGCATGAGATTCGTTGACAAAGTACAAGCAATAAGTGTAGTTCAGAAGTGGTCGATTCGGATGGGCCGAGAATATAGAGTTGTGAAAAGTAGAAGTGACCAATGGACAGCAAAATATTACTATCACAGTGACTTTAATTACTATTCATGGTGCATCCGCATTAAAAAGAAAGCAACTCACTATCGTTGGGAAATAACCAGATTCGTCAAGGAACACACATTTCTTGTACAGGTTCAACAAAACAAGCACTGAAATATGTCTTCACAATTTATTGCAAGATCAATATTGCACCTTGTTGCCAACGATCTAGAGATACCTGTCTCAAATGTCATCCAAGAAGTGCAAGTATTATTTCAAACGGGTTGTACGTACAAGAGGGCATGATATGCTTGGAAATTTGTAATAGAGAGGGTTTTCGGCAGCTGGGAGTCAACTTTTAATATTCTACCAAAATATCTACAGGCAATGCAAGATTCAAACTCGGGGACTGTCTACGAGTTCTTGCATCACAGAACGAGCAGTCCCCAAAACTATATTTTCAAATTTCTTTTTTGGTGTTTCTTGCCTTGTATAGACAGTTTTCAATATTGTCTGTCGATGATTTCTGTGGATTGCATTCACCTACGAGGACCATATAAGGGCGTACTGTTAATTGCAAGTACATGGGATGCCAATAATCATTTGTTCCCACTTGCATTTGCAATTGTTGATAAGGAGTTGTTCGAAAGTTAGAATTGGTTCCTCAAACATCTACGAGAACATGTTGTCAAAGATCGGCATGCATGTCTTATTTCCGATTGCCACAAAGGGATTTTATCTACTATTCAAAATCAAGATTTGTGGCAACCTCCATTCAGAGTTTACAAATTTTGTTTACGCCACATTTGAGCAAATTTTAACAAGACCTTCAAGAATACCGAATTAAAAAGTTTAATATGGCAGGCCGCAACGGAATCTAAGCAGTGGAAATTTTACCGTGTTATGTGTGAGATCAAAGAAAGAAATGTCGATGCTTACATTTATTTGGTAAGGATAGACCTGGACAAATGGACACTGATGCATGATGGCGGGCACAGACACAGAATGGTGACAACGAATATTTTGGAAGCACTTAACAGTGTGTTAAGAAAAGCTAGGGTCTTACCTTTAAAGTGCTAGTTGAATTAATATTCAAGAAATTTGTTAGGTACTTCAACCAACACTGTGAAGAGACCCAAAATTGTGTGCATCTAATTCTGATAAGAGTTTTTGACAAGTTACTGCGGATTGAATTAAAATCAAGAGATTACAAACTTACAATTTACAATCCTCGAGAAGGAATTTACATGGTCAGATCTCCGATCTGCGTTGATGGTACCGTCAATAACGTCTATACTTTAAGAATGAATAATAAATCATGTAGTTACGGTAAATGGCAAGCATATACATTGCCTTGTTCTCATGCTCTTGCAGTTTGTAGAGAAAATAGTTCGGGAGTGGATACTTATGTACCTGATATATATTCACGAGAAACGTACAAAAGAGCATACCAATCGAATTTTCATCCGGTCGGGCATGAGAACTTTTGGAGGGATGCTCCTTATAATTTAACATTTCATCCTCCAAATATGAACAATGAACATGGTAGAAAACATGGTACAAGGTTTCGGGAAAAATGGATTATCGAAATCCGGATTTTCCCCCAAGATGTGGCATATGTCGTATGCCGGGACATAATAGAAAAAATTGTAATAACTCCGGTTTAAGCAATGTATTAGTTTGTTTCTTTGAAAGTGTTGCAATATTTTAGGATTTCTATTAATGAATTTTTTCTTTGAATATCTTCTAACTACTTTTTCTTTACTCTAAATTTTGATAGTAAAATTTAAATACTTTAAATTACTTCTTCATATTTTTTTTTAATAAAATAGTTATAAGTTAAACATATTTTTTTATAACGGTTATAAATATTATCATAAAATATACATCAAAATAAGTTAAATAAAATAATACCGTATTTTAAAAAAAATTATATAACTATATGTTTTGAAAAAAAAAAAAAAGAAATTTTTAGTTCTGACAAAAAAAAATGATGTGGCGGATAACGCACAAAGGTTATGCATTATTGCTGGTTTATAATGCATGTCTTCTGTACGTTATCTGCCACATCGATCGATTAAACTATAAAACTGTAATTAAACGAACAGCTATTGTGCATTATCTTAATAAATAATGCACAAAGATTGTGCAGTTTGTCCAGATTATGAATAAAAAAAAATTTTTATGGCCACTTTATTGATCTTTTTAAAAAAAGGGCTAATTATATCAAAAAATCGAAAGTTGTTTTTGTTTTTAAACACTACCAAATGCATTTTTTTTTTAAATAATACTTCATTCTTTTTATACTAGTCAAAAATCAGTTTGGATTATCTGTAATATCTCTTATAACACTTTCTGTAATATTAAATATTAGTTTGAAGACCCGTGCAATACATGAAAAATAACTTATTAGAAAAAAAAGAAGAAAAAATAGTTATATTTAAGAAAAAAAGTCAAATATAATGGTTTTGAAAATATTACAAATTTAAGATATTAATAAAAAAATCTACAATAGATGCTTGTTATATAGATACATATTATATATTTTTAAGAAAAAGGAAAATAGTATTTAGTTAAAAATAATAAATATATTTAATAATACACAAACATTTCTTCTATCTTACATTTGAAAGTTACACAAAAATGATATGTTTAAAAAAATTAAGAAAAAATGAAAGAAATGAAAAATATAAGTATAACATTTTCTAGTCCTAGGAATTAAGTAAAATTTTGTTACTAATATTTTTCTACTTGTGACTAAGAAAACAACATCCTCTTCCCCTCTCCTCCCCCAACCACCCGTATCCTAAAAAAAACCCTCTTCTCCCAATCCATCCCCACACACCACTCTCCCATCCCCCAAACCCCTCCTCCCTCCACCCCTGCTCCCCAAATAAAAAGAGTAGTTATAAACGAATCAACCAATTCTAGTGGCTCAATGAGCGCAAAATAGTCTTTTTCGAGTAAAAGACCTTATACCAGCAAGGGGGGCCCGAGTGTATGCTTTCCTTATTTTTCCAATTTTGTTCCTTATTGAGCCACTATATTTGACTTATTGTTGATTCGCTAAACATTTTTCAAAAGAAAAAAGCCCTTCTCCCTCCTACCCACCACCACCCTAAAAATTAATAAAAAAACCCTTCTTCTTTCCTACATTTGAAAAGTTACACGAAACTGATGTGTTTTAAAAAAAATTAAGGAAAATGAAAGAATATAAAAAATATATAAGGATTTATAATACATACGTTTTCTACTCTTAGGAATTAAGTAAAATTTTTTATTGCCACAATTCTTTTTCCCCTTCCTCCCCCAACAAAATAAACCCCTTCTTCTCCCTTCCCCCACCCTAACAAAAAAATCTCCCTTCACGCTCCATCCCCACACACCATCCTCTCCCAACCCCTCCCTCTCCTCCGCCCCTTCCAAACCCTCTTCCTCCAACTTACCCCCACCCCTAACCACAACCCTCTTTCCCAACCATCCCAAGGCAGTGATGGCATTTTTTATCCCATCTTTCCATTAAGTAAATCAATAATATTTAATTTTTATCATTTGTAAAACAATGATATAATTCACATAGATTCTTTATTGCCATAGAAGAATAGACAATTACATTGATATTTATTTTTCGTCTCAATCTCTACAAAAATCACATAGATATTTTACTTTTCTTGCTAATCAAAAAGTTGTATTGAGTAAGAGATGAAAAAATCCCGAATTATACATATACTTTGAAAATTAAATTATATTCAAATAAATCCAAAGATTATTTTCACGTTAATCTTCTCTTGGTCCTTCCCCACTGGATCCTTCCAAGTATCTCCTCTAAAATATATATTTGTGAATCTTTTATCCGGTATGCTTTTAACCACTTGCTTACCACATGTATTCTTCTAATTACATAAGCAAAACAAACCGAAGAAAAGGAGATAGATCATGAGAACATGGAAATGAAAATTGAACTACTTACTTCTCTATATGAAGGAAAAATCACCTTATTTTTTGTGATTTCATTTATGCTCTCTTGCACTACTGGTTCTAATGATTGAGAGACAACGTAATTCGGGAGAAAAAAAATAGCAAGAATGGTGTAAATCATTTGAAATCAAACCAGATACTAAAATCACAATGGATAATTGAAATGCAGTAATCCCCAAGAATAAACCAAAAAATATACATCTGAAAATGCAAATGCATTATCTTTCCCTTAAAAAATTCTAAATAATTTCAGGGAAAAAAGAAAATATCCCTTTCATACGACAGAGAGGAAGACAAATCCTTGTGACTCTAACTAAGTAGACTTACGTTGTTCTCAATGGCATTGAATCAGAATAAAAATAATTACAAAAGATGTTTAATTTACATTCTCAATAATTACTTAGCAAAAAAATTTCAATAATTACTTTTACCTCAGGTCATACTCCTATGATAGATAAATTTCCTATTGATACCTGAAACAAAAATAAAGAGTGAGGGAATTAATAACAACACATTGAAGAAGTAAAATGTATCAGTGATAAAAATGAAAGAGAGGGATAAATTGTTGGAATCCGTAGGCAAAAACAAAGTAAAATAAAACTATGGAAATCCACCAACAGGATCTGCACATACTAGAAAAACCGATTGGATAGAAATTACCTCAATGTTTTGATTGTTCGTTGTGGAGGCGCTGCTTTGTACGCTTCGCCCTCTATTGGTATCCACGCGACGAACTCCTTTGCAAGCGATCGGGATGCTAGCCCCTTCTGTGTTTTGAAAACTATTCAGAACTGATCCTGACTATCTGGTAATCGGTCGTATTTCGGAGAGAGGAGGCTAGATACTATATCGCCGTTCTAGGGTTTAGGGTTTTGTTTTTCTTTAATCAGATAAAGGACGGCCACCAAGAAAAGGTTAACATAACCTTTTATAGCTGTAAATATCAAAACCCAAACTGTCATCTAATGACAGTTTAATCTCGTCCGTCTATTCCTATAATCATCCAACGGTTGGATGAGTAATACTAAGTAATTAATTTCATTTACTCGATTAAATAAAATTAATTACTTATTAACCTACTAGAAAATACAATATGGAATCTGATTCCCCTTTTGTACAGGTTCAACGAATCTGGACACAATCTAGATTCATTGAATGTGGACATTATGCTCACAAGATCGTCTATGCATGTGACCCTGTAGGTTCACTTAACGTTGGCAGTGAATGAAAATGTCCTAGACATTTATCCACAAAACATAAGCGGTCTCTAGCAAGACATTATGCTTACCCAAGTTAAGTAAATGTAATAATAACCTAGCATCAGATTTAATATTTAGTCCTTTTGTCACACGATATCCTAATTAAGTATAAGACATGGATCAAGTCATCCTTATAAAACTTAATTAACCATTTACTTGATCACCAGGCAGACTGTTCCAACAAATAATATTAATAACACTTTATTAATACTTATTTGAGCATGGCCATGCATATTTTCCAGTCTTCCTTATCAAGGGGCCCATGGATATCTTTCTCTAAAAAGAGAGGGACAAATCCCTTTCACTATCTCCAATATTCAAGCCATGACGAGAAAATAAGCCAACCAATAATCATAATGATCACCTAATTAAAAGTGATGTTTGACTATGTCAAAACATATTTTTCTCCCCATGCAAGAAAGATTAGGTCGAAGGACACCAAATATAAAATTGAGAGGAAATACTTATAACTTAAACCCATGCAATATTTCTTCTTCACTTTGGGTCATGTCCAATACAATATTCTCAATATGTACTTATGAATTGATTTTATATCTCATATTCATGATCAGTAAAACTTGACCATCAATCAACTTCGCACTAGTTTACAAGATGTAATAAACTAGGGACAAATAAGAATAGTATTTTATTAGCTATAAGGGTTTTACTATCAAGTCACATACTTGATGACCAAGAGCATAAAATACAATTCAAAAAATACATGCTTCATAAATCATAAATGTGAGTCAATTGGTCTTAGGGTATATACTAATAATCTCCCACTTGCCCTACCACCAATTTGACATGACTCTCAAACCCATTGACCTAGTATGACTCTCATGCTTAAGTTGTGGGAGTGACTTTGTCAATGGATCTGCGACATTGTCATTGGTGTCTACTTTGCAAAATTTAACATCTCCACGCTCAATAATTTATCGAATGAGATGGAAACGCCTGAGAATATGTTTGGATCGTTGATGAGATCTAGGTTCCTTAGCTTGTGCAATGGCTCCTGTATTATCACAATATAGGTCCACTGGGTTCACAATTCTAGGAATTACACCTAGTTCTGTGATGAACTTTCTGATCCAAACTGCCTCTTTGGCTGCGTCAGAAGCAGCCACATACTCAGCCTCTGTAGTAGAATCGGCCACGGTATCTTGCTTTGAACTCTTCCAGCTCACAGCACCTCCATTCAAACAAAATACAAATCCAGATTGCGATCTAAAATCATCTACATCAGTCTGAAAGCTAGCATCCGTGTAACAATTTACAAAAAGCTCTCCTTCCTGACCTCCGTAGATAAAAAACATCTCTTTAGTCCTTCTTAAGTACTTGAGAATGTTTTTTACTGCAGTCCAATGCGGTTCACCAGGATTTGACTGGAATCTGCTAGTCATGCTTAATGCATACGAGACATCTGGGCGAGTGCATAACATGGCGTACATGATAGATCCAATTGCGGAAGCGTAAGGAATCTTACTCATGCGTTCTGTATCCTCCCTTGTGGTAGGACTTTGAGACTTACTGAGTTTAACGCCATGTGACATTGGCAAGAATCCTCTCTTAGAATCTTGCATACTGAACATTTTCAGTACCTTGTCAATATATCCACTCTAACTTAGGCCAATAAGCATTTTAGATCTATTTTGATAGATCCTAATGCCTAGAATATAGGCTACTTTGCCTAAATCTTTCATTGAAAAACACTTCCCCAACCAAGTTTTTACACTTTGCAAAGTGGGGATGTCATTCCCAATTAACAAGATGTCATCGACATAGAGTACTAAGAAACTACTGCATTTTCTGTAACCCTTTTGTAGACACAAGGTTTATCATCATTCTTGATGAAATTGAATTCTTTAATTGCTTCATCAAAACGAAGATTCCAACTTCGAGATGCTTGCTTCAAGCCATAAATGGATCTTTGAAGTTTACACACTTTACTAGAATTCGAAGGATGAATAAAACCTTCAGGTTGTGTCATATACACATCCTCCAATAGATTTCCATTAAGAAAAGCAGTTTTAACATCCATTTGCCATATTTTAATAATCATAATATGCTGCAATGGCAAGTAGAATTCTAATTGACTTAAGCATTACAACTAGAGAAAAGGTTTCATCATAGTCTATACCATGAGTTTGTCTATACCCTTTTGCTACCAATCGTGCTTTGTAAGTGTGCACATTGCCATCCATGTCAGTTTTCTTTTTGAAAACCCATTTACACCCTATGGTCTTGCAACCTTTAGGTGGATCAATCAAAGTCCAAACTTGATTATCATGCATAGATTGCATTTCTGATTTCATAGCCTCTAGCCATTTGCTAGATTCAGGACTATGAATAGCATCTTGGTAGGAGTTAGATTCACCTTGATCAATAAGATCAATATTATGATCCTCAGTCACCAGAAATCCATATCTCTGTGGTATCTGAGAAATCCTACTACACCTTCTTGGCCTTTGTGTCAAAGGTTCAGGCTCAGTATGAATACGTGAGTCCAACTGACTATCCATACTCGGTTCAGAAATGGTCTGCTGTCCTTGAGCTTCTTCAAGATGGATTCTACTCCCACTGACTCTTTTGGAAACGAATTCCCTTTCAAGGAAAATTCCGTTCCGAGCAACAAACACTTTGTTTTCAGATGGAAGATAAAAGTAGTATCCTTTAGTTTCCTTAGGATATCCCTCAAACAGACACTTATCAGATTTGGGTGCTAGTTTTTCAGATAATGATCGCTTCACATAAGCTTCACATCCCCAAATTTTGAGAAATGCTAAACTAGGTTGTTTCCCGGTCTATATCTCATATGGTGTCTTCTGAATAGCTTTAGATGGAACTCTATTTAATATGAATGCAACAGTTTCTAGAGCATAACCCCAAAAAGAAATTGGAAGATCTGTTTGACTCATCATAGATCGAACCATATCCAATAGAGTTCGATTTCTGTTCAGACACACCATTCCATTGTGGTGTTCCTGGTGGAGTTAATTGTGATAATGTCCCACAATTTTTTAGATGTTCGTCAAACTCTTGGCCTAAGTATTCACCACCTCGATCTGATCGAAGTAATTTGATACTCCTTCCAAGTTTATTCCCAGTACTTCATTTTGAAATTCCTTAAACTTTTGAAAGGAATCGGATTTATGTTTCATTAGATAGACATAACCATATCTACTGAAATCATCTGTGAATGTAATGAAATACTGAAAACCTCCTCTGGCTTGAGTGTTCATTGGCCCACATACCTCAGTATGTATAAGTTCCAATAAATCGGTAGCCCTTTCACTTTGCCCTGTAAATGGACTTTTAGTCATTTTTCCCAATAAACAAGAATCACATTTTTCATAAGACTCAAGGTCGAATGAAGATAAAAGTCCATCTTGATGGAGTTTTGATATGCGTTTCTCATTTATATGGCCCAAACGACAATGCCAGAAGTAAGTTTGATTTAAATCATTAGATTTAAATTTCTTTGTATTTATGTTATAGATGGGCTTAATAATGGAATCATGTAGGTTAAGAATGTAAAGTCCATTACATAAAGAGGCATCCCCATAGAAAATACCATTTTTATAAATAGAACTTTTACCGTTCTTAGTTTTAAACTCAAAACCATCAATATCCAAACAAGAAACTGAAATGATGTTCCTACTCATAGCAGAAACATAATAACAATCTTTAAGTTCAATTATAAGCCCAGTAGGCAAAAGTAAATCAAATGTCCCTACAGCTACAACAGCAACTTTTGCTCTATTTGCAACTCGTAGGTCCACCTCTCCCTTTGCCAAAGATCTACTCCTTTTGAGTCCTTGCACATTTACACAAATGTGAGCTCCACATCCGGTATCTAATACCCATGAAGTAGGAGTAGACATATTAATTTCTATAACGAAAATACCTGAAGCGGCAGTCTCACTGGCCTTTTGCTTCTTCTTTTCTTCCAAGTAGAGCTTGCAATTCCTCTTCCAATGACCAGGTTCATTGCAGTGGAAGCAAGTCCCTTCCTTTGGTGGTTTAACCTTGGGCTTGGGCTTTTCCTTGCCTTTACCCTTTTTGGCCATATCCTTTCCCTTTCCCTTGTTCTTCTTGAACTGCCCCTTCTGACCCATCAGAACATTAGGAGTAGACTTCCTAATGTTTTGTTCAGCCTGCTTGAGCATTCCGTGCAATTCATTTATGGACTTTTCCATATTATGCATATTGAAGTTCATGACAAACTGATCATAGTCAGAGGTCAAAGACGCCAAGATCATATCAGTAGCCAAGTCATGACTTACAGGTGCTCCAAGTTTTTCAAGCTGATCAAAATACCCTTTCATCTTAAGGACATGAGCACTAACTGAAATGCCAGGGGTCATTTTGCAGCTATTCAACGCCTTAGTGGTAAGATATCTCTCTTGACGTGCCTGCTCTTGGAACATTTACTTGAACTGTTTTATCATCTCATAAGCCTCAACTTCTTCGAATTGCTTTTGCAACTCAGATTCCATTGTAGCCGACATGAGACATGTCACATCGTTAGAATCATCCTTGTGTTTACTATAAGCATCCTTTTCGACTCTAGGGGCATTGTTAGCTGGTTGATTAGGGATAGGGTTCTCAAGTACATATAGCTTTTTTTCTTGTTTAAGGAAAATCTTTAAATTTCGTGCCCAATCAAGAAAGTCCCACTAAGCTTATTCTTTTCAAGCACAGATCGCAACGATGTGTTTGAATTGTTTGAGGCCATTATCTACATAGAATTTGCAAAGTAAAATTAAATAAATGAAGCATTAAATTTTCCCTGAAATATTCAACACTTGATATAAATCATGGGTATAAAATTCATTTTATTCTAATCATAAGTAAGCTTTGGCTTAACACCCATAATTAGAGAAAAATGTATTAATGAGATTTACATCTACATGTACCGGCAAAATCCCATATGATGTCCTAGGCTCAAAACCGTTTTGATAGCCTAGTTAAGCCAAACCATTCCAAGCATATGGAAATCACCATTTTCCATCTTCCCCTACTTAGGTAACCATTTATCTCTTGCTTTGGCAATGAGACAAAATGATGATCCAAGCATGGAGAAGTGCTTATGATCATGGAAGGCATTTTACGACTTAATTTTTTTTTACATGGTTTCAAAAACCTTCTTCCTTTTATTTGTATATTATTTCACAAAACATATATAAAAAATAAAAGGAAATAAACTAAACATCACATGCATAATATATATACATCAAATAAAACGTGTCATAGCATGACCCCAATCCTATATTGACTTCCACGAGCCTCATGGAAGTCAAAGGTCAATCTAGGTAAGTCTTCATCTCCATGAGCTTGCCTCCAATGTCTTGGCCTTCTAATCTTGTTACATAGGACAGAAAACATACATAGGAATAGGAAATAAAATTAACCTATTCTAGTAAAGCTTGATAATATTACATCAACGAAAACAATGACACGCAGGCCGTATTTAAAAACATACAACCCATTAACAAAATAAGCCAATCAATCACAAGAGGTAAAGGGCCATGCTATGCACCATGCATCTAAAGATAGGAAGAAACATGCAAAGAAACGATTTTTCTTTCTAACTCATTGAATGAGTTATTGTCGTCATAAACCCTAAAATCATGCCGCCAGAAATTTTGTTTAACAATTAAACATTAAATCATGTGATTCTGCATATTAGTTTAACAATTAAATTGCACAGATTACAGACTGTACGCCAAACAATTTGGCAGTAACAACATTCTGTTTAACTAATCGTATTAATAAGTAAAACAGAATATGATATATGCGAATCTTATAATTCAATTTACTCTGATTATTACACTAATCAGAAACCTTACTATAAGGCCGATTGAAAACAACATATGTAATCAAAGCGGTAACAGATAAAATCAGTAAAACTAGTATGTACGAGGCTCTGATACCACTCTTGGAATCCGTAGGCAAAAACAAAGTAAAATAAAACTACGGAAATCCACCAACAGGATCTGCACATACTAGAAAAACCGATTGGATAGAAATTACCTCAATGTTTTGATTGTTCGTTGTGGAGGCGCTGCTTTGTACGCTTCGCCCTCTACTGGTATCCACGCGACGAACTCCTTTACAAGTGATCGGGATGCTAGCCCCTTCTGTGTTCTGAAAACTGTTCAGAACTGATCCTGACTATTTGGTAATCGGTCGTATTTCGGAGAGAGGAGGCTAGATACTATATCGCCGTTCTAGGGTTTAGGTTTTGTTTTTCTTTAATCAGATAAAGGACGGCCACCAAGAAAAGGTTAACATAACCTTTTATAGCTGTCAATATCAAAACCCTAACTGTCATCTAATGACAGTTTAATCTTGTCCGTCTATTCCTATAATCATCCAACGGTTGGATGAGTAATATTAAGTAATTAATTTCATTTATTCGATTAAATAAAATTAATTACTTATTAACCTACTAGAAAATACAATATGGAATCTGATTCCCCTTTTGTATAGGTTCAACGAATCTGGACACAATCTAGATTCATTGAACGTGGACATTATGCTCACAAGATTGTCTATGCGTGTGACCCTGTAGGTTCACTTAACGTTGACAGTGAATGAAAAATGTCCTAGACATTTATTCACAAAACATAAGAGGCCTCTAGCAAGACATTATGCTTACCCAAGTTAAGTAAATATAATAATAACCTAGCATCAGATTTAATATTTAGTCCTTTTGTCACACGATATCCTAATTAAGTATAAGACATGGATCAAGTCATCCTTATAAAACTTAATTAACCATTTACTTGATCACCAGGCAGACTGTTCCAACAACTAATATTAATAACACCTTATTAGTACTTATTTGAGCATGGCCATGCATATTTTCCAGTCTTCCTTATCAAGGGGCCCATGGATATCTCTCTAAAAAGAGAGGGACAAATCCCTTTCACTATCTCCAATATTCAAGCCATGACGAAAAAATAAGCCAACCAATAATCATAATGATCACCTAATTAAAAGTGATGTTTGACTATGTCAAAACATATTTTTCTCCCCATGCAAGAAACATTAGGTCGAAGGACACCAAATATAAAACTGAGAAGAAATACTTATAACTTAAACCCATGCAATATTTCTTCTTCACTTTGGGTCATGTCCAATACAATATTCTCAATATGTATTTATGAATTGATTTTATATCTCATATTCATGATCAGTAAAACTTGACCATCAATCAACTGCACACTAGTTTACAAGATGTAATAAACTAGGGACAAATAAAAATAGTATTTTATTAGCTATAAGGATTTTACTATCAAGTCACATACTTGATGACCAAGAGCATAAAATACAATTCAAAAATACATGCTTCATAAATCATAAATGTGAGTCAATTGGTCTTAGGGCATATACTAACATAAATATGAGAGGAGATGGAGGAGGAAACAACAGAAAAAATGGAGAGAGTGGGGGGATGTGTAAGCCTAAAGGCATATTTATAAGTTTTGATTATGATTAACTTGTGCTTTGTGATAATAGAAATAATTATGTAAGAAGAACAAAAGATGCACAAAAGGAGTCTCAAGGGTAATCTATAAAGAAGCAAAAGATCACTCAAGACTACAAGACTTTATGAAGATGAAGTGATCAAGTTAAAGAACTTGAAAACAATAATAATGGTTAGGGATAGCTTTATAAGGTATTTATGTAAAACTCCCTAACTTGTTTATTTGACTTTTGATAAATTATTTTAACTCTTTAGAAGAAATTTTTTTTGAGAAATTATCCTTAAAAAAAAACTAAGTGTTCTTGATAAAACTTTGTGATTTAAAGATGTTACATATTTTATAAACTCTTGCATCAAGAATACATGAAAGTAAAGGAAAATCTATGTTTTACAATTTCTCACAAAAAAGGAGAAAACCGGTCGTTTGAAAATTTTCAAGTATAAAAATCAGTCATCCGATTTTTGTTTAAGAAAATCTCTCATCCAATTTTCTATTCTTTATAAAATCGGACATCCTAATTTTTTGGACTCATAAAAATCAGTCATTTGATTTTTACATACGAAAACTTTTAAGCATACAAAAAAATTGGTCTTCCTATTTTTGCTCTTTAAGAAAATCGGTCATTCGATTTTCTATTTTTTAAGAAAATCGGACGTCCACTTTCAAAACTAATTGTATGGTTTCTATTTTTACTGTAAAAAAAAATGACCGTTGCTGCTGACAATAACAATTATTTTTTTACCTTCACATATAAAAGGGCTATTGATTAGCCATGAATGAGCAGTTGTTGAAAGGATTTTTAAGAACACATTCTAAGAGCATTAAAAGACATTTTCAATCATCATTATATTATTTAAAAGAAAAACTTCTTGGAGTTATATTGTTTGATCATTTTTCAAAGAGGAAGAAGGGAAGCTTGTAGAAGACTTCAAAAAGTTGTATTATATTTATCTCAAGCTTCTTTAGTATTTCAACTCTACTTTCACATCTTATTTTGTGATCAAAGATTTTGTGAAAACCCTTTGGGTGATCATTTGATATTTTGATTATCTTGTATTGTTTTTTGAACTTTGAGGTTTGTGTGCAAAACTCTTGAAGGGTGATTCTCATTGTGTTTTTTTGTAAAGACTTATTACTAGTAGAATTTGTGAAATCCTTGAGTTAAGTCTTAAGGTAGTGGATGTAGCGCTATTGAGATATTGAACCACTATAAATTCTTTGTCTCTAATTTTATGATTTGCTTGTTATCTCTATGTTTATTGTTTGATCATTCTTTATAAAAGATATTTTGTTTATTTAGGAATTTTATTAAAAAGAGTTATTAAATTAAACAAAATCGGAAGCTCTATATTTCAATTGGGCAAAAGTTTTTTCTAATTAGCCAAAAAAAAAAAAAAAAACACCTTATTCATCCCCCTCTAAGGTTTTTCAATTAGTATCAGAGTAGGTCTTCTTTCAAAAGGCTTAACATCCTAAGAAGCAAAAGATCTTTTATAAAATGGCTAGTATTTTAAATTTACCTTATGTAGAAGGCTCTTCTATAAATAGACTTCCTCTTTTTAATGGCACTAATTATACGTTTTGGAAGTCAAGGATTAAAATCTATATTTGCTCTATTAACTTTGACCTTTGGAGTATTGTTAGAAAAATGACCTTTTGTTCCCCAAAAGGATGGAAGAGTCAAGAATGTTGAAGAATTCGACGAATTTGACTCAAGAAAGATGACTCTCAACTTTCAAGCCATGAATATATTAAGTTGTGCTTTGGATGCAAATGAGTACAACAGAGTGAGCGGATGTGATTCGGCCATGAAATGTGAAAATTGTTAGAAGTCACTCATGAAGGCATAAATCAAGTAGAAGAATCAAAATTTGTCATGTTGGTGAGAGACTATGAATTATTCATGATGAAGCAAAACGAAAGCATTAGTGACATGTTCACAAGATTCACCAACATCACAAATGGGCTAAAGGCATATGGAAAAGAATATACAAGGGGAAAGGTAAATAGAAAAGTTCTTGATGCACTTCCAAAGACATGGCAACCAAAAACTCTTGCCATAAGAATCCAAAGATTTGAGACTTCTTTCTATTGAAGAGCTCATATGATCCCTACTCACCTATGAGATGAAGATAAAGAGATTAAATGAAATGGAAGAAGAAGACAAGGGAAGAAAATGAGTGGTACTCAAAGTAAAAGAGGAAGAGCAAGCAAGTTCATCTAACAATGAGGATGAAAATGATGAAGATGAAGATATGGTTTTGGTGGTTCGAAAGTTCAAAAAATTCTACAAGAAATGTTTCAACAAAAGAGGGAAGAAACCTCCATTCAAGAAAGGAGGATAAAGTTCCTCACTCTTCAAAGGCTAGGTGTTCTGAATGCAATAGCACCGATAATTTTGTAGCTAATTGCCTAAAAGCCATAGAAAAGGAAAAAGGAGCATTAGAAGTAAAGCTTGAAGCAATAAAAAAAAAAAAAAAGAAAGTTAAAGGCCTAATAGGAGCTTGGGATCAAGATCAAGTGAATGTGAAGGAGAAGAAAAAGCCAACACATGTGCTTTATGACATTAGAAAGTAAGGTACAATCTTCACCTTCTAACTTTTCTAGTCTTATTGATGATGATGATGATGACGATGATCCTAATTCTATGCTTATTGAAATGTATGATGAACTCAAAAAGATTTTCAAAGGAAACAAGGAGTTGAAAAAATAGATTGATGATTTATAAGGTGAAAATTTAAAACTTACCATGTGTATTGAAAAATTTACAAAAAGAAAAGAAAACTTTGAAAAACTTCTTGGTTCTCAAAGATCACCGTTTGACAAAAACAGTGTTGAATATAATCACTCCAAACTTTTTCAAACCAAACACGCTTTATAAAAGCTTCTTCACCTTTCTCACATCTTTGTTGCACATATTGTGAAAAGAATGGTCAAAGCCACAAAATTTTTATAAAAAGAAAGATTGAAATGAGAGTAAAAATTATTTAGAAAGTAAAAGAAAAGGCAACTAACATTTATGGACCCAAAAGAATATGAGTACCAAAAGTCATCTCTACTTCTATTGTAGGAACACAAACCAAGCTCAACTAAATGGTACTTGGATAGTGGATGCTCAAGACACATGACTGGCAATTAGGGTTATAAACGGGGCGGGTCTATACCCATTTGTAGCGGGTAAGATTTAAATTTTGTACCCGCGAACCCGAACCCGTACCCGTATTTATTCTGTTATATGGGTCTGGGTAGGGTATGATGATGCCCAAACCCGTATACCCGTATTAATAAAATAATAATATATATTTATATATATTATATTATTTATATATATAAAACAATCATGCAGCCTGCAGAGGCGCAGCAGTAGAAAATTAATATTTTGAGACATAATTGTTTTCTCCATTAATAACCACCAAAAAAGGCAAATATTGGCAAAAGATTAGTAGCAAAACACCAAGCACTAACACATACATTTTTCCATTAACAGAAACAAAGTGATCAAGATAAAAGTAAACTTTTGTCTGCCTAACCTCACATACTAGGATAAAAATTTGTAATTTTTGTTGCAGAACATACCAAAAAGGAGGAATAGACAAAGAAAAGCGGCGACAGAGCAACAATGTTGATTTTTTTCCCCTGAATTCTCGTTATTTATATATTTATATATACTAGACCTTTTGTTCTTATTGAATTAATGTACTGTGAAGATTTTAATTGTATTTGAGCTTTTAATAATTTGAATTAGAGCTGTTAAATGATTGTATTTGTTGAAAGAAATGTTGAGGAGATTATGTTAATCATGTTAAAATTTTTATTTTAGGATTATACATTGTTTTATATATTTTTGTTTAATATGGAAAAAAATGTAAAAATGTCATACGGGTACAGGTATACGTAGACCCTACCCTGGACCCTGGAGAGTAGGGTCTGGGTCTAGAAATTTTATACCTAGAGGGTATGGGTCCAAAGTTCACTATTAAGGTATGAGTTTGGGTCTGTGCGTACTCTGAGGGTCTGGACCCGTTTACAGCTGTACTGGTAATGCATCTCTTATGAGTGAGCTTAAGGAAACTAAAAGTGGCTTTGTCACTTTTGCAGATAAGAAGAAAGGAAAAATCATTGGTATAGGTAACATCGATGACTGCTCTTCTTCTTTAATTAAGCAAGTTCTCTTAATTGATATTTTAAAGTTTAATTTGCTTAGTATTAGTTAATTATGTGATAATGGTTGCAAAGTTGTCTTTTGAAAGTGATTTTTCTTCTTTCATTGATAAACTTGAAAACAAAACAATTTTTGTTGCAAAAAGAGTTGGAAATATCTATGTTTTTCATCTTGAAGATCTTATTTCTCAAAACTTAAAATGTCTCTCAGTTCATGATGATGATGCATTTTTGTGGCATAGAAGGTTTCGCCATGCTAACATGAATTTACTAAACCATCTTTCTTCAAAAGAGCTTGTTAGATGTTTACTAAA
Organism: Catharanthus roseus; assembly: GCA_028651295.1. Lineage (NCBI taxonomy): Eukaryota > Viridiplantae > Streptophyta > Magnoliopsida > Gentianales > Apocynaceae > Catharanthus > Catharanthus roseus. The sequence continues at coordinate 10,016,553 of JAPQWS010000093.1, read as the reverse complement.
ACTACATTTTGAGAAAACTAAACTTTGTGATGCTTGCCAATTTGGAAAACAAGTTAAAACCTCTTTTAAACTAAAGAAGATGATTTCTACTTCAAAACTTTTAGAACTCATTCACATGGATTTATTTGGACCAATGAGGACCACTAGTCTTGGTGGTAGGAGATATGCTTTTGTTATAGTGGATGATTTTTCAAGATTCACTTGGACATTGTTTTTTAACCAAAAGAATGAGGTATTTCAAGAGTTTGTCAAACTTTTCAAAAGAGTTCAAACCTCCCTTGATTCTAAATTGATCTCTATGAGAATTGATAATGAGACAGAATTTAACAATTAAGATTTTATAAAGTTATGTGACAATTTTGGTATTACACACAATTTTTCGGCCGCTAAAACCCCACAACAAAATAGTATTGTGAAGAAGAAAAACCTCACTTCATAAGAAATGGTAAGATCAATGCTTTGTGAAAACTCCTTACCAAAATATTTTTGGGTCGAGGCCATTTGTACCACTTGCTACGTGATGAATCATGCTCTCTTGAGCCCAGTTTTGAAGAAAACTCTTTTTGAACTTATTTTTAACAAAACTCTCAAAATTAACTATTTCGAAATTTTTGGATGTAAATATTTTATTTTAAACACCAAAGACAACCTTGGAAAGTTTGATAGAAAATCCGATAAGGGAATTTTTCTTGAAAAGTTTGGAAAGTTTTTGGATGTTCTTCATGTATTTGTGTAGATCTTCATATATCACACACACACACACACACACACACACACATATATATATATATATATATGTATCACAAAATTTTCAGCTCTTAACACATAAAATTGAGCTTACATTGAAGGTTCTCTGATACCAAATGATATGAATTATGTTGTGCAAAGACTACAAGCCTTCAATCAAACCTCTCAAGGACTTTTTGCCTTCAATATGACGATCTCATTCAACAGCATTTACCCATAATTCAACCCAAACAATAGACAAATGTATATGAAGAGGATCTTTTCCTCAATTGCTAAAAGAATAATGGGGTTGGTTATGCACTACCCAATTAGATCAATTGAAGAAGACATAAGCTCTAGAACAAATCATAAGGATGTGATAATTGTGAACAAATTAAGAATCTTCAGATCAACTCAATCCAAGTATGCAATAAAATTAATCTAGGAATGATCAAACCCTAGATGAAGTTCAAGGAGAAAGCCTCAAAACTTAAGAACCCTAAGAGAAAACTCTCAAATTTCATATATCATCAAAGTTAATTACAATGTAGGTTCTAAATGCATATTTATAGTGTTAGGACTAAACCCTACATTGACTATTGACTTAAAAATCTAAAAGACCAGTTAGACCCTTAATTAACAACTGAAAATATAGTTAAACATTAAAATTCGCTCAAAACAACTCATTTATTAAAAAATTTAGAACCCTACGACGTACGATAAGATACCCCACTGCACACGGTAGGTCTTTAGCAGAAAAGTCCCATTTTGGACAGAAGCCTACCGGGGACTGTAGGTATAAGGCCTACTATCGATAGCGGGCTCTGTTTTTGCCTCTCTTTGATTTGTCCTTCTTCCAATTTGCTCCATTGATTGCTCCAAGATTAAGCAGTGGACCATAAACAACTTGGTTTCTATCATCTTTCAAGCCTCCATTCTTGCTCTTTAATTCATTTTTTAAGGTTTCTTCAATGAATACAACCATTCTTTTAATCAAACTATCATCATGTCTTAAAACTTCTTTACTCTAACTTTAGTGATTAGTCCCTAAATCAACTTTTATCATTCCGATTCATATCATCTTTCTAATTTTCTCCTTTCCTATGTATCACCCCCTCCCTCCCTACTTCATTTTTCTTTCCCTTTCCCATTTCCCATAGTTATGCTGCACCAGAACCGCTAGCTATCACCACTACCTCTTTCTCACATAAAGAGGGATAGAAAATGAAGTACATTGAGCTATGCATCAACATCAATTTTTAACTAAACAAAAAATTGATTATACTACACGTAAACTATGTAATTATTGCATAGATAGCCGTACTGTGTACAATGATTGGAATCTTTATTGGCTAATCTCACTTTATTAATAATGGCTGCTACCAATTGGTATAAATTAAAACTTTCCAGGTAAAAATTTATATTTTTTTTAGATATGTATAAAGACATTTTTATTTTAAATAGTTTTTATTAAGATAGAAAAGATATTACGTCTTTTTTTACCACTTAAAACTTTTTAAAATTATGGTACGAAATGATTGTTTCCTATGGAACTATGGAAGGTAGTAATCTAAGGATATAAACAGTTTTTTATATCCATTTTTCTTCACATGAATCTGACATTAACTTTTATTAAAAATACTCTCATAAATAAATATATATTATTTCTCGTCATAGATATAAGATAATTTTTTAATTACAATCACCTTTATATTTTTTTTAATAGAAAAGTAACTTTTATATTAAAGATGAGGAGAGAAATATTGTGAGAGACAAGGGAGATAAATGAAAAAGAATTAAAAACCAAAAAACTGAAATTTTATTATTGAGATCACTGTAAATTTCTTTTGAGAGAAGAAGTAGGATTCAAAGCAAGAAAATAAAAGGATTTTTATTTTTAAACACAATCCAAATACACCCTAAATAGATATCCAAGTTAATCCTTAGTCTACCTGGATAGATATTCTTTAAAAAATTAAAATTTTTTTGGATTAAAATTACTATCTTGCATCGTAATGTAAAAAAAAAAAAAAAATAAAGAAAAAATGTGTTATTAAAGTATAAGTATTTTTTTTACGTAACTTAAAGAATATTCATATTAAGTTTGGTATAACGTGTATGTTAGATTGAATCCTATGTAAAATTTTTTACTTCCAAATGAAAAGTCAAACATTTAATTTTAAAGGGGTTTGATTTAGATAAGATTTTTTTGTGAATAATTGATTTTTAGTGTATAATTGATGTTAATAATTGGATCATAATGTTGACTTGTATTAATTTTTCTGTTATGAATATTTGGATGAATATGACAATATCCTAACTACAAATATAATTTTATGGTGATATTTTCCCCTCATGTGTGAATTACCATGTCAATGAATATTGTAGCCTTCTAATCTAATCTGCTGCTAGCTGTTGTTGTTGTTGTTTGCCAACCAAATTCAAATTGGCTTGTCAAGTTGATTTGCCTTGTTGATTCATGCTGATGTGTATTCTACTCATCTCTCTTGAATTTTAACCCCACTGGCAACTCATCATCAATCAATCTCTCCTCACTTCACTTGTATATATACTCTCATATTTCTCCCACTCTGGATATTCTTCGGCCATGGCAATCTTCATTAGTTTCTTCAGCTTTGGCTAAACTCCAAATAAATTGCTTCTTGCATCTCCTCCTCATTCATCAATGGAAGCCTTGATCTTCTGGTTTGGCGTTTTAGGTGAGAATTAAAAATGTCAATTCAAACTACTAATAATCTTCATTTGTGGAGATGATGATGAAGATGAAGATTAGCCCTTTTATTTATTTCTCCAATGGGTTCTTTTCTTGTAGGCAATTTGGCTTCCCTTCTTGTGATCTTCTCTCCATTGTAAGCTCTCCTTTCCTGTTCTCACCTGTTTTTATATCTGTAAAATCTAAGGGCAAACGATAAACCCTAAGAAAGAAGACAAAGGATGTTTCAGAAGATTCTTTTTACATAAAGATATACTTTTTTTTTCAACTTTTTACACACTGGAAACCTACTTTTCGTCAAGATTTTAATCTAATGTTATGTTGGGAATGAAAATGAACAGAGGAACATTTTGGAGGATAGTGAAGGAGAGATCAACACAAGAATTTGATAGCGTTCCATACATATGTGTACTGCTAAATGCAACACTTTGGACTTACTATGGAATAATAAAACCTGGTGCTTATCTTGTTGCTACTGTTAATGGCTTTGGAGCACTAATTCAGACCATCTATCTCACCATTTTCCTTGCATTTGCACCTCCAAAAATGAAGGTAAAAGAAAAAAAAGGGTTCCCTTTTCTTGTGTTTTTTTTCCTTCTCCATTTGATCTTTTTCCAAGAATTATGAGCAAATTTTACATGTTTTTGCAGGTTAAAACTGCTTTACTTGTGGGGGTTTTGAATATTGGTTTTCCAATTGTGGTTATTGCCATTAGTATGATAGCATTGAAGGGAGATTTGCGCATCAATTCCATAGGGTTTGTTTGTGCTGGTCTCAATATTGTCATGTGTGGTTCTCCTTTGTCATCTATGGTAAGAAAATTTTTTCATCTTCTAGTACATTGTGTTTGTAATACATAAGTGTCTTCCCTCCTAGGCATAAATTCAATGTACATCTTGGATTAAATTACTTATTATGTCTTTGAGAATATAGCAAAAAATATCCCCATAGAGAAACATCCATGACAAAAATGGAACAAACAAAACTAATACACTAATGGAAAAAATTTAAAGGCAATTCTTTGCTTAGCAATTTTTGTCCATTGGCATTAATAGTTTGAAGGTTTTTGTTTGATTGGGATATTGTTGAAACTTGAATTTGCAGAGAATGGTGGTGAGAACAAGCAGTGTGGAGTTTATGCCATTGTGTCTTACATTTTTCCTGTTCTTGAGTGCTGGTGCTTGGGCTCTCTATGGTTTTATATCACATGATTACTTCCTTTTGGTAAGTTTTTGTCTTCTTCTCTTTGCATTTGGTTTCCTATGAAGAATCTAACATAATTGTCTATCATGGTAAGGACCAAATTGGTCCTCACCAACTCAATCACACAAAAAAAACAAAAGCATCCTCATTAGAATGACAACAAAGAGAGGATTTTTTTACTCAAAATTCTCTAATATATTAGAAGGTGTAATATTACGGGACCTTTTCAAACTAAAAAGTCAAGAATATAAGGCCGATATGGTCCACTGACCAGCTAATAATATGATGTACATATATGTTACAAAGAGAAAACAATGAAATTGGATTTGATAGGCTCAACTCAATTGCGGGCAAAGGGACAAGAATTGCAGCCTTAATTACTGAGTATAAATTCAATTCCAGCATCCATTTTCTGGCATCCCACTTGACTTCTATTGTAGAAAGTCTAGCCTCAATCTTACATGGTGTTGTCTCCTATCTTTATTCTAAATGATTTGTAAAATGAAACATAGTTGATACTTGCTATATTAGTTATAAGACCTCGAACCCATATCATTTTTTTTTGTTTTGTAAAAGTAGAATGGTATAGGAGAGAAAAGATATTAAAAATACTTGTAATAGATGCATACTGAACACATATCAAGTAACGAAAAGTGGAAATGAATTGATGCAGGTGCCAAATGGAACAGGTTTTGTGCTGGGGATATTTCAGCTTGTGGTGTATGCCATATACAGAAATGCGAAGCCATTAAAGTGTGAAATTGGTGGATTAGAAGAGGGATGGCTTCACCACCAGCCCCTTATTGTGCCTTCTGATGAATGATCAAAGCTCTTTAGAAACCATGATGATGATATATGCAAATTGTACAAGGAGAAAAAGAAGCATATATATATATATTTTTTTAATAATCAAATTGGTTATTCAAATTGGATTTATTGAAATTAATCCGTAGTCTGGTTTCATTATCATATGATATTGAAGGAAAAATGTCTTTAGAAGCATTTTTTCTTTTTTTAATTAATTAAAAACTATTCAAATAGTTAGGAGATGTATTCGAGACTGTGCAAATTTAAGAGTGCAATTTATAAGTTTGATAATACTCACCACTTGATCCTAAGAGCACCATAGATACTTAAGCCTATTATTTTACATTGTAATGAAGTTAAAAATGTGACTTCTAGATTTGATAGCACTTGCTGCTTAAGTCCAAGAGCACCATAGATATTAGACCCATTCTTTTACGTTGTGGTGGGTTCAAGAGGCGTTAAATTTAACAATACTTAGTTTAGGCCCGAGAGCACTATGGATATTTAGGTCCATTCTTTTTAAGCCCTAGACCTCTCATATGAAAGTATGGGTTGGGCTACCATCAATAGAGTAGCTCTCTTGTTAAAATTGAAAAAGAAAGGAAAATGAAAGTAGGCTGCTGCGGAAGCAAAACAATTAACAGTGAAAATAAGGTTATGGGCCTCTATTCGGTTGGTTTGATTAATTGCCCAAACAATCACAACTCTCACAAAGCAAAACCAAGAATATTTGGGCCCAACATCTCCAGCGGCTTCAATCTTCTGATATGATTCGGCCCAAATTTTATGGATAAAATATTGGACCCCAAAAATTATATGGTTTTCTAATTAAAATTGGATTTTTTTAGCTCGGGATATGAATGTATAACGTAAAATAAATTATTATTTCCTCTCATATTTCTCTTTCTTCACGGTCTCTTTCTAACTTCTCTCTACTCTTCTCCACTCTAAAACTAAAATCTTTAATATTGAACTTCTAAAACTAAAATATTGAACATTGAAGAAGTAGATATGGATCATTATGAAGAATTTGTAGAAGAAAATATCGATTTAGATATAAAGAAAATTAAAAAAATATTTTTTTTCAAAATTAGGGCTCGGATCGCCCGGACGGGCAACCCGGACATAAGCGGATTGCCGGTTCGGGCGACCCAAGCTTCAGGTTTTTTTTTTTTTTTTTTTTTAATGAAGAAAGAATTTGTGTAGGTATTTGGAAAACTTTAAACATGAATAACTCTGCGATCAGATGTTCGTTTTACATGTATGACAATTCGTTTTGATAGTTCTCGTAAAGATAAACGAATCGGCATCGTCGAAAAAAGTGATCCGGACGCATGTTGGGGTAAAAAAATTAAAAATTTGGTGCCTTACAAAATTAGCCTCGATCACGGATATTTATTTTTAATTAGAGAAAAAATAAGACTGCTTCTCTTTTTAATTTTCAAATTAGTACCTTAATTTTTTAGTTAATTAGAGAGAAAGTATTAGAAAATTAAACAAACGTAAATTAAAAGGAAAATAGGACGTTTTTGTGGGAACGATTGGTGAAAACTGCCTGAACGCGTAGGTCTTGAAAAAATACATGAAATGCCCAAAAGAATCGCCTCAATCGGACGTCCGAGCGCAAAGTTATGCCCCGTCAAAGTTTTCGGCTATACGAGACAATTTTTTTGCCCCGAAACGCATCCGGATCACTTTTTCAACTATGCCGTTGCGTTTATCTTTATGAGAACCATCAAAACGAGTGGTCATAAGCGTGAAATGGACATCCGATTGCAGAATTATTCATGTTTAAATTTTTCCAAATACTTACAAAGATTCTTTCTTCCTTAAAAACCTTGAAGATCGGGTCGCCCGGACCGGCGACCCCGACCTGCTCAGGTTGCCATGATCGGCGATTCTCTCATGTCCGGGTTGTCTTTCGATCCCCAATTTTGAAAAAAAAAAAATTTTCAACTTTTCTTACATCTAAATGTTATTTTCTTCTACAAATTCTTCATAATGATCCATATCTACCTCCAATACAAGTTCAATGCTAAAGATTTTAGTTTTAAAGTGGAGAAGGAGTAGAGAGAAGTCAGAGAGAAACTATGTAGAGAGAAAAAGAGGAGGAAAAATAATGATTTTTTTACTATACATCCATATTCTCGAGTTAGATTTATCGACGCCATTTTTTTCTGGTAATTAAAAAAATAGAGTTATCCTATTCAAAAATGTTCGGAATTCCAATTGTGAATTATATGCGGGGAAAGAAAAAGAGAAAAATACGGTGTTTATACTATATAGTTTGATAATTACAAGTTCAGTTTAGATGTATTATGATCTTTATAATAGTTAGTATTTTAATTTAAAAATTTGATATTAAAAAAATAAAAAAATTATAAAAAATTCTTTCACCGTCATCTTAAAAAATAAAAAAAATAAAAATGAAAAGTCGGTGTTGATAAGAAATTATATGTGGTCCAAACTTTTTTATTTATTTTTAAAATTCTTTTCTTTGGGGGGGGGGTGAAGGGGGGTCGGAAATGTTAGAGAAGCATTTAACACCTAGGATGGGTGCTGGAAATTTACATATCTGTCTAAATTCCACATTTTCTTTTTTTATGGTTTTGTCGTGTGTTTTTGTACCCATAAATAAATAAATAATTCGGATGTGTTTTCTGATTTTTAATAATTTGGATGTGTTGACTTTGCTATGGCATCCAAAGCCATTTTTCCATTTATTTTCTTCTTACCATGTTTCTAAAATGATAACAAAACCTTGACACCTCAAAAAAAAAAAAAAAAAACTAAAGACTTTCGAAATTTGTATTTTACCTTTTATGGGAAATTAAATCCTTTTATAAATATTATAGAGTTTGATTCCTGCATACTTTGATAATTGTTTGGTTAATAATTTTTTTAGATAGGCTTGTGTTAGGTTAGAAAATTTCAGATATTCAAATATATCTTAATATAACAAAATTTTAATATTCTAAATAAAATTTCACAAGTTAATTAAAAGAACTCTTTTTATTAATAAATTATTTAAAAGAGACTAATATAATTACATCTATACTATTTTTTTTAAGAATAAGTGTGTGTCCTCTAGTCTAACTAATCAGGTATAACCTCAACAAATATTATTGAGTTGATCACCGATATCTGTCACATTAATATTTCAAATATGAAATTTCTAATCGAGTATTACATATTAATTTGTAATACTGAGGTATTTAGATACGGTTTTATTTTGAAATTTTTGTATTAAGTTTTAAAAATATACAATAATTTATAAGAAGAGATTTATATCTTAAAATTAAAATTTAGATTTAGAATCTATTTAATCTCACCATAATTTTTAATGCACAAATAATTTTTTAAAGAAATGGGATTTACACAACAAAAGAGTAAGTGAAAAAAAAAAAGAAATGTTTGAAGAGACAAAAATCCTAAGATGATATGAATTCTTGGAGGATTTGGGGATGGATGAAGAAGATTGGTACCAAAAAAAAATTCTTCATCTATAAAATTTTTATCAAATTATGTGATGTTTAGATGAAAAATATAAATTATAGCGATTTAATAATATTACAAATTGGAAGTCAGACATAATGCACACGAAGAACCACAGGAAGAAGGAAGATTATATTGATGGAAATGGACTCTAATGGCTATGGCAGAACAGAAAGAAGGAAAATGTGTGGAACCCTAGAAAAAAAAAAAAAGAAAAAAAGAAAGAGGAAAATCCAACCAAACAAACATTGGTTTGTGATCTTCTTCACGAGGAGAGGAGTAGGCTTTAGCCTTTAGCCACCGGGGGAAATAAGAAGACAAAAACACTGTGGATCCCCATGTGTTACTCCTGCTAGCTCAATTCCCATCTTAACGGCTCAATTCTTATTAACATTGACGGCATGAAAATTTTTGGTATAAGAGTGATTATTTGTGTATATCAGTATCTGGTTTTTAGTTTGTAAGATCGCAGAATTATCATGATTTACATTTTTCATCTGAACATCGGATAGTCTGATCAAGACCTTGTGGCAAAGAATTTCACATTTTGGTACAAAAAATGTCAAAAAAATTCTTATGAACACTCCTATCCCTATTTTCATTTTGGAATATAACTTATAGATCTAATTGAATTCACAATTCTTATTTGTCAATCGTTTTTATTATAATAATTCCGTTATAACAATATAAAAATACTTTGAGATAACCATACTTATTAGATTAAAGTATCACAATAGAATATATTATAAAATCACGTTATTTATATTATCAATATTTCAAATCGATTTAATTATTTATGGACTCAGCTCATTAGGAATTTTTTTTCCTAAATATCTAATCAATCCCTAGAAAGCGGCAAGATTGTCTAATAGACTAAATTCGCATAGTTGTTAATACACTTTCCTGAATTATAACTTTTGCTCAATTTCTTGAATTACAACATAATCAGAAAACTTAACTTTTTTCTCATCCTTTGCGATCTTCTTCACCATTCATCTCTCAGTTTTACTTTATTGAAGAAATTTTTCAAAGAATAACCATATTATTCAACATTTATTTAACATATATGGTACGATCCTCCCAATGTAGTGCTCTACTCCACAAATTGCTAATATGATAGTTTATACTTCTTCTTTTTCACTAATTAGACTCGGACTTTGCACAGCTCCGATTATTTTCTCCTCCCAAGTTAGAATTAATCTTCAACTTTGATATCATTCTCCTCTCAGATTAAACCATTGACTTTGACATCTCTATCCTCCCATGTCAAATCTTTCGACTCTTATATCTTCGTCTTTCCAGATCAAAACTATCGGCTTTGATACCACTTGTTGAGAACGAACAACGGAAATACACACAAATATAGAGAAAATAAAAATAAAAACGACACAATAAATATTTAACGTGGTTCGATCTCTCAACAAAGATTTACGTCCACAGACACAAAATGGTAAATTTTCACTAATGTAATTTTTCACACAACATAATTACAAACATTCCCAAAAAATCTCACAACTTAAAAACTTCAATTGATTAGGCTAAGAGAATGAGTACAAAAGATCTAATCTATGAGAATCTATTTATAGTGTCTCCCCATACAAATTCTCTAAATCCTAAAAACGATATTGACATTCTTAATCCTAATAGGATATTGAGACACTTGGTACTAAAAGGCGAAATCTCTCACCCACAGAGCTCCAACCAGACTGCCCAACACTCTTAACCTAAGGGGATTCTAAGGATATTGAGAAATCAATCCTAACAAGACTAGATTAATATAGTTGTTAATACACTTTTTCGGGTTAAAACAAAACAAGTATCCTGAATTTTGTCCATTATGTGAATTAAGTACCTAATATTTGAAAATGATAATTATGGGACAAATATTTTTTTTTTAGGGTAGAATCTTTTGAATGTGAAGCATCAGGCCTCACTTGTCAGAGGAAGGGACTCACGCCATTTTTTTTTTTTTCTTTAGACGGAATTTGGTGTTAGTTGGGTGTTTTGATAGTCTAGGGAAGAGAAATTTTTTTATTATATTTCTTTCCTTCATTTTGAAGATCAGCTTCCCTCCTATATAAGGGTAAAATTAGTTTCCCAAATTTTATTAGGATATAACAAATATTACTCATTTTTTATAAGTTTTTTGTTCATTTTACCGAAAAAATAAAATGGTTCTTAACTATCATTTTTAAAGATTGAGTACTTAACATAATAGGTAAAGTTAAAAGTACTTAATAGTTTATAGTAATTTTGTTTTTTAAAAAATAAAATTTTAAAAAATTATTATAAATAAAAATGTATTAAAAAAAGATATTAGAAGAAAATTTTGAAGGATACTATGTGTCTAAAGTGTTCGCTTAGAGAAATGAAAAGATCCCCTAGCATTCACTTGCAATTCAATCTTTGTAGTGATGTGTCACATTATGGTTATAGCAGTACCACTATAATAATCCCATGTAATGCATCAAGGACTATTCTTTTTCTTCATCAAAATCCAAGCATCTTTTACTGCCCTGCCACCTTATATGTTTTCTTTTAATTTTCTATTCTTATTCTGGTTCTCTCTCTCTCTCTCTCTCCTCTCATACTGCTACATTCATTTTGAGAATTCAAGAAATTTTCTTGTCTGAATTATTATGGCATGGATAAAGAATGTATATATGATGGGAAATTAGGGTTGCAAAGGGTTATTATCATCATGAGAGAAGAGGGAAGCTTGATGGGATTCCAAGATAACATAATTGTTTAGCATCACAACACAAGATTCAAATATGAGAAATTATTTTTGAGGAGCAATACAAAACTTTTGCCAAATGCCCAACTCATGTTGGTTAAATTGGTATCTTGAACTTGCTTGAGAAATGAGAATTGAATTGAAATGGATGAAGCTATAATAATTTGTCATGTCAAAGTCAAAATGGAAAACTTGATAATTTTCTTCTATTCCTTGAATTGGAGCCAATCAATCCTTTTTCTGCCCAAACACGAAAAGCCTTTACTACTCCCAATCCCATTCCCATTCTCATAGCCATAGATAGACCTTAGTAGAAGTAGCTAGTAATGTATAGTCATAAACTCACTGGAGATAATATGATGATCAAGATTCAAGACTAAGACTAGACCACCCATTCCATTCCTAACATCATAATAATATCATTTCATACCCATCAAAGTGAATTTGCAGTAAAAAGCAGAAAAAATCTATACTTTTTCCTCAGAAATCCACAAACCGAATAATATGAACTGTGGATTCTGTTCTGTGTTGAGTACTCTCTTTGGACAACACTAGCCAAAGTCAGAGAGATTCCTCCAATTTTTTTTTTGGAAAAATATCATATTTTTTGGTCCTAAAAGTGTGATTATTGATTATAATATAACCTTCGAGCTTTATTTTCTACTGCTATGTTTCTTAAACAATTTACTATGATCATTGTGAAGTTAAATACTTAACTTATATTAAAAACTCACATTAACTATTCACAAGTGATAATTTGTAAGATAAAATAAGTATTATAAATTATTATGTTAAAAAACAAATATATGATGACAATATAGTATTATAAATTCTATTTTTATCTTTGGATTATCCTATGTGAGTAGTTTGTGTATTTTTTTTTTTAAAAAATTAAGTATTTAGTGGCAAAAAATTTATGGAACTTTTATAAATTGTTTAAAGAGAATAATAATAAAAAATAAATTTTAAGAAATGTATAAATTTTAAGTAGTAAATGTGTTATTTGCTTTTTTTTTCTTTTTTCTCCTAGTGAGAGAAAAAACTCTTGGTTTAGGGGCTCTGTTGGTTTTTGGTCAGTACTCAATAACAATGGCAACCATCCAACATACCAAAGTGATAAAGATGATTTAGCTCTGCAGAATCATCAGCAAGAAGTTTTTTTTTACAGCTATGTGGTTTTCTGCAGCAGCTTGTGCTTGTCTTGTTTATCAATTTAATTGTGTAAACTAGTCAGGTTTCCACGTGCTTCTGGGGACTCTCTCCTCTCTCCCCTCTCGCCTTACCCCCACCATTCCTACTTACTTTAATGCCATGTTTTGCCTTCATTTATGCTCTCTTTGACCATTTGTTCCCGTTCCCAATTCCATTCTCTCTCACTGTTTACAGCCCATTTAGCCATTTTATTTCTAGGTCTCAAAGGTTTAAGCTTTATTGTGATTATTGTCTCTAGAAATGTGGAACAGAGCATTAGGCATTGCTTTCTAGCCCAAGGAAAAAAAACCCTCTTCAAGAATTTATTTTTTTTCATCAGGGTTGTGAAGATTTTGGAGAAAAAATGGTGATGGAAGTGGTTCAAGAAGATATGGGAGACGGAAACATGCAATGTACAGACCATCCATACAAGAACAGTAACCCAGGTGGGATCTGTGCTTTTTGCCTTCAAGAAAAGCTTGGAAAGCTTGTTTCTTCTTCTTTTCCTGTTGCTGTTTTCCCATCTTCTTCCTCATCTTCTTCTCCATCTTTTAGATCTGATTTTGGTGGTACCACTACAGCATCCACTCTATCAGTTCGACCAAATGCCGCTTCATCAACTAGTTCTCATGTAGTCAGCTATAACAGTGCCAAAAATGGTGACTGTGACTACAATCAGTATTATAATAGAAGGTCAAAATTAATGTTTCTTTCAACTCACAGGAGGAAGAAAAAGAAGGAAGCTGCCATGGCAGCTGCTGATGCTACCAGCATTGTTTTCAAAAGGAGTAAGTCCACTACTACTCCTAGGAGAGGCATACATTTCTTGGATGCTGATGATGGTGAAGATTTTAGTCCTCATAAAAGAGGGTTCTGGTCATTTTTCTACTTAACCTCATTATCAAAGAATACTACAACAAGAAAAGCTGAAAGGGGACAGAAAGACATTAGCTTTTCATCGTCTGTTTCTAGTGGTACTACTACAGCAGTTGGAGCCTCATCATCTATGAATGGTTCAATGAGATCAAGAGAAAGGAAAATAGAAGAACTTGTTGTAGTTGAGGAAAATGAAAGCCCTGATGAAGCTGCTATTGATAGAAAGGTTTCAAGATCTAGATCTGTCGGCTGTGGAAGCAGGAGCTTTTCAGGAGATTTTTTTGAGAGGATTTCAACAGGCTTTGGGGACTGTACTCTTCGTAGAGTTGAGTCTCAAAGAGAAGGGAAGCCTAAAGTTCATTCAGTTCATCGAAACAGTGGTGCTGGAAGTGGACAAGATTGCATTAAAGAAAGAGTCAAATGTGGGGGGATTTTCAGTGGATTTATGATCACTTCATCTTCATCTTCTTCATCCTCATCTTCTTATTGGGTTTCTTCTTCAACAGAAGACAATGTCAATGGAGGAAAAACAGCAACAACAACACCTGCAAGTGTCGGACATCTTGCTCATGGAAGAAGCAAGAGCTGGGGTTGGGCATTTGCAAGTCCAATGAGAGCTTTTAGTAAGCCTTCTAATGGAAAAAGAGAAGTTTCAAACAAGAATGCAACTCCAAATTTGGCAGCAATTCCTTCATTGTTGGCTGTGAGAAGCTAAAGATGAAGACTTTCTTAGGTTATTACTACTACTAAGTATATTATTACTAGCTTAATTATACCTCACTACTTCTACTTCTACACAATCTTAAAGTTCTTGTCTTGAATGTGTTTATTACTATGTTCCCCGACTGTTCATCATGTTTATCTCTGTTTTGATAAGTGTCGGCATACTTACTATTAAGAATCCATGTTATTTTCTCATTAAATTCCATTTGTTGTATTGTAGGGTCAATTTGTTAATTTGGTCTATGAGTTCTTGTATGTTGGTAATGGAACTAAATATGGTGCTTTAAATTCAATGCAAAGATGATCTTGATGTTGGCCTAATCTGCTCTAATTCTACCTTTTCTGAATTATTACTTTCAACTTTCTTGGGATATTTACTTGCAATGCAGTGATATTTTTAGATCAATTCATCTGTTCTATGGTAAACTTGATTTATAACTGTTAAGTCTATGTTAATTTGAGGGACAAGTATGAAATCTTGAGATTGAGATCCCACTCATTTTGGGACCAATTCTAGGTAGCAAATTTTGGGATCTTGATAGATGATAAATCTTGAGCAATTGGTTTGTAGCAACTTTTGTGAACTAGATTGAGAAGTGTTGGCTATATTGGATCCTTTTTTGTTCCCATCCAAGGTTCTTTTATCCTTCTTTGTTTATCATTGTTGCCTTTCTAGCTGGCTAAACTATAAAGAAAAGATTGACTTGCACTTGCATGTACTAGAAAAAGGTCACCCCTCCTCCCCCTTGTTGGCTAGGCATGTGCATAGTAGTTGTAGGCACAACTAATCATTGTTTAAAAATAAAAAAAAATAGAAACCACTACCCTTAGAATGCCAAAAGAAGAGCAAAGAATCACTATGAAGTTGGAGTCAAATAGTTGCAGATGTTGGTAAGGTGAAGACACTTGGGATTGTCTTACTCAAGAACTATATTTTGGGGATTGAATGAATCCAAACTTTGCCATATTATAGTATTGTTTTTCTGATCTAAACTTGGTTTTTTTTAAAGAGTATAAAATGAGCTTTGGAGGTTGAAAGTTTTCAGTAGGAAAATCTTTCTGTGTATTAATCAGAAGTAAGAGGAATATATACAACATATTTGATTACAAGAATCCTAGATAATAAGGTAATGTCCTAATACAAGAATTCTATACAACTGTCAAATATGCTTCTACTGTAAAGGAAACCAAATATACAACATATCCAATCCCATAAATTATGGGATATCACAGTTAATCCTTAACAGAGGTTCATACTTGTCTTTGTTTTCTTGTTTAGATCATTGGACTTAAAAAATATAAGCAAAACTCAAGCATCCAAGAAGTTGATCATCTAGTCCCAAACATGAACTCCCCCAATACCCATTTCCCAAATCTGTATTTGGAGGATGGAGGTAGATTTTGTATAGAGATTCTATGGGTTTCTCTAGGCATATACTAGAACTTGCAATTTTTGTATTCTTGTTTCTTTCTTTCTGTGCATATTAATTTGAGAATGGGCATAATAGATCCTTTGAACAGAGGGAGTTGCAGGGTGGTTACTCTAGAGAAGGCTTGATTATTATTATTATTCGTTTTGAACAGTTTAAAAATAGTTTATGAGTATAAAAAGATAAAAATAAAAATTTCTAGGAGGTGTTTTGTATCTAGGGGTAGTTTATTCTAATTAATCCAAACTCTATCTATAAAAAAATTGTAAAGTCTTATTCTTATTTGGATGCAAAAGTCTGTTTCTTACTTGGATGTTGCAAGATTAATGTCTTTTTCTTCCAAATGGTTCTACAAACAAAGATTAATGAGAACAAACAGTTTGCACAAAACAAGCAAATGGTGGGGGCTGGGGATAATTGATTGTTCTTCTGTACTTTAGAAAAGATTAGATAAATGAAGGGACAAAGAAATGAATTGAATGGCTATAAAACAAAGATTAGACATAACTAGAAAATGAATAGCAATTTTGGGGCAAAAGTTAGTTTCATTATCATAATAATCTTTTTTTTGGAAATTGATCTAAAACAAAGACATGTAATTATGTAATAGGAAGATTTCTTCAAGTTTTTTTAAGCAAAGGAAAGAAAGAGAGGAATGAATAATACCAAAAAGAGGACAAAGACGTATGGTAATTGATGAGACTAAGGATGCTAGATACATAACGACATTGAAAAAGGCTGTCTAAGGAGGGGAGGGGAGGGGAGAGGGCCAACAATATGTGGGGTTGGATATGAATAAACTAATGCCCCCTCAAAAGGACATGTACTTTCTCTTTGAGTGATTTTCACAAACACTTGGCTGGATATTTGGGACCCTTAAAAGGGTGAGAAAAGAAGTTCCCCTTTCTATGTTGTAATAGATGAAAAAACAAGGCATGTAATCAATAGTCTTGTGACCAAACTTGGAGAGCCATTTTGTTATGGTGCTGAGAAGGGATTGTTCCGATGGGGTTTGACTAATAATCACGAGTTAACAAAGTATAATTCCATTCTTATTAAGGAGTTAGGATATTGTCGCCTTTGGATTTGCATCCAGGAGTATCATTCATGGGCATGATAGTATGAAAGTATAGTTTGATTCTTATTTGAGAGTTAGGAAACTGTCTTGTCTTTGATTTGCAAACTTGAGAGCCTGATTTTTAGGCCAGAGACCAAGAATGCAAGTTTTTAGATATGGCTGCCCATTCATGTTGACTAATTCATATACTCAGCTTATAAAAGTATAGTTTGATGCTTATTCGGGAGTTAGGGTATAATTACACTCTAAATTTGCAGACTCGAAAATGTGACTCATGAGCATGATATCACTCACGTGTGACCTAGTTCAGGACCAGATTAAGTATGTAACTTTTTTTAGAGGTAGTTTTTATTGTGCACAGTGTCAATTCTCATATATCTGAGGTCTGGATTGTGATTCATGAGTTTAGAAGCTCTTACAAACCCCATCCATTTGATAATTATTCTTGCTATGTCAAAATAAATATCTTAAGGTAATTATGAATATTTCAGTTAAGTTCATACTTATATATCGTACAAATACATTATACTTATCCTAATGATACTGTAAAATTGTAAAATAGATTCGAACCTCCTACTCTCCCAGAAATTCACAACTTATCATGAATAATTATATATTCACTAGGGAGTAATTGGAGGGTAATTGAATGATTGAAAATCCCTTCACCACATACCCCAAAAATTGCAGCCCCACCTAGTGAAAAAGTTTGGTAAAACTACTACCTTAGTGCAGGCTCAGATCCAATAAGGTACCCTGTTTGGTTGGTTAAACCAAAAAAAAAAAAAAAAAAATCCGCATGAAGTTCCAAATTCTCATGATGCTTCTTATAAGGAAAGGGCCCAAAACCATTTTCTCTTAGCTGTAGTCAAAAGGGTGCATGTGCTTTCCTGGTTTGTTTTTATATATGCCTCCATAGATGAACAACAACAGTAGATAGATACTATTAAGAACATGCAAGAAAACATATATAATTATTGTTCATGAAGATTAGAGGTAATCATAGTTTAATCACTAATTAACCACTTTCAAGAAATATGGTTTTTGTTCTTTTTGTTTAACAGTGTTTTTTTTAGCAAGAAAAAAAGTGGTTCTAATGGTCTTAAAGAAGAGGCACATGCATATGGATCTGGCAACTGTGAGAACTCTACCTCAGTTTACTTGTTTTTTCCTACTTAGTTTAGATTAGCACGTAGTGAATTATAATTATTTTACTTCTCAATTTATGATTTTGATTCATGAGCAGCTAGTAACTAACTATATAATTCTTTAACGCTTTCAGTTCGTGAACCTAAAAACGCGATTTATTAACATCACAATATCTATGGTACACTATTTGGTAGGACTGTAACATTTAATTATTACTGTCCGACTGATCATTATACTTTGATACCGTAATAATGTCACGTCCTTCGCTAGTAGGCTCGTAAGCATCGTTTATAGGTAACACAGTACTTCCGATCAACTACTTGATAACCGTCCTTACTATGATATAATGAATATCATAATGGTCACTGTAAGTGCCTATGCCATGCTTATATACTACAAACATCACGTGTGAGATACAATTGTCAAATAATGAGTTGTGAATACCACCAATCCATAAATTGCGTTCTCAAAATTATGAATATAAGGTGTCACATTTTTTTTTGTGCCAGAGGATGGTTAGCTAGGGCCTTAAAAGTTTTGTATCACATACAAGTATAAAGTTATTATTATTCATAGTTTAAAATATTTATTTTGACATAACGAAGATTTGTGAACTATAAGTGCAGTGTTCTGTTTTAAAATATTCAATTTAGATGTAATTCATCTCAAAAGATACGTTAAAAGAAGAAGAATTGTCTAAATTTATTAAAGATTCATTAATTTTTTAATTAACTAATACAAAATTTTCAACATTCTCTTAGATATGTAGACACGTAACATAGTACAGAAATAATTAATAAACACAACAATAAAATAAAATAAAGGATTGAACAAATTTGTTGTACATCTCTTAGACACTGTAGAAGATTAATGCTATACATCCAAATACAAGAGCCCATTGATTGCCTTCACATTTTATGATGGACCATATTAGAAAGGTAGGTCCATTTTGCCTTTGTTTAGTCCCATTCATATATATATATATATATATAATCCTTTTGGATGTTAAATATTTTGCATATGCATTATATATATATATTGAGAATAATGTCTAGTCAGTAGTCACAGGAGCCTAAAACAGTTGATTTTTTACATTTTTTTTTCATCTGTCCATTGATGGCTCATATGTGGGAACAGAAACCATTTCTTGTTCTTGTGTTTTAAAGATGATGACGTTTCCCAATTTGTTTACATAAATCCCAATGAAAAATCAATGTCAAACTTGATTGTTTGTGTGTATTGCATGTGAAAGTATACTTTGTATCAGGACATGCTCAAAAGTACACATTAGAAAATCATTTTATATAAGGATAACGAATGAGATATACATACATTTTATCTAAGATTTATTATTATGTTTTTTATTTTGCAGGTTGAGAGCGTTATTATGCTCTTATTTGATAATCATCTCTGTACTCGCATATCTAGAAGCACGACTCATAAGGTTGTTAGTACTCACAATCTCTACTTGGTAACTGTTCTGCTAAAATAAATATCTTAATAGTGTTGTAGACACTTAGATAAATGCTTATATAATATACAAATACTTGTTATGAAAAATTCTCTATGCCTACCGGCTTAAAAGCACGATTTATTAGACTGGCAACACCCACGGCCCTTACTTAATAATCGTCCTCATTATATAAAATAGATGTTCAATAGTGTCATAATACACTTACGTCCATGCTTATGTAGCATATAGATACTTCCTAAGTTAAAGTCCCTATGCCTGCAGACTCAGGAGCACAACTCATGAATGTTACACCCGTCATCGACGTTACTGATTAACTTAGATAGTACCTCAGCTACATTTTTAAGATTACTCATTTTTATTACTTTTATCATCTCTCTATATTAATTAATTGATTAATGAATGAATCCTTACTAAAATTACTGTCTATGAAATTAATAAATTGATAAACTCCAAAACACAATAATATGAACAATTATGTTTTTATCAGTATTCCGTGGTCTGACACAGGCCTCAGAGAAAGTGATGAGAAAATTTACCATTTTTTTATATATCAATTTTCCTTTTCCTTGGGGTTTCTTATTTTTTTGGGGGGTTAAATTCCCTTTTGGTAATGGTCATTAATGGACTTCGAGAATAAATAATGGGCTTGTAACTTCTGTACGGTTTAAAAATAATTAATCCCTTCAATTTTATTGGGCCGATCTAACGGATCAAGTTACGATTTGGTCCGCAATAAATATCCATTAATCCAGACCATGAAAATAAAATAAATAAATAAATCAATTTTAAATCCATTATTGATACAAATACCTTAGACAAATCATTATACTTGCAACTAAATTCTACTAATAAAACAATTATATATATATATATATATTTATGGAAATTCATTTTTTTTAAAAAAAATATGATCAAATAAATAATTGACCATTAAATTATTAACACAAGAAAATGCAAGTCCTTGTAGGATGGATTGGCCATTAGACAAACTTCGCTTGAAATGTCAAGCAAGTTTTTGTGATGTTTTATCTTCTTTATATATAACAAAAAAGAATTGGACAATTGCTAGAAACAAAAAATAATTGAGGTTACAATATATCATTAATAGTGATTCATAATCTTTTAGGTTTCTTTAACATCAAGACTATAATACAATAAGAAAACCCACACTTATTATCCTTTTTTTATTTCAAATTTCTTGTTTGAGAGAGGGGATTTTCGGGTATAAGTCATTTTTTTTATATAAAAACACTCGCAGTCACTTTTTTACTGTATACACTAATGTCCTGTACAATAATTAACACGTAAGTTGTAGTACTGGAAGACCATTCCATGTTAACTTATAAAAGAAAAGAGGTTCGAACCCTAATGATGAATTAGGAAGAAATTTCATACACGATGCAATAGGCTTATATAAAAAGAGAGAGATCTGATAGCGTGAATAAGAAATTTTACACATAACGAGCAAGTTTACTATAACTTAACACCAAAAATACCAAATTTGGTGAAATAAGTTAGAGATGGACAGAAGAATGGTGTAATGAGGTGTTGTGGATGAAATAATTTCTTGAGGTTCATTATTGGTGTCAGCAGCCAGGCTATCATGAAGACAAGGTCTGTAGTAACCTGTGAATTGGGTCAGGTATCCATGGAAATGGAACCCCATAATATGACTCTTCTTGACATCTTTCTTCAACTTTACCACTAATATGTCTATGATGATGATCTTGATCTTCAGCTCTTGATGACCCACCATCACTATTTATCCTTCCCAAACGTTGCTGAAACTCTTCTATGTGATGCAGCAAAACCTCTCCTATACTAACCAACACACAACAAGAACTATTATTGTTGGCAAACAATAAATGCATTTGTAATACCTCTATATTTTACTATAGGTAAGTGCGATATATTTAGAAGTTATAATATCATAACCTAAGTATTCATAGTAATTTGATATATTCATTTTTACTATAACGAGAATAATTGTCAAATAATAGACTGTAAGTATATCAAACCATTACCCCTCTCAGACTCAAGAGCAAGATCATGACATACAGGGTAAGGGAAATATTAAGCTCTATATCGTTGGGCATAACTCTCTAAAATGTACCTCATAAGGAAGAGAATCACCTAAATCATATAAAGAGAACATATGCTACCTTTTTGGTTTTTTATAAAGGTAGCCTTAGCCTTGAAAATATGCTAACTAATATAGATTTTCAATATACTTTTCTCAAAGTTTAAAACTATACATCTAAACATTTAGAGCGTAAAATTTGCGAGAATAAATATAGTGAGTGTGTTGAAAGAGAAATGGAGAAATGAGCACAAGAAGATTAGAAGGTATGGGAATATAGAAGAGAAATGAAAGTGAGAAGAGAAAGCTCGAAATAAAGAAGAAAAGATAAAAAGGAAAATAGAAGGAAAACAGAGAGAAGAGAGGTTCAAACCCTCAATCAAAGATGAGGAAGGAGTTGGAAGGCTAAGATAGAGAGTTGAGATTTAAATTCCATTAATTCTAGTTATTATTAGCTAATTATGAAATGAATCATAATTAATGCAATTTTAAAAGGTAGTTTGGTAGTTATACAAGAGTTTTCTCTCTCATTCACAAAAGGGTGAATGCATGTATATATATATATATACTATTGTACATATTCTTTTTTTTTTCCGGTAATAAAAATTCAGAGAAAATTCCCCACAAATTGTTCTTCATTTCATTCATTCATCACACACAAAACATTAGTTACAATTTCAACAACATAAGCCAGATATTAACAATGCATTCTTACATGAAAATTTATTTAAAAAAGTATATATGCATTCACCTCCAAGTTTTCAAGTTTCACAAGGCCATATTTGTAAGGTGATTAGATCTTTATATGGTCAAAAGCAAGATTCTAGATAGTGGAATACAAAACTTACACAATTATTGTTGATCATGGGTCCTTTGTTAAAGTTAGCATAGTTACAGCTTTTTTTGTCAAGAATTAAGCTGGCGTGATGATCATCTTATTAACGTATGTGTATGATATTCTAGTAATTAGCTCTTAGGAACATGCTATTGCAGAAGTTAAGCACACTTTGAATAATCTTTTTTAAAATAAAAGATCTTGGTGATGTAAGATATTTCTTGTGATGAAGATTACTAGAGATGACAAAGGAATTCAGTTAACACTGAGGAAGTATGCTTTGGACTTGTTGAAAGATAGAGGATTTCAATTGTGTAAACCAGCTGCAACATCCATGAAAATAACTGTCAAGTTGAGTAATGGAGATTCAGAGTTACTTGCTGATAACTCAGAGTATAGGAGCATTTTTGGAAAGTTACTATATCTTACCATAATCGGGCCTGATTTGAGTTATGCAATGCAACAACTTTCTCAATTTTTAGACAAACCTATTGTATTCTACTTAGAGTATTTAGATATATCAAATATGCTCCTGGACAAGGTTTGCTTTTTAAATCAGATAATGATATAAATCTAGCAGCCTATTATGATTCAAATTAGGTAGAGTATGAAGAAACAGGAAGATCAGTCATTGGATTTTGTGTTTTTCTAGGATATTCTTTGATTTCTTGGAGATCAAAAAAGCATTCTATTGCCTTTAAGAGTTCTACAGAAGCACAATATTGAGCAATCGCAATAGTTACTTGTGATTTACCGTGAATGTTGTATATTTATGGAGATATATATATATATATATATATATATATTCATGGAGAGCAAGTTGCCTTCTTTTTTTGTGATTCAAGAAGTATTTTATACATTGCTAAAAACACATTGTTTTATCATGATAAAACCAATCACATAGACTTAGATTACCACATTGTTAGAGAAAGGTTGGGTTTCTTCTCAATATCAGTTGGCAGACATTTTCACTAAGCCTTTAGCAACAGCTCGTTTCAAACAATTGTTGACTTAGCTTCTTGGTGTGTATAATCTCTATAGGTTGTCAGCTTGTGTGTACAATCGAATTTATTTCTATCTTCCTAAACTTAATGTTCATACGAAACTTTATATGATAGATCTCCGCAATAAGAGACGTAAATTGATGAATTGAAAGTTTACAATTCCAGAAGGCAGTTTTACTGCCTGAATTACCCAACATGAAACTAATCTTTAAACATAAACAATTCAACAAGCAAAACAAACTAGACTTCAAACTTAAAATATATTGCATCTTTATTCATGGTGGCATGGCAAAATTACACCAGCCAATATCAATCCTTAATTAGTTGTTTGGAAGAATAGGAATAAAGTTGAAGAGGTCAGGAACCACATTGAGAATCTTGAGAAGGCCAACAAGTGTATCTCCTGCATACTTAAGAGGTGCTTGTAGGACACCAGCAGCTGGCAAGTTTACATTGCAAGTAGCTAATGGAGTCTTAACAACTACACTGCAGCTGGTTAGCAAAGATGACACAATTTGTTGAACAGGATCCAATAAGAAAGAAAATACACCAGAGGCATTAGTTGTTGTGCTTGAAACTACTCTTCCTCCGCATTGTAATTGTACCAGAGCATCTGAAATTACCTTTTAACTGTCATTAATAATTCTATAAAAAATTTCTAAGTAATTGTTCAATTCCAACAAAATAGGAGTATACATGGAAATGTATCATTAAATATTCTTTTAATTTACTAAAATGACAGATATTATGAAAAAGGTTGAAGTAAACTTACTAGGGAAAGCTGGTGTAGCAGTGCCATTGATACCAATGTTGCCATCCGGAGTACAAAACACAATCCCGTTGATATTAGTAGTTGAGCCAATGAGGCCTCCAATAAGGCCGCCTAATTGAGCTTTTGCCACCATTGAGCTTGCCATAATTATTGCAACCACATTAATGGAAACCAAGATTAGACTCATTCTTATGGCCATATTGGCTTTTGTTCAGATTACAAAAGAGAATTGGTGTAGTTTAATATTTGCACTAATAAATCAAAGAGAGGGATGCTGGAGTCCTTTGCATTTTCGGTTAATTTATAGAGGAAGAACCATTCTCTATGAAGATTGATTGGAAGAAATTGTATGATCTGAATTTAAAGTTGAAATGAGACCATTGTTATCTTAGCGCATTCTTTAGACTTTTTTTTTTTTTATATATTTTAAAAGAATAGTAGTTTTTGGTATTTAAAGATACACGACTCTGATTAATGTATACTTAATTTATAAAGTGCCCACAAAGTTTGACTTTTATTTGAATGTTAGGATCTGACCCTTAGCATTTCATGACGACATAAAAAGAATCCGAATATTTTTTTTATTCAACTTCACATTCACAATGTGCTTACCTATTACCTATTGCACAAGGTTTAACATTTGTAACGTTTAGACTTTGCAGTGTTGAATATTGAGATGTCAGTTGCATGCAGTTGAGGATGATCACCATGCAAACTGCCACCTTTGTGGGCTTCACCCTATATATGTCAAAACTCTATATAATTAGGCACCTAAAGCTTCAAGAGCATGCTTTCTTTGGCCTTTTTCTTGAACAATTCCCATATATAGGTAAAATATAGCAGAAATTGGGGGAAAATATGGTCATTTTGTGGTCCATTAAACCAACTACTTAGTTTACCCCTTGATGAGGCAACTTTAGAAGATACCAAAAATGTTAAAAGGCAAGTGAATTAGTGGATTTGATTAGAAGTAGGTGGTCCTTAAGGTGAATGCCCGTGTAGCTATGGGATGGGAGACCAAAATTATGTCATTATATGTTTGTAGTTTTGTCCTAAGAAGGGACATATAACATAGATTCTTTAGAAATTTTCATATCAAATTACTGTGAAGTTGTGAACCAATTAATTAATGAATGAGGGCATCTCAATGAAGGTTAACAATTTACATAGGTTCTTATTACTACCTTCAATTAAAAATATAAATCATTTTGAAGTGTTTGAAAGTGTTCGAAGATGATGAAATATATATATATATATATACTTTAGTGTCTTAACGTTATCTTGTTAACAGTTTAGTACTTTGTAGCATATTACACTACAAAAATTTGCTTTTATGACTAAAATATCCCTTTTGTCTATAAAGGCTAGATAAATTATTGAAATGGAAGAAATTGATATTTTTAATAAAAATGTTCATTATGTTTATAAAAGAAAATTTTACTAAAAATGTTGTGTATCTATTAATTCTAAAATGTTATTTACTTATATTCAAGTTTTTTTTATTTAAGTTATTTATAAAATTTTTTAAAAAAATCACGAAACCTGGACCGATTCGGACCGATCCGCCTAGTCCGATCACCTTAGGCAGTCCGAGATGGGTCGACCGAAACTGAACCACAGCTCGATACCGACCCGAAACCACTAGAACCACGGGTTGGCTTGACGAGTTGGTCTGTGAGCTGCAATTTAGTCCAACCGGGCCTAGACCCGTGGATCCAACCCATTTGGCCACCCCTAGATGTTATAAGCAATTCTATTAAAAAAAATAAGTGTGAGTGTACAATTTTGAAAGGGAGAGTAACTTTTATTTTTCTGAACAAAGTCTTGAATACATTTCGTTTGAAAGGAATAATTTATAATATCTTTAACCGTTTAGGCAATTCAGATCATCTGTTTCACTTTCTATGCAAATAGGGTCGCTTAGAGTATCCATCTTTTATGAAAGGTGGCTCCATTTGGCCCTATTTTTTTCACTTATCCTTTTAGCCAAGAAGAAGGTTGATTTGGCGTTAGGCATTATGCGACCTTATTTTCTTAGTACTGTTTTCATAAAAAAAAAATATTCTCATCTAATTTTAAATTTCAATTTTTTAAAAAATTAACAACATTATTTTTTTAAAATTAAATGTATATTTTGGAGGCCGATAAATCTAACTCAGGAATATGAATGTATAGTGCGAAAAAAAATCATTATATTTCCTACTCTTTGTCTCTCTACACAATTTCTCTCTAACTTCTCTCTACTCTTTCTCTACTCTAAAACTAAAATCTTTAACTTTGAACTCGTATTGGAGGTTGATATAGATTATTACGAAGAATTTGTAGAAGAAAATATCAATTTAGATGTAAAAAAAGTTGAAATAATTTTTTTTTTCAAAATTGGGCTCGGATCGCCCGGACGGGCGACCTGAACATGAGTGGATCGCCCAGATGGGCGACCAGCAGATGTCCGTGTCACCGGCCCGAGCAGCCCAGCTTTTTTTTTTTTTTTTTTAGAAAGAATTTTTGTAGGTATTTGTAAAACTTTAAACATGAATAACTCTGCGATCGGAGGTTCGTTTCTTGCTTATGACCACTCGTTTTGATGGTTCTCGTAAAGAGGAACGCAACGGCATCGTCAAAAAAGTGACCTGGACGCGTTTTGGGGCAAAAAATTTGTTTCGTATAGTCGAAAATTTTGACGGGGCATAACTTTGCGCTAAGACGTCTGATTAAGGCGATTCTTGTGGGCATTTCGGTTATTTTTTTGAGACCTATGCGTCGGAAACGTTTTAACAATTTCCCACCGACCATTTCCACAAAAACCTCCTATTTTCTTTTAATTTACGTTTTTGTAATTTTCTAATACTTTCTCACTCGTTAACTAAAAAATTACGGCACTATTTGAAAATTAAACAGAGGAGCGGTCTTCTTTTTTCTCTAATTAAAAATTCAAATGATTGAAGTTGGTAAATATTAGAATTCTTTTTGCACGTAAATTTTTTGCCCCGAAACGCGTCTAGATCACTTTTTCGACGATGCCATTGAGTTTATCTTTATGAGAATCATCAAAACGAGTAGTCATACGCAAGAAACGAACCTCTGATCGCAGAGTTATTCATGTTTAAAGTTTTTCAAATACATACAAAAATTCTTCCTTTCTTCCTTTTAAAAAAAAAAAAAAAAAGCTTAGGTCGCCCGGGCCGGCGACCTGGACATGTGCTGGTTGCCTGGGCCGATCCACTCATGTTCGGGTCGCCCGTTCGGGCGATCCGAGCCCAGTTTTGAAAAAAAAATTATTTCAACTTTTTTTAATCTAAATTGATATTTTCTTCTACAAATTCTTCGTAATGATCTATATCTACCTCCAATACGAGTTCAAAGTTAAAGATTTTAGTTTTAGAGTAGAGAGAAGTTAGAGAGAAATTGTGTAGAGAGAGAAAGAATAAGAAAAATAATGATTTTTTTCGCACTATACATTCATATTCCAGAGTTAGGTTTATCGGACCCCATATGCTTTTATACAATGTCCATTTCAAAATAAATATCATTTTAGAAGATTATCTTCAAAATATTTGTCATTTTATATTTTTCAAAGAACATTTATTATATTTTAGAAGAAATTAAATGTCTATTTTTTCTAATTCTATAATCATCTCCCTTTTTCTATTTCTCTCATTTTTTATATTTATGAGGGATATAAATAACACATTGTATAAAACAATGTTTTTTTTCAAAATGTGTAATCTTTGTATAAGAAACTAAAATGACGCTTAAAGGAGATCAGCTAAAGTTTTAAATTAAAAAATAATTAATTAATTATTAACCATAAAATGTATTATAGTGATGAAAACACTTTTTATTAGAGCAAAAAATATGGGTTCTAATTACAATTCCACTCTCAATATATCAAGAAAAAAAAAAAATCAATGGATATTCTCTAGTGAAAAAAAAATACTGAAAAAGTTAATTAGCACATGATCCCAAACTTTTTCAATTATCAATTTCTTCGAACTTTTTTGGTCGAAATTTTCTGAATGTTGAGTGAACAAGATGTGAAAACTAGACTTGCTTTTTTTTTTTTTTTAAATTTATTGGTTGCTTTTTCTTTTCTTAATCAAAGGGGAACCTTCCTTGAAAAACAGGTCCAAATGTGGATGCATTTTAAAAAATATGGCCAATTTTTTTAAAAAAACCCCCATGCAAATTAGATGCTTGATGATAAAACAATCTTATTCGGTATACAAATTAGATGTTTGAGCGATAACAGAAAAATCTCATTAGGTTTCCATAATACCATTGGATAACTAAACTTTAGGGGGCCATTTTTCCCAAAAAGAAAACAAAATCAGGCAGCCACCCCAAGCAATAATAGCATATAATAAGAGGTGCCCAAACATCATGGTATTTCCTCATAATACTAATATACTGTGGAAAAAACCAATAATACAAAACTCTTCCAAATATTAAAAAAAAAAAAAAAGGATCACAAACAATTGGAAAAGTATCCAAAATTTTAAAACCATGTTTTCTCCTCCAACGTACAAAAATTGTTCCCAGCAATTGTCTTCCCTCCCACATCTAATAATAATCTCTCCAAGTCTTTTTAACCTCTCTCTCTCTCTAATCTCCTCCTCGTGAGCAAATTTATCTACTTTCTCACACAAGATCAGATCAGATGGGGCAGGGTGGGACATCAATAGTACTACCTGCTTGGATTTGCCCCCAACCAATAAGACGCCAGTGCTTCTCGATTCTTCTGCTTAGAGCGATTTTCTCTCCTTTGCTGGTGCATACTGGTGATGTCAAATGCAGTTTTGCAAACACGTTCTTCACTGCAATAACGCGTGCCCCTGTTGACATAGATCCTATATTCAACATAAGCATCTCCCCCTTTGCTAGCTTAGAGACTTTACCCTGCCTTTCTGTGTCTTTTGTCCTTACACCGAGAAGTCGCCTTAGTAGAAAGAAGTTCACCTAAAGCAACAGAGTTAGTTTGTCAGATCCCAACAGAAGTGAATAGTAAACCAACCATTTGAAAGGAAAATAAGGGGACTGTGTTATGTTAGTAGACCCCCAAACCAAAACACACAAACAGAAAAACTAGGTTTTTCGTAAGAGAACTTCTTACCTCGAGTTCAATATAAACTTCAGGCAATGATCCAACTTCACCAAGAACTTGTCCTACCAACCGATCAGCACGAGTCAGTGTTGGATCCATTGTGGTACCAACTCCAATAAGACCTCCTGGGACTGCAAATTGCAGTTCATTTTGCTCGGCATACAAAGAAACTATCCTAGAATATATTGGAGTGCACTTGATGTTTCCGTTTTCATCCTTGACAACAATCCCAGGACGAACCTCAATGTTCTGATTCACCTTCAGAACACCCTACATCGAGATCAACAGCTTTTTAAGGTCAGTATGAAGTCATTTTAGAAGGGAGTGTGAGATCAGTTATTTCACAGGCATTCTTTCAAGCTAGTGGAGAAACACTGATACAACTTGAGGAAGAAATGTAAAGATAGATGACAAGCTTCCCCAAATAAATTCAATCAAGCAAGAGAGACTTCAAAATGAGAGAGGTTTTAGGCAAATGATACCTTCAGTATACTTCCTCCAGCAACACCACCCTTAATCTCATCAACCTCGAATCCTGGCTTATTGACATCAAAAGATCGGATAACAATCATACTTGGTGGTGAAATGAAGTTCCTCTCTGGAATAGGAATCTTTTTCACAATGTATTCACAAACAACATCAATATTATACTTCAGCTGTGCAGAAATTGGTACGACTGGTGCACCATCTGCAACAGTTCCCTGAAAATATATTGAGATGTCAGATCAACACGGGTGCAACTTCAATGGAGATAACTGTAACAGGATGAACCAAGAATATGAACCTGTATAAACTTCTGGATGGCTTCATGTTGATTGATGGCTACATTGTCCTGAACTAGATCAACCTTGTTTTGAAGAATTATAATATGTTGGAGACGCATAATCTCAATAGCAGCTAAATGTTCAGATGTCTGGGGTTGTGGGCAACTTTCATTGGCAGCTATAAGAAGTAAAGCTCCATCCATGATTGCAGCTCCATTAAGCATTGTAGCCATGAGAATATCATGACCCTAGCAAAAAATGATAACATTGTAACATATTATGAAAAGGAAAAAGATCATACATATTTCAGAAAAAAATATTATTGGCCCGGGGAAAGAATGCCAAGCCAAACAATCATCACGAGAGCATACAGAAGATAAAAGACTTTCTTTGCCAAGAAACAAAGAGAATAGATGGTATCTATATAGTAATGTACTACACTGCAAAGACAGACTATCTTGCTAATGCATACATAATAATTTTGACCTCTGACTGGTCATGTGCTCATAAGCAATGAACTTTGTGGCCCAGAAAAGGAGATAAATGTATAAGAATCTTAGCCAACTTCAGGAACTATACACAAGCACAGAAAACAATGTCTTGTCAAGCAACATAATTAGGCAGCATTAAGTACATTTAGCAGAATTTACACAATTTAGACAAATAAGTGTGATGTTGAGAGATCAGTTAATGGCCAACAATGAGATGGGGAGGAACAACAATGACAAAGCATAAAATGCAATATGGTGACAACTTTAGAAAATGACCACACTCTTAGTCAGGATTCAAATAGAAAAGGTAAACACGATGTATATTAGTTCAAAAAATATATAATTTGGACAGAAATAAAAGATGCCTAAATATCACCATAAGCAGAAATACTTACAGGACAATCAACAAAAGAAACATGTCTCAACAGTTTCATCCGGCAATTCTCAAAACCAGGTACATCACACAATGGGCTATCTTCTTTTCCACTTCCATAAGCCCTGAAATAATCATTAATTACTAAGAGAGCTAATAAAAAATGGCATATAGCAGCAACATTCATCAAACAAGAACTCACTTATAGCACATGGGTCGGGGACAATGTTCATCCTCGCATTTGTATATCTTTGCATTGGCATAACCAAGCTTAATGGTAATATTACGTTCCAATTCACTCTTGAAACGAACAGTCTGAAGAAAGAAATAAACAATTAAAAGCTACCTATTGCTGCCCTGTTAAGGAATCAACTACTCTGTATCATTATTAAAACAAACTACAAGGCAACTGCACAGAATAAAAGCGCCTAATACTCCCTTTCAACCAAAAAGGAAACAGAAAAGAGAATGTATAAAAATATATAACAAGTTTGTTTCTCAACTACATAGCTTAAATGGTTTTCATCAATTTCACGTGCAAATGAATTTAAAAGGACAACCTTGCCCAAAAAAACCAGGTGATATACTCAAATTCAACTAGGTGAGAGATAATATTAACTTCCTATTCCGAAAGAATCATTTCTCAGCTTACAGTCACATGGTTGTGAATAAGTTAAAAGAAAGTCAAACCATACCCGAGTGTTAACCAGAACATGAAAAATTTTCATATGGAAAATCCCATTAAAAAAACGTGTAGGAATCAGTAATAACAATGGAAACCATACCTGGACACCGGAGATGGCTTTCACAACCGTGGACTTGCCATGTGCCACATGACCAATTGTGCCTGAGGACAGCAAATCAGAGGGAATAGATGCCTCAATGACTCAGTAAATGATAAGAATAAGCAGCAGTTCACTGCCTAGGACTCACTATTTAACATGTCAGATAGTACTTGGAGGACATCAGAGAGTTCCATGAGCATGACGTACCAATGTTAATTGTGGCCTGGCGAGAAATAACTTCAGGTGAAAGTGGATGCAACTGCGTTACATCCAGCTTGCTTAGATCCTGCTCCATCAACCCTTTTCGAGACATTTTGGCTGTTCCTTTGTTACTTTCGTCTAAAGTATTAAATGTTGCAAATTTCAGTGACGGCACAGGGATCTACGTTGCACAGATCTGCATCAAACAAATAGCAATCATCATTCACAGAAGGAAGACTATTGGCAGCAAGCTCGGGTATACATTTTTAGTAATGGAGCTTCACAGAATCATATATGTTTGATGAAAGGAACGAATCTTGAATACTAAACAGCTTTATTTCAGTCACGCAACCCCACCCATAGAGTCCATCATAAAAGAATGCTGATCAAGCAGCAAAGCTACACTAGGCCTAAAAAAAAAGTGACCAACTAATACCTTGAAAGATGCAGAAGGCATGGAAATTAACAAGTGATACACGGGGGGAAATGATCCAAAACACGGGATTTAATCCAGAATTAAAATCATTACAAAACTTTACTACCAAATTACATAGATACATTACTGAGATACGTGACTAAGGTTTCTTCAGCCTCGCCTAGCTGGACCATATGATTCTTGGTTCCCTAAGGATACACCTATTTCCCCCTCGATTGAAAACTATTTATCCACAATAAAATAACCTAAAGAAAGTAAAAGAGTCAACTGAAGTCTCTCCAAAACTGCACTAGGTCCACAATATTTTATCAATCCACCATTTCGACCAAAAGTATCTGTGGGAAAAAAAAACATTATAGAGTTCTAGAGTAATCAGCTTTTAGTCGAATAGATAAGCTATGAGAAACCTAACAAATTTTTATTCAATAATAATATCTACAATATCAAGGGTGATTATCCAATGAAAGATTAATTTCCGGGCTAATTCTCTTCAAGATTCACCTAACAAATCTTTTCTCAACCATATAAGAAAGGAGATGCACCAAGAAATTTACATAATTGTTTCTTTCCTGAGATCTATAGCAATGAATCAAACTCGATGCCTAATAACAAACCACAGCGGTACTGAAATCCATGTGGCATGAATAAGGCTCATTATAATGAAAGAGCATTAGAGAGTTTCAACTCAATGAAATAAGAAGAGAGTTTGGGCTTCTCTTTAACAGATATCCCAATCATAGAGCCACCTACTCATTCAGAGTAGTGTTCCTACTTGAAAGGGATAAGGGGCAAATGAAAAGTATGACCCAACCGAAGCAGCTCCATATCCCAATGTGAAATTTTAATATAGCATAAAGAACTAGAATAACCAAACCCCAATTCAAACATTGAACTGAAGATAAGCTAAAGAATGAAAACAAAAATCTCTTACACTTTCTTGGTCCTTGTTTCTTTAAAATACACCAATAACTATATTAACTAACGCAGCTGAACAGGCGTTCCCTGCAATTATCTTTGGATGCTTTAAGGAAATACAAATGGGAAGGGAAAGAAGTACGAGGGAAACAAGCAGAAAACAAAATCCGCAAAAATAAATCACCCAGACAATAACATAGGCAAAATTAAAACAAACGATTCAGAGGGAAAATGAAATGGAGGATGCGCCCAACAAAGCCAACCAAAACACGGATATGAACGATTAGGGCTTATACACACCTGGGATCAGACGGGCAAAAGCTAATTTATGCAACTGAAATCAAGCCACCAATTTGACAGCCAAAGATTCAATTATGTCCCTAAATTCGCAGGAAAATGAAACCTTAGGAATTTCTCTTTGGGTAGAGGCGATAGTGAGAGAAGGAAGTGGACTGCCGTTTTAGGGCTTTAGGGTGTAGATTTGAAGGAGGGAGGAGACGGGTGAGTTCTTATATATAGGGTTTTTTTTTTTTTTTTCATCCTAATTTTTCTACCATTGTAAGTACCTTTTGTTTAAACTCAGAATTTAACTTATTTAAATTATAAGTTGTTTTAAAATTATTTTTAAATTTAAAATTTATTTTTGAAAAGGTAATTATTACATAGTTTTTTGTAAGAAAATTTTTTTTATTTATTGAAAATAGATGTGTTATATCAATTTATTAAAATAATTATTTTGTAAATAACTATTCTAAAATGGAAAAAAATTTAGAAAGTCCTGGACTAGACTACTATTTTTGTCGTCTAGCGATTTTGTCGTTTTTTTTCCACTGGCAAACTTGAACTCCTTTTGATTATGGGTTCAGGTGTTTTTGTTTGATTAATCCTTGCGTTAATTTTCCTATAACCATCTGTCTGCTAGAAGCTTTTGGAGATCATCTTTCCAAAAAAATTTCTCATTTCTTCTCTTCCATTTCTCCTCCTCCCTCCAGACTCTCTGTTTTCTTTTTCTAACCTGAGTTAATGGATTTTGTTCTTGAACTTTTTTTTCAGAAACACAAGAAACATGTTGAGGATGGGGAAGAAAGGGTGAAGAAGCCGGTGATGAAAAGCCAGAGAACCGAAAGTTTTCTCCTTTTCCTTTCTTCTCTGCCGGTTACATCGACTCCTCTTTTTTTTTCAACTCCGCTGATCAATTTTGTTAGTTCTTTGGGTTCTATTTGTTTGGATTTCCTAAAACCCCTGTAGAAAAATGATTGGTTTAACACAAATTCAGAGAAAAAAGTATGCTTTCTGTTTTGATTGCATAGTCTTTTTTTTTTTTTTTTCTTGGATATGTTCTACAGTGTCTTTCCTTCTCTTCTCTTTCCTCTGTCTTTTTTATCTCCTTAATGGAAAGAAATGTGACACACACACCTCTCCCACTTTATACTTAAAAACACTATATGGTTCGTATGGGAGAATGAAGAGTGCCAAGGGAACGAAATTTAGAAGGATCATAGTAACTATGCTTTCAGTATTTTTGCTTCTACTCATTTGAATATTGGCTTTAGACTGTGAAATTTAGGCCGCACGGGGTTTTCTTCTTGGTTGGGCTCAGATTTTAGAAATGGCTACTAAAAAGGCTTATTATTATTATTTTTTTTTAATTCTGAAACTGGTCATAACGCACAATGGTTGTGCGTTATCTATAATGATAACGCATAACCATTGTGCGTTATCAGATAATTATGCCTTCTTCACTAATCAGCCGATGTGGCTGATAATGAACAATGGTTATGTGTAATGATTAAGCAATAACGCACATTCGTTGTGCGTTATTAGCCACGTAATTTTTTTTATATTTTTTAATATTATTTTTAATGAAATTCTTTTTTGTTTTTAATGAAAATTTTTTTTGGGAAAACTTATAATTGTATAATTTTTTTAATAAATTATTTTTTTTAATGAAAATTTCTTTTAGGAAAACTTATAATTGTATAATTTTTTTAAAAAGACTGCATTTATTATAGTTAACTTATTTTAAGTGTATTTATGATGATAATATTTATATCGTTTTCTTGGAAAATATATTTAACTTTTAACCATTTCATCTCAAGTTATTTGAAGAAGTAATACTAAAGAAACTGTAAAAATTTAGAGCAATTATGTTGTAATTAGAAGAAATTGAAAGAAAATTTTCAATAATATATACATGTTTTATTACAACTATTTCAAGAAAATATCAAACTTATACATTGCTCAATCCAGGGTTATTATAATTTTTCCTATTATGTCCCGGCATGTGACATCTACCACATCTTGGGGGAGAATCTGGATTTCTATAATCCATTTTCCCCTGAAATCGCTTGTCCTGTTTCCTACCCCATTCCTTTTTCATATTTGGAGGATAGAATGTCAAATTAAAAGGAACATCCCTCCAAAAGTTCTCACTCAAGACCGGATGAAAATTCGCTTGACAAGTCCTTCTGTACGTTTGTCGCGAATATATCTCCGGCACATAAGTATATGTTCTTGACCCATTTTCTCTACACACTGCAAGAACATAAGAACAAGGCAATGTATATGTTTGCCATTTTCCGCAAATACATGATTTATTATTTAGCCGCAATGTATAGACGTTGCCCGTACCAGAAACTCGGATTGGAGATCTGACCATGTAAATTCCCTCTCACGGATTGTAAGTTGTAACTTTGTGTTCTCTTGATTTCATTTCAATCCACAATAACTTGTCAAAAATTCGAGTTGGAAATGGATGCACATAATTTTCAGCCTCTTCACGGTGTTGGTGAAAGTACTTAACTAGTTTGTTGAATATTAGTTCAATGAGGGCTTTTAAAGATAGAACCCTAGCTTTCTTCAACTCATTGTTAAGTGCTTCAGAAATGTTGGTTGTCATGATACCGTATCTGTGACCGTCATCATGCAACAGTGCCCATTTCTCTGGATCCAACTTCATCAAGTAAATGTAAGCATCAACATTTCTTTCATTACACGGTCAAATTTCCATTGTTTTGTTTCTGTTCCGGCCTGCCACATCAAGCTTTTTAGGTTTGTGTTCTTAAAAGTCTTGTTAAAATTTGCTCGAATGTGGTGTAAACAAAACTGGTGAACTGCAAATGGTGGTTGCCACAAAGTTTGACTTTGAATAGCAGAGAAAATACCTTTGTAGCGATCAGAAATGAGGCATACGTAGCGATCTTTAACAATGTATTCTCGCAAGTTTTTAAGAAACCAATTCCAACTCTCGGAAGATTCCTTATCAACAGTTGCAAAAAACAAGTGGGAACAAGTGGTTATTTACATCGTACTCGCAATTAATAACACGCCCTTGTATGGTCCCCTTAAGTGTGTTCCATTCATAGAAATCACCGGCTGGCAATATGGAAATCCGTCTATACATGGCGAGAAACACTGTGCATTATCAACCTTAATAACGCATAATGGCTGTGCGTTATCAAGGATGATAACGCACAATGGTTGTGTGTTATCGCCACATCAGCGCCAGATGGGAGCCACGTCAGTTTTTAACGCAATTAGCGTGGCTTGACGCGGCTTAAGCCGCGTGATTAGGGATAACACACAACTTGTGTGTTATCCCCTGAAATAACGCATTATGACTTGCGTTATAGCCTGTTCCAAAATTAAAGAAAAAAATGAGCCTCTTTAGTACCCATTTCTAAAATTTGGGCCCAATCCAAAAAAAACCGCCGCATGGAAGTATCTATTTCAAGCTCTGTGTTTCCAAGTAGGCAACTGATTTTGTTTGACAAATTCCTAAACGTAGGCAACTAATTTAAAGTATTGTCTTTAATGTGGATTTTTTCCCTTGCTTCTTTCCCATTTCCACTTTAAGAAACAATAGGTTTTTATAGGTGGTTCTCACTTATGTACCACTTAGTTTTCACATGTCCATAAAAAGTTTAGAATATTATCTTAGCTTTAAAAACAATACTTAAGAAGTTTTAGAACCAAACTGTGAAATCTCAAAAATATACTTTTCGATACGAAACAAATAAATTCTCAACCATTCATACTTTCCAAGAACAATCTGGTCATCATAATAATAATGAGTCAATTACATAATATCACGCCTACTGTTTATCCCATCAGATATGCCAAATATATATATATATATATATATATATGGTGGGACTATTTTCCTTGCCCAAAGAATTCAAGCATAAGGGGGGACATTTCTCTGACGAGAAACTACAATTAGAAGTTTAATGCCTAAAATAAATATCGATATAAACTATCAATTTTTCAAAAGTCATTTGACTATAACAAATATACAAGATCCATGTTTTCAAAACTATTTCTTAATTTCTATAGCAAAGCTATTCAAAAATCTTCATTAATATTTAAACAAAATAAGCTATTCGTTCAATCAATATTTATGTTTAATTAAAAAACACTCAATTTTTTATAATTATTAAACGATGACAAAGTTAAAATTCATTTATCACTTATTTCAAAACGAAATAAAATTTAAAAATAATATAAATTACAAATAAAAAATTCTAAATCAATTAAAATCCTTCAATCTAAGAACCGAAAATCAAACCTAAGATTAAATAATATAAAAACTTAAGTTATAGTAGAGGGAAGACTTACCTATATAATAAATATGTTGGTCGTGGAAGCCAGAATGAATTAGCAATGAAATGGAAATTGAATAGATGAGAGGATGAAAAGTCTTATTTATATATATATATATATATATATATAGATGTAAGGGTTATTGGTGGGCGAAGGCAGTGACAGGTGAGGGTGAGGCTGTGATGAGCCTGAAATATCTTGGGGTGCAAGGACTGTTTCTTTTGCTTGATCCCCAAGAGAAAAAATGCATCACTTATTATGGTTTTGATATCATATTAAAATTTGAGTTTGGGTCTAATTTATCTTAAAAAGTACTTCAACAGGGAAGGACAATCCAAATTTTTATAAGGAGTAATTATTTTCTTTAATTAATCGATGTGGGATTTTCAACATCTTTCTTTTTTCCTTTTTTATTTTTAATTTGCGTGAGTATTATAGTCTCTTTGCTAGCTAATGAGTTTCGAAAAATCCGTAACCTTAGACTATCTTTTGATTATTTAAGGAGCTATACGATCCTGATTAATTCCAATTCGGAATTCGATCTATAAAATACCTTGTCAGAATTTAACTCACACTCAAAATTAGGATCGGACTAGACTACTTTCAAGGTTTTTTTCTGGGTTGGACCAAGAAAAAATTATTGGGTACTAAAGTGGTCCAAAAATTTTTTTGTCCGACTCTGGCCATAACGCACAACGATTGTGCGTTGTCACAGATGATAACACACAATCGTTGTGCATTATCCCTAATTACGCGGCTTAAGCCGCGTCAACCGCGCTAATTGCGTTAAAAACTGACATGGATCTTATTTGGCGCTGACCTGTAGATAACGCACAATCACTGTGCGTTATCACCTTATAAAAAAACCCTAGCAGCCCCAGCCGCCGCCCCCTTCCTCCCCTTTTATTTTTTTTCAACCTATTTATTCTTCCCCCTTATTTCTTCTTACTGTATTTTTTTCCAGCAACCTTTCTCTCTCTTTCTCCTTCATTCTTCTTCATTTTTTCAGCCTCTCCATCTCATTCTTCTTCCCTTTTTCATCCTTATCCTTCAGAAATTTTTTTGCAGCCACCTCCGCCAACTGCTAGGTAAATTATTTTACTCTTCCTTTGATTTTTTTTACTTCTTATTTTATGCTTTGACTTCTCTTCTTCTAATAGATGTGTATTTTATTTTGAAATTTACAGTTAAAAATTAGTTAATCTTCGAGACTTTCTTTGGAGTACGAAGGTTATTAAAGATTTGGAGTGGAAAACGGTAGACTAGAGCTGCATTTTAAATTTTCGGTAAGTTAGGGTATCACACAGGTTTACATCGGCAATCCAACTAACCGTGGTACCCATGTGCATGGATATCAACCTGTCGGTGTGGACAGACGGATGATGGTAAGTTTTTCAAATAAATATATATATTTTTTAAGGGTTTTCTTACGCATTTCAGTTATTTGTGTTGATTTCTAACGTTTTAATTTATTTATTTATTTATGTTGATTTTTTTTTTTGGTTTAGACTTATATGTTGCAGGAGGTGGATGATATGGCTTCAGTGGTGACTCGGGAGCCGCCTTCATCTCCTTCACCTCCTCCGGGCACATCCGGTTCATCTATGCCGCATCAGCCTATATCGCAGACATCTTCGTCTGACGAAGAGGAGCGGGAGGAGGACATGGACGGTGTTCAGCATTTTGGCTTGGGGCATCGTGTTGGTAAGAAGACTATGCGGTTCACACCATCCGATTGGCCTTAGCTGTAATAATTATTTTCTATTTTTCATTGACAGTTATATGTAATTTAAAATAAATTATAAAGTATTCAGCCGATGTTTATATTATTGATTTATTTGGTTTAGGTATCTTTATTATATTCTTATTTTTTTATAGGTAAAAATTCAAATTTTCAAATTCTCCGGTATAAACATAGCATTTTTAATTTGATAGAAAATGTGTAAAAGGAAAAAGTTTGATGGAAAAAAATAAAAAAAATAATAAAAAAGGGGTAAATGTGTAAAAAGAAAAAGTTTGATATAAAAAAAATAAGGGTAAACGTGTAAAGAAAATACGCAGTCCGGAAAAAAAATCCTGCTGATAACGAACAACGGTTGTGTTATCCATGGTCATGACGCACAACCACTGTGCGTTATCTTCAATAATCCATTTTGCCCCGTACAATAATTCACTCACACCAGCTCTTCCATGGACAATGATTTCATCTTCAACAGTAACTCAAAGGACAATAATTTCATCTTCAACAATAACTCAAAGGACAATAATTTCATACTTGCCGTGAACCTAACTGATGGAAGAACAATAGTTCATCCCACCAATTATTTTTCCCTCATCCCATTACGACTTACTCTCCGCCTTCAGTGATATTGAAAGTCTATAAATACATACGTTCATTTATTATTCTCTACATCTTCAAAACAGACTTAACAATCCACTCATTTTTTTTTCAATTCCTGAAGTTCCTAGCATCTTCAGTTTTCATCCCCCCTAAACACTTACAGTTGAATCATTTTGAAATGGAAGCAATCAACCCTGTTAGATTAATTCTATTTTGGGATTCTGAAATTGCAAGGGATGCATACGGTCCCTATTTTATTAGAACACTTCGAAAAACTTGGACATTGCCAACGAACCAATTATATCACATACATAACTGGTAAGGAAAATATTGAAATATCAAGATATGGATCACAATATCTGGAATGTTCAAATGACGATGAGGGTGCCTTCGTACTACCAGGTGCATCATATGTTTTACTTTAATTTATATAGCATGAACAATGATGAAGAAATGCGGTATTTATGGACTATTCCGGCCGACCTATCGAAGGAAGGGATTCATATTCTTGTTGAATTCGAGTCTATCGAACAACAAAATATTCCAAATACACACGACAGAAATACAACAACTTTGCCCGAACATATTACAACCGTAGCACAGATGGTTTTTGATGAACCGTCTATGTTGTACAGTACCGTAAACAATGATGACGATGAGGTTGACGGGTCAGACGGAGATGATGTCGTTTCTAGTCAATCTGAATCGGATAATGACAATGACCTAGAAGAAGGAGAGTTCCATCCTCCTCAGAATCCTAAAAAGCCTGTCAACCCGGTCACCGAAAACATAGTGCAACAATGGGAGAGCAACCAATGGTTCAGCAACGTAAGGTATGACTACACACATTCTAGAGCATTCCTAGATATGGGCTCGGGTTCTCCTATAGATGATATTATGGAATCTGGTACCGTCCAATTACTCGATTGGAATGACTCCATGACTGACATACAATTAGGCATGAGATTCGTTGACAAAGTGCAGACAGTAAGTGCAGTTCGTAAGTACTCTGTTAGTATGAGGCATGAGTACCGAGTTTTGAAAAGTAAGTGTTAGCCCTAAGGGCATTAATACTTATGATTTTGATTATGATTAACATATGCTTGTGTGAGTATTTTAGCTAACATTTCATAGAACAAAAGAAGCACCTGTGAAGTATCAAAGTCTACACTCTCTAAAAGCAAAAGATCTTGTTGATAAGGGCAAAATGGAGAAGAAGAGACCAAGCCATTCCAAGATCAAATCATTGGAGACATTGAAGACATTGAAGGCATTGTCTATGTTAGAGTGTAATTAGGTACTCCCTTGTAAAACTCCCTAATCCTACTCTTTGATTATTGATCATATATGAAGCTCCTTTTACGATTTTCTAAAATATAAACTTTTGTTAAAATCTAAGTATTCTTGACTGAAATTGTGATGCTTTTGAAAGTTTTTTTCTTCTCTTTAAAATGATTGTCAAGAATACATGTTTTTGAAACAATGAAGAAAGCCTTTGTCTTAAAAAGAAACTTGGCTGAAGAAACAAAAATTCGGTCACCCGATTTTAGAACCGGTCGTCCGATTTTTTCTAAATCAAAAAATCGGCAGTCCGTTTTTCAGATGGACAAGTCCGAATCTTTCTGTCCAAGAACCGGTCGTCCGATTTTAGGAACCGATCGTCCGATTTTCTTTACTTTAAAAAAATCGGCAGTCCGATTTCTAGCTGGACAAGTCTGAATCTTTCTGTTTAAGAACCGGTCGTCCGATTTCAGGAACCGGTCGTCCGATTTTCACTTTTATTGTAAAAAATATTACCGTTACACTGAATGCAACGGTCACTTTTTTTAAGACAGTATATATAGACTTTTTGATCAGCCATAAAGTGGACAAGTTTGGTGAAATATTTATTGAGAACATTTAAAACCTTTAAAGAGCTTCAATAGTACATTTATTGGAAACACTTTCAATCCCAAACAAAAATTCTTC
This sequence comes from Catharanthus roseus, assembly GCA_028651295.1. Classification (NCBI taxonomy): domain Eukaryota; kingdom Viridiplantae; phylum Streptophyta; class Magnoliopsida; order Gentianales; family Apocynaceae; genus Catharanthus; species Catharanthus roseus. The sequence continues at coordinate 9,974,265 of JAPQWS010000093.1, read as the reverse complement.
TTGAGCTTCATTATTGATCATCATCAAAGAAAAAGAAATGAGGAGCTTGTAGAAACATTTCATCGAGTTGTACTCATTGTTTCTCAAGCTCAAAAGTGGTAATATTGTTCTTGAACCTATCTTTCTTTATTATTGATATCAAAGGTTTGTGTTGAAAAACCCTTTGGGTAATCCTTTGATCTACATTGTGTTGTGAATTGAGGTTGTGTGCAAAACCCTTGAAGGGTGATCCTCATATTTGTAGTTGGTGTAATTTTGTGTTTATAGTGGATTTGGAAAATCCTTGGGTGTTAACTCAAGGTAGTGGATGTAACTCTTTGAGGGAGTGAACCACTATAAATCTTTGTGCCCTTTTCTTTTCTTTCTAAGCTTATTACTTATTTGTCTCAACCACAAAATTTTGTTTGGTTTGGAATTTTATTAAAAGAGTTTTAGAATTCTCTTTCAAACAAAATTGGAGGTTTACCTTTTAAATTAACAAAGGTTTTTCGATAATTAGCCAAAAACCTTATTCACCCCCCCCCCCCCCCCCCTAAGGTTTTTCAATTGGTATCAGAGCGGGGCTTCTTAAAAAAGGATTAACATCCTTGAAGCAAAAGATCTTTACTTTACTATGGCTAATAATTCTAGTTTACCATATGTAGAAGGCTCTTCTACAAATAGACCTCTTCTTTTTAATGGAACAAACTATACTTTTTGGAAATCTCGAATTAAAATATATATTTGTTCTATTAACTTTGACTTGTGGAGCATTGTAGAGAAAGGTCCTTACATTCCCAAAATTAATGGAGTAGCCAAGAAGGTTGAAGAATTTGATGAGTTCGACTCAAGGAAGATGACTCTAAACTTTCAAGCTATGAATATTCTTAGTTGTGCCTTGGATGCAAGCGAATATAATAGAGTGAGCGGATGCGATTCGGCTCATGAAATGTGGAAGTTACTTGAAGTAACTCACGAAGGGACAAATCAAGTAAAGGAGTCAAAGCTAGCTATGTTGGTGAGAGACTATGAGTTATTCATGATGAAACAAAATGAGAGCATTAGTGACACGTTCACAAGGTTCTCCAACATCACAAACGGCCTAAAGACATATGGGAAAGAGTACTCAAAAGGAGAAGCTAATAGAAAGATTCTTGATGCACTTCCAAAAGCTTGGCAACCAAAAACACTAGCTATTGAAGAATCAAAGGATTTGAGACTACTTCCTATTGAAGAACTCATAGGATCACTACTCACCTATGAAATGAAAATAAAAAGATTGAATGAAATGGAAGATGAAGAAAAAGGAAGAAAAGGCATTGCACTCAAGGCAAATGAAGATGATCAAACATACTCATCAAACAATGAAGATGAGGTTGATGATGATGAGGAAATGGCATTGATAATGAGAAAATTTAAAAGATTCTACAAGAAAGGTTTCAACAATAGAGGAAAGAAACCTCCACTCAAGAAAGGAGGACAAAGCTCATCACTCTTCAAAGCTAGGTGTTTTGAATGCAATAGCACTGATCATCTTGTAGCCGATTGTCCCAAGGTCATTGAAAAGGAAAAGGGAGCTTTAGAAGCCAAGCTTGAGGCATTAAAGAAGAAGAAGAAAGGCAAAGGCCTAATAGGAACTTGGGATCAAGACTCAAGTGAAAATGAAGAAGAAGAAAAGGCCAACATATGTTTCATGGCACTAGAAAATAAGGTACAATCTTCAGCTCCTAACTCTTCTAGTATCCTTGATGATGATTGTGATATTGATCCTAGTATAATGCTTATTGAAATGTATGATGAGTGCAAAAAGGTTACTAAACGAAACAAAGAATTGAAAAACAAAACTCAATTTTTGTTAGATGAGAATTCAAGACTCATTTGTGAAAATAAAGCTATTCTTGAATCCTTGGAAGTTTTGAAGAAAGAAAAATAGTGCTCAAATGATGACTTTCAAAAACTTGTTTTAGAAAACAAAAACCTTTGTGAAAAGATTTCCTTTCTTGAAAAATGTTTGATTGATTATGATGTCTTAAAGAAAAAAGGTGAGTGATCTCACTCTATGTGTTGAAAAATTCACAAAAGGAAAAGAAAACTTTGAAAAACTTCTTGGCTCTCAAAGATCACCTTTTGATAAAAATGGTATTAGATATACTCATTCCAATATTTTCTCAAAACAAACACGGTTTGTAAAGGCTTCATCATCTCACTCACACCTTTGTTGCACCTATTGTGAAAAGAGTGGTCATAAAGTCACAAAGGTGTTTTATAAAGAAAAAGATTGAAAGAGGAGTGAAAACCATTTGGAAGGTTAAAGAGAATCAAACTAACATCCATGGACCCAAAAAGATGTGGGTACCAAAAATCATTTCTACTTCTTCTTTTGTAAGAACACAAATCAAGGCCATCTAAGTGGTACTTGGATAGCGGATGTTCAAGGCACATGATGACCGGGGACTCATCACTTATGAGCAATCTCAAAAAAACCGAAAGTGGATTTGTCACTTTTGGAGATAAGAACAAAGGAAAAGTCATTGGTATAGGCAATATTGGTAACAATTCTTCCTCTCTCATTAAGGATGTTCTTCTAATTGATGGTTTAAAATTCAATTTGCTTAGTATTAGTCAATTATGTGATAGTGGAAAAAAGGTTGTTTTTGAAAGTGATTCTTCCTCTATCATTGATAAGCATGAAAACAAAACTATTTTTGTTGCTAAAAGAGTTGGAAACGTCTATGTCTTTCATCTTGAAGATTTTCTTTCTCAAAACTTGAAGTGTCTCTTGGTTCATGATGATGATGCATTTTTGTGGCATAGAAGACTTGGTCACGTTAGTATGGATTTATTAAACCAACTATCTTCAAAAGAACTTGTTAGAGGCCTAACTAAATTTCACTTTGAGAAAACTAAACTTTGTGATGCTTGCCAATTTGGAAAACAAATTAAGACATCTTTTAAATCAAAGAACATGATTTCAACTTCAAAACCTTTGGAACTTGTTCACAGGGACTTATTTGGACCAATGAGGACCACTAGTCTCGGTGGTAAGAGGTATGCTTTTGTTATTGTGGACGATTTCTCTAGATTTACTTGGACTTTGTTTTCAAGTCAAAAAGATGAAGCTTTTCATGAGTTTGTTAAACTTTTCAAAAAGGTCCAAACCTCCCTTGCTTGTAAATTGATCTCTATGAGAAGTGATAATGGGAGAGAATTTAACAATCAAGATTTTACTAAACTTTGTGATGATTTTGGCATAACACAATTTTTCGGCCGCTAAAACCCCACAACAAAATGGTGTTGTGGAGAGAAAAAATCGTACTTTACAAGAAATGGCAAGATCAATGCTTTGTGAAAAGTCCCTTCCTAAATACTTTTGGGCCGAGGCCGTTAACACCGCTTGCTACATTATGAATCGTGTTATCTTGAGACCTTCTTTAAAGAAAACTCCCTTTGAACTCATTTTTAATAAAACCCCCTCAATTGGTTATTTTAAAGTTTTTGGATGCAAATGCTTTATTTTAAACACCAAGGACAATCTTGGAAAGTTTGATCGAAAATCCGATGAGGGAATTTTTCTTGGTTATTCTTCAAACAAAAAGGCGTTTAGAATTTTCAACAAAAGAACCTTGTGTGTTGAAGAGTCCATTCATGTTAATTTTGATGAAACTAACATTTTTTACAAGAAAGTTGATGATGATGACATAGATAACACTCTTAGTAACCAACCATTGTACACTCAAGCAATGGAAGAGCATGCTATGGAGGAAGAAGAGTTTGAGGAAAAACAAGGAAACGATCAAGAAACTCAAAATCTTCCTCAAGATGTGATATATCCAAAGGGACACTCCAAAGATGAAATTATTGGTGATGTATCTCAAGGGGTAAGAACAAGAAGGTATTTTATTGATAACTTTGTCCTATTATCACAAATTGAACCTAAGTTTATGGATGATGCTTTATGCGATGAGTTTTGGATTATTGCTATGTAAGAGGAGTTAAATCAATTTGAAAGAAACAAAGTTTAGACTTTAGTCCCTTGACCACGTAATCACCCCACTATTGGCACAACATGGGTTTTTCGAAATAAACTAAATGAATCCGGAGAAGTCATTAGAAACAAAGCTAGACTTGTTGCCCAAGGATTCAATCAAGAAGAGGGCATAGATTTTGACGAAACCTTTGCTCCGGTTGCTAGACTTGAGTCTATTAGGATGCTTTTAGCTTTTACTTGTTTTAAAGGATTCAAACTTTTTCAAATGGATGTTAAAAGTGCTTTCCTAAATGGTGATATTGAGGAGGAAGTTTATGTTGAACAACCTCTCAAAAGCACTCTATGATTTCCAAATTATGTTTACAAACTCTCAAAAGCACTCTATGATTTAAAACAAGCTCCAAGGGCTTGGTATGAAAAGTTAAGTGGTTTTCTTCTTTCAAATAACTTTTCAAGGGGTGTGGTGGACACTACTCTTTTTACAAAAACCTATTGTAACAATGATCTTCTTCTTGTCCAAATATATGTTGATGAGATCATTTTTGGTGCTACTAATGTCTCTTTATGTGAAGAATTTGCCTCACTTATGCAAAAAGAATTTGAAATGAGCATGATGGGAGAATTGACATACTTTCTCGGCCTACAAATCAAGCAAACGAAAGAAGGAATCTTCATCAATCAAGAGAAGTACACCAAGGAACTTCTCAAAAGATTTGGGATTAGCAATGCAAAAGGTATTGGCACTTCTATGAGCTTGTCATTGAAGCTTGACAAAGATGAAAAAGGTAAAACTGTTGATGAAAAGACATATAGAGGTATGATCGGTAGTTTACTTTATTTAACGGCTTGTAGGCCGGATATCATGTTTGCCGTATGTTTGTGTGCTAGATTCCAAGCTTGCCCCAAGGAATCTCATTTAATAGCTGTAAAACGTATTTTGAGATACTTAATTTCATCATATGATTATGGCTTGTGGTACTCTAAACAATCTTGTTTTGATCTTATTGCCTACACCCGATGCGGACTATGCTGGGATGTAAGGTAGAAAGGAAGAGTACAAGTGGAAATTGCCAATTCTTGGGAGGATGCTTAGTATCTTGGTACAGCAAGAAACAATCGTGCGTGTCCCTATCAACCGCCGAAGCGGAATACATCGCAACTTTGTTGTTCTTTGTGCTCGAGTACTTTGGATGAAACATACATTAATTGATTTTGGTGTTTCTTTTAAGTGCATACCTATTTGTGTGATAACACTAGTGCCATAAACATTTCCATAAACCCTCGTGCAACATTCAAAAACAAAACATATTGAAATCAAACATCACTTTATTAGAGATCATGTTGCTAAAGGTGATGTATCTTTAGAATATATTTGCACAGAAGATCAGATTGCTGATATTTTTACAAAACCTCTTTCGGAAGATCGCTTTTGCTATTTAAGAAAATTACTTGGTATCGGGAAATTTAATGAGTAATGTGTGTTGCTTGTATTATTTGTTTTTCCCTTATTTCTGTCTTGCTGAAATTTTTCAAAAATTTGGACGCCTTTTTAAAAATAGGACGTCCGGTTTTAAAACCGGACTCAGACTTTTCCCTTCAAAAAATTTCAGAGATATTCGGACGATAAAACTGGACGCCTGCACAAAAACTCGGACGTCCGATTTCTTCAAATCCCAAAAAATCGGAAGACCGATTTTAAAAAATGGTCAACCGACTTCTGAAAAAATAAGGTCGGGTCTGTGTTTTAAAATCAGGATTTTCTCAAACTCTTCACAGTTTTCTCTCAACTCTCTCTCACTCTCTCGACCGAAAACCCCCTCTTCACAAGACCCATCCGATTTCTTGTTCCGATTTTCAATTTTCGTCTTCTTTTTCTTCAAATTCATCTCTCAACACAGCAAAGAAGCTATTTTTCCCTCTGTTTTGTTCGCTACAATCTACCAATCTCAAACTCTTCATCTCCTCTAAGACCCTACCCAAGAACTTCTCCAAAAATGATTAAAACAAAGAATGCTCAAGTTGGTCAAAGGCCAAAATCCTGAAGAAGGAGGAACGAGTAGAGGGAAAGGAAAAGGAAAGAGAGTACCGTCTGGAACTGGAGCTTCTGCAGCTAGGGCTTTAGAGAGGTTTATTTCAGTGAAGGAGGCTGCCAGGTTTAAAGAATGGACTAGAAATCGACGGAAAATTACTCCGGGTCATCGTGTAGACTTACATGATATGCAAAGTATGGAGGCTATCCCTCATCTTTTTGAAATAATTGGTTGGATACCTCTGCTAATTGTGAATGAACTCTATTATGTGGATATGATATATGAGTTTTATGCAAATCTCCATAAGGGAAGGATTGAAAGAGTGGATAATGTCCCACATCAATGGATTGTGACTAGAGTTGGGGGAAGGGATATTGCATTTGATGATAGACTGTTAAATAAAATTTTGGATACTCCTCAAGATGGTATAAGATTTTACACCAAGAACAAAAAATGCTTTGATCCTAATTTATACAGTGGAAAACGGTTTGCGGAAATTTTCACTACGGGAGAGGTTTTAAAAAGACATGATGATAGGAATTTAACAAACTTGATGCTTATGGGAGAGTGCTCCATCACATGATCTCTAACATCATTATTCCAAATGTTGGGCATAAATCATCTATCACCAACATGCACGCATTTGTGATGCTAGTCTTGCATGAACATAGGAGAATGAATTTTGGATTTATGGCTATAGAACATATGCTAGCTACACAATCTTCCTCAACGAAATGCTTGCCGTATGGTTGCTTTATCACAAAAATCCTCCAACACTTTGTGATCAATTTGGTTGGCATGGGTAATCACATTGGACATGGCAAGATCTACAATCAACAAACCTTCAAAAGAATGGGGTTTGAGAAAGATGAAGATGGGACATTCATCCGAGGTGGACAAGATGATGATGACAATGATGAGGAAGATGATGATGAAGATCAAGAGGACATGGATATAGAAGAAGAGGACAGTGATGAAGAAACAAAGGTTGAAATCCAAAGAAGAGAAACTAGGCAAAAGAAGCGACAAGAAAGAACAGAGGAAAGCTCATCTTCGGGGAGCATGAGTCATCTAATGGACATGATAGCCTCTCTACAAACGTCAATGAACACTCGGTTTGATGCATTCGACGGTCGCTTTGAGGTTTTGGATGGGAAAGTCTCCAACATTCAAGAAAGGCTTGATACATTGGATAAAAAAATGACTGATACACAAGAACGGGTTAAGAGACTCGAGCACAGAGGAGGAGATAGAGATGATTGAGATTTCTTTTATAAAACCTTCTCTTTTTCCCTTTTTTGTCTATAACTCCTTTCAAACTCCTGTTTTCATCCTCTTAATGATATGGTTTTTAACTTGCTAATTTCTAATCTTAATTTGCTTTTGTTATGCTAAGTGATCCTTTTGTTGCTCTTTTTCTTTGTTGATTGACCTCTCTTGTTATGGACTTCATGATGATAATTTAATGTTGAAAGTCCTATTGCTACCTCTTCTATGATCCCTTGAAACTTCTCTCCTAAAATTTTTGATTTATGACAGAAGGGGGAGAAAATAGTGCAAGATGTAAGGGGGAGAAATCTTGATAATATGTTGATTATTAATGGTGTTTGATATTATATGTTGCAGCTTATGCCTTGTGATGTTATGATGCCACGGGCTTTTTGGCTTAGTTTGATCTTGTAATATTCTTTAGCCATATTTAACATAAAGATTGTGTTTAGGGAGAGTTATCTCTCTTTTATGGTGATTGTTGTGCTTTGCTCTTCCTATTGATCTTTTGAAGCATCACCATACTTTACTCTTGCTCTTTTGTTCTTCTTGCATATGTGTTTGTCATAATAAAAAAAGGGGAGATTGTTAGCCCTAAGGGCATTAATACTTATGATTTTGATTATGATTAACATATGCTTGTGTGAGTATTTTAGCTAACATTTCATAGAACAAAAGAAGCACCTGTGAAGTCTCAAAGTCTACACTCTCTAAAAGCAAAAGATCTTGTTGATAAGGGCAAAATGGAGAAGAAGAGACCAAGCCATTCCAAGATCAAATCATTGGAGACATTGAAGACATTGAAGGCATTGTCTATGTTAGAGTGTAATTAGGTACTCCCTTGTAAAACTCCCTAATCCTACTCTTTGATTATTGATCATATATGAAGCTCCTTTTACGATTTTCTAAAATATAAACTTTTGTTAAAATCTAAGTATTCTTGACTAAAATTGTGATGCTTTTGAAAGTTTTTTTCTTCTCTTTAAAATGATTGTCAAGAATACATGTTTTTGAAACAATGAAGAAAGCCTTTGTCTTAAAAAGAAACTTGGCTGAAGAAACAAAAATTCGGTCACCCGGTTTTAGAACCGGTCATCCGATTTTTTCTAAATCAAAAAATCGGCAGTCCGTTTTTCAGATGGACAAGTCCGAATCTTTCTGTCCAAGAACCGGTCGTCCGATTTTCTTTACTTTAAAAAAATCGGCAGTCCGATTTCTAGCTGGACAAGTCCGAATCTTTCTGTTTAAGAACCGGTCGTCCGATTTTCACATTTACTGTAAAAAATATTACCATTACACTGAATGCAACGGTCACTTTTTTTAAGACAGTATATATAGACTTTTTGATCAGCCATAAAGTAGACAAGTTTGGTGAAATATTTATTGAGAACATTTAAAACCTTTAAAGAGCTTCAATAGTACATTTATTGGAAACACTTTCAATCCCAAACAAAAATTCTTCTTGAGCTTCATTATTGATCATCATCAAAGAAGAAGAAATGAGGAGCTTGTAGAAACATTTCATTGAGTTGTACTCATTATTTCTCAAGCTCAAAAGTGGTAATATTGTTCTTGAACCTATCTTTCTTTATTATTGATATCAAAGGTTTGTGTTGAAAAATCCTTTGGGTAATCATTTGATCTACATTGTGTTGTGAATTGAGGTTGTGTGCAAAACCCTTGAAGGGGGATCCTCATATTTGTAGTTGGTGTAATTTTGTGTTTATAGTGGATTTGGAAAATCCTTGGGTGTTAACTCAAGGTAGTGGATGTAACTCTTTGAGGGAGTGAACCACTATAAATCTTTGTGCCCTTTTCTTTTCTTTTTAAGCTTATTACTTATTTGTCTCAACCACAAAATTTTGTTTGGTTTGGAATTTTATTAAAAGAGTTTTAGAATTCTCTTTCAAACAAAATTGGAGGTTTACCTTTTAAATTAACAAAGGTTTTTCGATAATTAGCCAAAAATCTTATTCACCCCTCCCCCCCTCTAAGGTTTTTCAGTAAGATTGATACATGGACCGCAAGATGTTACCATCACAGTGATGATAATTACTGTTCATGGTACATCTGTATAAAAAAGAAAGCCACGCACAATCGGTGGGAAATAACCAGATTTGTCAAGGAACACACATACCTTGTACAGATTGAACAAAACAAACACAGAAACTTGTCTTCAAAATTTATATCAATGTCTATATTACACCTAGTTGCCAACGATCCTGAGATACCTGTTTCGAACATCATTCAAGAAGTGCAGGTATTATTTCAAACTAATTGTACTTATAAGCGGGCATGGTATGCTTAAAAATTTGCCATCGAGAGGGTTTTGGTAGCTGTGATATAACCTTCAATATTCTACCAAATATTATGACTATGCTCGTAACAGGCTCAAGCATGAGAAAATTGTGCTAATATATTTATCATTGTTGTGCAATCATTGAATCTTACATGAGAATTCTTAGGCATGAATAATGCCCCACTGCAACTGTATTCTCCTTATGCGAAGGTGGGTCCTGTCATAGTGTAGTGTCATGAAAATCAATACTAGTGTTGCTTTATCTAAATTATTGTCATAAATCATTTGGGCATCCCCTATTGGCTAAAGCAATTCAACGTATTGACACTTTTTGCAATTAGCTATGATGAGTTTCTTGATATTATTGAAGGGTATACAATATGATATAAACCCGGGGACTGTATATGAATTTTTGTATCACGGAACAAGCAATCTCCCTAATTATGTTTTCAAATTTGTTTTCTTGTGTTTCTTGCCATGTATAGACAGATTTCCATATTGTCGGCCGGTGATTTCTGTGGATGGAATACACTTAAGGGGACCATACAAGGGCGTGCTGTTAATTGCAAGTACGTGGGATGCAAATAATCACTTGTTCCCACTTGCTTTTGCAATTGTTGATAAGGAATCCTCCTAGAGTTGGAATTGGTTCCTTAAAAAAAAACTTGCGAGAATACGTAGTTAAAGATCGCCACATATGCCTCATTTCTAATCGCCACAAAGGTATTTTCTCTGCTATTCAAAGTCAACCTTTGTGGCAACCACCATTTGCAGTTCACCGGTTTTGCTTATGCTACATTCGAGCAAATTTCAACAAGACTTTTAAAAATACAAACCTAAAAAGCTTGATGTGGTAGGTCGGAACAAAAACAAAACAATGGAAATTTGACCGTGTAATTAAAGAGATTCAAGAAAGAAATGTTGATGTTTACATTTACTTGATGTAGTTGGACCCAGAGAAATGGACACTATTGCATGATGGCGGTCACAGACACAGTATCATGACATCCAACATTTCTGAAGCACTTAACAGTGTGTTGAAGAAAGCTAGGGTTCTACCTTTAAAAGCCCTGGTTGAACTAATATTCAACAAACTGGTTAAGTACTTTCACCAACACCGTGAAGATGCTGAAATTGTGTGCATCTATTTTCAACTCGAATTTTTGACAAGTTCTTGCGGATTAAGATGAAATCAAGAGAACACAAAGTTACAACTTACAATCCGTGAGAGGGAATATACATGGTGAGATCTCCAATCCGGGTTTCTGGTACGGGCAATAACGTCTATACATTGCGGCTAAATAATAAATCATGTAGTTGCGGAAAATGGCAAACGTATACATTGCCTTGTTCTCATGTTCTTGCAGTGTGTAGAGAAAATGGGTCAAGAACAGATACTTATGTGCCGGAGATATATTCGCGACAAACGTACAAAAGAACTTACCAAGCGAATTTTCATCCGGTCTTGAGTGAGAACTTTTGGAGGGATGTTCCTTTTAATTTGACATTCTATCCTCCAAACATGAAAAAGAAACGGGGTAGGAAATAGGGGAAGCGATTTCAGGGGAAATGGATTATAGAAATCCAGATTCTCTCCCAAGATGTGGTAGATGTCGCATGCCGGGACATAATAGGAAAAATTATAGTAACCCCGGATATTATTGAAATTTTTCTTTCAATTTCTTCTAATTACTACATCATTGATCTAAATTTTTACAGTTTCTTTAGTATTACTTCTTCAAATAACTTGCGATGAAATGGTTAAAATGTAAATATATTTTCCAAGAAAATGATATAAATCTTACAAAATAAGTTAAATATAATAAATACAGTCTTTTTAAAAAAAATTATAGAATTATAAATTTTCCAAAGCAAATTTTCATTAAAAAAACAATTCATTAACAAAATACTAAAAAAAATTTATACAATTATAAGTTTTCCCAAAAGAAATTTTGATTAAAAACAAAAAAAAAATGTTCATTAAAAAAATAAAAAAATTTTAAAAAAATTTAAAAAATTAAAAAAAATTACGTGACTGATAACGCACAACGAATATGCGTTATAGTCTAATCATAACGCACACCCATTGTGCGTTATCAGCCACATAAGGCTGATTAGCGGAGGGAGCCGAATTAACTGATAACGCACAATGGTTGTGCATTATCATTATAGATAACGTACAACCATTGTGCGTTATGACCAGAGTCAGAGAAAAAAAAATTAGGCCACTTTAGTACCCAATAATTTTAACTGGGCCCAGCCCAGAAAAAAACCCTACCTTCAACCCATCTAGTCTTTTTTTTTTAATCTATAATATTTTTTTAACACTTTTTTGTGAAAGGAGTATTTTTTTATACTTTTAATTAATTTTTTTAATTAAATTTTATCTTCTAAAGTTTTGGTATGATTATCTCAAAAGGTCATAAATAGGTTTTGTTATTGGAATCATTTGTTTGAAAAGAGAGGCATGAGAAAAATACATAAAAATGACTCTTATTAGATGGTAAAATCTTTTATTTGAATTTAGGTATGATCATATAATAAATTCGAGTCTTAGTTAGAAGTTTTGAATTAAGCCGAGTGCAAAGTTTACTTCATTTTTTCTTAGATTTTATGATTTTTTAATTGATATTTATCCCAAAAATCACTATATAAAAGTTATTAGGTTAGAAATTCTAGATTTGAATCATATTTTCTCTCCTAATGTATAAAAAAGAGAAAACATTAACATTATTAGTACATATCTTTTTCTTGCTTTTATTTATGTTTTTCCCAAGGTTTTTTCTGATCTTGTTCCCTAGTTGATAATTAAGGTTAAATCTATGCTGCAAACTGATTTGTGACTTTAGCACTCTTGTCGTCGCCGAAAATTCGCCGCTGGAAGTCTGTAACCATAAGAGGAAGGCCTTCCCGGAGAGATACTGTTGGCTGCCAATCAAGAAATTGCTTAGCTTTTGATATATCTGGTTTTCTCTTGTGAGGATCATCTTCTGTGTTTGGCCTGAATTCTATTTTGGCATTTGGATCAATTGTTTCTTGCACTACCTGCATATATATTTATTCGGCAGAAAACATCAAAGTAACAAAATTAGAGAACTGAACTTAATGGCAGCAATTGATTGAATTTAGAAGTTCTTTATATAAAATCAATGACTCTAAAATCAATGACTCTAGAGATATAGCAATAAAGATAAGACAAAATTATTTCAAGATCGGACGAAACTGGAAGCATCGCTTCTTTCAAAGAGAATAAGACAGTTATTCACATTTCATTTGATGGTCAGAGACGAATTGAAATCTAAGCAGTGGTGATTCTAAAGATCCGGAAAAAAAAAATGGGGATGGGTATCATAGGCCCCTTCCCCCTCCCCATCCCCACCCTAAGGCTAATCAAGTTCATAGAATGCTGCAGAAGCAAAAAATGTAACATTTAGTGCTTAAAAAATGTGTGTGTACCTGAGCAAGTTCAAGCATGGTGAATTCACCAGGATTCCCAAGATTAAAAGGGCCGACATGATCTCCTTCCATTAGCCTAATTAAACCTTCAACCTGCGCGTTCGCGAATCAACTAAAAACTAAGCAGATCGCGTAAATGAAACAAGTTCAATGATTAATGCCACTTGGAAACAACCATGGATTTGCTCACACAATAGAAGAACAAGAGAATTTATGCTCATTTTGTTGCAAGAAACAGAAATATATCAACTCCTGGAAAGGCTTCAAGTTCAAATTCATGCCTGATTATGCTAATTTTCCATCTTTTGCCGCGTTTTCTTTCTTTTTTTGGCTTTTTGATGTGGGCGTTTTAAGAAAACTAATATAGTTTTTATGTAAAGGTCTAAAGAATGCGACAGATTCGATTTCTGGCTTTTAAATTTATCCAAGTTTTAGAATGCAGGACTGAAAACTAAGATCAGAAAATGGACATTTATCGCGCTTTAATTAACGTGAAAACTTGAGAAATTATATCCAATTGTCAATATTAAGGAAGAAATGAAATGAAGGAGTTTTACCAGATCAGAAACATATTGGAAACTTCTGGTTTGCTTTCCATCTCCATAAACTGTTAATGGTTCCTTCCTCAAGGCCTAATCAACAAATGTTTCAGATTTTTTGAACAATGAGAGAGAGAGAGAGAGAGAGAGAGAGAGAGAGAGAGAGAGAGAGAGAGAGAGAGAGAGAGAGACCCCCTAAAACCAAAACGCAGGAAGCATATATAATATACCTGAGCGACAAAGTTGCTAACAACGCGACCATCATCAATGCACATACGCGGACCATAAGTGTTAAAAATTCGAGCAATTCTAACCTGGAAATACAGCATTAGTTACATGCATAAATATGCTTATATATATAATATCTTTGATGAGATGAGAAGTAATTATTTATTAAGAAGAGAGAACCTCAATGTTTAATCCTCTGTGATAATCCATTGTTAATGTTTCAGCTGTACGTTTTCCTTCATCATAACAACTCCGAACTCCTGCCTCAAAAATCACTCCAATAAATTAATCACTGATTACTACTAATCTTTCATTAGTTGAAAAAACTCACCAATTGGGTTTACATTTCCCCAATAAGACTCTTCTTGTGGATGCTGCAAAGGATCACCATAAACCTCACTTGTACTTGTTAGCAAGAACCTAGCACCAACCCTCTTCGCTAATCCCAACATGTTCAAACTTCCCATCACATTTGTCTTGTGCTCTCTAGGCCATCAAAGTTAAAAGATAACACTTCTAAGAGCAAAATGCCAATCCATAGACTTCATACACTATCCACTATACGACTAAAATGCCCTCTAACTATTTAAGTAGTTATATTCAAAATATTTTTTAAGACATATTTTACTTTGAACTATTAACGTCGTGTCATTTACGCTTTTATCGTTAAATTTATCTCATGTGACTACGTAAGACAGAATATTACATACACGAAGACAATTAAGCTTAAAAGCATAATTAAAAAAAAAAGAATTAGAAGAAATAGAAAAGGATATTATAGTTTTGATGGGATTATACTTGTAATGAACAGGTGAAGCAGGGCAAGCCAAATGGTAAATCTGATCAACTTCTAACAAAATTGGTTCAACCACATCATGTCGAATCAATTCAAATCTAGGGTTCTTGAAATGGTGAACCAAATTCTCCTTTTTACCAGTGAAGAAATTATCAACTACTATCACATTGTCACCTCTTGCCATTAATCTGTCCACAAGATGGCTACCTACAAACCCAGCCCCACCTGTCACCAATATTCTTAACCTTTTGTTCTTCAATCCTAAAGGTATTTTTCCACCTGCATTACACCAAAGGAAAAAAAAAACGCCATATTTGTTTATTCAAATTAATTACTATTTTGCTTCTATAGATGATAGGGGCAAAGCCAACAATGAACATGTTTATGAGAGACTGATACACTTATTCAAAGTAGATGTCACGAAAATACAAGTGGGATTTGTACACATAACTTCTTATATTACAATAAGTGCTTTAACCAATAAATTATATTTATTTTTATGATAATTTATTAATAAATTTTATTTATATTATATATCAATAATTTTGATTATTGACGTATTTATTTAAATAAGTTGCTTTTACTAAATAATAAATATAATTTTTCGAATGAATACTAATTGTCTTATATTATAGATTTTCAATAAACATATACAATATACAATTTTTAGGTACAAATTTTTTTATCTATAGAATAACTAATAAATTAACATTTTTCCTCCCTTATTTCAATCATATATTGATGTTACAGACATCTTAAATGTAGAAAATACTTTTCACAACATTACCATTAAAAAAGTTATTTGCAAATTTTTACTAATTTTGAGAGAGACCAAGTAATTGAAAATATTATAAATTTGTCTCAAAATGTAGACGTGCAAATATGAAAAATATCACTACATTCTTTTCCTCTTTTTTAATCTAAAAGATTATAATGTATGAATCTTAGTAAATTTCTTTATTAGGTAATGTTCAATATTTTAATAAATAGTATTTAATAAAGTAATGCTTTAAGTTTTTTCTATATTTTTTTTATATGAATAAATTTGTACCACAAACTTATGGAGTACATAATATTGAATTGTAACTTTTATATATAAAATTTAGTTATACATTTTACTATTGCACGGACACGTATTATATATGTGTCATACATTTTGGTAGCATTATTGGTGGCATTTGAACTTATGCCATATTTTGGTAGTATTATTTATAACATTTTAGTTTATGCCATATTTAAGTAACGTTACTTGTGACAATTCAAATTTTTGCCATATTTTGGTGGCATTTCATATTTGCGTCGTATTTTTGTAGCATTCTTTGTGGCATTATTTCATAGTGCCATAATTTTATGACACTTTATGTGGCAATTATAAAAGTGTCACAAGTGTTGTGACATATACTATTAAATACCACCAAAAAATGAAATTTTGACATAAATGCCACCATTTAGTGGCATATATATCAAATGTTATAATTGCCACAAGTGTTGCGACATATACTATTAAATACCACAAAAAATGACATTTTGATATAAATGCCACTATTTAGTGGCATATATATGAAATGTCACAATGTAAGTGCCACCAAAAATCAAAATTACTATAATGATATGTTTTGCAAACTTCTTTCACCTGATCAGGTGTATCAAATCAAACTAAATTATAATATGAGAAATATTGTAGTGGCATAGAGAGAGATACAAAAATTTTTAAATGGCAAAAAATAGTAAAAAGTAAAGTTTAAATGGCAAAAAATAGTAAAAAGTAAAGTTTAGTGGCAAAACAAGAAATATGACATTTTCAACAAATTACCCTATTTTCTTTTACTATTAACATATAAAAATTTTGAAAAATAAAGAAATGCATATACTTTTTCTTTTTTTATAAACTAAAATGTCTTTCATTAATTCCACACATATATCAATACTTCTATAAAACTTTTATGAGGGTATAATTCATGATGGAATGACTTAATTAAAAAAAAAAAAACTCATTAAATACTATTTTGCATTAAATTAAATTGTGTCTTAACTAATTAGTAACTCAATATTAGAAGTTATTCATTATCAAGACAAATGTCATAGATTCGAACTACATTTTTTTCTCTCATATAAATTTTTTTTAAAAAAACTCATTTTACTTTCAATAACATGACAAATGGTAAGAAAAAGAAGATAAAAAAAAGTAATAGAATAGAATTAGTAAAAACATGTGATAGCTAGAATATAGGGAAGAAGCAAAAACAAAAACAAAAAAAAAAAAAAAAAGAAAAATGTTTTAAGTCATTAAAAGTGTTTGACTAATCCAGGAAAATATTAGAGAAAATTATTTCCCTTGGTTGATGGAAAATCGGGATAGAAATATAAAATTATATATACATTTTTAAGTTCTAAATTTTGGAAATAAAAATTAAAAATTTATATATGGGTAGTACATAATAGAAATATATTTCGATTCAATTCGATTTTTCAATCTTTTTTAATAAACAACCTTAAATAAAGGGATGTGAAAAGTGAAACGGAACAACAATTTTCTTTTAATTACAAGAGAGCAAATGAACATTAACGATTTATACATAAATATGCAATATATATGTATATTTTTAGAAGTAGATCAATATCAAGAAAAAAAAAAAGAATAATATATTAATATCTAAAACTTTAGAATTTTCCTTCACTTTTTTTCCTGTCACACTTTTATGAGGAAAAGAGGAAAAGAATTTTCACTTTTAACTTTTTAAAATTAAGTATCCCTTGCTAAATTCGTTTTCTTTAGCATTTTCCTTAATTGGTACCAATTAAAAGACCCAAAATTTCCTGAACTAAACATGGGTTAAAGATTGGTTGATAAACGCATACCTGGGGCACCGTGGAGCTCGTGTGCAACTCGTCGGGAAACGTGAGTTGACTCAGCAGCAGCAAACGAGTCATGATCATCATGAATATGATGAGATGATATTGTAATTAAAGAAGAAGAAGGCATCGGAAAATCAAAAACAGAGAAGAGGAAAAATGAAATGGAAAAACCAATAAAGAAACAGACCAATCTCTGTTCTCGAAATACATATTGAAATATTCTTTCTCCTCCTCTGCTGCCATTACTACTCTCATTATCATCACAAGAAGAACCCATTATTATTTTATTTTCTTAACTTTTCTTCAACCAACCAATGTCAAATTAAAATCTCAATGTGGGCTATAGCTGAAAATCTCAAGAAATGTATGGTACTGTATATATTGAAGAGAGAATCAGTTCAGAATGTGGGCTGTTTTTGAAAAACAAGAATTAATAAGTTAGGAGAATGTAGAAAATAGAATAGAATGCATAGAGTGGAGTGGGGGGATTGGATTGGGATCTTTAAGTGAGAAAGACTCAAAGAAGAGAATAGAGATACATGGAATTGGGAGAAGGCAGAGGACTTTTTTGTATCAAGTTTCGCCGTCCACCGCGTCACTCACTCACCACACTATTATATACTCTTTCCTTCCGTTTCATATAATTTTTTTTTAAAACTAAAATGCACCTTAAAATTTTTCTTTCCTCTTTTAAAAAAGTGAAAAAAGTTCAAAATTTATTTTATATAGGAAGGTATATAGGAAAAAGTTTATTAAATATTATATTATTTTTATAATATAACAAATAAAAAATGCGTCAAACTGATAAAAATATATAAAAATGAATAAAATACGATAAGTAAAAAAAACGAAAATAATATATATTGTTAATAGTTTCATTACATTCGAATAAAAAACTCATTTTTTCTTGTTTTAAATTTTAGAATGTCCTAAAATCTACACTACTACTTAGTAGTTTTGACTTTTTACTATTAATTAATTATGGCGTTTGTTTTAAGAAAATTAGTTAGAAATTAGGTTAGGTAAAATGGCCTCATACTCTCATCATAATGAAAAAATTCACAGCAATAAAGTGGTTCGTTAATTAAAGTTGTTATACTCTGTTAAGGTAAAAATATACGTTTTTGATATAGAATTATAAAAAAAACCATCTTGGAATGATAAATTTTTCATAAATACATTAGATTATGTGTATTAAAAAATTAAAATAAAAATACTTTAATATTTTAGGCCAACTATAATAGTTGAAAAGATATTTATAACTATTTTCTTTAGTTTCTAAGTAAATTTCTTTGTATTTTTTAAAAAAGTAATAGTAGTGTTTGATAAGTATAGTGATGGGCTGAAGAGACTTAGGCAATCACAATGAAAATTGGCATCCAATAATTAATAGGTCACAATGAATTACCAAACAATCGGAAAAAAAAAAATCTCCCTTAGTACTAAGCAAAATCCTTTGCCCATCAAACAATCATGATGACTCAACTACCCTACAGATTGGCAACCAGACGCTGATGCACAAGAAAACCACCCCTATATTAAAAATGTTAAAATTCTTACACTACCGCTACCAATATTTGAACTTTAGTACAACTCTACAACCCAAAACTAACTGAGCTACGTCTATACAAGAAAAAAAAAAGTCTTTCTAAACCACAAAAGAAGTGATGAAATCCATATATTTGACATATTAACCAATTTTTTTTCTTTTTAATAAAATAAGAATACACAGGTTGGGGAAAAAGCAAGAAGGTAGAGAATTCCTCATTATCAGACAAAAACAAAACAGGTTGATATTTGGAGCTCATATGATGCTTGAAAGTTACAAATAAATTAGTAACTCTTGAGAAAATGATAATATAAATAACCAAAAGAGGGTTGAAGGTAAAGCAACTTTCATCTTTCAATAAGATTTTAAACTATAAAAGAATTCCAAATCCAAGTCAAAACAGACCAAAGCAACTAAATTGTCTCCAAAGCAAAGTTTTGCCTAAAGGCCATTCAAGAGCATTCAAGTTCAAGCAAACAACAGCCTATCTCTTTGCATCTTTTATCAATAAAAATAAAAATAGCAAACAGAATGGAAGAATACAAAAAAAAAAAAAATAGGACTCCTCTCTACCCTCCTCGTGATCATCTAAATTCCATAAAATAACAGATAAATCGTAAATAAAAACAAATATTACAGAAGACATATTAGAGAATCCAAAGTGCCTCAACACCAGTCATATCAAGAACTTGCATCTTTATCAGACCAAGAAGAGTACCCATAAACACACATAAGTAACAATTAAACAATGCCTCATCCATCATATATAATCAAAATATTCCCAAGAAATACTAATTGCTCCTATAGGATGTAAAAAACTTCAGAAAATATCAGTATCCATAACATCTAGAATGCTACCATACTTTATGTAGACTACTATTTTGTTCAAGCAATGATAACTAGTCATATACTCCGTGATTTATTGAATGCGATAAGAGCTTGCACATTTCAGGGTCCGCTAATCCTATAGCCTAACATCTCAGTATAGCGCAGTCACTCCCTTTTCCTGGAAGACTGACACAAAATATCCAACAAAAAACACAGTGAATAAAGCCCCTTAAAGTTATATTCACTGTGTGTGATTATAACAAAGGCCTACAGCACCCGCAAAACAACCCTCTATAGGTTCTGTCCTCAATAACATATTAAGATGGGGTCAAACAATCCAACCCTCTTACTATTCAATGGGATGTGAGAAGACAACAATAATGGAAAAACCTTTTTTTAAGTAATTATCTTCATCAAGTCAAGACTTTCAATCTCTGTGTGTATGTCCATCATAATTAAGGAACTTGGCCACTCGTTCAGCTTTTGCCCCAGATTTGTGGTCATAATACTCGACAACTGCTGCACCTGCTAATGCGGCAAGAGTGAGGGCTTGAGCATGCAACCTGAAGTAAAATCATTTGAAAAATGAAGATATTAAAAAATTTGGTAAAATTTGTTGATTCTCAAAACTCAACAGGAAGGTGAGAACTGAAAACAAGAGGGCAAAAGTTAAGAAGAGCATATTGTGAGAAGATATTTATAGCAAACACAAACATACACTCTTGTGCAGAATATAAACTCTCTCTAGTGAGAGGCCTACTAATTGCTAACGAGTTTCTGAGCTGCCAAGAGTACTCCTCACTAGTACCCAGAAACAGAATTTTCTTCAATAAGAAAGGATCCATGAAATATCACTAAAGTAGACTTCACGCATTAGCCGTAGACAATATTCCTAAGAAGACAATAGAGAATCAAATTGTGTTTTCAGCTGCAGGTAGAAGTACATTCCATCTTACCAGCACACCTTTCTACAACTCAAAAACTAGAGCGGTTAAAGGAGACAAATACAAGGTAAAGTTGATGTCATCAGCAATTAACCATATAGTGAAAAAGGTAAAGCAGAGAACAATAGCCTTTTCCACTTAATATTTCTCTTTTCTCTTCCTCTTTCTGTTTATCAAACAAAAGAAGGATATAATGAGAAATGCTAGCCACAAGTCATAACTAGTGACCATTATTTTGGTCCTCCTCCAACTCCACCACTCTACAAAAGGCTAATCCTCTATCAGTTAGCATTATAAAATTGAAAATAATAACAAGAGTATCCACAAAGATCTAGTATATTTGACAAATTTTGGTACAGCATTCAGTTAAGGGGTGGAAAAATATCGCCATGGAGCCAATCCAAACAAGCTGAATTTCAAACAGAATGTGGAATTGCAGAATTGTGGATAAGGTTGCCTTCAAAAGAGGTAATCAAATGTTGCTTTCAGCTCACTAATTGGTCCTTTCAACTGATATCAAGCAGAAGTAAAAGGAATGACAGCAGTGATAAAAGCTTTCTAACATACCATAGTCTCACAAAAAAGTTTACATATCACAGTAGTTGAGCAACCCATTTCATTGAAACAATAGTATTTTCCAGTCTGAACAGAGCTTCAAGGCAGGTTAAAAGATCAAATCTTTATCAGTGTATGAAACCAATGCTCTACAAACTTTGTCACATATCAATTGCTAAAAATTCAGTTCGTCTACAAATAAGGACACAATTTTGACATCCATCAATAGAAAAAACCAAATAAACAAACTAAGATGACGATTAATTTCCATCAAATAAACAGAATCCCACTTTTGGCAGACCAGCAAAAAAAAAAAAAAAGAATCTCAAAATTTTCTGCAAAACATACCTAGCGTGAATAATCTTAACGCTGGTTTTCATGTTGGGTTGAGACCAATTGTACGCAATGGAACCCGCAATTCCACTTAGCCATAAACAACCTTCAATACAAAAAGATTAAAAACAACAAATCAAAACAAAATTTTCAGCCCTTCAAAAATATAAAACAAACCGTCATCGAATGAACAGCTACAGATAAATCATTAGGAGAAAACATTACCAACAGTACGAAGCTTGTGCTCGACAATCCATTCTCTGATAGATTCGAATTTGTTCTTCGTTTCAGACATCTTTCCTTCTTCAGCTTCGATTTTTCTTTTTTTTAATTTTCTTGATTTTGATGTATTTATATTATTTTTTTCTTTTCCTTTTACTATAGTTTTCGTTTGAGGAAGACGCAAGGAGACGGGCCACGTTGTTGGTTTACAAGGCTGGTCTTTGGTTAGGCCTGCACGTGTTCGGCCCACAGGTCCAACCAAACTCTACGGCTTTTACACTTTAAACCCCCCATATTTCTTCCTAATTATTTCCTGTCCCATGGGATTTTTCCTCCTAATCTTTTTTCAATTTTTTTTATTAATGAACTCTTTTGAGGAGAAAGTAAATTAATGAATTCTAGATATATTCTGAAAAAAAAAAAAAAGGACACACAAGACCCAGCTCTCATATTAGATTTATTTTCCCTCACTCAAGGAAAGAGAGTTCTATAGTGAAGAATCATTTTTCTTCTTTTCATCAGAGAAGAGTGTGCTTGAATACCCTATTCCTGTGCATTGAAACATCCGAAAGACACGGGAGATCTATATGTGGAATTGAAGAAGTAAGAAAACCTTGTGTCCACCCTAAGCTCAAAACGTCAGCTTAAAGAGAGAAAGGCCTAAAAAGCAGATGCTACTAGTTGGTTTTTTTCAACTTCAGCGCGAGAATCAACTGCTCCCTCAGCCTATGCGTAGGAAAAGGTTCATCAGTTGAATAAAGAAAATAAAGAAAGAACTAGTGCCGCTACTGGCTACCGACCCGGAAGGGATCTTGCACAAGACGGTGATTGATAACCTATTGATGGTGCAGTCTCGGCTCTACGTGGAAATGTGAAAAAACCGAGGTAGTCTTGGAAATTGGATGCTTATAAGTTGAAACAGTAAATTATAAAACTTATAGAGATAGATGAACAGATAAAGAATAGCCATGAAGAAAATTTGAGGACATTATGCCCTTGTGGGGAACGACGTCGTTCAATGGGAAAAGCTATGAAAGGCCATGGAATAACAATTAATTTTTCATAAAAAAATAATTAATGGTAGGCAGATGGAATTTACCATCAATTGTTAAAAAAATGGTCGGAGTGGTAGAAATGGATTAATTTTGTACAATAAATTCTTGTAACTTTATGGAGAAAAGGAACATGTAAGAAGAATTAAGAGTATTATAAATTATAGAGAATAAGAATCGTGAATCGAACTAATTCTTGAGTTGTATTTTAAAATCAAAATCAAATTTTAAACCCAAGAGTATTTTGGGGTTTAAAATAAATGTGAGGGAGAGGAAGATTAGAGTCGCTACAGGAAAGAGTTAGCTCGGGTAGAAGACAATGTAAAAAGAAGAAGATGAATAGTAGTACGAGATTTTTTTTTTTTAATTACTCTCTCACACGATTTTACTATGTCACACTAGATGTCTAATTGTATGAATAAAAAAATTTGGTAGACCATCAATAGTGATATAGGTGTTAACAGATAAAAATGGTAAAAATAATGTCATATATGTAGGATATAAATGATATAAGGAAACACTTGTGAAAAGAAATTAAATGTGTTTGTCTGGTAATACATATTATCTTACAGATGCGATTTTGATAGGTAAACAAAATAGGCACATGGTGTATATAATTGCGTATAATAGCAAAAAATGCATAATGTAATAAAACGTGCTTATAACAGTCTGTCAAATATAATATGCAATTCTATTATGCGTTATATGTTAGATTTTTTAACTTAATTCATGTGCACACGCACTTGTATAACATTTAGATATGTAGACGAGCATGTATTGCTTAATCTAATCATGTGTTTGTTATTATATATATTTTGAGACCCAATTAAGATAATCTATATTTATATAGGTGGGTCTGTCATCTTAATAAAAGTGTAAGGTCTCTTTATAAATGTATAGAAACTTAGGGGTTGTATTGCAAAATTATGATGGATTGTTTAGCAAATACATCTATATATTATGATTATAGTCTCTGATTGCACGTGCACTTTAGATCACTAGCCTCTTCTAGAAGTCTCCATCTCTTTGAAGAAAACGGCTGTGTACATATCTCCCATCGTCATGGATCAAAGTTTCAATTCTTTATTTTAAATAATCTATTGAGTAAGGTTCAATTCTTGGAATTTATTTATTTTAATCTCTTTTAAGTTCTATCAATGGTATCAGAGCCTCTTAAAGATTGTTTGGATTCTTGATTTGTTGTTTGTTTTAAGAACCCGTTTTTTCAAAAAAGAAATTTGCCGATTCAATCTTTTTTGCTATGCTTGGGAGGGCTCGAGCTTCCTCGAAAATTTTGAAAAACTTTAGAAATTGTATGTATTTTACATTCAACCTCCCAATTTTTTTTTTCAAAGTAGCCCCAAAACTTTACGGTGCTTGACTTAAAAAAAAAAAAAAGAACTCAGCAATTAGCTCTTCCTCCTCACACTCACATCGATAGAAACAGAAAATAGAAAAAACCTCCCTCTCTCTTCTTGTCCCTCCCTCTCGGTCTCGACTCTTCTCGGCTCCCTCCTCGTCGGAGGCGACAATGGCGTGTGGCGGCACGTCGAGTCGGCTCCTCAAAAAAGTCAGTAGCTGCCTGCTCTCTGCTGTTCTTCAAATTTTGACAGAAAAAAAAATAAGTTTTTTAATTACATTTTAAAGGTTAATCTAAGTAGAAATATTTTTGTTTTAAAAATTCACTTAATCCATTCTCAAATACTTCTATTTCAAATTCTTCACCCTCTAAAGTGGAAAAATTTTGATTTTGTGTCAAAAAATTTCTTTTTTTTTGTAAAAATAATGGAAAAGGGTTTAATTGTTGAACTAAATAATAAAGAACTTCTAATTAATTGTTGTTCTAATTCATATGTGAAAAGTTTTGAATTTAATTTAAAATATTTGATTATTATATATGATTTTACTATGAAAAAATATTTTGAAAAGTGGAAGAAGGATCCTAATCTGATTAAAGAAACATCAAATGTTAATAATGAAGATCGTGGGAAAAAGCCTTGAGTAGGGTTAGGATTTTTGGATTGTGACATTGTTGGTGATGCAGGATTACGTAAATCAATTGATAGTTATCCTTATGAAATTAGAGATTAATTAAGGAGACGGTATGTGGCTAAAGGCTCAACTCAAACATGTGATCATAAATTCTCGCAAACTGATCTTTGGTGAAATTAGGAGATGAATACAATGTAAATAAAGATGGGCCATGAGTTTCTTAATGATAGATTTTTATGAGTAATGAAAATGAATTCATCTTGCAGCGGTTTCAAAATATGCAAACTCAAAGAATAAAATGTCATGTTAATCATTTCCTTCGCATGTAAAACTGTATTTTAGATAATTTTTCATTAATGATTTCTTTTTCATTGTAAAAGTATTTGTAAGAGTGTTATTTGTTTTTATATTAATCTTCGGATAGTTCTAAATTAATTGCATCTCATATTGGAGGTCGTCTTTTGATCGTGCTCAATCGGTTATCTCAAGATTCTCAACGACTTTTGCATTTATATCTTCAGTTTTGATAGAGGTATTTATGCCGTGAGTGATGGGTAATCATTCCTCGTGATGGGTGATCATTCCTTATTGGTAATGGGCGATTACCTATTCTTTTGGTATTTTATTTGTATTAATATTTTCAGATTTGATAGTGATATTTATCCCATGAGTGATGGATGATCACTATTCATTAGTAATGGGCGATTACTTATTTTTTTGCTATTTTATTTGTAATCTTGGAATTGTTTAAACGTCTGTTTTAAATGGAATGCATCTATTTTATAGACAAAATTCTGATAAAATTTTAAGTGTTGTCCTGTGTTGTCATTACTGGCCATTATAATAATTTGCCATCTTGATAGCGTTGTTTGGGTTCGGCCTGAGTGTCTTTCTTTCACCAAAACGAGTTTTTTTCTTTTTCTTTTTAAAAAAATAAAAATATCCATTCTTGTAAATCTTTGAGAGTGTAGCCCTCTCTCACTTCCCCAACATTTAACAGAGGTCCAAATTCACAACAAAAACTTCTTCTCCATAGACAAAACGGGTTCTGGAAATCTAGACAATAAAAATTCGATGACCAACGAAGAAGAAGAAGAAGCATGTTTATCAGCCATGCGTCTAGCTAGTGCATCAGTGTTGCCTAGGGTTCTCAAATTGGCCATTGAACTTGATCTTTTGGAACTAATTAAGAAATCTGGAACTGGTGCTTATGTATCTCCTTCGGAATTGGCTGCCCAATTACCCACTCAGAACCTAGAGGCCCCTGTTATGCTCGATAGAATCCTCCGCCTATTGGCTTGCTATTCCGTCCTTAATTGTACTCTTAAGGATCTTCCAGACGGTGGCGTTGAGAGTCTGTACGGTTTGGCACCTGTTTGTAAGTTTTTTACCAAAAACGAAGATGGTGTTTCTATGGCAGCCCTATTGCTAATGAATCAAGATAAGGTCCTCATGGAAAGCTGGTAAGATTCTCAAATTATCCTTCTACCATTATCGTGGTTTTTTTACTTTTGGGACTCAAGAGTGTTCCCATTATCAGTGACCGTTCAATCATTCTTGTCACTTTCTCTCGTCATTTTCTTGTTAGATTAGATTCCTGCTCAAGTACATAAACCAATTCATCAAGGCCATTAATAGCCGAAGCAAATTACTTCAATGGACTAATATTATTTTTCATAAAATAAAAGAAGAATAATAAAACAAGACAATTACTGGGTTAAAATTAGAAACGTGTCCTTATATTTAATATAATTACTTGGGGTCTAAATAAATTTTTTAATTAAACAGTTACCACTTAAAAGATGCAGTTCTTGAAGGAGGAAATCCATTTATAAGGCTTATGGAATGAGTGCATTTGAGTACCATGGCAAAGATCCAAGATTCAACAAGGTTTTTAACCAAGGAATGTCTAATCACTCAACAATCATCATGAAGAAGATTCTAGAAATTTACCAAGGATTCCAAGGTCTCAAAACTGTGGTTGATGTTGGTGGTGGAACAGGGGCTACCCTTAATATGATCGTCTCCAAATATCTGATAATTAAGGGCATCAACTTCGATTTGCCCCACGTCATTGAAGATGCCCCATCTTATTCAGGCGTCGACCACATTGGCGGTCCTAAAGGGGATGCCATTTTCTTCAAGGTTCACTACTACTACTACTTCACCTCTCTTTCTTTACTCTTTGTTCCGTCCTTACTGTGATATTTGGTTGTTTATTTTTATAGAATATCTGATAGTGTAAATGGGTTCTTTCTTCTTGCATTGGATTGTCATGACTGGAGCGACGAAGACCGCCTGAAGTTGTTGAAGAATTGCCACGAAGCACTCCCTGAAAATGGGAAGGTGATACTTGCTGAATGTCTTGTACCAGAAGCCCCAGACAACACTTTCAACTCAAAACACAGTTCAGGTTGATGTTATAATGTTAGCATATAACCCTGGTGGCAAAGAAGGGACTGAAAATGAATTTGAGGCATTAGCTAAGGCTGCTGATTTCAGAGGCTTCACCAAAGTTTGCTGTCCTTACAACACTTGGATTATGGAATTCCTCAAATAATTCTCTTCTTCTTTTTTTTTTTTACTGATAATATATAATATGTATTTACCAGTGCCTATCATAATTGTGGCACACAACACAATCTGTCTTTTTTACTTGGGGATTTTGATATCTTTTTCAAAGTTGAAATCAATCTCTTTATTTATTGTGTTTGAACTTTTGAAATCATCATAAAGGTTAATTCTCCATATATTGCAGGTGCCTTAAACTTAAAAGCTTAATTATTAAGCCCAAATAGACTAGATAGTTATAGAGAAGGCACAATGGTTGGGGTCTTGATTTATCATTGTGTAATTGGGCTCAGAGATAAGCCTAACTGCTGCACAATCTAACTGGTCACTTGCTACTTACAACTTTAATTGCTTTCTACGGAACCAAACCATCTCAATTAACTTAACATATTGGCCAAAAAGTCCGGCATCCATTATAGAAGACTTAAAAAGAGGTCAACCGTTTAAATTACATCATACCTCTCAACTTAGTGACTTCACTTAGGTGAGAGGTTCAGGGAGTTTATTTGCCAAAATCTCATATCGAATGGGAAAACAAATTTGTACATTTTGGTACATTATAAAAAAAGTATTGTTCATTATTTATCGATAAGTTGACCTTTACTATATTGTTATTCTGTTAATTTCACATCTGACTTAAGCATCAGAGGTAAAACGGAATTAAATCCAACCTCCGTATATTATTAATTTTTAGAATAAACTCGTTGCGGCTATTAAAGCAATTGTTAGTGATAAAGTATCATCAATTAGCGTCCCACCGTGGTTTACTTTCTTCTTAGAGAGGCAGCCGACTTTTTGTTATTTTCCTAATGGTTTCTAAGGGTTTGTCCACACTTATGGATCTCTTGCCAGAAGGTGTCTCTCCTGGTGTTGTTAGAGTCTCCAGGCCTACTATTCCCATTCCAATTACTTTGCAAGGGAGCTTTAGACAGCAAGCTTCTTCATTAGAATTGGGTTTTGCGAGCGTTTCTTTACAGCCTGATAAAATTTCTCAAGCTGTAATTGCTTTTGGCTTCCTTACAAGTAAGTAGAGATTTTTCTAACAAAGTTTTAAAGTCAATACTTAAAAACGCACAACATCAATGTAAAATAGCCACAGAAAAAGGTTTAACCACCTAATTGTTATTTTTCTAAATTAATTTTATAAAAAAAAAAAGCAATTTTTGTCATCTTAAATATTCCTAAATTAATTAAAACTAATAAATAAAATTAACCAAGTTAAAAATAACAAGAGTTTACCAACAAAGATGATTTTGAACTTTGAATCCACCAATAACTATATAACAATGATTTAATTTTATTTAGGAGAAAAGATTAGACATTTATGTGGTGATGTAGGTTACAAGTTTCAATTCACTAAAGAAATATATTGTTCTTGAATACATGACATAACCCATCTAACCATTAGCATAACTTATTCAATTCTATAATATAAATTATCGAAAATTAGCGTAAATTATTTAATTCTAAAATTCATAATATACTTGTAAAAATCAAATACCTCTCATACAATCATAAAATAAATTAAAATTACATAGTTAGTATTTTATCAAGATTCTAAAGATAAAGTTAGTCCATAATTAAAGAGAAAGTGGGAACCAATTTCTTAAAGAGATAAATTCTTCACTAAAGGCAGGAGAAGCACCTTAAATGTAGCCTGCTCTATATGAGTTAGAATTGGAGAAAAAATCTGACATACAAATCCAATTCCCTCCGCCACGTAGACGAAACCACACATATTAAGAATCTTCAATATATTATCGCAGATGACATGGCTACTTATTTAGAACTTAATGCCTAGTGGGCTTTGGGCCTTCCTTTTTTTTTTGTCTTGCAACTCACAAAGCCCAACTCCACCTTATGATTAGATTATAGATATTATTGTATAATACTTTTTAAAAGATGTAGGATAATGAATAACCAACTAAATAAATAATTATTATTTTCAAGAACTAAAAATTAAACTTAAAAGATGTTTATTTGTAACAAAAGATTATCTCTATCAACTCTCCACACTTAAGTTTTTCTAGTCCTTAAATAAAAGGAAATAAAGAAAAATCAACTAGTTACTTTCGTAGTACTCACGGTTGCATTTAGCATGTGCAATAAATCCTTTAAACCCTTAAGTTTCTCCTAGTGGACGAGTATGATCTCGTGAGAGATTTCAGATGACATACCCACAAATTCAAGCATAAAAGTTTCGAAAAAATATAGAGCAATTCATTTTAAGCACCCTTCATCAATATCTCAAACTTATCAAGACAAAGCACTCTTCCTCTTCTTTTCAAACTTAAGTTAACCAACAAATATTATATTCAATTATCTTCCATAAGTAAAGCAAGACTTGTGTAAAGTGTGATCGTGGTTATAAAAGAGTATAAAATAAATACCAAATAAAATTTTGAAATTGCACATAGAAGATAAATCTCAACAAAAGTTCATTCTATAAGCTCACTCTTTATACATTTTTTATCCACTAATCGAAGATTCACAAACTCAACTCAGATCAGGTAGGAAATTAAAGCTTGTAATGTAAGATTAAGGTATTGGTTATCAAATGAAGATAAGACATTCAAATTCAAAGAAAAAGAGAGCTTGCAAAAAATGTAGATAGCTTAAAATTGCGACAAACTTTCTAACTTTATTCTTGCTCCACTTTTTCAATTAGTATATTCACCAACTACCATTGTCTTTCCAAAAATTTCCTCCTTTAAGACCATTCTTTTTCTTATATTCACAATTCGGGCCTCCTATTTATTATTTCTTTTTGCACCTTATGACTTGTAACAATCATATATCAACTTTTCTTTCTTTTTCTTTTTTTTTTCAGCTCAAACATTTTTTCTTTTTTTTTTTTTTCAGCACAACAAGTCATATATATATGTATATATTCTTCTCTTCCTTTTTTCAAAATCACTTATTCTCCTTTCACATCATCAAAAATCACCCCACCAAAGAAACGCAAGTTAGAATTTTGCATTAAGCTGCTCTCTACATGATTAAGAGTTAATATTTGAGAAGTTTAAAGAAAGAAAATAACATATAAGGCTCAAAAGGGTACGAAGGTAAAAATTATGAAACTTAACTTGAAAGACACAAACGATTCAAAGACGGCCTATGACCATCATTTTTGAGTGAAATAAACTAAACCTTTTTATTTCACCTTAAGAAGTACTTAAGTAATTTCTAGAATGTTTCTAGAATGTAAGGAAGAGATTTACTAACTTTATGCAACTAAAAAATAATGTAAAAGATTTATTAAACAATAACAATGACCTATGTATTCAAGTGAAAGTTGTGTAAAAGTTATAACAGATATAGAACATAAGTTCATCACCGAAATTAAAAACAAGAAAATAAGCACTTTTCTCAACTTATTCAGGACATTTTTGAAACACACTAAATAATAATCATTCTTCAAGTGAAATCATATTTTTTTGGGTTTTTTGTTTCTCAAAATAATGTAGAGAACTAAACAAAAATATCCAAAAAAAATTTATAAAAAGACTAAAATCATAAGAAAAACGAAAAAAATGACAGCAAAATAAAAGCATCTTCTCCCCCACACCTACACCATACATTTTCCGCAATATGATAAAAGAATGCCAAGAATAGGGAAGAGAAAAAGAAAAGAACAATACAACTTGGTAGAAGAAGCAATATTAATGCATGTATGAAGGATTAGTAGATAGACAATCTATGTAATCTCTATGATAAGGATACGTTGTCTGATTACGCTAAAGAACAAACACTTCATTTCTGTCTACCAATCAAGTGAGATAAAACAAATAAAAATGAACAGATGAAATAAATAAATAAATGAAATAAACTTTTGGTTGCCTCCCAAAAGTGCTAAATTTAAAGTCTTCAGCCAGACTCCCTAATTCTTTTTTGTTTAGGCACGATCTTTTTCTCTCATATTAGGCTCACGAATCACAATACAAGAAGAATGTTCTAATAAAACAATGTAAGCAAGATTAGAATTGACATCCTCAATGCACATTTTATTTTCTTTCTCAACAAAATTAGATTCTTTAGAACAATTGCAGGTAGAGTTTCTTTAATTAATTCATCAATTACATCTACTAGATAGCGATCAAAATAATCCTCCATAAAGGTTGTGAAGAAGTTTTAAAGATATTTAATCTAACCCTCATATTATCCATCACAGAAACATCCATAACCCAAGTTCTATAATTAATGGTGGCATCAGTAGTTGCCAAGAAAGGACGACCTAAAATAATGGGGATATGAATCTTAGAAGGTCTACCATATTCTATATCTAAGACTATGAAGTCTGCAGGGAAGATACCTTTATCTATTTGAACTCGAATATCATCTATCCTCCCCCTAGGTACCTTGATAGACCTATTAGCTAACTGTAAGGTCATATCAGCTGGTTGCAATTCCCCTAATCCTAAATTTTCATATACAGAATGTGGAATTAAATTAACACTAGAACCTAAATCTAGGAGCGCCTTATCTATTTTATGATTACCAATAAGGCAAGAAATAGTAGGGATACCAGGATCTTTATATTTGGGTGGAGTGTTATATTGCAAAACAGAGCTTACCTATTCAGTTAGGAAGATTTTCTTAGAAATATTGCTTTTAGATTTTTTCTTTTAAAAGTACATCTGTCTTTAAGAAATTTTGCATAAGATAAGACTTTCTTAATGACCTCTAAAAGTGGAAGATTGATTTTAACTTCTTTGAGAGTTTCCAAAATATCTTCCTTTTTATTATCCTTTCTAAGATATTAAGGTGGCAATAAGTTTGCCGATAAGGAACATTTGGCTTATACGTAGCCGTAGGAAATGATTCTAAAGTCTTAAAATTAGAGGAGGAAACTAGTTCCTTCTTCGTCTTATTTTCAATTTCAGCCCCATTATCAATCTCCTCAATTTCATTATCATTTAGCTCACTTTCTTTCATAGGTTCCCCTAATTTATCTACCAACTTTTTGTTTCTAAGAGTTATGACAGCTTTTACTTGCTCATGATACGAATTAGCTCTAGGATTCTCTATTGGATGACTAGGAAGCTTACCCTCATCTCTCCGACTCATTGCAGCAACTAGTTGCCCTATTTGAGTTTCTAACTTAGCAATAGATTGAGCATGTGAGTTTAAAATTTGGGTCTGAATATCCAAAATTTTCAAAGCAGATGAAACTTTTTCTTCAAAAATAGAATTTCCACCTTGAGAAAGATGAGTAGGTACACACCTTTGAGACTGAAAACCAGGGAGAATAGTCATACTAGATTGATTATTCTGTTGATATTATTGTTGGCCTAATTGATCTTCCCCTTCTCGTTGCCTCCATTTCTCCTGCCTGGATTGTATGTGTTCGAATATGGATCATTTTGTCTATGGAATCCTTGAGCCACGTTAACTTGTTCTTGCACAAATTCTGGAAAAAGTGAAGAACTAGGACAATCATAAATAGTGTGAGAAGGACTAGAGAAAATTGCACAAACATCTTGCAAATTAGGAGGATTAGTAGGCAATGTATTCAACATTAATAATTGATCAAACTTTTTAGATAATGCATCAACTTTACTAGAAACATCAACAGTTTGAGAAACTTCATACATTCCTCTATTTCCTATTTGCCTAGATGTGCGTATTCGTGAGGATGGATGTGTTGTTGTGAATTATCACTTAAATTTTTAAATAAATCCCACGTCTCACCTGCAGTTTTATGAAGAAAGGTACCACTACAAGATGACTCAACCATTTGTTGATTTCTCTTATCTAATCCCGAAGAAAAACTTTGTACTTATTGCCATTTAGGAACTTCATGGTGAGGGCAACTACGAAGAAATTCTTTGCCAAATTCATGCTAATGAACATCATTTACCAATGAATTTGAATTATATCTTTGGGACATCTATTCCCTTTGCACAATGGGGAATAGATTTACCGTTACGTTTCCCAAAAACTTCAACAGGAAAAAACCATTTGGTAGTTTCAATTGATCATTTTACCAAATGGACAAAGGTAAAAGCTCTCGTTAGCATCACAGATCGGAAAGTTAAAGATTTTTTCTATGAGGACATAATATACAGGTTTGGCATCTAAAAAATCCTCATCTCGGATATTGGCAAGCAGTTTGACCCTACAAAGTTTTGAAATTTTTGTGAGGAATTAGAAATTGAATAAAGGTTTGCATCCGTAGGATATCCCCAAGTAAATAGGGCAACAGAGGTTGCCAATAGAACAATTACAAGGATTAAAAAGAAGATTAGGTTCTTGCAAAGAAAACTGGTTAGAAGAACTTCTCAATGTTCTATGGTCATACAGAACTACTCCTCGAAGAGCAACAGAGGAATCTCCTTTTAATTTGTGTTTCAGTGTGGAAGCTTTGATACCAACTAAATTTGGAGTTAAATCTTTAAGAAGTGAAACTTTTGACGAAAATTTAAATAGACAATTGATGGAAGAAAGTTTGGTGCTATTAGATAAACTTTGAGAAAGAGCTACACAAAAAGATTTCCAATACAAAAAAGCCATTGCTATGTATCATAATACAAGAGTTAAGCAATCAAGAATTCAAGAAGGAGATCCGGTGCTCCAAAAAAATGAGATAAGTCGACTAACCCAAATAGAAAATTGGATCCTATTTGGAAAGGTCCATATATGTTATCAAAAGAAATAGCAATGAGAGTTACATATTGCAAGAATGACGGGGGAAAATTCTTGCTAGAACACGGAACGATGTAAATCTTAAAAAAGTTTACCCATAAAGATTACATAGTTTCTTTCATTCTTCGGTTATTCTTTTTTTTTTCTCAACAACACCAAGTAGAAATTATTAACTATTTCTTATATGATTATATATATATATACCAGACCGCTCCCCTGTCTTCTCTCGTTCCTCCTCCAACTTCTTCATCGTCTTCCTTAAGAAATCCCTTCTCTCCAATTCTTCACGTTTCCATTCATAGGCATAAGGAATCAAAGAAGGAGAACAAAATAGGGTTTCACGAAACATTTTCCATACAAGATAGAGATCTGGTGGGGCATATCAGCATGATGATTTGCAGTCTTGTACCAACCTTCCTCAATATAAACTCTTTGGAGGAATTCATATTTCTCCAAACATATCTCAACAGTATCAGACATAAACTTCAAATAAATCTTCAGTAGAGTAGTAAAGCGATAGAAGGAAACAACTTTTCTAAAGCACATCATTTGTGCAAATCTATATGAATATACTATAAGGACAACTCAGTATTGGAAAAGATGGTTGACCAAAGGTTTCAAAGAACATTTTTCAACCTCGGCTAAACATTTTATTATTCTCTCAGAAAGGACCGTAGTGGAAAATGAAAACGCAACCAATAAATTGGGAAGATAGAAATGATATATAAGAAGAATTCTCAATTTGGTGGTATTTATCGACAAAGTTCAATGCTTTTAGCTTTCTCAAAATGATGATAATAATTTCTTATAGGAAAGATAAAACAAAGTCTTATCATCATTAGGTATTACTCTGGGCAGAGGAAACGATGCGTCTTTATTGACAAACGTGTGTCTTTTCCACTTTCTTATAACTTATCATGATAAGTTTGAACATGTGTGTTCATACACATAATAAAATTATCTTTTGGGAATTTCTTTTTCATGGAGTTACTCCTTTAATAAAATCCTTATTCCAACCAGGACAGGATCCAAGTTCATATATTATGTGCATTCTTCTCCCAAAAAGTATAAGCTAAATACAAAGAAATACATTTCCTTAAGATACTAATAATCTCGAGCAATGGGATCACCTATTTCTTCTGCTAATATCATGGCAACAGACTCATCAGAAGGAATTTTTTCCCTGTCTTGTTTTCCTGTTTCCTCAAATAACCTAGGCACTTGTCCTTCAGCTTTGGTACCTTTGCAAGTCACATATTTTTTACTGTGCCTTTTTTCAAAGCAAAATTTGAGTTATTTTATTTTTGCGACAAACTTCCTTTTTCAAATCTTTTATTTTTCTAGTCATGAATTACTCTTATTTGCCATTTAAAGCATATCAATTCCAAAAATTGAAACCAACAAGTTTGATGGCAAATCTGATTTTGTAATGTGGTGGAGAAAGATGAAAACAGTTTTAGTCCGAAATAAGATTGCACCCACAATTTGTAGCCCTGAAGAGTATCCGGAGTCTTGGACGAGCGAAATTCTTGCTAAAAAACTTGGTGATGCACACAGTTGCCTCACCTTGCATTTAACCGACAATGTTTTATGAGAAATCGACGAAAAGGAAAACGCTTTTTAAATTTGGACGAAACTAGAGAAAATATATTTAGGAAAGTCCTTGTCGAATAAAATTTATTTAAAAGAATAGCTTTTCGGTTTTAAAATGAATGGGTCAAAAACACTTTCTGAAAACATAGATGATTTAAACAAAATCGTTTTGGAACTTCAAAATGTTAGAGAGAAAATCTCCGATGAAAACATTGCTATTATTTTGTTAAATGCCTTGCCTGACTCATACAACGATGTAAAATCTGTTGTCAACTATGACAGAGATGGTTTGTCTCTTTCTAATGTTAAAAATGCTTTTAAATAGAAAGATTTGGATTTAAGAAAAGAAAACAAATTAAACGGAGAGAACCTTTACGTGCGAGGGAGAGTTGACCAGAGAGAACCTCTTAATCATCGCTCTAAAAGCAAAGGGAGGTCCAAATCTCGATACAAGAACAAAGTGAAATGTTTTTACTGTGGCAAGGAGGGTCATATGAAAAATAAGTGTTTTAAAAGGATCAAGGATGAAAAATAACGTAAACATGGTAAAGGGAGTGATAAAACTGACAAAACCCACGATTTTGATTTAGATGGTAATTCCATGTATTCTGAGGTTTTGTGTGTGTCCCCTTCCCCTTCTTGTTCTAAAGTTGTTGATGATTGGATTCTTGATTCTAGTTGCACTTTTCACATGATACCTAATAAGCACTGGTTTTCATATTTTAAACCCCTTGATCATGGAAAAGTTTACATGGGAAACAACCAAGTTTGTGACATCAAAGGCATCAAAAATATTTTCATAAAATTGCATGATGCCTAACTAGGAAACTCATTATGGTGAGATATATGCTCGATCTCCATTGGAATCTAATCTCTCTCGGTTATTTGGATTCAATCGGTTTTTCTTACAAATCTAAACATGGGATTTTAAGAGTTTGCAAAGGAAACCTAGTCATGTTAAAAGGTTTTAAAAGCTCGTACACTCTTATTGGAAAAACAGTTTGCGAATCATCTGCATTAATTTTGAAAACAGTCCCTGAAAAGACTATGTTATGGCACCGTCGGATTAGCCACATTAGTGAGAAGGGACTGCATTATTTATAAAAACAAAAACTTTTATGTGGTGACAAAATCAATTCTTTAGATTTTTGTGACCATTGTGTTTTGGGAAAACAACATAAAATCAGTTTTTTAATTGGTACACACAAGTCCACTGCTGTACTTGATTATGTGCATTGTTATTTGTGGGGACCTGAAAAGGTCCCAACCTATGGTGGCAATGTTTATTTCCTATATGTTATTGATGATTTTTCTAGGCATGTATGGATTTTTCTTTTGAAAACAAAAGATCAAACTTTTGAAAAGTTTTGTGAGTGGAAACGCCTTGCCGAAAATCAAACCGGAAATAAACTAAAAATAATTAGAACAGATAACGGTCTTGAGTTTTGTAACCGAAAGTTTGCTGATTTATGTGCATCGCATGGCATCTTACATCATAGGATTGTTAGGCATAACCCTCAGCAGAATAGTGTTGTTGAGAGGATGAACTGTACCATCATGGATAAGGATAGGTGTCTTACGGTGTTTTCAGGTGTCCCAAAACCCTTTTGGGGAGAAGTTGTAAGTACGACTGTCTACCTCATTAATAGATCCCCTTCTACATTTATTAACTTTAGGACTCCTATAGAGTTATGGTGCGGTGAATCTCCAAACCTGTCCAATCTTAGAGTTTTTGGGTGTGCTGCCTTTGCACATAAGAAGGAAGGTAAGTTAGACTATAGGTCTAACAAGGGAGTGTTCATAGATTACTCTAGCGGGGTGAAAGGTTATAAAGTGTGGCTCAAAGGTGAGCCTGGAGTGAGGGTAGTTGTTAGTAGAGATGTTTTCTTCAACGAGCTAGATAGGTCCTGTCTTAAGGATAAGCCCGTTTCCAATAGTCTATCCTGTGTCCCCACGATAGGCAGTATTCCTTTGGAGGTGGAGGACACGTCTGAACCCTCACAAGAGCACACACATGAGCTTGAAACCCATGAAGAGTCAGATTTACTGACTAGTGTCCCTGAAACCAATGTGCCTAAGTTAGAAGGTTCTATGATGAGGAGGATCACCCAGAGGCATAAGCACAAGCCCTTAGAGACTACCAACTATCTAGAGATAGAGTTAGAAGAGTGCAAAAGGAACCCACTAGATATGGTTACTCATACATTGTCTCATATGCATTTGCTGTTGCATCCTATGTGGAAGAGAAAGAACCGTTGTGTTTTTCTGATGTGTTGAAGAGCCCTAATCGCTCTTTATGCTTGCGTGCTATGGATGAGGAGATGTCTTCTTTAGACAAAAACAAAACCTGGATTCTTGTTCCAAAACCCTCAAAACAAAAATTGATTGATTGCAAATGGATTTTTAAAATCAAAGAGCTTGAGTCAACCAATGAACCTCCCTCCAAGGTTTAAGGCCAGTCTGGTTGCGAAAGGTTTTTCACAAGTTGAGGCCATTGATTTTAACGAAATATTTCTCTCGTCGTTAAATACAAAACGATTAGGATTATGCTTGCTCTTGTTATTTTTTATGATCTTAATCTTGAACAATTTGATATGAAAACTGCATTCTTGCATGATGATCTCGAAGAGACCATTTATATGCATCAACTACCAGGTTTTGAGGTTAAAGGTAAGGAACACATGACATGTGTCCTGAAAAAGTCCTTATACGGACTTAAACAGTTTCCTAGACAATGGTATAAGAGGTTTGATTCTTTCATACTAGAAGCTGGTTTCGTTAAAAGCAATTATGATAGTTGTCTCTATTTCTGTGATAATGATGTTCATAATATTGTTTATCTTTTGCTTTATGTGGATGATATGTTGATTGCATGCAAACAACTAATATTGATAGTTTGAAATCCTTGTTAAAGTCTGAGTTTGACATGAAGGATTTAGGGTCTGCATCTAGAATCCTGGGGATGAACATAACTAGAGATATGGCTGACTGCTCCTTATTTATATCCCAGAAACCCTTTCTCCAGAAAATTGTTTCCAAGTTTTCGATGTATTTGTGCAAGCCGGTTATTACCCCACTTGTGAGCCATTTTAAACTTTTCGAAAAATCATGTCCCAAAACTGAAAGTGAGAAGAGAGGCATGGCGAACATACCCTATAGGTGGCCGTAGGTTCAGTCATGTACTCCATGATATCCACCCGACTTAACATTATTTTTTCTATAAGCCTTCTTAGCCAATTCATGTCTAACCTGGGTAAGGATCACTGGATAGCTCTCAAGTGGTTGTTACGTTACCTCAATAGGACAATAGATAGGGGTTTGCACTATCACAACTGGTCTGATGTTTTTGAACTAGTTGGTTATGTTGATTCTGACTTTGCAGGTGACAAAGATAGTAGAAAATCTACCTCATCTTATTTCTTTACTTTAGCGGGTAATTGTGTTTCATGAAAGTCCCAGCTACAGCCTGTAGTCGCACTGTTAGCTACGGAGGCTGAATACATCGCAGCCACAGAGGCAATCAAAGAAGCCATTTGGCTTCAAGGGCTTTTAAATGAATTGCATGTTTTACATTCAAAAGCAGTTATTTATACTGATAGTCAGAGTTATTTACATTTATGCAAAAATCCTGTTTACCGCGAGAGAACCAAGCATATAGATGTCAAATGCCATTTTATTAGGGAAAAAGTCTCTAGTGGTTTAGTTGATATAGAAAAGATTATTACTAATGATAATCCTGCCGACTTTGGTACTAAAATTGTGAGCTCTGACAAGTTTGTTTTATGCACGAACCTCCTTCATTTGGGTGCAAGTTGACTCTTTTTGAGTCATTGGTGGCAGGGAAGTAAATGAAAATATGTTCAAGATGGAGTCTGTAGGCCTTTGGGCTTATAA
Source organism: Catharanthus roseus (assembly GCA_028651295.1). Classification (NCBI taxonomy): domain Eukaryota; kingdom Viridiplantae; phylum Streptophyta; class Magnoliopsida; order Gentianales; family Apocynaceae; genus Catharanthus; species Catharanthus roseus. Next base: position 9,934,647 of record JAPQWS010000093.1, on the reverse strand, counting down.
ATATTTCACACTATTTTTATTTTCGGCCCATATTCTAATCCCTATGATGTGTTAAGAAGGCTGGGCTGTTATTAGGTGTTAGACTTGGTCAAAAGTTGTCGGGCCAGGCTGGGCTTACCTGGCCCGCCCATGGTGACTCAGGAACACTATATATTCTTTTCTTTCTCGTATCCTTGGCTGACCTAAGTGGCTCAACCTTCTTCTTCTCGTCTCTCTGCCTTCTTTACCGTGCACTTGCGCGTTTGTTGCTCTCCCTTTTCTTTCTTGGTCGCCAGCACCACCTAGCGTGACTGGGTCATAGTTGAGTAGGAGTGAGAGAGTTGAAAGGTGAGAGAGAAAGAGCGCGGTCTTCTCGGTTCTGTGATGCTCCCGTTGCTAAGGGACCTATACCATCATTCACTCGTCGCTGCTGTTTACGGCCACCGATGCCTTGACGCGGCTCATTGTCATTCGCCACTGGCTTCGTCCCTTGCTGCATCTACTGCTGGATCGAACTCTGTATAGCAAGTAAGCTACTCGGCTTTCGTGTTTTCTTTACTGTTTTTCACCAACGATTTTGTGCAGTTTTTGGGGGTCTTCTCCGCCACTGTTCGGACAAGAATTTTCTGCCAGAGAAGAAGACTTTTTCTATTTATGTAATAGTTTAGGAGTTTTATTCCTTTTGATTTATGTTGTGGTTATATAATAGTAATATTTAGAAAAGTTGTAATAGTAATTAGATCCAACAGTAATGTTTGTAGTTGGATTCACAGTTTTTACTTTTAAAAAGCTCAATTATTTTTTGAAAATATTGATCAAGATTTGAAGTTTGATCTGGTTTATGAGATGATGTTAGTGTATCCTTTCACATGTATTAATCGTGTGGGGAAGAAGATCAACGTCTTTGTCCTATTTATTTGGTAGCGCACCAATTTACTCCCTATTGTATTTATATTTAATTAAATTTGGACATTTTAATTATTATTAATTAGATTCAATTTTTTAAATTCATAAATTTTAAATTAACAATTAAATTATTTATTCCCTAATACGACAAATATGACCAAATAAAGAACCTCTACAAGACTTTAAGCCATCTGATAAGAACATAAATAGTTTCTTAAATTAAATTTTCTGTTAAAAAATATCAAGAATTTTTTTTTTTACTATCATCATAGTACAAGTAATATCATTAATTTTATTGTGTTCTCTAAAGAGAACTCGATTAAAAAAAAACTATTATGTTGTGATAACTCAATTCTACATAAATGTAAAATTTTTGAATATTATATAAGCATGGACTTAAGTGTCCATAATATTTTTGAATTTTTTTTTTTTAATATAACGAGAACAATTACTTAGTAAAAATTGTAGATTGTTAGATTTGTGAATCTCGTTCTCGAACTTACGGATTTAACCAAACATATATCCTTCATAAATTACACACATATTTTACGTATACCCTTGCTGGATCCATGGTGTTTGGTGCCTGAAAACTTAATTATTTAATCAAAATTTTATTAAAAACTCCAAAAGTTAGAATGAATTATTAGAGACAAAAGCTATCAAGGACTAAATCGGCAATTTATCCTTATTTGGTAGTGCTATTAGATAGAAGTAGATGTGATACATGACGCAGAGGTTCAGAAAATGAGGAATCTATACCATGAAAGGTTTTTTTGGCCCGTGACAGACAAGAATTAGGCTCTTACCTGTATGAGGGCCAACCATTGATCATATGAATCTTGAAGAGTTCTTGACTATGCATTGATAAGTTTTAATCATCAATTGTTCATTCAAAAGAAATCTCTTAGGTTTGTTGTTTTGAGTGATAAAATTGTGAATTATTTGTGCTAGAAAATGTGAGATTATGAGTTAAGAACGAATGAAAAAGTATGCTATGGTGCTTTTTCTTTTTAGAAAAAGATAAAAACCCATGCTTTGGGCGACAGTAGAATTGATGTAGTATTTCAATTCTACAGAAGAGAAGTGATGGGAAATGTTGGGATTGTTGTAGGTAGTGGTAAATTCATGGAATGACTCTATTGCAGATGAATTGACCGATGAAATGCCTGAGAGAGACTAATGGATGGCATAGGGTTCTGCTGCCGCTCTCAGTGGAGTCCCTTTCATGACAGCATGATAAGGGTTATCATTATTGGCCTTCATCAAACCCAAACAAAGAAATGCATATGAATTTAGCCTTTCACCTCTCATGCTGAGGCTGATGGGATGGCCCACTCTGTCCTGAGTTTAATACTAGAATCTACATTAAATAAGGTGTTTATGGGACTCCCTTTTGCAAATAAAGTTCAAGAAAAGGATTTGTTTAAAGAAAAAGGAGGACTAAAGTATGCTTACTCAGAAGGACCGCGCATGGCATTCACCAGAAAGTCAGGAGCATGCGACAGCGTTTTCTTCTGACAAGTCAAGATCTGGGCTGCATGTGGTTTCTAAGGTTGACACAGGTGCAAAAGCTCAATTATTTCTTTCTTTTCCTTGAAATATTAAATCTGATTTGATTAAAGCTTCGTGAATAAATTATAGTATTAGTGAAAGTGCCAATGCATATAAGGCTGCTTAGTGTTCTTCCAGGTAGAACTGCCACTGAGAACATAACCAAGCAATAATTTTTTCAGGTTGAAAACTTTCTTGAATAAACAAGTAGGTAGGCTCTACTTGCTTTGAAGTTTAATTTTGAGAAAAAAATTGTATTTTTTTTACTAGGATTTCGTAAAAGTCAATTATTCTGTGAAAGGAGACATGGGATCCAAAATAAAAAAGGAAAAATTTAACTCTAATCAAAGTAGCGCATAACATTTCACATGCTCATGAAATTGCAATGGAAGAAAGGGAATTTTGGGAAACCATAAAGAAAGAATTCCTCTTTCCTGAAGTGGAAGGCAAAGGCTATGGTTGTACCTTTCTGTTTGGTTTTTTTGGCTTCTTGTTTGTGGTTGTGGATAGGAACTAAGGAACTGGTGGTGTCTCTGTGTGTACCTATGCATATGTTTTGGAAGAATGTGTGTTTGTCTTGAAGATGTAGACAAAGTAACAGCCTGATATTGCTAATCAGCTTGTGATATGTATTTTTCCAACCCATAAATAAATATCAAACAAACAGCAAAGCTAGAATAAGAATTACTACACCCAACTTAACATATGTCATTTTGAAGAGGTGTTTAGTGTTTAATAGTCTTTTTTTTCACAGTGATACACATTGAAATCATTAGCTAGTGGCCAATTTTGCGGCAATATCAAGGACGGAACTAAAGGCGGAGGGTGGCAGCTACACCAACATTTGTATAAGTCCTTTATAAGTGTTCATAGGTTTTTAGATTTCTTTTTCCAAATTTGCTCTTACTGCAAAGTTAAAAAATCTAGTTCCGTTTATGGGCCTTATACTACCCTCTGAAACTACCCCTCGACACTGTAAAATCATAATTTTCGGAAACTACCATCTTGTCTAATGGAATAACTTACAAAAGGGATAGATACAATGGAGACCATAAAGATACATTCTTTAGAATTCTTACATTCTTCATGATCTTAATGACTGTCCATATACATCCAAAAGAACATTATCTTATTCGGAACTTTCCCAACCTTGACATTAGCCTGCAATAACGGCCATGCTTTTGTCTTATTACCACTCTGTCTAAGAAAGGAGGGGACCTATGAAGTTTGGAAGTTGGTAGGAATCACGAGCAGATGTTCCATACCCCTTCTTTTCTGCAAAATTTGCATACCTCTACTCCTTTTATCTGCTTCAATGAGTCATTCTTTTGCATGAAGATCATATGTTTAACAATTCAATGGCTTCCATTTCTACTGCTTCTCATTCATCCCCTTTTCTTGATAATGAGAAATTGGAATTTGAGTCGGTACGTGCACTTGCCTCTACAATAAATCAGAATCTCCATTCTTTACTGGCTAACAGTAAGGCCTGGAAGTCATTAATATCAAAATGCACTTCAAAGGCCAAGATTCAGAGGCAGGTAGCTCTTGAATTCTCAGAGCATTCGGTGGTATCAAACTTTTATTGGGGTATAGAGGCTGTTGATGGAGCTATTCGAGCAAAATTACCGGAAGAGAGGAATTCCAGGCTGCAAGATGCAGAGAAAATGCTTCAAGTTCCTGCTTCACTCAATGAACACGGAATCACAGCTGAAATTCCCAATGATTATCTGGTGTGTTGCTCCTACTTTTTCCTGGCAATTGTTCGGAAGCTTCAAAATGATGAGTGGCAGGTTGCATTTCATTTTCTCCATGCTCTTCTAGTCTCTCCAAGGCTTGTCCAAGTAGAATTATGTCCAGGACTCTGCCAAAGTATATTGCAGTTATATTTTGGGCAAAAGAGGCAAAAATTAAGTGGAAGAAAAATATCAAAATCAGCCCCTTTATCGAATCTTGATGAACAGCATGAGATCAATGAAGCATTGGGATGGATGGCAAGAGAATATAAAGCTTGGATGATATATTATCAGATTATGTCTGATGGAGAGGTTTCTCAGAAGTGCTCTGCTGGAAGGGGCATTGCTATTCCTGATCAGAAGTCAGAATATATCATGTAAGAATCTCCTTACTGTCCCCTAGAAGCAAATTTGATAATACCTAGATTATGTTGACGGCGCAGTTCTCACTGATTTGATAAAGTAAGTGATGAAGATTTGAGCAATAGAAGGAAATTAGAGGCCTGAGCCTAAAATGGGAATGAGAGAATCCTATATTGGTCCTTGTCCTTTGTTATTACAGAATTCAGATACATTTCTGGAATACGGCTTACTTTCTCTAGTAGTTACCTAATCATTGTTGCCATTTGCTGACTGTGAACAGGAATCAAGCGTCCAGGATTGTCAAAGGCGAAAATAACCAAGTTCCTTGTCTTGCTGTAAGTATTTATTATTTTGTTCTTTCACATTCATCATTAGTGGGTTAGTACTTCTGGTAGCATCCATTGCAATATACATGTATAATATCCATCAAGATTTGTAGGTAATATTTATTGTCAATTAGGTAAGGGGAAGAGAGAGAGAGAGAGAGAGAGAGAGAGAGAGCAAGAAAAGAAAATATTCCTCAGAATCTACATAGCATTGTGAAGAAACTTGCATTACTTGTACAGATTTACTAGAACTCTATAAGACCGAGTTGGTTATGTTCTTCAACATCAGCTAAAAAAGCTTCTAACTATTTCTCTGCAATTCCAATTTATATGACAATCAAAATGCACATAAATAATGCAGCTTGAAAAGGTGCACCCTCTGCATTCTCTAGAATGTGTTACCAATGAAATGGTAGAAGAGTCTATGACAAACAACATTTTACTAGTCCAAAATGGTGCAGAAGCTAAACCAGATTTGTCAAAGATCCATGGTCCGGAAATGACAAAAAGCTCAACAATTAAGTCCCTGAAAGATATCCTATGTGAATCAGACTCTGATACATCAATCTCTATTGATTCATGCTACAGCAGTTCTATGGATGATACTTTACCTGAGGTAGTGCTTTTTAACGACATCCTTAAAGGAGTTTGACTATGAAAAAATACCTGATTTTATGCATTATGGTCTTGTTTTATCGTATTTGCAAATATCCTTATTTGTTTTCTGGATTAGGATTACAACCAAGATTCCAGAATATCATGGAAAACCAGAAAGCAGAGGGAGGAAGAACAGCAAGCAGAAGTTGTTCATTGGTTTGGCCATTAATACAATAGTTCCATGTTTGGGTACCTTTTCATGATTTTAAATTTGATATCTGATTCAGTGCTCTTCCCACAGGAACTTGCTAGCTCCCTTGTTGGTTCCTTCTAAACAAACTACAGTCTGTATGCACCAAGCTTCTAAACATCGAATGGAAAGAGAATCCAACGAAATTACTGTTGTTGATATTGTTTCTGCAACATTATCCGGCAAAATTGTTGACAGAAACTTATCATCCTTAAGTGTGGAAGATTTTGAATCACATATGTTGTTAGATGAAAACACTAAGAAGCATACTACTTGTGGCGCACTACAGCTACTCGACTGCCAGCACAATGAACTTGTAGAGAAAACAACTCCACTCCACCAACTACATTATGGGGGAGCTTCGGCTTCTGAAAGGAGGACGAAAAACACAAGCTTGCAACATTCATGTCAAGTCCAAAAACATAAAGAAGAGATTCCCCATGTTGAGCAAGTCCGGGTGCTTGAAAAACTGATTTCAAATTTTTGCTTCTCAGAAATAATAGGTAATCTCGAGGAAGATTACGTGATTGAAATTTCAACAGTTTACAAGTTGCTAAGTAACAAAAGAGGCCTAAAGTATTCTTTGTTGAAGGATATGATATTGGATCAACTGTTAGGGGCTATTTCAACTTCAAAAGAGGAGCAGGTTATAAGAGCATCAGTGATCATATTATCAACTATCATCTCCAGAAACAAATCAGCTATAGAAGACATCAAGAGGAAGGGACTACAGTTGAATGATTTGGCAACTGCTCTTAGAAGAAATGTACAAGAAGCATCTATTTTGATATATTTAACAAATCCACCACCAGAAGAAATGAAGACATCAGAAATTTTACCTTGTTTAGTGGAGGTTGTGTGCAATTCTGAGAGATATAAGGGAACTATATCATCACTGCTGTTGACACCTCGAACAGCAGCTTTAATGATCATTGAGGTGCTTGTAACTGCATTTGACTGTACAACGAATAACTTGCATTTGTCGAGAATCAGTACACCTAGAGTTCTTTCTGGACTGCTGGATGTTCCAGGAAACAGTAATCTTGAAGAATTGGTCTCATTGGCTACTGTTCTTGTCAGATGCATGCGTTTTGATGGGCAATGCAGAAAATACATTTCCCAATTTTCTCCAGTGGCTCCATTTATCTCTCTCCTCAGAAGTAACCAGAAACGTGCAACATCAGCTGCACTAGAATATTTTCATGAACTGCTTCAGATGCCGAGGTATAGACCTTTTCTAAGTTTTTCCTTGCAACTTATTTTTCTGGTTAACTAACTAACAAGGAAAATGACTGAGACAATTATATGAGTTTGGAAAAGGATAATTGATTGAAAAAAACATAAAATGTGCTCTCTATTCTCAGAAACGGATAACTTGGTATTTATTGCTGAACGATTGAATTAAATAAGGAATCATACAACTAACTCGGCCTTTTCGATAACAACGTTATCTGAGGCTGGAATTCCACTATAAGAAATAGACTAACAATAGCTTGTCTGATACAGGTCATCAGCAACTAATTTATTGCAACAGATAAGACAAGAAGGAAACACAGATGTTATGAGTACGTTACTGCTCCTCATACAGAATTCTCAACACGAATTTAGTCTCTTAGCAGCGAGTTTGTTGCTCCAATTAGACATGCTGGTAAGTAGAATTGTCATTCACTTGATTTCCTGAATGCTTTGGACTTTGGGATGGAGGATTTTGTGATATGACTAAATCATGCCTATATTTTCAGGAAGACGCATCTGGCGAAATAGTATACCAGGAAGAGGCTGTAAAGGCACTCCTTGAGTCACTGACATGTGAGCTAAACTTTGGTGCACAAGCATTATCAGCACTCATCCTCTCAAATCTTGGAGGAACTTACTCTTGGCTGGGGGAGCCCTATACAGTAGCTTGGCTAGTTAAAAAAACTGGCTTAACCTCATTGCATCACAAGAATATGATAAAGAATTATGACTTTGCGGATGGATGTCTGCAGGTGAGTTCTGGCAGAATCTTTTCAAAGAAAAATGAGATTTGACAGTAAACTTTAATTTTAGTAGCTTTAGTGAAACCTGGAATTACAGGATGCTGGCATAGACGCATGGTGCAGCAAACTTGCAAAACGCATCACGAAGCTTGGGACTCCTGTCTTCCATGATCTAGGCAAGGGACTCAGCAACAACTCAAGGAGGATTTCTCGAGATTGCCTCACAGCTCTTGCATGGCTTGGGGGTGAAGTAGCCAAGAGTTCCGACAACTTGCAACACAATGCATGTGAGATTGTTTTGAGCAAAATTGAACACCACGTGCATCCTGGACTTGAGCTTGAAGAAAGACTATTAGCATGTCTGTGTATATATAACTACACTCTGGGCAGAGGTAATTCCCATATCATACAACTCCACTTCACAGATTTCATCTAATTTGAACTAAAGATGATAAAACTCCTTAGACAATCAGATAATTCAAACCGTCTTGGAGTTGGGCTTTAAAGATGTATTTTCTTCAAGATATTTCGAGTTATGGCTGAATGATAACTCCTTTATGAGCAGTGCTCGCATTCAAATTCTTTTGACAATCTTAGACAACCTTATAAGCATTGATTCTCAAAATGTATTCAATTAATAAACTAAACAAGGTCTTCTGTTCCCACAGGAATGAAGAAACTGATTCATTTCTCAGAAGGAGTGCGTGAGTCACTTAGACGCCTAGCAAATGTTTCCTGGATGGCTGAAGAATTACTGAGAGTAGCTGACTATATTCAACCCAATAAGTGGGTGAGTTTCGATTGCAAGCAGACGAGCATTTCTTTCTTTGTACTGCAATCCATGAAACATAATAGTTTGGAATTCTTTTCATAGCCATATCATGCTTTAGTTTGACCACAAATTAAATCCTGCTGTATGCCTTAAAAAAAATCCTTGTGTACTTTAAGGTAAACAAAATTTTGACCTCTTGAAGTTGAAGTCATCTGGTAAATTGATATTTATCATAATAGATGTCAAACACATTGCCTTGCAAGTTCCAACTGATCCCTTGCCTTTGCTAAAGAATATTGTGACTATATATACGAAATTGAAATGATAAGGAAGAGACACAGAAAGTGCATATACCAAACGATAACTATAATCGTTTTACTGATGTAGTGGGACATACTGAACTCTCATTTCTTTGTGAATGTTGCAAGCAGCGAATATCATGCGTTCACACACAAGTTCTGGAGGTCGGCCATGGTTGTAATGGAGCTGTAACTGCTCTCATCTACTACAAGGGACTGCTTTACAGTGGATTTGCTGATGGTTTGATGAAGGTTGTATAACTGCTATGTGCTTCATACTTCGAATAGTTTATTAGTATTCTTTTTTTTTTTTTCCCTCTAATCATGTCGTCACACAGAAATTACTTCAGAGGAAAGATTTCATTTTCTATTCTGGATTTCAATGTGTTTCTGCTCCACTTTCATGTGGAGGAAATAATATATTCTCTCTTGTAATTAGGTATGGGACATCAAGGGACAGACCGCAACGCTTGTACATGACTTAAAAGCTCATAACAAGGCAGTGACATGTTTTTCACTTCTTGAAAAAGGGAATTGCCTGTTGAGTGGCTCCTCAGACAAAACAATTAAGGTTTAATTCCTTTTGATATGCAATCAATATTTATATCAGGGAATTAACAGCGGACGAATGAGGTAATTCATTCCTAAAACGGACTCCCCTTTTTCTATAGATTTGGCAAATGGATCAAAGGAATGTTAAATGTGTTGAATCAATAACAACAAAGGAGTCAATTCAGAGTATTTGTACCTATGGCCAATTGATTTTCACAATCAGCCAAGGACATAAAGTGAAGGTACAAACAAGAATATTAGTTTAAGAATTTTGCTGCAGGAATTCATCTTACCACTTTGTGTAATTCTCCTGTAGGTTTTTGATGTCTCAAGAAACATCAAAGATGTTTTCAAGAATAAAAGTGTGAAGACCATGAGGGTAGCACAAGGGAAAGTTTTTGCAGGGTGCATGGACTCAAGCATACAGGTGAATTAAAAGGTTTTTCCTAATGTAAACCTCGTCCGTAATAATGCATATCATGTAATAAACCATTCAATTCAGGAGCTGATCATATCAAACAGCCGGCAGCAAGAGGTAAAAGCACCGGCAAAGAAGTGGATGATCCAAAGTAAGCCCATAAATTCCCTTGTCGTGTATAAGGATTGGCTTTATTCTGCGGGTGTGGTAGTTGAAGGTGCTAAAACAAAGGTAAGACACGTTTATACTTGCAGGAATTGGCTAGGGAAAATATTCTTTTTACTGATGCAACATGTTGATGCAGGATTGGAGAAGAAACATTAAACCTGAAATATCAGTAAAGCCTGAGAAAGGAGCAAGAGTGCTCGCGATGGAAGTAGTAGAGGATTTTATATACTTGATTACAAGTGCATCCAGAAGCAGCCTTCAGGTAAAACACAACTAGACATGTAGAAATCCAGTGCTAAGAGAAAAATTTACAAGACTGATAGACCTAAAATACCTTGAGACAAGTTAAAGTTTCAGCTAGAAGTTTCAAGACTTTCAATACTATATCCTTAAGTTTCTTTGCCTCTTTTCACTTTCGTGATCTTATGTGACAACCTAGATCTGGTTACGAGGAACGCAACATAAAGTTGGAAGATTATCAGCTGGCAGCAAAATAACAAGCATATTCTCAGCCAACGACATGATTCTATGTGGTACTGAGGCAGGAATCATTAAGGTTTATTCTCTCTCCCGAGCAGTTCGATTTGGATAATATTGAGAATCCCACGTTCACTAGTTAAAGAATAAATAAACTCTTTATAAGCCTGGCGATCCCTGCCCCTCCCCCTCCCGATAGCTAAGAGGTATCTTTAAGGGACTAGAGTTAAGCTCAAATCTGTTTTAACATATCAGATTTCCTGCTAAGTTTAGTTCTGTTATACATGCATATTCTCTTACATTCTGACAAGAAGTTCAAAATGGCAGGGCTGGATTCCTCTCTAGTTGAAGATCAGAATACAAGCGAAATTCAGCTCAAGCCATTTTGATCATTGTATAGAGAGCAACCAGTATATATAGAATGTAATCACCATTAATATACATCATTATCTCATCTATGTACAATATGGTCATAATGTAAATTAGTGGAATGCTTCCATTATCATGTAGAATGTCAATTATTTTACATTGATGTATTAGTCTTTTTAATGAATGAATAAAAGTTTCCAGAACTTAGAGAAAGTTGATAGGATACCATTCTGTTGAGATTTATTTCCTATTATGTCTTCATAGAGATTTCTTCCTTGATTTTCAAGATTGTATATAATTGATAATTTCCTAAATTGTAATACTTAATTCCTTAATTACTGTAAATATCCATAATAATAAGCTAATGTATGTCTATATATTTATACAGAACCATTCATTATGATTAATTGCGAATAGAATCAAATAATATTTTGTTCTAATTTCTTTCAAGTTGATATCAGAGGCAACTTTCTTTGATTTCGTTGATCCTTAATTAAATTCCTTTTGTTCTTAGAATATGAGTGAAAAAGGTGGTGAATAGTCTGGCACCAAATCATTTCTATTGTTGTTCAATCTGAATGTGTTTTCGATATTGGAATCACCCTTAAAATACAAATTATGATGTGTACGTGGTCTCAATTAATGGAGACGCATATAGCTGAAAGGGAGAAACTCTCCTACATCATTGACAAAAAAAAAAGGTTCCTCTTGAATCTGACGATGGATATGAGAAGTGATATGCTGACAATCAAAAAGTAAAACTATAGTCGTTGATTTCCATGAATCCAGAAGTAATGAAGCGTTATCTACATATACCGACAATTTGTGGAATTTGGAGTGCTTTGTCAAAAGCGTTCTGTGATGAAGGTGATGAGTTGAGTTGAGGGTTTTTACCCTCAATTAGAAGGCTTTCTCCACCAAACAAGGTGGGAAGTTTGTTACAAAATATTATGGGAAATTAACGGAAATTTTCAACAGTTGGATCATCGAGATAAAGTTGTTATGAAAGACCCTGATGATATTTTTGCATACCAAAAGTTAGTTGAATGATTAAGGGTGCATATCTTTCTTGCTAGTTTAGATGATATGTTTGAACAAGCACGTGGGGAGATCTAGCGCCAAGAACTAGTCCCAAATCTAGAAAAATGTTATGCAAAAATCCAGAGAGAATCAACATGGCAAACAACGTTAAAGGAGGACAAGGAGATCTCTGAAGCAACAACAATGGTGTCTCCAACAATAGTCACAAATGACATCTTATGTCTATAAACAAGATACGTTGAACTAACGCGTACTAAATCATTGAACTCTTCATAAGCTACTTTACTTCGAGGCTGCACCCAAATAATACTATCTAGTCTACCTTCATTATCTATATGAATCAAATGGAAGAAATCACTATTCTTTTGATGCATTCTAATGAACATTCTATTTATTCAATCAGCATCCTCAACTCCAATGTCCAATCTCCTAACCTTCTAGACATAGTTCCTGCAATCTCTAGGTATACATCCTAATTTGTTCGGTCCTCCAACTTGTACCTTTAAAATTCTCACACTCTTGTTGGGCCTTACTCTAGCCGTGTCGTGCATTTCCAGTTTCCTCTTTATATTAGAACTTAGACTTCTATGAGGAAGCATAAATCTTGACATAGAATGGTGTAATTCGTGATTATGTTATTCTACAACCTTTAAGACTTGCCACATTCCATTATCTCTCAAAATTGCACAAATACGAGCAGGACATTCCATCCTCTTTGACCGCTTGTAAGTTCTTGCTTTTTTACATCTATCACAACTAATAGTTTGATATTTTCTGAAAGGACCACTTCCTTTAGAACCAGATTTTTTATTAAAACTAAAGCCCTTATACACCTAATATAAATCAAAAAACTCGTTAATGTTGTTAAAGTATTTACCTATGCTTATAGGGAGTATGTGCTCTATTTCTCAGCCTCTTGGTTCTTAGAGTTCTTCGCATTGTCGCTTCCTTCTCTTAGCTCGCCTTCCTCGCTGCTACCATTATTCAATATCAAATCGCCTCCTAATCTGGAAATGTGATTTCTTTCTATTATAATTCGTTCTTAAGATGTAACTGAGTATTCGATGGGAGAATACTGAAATCCAATTTGTTTTTGGAAGTTATGATTTGCAAAATCGTCCATAGTTTTACCATTAATATTAGATAGGCTATCCTCGTAGCCATATTCAAAGAAGCATTTATTGCAGTTGCATTTTTTGTAGTAGTTGTGATGCGTTCCCTTCCTCTTCTGACACGTAATCCTGAGCTGTCCAGGTGCTTAATGATAGTCACGAGCTCGCCACTTATCAATTGCCTGTTATTATAGCTCACATTTTGATCGTTATGTTTGAAATGGAGTTGGTATTTTTGCGTTTGCATCTTCACCAGGCTAGGAAATACACGGATTTTGAATGGGTAACGTAGAGCTAGCTCGATAGCTCACCAATATTTTTTTTGGGGGGAGGGGGGGGAACCGAGAAGTTCATACATTAAAAATAGAGGGCAAATATAGCTATATTATACCTATATTATAGACGAAAAACATTTTATTTTGTGAATAATATAATCATATTATTATATCAAATGACGTAAAATAATAAGTTTTTTAAAACAAAAGTAAGTTATTTGATAAACTATGGAAATTATTCAAGTCATTGAAATTATAGTGCTAGAAGTGCAATTCTATAGTAGAAATTCTAGTTTCTAGAGGATAAACAATTTATTTTGTGAATAATATAACCATATTATTATATCAAATGACTTAAAATAATAAGTTCTTTTAAACAAAAGTAAGTTATTTGATAAAACATGGTAAAAAAAAATACAATAACCATCACTATACAAAGGATACCCTCCCGTGTTCATGGAAAGAACATAACCTCGCCATCATCATCAAGAACCACGTAGCCGTCTTGAAAGAAAGTGTTGTCAGGGTAGACCCCAGTTGATGTAAGCTAACATAGTGTTTGCATCATCGGCGACGAGGTTGTAGTATTGGATTTGTGGCCATCGTCCTACTTTGAAAAAGTAGAAGCTGAAGAAATGCAAACATTGTGGGTGGAAGTACTTGGAGTAGACGTGTTGGTAATGCGTCTATCCAGCAATAAGGGGGTAGAAGACTTTGTAGTATGGGTTGTAGTAAAGGCCATAAGGGCTTTGCTCTTCAAAAAAGGCAAGGTAGATGCAAATACGGTGTAAAACTCCATAAAGTTTTACATTTTTTTTTGTGACAATACCGGACGGCACAACCTAGAAGCACAATGATTAAAGTCATAGTACTACCAGTCCAATTGTCATTAAGGTAATGGCGGATAATGCCATGTAACTCCATGCGCAAGCTTTTAAGTAAGCGAGCACGAGCAGCACCAGGAAGTTGAGTCATAGTAAAACACGTTCAAAGATTATGATCATAAGGATGCATTTTATAGCACTGAAGATGCAACAATTCGAAAACATTTACTGTTGCATGTTAATGGATCTTGCACATTAACCATCGGGAGCTCACGATTTGTCCATCGCACATTATTTTTATTTTGGCTGTTGCATTTTTATTTTTACCGTTGCATTATTATTGTTGCAAATTTTTTTTCACTTTAGGAGTTTGTATTCCTAAGTAATGAGTAGAAAAAACAAAAACACCGAGGACATGGTTACATAGCAAAAAACTAAAACATTCGTTACATAGTCTTCACGGATAGAGCACATAACTTGGATGAACAAGCATGAAGCCACCGAAGGGCCTTTTGCTGTCCTTTAGAAATACAGATGTTCTGGTTGGGACTACATGAAGTATAATCCACGTTGGTGCCAATCTTTAAGCATTACGGGGTGGCTAACACGGAAGTAATGCTCGTGGTGAAGAGCATAGGGTCCTTCATCTTCAAAAACGGTCAGGTAGACGCGTAACATGGTGCACAGTGTCATGAAGTTGATATTTGTTTTGTGGCAATATTTGATGGCATACCCAAGATGCACAATAATGGAAGTCACATTGCTACCATTACAGTAAAAATCTATCCTATGGCGGATGAACCCACTCAATTCTCTACACAACCTTTTAAGAATGGGACAATGAGCTGTATGAGGAAGTTCAACCATGGTAAGAAAGGTTCAAAGTTCGTGATGAAAATGCCATATGCCTTCCTTTTTTAAATAGAATGAAAGTCTGGAAAATTAGGAGTACAACCAATCTCAACCACTGCATTTACTGCAGTAATTGTGATGCGATGGCTTTCAAACTTCTGACACCTATATATGACTAGTCACGTAGTGAGCTATTTACCGTGTTAACATTTTGAATGATCTGGCCAATTGATTGACGCGTGCATATTTGTCCGTAGTCAACAATCAACAGTTGAGCTTGCCTTTTCACGAGTTGCTCATTATCGAGCTCGTCTATTTGGCTATTTATATTAATTGAGCTCACTATCATTCTATTCCTTTCCATATAGTATGCACAGGCATTTTGAATAGAGAATTCGAGCTCGGCTCGGCTGCTTCAATGAATTAGATGAAAAAAATCATCGAATGAAATAATTTTTTTAAAGTAACATAACAGAGGTGTATTATTACATATTCAACAAAAGCCTTTGAATAATGTGCCTGTCAGATACAATAGAGGTGTCGAGTTCACCCCATCTGACATAATCTAGCATAGTCGCCACATCATCGGCGAACAAGCTGTAGGAGAGAAGAAGCGGAAGAATTCCAGATGACTTAGCTTGAAGTTTATCAAGTATATTGAGCGGCAAGCACAATGTCCAATTAACAAGGGTTGGCGCATGCGGTATTTCTGCTCTTAGTAAAGATAGAAGGGAACTTCATCTTTATAATATGAGGTAGATGCGCAGCATCATGCAGAACGTCATAAAGTTAACTCTATTTTCGTGACAGTAATGGACGGCGAAGCCCAAACACAAGACAAAGGATGTCACTTTTCTCACTGGGTAATGGGAAATAATCTCCCCTAATTGTGTACGCAACTAATTGCAAAATGGGGCACGTGCAGCGTAAGGAAAGTGAGACATAGTAAGAGAAGTTGACTTGCTCATCGTTTATGATAGAGTGTTTTATAATTAACATTCAATCGTGAAATGGCGAAGCACAAAAGTCAACGGTAAAAAAGGTAACGGTAAAAAAAGTCTAGGTGGATATTCCTCAAGTCAGTCTAAGGTAAAAAATTTGAATACAAAGTTGATTAACACACAATAGTTCAATACAAAAGGATCAGAAGTTAGAAAAGCATATAAACACATTAACTGCAGTAGTCGAAGCGTCGTATCTTAATTCACAGCCCTTGTGACCTGTGGACATTTGGCAAGCTGTTAAAAAGGCAGTAAAGATAATTATTTTGTAAATGCTTTAGAATGACAGTAATGAAAGGTATTATCGATTAAACTCTACCTGAACCATATGGCACTAAATATAATAAATATGATGCATTGTTTCAATTTACTAATTTCCGATTGATAGATCAGCAAATAATTGAATCTACCTCGTCAAATTTCCTTTCTTACATGCCCAAATATAACTACAAAGACTACATTCCACACACTCCAGAACTCGGTCTTTATGTCGGGACATAGTGCTTGATAAATTGGCAATTTTTAAGTTTATGTTCAACTCATAAAGTGTAGATACATCAGTAAATCATATCACAATTACTGCAAAATAGATATACATCACATCATATTTACACGCCACGGTAAAACTGGATTACTTTTAATTCAAGGGACCCTATAAAGGCATACTTCCCAACCTTCTTTCTATCACATTACATCCTATGGGTAAATTACCTTGGAGTGATAGTCTTACACTCAGTGCATTGCTGCATAGAGAGTTGTTAGGTGTGATCCATGAAGACAAAGAAGCTAGTGATCTCACTCATATTGTTGTGAATCTAGGCTTTGCGGGGCAGTATTGTTACAGGAAGAATGTTAGCTTTATGACCTTATGTAACACGTTAGCATTATACCTCAACGTTTTTTAAGGCCTGTATACTCTTTAGAACGAGCGTTACTATTGCGTCCAAAACCTTGCCATAGTGGTGAATGGTGATGTGTACAGTGCCGTTTACTGGCTAATTTTCAAGCAACAACAACTAAAATTCTTTCATGCTTTCCTCAGGCTAACAAATGGATGTATGATCACGCACCCTACATTGTTGTTGCACCTGATGAAGCTAGCGGGCTCATTTACCATAGCTGGGGTATAAAAGAAATCCCTAGTCCTACAGGTGATGTGGATTATTAGATGATCCCATATTGTTGGACTCAGTTTTACCCGGTTATGATTTAATTACATTATTTTATTTAAAAGTAATATGTTGGATTTTCATCCCTATGTCTTTTAATCCTTATGAATCTATTCCGAATCCGAATAAATTTATTATTAATGCATGTTATTAATGTTTCAAAATATTTATTATTATAATCATTTTTACATCTTTATTCGGATTCGGAATAGATTCCTCCTATTCGGAGCGACAGTATGATAGGCGAGCTGTATTTGGATTTTTTTTTTTGGTCCACAGTTAATGTCCGAATTGTATGACTATTTTCCCTTTGGCAGAGATTGCCTTCTATGTCAATTCACTGTCGAGTTCACTATTTACTACAAAAATTCCGAATAACGATCCATACAAAGCTGAGATAGCGGATAACACGTGACAGGAAGCATGTTATCTCCCCTAACAAATTATTATTATAACAGGCAAGCTTTAGTTACTTATACGGAAATGAAAGCGAGCTAATAAAAGGAATATCGGCAACCTACTGAACTACCAATCGAGAAAATTAGTAAAGTGATGCATGGCATCATATTTACCACCTTAAACTGGTTGAGTAATTAGTAAAGTGATGCATCGCACCATATTTAGCGAAGTTGATGATAAACAGGTAGCGAGGTGGACATAATCTCTCTCACCCTTTTTTCCCGATGTGTCAAGTCTTTACGATTTACAAAAAGTCGAGCTCTATTTACACGCAACAGAAACCAAGCCATCTGACCTCACAAATAATGGTAATTTGCAAGCTCGATTTACTCATTCGGCAAAAGAGAGCAATCTAATAAAAGAAATATTTGTGACCTAATGAACTATCAAGCATAGCATCCAGAAATTAGTAAAGTGAAGCATTATGGTTTAATCGAAAAGGCCACTCATTTACTATGGCGTTTCTTTCTAGTAAAGTGGACCCTCCTTCCGGCTTCTTCCCATCTTTACATCCTTAAAATCTTTTAAAATAAAATTTTCTTCCTATGTATGTTCATATTGGTGATAGCCCTGTGTATGGCAATTTACTACACGTTGAATGAAACGAAATAACACGTAAATCTTCTCATGCAAATGTTCATATAAAAAAAGATGTATTTAAGAGTACAATCGCTACATTTACTTCAATAATTGTGATTCCATGGGTTTCAAACATCTAAACCTACATGAGTCAAAATCATCTAATCTTGTTCCAATTATTCATAGACTTAATACATCGCCACCCATCAAATAACAAAATTTTTAAAAGAACAAAATATTTTTTCGGGCCACCCACCTACACTGAGAGCCGCTTCACTGCTCCTAGCTCTATTTGCAATATCGCTAGTATCCTCTCCTTCTTAGTTCGATGCTTCCTTAACATAGCTTTGGTTTTCAGATATGCATATTTATCCAGATACAGAGAGTGGAGGTTGGTCCCATAAAAAACCCTACAGAACAGCTTTATCACCTCTTGGGGAATGCTGACGTCCCTTATAGTTTCGACTAGTTAGCCTTCCACATTGGTCACTTCATGAATTATCTCATGCATATCCTACTCTACAGCTACAGCCCCTCCGCTTAGGCTTAGATATAATTTCAACATCTTCATGAATTTTTTGAAAGGATACGTAGCGTAACTCTTGATCACTGGCATCAGTTGGACCCAAATATACTTTTGTCTATCGTGAAAATGAAGGTGGCAATAAGACAGTTCTGTGAGTGGGATTTTTATAACAAAGTTTTAACCCAATACTTGCAAGTGCACAAGATCAAAGTAATATGAAAGTATTAGGGTATCGAACCACAGAGAAAGGCTTAACTACCTAAATTATTATCTTCCTAAATTAATTTTATAAAAAGAAGAATCAAATTTTGTTATCTAAGAATTATTACTAAAATAATTAAAACTAATGAATAAAATAATTAAATTAAAGATAAAGGGAGATTAACCAAAGAAGATGATTTAGAACCTTGAATCCACCACTAACCTATATAACAATAATTTAATTCTATTTAGAAGAAAAGATTAAACATTTATGTGGTGATCTAGGCTACAAGCTTCGATTCACTAAAGAAATATATTGTGTTTAAATGCATGACATAATCCATCCAACCATTAGCATGAATTATTCATTCCTATGACATAAATCATCTAAAATTAGCATGAACTATTCAATTCTAAAACCCACAATATACTTGCAAAAATCACATATCTCTCATACCCAAGACTACAAGAATTAAGCATGGATAAAAATATCAATTAACCCAAATAATTATTCTACAAGAACAATCACAAAGAATTAATTGCATCAAACCAAGAAATATCCCAAGATATGTAATCACATAAATAAAATAATAAATCTCCCAAAATAAAATAAATCAAAGTCACATGGCTAGGGTTTCATCAAGATTCTAAAAATAAATTTAGTTCATGGCTAAAGGGAAAGAAGGAACCAATTTCTTGGAGTAGACCATGGCTTTCTTTTAATTAGAAGCTTGCTGTAATTTTCTGCTATTGCTGGAAAATTCTGCTATTGCTGGAAAATTCTGCTGGAAATTACTTCTGCAGAAATTTTTCTGCTCTTGCTGTCTTTTTTTTTCTGCTGCTGTTTTTCTCTGCTGCTGTATTTTCTCTGCAGCTGCCCCCTTTTTTTCTGCTGTTGTTCTTCTATATATAGCAAAAAGAGAAGCAAAATCCTAATCCTTAAAGGATTCAAATACTAAAGCTTCCTAATCCTTAAAGGATTCTACTAAATTTAATATGGAATCTTTATTTTCCATTCTTTTTTAGAAATCTGCACAAAGATAAATAAAATAAATTAAATATAATAATTATGACTAATAAATAAATAAAATATTTTCAAAGGCTAATAATTAAAACTTAAGGTGTTTATTTGTATTAAAAATCGACTCTATCAACTCCCCCACACCTAAGTTTTGCTAGTCCTCAAGCAAAAATAAAGAATAAAGAAAAACTAACTAGCCACTTTCGTAGGACTCACGATTGCACTTAGCACGTGCAACAAGCCCTTTAAACCCCTAAGTTACCCCTAGTGGACGAGTATGGTCTCGTGAGGGTTTGCAAACGACGTACCCACAAAGTCAAAATAAACAACAAACTTTAGAAAAGATATATAATAATCCCAATTAAGTACCCTCCATCAATATCTCAAACTTATCAAGACAAATACTCTTCCTCTTATTTTCAAGCTCAAGTAAACAAACAAATATTCAATTATCTCCCATAACTAATGCAAAACTTGTGTAATGTGTGATCGTGGTCATCAGAGAGTGTGAAATAAATACTAAATAAAATTTCCAAATTACATATAGAGAACAAATCTCAGCAAGAGTTCATTCCATAGGCTCACTCTTCGTACCTTCTCTCCACTAATCAAGGATTCTCAACTCAACTCAGATCAGGTAGGACTTTAAAGCTTGTAATGTAAGGTTAGGACATTGGTTGTCAAGCGAAGGTAAGGAATTCAAAATCAAAGAAAAGAGAGCTTACAAAGAAGATGGATATTTTAAAATTTCGACAAACTTTCTAACTTTGTTTTTGCTCTTTTTTTTTCAGTAATACATTCACCAACTACCATCTTCTTTTTCTTAGGATTTCATCATTTAAGGCCATTCTTTTTTTCTTACATTCACAAATCCGGGCCTCTTGAATTTTTTTTTTTTTTTATGACTTGTAACAATCATGTATCGACTTTTTTTTTTCGTTTTCTTTTTTTTTTCAGCTCAATACATTTGTTTTTTTTTTTTCAACACAACAAGTCATATATATATATATATATATTTTTTTTTCTTCTCCCTTTTGTCAAAATAACTTCTTTTTCTAAAACACACAAACAATAACCCATCATTGAAGCACTAGTTAGAAGTTTGCATTAAGCTCTCTACAAGATTAAGGGTTAATATTTAAGTGGTTTAAAGAAAGATATAACATTTAGGCTCAAAAGGGTACGAAGGTAAAAATTTATGAAATTTGGTAAGCATGAAAGGCACAAACGATTCAAAGAAGGCCTATGACCATCGTCTCTGAGTCAAATCGAGAAAACCTTTCTATTTCGCCTCAAGAGGTACTCAAGTAAGTTCTAGAATGTAGGAAAGGGATTCATCAACTTTATGTAACTCAAAAATAATGTAAAGGATTTATTAAATACTAACAATGACCCATGTGCTCAAGTATAAGTCATGCAAAAGTTATAACAAATATAGAACATAAGTCCGTCACCCTACTTAAAAACAAGAAAACAAGTACTTTTCTCAACTCATTCAATACATTTTTAAAGGAACTCAAAAAGAATTATTCTTTACGTGAAATCATATTTTTTGGTTTTTCTCAAAATAATGTAAAAAATAATAAAAAAAAAATCAGCAAAAATTGAAAAAAAAAATAAAATAAAATAAAGAATAAAAAATAATTGGACCAGAATAAAAATATCTTCTCCCCAGAATAAAAGCATCTTCTCCCCCACACCTAGACCTTACATTGTCCACAATGTAATAAAAGAATGCCAAGAGTAGAGAAGAGACAAAGAAAAGAGCAACACAACCTGGTAGAAGAAGCAATATTAATGCATGTTTGCAGGAGTAGTAAACAATCTCTGTAATCTCCATGATAATGATAAGTTGTTTGATTACCCTACAAAACAAACATTTCATACCTTTCTACCAATCAAGTGGAATGAAAAATAAATAAATAAATAAAAATAAAATAAAATAAAAATATAAAAATAAAATAAATAAAATAAAATTTGGGTTGCCTCCCAAAAGCGCTAATTTTAAAGTCTTGACCCGAGACTCCCTAATTCTTTTGCATTCGACCAGGGATCTATTTCTCTCATATTAAGCTCATGATTCACAATCAAAGAAGAGTTTTCGAGTGGAGCAATGCGAGCAAGATTAGAATTAACATTTTCGGTGCGAGATAAGGTTTTCTTTCTCAATAAAAGTATAATCTTTTGAACACATTAAAGGTAGAGTTTCTTCAATTAATTCATCATTTACATCTACCAAATAACAATCAGAATTATCTTCTATAGAAGGTTGTGAAGAAGTTTTAAAAATATTTAATCTAACCCTCATATTCATTACAGAGACATCCATGACCCCAGTTCTACAATTAATAGTGGCATCAGCAGTAGCCAAAAAAGGACGACCTAGAATAATGGGGATATGATTCTGAGAAGATTTACCAGGTTCCATATCTAGGACTACAAAGTCTACAGGGAAGACACCTTTATCAATTTGAACTAGAACATCATCTATCCTCCCCCTAGGTACCTTGATTGATCTATCGGCTAATTGTAAGGTCATGTCAGTTGGTTGCAATTCCCCTAATCCTAACTCTTCATAAACAGAGTATGGAATCAAATTAACACTAGAACCTAAATCTAAGAGTGCCCTATCTATTTTATGATTACCAATAAGACATGAGATAGTAGGGACACCGGGATCTTTATATTTAGGTGGAGTGTTGTATTGCAAAAATAGAGCTCACCTGTTCAGTTAAGAAGATTTTCTTAGAAACACTAGTTTTAGATTTTCTTTTAAAAGTACACATGTCTTTAAGAAATTTTGCATAGGATGAGACTTTCTTAATAACCTCTAAAAGTGGAAGATTAATTTTAACTTGTTTGAGAGTTTCTAAAATATCTTCCCTTTTATTATCCTTTCTAAGATGTGGGGGGTGGCAATAAAGCTTACGGATAAGGAACCTTAGGCTTGTACGAAGTCATGGGAGATGGTTACGGGAGTTTTATATTTAGAAGAGGAAGCTAGTTCCTTTTCTACATTCTTTTCAATTTTAGTCTCTATATCAATCTCCTCGGTTTCGTTTTCATTTAATTCCTTATCTTTAATTGGTTCCCCCTACTTTATTATCTACCTTCTTCCCACTCCTAAGGGTAATTACAGCTTTAGCTTGCTCATGATAATTAGCTCTAGGATTCTCTATTGGATGACTAGGAAGCTTACCCTCATCTCTTCTACTTATTGTATTAGCTAGTTGCCCTATTTGAGTTTCTAACTTAGCAATAGATTGAGTGTGTGAATCTAGAATTTGTGTCATAGATTCTAAACCTTTCAAAGCAGATAAGACTTTTTCTTCAAACATAGAATTTCCGCCTTGAGGAGGGTGAGGAGGTATATACCTTTGGGATTGAAAACCTGGGGGAGTAGTCATACCAGATTGTCTGTTTTGTTGATATTGTTGTTGGCCTAATTGAACTTCCCCTCCTTGTTGCCTCCAAGAGAAATTAGTATGATTTCTCCAGCCTGGATTGTACGTGTTTGAATATGGATCATTCTGTCTGTGAAATCCTTGGGTTGCATTGACTTGTTCCTGCACAAATTCTGGAAATAGTGAAGCACTAGGACAGTCATGGATAACATGAGAAGGACTAGAGCAAATTGCACAAACACCTTGAACATTAGGAGAATTAGTAGGCAATGTATTTAAAGCTAACAATTGATCAAACTTTTTGGATAAGGCATCAACTTTCAAAGAAAGATCAACATTTTGAGAAACTTCATACATTCCTCTATTCCCTATTTGCTTAGATGTGCCTACACGTGAGGAGGTGGCGTGTTGTTGTGAATTATCACTCAAATTTTCAAATAAATCCCACGCCTCATTTGCGGTTTTATGAAGAAAGGTACCACCACAAGAGGAATCAACCATTTGGCGATTTCTCTCATCTAATCCTGAATAAAAGCTTTGTATTTGCTGCCATTTAGGGACTTCATGGTGAGGGTAACTACGAAGAAGTTCTTTAAATCTCTCCCAACTCTCATGAAATTGTTCATTATTTTGTTGTGAAAAAGTAGAGATTTCTCTCCTTAACCTTGTAAGTTTACCCATAGGAAAATATTTTTTTAGAAATTCCCTAGACATCTCAGCCCAAGTACCTATTCTCTCACGTGTGTGCAACCAATGTTTAGCCTTATCCTTCAAAGAAAAAGGAAAAAGGCGTAATCTAATAGCATCATCACTTACATTAGGCAGTTTAAAAGTAGAGCAAATTTCTAAAAACTCATCAATATGCTTATAAGGATTTTCAGAATCAAGCCCATAAAAAGATGGTAACATTTGAATAGTAGAAGCTTTGATTTCAAAGTGATTAGCCTCAATTTCAGGTAGTCTATTACCTATTGGTGAATTATAAGTGTTAGGAGTAAAATACTCCCTTAATGCTCGTGGATTTTCAGCCATTTTAACCTGACAAGTGTTAGAAATTTTTCCTTGTGCTCTAAGTGCCTTAAGTGTACGCTCTATCTCAGGATCAAATTCTTTTAAATCAACAGAGAGCGAACGACGACCATGCATTAATAAACAAATTCAAGGAAGAAGAAAAAAAAAATTTACTACAAATAATAATAAAGAATAAATTACTAAATGGAAGAATATAAAAAATAATAATAATAATAAATAAAAAATGAAGACAACTAAGAAAACAAAAACAAAAAAAAAAAAATTTTT
Organism: Catharanthus roseus; assembly: GCA_028651295.1. Lineage (NCBI taxonomy): Eukaryota > Viridiplantae > Streptophyta > Magnoliopsida > Gentianales > Apocynaceae > Catharanthus > Catharanthus roseus. Next base: position 9,910,142 of record JAPQWS010000093.1, on the reverse strand, counting down.
TTTTTTTTTAGAAATTAAAAAAAAATCAAAATAAATAAAATAAAAAAATATTAACAAATTTAGGAGACAATAAGACAAGCAATTAATTCAACCTTTCCCCGGCAACGGCGCCAAAAACTTGATCGGGATTTTTATAACAAAGTTTTAACCCAATACTTGCAAGTGCACAAGATCAAAGTAATATGAAAGTATTAGGGTATCGAACCACAGAGAAAGGCTTAACTACCTAAATTATTATCTTCCTAAATTAATTTTATAAAAAGAAGAATCAAATTTTGTTATCTAAGAATTATTACTAAAATAATTAAAACTAATGAATAAAATAATTAAATTAAAGATAAAGGGAGATTAACCAAAGAAGATGATTTAGAACCTTGAATCCACCACTAACCTATATAACAATAATTTAATTCTATTTAGAAGAAAAGATTAAACATTTATGTGGTGATCTAGGCTACAAGCTTCGATTCACTAAAGAAATATATTGTGTTTAAATGCATGACATAATCCATCCAACCATTAGCATGACTTATTCATTCCTATGGCATAAATCATCTAAAATTAGCATGAACTATTCAATTCTAAAACCCACAATATACTTGCAAAAATCACATATCTCTCATACCCAAGACTACAAGAATTAAGCATGGATAAAAATATCAATTAACCCAAATAATTATTCTACAAGAACAATCACAAAGAATTAATTGCATCAAACCAAGAAATATCCCAAGATATGTAATCACATAAATAAAATAATAAATCTCCCAAAAATAAAATAAATCAAAGTCACATGGCTAGGGTTTCATCAAGATTCTAAAAAATAAATTTAGTTCATGGCTAAAGGGAAAGAAGGAACCAATTTCTTGGAGTAGACCATGGCTTTCTTTTAATTAGAAGCTTGCTGTAATTTTTCTGCTATTGCTTTGGAAAATTCTGCTATTGCTTTGGAAAAATTCTCGCTGAAATTACTTCGCAGAAATTTTTTCTGCTCTTGCTGTCTTTTTTTTTCTGCTGCTGTTTTTCTCTGCTGCTGTATTTTCTCTGCAGCTGCCCCCTTTTTTTCTGCTGTTGTTCTTCTATATATAGCAAAAAGAGAAGCAAAATCCTAATCCTTAAAGGATTCAAATACTAAAGCTTCCTAATCCTTAAAGGATTCTACTAAATTTAATATGGAATCTTTATTTTCCATTCTTTTTTAGAAATCTGCACAAAGATAAATAAAATAAATTAAATATAATAATTATGACTAATAAATAAATAAAATATTTTCAAAGGCTAATAATTAAAACTTAAGGTGTTTATTTGTATTAAAAATCGACTCTATCATTCTGTGGCATTCTTCAGAAGAATATAGCCAGATGAGGACAAAACACCAGTTCTTCCTCTACCCCTGGCATTTTCAGAGTATTGCAATCTCTTTCTTTCTCTCTCTATATTAACACAGGGGATAGTGTTTGCTTATTCTGAATTGGAGCATTGTCTAACACCTCCTTATATAGAGGTTCACTTGCACCTCTTAGTATGCTAGACGTCTTTCCATTATGCCTCCTTTGGTAACTGTCATCATGACTCTTCTGCGGGAACTCAAACATTAAAAATTACAATCGTTAAAGAAGCGTCGCTTCGTTAACGTAAAATCCCCAACGTGTCACTCAGGACGGAACCAGAACAATATGATTGGGGGGCTGGAGGAAAAAAAATTTTGCCAGAATTTCGTCTATAAAATAATACATTCCATGTACAAAAAACACTAAAACAATTCCAAATTTACATATAATATAGCAAAAGAATAGGTAATCGCCCATTACCAATGAGGAGTGATCACCCATCACTCACGGGATAAACATTACGAATTCTAATACTACATATAATAAAACAAAAGAATAGGTAATCGCCCATTACCAATGAGGAGTGATCACCCATCACTCACGAGAAAAGATTACCCATCACTCACGGGATAAATACCTCTTTCAAAGCTGAGAATCTTGATCAGAATCTTGAGATAACAGATGAGATAAACACGATCAGAAGACGAAATCCAATATGACCTGCAATTGATTTAGAACATTAGAAGATTAATATAAAAACAAATAACATTCATCCCAATGCAAAGAATGAAAAAAAAATGACTACTGAAAAATGATTTAAAATAGAGTTTTACATGTGAATGAAATGATTAAGATGGCAATTTTATTCTTCGAGTTTGCATATTTTGAAACCATCTGCAAGATGTCTTCATTTTCAATACTCTTAAAAATCTCTTGCTCCACATAGCAAACCCAAACCGTCGTTGAGAAACTCATCTCCCATCCTATTGCGTAAATCATTCTTAATCGTTCTCATAGCAGAAAACGATCTTTCAACAGTCGCTGAAGCAACAGGCAAGACTAAAGCCAACTCAATTAGTCGATAAACTAAAGAAAAAAACTGGTGAATATTCGTCTCAACCATCTTCTTTGCGAGATCTCCAATGTCAGTAAGGCCAGAGAAAGCTGCCCCATCACTTGATCTCATGTAAGAGATATATGTATCAAGTTGTGCTTTAAGCTCAAACTTATCAGAGATAGAAAAATCATCTGAATAGAACTCAGATAGACGGAGCAACTGACCCCGATCAAAATGCACAAAGGAATCTCTGGGATCAAGACATGATATGCAAATAAGTAGCTCTGAAGTTGACTCCGTAAAACGATCATCCATTTCTTTGACTATAAAATCAAGTATCTAACATTAAATAGAGAGAAGAACAGTTAATAATTTATAATATTACAAATAATTGAGTATTAGGTAATAAGTTAAAAAAATAATGAAATTAATTACCTCAAAAAAGATGTCTCGACGAAAAAAATGGTAGTAAGTCTTTGGCTGCCCATCCACACTCCTGTATAATCTAGCTCGGCCTGGTAAAGGATCTTCCATGTTCAACACAAAAATATCATGTTAGACACAAAATGCAGTAACAACACCCAATAACTCCTCCCAATAATCATCATCATTTCTGTACTTCTTCAAATCTTCCTTTACAGTCTTAATCATCCGGATAGCAGTGACTATGTTTTGAGTCCTCTGTTGCAAGCACATTGACAATGTATTTGTTTTTGCCAATACATTTACCATTAATTGAGCAATGAATATAAATTCAAACTGCCACATTTTATCAATCAAACCTCGAGCAATGCCTCGACTATTAACCTCATTAGCGTCTTCATATATAGTTTCAAGCACATGTATCACTGCATCCCACATATGCAAAATCCGAGTTATTGTTTTGAAGTGAGAGCCCCAACGAGTGTCACCTGGCCGAGCTAAACTTGTTTCCTGATTTTTGCCCTTTCCCCGTAGCAATTTCTCCACTTTCTAGACATTTTACAAGATCATCATACTCGCTTTTGCGTAAGAGCATCCTTTCTTTTACATGAAGCTCCAACAATGTTTACAATCTTAGCAAGGTACTCAAAAAAACTACACACGTGAGCATTTTTCTTTGAAGTAGCCACAAGCACTAATTGAAGTTGGTGAGCAAAGCAATGAATATAATATGCGTACTTATTTTCATCTAAAATTTTTTGTTTCAATCCATTAAGCTCGCCACGCATATTAGACGCCCCATCATAACCTTGACCTCTGAGCTGTGAAATTGATAATCCATTTATTGCAAAGAAATCATCAATACTATTTTTCAAAGTCCGTGCAGAAGTGTCACTCACGTGTACCACTCTAAGAAAACGCTCGACCACTTCTCCATTATCATTAACAAATCTCAAAACTATAGACAATTGCTCCTTCACAGAGCTATCTCGAGCCTCATCAACTAAAAGAGGAAAAAAACTTGTCACCAATCTCATTGATAATAGCTTGCCTCACTTCTGTTGCACAAGCATTAACAATTTCTTTTTGAATTTTAGGAGAAGTCAGCTGATTATTTCCGGGAGCATTCAAGTTCATGACCTTATTTACTTCTTCCGATTCCTCACAATACCATTTTGTTAATTCAAGAAAATTACCTCGTCGGATTGAATTTATGAACTCATCATTTCCACGGAAAGCTAAACCCTGACTTAACAAAAATCGAATAACTTTTACAACAGCAGTCAGTCGTGCACGGTAGTCAATCTCAGTTTGACTACTTTGTTTCGCTAAAACTTATTCCACATTCTGTCTTTCATTTTTGAAACCCAATAACTGAATTACAGCACCAGAGTGAGGACTATTTGGAGCACCTTCATGGCTTCTAAATTTTTCTTTCGCACGTTTCCAATTTTTAAAACCAACTTTTGTAAATATATCATCACCATGTTTGTGATTTTGACCTTTAGCAAACAAATAACAAAAAAAAAAAAAAAAATGCTGCATCTTTATGTACTTTGTACTCTAACCAAGTAAAATCTTTAAACCATAGCTTCTGAAACGATCTTCTAATTTCACCAAAATCAGTTTGCGGAAATTTATGATCACATGGTTGAGTTGGCCCTTTAGCCACATAACGTCTCCTTAATTCATCTCTAATTTCATAAGGATAACTATCAATTGGTTTACACAATCCTGGATCACCAATAATCTCAAAATCCGAAAACTCTACCCCTACCCGAGGCTTTTTCCCACGATCTTCAATATTAACATTTCCTTTATTAGCTGATTTTTCTTCAACCGGTTTAGGACCCTTCTTCCATTTTCCAATAAATTTCTCCATAGTAGAATCCTATATAATATTCAAATATTTTAAATTCACAATTCAACACATTTCATGTATAACATAATAATTAATTAGTCTATAAATTACATAATAATCATATTTTTACCAAACAAACCCTAGACAATTTTCTCACTATAAAATAACAACATAAAAATTTTAGCACTCAAAAATCTATTTACCAAAAAAAAAAATTTTAGCACTCAAAATAAAAAATTATAGAAATAAAAATGTTTCTGAAAACTTACTTTTTTTTGTTCAAGATTGTTGTGAAGCTACTGCTTGCTGAGAGAGATGAGAGACTGCTGCCTGCTTATACTTCTGTCGTTTCTTCTTCCTGCTGCAGTGCCGCGGTTGTTGCTTGCTGCTGCTGGCGCCGCCACTGCTGCGACTCGTCGACAACCGCAGAGCCAAGATCACAGATCGGAGTCCGACAAGGAGGAGGAGGAAGAGAAGAGGATGGAGGAGGTCTGTCGCACGCAGAGAGAGGGAGAGCGGAGAGGAGCGAGCGGGCGGGGGAGGGGGGGCTGGGCTGCTACTACTGTGTGCGCGGCTGCGCCGGTGCGGGACGAGGAAATCGGAGACGGGGAGAGAGAAGAAGAAAAAAATGAAATTGATTTGGGGCTTTTTGCTGGAGCAGCTGAGGGTTGTTTTTTTTTTTTTTTTTTAAATCAGTCCCTACATTTTGTGGGGGCTAAACTGAAAAAAAAATTTTGAGGGGGCTTAAATGCAAAAAATATAAATTTTTTTTTAAAAAAAAAATCCCGGGTGGGCTCCAGCCCACCCTAGCCTGGGCGTAGGTCCGTCCCTGCGTGTCACATGTAAATAAAAATGATATTATAAATCAAATCTATTTTTCTTTTTTTTTTTTTTTACGTTAACATAAAATCCCAATCATGTTGTATTGGAGTAATATTTAAGAAGGTCTAGGTTCGGGAAAATAATCCTTGTTAAACTACACGAATGAATTAAACATCAACGATGACTAACAGGTGACCTGAATTAAAACGCTACGTCTAAATAGGCCAGCTCGATTTACAATTCACAATGCAATGGTGAAAGAGTAAAACATTGGGTAAAGCCATAAAAAAAAAATGTTCAAAGATTTGGTAAAAATGCACAGTTTTTGAAGTCAATGCTCTTTGAAATAGTCATATAACTACTAGGACAACCAATCCCAACTGTTGCATTTATTGAGTAATTGTTACGCGCATGCTTTCTCACTGATTACAAGTTCTCTATTTTCCGTTGCGCAATATTATAGCTCGCCGTTTGAGCGTCGCCTATAATAGTATTAATAGAGCTGTGAAATCTACTATTACATCGTTATTGATCTTGTAAACTTACAAAATTCTTTACACTTATGATTCAAGCTCGCCAAGAGTACACAGGTTGAATGCTATAAATTAAAATGTGATGCCTCGATTAAACGAGCCACAGCCCCAGCATTAACTTTTACTGCAGTAAATGTGACGTTTTGGATTTGTACCTTCTGATCACAACCACTGCATTACTGCAGTAAATATAGTGAGATGGCTTTCAAACTTCTGTCCCCGAACTCACGTTCCTTCTGTCCCAATAAGATTAATTTCATAAAATGGAACTTATACATATTAAAGTGATGAAACAAAGAGGTTTGCCTTGAAATTTAATATTCATAGAAATATATTATACAAGTATGTAAGGCTCTAACGGTTACGACAATCATAACCATAATGGTATTAAAGTAACTTTCATACTGGTGCATTTAGGCCTTGCCGGTACTGCCAAAGAGAGAAGGTCAGCTTTATTGTACTAACGGGCACCTTGCTATTGTGAGCTCACTAACACAAATTGAGACGACTTCAATGGGAGGACAGAAGGGCAAAGACTTCCCATCACGGGTTTCGACCATCGGTTTCATTTTTCTACTTCTGTTCGGGAAAGGCCATGAGTTTCCTTCTCATATATTGTTAAGGAATCAAAAAGACTTTACGTTTAGGGTCCCATAAAGAGTCCAACCCATACTCTATTGGTTACAGTAGTGCGCCATATTTGGTTAAAGATTTATTTGTTTAGGTAAGTTAAATGTTTTTGTTAATTTAATTAAATTGATTTCTCTATCTTTATAAATATTAAAAATAATAAGTTTTTATAATATAGTAATATTTAATAAAATTTAGTATTTTATAATATATTATGATTTAATAAATTTTTAATATTTATGTTATTTATTTTTTTAAACATTAATAACATGCATTATAAAAATAAAGTATTTTGATTATGTAAAAATGATTATAATAATAAATAAAATAGATACTGTGCTTTAGAGTTTTGGTTGGAGATGGCCACGGAACTCAACCTTTCAGAGATGAGTTTTAACACAGAACGATCACAATAAAAATCAAAACAAAAACATTGAATCAAATAGACGCCAATCTCATTTTGAAATTCATCGAATATAATGTAACCCAAAAGGCACCTATTCAACTCCACCTCGAGCCCTATTGAACAAAAGCAAGATGTAGAACACGTCGACCTCAGGTTCACGTGAACTCTACTTTTCATATATCGATCTAGCGTCCGTCAATCGACGAGCTCGTTTATTTATTTATTTATTTATTTATTAGTCACAATCGGAGAGCTCATTAATGATATTGACAAGGTAAACTGCTTGCATCACAACTACAGAAGTAAAAGTCTGGTATTTTTTGAGAGTTCGCCATTGAAGAGTTTAGTTTTGAAAAAAGGTTCTGAAAGATAGTTTGGAAGTTCTCTTTTTTGTTTCATAAATTCACTAGGATACAAATGAGCTCTAAAATATGAATCGTATATAAATTACAAAAGACTAATATTATGAGATATTTAGCAAAAGAAACAAAAGAAAAAAAAGACTTGTATCATTTGATGTAAAAAAAAATTAATAAAAAAATTGAACAATCCACGCCGATCTGAGCAAGCTGGTCATATGCCAAACATGTTTACTCGCCGGTAAGAAGATTGGATGTTTGTGGATTATGCTCGGATAATATTTGGGAGGTATTTAGGAAATCCGCTTGCTCGCTAATACTGGATGAAGTGTATGCAATTACAGCATCATCTAAGACATCACGTGCTTATTTTGCGAGCTTCGCCCAACCAACAATAACGCATTCATACATTTCTTGAGCCGCTTCTTTATCATTGATCAAACGGGAATTCTAATGCTCAACTCGTCAAACTTACTCTTGTACAACTGTGTTTCCTGAGCAACACGGGCACATATATCTGTAAGCTCCCTTACACGAGATGAACTCCGGTTTGACGATGCTTCGACCACTTTCAATTTCTTAACAAGCTCAGTTATTTGAGCTTTAATATCGCTCGTCAGATGGCCCTGCTCGGAAATATTATCTAGCAGGTTTTCGTGTTCTACCTTGATGTTGTGGAAAGCACTTTGCAGTTCCATTAGCTGCTCTGTGATGGCATTTTCTTACCAGTTTCTTATTAGAAATCTCCAAACTCTTAAGACTTTTGCGACCTTGAAATATCAAAAAGTCAACTTTGGTTGCAATGCGACCGAGTAGCAACTGGAGGTCCTTAGACAGATATTCACTGGGTATGTTCTTAAACACATTGACTGCATCCAGAAGCTCTTGTTGTTCCCCTTCAGTATCTGGAAAATGTGAGGATGAAAATTATTTTTTCAATGTATTGAGAATTTCTTGGGGTTTAGGGATTGTCGGTTGAGATTCGGTCAAGTTTTCAATGTATTTGATATAATATGTAATATCTCTACAGGATTGAATTGAGCTGGATACCAGAACTTCAATGTGGGAATCTCTTACATTTGTTGGAGGACTTGGAATCTCTACCGGTGTTCCAGTTGTCCTGGGCTTTCTCTGTTTTACGAGCAAGACATCAGTAATAAACTAGAATTTATTACTGGAATTGGCTGGGCAAAAGAAGCATCTCCAAGATTAGCTACTTTCTTTTTAGATCGCTTCCCAGTAACTCTCTCGGTTAGTATAGCTTCAACTACTAAAGAAATTTAGAAAAGTAGCTACACCAATATAATGGGGATGTTAGAGAAGTCTAAAGAAAGGTTTTCTTACCCAAAATTTCCATGGGAGTCGTAGAAGGTCATCTCCTTGACATCTCTATGGTGTGTGGAGAAGATGGATCTTTCTTACTCGATTTCTTTCCCGATTTTGATTGCACTGTTGCCCGAATGCTTCTATAGAGAGCAATTTTAAGAACTTCAGCCCAAGAAGAAGCGAAGCCCCAGGAGGAGATCATTTTTAACTAGCCCTAATATACTTTTGTAACATTTGGGCAAGAATCAAACTCAAGAAATCTAAACGCCTCCATCCTTTGTTTAATATGCTTCACCTTTACAATTAACTGCTTCCCTGAAAATATCTCATCCAATTTATCCACCTTGGCCTTCACTGTGTAGGTAGGGACGTCCTATACGTGTTCGAATTGGCGAGCAAAATAGTGCAGGTTGTATGGTTCTTACAAGGACTTAGCAGAATGAGCATTCGGCCTAGTCCCATTCAAGATATCTCTAGAAACCAGATACTGTGCCTAGGCATTACTTACCTGTTTGTAATCACAATTTCTATTGAACAATTTTAGTTTTACTCAATTCAGTCCGACATCCTGTTTTGAATAAGGAGCCAACAAAGAGGGAGGTCGCTTTGGAATTGTATAGGTATATTGGAAGATAACTAGGTGATTATCTTATTTATTTTTAGGAACGCAGATTAATCTCTAGTAGGGAAGATAGTATTTGTACATAGCTCTATCCTTGAGTTTAATTCGGTTGAGGCTATACTCTATGATGTATTAGTGGAGCCACATTTGAATAATCTACACGGGTCCTTTAACATTTGCTGTTTTCGAAAATCATTTCATATCTTTGTAAATCTAAAACAACAACTTGTACATCATTGAAAGGATCAAAGAAGCAAGACTGCCGGTTTCCCCTTCCATAATCCTTTCTACGAAGCAAGAATACTCAAGAACAACTTTTGAGGATGTGGTGCAAGCTATGTACTCACTAACCCATGCCAAAAGGAAAGTTTTGTGCTCCTCTTTCATTATGATGGCTTTTTATAAAATGGGATTTCTTCATCACTACAATGCAAGGTAAGTGGACCTAACACTGCAGATGTAAGACTCGAGTGTCGAATCTCTCGAGGATGGTAAAGGTAAAAGTACTAATCGTGTTTCTAATACTTAATCTAAGAAAAAGATGGTCGTTGAAAATGAAATAGTAAAAACTTAAAATAATTAAACAATTAAGAAAGCCATGAAAACTTAAGGTTTTAAAAATTAATAAAGCAAGAGTTTGGGTGGTGGAATCCCTCTAATTCGTGTTACTAATTCAATTGGAAAATGTTTTATGAAAACGATATTGATATATTAAGGTGGCTCATCACTCAAGTCAGGCAATCCTTGTCTTTAGGCGAAAGCCTCCCTACTCCTAACCCTTAGAGGAAAATCTATTTTCTCCCTAACAAATTATGAACACAATAAAATTAGGTAATTTAAAGGACCTAAAAATGCAATATCGTATCTCTAGTCAATTTTCTCAATTAACTCCCAATTGATTGCCCTAGATTGTTCTTCATCTTTCAATTTCGAACAATCTTGTGATTAATCTAATCTTGCGACAATTAAATTACAAACAAGCACAATTGAAAGACAACTTAAATTAACACAAACATGCATTCAAGAATTTAAACCAAGAATTTTACAATAAAGAATCAGGGTTCAACCCTCATCCAAACAATAAAAACTACTCACTATTCAGTATAAAAAAAAACTGAAATTCAATATTAAAAATTCAATAACAAGAAAGTAAAAGAAAGCTTAGGATTGAAAATTGAAGCCGCAATTGAAGTCCCGAACATCTTCCAACCTCATCTTTCAAGTCACCAAGTTGAAGATCGTAATCTTGATATTGGTTCTTCAATTCTTAAAATCCAAGAAATAAAATTGTAGAAATCTAATGAGTGTTTAACTAAATGAATGTATAAAAATCAAAAATTGAAAAATCATCTAATCTAATCTACTTCTAACTATCTATACTAACCCTAATTAATCCTATTCTAAATCCTAACCTACCTCTTAATCTCTATATCTCAAGTAGCTGCAGCAAAACCCCTTATATAGATGTGAAAATTACAAGAAAACAGAGTTTGAATTGGATTAAATCACCATCACTATCGAAACCTACCGCTGGCGATAGGTCAAGCCCTACCGTTTGTGGTAGGGTTCTATTTTACCAACTGTTTGTGTGTCAAAGACCTACCGCCGATGGCAGGTCAGCCTACCTCTCGCGGCAGGTCGCTTCTTTTGTTGTCAACGGCTCCGTTTTTGTTGTTTTTGCTCCCTTTTTGTTTCCTTTCATTGTTTTCTCTTCCAGAGGGCACCTAAGACAATAATAAGGAATATTAAAATAAAATACATACTTTTACATATCAAAACATCGAAAAACGATGAAATTAATATATAGAAATATAATAAATTATGCACATATTAGTTACCATGCCCAATATTTTATTCAATTGGACGTATGTAGTTAGATTTTCCAATGACAAATTTGTTTCCAAATCGGTGAGTTGTCACAAATTTTGGTAGGGCCAGTAGGAAGGCCAAACATGACCGACAGGTCATAAATCATTGGCGAGATCATGCCAAAAGGGAATAAAAACTCGTCGATCATAGGGTCCGAAAAAGGAAAAACCGCACTAAGCAGCGTACGGTCCATGTCAAGTATATGCTCGGTAATAGCTATAATGTCTTAAATTTCCAATCTTTGCCAAGTGTCTTCGAATTCCAACATTACCCTCTACAACCATTCCATGTAAGGCAAGCTAGATTTCAGCCAGCTACGTAATGTGGAACTCAAAAGATCTAATTTCCATCTGGGGTCGTGTAGCAGTAGTTTGGAACCAGGCAATTCTTCACCGGTAGTATATTCAGAGTCTCCGTTCACGATTAAGTTAGGACATAACTTAGCGGGTTGGAGTAGTACCCCTTACCGGTGTTGATTAGGATCAGAGTATCAATATGGGTTAAGGTCGATGAAGAATTCATGGGCAGTCGATACAGGCGACGATATTTGGTTCTAGTACGGACATAATTCAACCTTGACTCACGATGAGTGGAATCTAATTTTAATCCTACGGTTTCAAATTTAAATCCTTGTCGGTGAAGGCGAATTGTAATTAATGAATTTCTCTTTCTTTTTGTTTTTTTAAATTTATTTTATTAATCCCATCGGTCAAAATATGAGACTTTCACCAATAACCAACAATTGTATTCTTTTCTGAACTTTAGCTCATTTACACCCTGCTCGGTTCCACTCGAAAATTTATGAATAAATACTGAAGGCTACCTGTTCATTTTCCAAACTCATCCTTGATATAGTATTTAAACTTTTTTCTTATAGCTCATGTACTAGATGTTGCACGTCGTCCGTTGCTCAGATGGTTGCAAACTGAGTATGATGAAATTATCCGATAAGTTCCAGATTATCGTATTGGTAACAATGTCACCTTTATTTTGGTGCATCTGGGCTTTAACGTACAATATTCTGTCCAAAGAAGTACGAACTTAATATCGTTCTGCACAATGTTGCCCGTCTACCTGACCTTGTTTGATGATGAAGTCTCATATGCTCGTTACTACAAGCGGTTCTTCCGTGTGAGTCATCTGGTAATGATGCCGGATCCAGAGATGTTAGATAGAAGTTAGATAGCCATTGCACCACATTTATTGCAGTAAATGAAGCGATTGCGGTCAGAAGGTTGAAATCTATCACATCATATTTACTGCAGCATCGTATTCGAAGCATCACATTTTAATTCACAACCTTCAACCTGTATACCCTTGTCAAGCTAGCATCATAAGTGTAAAGAAATTTTTAAGTTTACGAGATCAGTAACGATATAATAGTAGATTTCACAGCTTGATTAATACTATTAAAGGTGATGGTCAAACGGCGAGCTAAAATAATGTGCAATGGAAAACAGTGAGATCTTAAATAGTGTGAGAGCATGCGCCTAATAATTACTGCAGTAAGTGCAGCGGTTGGGATTAGTTGTAATAGTAATTACTCATAATATTTCAAAGATCATTCTCGTGAATTAAAAACTGAGATTTTCATCAAATCTTTAAACATTGTTTTTTATTATGGCTCAACTTCCTGATGCTGCTCGTACCCCCTTGCATAGATGGTTACCTATGGAGTTAGGTGAAATTATCCGGCATTACCCAGATTATTACCAAAATGGTAGTAATGTGAGTACGATTATCATGCATCTTGGATTTGCCGTGTTGTATTATCACAAAAAAAATTGTGAACTTTCTTATGTTGTGCACTATGTTGCCCATCTACCTGACCTTGTTTAAATATGAAGGTCCCTACACTCTGTACTACTAGCTACTACAATGTCAGACACCCTGTGGTGATTAGCCAAGCGCATTACCGAGGGGTCTACTTGTACTTCAACCCACATCATTTTCATTTTTTCCTCTTCTACTTTTCGGACGCAAGGTGATGGAGAAAGAGTCTGTTATGTAACCTCCGCACTGATGCTGCATCCACTCTTTATGCTTATTGTAGTTGGGGACTACCCAACAACACTCTGTAGTGAATGTTATCTTTGTTTTGGAGAGCATGAGAATGTTATCTCTAGTTTTTTATATTTTTTTCCCATCTTGATGTATGAATTAGAAATGTCAATGAAAGGGTAAATTACTAAACAATGGGAAACAATAATATAAAAAAAATCACATCTTTTATAGTGACTAACAAACAAAACAACTTTACAAAAATTGGATGGTTCTTCACTGACAATATCATGAGATCGTCAACAAAATAAATAAATAAATAAATACTTAGTTGAAATCCCACGGACTTTCCCTTTGCATCTTTTTCTCCTCTTGTGATGTTGAAAATCCTGCTGCAGTGCTCCGGATCCTTATGGTTAATCATATCGAAAACATCTTCACAAGCAAGGACACGCTTCCAGTACTCGAGGACCTTCCAAGTATGTTGCCATGGACTTTAGGGCCTCTGATTGATTGGCCACTGCCTCTTCTACCTCAATCATATGTTTGGTCATGGCAGATTGCTTTGCTACTGCCTTATCTACCTCGATGTAATGTCATCCCTGCCCTAGAGAATTATTCATTAAATGCTAATCTTGGAAAATTGCAGAAGTTATAATTTAGCCAAAACAACATGCGATTTATAATAATATTAATATCCGTCATTTGTATTTTTTTCATACTTAGCACTCACTATAACTCCCTTAATCTTTTCAGAGTACTAACTCAGAAAAACGATTAAAAACTCATGTTATATTAATATGTGTGTTAATTGGCAAGCTGGATTAACTCTGGTTAGTCAATCGGCAAGCTCGATTAAGACGTTAACAAAGTAAATATTTCAAAAATGGGGCGAGGTCTCGAGCTAGATCTCATTTAAATTGCAACAATGAAAAATGGATCCATATTAACACGTGTCAGCGAATTTACGAGCTGGATTACCCCGCGTTAGAAGTTTGGTAGCCATCGAATCACAATTACTGCAGTAAATGTAGTGGTTGGGATTACTCTTCATCCTTTTTAATTCTTAAGAAGCTTTGAACCTTTTTACTTACTATGGCTACTTTTGCAACTCATGCTCTCTTGAAAGCACGGTTGCGTAGAGAGTTGATCGAGATCATCCACCATAAATCTACATTGTATTACTGTACCATTGTGGTGCGTCTTTTCTATGCCATCCAATATTGTTATAAAGGAAATGTCAACTTTATGATGTTCTGCACTATGTTGTGCATTTACCTTACCTAGATTCAAGATGAAGGCCCCTACAGTCTTTACCACAATCCACACTTCTTTATCATATTTCTGCACGATGTTTCCTTGCAGTATTTTCGTAGAGAACGTCGGGCTTTCTTCTGCTTTTACTTTCTAGAATCGAGGTTGTGGAGGGAACGACATGTACACAAATGTCTTTACTGATGATCAAGCCAGTGTTATAGCTTATGGACATTGGGTACACCCGACAAGAATGCTACGCATGGTAGCTACACGCTTGAATCACGACATGTTCGGGTGTAGTTTCCACAATGATCGAGTGGCCACTGACGGGTAGATTATGTAATGTTTATGTTTTTCTGTGTAATTTAGTCGCCTATATTTTGACTATTAAAATTAATGCGTATATGAAACTATATTTTCAGTATTCCCACTCACTCAAAAACCAACCAAGACGTGATCACCGGCGGGTGTATAGAAAAGTGGCCTAAACCCTAAACACATCACATTATTAATTCTTGCCGGCCTCAGTTTATTATTAATGTAAATACATTTTTAAATTGCCACAGTGAAAATTGGATCCATATTAACAAGTGTCAGCCAATTTACGAGCTGGATTACCCCACGTCAGAAAGTTTGGTAGCCATCAAATCAAAATTACTGCAGTAAATGCAGCGGTTGGGATTACTCTGACTCTTTATCTTTATTAATTCCTAAGAAAAACCTTTCTTACTTATTATGGCTCCTTAGACAGCTCGCGCTCCCTTGAAAACATGGTTGCGCAGAGAGTTGATCGGGATCATTTGCCATAAACCAACACTGCATTACCATATCATTGAGGTGCGTCTTGGCTATGACGTCCAATATTGTTAACAAAGACATGTCAACTTTATGAATTTTTGCACCATGTTGCGCATTTACCTTACCTTGATTCAAGATGAAGGCCCCTACCGTCTTTACCATAGGCTACATTTTCGTATCACCCTCCCGATCATGTTTCGTGGTCGTATTCGATACGATATCTACTTTCGGTATTTCCGCCCAGAACGTCTATCTTTCTTCCGCTTCTACTTTCAAGGATCGAGGCTGTAGAGGCTAGACATGTAAACTAATGTCTTCAGTGATGATCAACCCAGTGTTGTAGCTTATAGAAATTGGGGTATACGTAACGAGAATGCTATGCTCGGCAACTACATGTTTGAATCACAACATGGTCGGGTGTCATTTCCATGATGATGGGGTGGTCACCGGTGGGTAGATTATGCAATGTTTGTGTTTTCTATGTAATTTAGTGACCTATATTTTCACTATTAAGATTAATGACTATATAAACCTATACTTTTAGTATTCCCACTCACTCATAAAAAACGATCAACACGTGACCACGGAAAAATGCCTGATTACAAAAAAGTAGTTGTGAACCCTAAACACGTCACATTGTTAATTCTTGCTGACCTTAGTTTATTATTAATGTAAATACATTTTTAAGATGACGAGCTCAAGCTTGACTCGGCTCGTTTTCTAGAACCGCGTGTAGGTATAAATACATTTACCATTGTTATGTTGTTACTTTTTTAAGGGTAAAAAATATATTGCTATGTTGTTACTTAACGTTTAGTACTTTACATTTCTTATTATATCGTCAAGAAAACAAAAACAATTATAACATTCACTAGCTCTACAAGATTATTAATGTTTAGCTACACGAAAACTATGAAGTTCATATAATTAATACCATAGACACTAAGACTTAGAAGAAAAGTAACCGAGATGAATATAGAGTGATTAACCTAAGTGCTTTTCCTCAACCATAAGGATGCCGGATGTAAGGGAATCTTGTTCGGCCAAAGTATGCGAGGAATTTATATTGGTCACGACAGAGACAATTTGCATGATATTGCATGATAGATAAAGAAGTTAGGGAATTAGAATTCTCGACCTCAATTGACGTAGGTTTCTTCGCCACATGCTCCGCCTCAGTTGATATTGGTTTCTCCGTCACCATTGCAGAGTTAAGCAAGGTGTCCTCAGCCATAACCGATTATTGCCTCGCAATGATTGACATTACCTCCGCCACCGTTAGGGAATTTTGCAAGTTTTCCTCAGTTGTAACCACATGCTCGCCCATAAGGATTGAAGGTAGCTCCTCAAGTGTTAGGGAATTTCGCAAGGTGTCCTCACATGTAACCGCATGCTCGCCCAATATGGATAAAGGCAGCTCACCTAGTATTTGGGCGGTTTTCTAGCCTCGAATTGTGCTTTACCACCATTATTGGGGAAGTTAGATCGTTACCCTTTGAAGTTTGTATAGGAGTATTATCAGTCACTTTTGGTAGAGCATGCTTCTCCACAGTCATAGAAGCTTGCTTGGTTACTACTGACGATGTTTGGTTGGACATGATCACTTCCTTATGTAAGGAATCAAGTACTTCTTTGTTGAGCAATTCCCAATGATCATAAACTCCTTTTATCATTACTTCAGCAATTTTCTTTCTTCGAATACTGTTCTTTTTCTTTTCTCAACTCGTTATAACAAGTCCTGAGTTAGTCGATCTTCTCAGCAACTCGGGAAGCTTTATCATTAATCTCACCTAAACAAGCTCTGCTATTCTCGGCCAATGATTCAATAATTGTCAACTCCTTATGGAGCCTCTAGATTTTATCCCTAATCTATTTTATCCGACGGTTTTA
Source organism: Catharanthus roseus (assembly GCA_028651295.1). Lineage (NCBI taxonomy): Eukaryota > Viridiplantae > Streptophyta > Magnoliopsida > Gentianales > Apocynaceae > Catharanthus > Catharanthus roseus. The sequence continues at coordinate 9,892,957 of JAPQWS010000093.1, read as the reverse complement.
TCTTTCATAATTTTCCTTCTCCACTACATGTTCATTCTTGATATCATCAAGGAATGCACTAGTTCGTCGTATGTTTTTGTCACTTCATCTATAACCCAACATTTTTCTGGCATCTAATCCAGAATACTTTGAAAGGTGCAATAATAGTAAATTATCTAGGAAAGTTTCTTTACAATTTTTTGGCATATCTTGCGGTGTTTCGGAGTCACAAATTCACTTGTTACAAATGCAAAGCCTTAATGGCGTCACCAAGCTTCTCTTGTTCTGCTTCGATAATTGGAAAGTCCTCGAACCCAAAATATTTATTGAATGTATCCAGATAGTACGATGGCTCAACAATATTTTCTAATATCTCATTTGCTTGAACCATCACTAAATTCTCCATGTACTCGAAGAGATTCGAAGTGGGTTCTGGAACGTCAATATGGGAAACTTGTACTACAGTTAGAGGAGATGCACTGTCAGAAGTTTCAACGTTAGTTGTTGGAGGTGTCACTTTGTTTGCAGGCGATGATTTCTCGTGAGTAAGTTCTGTAATCATGGGTTTCGTCTGCTAAGCGAGGAAGATGTTAGAAAAAACACGTAGCTATAAACATTAAGGAAGGAAAATAATACTGAAATTGGGTGTGCAAAAGAAGTATCTTCCCGATTAGACGTGTTCCGTTTAGTTCATTTCACTGTAGCCTTTTTCGGTGCTTGTATATCATCTTCATTTTGTAGAATATCTTAAAGGACGAATATATATAGCTATATCGAGATAAAGTGGGTGTTGGGAGAATGTAAAGAAATCGTTTATCACTAGTAATGGTCTCACAATTTTGTTTCCTTGAGCTCAAAATCCGCCTAGATGATTCTAATTGTTCTATCACAGTCGACTCCTCTTCGGCCCCCTTGATTCTCTTTCACTTGTTAGAATAGTCTCTTTGCCCTTGACTTGGCATCTTTATTAGAAAGTACAGAGTACCTGGAGGAAATCCTTCCTCACCATCTCAAATAGCATTTTGTAGTGGATTCCGAGGAGGTGAACTCAATGAAGTTAAACTTATCAATCTTTTTATTATTCTTCCTCATCTTTTTTTCTAGGAGTTTGATTGTAGATATCTCATCCTAAGAGTCCAAGTTGCCTAGAACTAGATTGCCAGGGACATCATGTTTGACTCCAAACTGCCAAGCAAAACATTGCGAGTTGTACGGTTCACACAAGGGCTTGAAAAAACGTACAGATGGCCTAGTCCCATTAATAGCTCGTGAAACTACAAACTAGACCCAAGCAACATCCAACTTTCCGTAATTGTACCTAACTTAGGACCACTCAGGTCCCTAGCTTTGTTCAAAAAAAGAAGCCAGCATATGTGTTGGTCGATATGTCGTATTATAGAGTTTTTTGAAGATATCCAATTTGCTCAAATCAGAACACTTGGGTGCTTCTCGAAGAATAAAGCATGGAAGAGGACCTTCATATTGGGTTGCTACATTATCAGGAATACGGACATTTAGTAACTTAGAGGTATTTGTACAACTGCAATTGAATGATCCAAATAGGGCCTCTTACGTTATGCCCATTCAATGTGTTCATATATTTGTAAATGTCAAATAATGACCGGTACATCATTGAAAGTGTCAAAAAAGTCAGACCACTAGTCTGCTCGTTCATTATCTTGTGTACGTAGCAATAATACTCAAGTACCACTTATGTTGAGGTTATGTAAGCTATGTACTACCTCATTCACGTGATTAGGAAAGCCTTGTGCTCAATTTCATTTACTTCAGTTCCCTCATACCCATCGTACTCACTGATGAATTTAGTTAAGTTTCTTGCGTTAAAATTTGAATGGGTTGGGGATTTGGGTGGGTTCGAAGAAAGTTTTGGAGGGGTGACATGAAGACCAAACATTACCGACAGGTTATAAATAGTGGGCGAGATTATACCAAAGGGGAAGATAAACGCATTAACCTTAGGTTCCAGAATGGCATTACAACAGCGAGTAGCAATCTGTCCGTGTTGGGATACTTCTTTGTAGTGAGAATAAGGTCATAAATTTCCTAATGACACCATAGTTGACCGAATGTTTTCTTAACCCTATCCATCCACTTGCTGTATTCTGCATTCCGCTACAGCTTGCTACAAAATTTCATAAAGAAAACATCTAAACTCCAATCGTGGTCGTTCAGAAGCAGATTGGACTTTTCCCAGCTGGCGTCATCCTCGTCAACACTTGTAGAATCCAACTTCGCTCTATTACCTTCAATGTGGATTAATGGCCTCGTATCATTCTGTTCATCGTTGAAGCTGCTTGAGGCGAAGAGGCCATGAGTGGTTGATATTTAACCTAGGTCTACAAGTAGTTTATTGCAAGTTTTATTGTAAAGAGTCTTTTGAAGTTCAAACCCTAGGGGTCTCTTTATATATGCATTATACGGAGACTTAGTTTTATATTAAATTGTATTTTACTATAAAAAGGCAGATTAACGAGGTCGAATTAAATGTCTCCGTAAAAATGATTTTTTACCGTTCATGATGAGCAGTGATCGGTAAAGGCAAGTTCGCTTGGGTTCATTGTTGGCTATTCAATTACGGTTGTTAATCAAATACACATGGTGAGCTCGATTCTTGAATACAAAAAATGTCTTATTTGAATGACATGTCAGAGGTCTATTGTTACATATTCAAACAAAGCCTTTTAATAAATATTATAAAAATTCGATGAATATTATTTTAAATTTCAATGATGTTAATCTTCTATTCAATCGTTTATGAATACTTCAGTCTTCTATTCAAACTTGGCATTTTTATCTTTCAACCTTTGTTACTATTGTTGAGTTCCCTTATGGAGCTCGTGCTCTATTGTGGTGAATTCATATTAAAAAAGGTATTGACTATAAAAATGACGCTTCAGGTTTAACAAACAAAATTTAATATGAAGCTTCAGTTTCAATAAGTTGCAACTTTCCAAATTTGTGAACGAAACAACCACGGTGTTCCAATTCGTATATCATCATCATGCTATAAAAGTGTGCGAAGTAATTTTAGATAATTATACCTAAGTTATTTCAAAGAACTACTTATTCACCTTTGAATTTTTTTTTTTTTGGGAATTAGAATTTACGGAGAACATGTCTAAGAACGAGATGGTGGATTATAAATTCATGATGAAAATAAAAATTGATTATGAATTCGTCTCCGTAGTAAGCCAATTGTTTCTGATTGTTTCTGTTTTTAACTTTAATCTTCGTTGTTCTTCATAAAATAAGCCTTTCTTAAATGATTTTCCTAGTAGATTCCTCCTTCTTATGTAATAGCAAGATCATGCAATTTTCCTACTCTTATAACATTGACAAATGCAGCAAGGAAACATTGGTCAATTGGTATACAGAGAAAGAACATGACCATTTTTTTGTTGACAATTGGCAGAAATTCCTGGAGCAGAATATGATGCAGCATGGTGATTATGTTGTTTTCGAACCATACAGACCCTCAAATTTCAACTACAATATCACCGAGTTGTGGAATTCTCTTCTTCAGAAAAAAGAGCATTTAGTTCAGGCACATGACGATGATGATGGCGGTGGAGTCGCTGATAGACTCTAGCAGAAATGTAAAAGGGATGGGAATGATAATGGATAAACTAGTGGAGCCAAAGTTAAATAGAGGAAGATATCATCTTAGTTATGTACAAATATCTGCTTAGCTTTTGTTCTCGTTTGGTAAGAAAAAAAAATTAAAAATTAATGAATTTATCCAATAAATAAGAAATTATAATATGCAACAGAATCATGTATGCGAGTTGGCCCTGTAAGTTTTTTTTTCCAATTAATCAAGTATTAACGAATTATCCAATAGCGAGATCACGCAAATTAAAACAAATTCATGTAATTGAATAAACTTAAGTAACTATCTGAATACTAATTCGACGTATCTTAGATGAACTTTTATTAAACGGATATCGATGATCACGTAACTATGAAGATAGACGAGATAAACGAAAATAATGAGACGGCTTAATTGCTGAGTTGTATGGCTATTTACTATCTCATTCTTCCATCATATGAAAGCACCACGAAATGTTCTGGTCGGGATTTTCCATAAAATGGTCTCGATATAGGCACAACAGAAAGCAATCCATCTCCACAAACAAATAATTGTTACATACGCCTGATATGAATAAAAAACTCCACAAACAACCTTACTTTTTGCATATGCTTAATATGAATAAAAAAACTCGTCAATGTTGTTAAAGTATTTACCTATGCTTATAGCGAGTACTTGCTCTGTTTATCGGCCTCTTGGTTTTTAGAGTTTTTCAGCGTCGTCGCTTCCTTCCCTTAGTTCGCCTTCCTTACTGCTTGTTATTAAATGCCCTAGACCAATTGACTCACATTTATGATTTGTGAAGCATGTATTTTGAATTGTATTTTATGCTCTTGGTCATCAAGTATGTAACTTGATAATAAAACCCTTATTGCTAGTAAAATAATATTCTTGTTTGTCCCCAGTTTTATTATTATATTATTAAACTAGTGTGAAGTTGATTGATGATTAAGTTTTACTGATCATGAATATGAGATATAAAATCAATTCATAAATACATAGAGAATATTGTATTGGATATCACCCAAAGTGAAGAAGAAATATTGCATGGGTTTAAGTCATAAGTATTTCAGTTTTATATTTGGTGTCCTTTGACCTAATGTTTCTAATGCTTCTTGTATGGGGAGAAAATATGTTTTGACATAGTCAAACATTACATTTAATTAGGTGATTATTATTACTATTGGTTGGGTTATTTCTTGCGTGGCTTGAATATTGGAGATAGTGAAGTGGATTTGTCCCTCTCTTTTTAGAGAGAGAGATATCCATAGGCCCCTTGATAAGGAAGACTGGAAAATACGCATGGCCATGCTCAAATAAGTATTAATAAGATGTTATTAATATTATTTGTCGAAACAGTCTGTTTGGTGATAAAGTAAATAGCTAATTAAGTTTTATAAGGATGACTTGATCTATGTCTTATACTTAATTAGGATATCGTGTGACAAAAAGACTAAATATTAAAACTGATGCTAGGTTATTATTGCTTTTACTTAACTTGGGTAAGCATAATGTCTTGCTAGAGGCCGCTTATGTTTTGTGAGTAAATGTCTAGGACATTTTTCATTCACTGCCAACGTTAAATGAACCTACAGGGTCACATGCATAGACGATCTTGTGAGTATATTGTCTACGTTCAATGAATCTAGATCATGTCCAGATTCGTTGAATGTATACAAAAAAGGGGGAATCAGATTCCATATTGTATTTTCTGGTATGTTAATAAGTAACTATTTTTATTTATCAGATAAATGAAATTAATTACTTAATATTTTTATCTAACTGATGGATGATTATGGGAATAGATGGACGAGATTAAACTATCATCAAATGACAATTAGGATTCTGATATTGACTGCTATAAAAGGTTATGTTAACCTTTTCTCAGTAGTCGTCATCATCTGATTAAAACAAGAAGGCTTTAACCCTAGAACGGCTATAATAGTATCTAGTCTCCATCTCTCCAAAATTCGACGCATTACCAGATAATCATGATTAGTTTTGAATAGTTTTCAGAATGAAGAAGGGGCAAGCATCATGATCGCTTGCAGAGGAGTTCGTCGCGTATATACCAGTGGAGGGCGAAGGGTAAACAATAGCGTCTCCATACCTAACGGTAGAAACATTGAGGTAGTTTCTATCCAGGTTTTTCTAGTATGTGCGGATCCTGTTGGTGGATTTTCGTAGTTTTTTATTTTGTTTGTTTTGCCTACGGATTCCAACACAGCTACCATCATTCAACATTAGCTCGCCTCCTGATTCAAAAATGTAATTTCTCTCCATTATAATTCGTTCTCAAGCTAGAGCTGAGTATTCAATGGGACAATACTGGAATGCAATTTGTTTTTGGAAGTTATAATTTGCAAAATCATCGATATTCTTCATTTCTTTTATACTCTTGTTTTAGGAAAAAAATATTCAATCGATGTTCTCTTACATGATGTGATAGAACGAAAGAAGAGAGATAAAGCGAGCTGAATTCTCACTGAAAATGGCTCACTTCCTCCCATTTGCGAAAGGGGCAGTATCATCTTTGTTATGATTAATTTCTTCCGAGGAGAAATTAATCGCCTCAAATTTGAGGAGACAATCTTTATCGTAAAAAAAAAGGCCTAAAGCATGACTAGAAATTGGCAAAAATAGTAGGTGACATGTTTATTCCAAACATATTAGTTTGGATCTCTTACGTAGTAGAACAACTCTCATATCTTTAACAAATTCGAAAAAGGTTACCTACTATTATAAACAAATCATATGAATATTGGTCTATCCTTTTCAAGATTGGTACCAAAAAGGCAAAACTCCTTGTCCACAAAGCCCTCAAGAAACTGTCTGACGCCCAAGTGGAGAAAGTAAATCATGGTGATTCAATGGCTCTGCAGACTGGAGGCCAGACACTGGTGTGCACGAAGAACCACCCCCACATTGGAGAGGTTGAAATTCCCACACTATCGCATGCAGGATTTGAACATTGGTCCTTGATACCAATTCTTCAGTCTTAAAACCAACTGAGCTATGCCTACGTGGGCTATCCTTTCGAGATTCAATCTCCAAAACATAGAAAATAAATCCTTGTTTAACCTCAACTCATAGAACCAATCTTAAGTTTCTTTTATTATTTTCCATATGCTTGGTGATCATCCTTGGCCTATTTTCTTCTTCTTTCTACTACTACTTGGAACAAAAGTTGCCAATTCAACAAAAAATCCGACACATTTTGACTGCTTTAGATCAATTTTAAGAGGAAGACAGAATTTTGACTTGTTCTAAGGATCCTTTGGTATGCCTTGATAAAGAAAAGAATCCATGTAGGTGGAAAAACTAGTTGTTTTCACAAGTTTTGTAGAGATACAAGAAATGATCCAAATCATTGCGGAGAATGTGGAAAGATTTGTGGTTTGGAGTCGTTTGTTGTCATGGTAATTGCGTTGATATTCAAAGTGATCCTAAGAATTGTGGTGCTTGTTTTCAGGTTTGTCTAAGGGAAACTAAGTGTACTTATTGTATGTGTGATTATGTTGGGTAGTGATTATTGTTAATTTTCTTTGAATTTCTTAATTAAATTCTGTTGAAATTGAAAATTTTTTTCCTATTCTTCTCAATAAATTTCCTCACATTTTCCCTTTTTAATATACTTTGATATGTTATTTGTTAGATCATTGATTTAAGTTTTGGTTTGTACCCGCATGAGCGTAACTCACTTTGATTCTGAAACTGTTGGTACCAACTTTTATTTTGAAACTTTTAACTACAAGAATTTTAAATTTAAACTCTTTTGGACAATCTAGTTATCATTGTTTCTATGGTTTAAATATACTTTCTTTTCCAAAAAAAAAAGTTCTTCATTTTGCAACGGAAAATGGGATCCCCAATTGAAGGTCGGAGAATTTAGAAATGGATGAATTTTGAGCATTTGTGGATAGGCAAGATCGTGAGACTAAGAAAAGATATTTAAGTCTAAGTCTACAACTTTCGCTATGATATTTATAACTTTAATTCTGATACGATCAATTCCATTCCTGTTTTATAGTTTGATTCCATAGATCTAATTCATTTTAAGAATAATATTTTGATTTGAATTTATGTCTTCTATTTATGAGATGACCTAAAGCAATAAATTAAGTCCCACAAAAAAATTGTACCTTCCAAAACTATATATATTTGTTTGAATAATTACTATATTAAATACACCGTCTTGAGTTCAAAATTAATTTACATGAAACTTCATTAATTTTTGTTCACAATCAAAATTAGCCTTTTTTGTTTTAAAAGGAAAAGGTAGAGTTCCCAACACCAAAAAATAAAAAGGGGAAAAAAAAAAAAACTCTTGGAAGAATGAGTTTATTTTGCTGAATTCTGCTGCATTTTCTCTGAACAAATCATCCTCAATTCCTCAACAGCTTCATCAATCAATTGATCTTCTTCCATTTTCAACTTTTCACTCAATTCTCTTGCTTTTTCCTTCAAAATTTTCCCACTTTCCTTCACTACAATTTCCTCAATCACCTTTGCTATTTGTTCCCATCTAAACTCCCCATTTTCATCCCTCATAACCTCCATTCCCACCCCAATCCCCACTACAAACCTCCCATTTGTATATTGATCATATTGCATTCCCATGGTTATCAGTGGAACTCCGTAATATAAACTCTCTGTAATTGAACTCCATCCACAGTGACTCATAAATCCACCAATACTTGGATGCCTCAGAATTTTTGCTTGAGGTGCCCATCCTTCCACAATTATCCCTCTATCTCTAATCCTCTCAAGAAACCCTTCCGGGATTTCCTCCTCCACTGTTCCGTCAGATCCTGCCGGAAATCGAATAACCCAGATGAAATTAGCCTTGCTCTGTTCCAGCCCATTTGCTATTTCTCCCATCTCCTCCTTGGAAGGGTAACATTCGCTGCCAAAAGAAACAAAGACAACTGAATTTGGGTTCTTTGAATTCAGCCAATTGAAGATATGCAAATCTTGATTTCTCCCAATTTCAGTAGGTTCTTGAACTAAGGGACCTAAAGGTACCATTTTTTCCCCAGATAAGGAAGAAAGGTAATCAAGATACTTCCCTTCAATTTCTCTAGAGCTTTTAATCAGAACAATTTCATGAGAAAGTCCAAAGCTAGTTACAATAGTAGACCCATTAGTGTCTGCTGATTTGGGAACTGATCTTTTTTTCAATTCATGTTCTCTAAGAAAGATTTCTGGAAAAGGGTATTTATGACCAGTCTGAGATTCAATCCACCCGTATTTATTCATATGAGAAGTATAGGACTTTGATGCTGCACCAGAAGTATAGAAATAAACAGAGGGTATCTTATGGGCAGAAGCAAATTCAGCAGCCCATAATTGAATCCCATCATAGATGAGCAGATCAGGCTTCAAATTGATAAGAATTTCTGAGAAATTTGTCTTTGATTTGTGAAAGGCGAAATGGAGGGTAGAATGAAGATTAGGTGGGAGATCTTTGGTTGTGTGATGGTCTGGAGGAAGCTGTGGCAATTCAGGGACATGAAGTTCTATGAATTCTATGGAGGAAATTATTTCTTTGAAAGTTTTCTTGATTGAGCTCAGATTGATAGCTGTGGAACAGAAGAAGATGTGGAAATTTTTGTTTGCTAGTTTCTTGGCAAGTTCAAAAAATGGAAAAACATGGCCATGAGCTAACCATGGGAAGATGAGAACTTTGAAAATGGTGGATTCTTTATTAGACTCCATAAATAATCAAAAGGCTCTCTTTCCTAGTTATGGAGGGCCTGCTTATATATAGATGAGACTGAGAGCACAAAGTTGGGACTTGGGAAGGGAACTTTTAACAAATTCACAAAGGTTGCCTGCTATTATTATAAACAAATTATACATGGAAAATCTCCTCAATTAATCTCAAGTTTCTTTTTGTGATTTTCCATGCTGGTTGATCACTCTCCCAGAGCCATTTGCAGTCATCCTTGTCAAAGGAATTCAGTTGGTCTTATTCGGTCTTACTCGGTACACTCAAATTCTATGCTATTTAGATCTTTGACTGTAGGAAAATTGCTGCTTATGATACTTGGCATTGTGTGTGGTGTTTTTCTATGAATTTCTTGCTTAAATTTTGTTGGATAGATGATTTCTTTTTCTTCTTCTCAATAAAATTATAAATTCCCTCATATTTTTCCTTTTTTATGTCTTGATCTGCTATTATAAACGAATTATATGAATATTGGCCTGTCCTTCTCAAGATTACATGGAAAAAAATCGTCCATTAATCTCAACTCATAGAAATTAGACCAATCTCAAGTTTCTTTTGTGATTTTCCACTTTCTTGGAGCCATATCTGGAGTCATCTTTAGCCTTCTTTCTTCGATTTTCTACTACTTCTCCGGCCCTAAGTTGCCAATTCAGCCAAAAAACCAACACATTTTAACTTCTTTTGGTCAACTCTAGGAGTTTTTAGTTTACATTTGCCCTATTTTGTCCTTTCGAACAAATTTTAAATTCAAACCTTTTCCTCAAAAGACTATGAGGGTGATTTTGAAATTTCATATATGATATTAGAGGATAAAAAACATTTTTCCTTCCCCCCCCCCCTCATTTTCTTCTTCAACAACAACAACAACATCAGCTTCAAGAAACTTAAAATGACACCCAACACTACCACAATCACCCACTTTCAAAATCCTCAACTTACCAACAGGAACTCATCACCGCCAATTTACCAATTCACAAACAACAAAGGGGGAGAAAATAAAAAGGAACAAAATTCTTGGAAGCTAGAGTTTATGGAGCTGCTGATTGCTGCTGCATTTTCTCTGAACAAATCATCCTCAATTCCTCAATTGCTTCATTAATCAACTGATCTTCTTCCATTCTCAACTTTTCACTCAATTCTCTTGCTTTGATTTTCAGAACTTCCCCACTTTCTTTCCCTACAATTTCCTCAATCACCTTTGCTATCTCTTGCCTTCTCAGCTCCCCATTTTCACCCCTAAGAACCTCAATTCCCACCCCAATCCCCACGACAAACCTCCCATTAGTATGCTGATCATACTGCATAGCCATTGATATCAAAGGTACCCCATAATATAAACTCTCTGTTACAGAGCTCCATCCACAGTGACTCATAAATCCACCAATACTTAAATGTTGTAGAATTTTAGCTTGTGGTGCCCATCCCTCCACAATTATCCCTCTATCTTTAATCCTCTCAAGAAACCCTTCCGGGACTGTCTCTGCCACTGTTCCGGCAGATCCTGCTGGAAACCGAATAACCCAGATGAAATTAGCCTTGCTCTGTTCTAGCCCATTTGCTATTTCTTCCATCTCCTCCTTGGAAGGGTAACATTCGCTGCCAAAAGAAACAAACACAACAGAATTTGGGTTCTTTGAATTCAACCAATTTAAGATATGCAAATCTTGATCTCCCTCAATTTCAGTAGGTTCTTGAACCAAGGGACCTAATGGTACAATTTTCTTCCCACATAAGGAAGAAAGGTAATCAAGATACTTTCCTTCAAACTCTCTCGAACTAATTTTCATAAGAACAATTTCATGAGAGAGTTTAAAGCTAGTTACAAGAGGAGAACCATTAGGATTAGCGATTTTGGGAATTAATCTTTTTTCCCATTCATGTTCCCTGACAAAGATTTCTGGAAAAGGGTAATTAGTCTCAGCGCTGCCATATTTGTATGTATGACAAGCATAGGACATTGTTGCTACACTTGAAATACAGAAATGAACAGAAGGTACCTTATGGGACGAAGCTAATTCAACAGCCCATGGTTGAAAACTGTCATATATAAGCAAATCAGGTTTCAAATTCATAATAATTTCTGAAAAATTGTTCTGTGAACTGTGCAAAGCAAGGTGGAGGGTAGAATTTAAATTAGGTGGGAGGCCTTTGGTTGTTTGGTATTGTGGAGGAAGCTCTGGCATATCAGGGAGATGAAGTTCTACAAATTCTATGGAGGAAATTATTTCAGATGATGATGATTTTTCATAGAAAGTTTTCTTGATTGAGCTTAAATTGATAGCTGTAGAACAGAAGAAAATGTGGAAGTTTTTTTTTGTTAGTTTGTTGGCCAGTTCAAAATATGGAAAAACATGGCCATGAGCTAACCATGGGAACATTAAAACTTTGAAAGTGGTGGATTCTAATTTAGAAGACTCCATAAATATAATAAGAGAATGCTTCCTTTCCTTGGTATAATTAGAGAGGGTCTGCTGCTGATATATAGATGAGATGAGGCCTAATGGATGTAGCTCAATTTATTTTGAGATTGCAGAATTAATTTAAAGGTCTAAGGTTCGAGCCCAGACCTTTAATAAAAGGCGAACAGAAAATGACACTACAGACTTCAAAAAGAATTAAAATCCATCTTATTTTCTCTTCTCTTCTCTTCTGTTTTTCAAGTACAAATTATAACATATATGAGATGGCTTTATATAGAGGTTTGTGGGGAGAAGAGATTATTTTGATGGCATTATCCTACGTAGATCTTTAATTATGTGATTTAGCCATGGAAGTTTAGATGAAAATTATTTATTTCAGTAAAGTGTGTATTGGATTTGGATCCTTGAGGTGAGGGATTAAGCCTTAACTGAGTGCAAACTTTGGGAGGAAACTTTTTTTCTTGTTTTGGAGATTTGGTCACGTCATACTTGAGATTTGGTTAGCTTACTTTTATATTTTAGTCATTTTCGTAAAATAAAAAATGATATACGATATCATTCAACATTCACATTACTAATGTCGGGCTTAATGACATGCCATATCTTATATGCATTATCACGTGGTATTATTTGAAAAGAAATTAAAATCCATTTTAAGTTGTGTTTGATAAATTACTTTTATCCTTTAAAATGAATTACTTTAGAATTTATAAAATTAACAACACGTTTGGTACATTGTAATGCTATGAAATAGAATCTTTTACCACTCGAAATTCTATCTCATTCGGAATGGAAAAGAATCCTCTTTCCGTTCCAGTGTTTGGAAGATAAAAGTAAAATGGGATGATTCCTTTTATTTATTTAGAAAAATTATTATTTTATGTCGAAATAGAATAAAATTATGTATAATATGACTTAAATGTTCTTTTAGCATAAAATATATTTTTTACACTCTAAAACACATCAAACTCCAAAAAAATCAAATATCTCTATTGATTATAAAACAACTCAATTTAAAAATCAAAATAAATATTAAAATGAGCGTAATATATGTAATATGGTGAGGGATAATAATCTAGGGGGTCGATAAATTTAATTCGATAATATATATGTACAGCGCGAAAAAATTCAAAAAATTTCATTTTTCACTATAAACTCTCCCTTCAACAAATCCTCTCACTTCTCTCTAAAACTTCAAATTTCAACTTCAGATTTAGGAAAATCCGGTCATTATAGCTCGAGAAAAAGGTCAGTACTTCGATCTATACTATTTATTTACATTTTAATCGGTTGAAAATTTGAAAATAACTGTTGAATTGAAAAAAAAACCAACTGCTTTTGCATAAAAAATTTTCTGGCCAGAAATGCTCGGGTCAACTGGACCGGCGATCGGAAATGCAACGGGTCGGCCGGTCCAGCAATCGGGATGGTCATTTGACCGCGCGATCTAGCGATCGCACTGGTAACTGGCCGCCTAATCAAGCAATCAACTTCGTTCGCGATCGCTGGTTTGGTTTTTTATTATTTTATTATTTTTATTTTTTATTTAATTATTATTTTTATTTTTTATTGTTGTTTATTTTTTATTTATTTAATTAATTATTTATTTATTATTAGTTTATATTTGTTTATGCTTATGTAGATTTCGTTTATGTTTATTTGTTTAATTTAGAGTTTATATGATGTTATTTAATTTGTTTAATTTTTTTTATTTTTTTAACATTTCTTTATGATTATATTGTTATAATTAATGATGATGTTAATTTTTTTTAAATCATGATTATATTTATGTTTATTTGTTTAATTTGGAGTTTATCTTATGTTATTTAATTTCTTTATTTTTTTTAGGATTTGTTTATGATAATGTTATTATAAATAATGATTATGTCACTTTTTAAAAATTATTATTACGTTTATGTTTATTTGTTTAATTTAGAGGTTATATTATGTTTGGCATAATTTGTTTATGTTTATTAGGGTACTTGTGGATTTTACTGATTGTGTAGTTTTGTTTATTTAGAGTTTAGGGTTTATATGAATAATACGACTTCATAAACAAATGTAATAAACAAATTGCATAAATAACGGTTTATGCAATTTGGGTTTAGGGTTTTATATTGAAAGATTTTATGTGTTTAGAGTTAACACAATCTAATAAAAAGAGTGTGAAGTGTTCAAATGGGGTAATAAATATAATATAATGAATTTAGCTTAATGTACGGTTTTAACTTAATAATATAAAGATGAAGAAAAATGCATTACTTGTATCGTATAAAAATATGATGAATTAGACAAATATGATGTAATGTCATTTAGTAAAATATTTGATAATTTGTTTAGATGGTTCGGCTCGGAGCACGTAAGGGTGATAATGATTTAGGTCCTACATGTTCCAGCATTCGAACTCCTTCTTGCTATCTGCTTTTGTGGAGAGGTGGTAGCCAAACACCAATAATTTTAACATGCCTTGAGAGAGATGACAGTTACATTGCATGATGTTGAGTTGATTCTGGGCGTATCTTCTTACGGTAACGTCGTCGACCATCATTCTGCCTGGGAGCAGTTGATTGCAGTTATCCAGAACAATTTTGATATCTCTGACTCCAGTATCGGCATAAATGGTTAGAACTTGACGTCAGTAGCTGAATCACCTGGTAGTGGACTATCTACAGAGTAGAGGGTCGTTTGTTACGTTCTGTATTTATTTGGCAGTTCGCTCTTCACCAACAAGAGTGGAAATAATGTCCCTGGGAAGTTGTGGCCGCTCGTGAAGAATGTTCGTTCTGTTGGTGGATTTACATGGGGTGCTGCTACACTTACCTACTTATACCGGAGTTTAGGGCAGGCCTCTCGTGTTGATACAAATGAGTTGTCTGGTTGTTGGTCACTGCTTGAGGTAACATCACTGAAAAACCTTAGAGGGGGGAGGGGGGGGTGAATAAGGTTTTTGGCTAATTATCGAAAAACCTTTGTTAATTAAATGGTAAACCTCTAATTTTGTTTGAAAGAGAATTCTAGAATTCTTTTAATAAAATTCCAAACCAAACAAAATTTTGTGGTTGAGACAAATAAGTAATAAGCTTAGAAAGAAAAAGCACAAGGATTTATAGTGGTTCACTCCCTCAAAGAGTTACATCCACTACCTTGAGTTAACACCCAAGGATTTTCCAAATCCACTATAAACACAAAATTACACCAACTACAAATATGAGGATCACCCTACAAGGGTTTTGCACACAACCTCAATTCACAACACAATGTAAATCAAAGGATTACCTAAGGGGTTTTTCAACACAAACCTTTGATATCAATAAGAGAGAAAGATAGGTTTGAGAATAATGTTACCAATTTGAGCTTGAGAAATAATAGGTACAACTCAATGAAATGTTTCTACAAGCTCCTCCTTTCTTCTTCTTTGATGATGATCAATAATGAAGCTCAAGAAGATTTTCGTTTGAGATTAAAAGTGTTTGCAATAAATGTACTTTTTGAAGCTCTTTAAAAGTTTTAAATGATCTCAATGAATATTTTACCAAACTTGTCTGTTTTATGGCTGATCAAAAAGTCTATATATACTTTTTAAAAAAGTGACCATTGCACTCTGTGTAACGGTAATAATTTTTTTCAGTAAATGTGAAAATCGGACAACCGGTTCCTGAAATCGGACGATCGGTTCTTAAATAGAAAGATTCGGACTTGTCCAGCTAGAAATCAGACTGCCGATTTTTTAAGTGTAGAAAAAATCGGACGACCGGTTCCTAAAATCAAACGACCGGTTCTTGAACAGAAAGATTCGGATTTGTCCATCTAAAAAACGGACTGTCAATTTTTTTGATTTTAGAAAAAATCAGACGACCGGTTCTAAAACTGGATGACCGAATTTTTTATTTTTTCAGCCAAGTTTTTAAGACAAAAGCTTTCTTCATTTTTTCAAAAACATGTATTCTTGATAATCATTTTAGAGATAAGAAGAACCTTTCAAAAGCATCACAACTTCAATCAAGAATACTTAGATTTTAACAAAAGTTTATATTGAGAAAATCGTAAAAGGAACTTCATATATGATCAATAACCAAAGAGTAAGATTAGGGAGTTTTACAAAGAAATACCTTATTACACTCTAACATAGACAAGGTCTTCAATGTCTCTAATGATTTGATCTTGGAATGGCTTGGTCTTCAACAGGATCTTTTGCTTTTAGAGAGTGTAGACTTGAGACTTCAAAAGTGCTTCTTTTGTTCTATGAAAGGTTAGCTAAAATACTCACACAAGCATATGTTAATCATAATCAAAATCATAAGTAATAATGCCCTTAGGGTTAACAATCTCCCCCTTTTTGATTATGACAAACACATATGCAAGAAGAACAAAAGAACAAAAGTAAAAGTATGGTGATGCTTCAAAAGGATCAATAATAAGAGCAAAGCACAACAATCAACATAAAAGAGAGATAACTCCCCCTAAACACATGCTTTATATCAAATATGGCTAAAGAATATCACAAGATCAAACTAAACCAAAAAGAGAGATAACTCCCCCTAAACACATGCTTTATATCAAATATGGCTAAAGATCAAACTAAGCCAAAAAGCCCATAGCACCACAAGGCATAAGCATCAACATATAACAACATAAGCATCAACAAAGAATATAACAACATATTACAAAGATTTCTCCCCCTTACATCTTGCACTATTTTCTCCCCTTTTTGCCATAAATCAAAAAAAGGATTTTAGGAGAGAAATTTCAAGGGATCATAGAAGAGATAGCAATATGACTGTCAACATTACATTATCATCATGAAGTCCATAACAAGAGAGGCCAAAAAGAGCAACAAAAAGATAACTTAGCATAACAAAAGTAAATTAAGATAGAATATAGCAAGTTAAAGAACATATCATTAAGAGAAGGAAACCACAAGGAGTTTGAAAGGAGTTAGAGACAAAACAAGGGAAAAAGAGAAGGTTTTATAAAAGAAATCTCAATCATCTCTATCTCCTCCTCCTTGCTCAAGTCTCTTAACCCGTTCTTGTGTGTCGGTCATTTTTTTATCCAATGCATCAAGCCTTTCTTGAATGTTGGAGACTTTCCCATCCAAAACCTCAAAGCGACCGTCGAATGCATCAAACTGAGTATTAATTGACGTTTGTAGAGAGGCTATCATATCCATTAAATGACTCATGCTCCCCGAAGATGAGCCTTCCTCTGTTCTTTCTTGTCGCTTCTTTTGCCTTGTTTCTCTTCTTTGGACTTCAACCTCCGTTTCTTCGTCACTGTCTCTTTTTCCATATCCATATCCTCTTGATCTTCATCATCATCTTCCTCATCATCGTCATCATCATCTTGTCCACCTCGGATAAATGTCCCATCTTCATCTTTCTCAAACCCCATTCTTTTGAAGGTTTGTTGAGTGTAGATCTTGCCATGTTCAATGTGATCACCAATGCCAACCAAATTGATCACAAAGTCTTGGAGGATTTTGTGATAAAGCAACCATACGGCAAGCATTTTGTTGAGGAGGATTGTGTAGCTAGTATATGTTCTATAGCCATATATCCAAAATTCATCCTCCTATGTTCATGCAAGGCTAGCATCACAAATGCGTGAATGTTGGTGATAGATGATTTATGCCCAACATTTGGAATAATGATGTTAGAGATCATGTGATGGAGCAATCTCCCATAAGCATCAAGCTTGTTAACATTCCTATCATCATGTCTTTTTAAAACCTCGCCCCTAGTGAAAATTTCCTCAAACCGTCTTTCACTGTATAAGTTAGGATCAAAGCATTTTTTGTTCTTGGTGTGAAATCTTATACCATCTTGAGGAGTATCCAAAATTTCATTTAACAGTCTATTATCAAATGCAATATCCCTTCCCCCAATTCTAGTCAAAATCCATTGGTGTGGGACATTATCCACTCTTTCAATTCTTCCCTTGTGGAGATTTGCATAAA
Organism: Catharanthus roseus; assembly: GCA_028651295.1. Taxonomy (NCBI): domain Eukaryota; kingdom Viridiplantae; phylum Streptophyta; class Magnoliopsida; order Gentianales; family Apocynaceae; genus Catharanthus; species Catharanthus roseus. The sequence continues at coordinate 9,875,261 of JAPQWS010000093.1, read as the reverse complement.
ACTCATATATCATATTTACATAATAGAGTTCATTTACAATTAGCAGAGGTATCCAACCAATTATTTCAGAAAGATGAGGGATAGCCTCCATACCTTGCATATCATGTAAGTCCACCCGATGACCCGGAGCAATTTTCCGTCGATTTCTAGTCCATTCTTCAAACTTGGCAGCCTCCTTCACTGAAATAAACCTCTCTAAAGCCCTAGCTGCAGAAACCCCAGTTCTAGAAGGTACCCTCTTTCCCTTTCCTTTCCCTCTACTAGTGCCTCCTTCTTTAGGATTTTGGCCTTGACCAACTTGAGCATTCTTTGTTTTAACCATTTTGGAGAAATTCTTAGGTAGGGTTTTAGAGGAGATGAAGAGTTTGAGATTGGTAGATTGTAGCAAACAAAACTGAGAGAAAAATAGCTTCTTTGCTGTGTTGAGAGATGAATTTGAAGAAAAAGAAAAGAAGATTGAAAATTGGAACAAGAAATCGGATGTGTCTTGTGAGGGAGGGGGTTTTCGATCGAGAGAGTGAGAGAGAGTTGAGAGAAAAGTGTGAAATGTTGGAGAAAATTCTAATTTTAAAGCACAGACCCGACCTTTTTTTCAGAACTCGGTCGACCGCTTTTTAAAATCGGTCGTCCGGTATTTTGGTGATTTGAAGAAATCGGATGTCCGAGTTTTTGTGCAGGCGTCCGGTTTTATCGTCCGAATATCTCTGGAATTTTTTGAAGGGAAAACTCTGCGTCCGGTTTTAAAATCGGACGTCCCATTTTTAAAAAGGCATCCGAATTTTGAAAAATTTCAGCAAGACAAGAGAAACAGAAATAAGGGAAAAACAAATAATACAAGCAACACACATTACTCATTAAATTTGTCGATACCAAGTAATTTTCTTAAATAGCAAAAGTGATCTTCCGAAAGAGGTTTTGTAAAAATATTGGCAATTTGATCTTCTGTGCAAATATATTCTAAAAATACATCACCTTTAGCAACATGATCTCTAATAAAGTGATGTTTGATTTCAATATGTTTTGTTTTTTAATGTTGCACAGGGTTTATGAGAATGTTTATGGCACTAGTGTTATCACACATAATAGGTATGCACTTAAAAAAAATACCAAAATCAATTAATGTATGTTTCATCCAAAGTACCTGAGCACAGCAACAACCGGCTGCGATGTATTCCGCTTCGGCAGTTGATAGGGACACGCACGATTGTTTCTTGCTGTACCAAGATACTAAGCATCCTCCGAAGAATTGACAATTTTCACTTGTACTCTTCCTTTCTACCTTACATCTGGCATAGTCCGCATCGGTGTAGGCAATAAGATCAAAACAAGATTGTTTAGAGTACCACAAGCCATAATCATATGATGAAATTAAGTATCTCAAAATACGTTTTACAGCTATGAAATGAGATTCCTTGGGGCAAGCTTGGAATCTAGCACACAAACATACGACAAACATGATATCCGGCCTACTAGCCGTTAAATAAAGTAAACTATCGATCATACCTCTATATGTCTTTTCATCAACAGTTTTACCTTTTTCATCTTTGTCAAGCTTCAATGACGAGCTCATAGGAGTGCCAATACCTTTTGCATTGCTCATCCCAAATCTCTTGAGAAGTTCCTTGGTGTACTTCTCTTGATTGATGAAGATTCCTTCTTTTGTTTGCTTGATTTGTAGGCCGAGAAAGTATGTTAATTCTCCCATCATGCTCATTTCAAATTCTTTTTGCATAAGTGATGCAAATTTTCACATAAAGAGACATTAGTAGCACCAAAAATAATGTCATCAACATATATTTGGACAAGAAGAAGATCATTGTTACAAGAGGTTTTTGTAAAAAGAGTAGTGTCCACCACATCCCTTGAAAAGTTATTTGAAGAAGAAAACCACTTAACTTTTCATACCAAGCCCTTGGAGCTTGTTTTAAACCATAGAGTGTTTTTGAGAGTTTGTAAACATAATTTGGAAATTTTTCATGTACAAAACTGGGAGGTTGTTCAACATAAACTTCCTCCTCAATATCACCATTTAGGAAAGCACTCTTGACATCCATTTGAAAAAGCTTGAATCCTTTAAAACAAGCAAAAGCTAAAAGTATCCTAATAGATTCAAGTCTAGCAACCGGAGCAAAGGTTTCGTCAAAATCTATGCCCTCTTCTTGATTGAATCCTTGGGCAACAAGTTTAGCTTTGTTTCTAATGACTTCTCCGGATTCATTTAGTTTATTTCGAAAAACCCATTTTGTGGCAATAGTGGGGTGATTACGTGGTCTAGGGACTAAAGTCCAAAGTTTGTTTCTTTCAAAGTGATTTAACTCATCTTGCATAGCAATAATCCAAAACTTATCGCATAAAGCATCATCAATAAACTTAGGTTCAATTTGTGATAATAGGGCAAAGTTGTCAATAAAATACTTTCTTGTTCTTACCCCTTGAGATACATCACCAATAATTTCATCCTTGGAGTGTCCCTTTGGATATATCACATCTTGAGGAAGATTTTGAGTTTTTTGATCATTTTCTTGTTTTTCCTCAATCTCTTCTTCCTCCATAGCATGCTCTTCCATTGCTTGAGTGTACAATGGTTGGTTACTAAGAGTGTTATCTACGTCATCATTATCAACTTTCTTGTCAAAAATGTTAGTTTCATCAAAATTAACATGAATAGACTCTTCAACATATAAGGTTCTTTTGTTGAAAATTCTAAAAGCTTTTTTGGTTGAAGAATAACCAAGAAAAATTCCCTCATCGGATTTTCGATCAAACTTCCCAAGATTATCCTTAGTGTTTAAAATAAAGCATTTGCATCCAAAAACTTTAAAATAACCAATTGAGGGGGTTTTATTAAAAATGAGTTCAAAGGGAGTTTTCTTTAAAGAAGGTCTCAAGATAACAGGATTCATAACGTAGCATGCGGTGTTAACGGCCTCGGCCCAAAAGTATTTAGGAAGGGAGTTTTCACAAAGCATCGATCTTGCCATTTCTTGTAAAGTGCGATTTTTCCTCTCCACAACACCATTTTGTTGTGGGGTTTTAGCGGCCGAAAAATTATGTGTTATGCCAAAATCTTCACAAAGTTTTGTAAAATCTTGATTGTTAAATTCTCTCCCATTATCACTTCTCATAGAGATCAATTTACAATCAAGGGAGGTTTGAACTCTTTTGAAAAGTTTAACAAACTCATGAAAAGCTTCATCTTTTTTACTTAAAAACAAAGTCCAAATAAATCTAGAGAAATCATGCACAATAACAAAAGCATACCTCTTACCACCGAGACTAGTGGTCCTCATTGGTCCAAATAAATCCATGTGAACAAGTTCCAAAAGTTCTGAAGTTGAAATCATGTTCTTTGATTTAAAAGATGTCTTAATTTGTTTTCTAAATTGGCAAGCATCACAAAGTTTAGTTTTCTCAAAGTGAAATTTTGGTAGGCCTCTAACAAGTTCTTTTGAAGATAGTTGGTTCAATAAATCCATACTAACGTGACCAAGTCTTCTATGCTACAAAAATGCATCATCTTCTTGAACCGAGAGACACTTCAAGTTTTGAGAAAGAAAATCTTCAAGATGAAAGACAGACGTTTCCAACTCTTTAAGCAACAAAAATAGTTTTGTTTTCATGCTTATCAATGATAGAGGAAGAATCACTTTCAAAAACAACATTTTTCCACTATCACATAATTGACTAATACTAAGCAAATTGAATTTCAAACCATCAATTAGAAGAACATTCTTAATGAGAGAGGAAGAATTGTTACCAATATTGCCTATACCAATGATTTTTCCATTGTTCTTATCTCCAAAAGTGACAAATCCACTTTCGGTTTCTTTGAGATCGCACATAAGTGATGAGTCCCCGGTCATGTGCCTTGAACATCCGCTATCCAAGTACCACTTAGATGGCCTTGATTTGTGTTCCTACAAAAGAAGAAGTAGAGATGACTTTTGGTACCCATATCTTTTTGGGTCCATGGATGTTAGTTTGATTTTCTTTAACCTTTCAAATGGTTTTCACTCCTCTTTCAATCTTTTTCTTTATAAAGAACTTTGTGGCTTTATGACCACTCTTTTCACAATAGGTGCAACAAAGGTGTGAGTGAGATGATAAAGCCTTTACAAACCGTGTTTGTTTTGAGAAATTATTGGAATGAGTATGTCCAATGCCATTTTTATCAAAAGGTGATCTTTGAGAGCCAAGAAGTTTTTCAAAGTTTTCTTTCCCTTTTGTGAACTTTTCAACACATATGGTGAGATCACTCACCTTTTCCTTTAAAACCTCATAGTCCACCATGCTTTTTTCAAGTGTGTGAATTTTTTTACAAAGTCTCTGGTTTTCTAAAGCAAGTATTTGAAAATCATTGTTTGAACACTCCCTTTCGTTTTTTCAAGATTTCTAGAGACTCAAGGAGAGATTTGTTTTCACAAATAAGTTTTGAGTTTTCATCAATCAAAAGTTTATTTTTGTTTTTCAACTCTTTGTTTCTTTTGGAAACCTTTTCGCATTCACCATACATTTCAATAAGCATGGTGCAAGGATCATCATCACAAATATCATCAATGAGATTGGATGAGTTAGGGGGTGAAGATTGTACCTCATTTTCTAGTGCCATGAAGCATATTTGGTCTTTTCTTCTTCTTCACTTTCACTTGAGTCTTGATCCCAAGTTCCTATTAGGTCCTTACCTTTCTTCTTCTTCTTTAATGCTTCAAGCTTGGCTTCTAAAGCTCCCTTTTCTTTTTCAATGGCCTTGGGACAATCGGCTACAAGATGATCGGTGCTATTGCATTCAAAGCACCTAGCTTTGAAGAGTGATGAGCTTTGTCCTCCTTTCTTGAGTGGAGGTTTCTTTCCTCTATTGTTGAAACCTTTCTTGTAGAATCTTTTAAATTTTCTCATCATCAATGTCATTTCCTCATCATCATCAACCTCATCTTCATTGTTTGTTATAAACGTTTATAACCAAGTACGAGCTTATTGAAAAGGTCGTTAAATAAGTAACTAATAGAAATTGTAGTAACATATCTATAAAATTTATTAAATCAGGAAAACCAAGTTTATATACGAACATCACCAGTTTAAAAATAAGAAAAAGGAGGCCAATCCAAAAAAACAAACACTTTGATAAGAGGTGTGTGGTTCAATAGCGCGATCACTCACTTAGATATCTTTACTTGACATATCAAACGAGATGTCCTGAGTTCGGGTCAACTAAAGAGTGATTTAATGTCGCATGAATGGCTTGTGATGCTGTTCGAAAGCCTATGCCCTCTAATCCCTCCTGTATTAGTAGATGGCTCTCGAATATCGATTATCAAATAAAATATAAAAAAACACTTAAGATGGACTAGGCACAGAAGCCCAAGCTATGCCAAAAAATAACTTCAACAGGCGAGAATAAAAATAAAAAAATATAAATGAAAATGGGAAAGAAGTAAGTATTTTTCTTTCAAAGGAAATTACTTCTGCAAATCTTCAAATAACAAGAATTAAGTATTTTATTCCTTAAACACTCCACACCTTCAACGAGGTCTAACATTCTCTATTTATAGAGGAGGAAAATGATAGAAAGGATCCTAGTCAGTTGAAGCGAATTGAATCTAAACATGTTTAAAAAAATAATAAGACTTTATTATAACTAAGTCAACTAAGAAAAATTTACCAACTTCGAATTCTTGATAATATGTGAAATCTTTTTCAGAAATTCCAACAATTTGCTAACAGTTTTCCCTATTTTTCTCCAAGGTTTATTATTTATTTTCTATACAAAATCTAAACTAGAATAAAATCAAGTAATTTAAACAATTAAATAAAATAAACATGTGAAAATTAACTAAAATACTATACTAAACTAAAACACTATACTAAACTAGATCCTATCAATCACCACCTAAACGACCGATCCCTACTGCGAGCACCCCGACACCGTACTGCCATAAAAAACCTCGGGAAGATGACCCTTCTCGACCCCAACTTCCCAGGTCAAGCGTCAACTCCAACAAACACAACACCCTTCGCTTCAAAAGAACTGATCAGGCATTGTTGTGAGACCCTCAAATAGGGCTGTAAACGGAGCAAGTCTTACTTGTATTCGAGCAGGTTTATACTTATTTATAACGGGTAAGGTTAAAATTTTATATTCACGGACCTGGAACTGTACCCGTATAGATTCTATATTAAATAAGTTTGGGTAGGGTATGATGATACCCAAACCTGTTTACCTATATACCCACTATATTAAAATAATATGTATTATATTATTTTTTAATTTTTTTTATTAATACATAATTTATACCTTTATCCTATTTGTGTGTACTTGAACTTTTAATTATTTGAATTAGAGATGTTAAAGGATTATATTTGTTGAAAGAGATGTTGATGAAATTATGTTAATCATGTTATAATTTTTATTTTAGGGTTATACATTATTTTATATATATTTTTGTTTGACAAGAAAAAAATAGAAAAATAGCATACGGGTAAGGGTATACCCAAACCCTACCTGAGGCCCTGAAGGGTCGGGTCTGGGTCCATAAATTTTATACCCAAAGGGTCTGGGTTGTGGTTTGGGTTTATGTTTCACCATAAGAGTTTTGATCTAATACAGGATGTACCGTACCCGTTTGGACCCGTTTACACCCCTATTCTCAAACAGATATCCCCTCCTGCTGCAGACTGGTCACCTTCGCTTCATCATCAACTCCAAATCCAATTTTAGAAAATCTGCAAGGCAAAGAACCACATGAACCCAAAGCAGCAAGGATAATAGGATCACCACATCAGCTTCAACAATGGATTGAAGAGCACCCCGACACAAAGAGACCATCACGCCACCGACTAGCTGGTTCCGAGAAGCTATCATAGACAACAATAAAGCTTGGCGATGAAGAACCCCAGCAACCAACCAGGATGGCGCAACACCTTCTAAATCTAGCTGCAAAGAAGCTGTCCAGTGGCAAAACCAGGACAAAAAGGTTGGGGGACTCAAAGACAAAAAAATTTTACTAGAATTTCGTCTATAAAATAGATGCATTCCAATTACAAAACTATTTAAACAATTCCAAATTTACAAATAAAATAGCAAATCACCCATCACTCACGAGAAATGATTACCCATCACTCATGGGATAAGCATTACAATTCTAAATTTACAAATAAAATAGCAAAAAATACGTAATCGCCCATTACCAATGAAGAGTGATCACCCATCACTCACGAGGAATGATTACCTATCACTCACGGAATAAATACTTCTATCAAAGCTGAGAATCTTGATCAGAATCTTTAGATAACCGATGAGCACAATCAGAAGACGAAATCCAATATGAGCTGCAATTAATTTAGAATTATTAGAAGATTAATATAAAAACAAATAACATTCATACAAATACTTTTACAATGAAAAGAAACCACTATTGAAAAATAATCTAAAATAGAGTTTTACATTTGAAGACTGAAGGGAATGATTAATATGGCAATTTTATTCTTCGAGTTTGCATTCTGAAACTGCTGCAAGATGTGTTCATTTTCAATACTCATAAAATCTCGTGCTCAACATAACAAATCAAACTGTCATTGAGAAACTCATCTCCCATCCTATTGCGTAAATCATTCTTAATCATTTTTATAGTAGAAAAATACCTTTCAACGGTAGCTGTCGCAACAGGAAAGACTAAAGCAAACTCAATTAGCAGATAAACTAAATTAAAAAACTTGTGACTTTTTGTCTCAACCATCTTCTTTGCGAGATCTTCAATGTCAGTAAGGCGAGAGAAAGCTGCCCCATCAGTTGATCTCATGTAAGAGATATATGTATCAAGTTGTATTTTAAGCTCAAACTTTTCAGAGACAGAAAAATCATCTGAATAGAACTCAGATAGACGGAGTGACTGATTTCGATCAAAATTCACAAATGAATCTCTAGGATCAAGGCATAATATGCACATAAGTAGCTTTGTATTTGACTCCGTAAAACGATCATCCATTTATTTGACTATAAGATCAAGAACCTAACTGGTTTAGAACCCTTCTTCCACTTTTCAAAATATTTGTCCATAGTAAAATCCTATATAATAAATGTTCAAATATTTTAAATTAAATTCAACACATTTCACTTATGACATAATCATTAATTAGAACATAACTTACATAATAATCATCTTTTTACAAAAAAAACCTAGAAATTTTTTTAAGAACATGAACATCACAACAGTAGCAGCCAGCATGATTCGAGAAATTACATAAAACAATCTTTAAAATAAAAAATGTTTCAACATAGATTAATTTAAAACCTTACATTTTCTTCAAATTTGAAGAACAGCTGAAGCTTGAACAGGAACGCAGGCAGCGCCGCAGGAGCAACAGTAAGAAGGAGCAGCAGAGGAGCAGTCGTCTCGTCGTCGTCACCGTCGCGCGTGCCATCACTGTCTGGTCGCCACTGGCGAGAGAGAGAGAGAGAGAGAGAGAGAGAGAGAGAGAGGAGGAGGTGGTAAGAGAGAGAATTGAGAGGGAGGGATTTTCTTTCTAGGTTCGGGCGCGAGAGACACATAGAGCAGTGTTTTAAGGATTTTTTTTTTTTTAAATTAGCAACCCAACCAAAGTTTTGGGGCTCTATTGGAAAACAAAAACAAAACTGAAGGGGCTTGAATATATAAAATTCAAAAATTTCAAAGTTCTTAAATTTTTTTGGAGGAGCTCGAGCCCAGTCGAGCCCCTAGTTCAGGCCATTGAAGCCGACTGCACCTTGCTGCCATGACCACCAATAAACTAAAAATCAAACCCACTTATATAATATATACCAAGAAGATCCCTCAGTCAGAACCTAGAAAACCCAAAAAAAAATTACTGAAGCAATAAAATCTTAAGTCTTTAAATTTGCAAATCGGTGCCAAAAATTTCCTGATACTATGCCATATATTTCTATTTCTCCCTACCTGTCGGCGAGGGGGAGAGCCATAGCAAGGGCTCTCTCTGTGTGCGAGCGAGGACATTTTTAAAAATGAATTATTTGCTTATTTCTTTCTCTTGCAAATGATATGTGCATCTGTGCACCTACACAAATATTTTATAAAACAATTTTTTTCTTGTAAATTCTATTTCATATTATTATTCTTATAGAATTTTATTGGATTGAGTAAATTATTCAGAGAAGACCCTACAGAATAAAGGAAAACGTTTACGTTGTCACGCTTCCTGCCTCCCAAAAAGTGCCTAGAAGATGAGCCAGACATAGCAAAGTGACACCTAAATTGACGTAAATTATTTAAGAGAAAATCCTACCGAATAAAGGGAAGTGAATACATTATCACACTCCTTGCCTCCCAAAGGTACCCAGAAGACGAGCCCGATGTAGTAGAGTGACACTCAAGAGCAAATTCCCCACCGATAGGAGAACATGAGACAACCATCTCAAGGCACATCATGACTAGGGCTGAAAATATGTGGGGTTTACTTGTAAGAATTTAGACCCGAGCTAAGTGGTATGAATTTGGAACAAGAATTCTACCCATTAATCTAGATTCGGATTTGGATCCATCTTTTTAATATAAAAACAAATCCAAATGTAGGATATGCCATTTCAGATTCGTGAGACTCAGATCCATTTTACAACATTTTATATAGTTTAGTTTGTTACCAGGGTTAATTTTTACTACTGCATTATCTCCCTAAGTCTGCCTAGCATTTCTTAAAATTTGTGAGATTTCTGATGATTGAGATGATTCTCATACAAATCTTAATTAAAATTTGCATATTATGTTATAGATTATGTAATTTGTATTAGTGTTTATAAGTTTGGTACATTTAATTAATGTACTATTATTAAAAGATATTTAATCAAGATGAAAATTTTAAGTGTGTACAAAAAATGAGTTTATCCAGATTCGAATATGAATTTATTGGGAACAAAAACGGATTAATTAAAATGCTATATGATGGATGTGAATCTAAGACACCTTATTTTGGACACATTTAGACTCAGTTTCAGGCCTAATCACTATCTACTGGCAACACTCACGAGACTTGAGAAAGTAACCCAATAAGAGTCAAATGATCCATAGTACTTGCAGTCTCTCAAATGTCATATTTATCATTTTTTAAAACTGAAGAAATGAATCTCTTTTTTGTAACTGAAAAGCGAGGCATACTTAACTCGGGACAACCTAATAATACATCCAATACTAATGATATGTGCTTAGAATGTGTTGCTTAGATTTTTGCTCTAGAAAACTATATAGGCAATAACAAACAAAATCATTATCATTATCATTATTTGTGCTCTAAAAAGTAAATTTGGAAACTATTATCGTTGGGAAGCTTAAATTTTAAAAGCTAGACAATTTTTCCACTAATATAATTAGTTGAACAAATCAAGAAAGATAATTCGTTGGTCAAATACATTCCCATCTTATTTCGTTTGAATATTTGGAAAAGAAAATGTAAACTCAAACAAAGTGATCTCCGAAACCAATTCGCAGTTGCAACCAACAAAGGGAAAAAGAAAAAAAAGAAAAATCAAATTCTCGGAAGTGGGAGTTAATGCAGCCGCTGATTTCTGCTAAATTTTCTCAGAACAAATCATCCTCAATTCCTTGATAGCTTCATCCAACAACTGTTCTTCTCCCATTCTCATTTTTTCACTCAATTCTCTTGCTTTTTTCTTCAAAATTTCCCCACTTTCATTCACCACAACTCCGTCAATCTCCTTGGCAATCGCTTCCCTTCTCAACTCCCCATTTTCATCCCTCATAACCTCCATTCCCACCCCAATCTCCACTATTAACCTCGAATTAGTATACTGATCATACTGCATTGCCATGGTTATCAAAGGTACCCCATAATATAAACTCTCTGTTACGGAATTCCATCCACAATGACTCATAAATCCACCAATACTTTGATGCCCTAAAATTTTAGCTTGCGGCGCCCATCCTTCCACAATGATCCCTCTATCTTTAATCCTTTCAAGAAACCCTTCGGGTACTGTCTCCGCCACTATTCCTGGAGATCCTGCAGGAAACTTAATAACCCAGATGAAATTAGCCTTGCTCTGTTCTAGCCCATGTGCTATTTCTTCCATCTCCTCCTTGGAAGGGTAACATTCACTGCCAAAAGAAACATACACAACAGAATTTGGGTTCTTTGAATTCAGCCATTTGAAGATCTGCAAATCTTGATTTCCCTCAATTTCTGGAGGTTCTTGAACTAAAGGGCCTAAAGGTACCGTTTTTTTCCCATATAACGAAGAAACATAATCAAGATACTTCCCTTCAATCTCTCTAGAACTTTTTAACAAAACAATTTCATGAGAAAGCTCAATAGCAGAAGTACTATTATTTTGGGCAGATTCAGGATTGCATTTAGCCGTAGCAATTAATTTGTTCAATTCATATGGCCTAAAAAAGATTTCAGGAAAAGGGTAAATATGACTAGTCATAGACTCAACCCACCCATATTTAAGTATATGTGAAGCAAAGGACATCGTTGCTCCACCAGATGGACTGAAATGAACAGAGGGTATCTTTTGTGTCAAAGCAATTTCAGGAGCCCATGGTTGAAACCCATCATAAATGAGCAAATCAGGTTTCAAATTAATAATAATTTCTGAGAAATAGGTTCTTGATTTGTTGAAGGCAAGATGAAGGGTAGAATGGAGATTTGGTGGGAGATCTTTGGTTGTGTGGTAATGTGGAGGAAGCTCTGGAAAATCAGGGAGATTAAGTTCTATGAATTCTATGGATGATGAGTTTTCATTGAAAGTTTTCTTGATTGAGCTTAGATTGATAGCTGTGGAACAGAAGAAAATGTGGAAGTTTTTCTTTGAGAGTTTCTTGGCTAGTTCAAAGTATGGAAAAATATGGCCATGAGCTAACCATGGAAAGATCAGTACTTTGAATGTGGGGGATTCTTTGTTAGACTCCATGAATGATAATCAAAAGGGCCTTATGAACTGGAGGAGCTGCTGACAATATATAGCAGAGAGAGCAAAACTGGAAACTAGTCCACATGACCTAGCTCAACTAATTATGAAATTGTAGAATTATTATTAAGAATTAAGATTCGAAACTTAATATTGACAGTATTAGAATTTTCAATATGGAGTGATTCTTGTGCACGTCAGCTCTAAGAACCTCCTGTCTGCAAAGTAGATAGATAATTATCGTCTATATATTCCACCTTAAAATTGGGGAGTTAAACGGAGACTTAAAGCAAGGGATTTTGTCTTGTACCAAAGAAAATTGGGAACGACATTAATTTGGCAGATTTTTTTTAATCAATAAATTAATTTTGTAGATTTGGTTTCTGCTTTCTTCTTCTTCAATGGTCAACTTGATTTTAATAATTTGTTTAAATAAATTTTAATGAGCACATGTATGATGCACATCTCGAAAGAAATGGTCTGTCTATTATTATTGGGTTAGATTATTCTATTTAGAGTTTAATATTATAAGATAATTTTTAGGGAGTTAATAAAATTAATTTAGAAATATAAAAGTTTAATGTGAAAACATTTAAAAATTTTTATTTTTACTACAAAATTTTGCTCTATTACCTATTCTCTACCTTCTCTATAACTCCAACTTGGCAAAAATTATTTGAATAATATTGCCTAGGTTGGCGAAATTCAATTTCGTCCATCTGAGCGAAACTCTTGGTAGTTTCGGTTTTTTTTAAATATTACTTTTATGCTTTTGTATAGTTTTTTTTATTATATAAGATAAATTATTAATTTGTTTCATAAAATATTTTTATATAATAGACTGACGTTAGATTCGAACGCATTTGAAGAATTTCTAAAATTGAAATAATATGTGGATCACGAACATTTATTTATAATAGATAGGTTATTTAATTCGAAAACAAAAAATTGGTGGAATGAGCAAGAGAAACGACAATGAAAGTGAATAGATATTTGAGTATCACTCGATATTTGGCATCAAGAGCGGCTGATCGTCGACCGTATGTTACATTGGGTTGCGAGCGTAGAGGTGTAAACAAAACGAGAACGAAGCCTATAGTTGATGAAGAAGAAGAAGAAATTTTCATAAAAAGGCAGAGTCCTTATGGAAATAAAAAGTGTGGTTGCGTTTTCAAATTAAAATACGAGTAAATGACCACGAGTGAAAAGTGGTAATTATTCGTACACGATGGAAGACACAACTATATAATAGGTGTCTATCATCACAATTACACTCAAGCTGCAAGACTGACGGAGGAGCAATTAAAACTGACTGAGCAATTCAAGAAGAGTCATATGACACCTCATAAAATGTTGCCATTTTTCCGAGAGCAAAATCGAATTTGTGCTGTGAGGTATGTTGCATTACTATTATGTTGGTTATTATAATATTGTAAAATTGTGTTTATATAATAATATAATTTATGTAATTTATATTGCCCGAACTATATACAATGTCCTTGTGAAGATGAAGAAGAAAAGGATGCAAGGGCGCAACATGGTAGAGGAAGTACTTTGTTTAAGTGTTAAACGAGGTTATACGATCTTCTTCAAAAACTGTGATGGGAGCGACGTGTTAGTGATATTGTTGTTGCACACCCACTATCGATTCAAATGATGAAGACTGATCATATGTACTAATAATGGATACTACATAAAAAAAACAAATAAGTCTTACTAAGATATTTTGTTACATGTAGATGTGAATATTAAATATATTGATTATTTATGTTAAAATATTAATATTATTTTAAAGGTAACCGTGATCGTTTAATTAATATTTATAATGAATTAATGAACATTTATATTGAATTAGTTAATTTTATTAGTATTTTACATTAGCGTAATTTTAATATCTTAGTATATACTTATTAAAGTCAGTATATTTTTTTATAAATTCATAAAATTAATTTAATGTTTTTAGATGGTAATATTATTTAACAGTAATGGTGATCATTTAATGCATATTTAAATTGAATTAATTAAGTTTTTAGGGGCAGTTTGCCTTAGTTTAATTTTAATATGTATTTAAATTTATATATAAATAAAAGTATAATTTAAATTTATGTTTAATTTTATTTGTTTAAGGTTTTGAAAAATGTTACTATGTTAATTGATTTTCCCCTTTATATATTGTTTAGTTGATTTCCTATGAAAATTATTTTAAATACGGTTATTATTTAATTAATATTTAAATGAATTAGTTCATATTTATTACTTTAGTTTAAGTTTAATAATTTAGTACAGAATTAAACTTAAATTTATGATATTTAGTTTGTAAGTATTAAATCTTTTTTTTTTATTACTTCAGTACAATATGCTATTGTTAGAGGCTATCGAGATGACTCCGACCGATAAGAACTTCACTATGGCAACTGTATTCACGCGAAATGAGCAAGTTACGACGTATAAATGGATGCTTGAACAAAAAAAAAACACTTATACTTTAGATCAACAGTACCAGAAGGGAATGAGCAAGATACTAATTCCCAAGAACCAGTAATGATTATGACATATATGGAGAATGGTTTGATTTTTGTGATCGAGGATGTGTTCAATAGATTTACCATATGTTATGTAGAAGGCATATTGATCAAAATGTGTTAGCAAAATTAACTGAGATGATTAAAAATGATGAGGTGGCATCACAGTTCATAAATGGCACATGGGACAATTCAATTAAAGAAAATGATGAGGTGGAGTACATAAAAGATTGGAAAATTTGAAGATGAAGTGGTAAAGAAGGCCAGATTTCTTGCATTACTTGTTTAATGCTAGGTTGAATCCTTTTGCCCATAAGTTTATCAGAGTTTGGACAGTAAAATATTGCATTTCAGGGTAGAGACCATCAACTAAGTTGAGAGTGAACATTCAATTTCGAAGCAGTTGATTTCAACATGCCATGGTGATTTGGACACAATATTCCTTAAAATTGATTCCGTGATTGAAGGTCAAATTTCTGAGATTAAAAACTCATTGGAGTATTCCAGGCCTAAAAAAGTATAATGCCTGGAGTAATCCAATATTGAAAAGGATCAGTAACAATGTCAGTTATGTGGCATTGAAGAAAATTTAGGATGAGTTAAAGAGAGCTCCAGAGATCGTTGATGATCCGAAGAATAAGTGCAGATAGTATTTGAGGTCATCACACGAACTCCCATGTTTATGCGAGTTGATTACACACTATGAATACCTTATTCCTATTAATTTGTCCAATATTTAACTCATCCTACGGGTCCATCGTCTCAAGAGATGACATGGATGCTGAGATGCATGATCTTGCTTTTCTTTTAGATCATATCGGTACAAGATCCATATCCAAAGTAATGGAGATGCATCGTCTTACAAAAGGGGTTATATGTCTGGTTTTGCCTTCAGATCTTAGTATGCCATTGACCTCTGCCCCTGATGTAACAGTTACCAAAGGCCGACGCAAGACTAACTCTACAAAGAGGGACAAGTCATATTAAGAGCACGTACAAATTGCACATAGAAAGTTAAAGAAGTCAAACGGATTTGGATCGGGGTGTGGATAAGGCTCTGGTTCAGATTTTGATTCGGGAACCTGTGAGAAAGATAGGCCGCCACAGGTTCCGAGAGGTAGAGATAGAAGGCGTAGTAGAGATGTAGTTCTTTCTCATCACCTGACTCGGTTACAGATCCCTCTACTTGTTCGACATTCCCTTACCCTAATGCTTTCTCATATTTCGTTCATCCTTTTATTGAACACTGGAGGAACGTAATCGGAGATGGAAATTGTAGATATAGAGTTGTATCCTACTTTGTGTAGGAGATGAAAATCAATGGTCTGAGGTCTGTAGGTGAATATCTGTTGAGTTGGAAAATAATCTACATATGTACGTCACATTCTTTGGTTCCTAGGAGCAGCATCACACCTTAATGAATAAATGTAAGTGGCGGGTTGGACCAGCTCCTGAATCACATTGGTTAGATATACCTGACTCTCTTTACGTCATTGCCAATAGATTCAATATGTGTGTGGTCTTAATTGCAAAGAGAGATTCCACAACTGTTTTACCTTCATACTCGTAGATGGATCAGACCGACAATATGATTGTTATTGATCACTTGGCAGTTTATCAGCACTTTATTACAGTGAGTGAAACATTATTTTCACATGTATTTTAGTTTACATTCGAATGTTCATTTCTCATACTAAACAATTATGTATATACTATGTTTTACAACTGCACATGCGACATGACTTCCCAATGTCACCTATACATGTGCAGTGGCCTTATCACTGTAATGATCGCGTCAGGCATTGGTTTGATCCTTTGGTGGAGAGGATTACATATTGGAAAGAGAGATATGCTAGAGCATATCCACGGCAATCACAAGATCTTGTAACCATTAACATTCAATGATTATTAAGTAATTTATGTCATTGCCTTCCTCTAATTTCATTTTGAATGATCTTCATATTACTTGACTTTAATTATAGTACTTTTGGTCATATTAACATAGAGAAATAATCTTAGAACCACCAAGACTTTAATTTTAATACTACGAAAACATAAAAACTAAATAGTATGGTAATAAGTCTGAATGCAAATACACAATCGAAATAAATACGGCATCCTAATACAACATAAAGACATAAATATCAAATGCTAATCACTATGAAGACAAAACTTCTCCATGATATGACATATCTGTCTGTACATCCCATTTGGATCACGTGTATCTGGATCTATACAAGGAGCTATCATGTAGAGGATAGCAGCAGTTGATGGCCTACTAGGTATTGGGTACGGTATGCCGCGTGGTACTATATTATGATTCTGTATCCTACGATGAGCGTAACGAATAAACCACGACATGTAGTAATGTGTGCATTGACTTGGAGGTATGCAGGCACACTAGTCTCAGACTTCATAAGTGAATGTGATCGTGCCTCTAGCCATAAGCCCTTTATGAAAGTGTTTTTCACTACATACATCTTGTTATTAGCTAGCCTGTGAGCTTCCAGTGGTCTAACAGATGTGTTGGAGTGCGCTACTGTCACTCAAACTGCTGAACAACTCTATCGGGTATGTATGGTTCAATATACTCGCAATACGCAAATATGTCATGCCAGGTAGATACCCATACATCTTGTATTATATTGTGTCCGAAGTACTTCTCCGCAGTCATAACATCTAATCATGGTTCTTTTTTTGAGGATTGACGAATCAAATGATATTTATGTTCCAATTTTTGCCTCTTCTTCTCCTGCTGAATCAAACCTTTCCTTGCCATAATGGTTTAGTTCCTATTAGTATCCATGATACAAGCCGAATCCTAGATGTAGAAATATAAGAAGGCGGTCCCCTCTTTATCGAAAGAAATGATGTTTTGCGGATACACGGCATTAAAGAAAGAAAAAAAAAAAAGAATTCCAAATTTAACCAAATTTACCCGATCTAGAGGCAATAAAAAAAGGCGCATAAGTGAATATATAACCTACAGAAAAGTGGGCTAATCCAACTAATCTTGCTTGCACAATGGAAAGGGCCACTGGTTTATCTCTCCAGCGAATCAAATTGGCTAAAGGTGTGCGTTCATGAGCCCAGGCTAAAGTTTCAATCAATTCTTGCCAATAACCCCGCTAGAAAATTAAGAACATAAATCCAGTAGCCCACACAAGATGTCCAAATAAGAACATCCATGCCCAAACCGATAAACTATTCATATCAAAAGGATTATATCCATTGATAAGTTGTGAAGAGTTTAACCATAAATAATCTTTTAACCAGCCCATCAAATAGGTGAAAGATTCATTAAATTATGAAACGTTACCCTGCCACAATGTGATGTGCTTCCAATGCCAATAAAAAGTAACCCATCCAATAGTATTTAACATCCAAAAAACTGCTAAATAAAATGCGTCCCATACTGAAATATCACAAGTACCGCCTCGTCCTGGGCCGTCGCAAGGAAAACTATAACCGAAATCCTTTTTATCTGGCATTAACTTGGACCCATGTGCATCTAAAGCACCTTTGACTAGAGTTTGTTCCCAACATTTTGTATCGCTGGTTGTACTGCTTGCCCAACTTTGTTCCTGGTCTCACTGCTGGAGCAAACATAGGAATATATATATATATATATATTTGCAGGCCCACAATAGTATGAATGTTTTAATTTAGTTTAATACTGATAAATATATAAAACACAAATGTTAATAATGAAACGTAATACACAAATGTTAATAATGAAATGAAATGAAAAGTATAACATATATATACAACCTTATAATATATTATTTTAAAGTAATGGATTAAGTATAATATGAAGAAAGGGAATAATATCTCAAGCAATGATCGACAGCCTGCTAACTCACGTGAGGCCTGAACAAGATCACGGTACAACAATGCCACATCACCGCACCCCAAGCTAACCTCCCACATCCTTGAAACTTTTTCACAATAGGCCAAAGCTAGGCATATTTGATGTTCCCACTCTTATCAGTGAAGAGGGAACTCCTAAATATGTACGCGATATAACATGTTGTCCTCGACTCTAGAGAAAGTCCACTATGGGGATCCTCTACAACATATGAAAGTTCCTGGGCATTTATACCACCACTAGTGTAAGTGATGTCTACGTCGATCTGAACAATCCCGACCAGCTGTTTTCAAGAATACTGAATATTCACAATACCACTATAAGCAGATATCCCAAATGTCAGCTCCACATAATGTAAAATAATAGCTATCTCTTCAAAGGGCGTGTGGAAGGTGCTAATTCTCTCACTTCTCGTATACTAGGTGTCCAACTTCTGAGTGAAACAAAGTGCAATCGCAATTTTAATATACCTCGCTCATGCATATTAAAAAAACAATTCAATAAAATTTTAATTAATAAGATTAAAAGTGATGGTGAGACTAAACATTAATAAATAGAAAATTTACTTGTTTATGCCATATAGAAATAGCGACATGTCCACTATACAAAGGAATAACCTTCGTGTCATGTGGACCCCCTCAACTGGCCATGTTTGGTCCCAAGATGCATGTTTCGCCTTTTTCTGAATGCGTCTAAGGAATGACCTTATCGAGTCTTTTTTTTTTAGACCCGTGATCTTACTCATTATATGCCTCAAACTACCGCTTAACCATTTACCTTTTCTCGGCCCTAGCCTGCGTCCGAATGACGACGTAGGGGCTGCATCAATCGGCTCGTCCTCGTCACCATCACACTCAGTCTTAGTCGTGTCCACTTCTCCCTCAACATCATTACCCTCTCTCCCAACCTCAATATCCTAACCCCCCTCCCCTCTCCCCTAAATGGATATCTTCTGTCTTGTCATGCCCCTCAATCGAACTATGTCTGTCTAAAAAGTATGATCAGTCTCGACCTCAACCCCACTATCCCTCTCTAACCGAGGTAAATATGCTGGAATAACATAATTAGTGGTTGTATACTCTGCCGAGCAATATGATGAGTCCGTTTGGACTCCTGAAATAATATGCTTGAAAAAAGAAGCCCCCAACTGCGACCTTGTACCCCTGACAACATGTAATGGCGCCTGTAAGTTAGTTTTGAACAAAACAACATTCTGGCCGGACGTAGGAGGATCAGCAAAAGAACCTGGTGCATACAAGTCATAAGATTTAGGTGGCGGCTGGGAAGATATATAGGGTAATGTGAAGATGATCCATGTGACTGATAAGATATCAGAGTATATGAATTATGTGATGAGAGAGGAGGACGACTCTTAGTCGATATACGAGGTAGCTGGTAGAAGATCCCAGTGCACCTGGGCCATAATATATCTTAGGTCCAAGTGAGGTAAGAGTACTAGGTATATTAGAGATACTATGGTGACCTTGCACACCACGGGATAAAGCAGTAACTGTACGATCCTGAAATCAATCGGTCCTGTCTGCCACAGGACCTAGATCATCATTTCTCCCACGTGCTCCGTCCAAAACCATCTAAACAAATTCCCAAATTATCATAAATAATTATGTATATATTTTCATAATCCATATATATTACTTCATGTATTATATTATTCAAATCTTTTATTTTATATATATATAAATTTTTAATATTGTATTATTTAAGTTCATTCTTTATACGTTTATATTATTTAAATTATATTTCTTAATTATTTAATTTATATTATTTTATCATTTCCCTTAAATTATATATACGGGCATTTATAATTTTATTATTTTTTATTAATACATTATTATTAATAAAAAAATAGTTATGTGGATAGTATAATTATTATTTAAAAAAGGTTGCCTCATTTAAATTATTATTCTTTATGTATTATTAATTATTATTTAAATCATTATTAAATTATTATTGACATTATTATTTAAAAATCATTATTTACATTATGATTTAAAAATTATTCATTAATATTTTAAACTGAATTATTTCTTACTTTTATATTTAATGTCTATTATTATATCAATTTATTATTTCCTACATAATGTACTAAGATATTTCTATCCAATGACAATATTATTATTACTGTGACCATTTTCTTCCTAAACCCTAAAATTAATAGATAAACTTAATTAATCTAAACATATAAATTAATGTTAAATAAACATGAATTGTAACACATGAATAAAAGGAAAAATAAGACACACCAATAATAATTAAAAAATATTTAAACTCAAATAGTTCATATAAACATAATTCATAAAATCATAATTAAATTTAAAAAATAATTATTAACTAAACAAGTTAAACAACTAACATAGGGTTGCATGTATTATAAATAAAAAACTAAGTAACATAAATAGATAAACATAATTTTAAAATTTATAAACAAAAAAGAAAATAACATAAACAGATAAATATAATTTTAAACATTTATAAATACAAAACTAAATAACATAAACAAATATACATAAATTTAAACATAACTAATAGAAATTTAAAAAAGAAAAGGAAAGGCCCAGGGTGGCGAAATTTTTTATTGAATTTCGCTCGATCTAGTGAAATTATCCAAGGAATTTCACTTGACACTTGACCGTGTGAAATTCCTTGAATAATTTCGCTACATCGAGCAAAATTCAACAGAATTTTGACAAAATATTTTTAATTTTGAACAGATAAAATTGTAAATAAATAAGTATAGGTCGATGTACTAACTTTTTTGTAAATTTTCAACGATCGAATTTTTGTTGATCTGAAATTGAATGAGTTAGAATTAGAGAGTAGATAGAGAGGATAGGAGGTAGAGAGAAAAATTTTGAGGTAAAAATGAAATTTTTTTGAATTTTTTCGCACTGAACTTTTATATTCCCGAGTTGATTTTATTAACTCTATTTCCTTTTATAAATATTTTTTTCCTAAGAATATTAATACATCACTACCTAATAATCTCCAAAGGATAAATCTAATCACATCTGATAAAGGTTTGAAATGTGGAGAGAGGATATAGAGTATTGAAAGATAAATTTTATTGAAAGGCAAATTTATTCAATTAATACAAGGGCATTTGATGTATTTTACTGAAAAAGCATATCGATTTCAAATTTTTCTTAATCTATATAAAATAACAAATAACTTAAAATATCATAGAGAAGTAGTATAGTTTAACCAAAATTTATTTTATGTCAATCATATTAATTTAAAAGTTCGGGTGAAATTGCAAAACATCTCAAATCTCAAATTTAAGTTTTGTGAACCATATTTCTTCTTGCAAACTATTATGCTTTTTCGAAACCCAATACAAGAATCTCAAAATCAAACTCAATCCAAGTACACTAGATTTTAGTTTGGAAAAAATAAAGAATTTTTATTTTATAAAAAGTAAATTATTTATTAAAAAAAAATGGTATCCAAATTAAAAAATTAGATTGAATGCCAAAGTTATAAGGCTTATTCGAATGACAAAGAGTTTGTCAACTTTTCATACAAAAATTTTTAGTTTCTTTCTTAATTAGTTCATCATAGATTTCTTCAACTGTTATGAAATAGAGTAGATTGTAAAGATTCCTCATTGAAATCAATTAAGAAAGATAAGCAAGTTGATGAGAAAAGGTATGAAGAACAAGCTGAATTGGCTGCCAAAGAAGGAGAAGAAAGAAATAAAGGAAGCCGTTGGAAGAGAGGGTCGATCCATGGAAAGGAAGAGTACTGGGTTCCTTGTAGTGTCACATGGAGCATTGTGATTAGTTTTTCATTAAGTCTAGTCGGCATAATTAATGCAATCTAAATAATTATTGAAAGTTTAGTTAGAGTTAGCTAGTGGAGCTTCTTTTCTCTTCCTTATGCTGAACTATATATATATATATATATATATACTACTTGTACAGTTTATTTTCTCAATGAGAATTACAGAAAAATTCCCAAAAAACTATTCCTGAAAGTTTCTTTCTCTTCAAATGCAAAACCCTAGGATTACATTTCTACATTCCTTCATGTTATCCCTAGCGAGAGGAAGCATTAGTATGGAGTTAGAGCAAAAAATGAACTTTTTCTGTTCAATCTGCTGGTATCCTTATTTCAAGTAATGCGGGATCTGCTTTTTGATAAGTAAAGCTCCTCTTCGGACGAAGTTGTAGGGTAATTCTTGGGCTAAATATGACCCTTATAGATATATTCGAAGATCAGACATTTCCTATAGTGCTTCCATAACAATATTCTACCCATCGTCAATAAAAGCCTCCCCACTCGAGGCGTGACTGTCTTAGCACAGTGCTGTAGATGCTACAATGAAGAGGAAGATTCCATGCATGCCCTCTTACTCCGTCCCTTTAGACCTTACTGCAATGGGTGCTACCCTAACCTCTTCTGATATTAGTCTTTCTTCTTGTATACGATGGAAAATCTAGAATAACAAGAATAATTTGATCTTTCGAAAGTCTTATTTAGTACCAAAGAATATTTGCGATGCTGCTCACTGGTTTGCTGAGGAATACAAGACAATTTATACATTACCTATATGTAATAATTTTATAACCAGATCTCATGCCCCAATTGACCTAGGGAAAGGGTTCACTTAGACCCCTATTCGCAAGATGGCCTCAAGATGTCTCAATTGGGGCCGCAAGCAAATTCAAACGGATATAGTCCTCTTGTACCAAATTTAAATTCTTATAGTAAAATATGGATTTAAATTGAGATCCAAACTCACTAGTATAAAATTTATGTATCCAAAATCAATCCTTTAGGATTTCGAATAGGGTACAGATATACTCGTACCCGTCTACTATTTTTTTATTTTTTTCTGTTAAATAAAATATATATAAAATACAAAGGGATTAATTAGATGATAAATAATTAGTTATGTACTATGTAATAGTTCTGGAAAGAACCTCTATTTTGGTAAAAACGTACAACGACAAAGGCAAGATTTCAGATGTTCTGTAGAGATCTAAACCTCTCCAATTCTTGAACCTAAATTTTAAACCAGAATAAGAACAAAAAATAAATAAATCGGCAACATTAATCATAGTAGATAAAGAAAGAAAGAGAGGATGAATTAAGTAAGAAATAAACCAGCCAATCCGATGGAGGGCCTTAGTTAGGGAGAAATAAATTATGTGTTCATAAGAAAATTATTAAAATAATATAATATATAAATATATTATTATTTTATTATAACGGGTATACAGGTAAACGAGTTTGGATATTACTATCCAATATCATTTAATAGAAGCTATACGAATAAGAATTCGAGCTTACGTATAAATTTTAAATTTTACCCGTTATAAATAAGTATAGAATCGGTTGGGTATAATTTGCTCTCAGAAGATTTCTATCTCAGCTCTTTAAGTCACGTACACAACCAAATCATGAAGCTCTTAGCCAAGCTCGAGAGCTCTATTTCCTTTACTAGGAGAAATAAGGATGTACATGCTCATATTCTATCAAAAATTCTATTTCAAACTATAGTTCTAACCTTTGGATTGAGGTGAGATGAGGCTCGATGTAATTTCTTCTGTAATACATGTTGATTTAATATAATTTCCATGTTTTCTTCTAAAAAAAATTGTTTTTATTTTTTTTAGTTTGTTAAATTATAATTTTATCTATCTATTTTGTATAAATTACAAATTCATCATTATTGTTTATATATTTATAACTAATTAAATAATAGTAATTATATTATTAATATTTAAGTCGTACATTTGTACAAAATGTTTATTTCATTTTAACACGAAATAATGGTTGTAACTGATGTAGAAAATGAATTATTTTATTCTTAATTCTTCATCCACATAATTTTAAATCCATTCCGGGCGGGAATAGATTGTGAGTGAAGAGGCATCACACACCATTTCATTTTAGTGTACAAAAGGTGTTGTAAGTTTATCACTATGAAGCTGATTGCAGCTGCATTTTCTCTAAACAAATCACCCTCAATTTCTCAAAAGCTTCATCCATCAATTGATCTTCTTCCATTCTCAACTTTCCACTCAATTCTCTTGCTTTCTTATTCAAAATCCCCCCACTTTCCTTCACTACAATTTCATCAATCACCTTTGCTATCTCCTCCCTTCTCCACTCCCCATTTTCATCTCTCATAACTTCCATTCCCACCCCAATCTCCACCATTAACCTAGAATTAGCAGGTTGATCATACTGCATTCCCATTGGAATCAAAGGTACCCCATAATATAAACTCTCTAGTACAGAACTCCATCCACAATGACTCAAGAATCCACCAACACTTGAATGCTGCAAAATTTTAGCTTGTGGTGCCCATCCCTCCACAATCATCCCTCTATCTTTAATTCTCTCAAGAACCCTTCAGGTGCTGTCTTCGCCACTGTTCCTGCAGATCCTGCAGGAAATCTAATAACCCAGATGAAATTAGCCTTGCTCTGTTCTAGCCCATTTACTATTTCTTCCATCTCCTCCTTGGAAGGGTAACATTCACTCCCAAAAGAAACAAACACAACAGAATTTGGGTTCTTTGAATTCAACCAATTGAAGATATTCAAATCTTGATCATCCTCAATTTCTGGAGGTTCTTGAATTAAAGGGCCTAATGGCACAATTTTCTTCCCACATAAAGAAGAAAGGTAATCAAGATACTTCCCTTCAATCTCTCTAAAACTTTTTATCAAAACAATTTCATGAGAAACTCCAAAGCTAATTACAATAGGCCAACCATTAGGGTCGCCTAATTTGCCAATCAACCTTTTCTTCAATTCATGTTTCTTAATACAGATTTCAGGAAAAGGGTAGTTAAAATTACCATCAATTTGAGTCTCTGGGTCTGCCCACCCATATTTATACATATGAAAAGAAATGGAAAATGAAGCTGCCCCTGCAGTATAGAAATGAACAGAGGGTATATTATGTAAAGAAGCAAATTCTGCAGCCCATGGTTGAAAACTGTCATAAATGAGCAAATGGGGTTTCAAATTGAGAATAATTTCTGAGAAATTGGCCATTGATTTGTAAAAGGCAGATGGAGGGTAGAATAGAGATTCCGAGGGAGCCCTTTTGTTCTGTGGTATTGTGGAGGAAGCTCAGGAGGAAAATCAGGGAAAACGAGTTCTATGAATTCTATGGAGGACATTATTTCATTGGAAGTTTTCTTGATTGAGGTCAAAATGATAGCTGTAGAACAGAAGAAAATGTGGTAGTTTTTCTTTGCTAGTCTCCTGGCTAGTTCAAAGTAGGGAAAAACATGGCCATGAGCTAACCATGGGAAGATTAGAACTTTGAAGGTGGTGGTGGATTCTTTATTATTAGACTCCATGGATAATCTCAGATGAGGAAGGGTATGGTATGGAGGTGAAGTGGAGGGCCTGCTGATTAGTGGTTATATAGAGATGAAATGAAACAGAGAGAGTACAAATTGGGAAGGGAACTGTTTTTC
Source organism: Catharanthus roseus (assembly GCA_028651295.1). Lineage (NCBI taxonomy): Eukaryota > Viridiplantae > Streptophyta > Magnoliopsida > Gentianales > Apocynaceae > Catharanthus > Catharanthus roseus. The sequence continues at coordinate 9,849,495 of JAPQWS010000093.1, read as the reverse complement.
TTTTTTGAAGCTAATTGGAAGGAAACTTGTTCTGGACATGTACGTTTCGAAAATATGGTGGTCGTGATTTTTCTTTTTTTTCTTTTTTGAAAAGAAATGAAATTATATATTACTACAATCGAGGGAGGCAAAAAAAAAATTATTATTTTCCAATAAGTTTCTCTTTCTAGCTTAGTTCTTTCTAATTTTTTTTTCTAATTTTAAACTCAATTTTTTCACATTCAACACAAATTGAAGATAACAATGGATAATTTTGAATATATTTTGTAAGGAAATATCGCTTTTGAAATAATAAAATCCCTAAAATTTATTTTTTCTCAACTTTTGCGAGTTTCTCCCAGAAGAATTTCACCCAACCTGGCAAAATTTCTTAGAGAATTTCTAGGAAAAATTCATGTCAGTTTTTTTAAAGAAATTTTTTCAATGTTAATTTTTATATTTTTTATAATTTTTTTAATTATATAAGATATATTAGCAATTTGTTTCGTATTATATTTTTATGTAATAGACTGACGTAGATCCTGATACATTTAAAGAATTTTTAAAACTGGAAGAATACTTGGATCATGGACATTTATTCGCAATTGATCGAATTTTTAATTCGAAAATAGAATTGGTGGATTGGACATAAGAAGCGACGATGAAAGTGAAAATACACATTTGATTGTCACTTGATATTTTAGATCAATAACTTCCGACCATCGACCGTATGTTACATTGGCTTGCGAGCATGGAGGTGCAAAGGAATCAAGAACGAAGCCAAGAGTTGATGATGAAGAAGAAGAGATTCCCATAAAAAGGCAAGGTCTTTATGGAACTAAAAAGTGTAATTGTCCTTTAAATTAAAAGGCGAGCAAATCGCCACGAGTGAAAACTGACAATTATTCGTATAAGATAGGAGGCACAACCATGAAATAGGTGCCTATCATTACGGTCACGCTCGGGCTACAAAACTGACGGAGGAGAAACTGATACAGACCGAGTAATTTAGGAAGAGTCATATGCCACCACATAATATGTTATAATTTTTCCAAGAACAAAGTGTGAATTGTGCTATGAGGTATATCGCATTAAATTTATTAGATTATTATAATATGTTAAATGTGTGTTTAGAGTTTAATAATATGATTTATGTAGTGCATAGAAATTATATAATGTCCTTGCCAAGATCAAGAAGAAAAGGATGCATGAGAACAACACGGTAGAAGAAGTTCTTTGTTTAAGTGCTCAACAGGGTTATACGGTCTTCTACAGAAACTGAGACGGGAGCGACATACTTAGTGATATTGTTGTTGTACATCCACATCGATTCAAATGATAAGAACGTGGTCATATGTACTGATAATGGATAAGACGTATAAAACAAAAAAGTAAGTTGTTTGTATATATTCTGTTAAGTGTAGATATGGATATTAAATGCATATTGATTGTTTAAGTTATAATATTAATAGAATTATACTGATGATCCGAAAAATAACTATGGTCATTATTTGAGAATCACATGGCCTCCTGTTGAGGAAAGAACCTAATTACTATTACAATTTAAAAACATAATTACTATTACACGCCTAAAAAATAAACAGGAAAAGCACAGCGAAAGAAAAGGAAAAACAGAAGATTAAATCTTCACAAAGAAACTTCTGCAAAAATTAACAAACTGTTAGTAATAAAGAGAAACAGAATGTAACAATGGAAGTTTCACTTACCACCGCCGCAGTAGAAACCGACGGCGGAAACCAAACCAAAGAGATGACCGAGACAGAGCAAATGAACACTCACCGAACAATCGAACGGTCGCTAAGCAGTGGCAATGCTGCGTCGAGGCGCCGTGGGTAAGCGAAGGGTTGATCGGACGTTACACCATCAGAAATGGCCTTAGCCGTGACAAGAGTCACCGGCAATACCTCCTTCTCTATTTCTCTCTCTTTTCTCCCGGTTCACTCTCTAAATACACCAAACAGACAAGCAAAACAGGTGAAAGAGAAGACCAGTAAAGGATAGAATAACAGAGAATGCCGGCAGAGAGAGAGGAGCAGTGGCAAAGCCGCAGAGAGGAGAGGGCAGAAGAACTAGAGAGTTCCAACGGGACTTAAAGAGATAGAGGCAGAATGAAGAGACGGGCACGAGAAGGAGTGGGAGAGTGTGCGCTCTGGAATAGAGGAGGCAGCTGGGTTAAAACGAGGAGCCGCCAACGGGCAGCCCGGATGGCCGGCCCAGGCATCTCTTGACTCGGTCAAATGCCTACTCCAGGCTGAGGCCCATCATCATTGGGAAAGGGGAAGAAGATTGGGCTAGAAAAAAAAATATTGGGAGACTATGGGCCACAAAAAGGCCTACACTTCCCATGTTCATGCGAGTTGATTACACGGTTCGAACACCATCTCCCTATTAATTTGTCCGATATTTACTATATTTGGACTGTACTAGAAATTAGGGGGACCATCCATCTTCTCAACAGAAGGACATGAATGATGAGATGCGTGATCTTTCATTTCTTTTAGATCAAATTAGTACAGGACTCATATCCAAATTTAGGGAGATGCCTCGTCTTGTGAAAGGGATTTTAAGTCCGTTTTTGCCCTTAGATCCTAGTATGTCGTTGACATCTGCCCCTGATGTCACAGTTACCAAAGGACGAAGCAAGACTGACTCTACAAAAAGGGACAAGTCGTATTGGAAGAATGTTTCATTGCACACAGAAAGATACAGAAGTCAAGATCTGGTTAAGGGTTAGGATCAGGATCTGGTTCAGGATCTCGTGGCAGAGGTAGACCACCATGGGCCCCTAGGGGTAGAGATAAAGGGCGTAGTGGTGAACGAAATAGTTTATCATCACCAGGCTCCGTTATAGATCCATCTACTAGTTCTACATTCTCTTTCCTTGATGCTTTCTCATGTTTCGTTTGTCCTTTCATTGAGAATTCGAAGAACGTAGAAGGGGATGGAAATTGTGGATATAGGGTTGTAGCATAATTTGTATACGAAGATGAACATCAACGGCCTGAGGTTCGTTGGCAAATATGTTGTTAGTTAGAACATAATCCGAACATGTATGTTTCACTCTTTAGATCAGTTGAACGGTATTATGAACTCATACACATGTTAGTGGCAGGAAGGACATGCTCCTTTATCACATTGGTTGGATGCACTTGATTCTCTTTATGTCATTGCAAATGTATTCAATTTGTGTGATCTTAAACATAAGGATAGGGTCCACGACTGTATTACCTTTATACTCGCGGATGAATCAGACTGGAGGTATGATAGTTATTGGTCATCTGGCGGTACATCAGCATTTTACTGCGGTTAGTGAAACTTTATTTTCTCGTGTTGTTTTTAAGTTTAAAAACTATAAAATTATTATTATTCATATTTTTTTAATATTGTGTTTTACTACTGCACATGCGAGGTAATTGCCCACTACCCCTTTACACATGCAATGGCAATACCACTGTGATGATCCAGTCAGTGACTAACATGATCCTTATTTGGATAGGATTGCAGATTGGAATACGAAACATGCTAGAGGATAGCTAGCAGGAGATCCCATTTACGTTAACGTTTAGTGATTATTGTAATTTTTTTCTTATTTGCATGTATGCATAGACTTTATTGGACAAACGTTTATAAGAATATTTACTTCTACAAATTGTACAAAAAATATTAAATCGTAGTCACCGAATGAAAATCATAATAAAAGAAATGTGCATCTTAGAAACACCAAGACTTAAATATATAATAATACGAATAAATAAATAGTCCGATACAATTGCGAGTACATAATAAAAGAAATGTCTAAATATTTGAATAAAAATACATAATATAAAAGGACAAGTCATATGACATCTAATCACGAGGAATACAAAACTCCTGCACGATACGACATATCTTTCTGTACATCCCAGACTCATCATTAGTCTCGAGATCTATGAAAGGAACTATCATATCGAGGATGTGTTGTAATCACTGCTGCCACCCAAACTGTCGGACAACTCTATCGAGTATGTATGGTTCAACATACTTGTAGTATGCAAGCATGCCAGAGCTAAGTAGAAACACCCATACACCCTGTATCTCCGACTACTTGTATAGAGTCCGATCCTCTGCAGTCATCACATCTAACGTGAGCTAACAACTTATGCTCAGATTTCGTACCCAACATTTCGTAACGCTAGATGTAGGGCTTATCCAACTTCGCTCCTGGTCTCATTGTTGGGGCAAACATAGGAAAATACATGTATATCCAAGCCTAATAAACAAATAAAAATCATTTGTATAATTTTAAAGTGTAAACAAACACTGCCCTTAACACATATTATTATAATAAAGCTAATGATTAATTATAATATGTAAAAAATGACAACATCTTGTAAATTGTAAATAAACACATAAAAAACAGATATTTTTTTAAGATAAATATAAATATTGAAATGAATAAAGATATGTAAATAATAATAACAGATGAAAAAGGTAGATAAACACATAAATAACCGCAATATTTTTTCAAGCAAGACTGAACGAATATAAGATGAAGAAACATATGTAACTATTGAAAGTAAATAAACACATAAGAAAGTAAGTAATACCTCAAGCAATGACCAATACCCAGCTAACTCCTTCACATCTACACGCGAGGCCTGTCCTAGATTCTGGTACAAGAATGTCAGGGTCATTGCACCCCATGCCAACCTCTCACTTTCTCGAACATTCTTCATAAGAGACCAAAGCTTTGCAAGGACGATGTTCCCACTCTTATCTGTGAAGAGAGAACTCTCAAGTATATAGACAATGTAACATGTCCCCTCAACTCCAGGGAAAGTGCATTATCAGGATCCTCTACAACGTATGCAAGCTCCTGAGCATTTATACCACCTCCCGAGTCGATAAAATCCAAATCACTCTGAACAATCCTGATTAGCTGCTCTCGAGAAACCCAACATCCATAACACCATCATAATCAGGTATTCCTAGTATCAACTCCACATCATGCAAAGTAATCGTTATCTCTTCGAAGGACATGTGGAAGGTTTTGGTGTCTGGTAGCCACCTCTCAATAAAAAAAGATAATAGCACTGAATGGGGCTTTGGAATATGCAAGACCTTAAATGGACAAGTCCTATACCCTCTGCCAACTCTGTCATATCTCATAAACTAGGGGTCCACCCTGTTAGAGAAACAAAGCGCGATTGCGACTTCAATATACCTCGCTCCTGCGTATTAAAAAACAATTGAATATAAATATTAAATAATAAATATTAAAAATAAATGCAAAATTGAGCAATTATAAATGTAAATTTTACCTATCCACGTCATATAGAACCAGTAACATACCCGCTGAATGAAGGAATAAGTTCTGGATCCTAGACCTCCCTCAGCTGGTCATGTTTGCTCCCAACTTGCATGCTTCGCCTTTTTCTTCTGTGAAGGTATCATAGGATGAATGGACTTCTCGGTTCTTTTTTCCCGAGACCTAGTAAACCTACCCATCATAAATCTGACACTGCCAGTCAACCCTTTACCTTTTCCCGGTGCTGGCCTGACACCTGATGGCGACATAGGGGCCACAGATATAGGTTCGTCCTCATTACTATCACTATCACCTTTAGTGATGTCAGCATCATCATCCTCTCCCCCAACCTCAACATCCTTCCCGCTTGGTGGAGGGATTCGGACTCCTCATACTGCTCAGATTGACTCCTGTCTCTCTCTCTCTCTCTCTCTCTCTCTCTCTCTCTCTCTCTCTCTCTCTCTCTCTCTCTCTCTCTCTCTCTCTCTCTAATTCTATATAACGAGTATCCCTCTCTAAACAAGGTGAATATGATAGAATACCATAATCCGTGAATGTATTATTAGCAATGCTATAAGATGAGTCGACCGGAACTACTGAAACAATCTGCTCGAAAAAAGAAGCCCCTAACTGTGCCCCTGTACCCCTAACATCATTTAATGGTGCTTGAAATTTAGTTTCTAAACAATGCAGGATCTTGGTCGGACATATGGGGATCAATAGAAGAACTAGGTGAATACGGGTCATATGATATTGGTGGTGGCTGAGATGGTGGATGAGAAGATCCATATAAATGATAAGGTATTGGAGTGTATGGATCGTGTGATAGGAGAGGAGGACAAGTCCCAGTCGATATATGAGGTGGCTGAGTAGAAGACTCCAGTGCACCATAGATATAACATATCCAAAGTCCAAGTGGGAAAGAAGTACTAGGAAGATCAGAGGTATTGTGACGACTCCTCACACCACGGGATGAAACAGTGACTGTATGCCCTTGAACTCGACCTATCCTGTCTGCCACAGGACCTAAATCATCATCTCTCCTACGTGCTCCGTCACGAATCATGTAAAGAAATTTCCAAACATAATCATAAATAATTAACATATATTTGCATAATTCATGTTTTGTATTATTTAAATCTTTTTACTATTACAGGTAACAATTTTTAATATTGTATTATTTAGCTTCGTTATTTATATCTTTCTATTATTTAAATTATATTTCTTAATTATGTAATTTATATTATTTTATTATCTATTTTTTAAATAAGTTTATTATTTCATTTATATTATTTTATTATTTTTTATTATTAATAATAGTTATTATGTGAACAATGTATTTATTTTAACTTAAATTACTATTTGAAAAGGGATGAACCTTATTCTTTAAATTATTATTATTCTTTATGTATTATTAATTATTATTAAATTTAAAACAATATTTACTTCTCTATTTTATATTATTTATTATTTTTTATTGTTAATAGTAATAATTATTATGTGAATATTGTAATTATTTATTATATAAATTACTATTTAAAATGGATTGGATCCAATTCTTTAAATTATTATCATTATTCTTTATGTGTTATTAATTATTAGTATTATTAATTCAAATCACTATTAATTTATTATTATACACATTATTATTATTTAAATATCATTTTAATTATTATTAAGTTTAAATTATTCATTAATCTTTTAAAATTGATTACTTCATACTTTTATATTAAGTAATATCTATTATTATATCAATTTATTATTTACTACATAATGTAATTAGTTAACCAAAACACTAATCTACCGCCACCATTTCTTTTCTAAATCATAAACTTCATAAATAAACTTGATCAACCTAAATATATAAATTAATACAAAATATAACATGAATAATGTAACACTTATGCTAACAAAATAATTAATGAAAATTTAAACTCAAACTATTCACATAAACATAATTTATAATTATATTAAACAAATAATTATGAAATAAATCATTTAAACAACTAATTGTATGTATTATAAATAAAAAATATTAAATAGCATGCCAAATAAACATAAAATTAAACATTTGCAAACACTAAATTAAATAACATAAATAAATAAATATAATGTTAAAATTTATAAACACAAAACTAAATAACATTAACAAATATACATAAACAAAAAAAAAAATGGGACAAATGCCCAGGTTGGCAAAAATCTGTGCTGGATTTCGCTCAGCTTGATGAAGTTGACTAGGAAGTTCCGGTTGACTAGGTGAACTTCTTCGGAAAATTTCACCAGCTTTAACGAAATGCTGTCCAAATTATGGGCAGATATTTTTTCAATTCGTCATATTTTTTTTGAATTTTAAACCGATAACATTGTAAATAAATGAGTATAGATCAATGTACCAACCTTTTTTTTTTTTTTTAATTTTTAACAGCTGGATCTTCCTAAATCTAAGATTGAACCCTTGGATTTTAGAGAGAATGTAGAAAAAAACTTCTAGAGAGAGGAAAATGTTGGTAAGAAATGAAATTTTTAAAATTTTCACGCCACCCTTTTAGATTCCCAAGTTATCTTTATTATCCCCCAAAATTAATAGAGATTGCACGAGCTACATTAGACTAGGGGAAAGCAAAGTATATCAAAATGGCTTGTCATCCATGTATACTTGTTGATTGCATTTTTTAAATCCATCCATGTATATACACCATACTTGTTGATTGCATTTTTAAAATGGCTTGTCATTTTCAATCCATGTGTTTTAATATCATTGATAAGTGTAACTTGTGTGATGAATATAAGTTAATCATTGATTATAATAAAAAAATTTCTAATTAAGCTTTTACTAATTAAATAATGGCTATAGTTAAAATGTGCTATGAATTAAATAATTTTTGTGGATGTCTAAAAGAGACAGGAATATTTGAAATAAAATATATCTCTTGAAGAGAATTCTGATGATAGATATCTTGAAGAGATAATGATAGAGTTTTAATATCATCTTAGATGTGATTAGATATGATAGAATCTATCCCTCTAATCCATCTCTATTTCTTGTATCCCTTAAGCACTATAAATAGAGTCCTTGGCTTTCAATTGTAATCACACGTCAGAGAAAAATCAATAAAAGCTCTCTACTTTTCTCTATATTCTTTTCTATCTCCTTATTCTTCTAGTTATTCTATATATTTTTTCTCTTTATTCTCTCTTCTTTATATTATACATTTTATATCGATTATGCTATTGTGCTCATGACACTACCCAACAAGTTTCATAATACGTTATCAACACAAGACTCCCCTAGAGTCGTTGCCTTCTCGGAGATCAAGGAATTATATAGCAGTACTGTCATGCCACTGAAAGGCGGGGAGAGGTACTTCTTTTACTAATATCTTTATTATAAAACTTGATCTTTTAGCTCATGATATTTTTAGTAAGTTTTGTAATTATTTATGTAAATCATCTAGATATATTAATGTGTCTGGAAGACACCATTTAATAAATATATTTGGATGCAAATGTCTTGAAGACAAATTATAGCATAAAAGCCATCTGCATTATGAACCAATAGAAGTTGGTTATTCTACAATTTTAAATCAACTACGCAACCAACAAAAGTTGATTATTATACAAACACCGGTTGTTTTTTGTTATAATCTTTTCCAGAAGCTTTATATTTATCGGGAGCATACTCCTATCACATTTAGAATTTCTCCTAAATAGAAATTTACGCAGAAAATATTCTACCCTAATCATATCTCAAATATGCTTTTGCAATAGCAATATCTAGAAAGATATTTTTGAACATTTTATTAAATTAATCTCACATATTTTTGAGACTAAATATAAATTGAGTCATTGATAAAAGTGATATTGGCCGACCAATTGATTTTATGTCATTCCCTAAACTGAATGCATTAAACTTATAATTTATTTATAAAATTGATTTTAGTCCTGACCACAAATATGGTGAAATATTACTTATAGTTATCATAATGACTCAATACACTCCCAATGTATAGATTTCACCATAAATGAAAATTAGGAGAAAAAGAAAGATGATATAGTGCAATATTTTATAAAATAGTTATCGATGCAAACACTTTCGTGCTTGAAGTACATCTCTTTAAATTATTGTTAAGCATCATCTAAGAAGGGATATGAAAGTGTTGTTTACTTCCCGAAATTATATTAATATTGATGATGCTACTAGTAATGACATCGAAATGACACATGCAAATGATGCTAAATAATTCCATAGAATATCTAGATGATGTTTCCTTACATATATATATATATATATATATTATGGTTGCTAGTTTTTTTTTTTTTCAAAGTAGCAGATTGTTTTATTTGTATTCGTTACATTTAAAGTTTATTATTATTTTATATTTTATGATGGTGAGATGAAATATCTTTAATTAAGAATGGGGAATGAGGATATGCATTGAATAAATGTCTAAATGTATACATGGTAGTACAAATCCAGAAGAACTGATTGTTTAAAACTCCAGAAGAGCTAACGTATCTTTAAGTAAAATGTCAAATTTGTAAAGTATTCTTCTCGATAAAGTTTCGTAGAATATTATTTTTAGTCTCAATGATTTATTCTATTATCTTGACACAATGGATAAGAAATATGCATTGCTATTATTGTTATATGAAATAAATACTACCATTTATTTGTATTAACCAAATAAATAAATTTGAGATACAATTGTTCAATAAACTAGAAGTTATTACGTTAAATAATTATTATTGGCATGACCGATTTGACCATCCCAAATCTTTCAAATACGAATAATATATAGAAATTCTTGAAATAATATGGAACTAGAAGTTCCCTAATTCTATGAATTCCATGTTCTACTAATTTAAAATGTAAATATTTTATAAATTTCACCAGTATTCCTTTAGGGTTGAATGTGTTACTATGGATGAATACAAAATTATTAATGATGCATCGATATAATATAGTGATATATATAATTGACTCGTAACCTGCAGTTTACAATGTCTTACTAATTGCTCATAATTTAAAATCTCCCAAAGGCACAATGTTGTCCTAATTATACTGGTTATTAATATAGATAGTATTGACTTAGTGTTGAATATCCTGCAGAATATATTCATACACTAAATGGTCCTGTAGAATATAAATGAATAGTAGCACTTTTTTATATATTTCCCTTTGTAATTGGTTGTGGTGAGAAACCATGTATTCTCCATCTTTGAATTAAAAGTGCAGTATTATTTTCATTACTACACCAAAAAAGATAAATGGGCTTACATATGTTGCGCATAAAATATCAAAAGAGATATTCACAAATTATGTATTTTGAATAACGCATCATTAAGAGGAGAAAACATGTATTCGGATGAAAATATATTATTTGTATCTCATCTTGATATTTATATGAGATTTGAACTAGAAGTTCAAAATAATATAGCAAGCTATGTTTTCTGACCAACATCCGACTGATATTGCTCCTAATATATTTGATGTCCCTGAAGGACAATCTACCACAATCGATATAGTTGAGACACAACCGAAACATTGTAGATAAGTCGATTACATGAATATGAAATCCTTGCATATGAGTAAAATTTTGAATGGTCATATTAAAATTCAAGGGAATAAAATTCTAGAAGAATTTTCCAAATATGACCAATGTATTATTTAAAAAAAAAAATTCATCTAAGTCTACAGTTTGTAGGACCGGTGAGTCAACATGATTTACATCCTCCACCTGAGCATCGGACAGTTTGATGGGGACCATGAGGACGAAAAATTTTACTTTTTAATATCAAGAGCATAAAATTCACTCTAATTAAAAAATTATGGGGTTTATAAGAAAATACCACCACTGAAGTAAAGTGGTAGAAGTACATTACATATACACTTTAAACTCTTTCTGCCAAAATCATTGATAAAAAGTTAGATTTAATAAAATGACAAAACACCCTTTATGTAAGTTATAAAATATTGCAAAATATCCCTTAAAGTTCAATATAAAATAAATTTAGTCCACACCTTAATTTATATTTATAATTTATTACAAAATAATTCTATAAAATTTTAAATAATATATTTTAATCCATATTCTTTGAAAATTAAAGTATGAACTAAATTGATTTTATACTGAACTTTAGAGGGCTTTTTTTGTAATATACCATAATTACATAAAGGACATTTTGGTCATTTATAGTAATTTTTTAAAAGGAAACAAATTCATTAATTAAAGTCAGCATTTACTACTGAAGATACGTCTAAAATCGGGGGCAATGTTTTGAACCCACACCTTAGAAGTATCTAAAATAAAGCTTTTCTAGCATGCATATGAGTAGGGCTATTCCCTAAACGATAAACATGAAGATAATAAATAGAAGAAAAATCAATAAAATGTAAGAAAGAATAAATAAAACAATTAACTCTAAAGGTTCAATTTTAGCTGAACACGGTTGCTAATAATTCGAAGAGAATCACTTTCAATTACCACACGGTTGAAACCCGAACTCTTAACCGCATTGTACCCTTCAATAATTACAAGCATCTCACAATAGTCAACTGAAAATCATATATATCAGGGAATACTTTTGGCTAGCAAAGAAACACCCATAGAGTTTCTCACAATAACTCCAATCTATAGTTTATTTGAGGAAAAATTAGTAATGTATTTATTTTGATAGTTGTAAAGTTTGGGGGTTACCGCTTTAGAGATTTGTTCAACACTGAGGGAGCATCTAAACCTTTAGATATATGAACTTGAAGATATTTTACAGTAAATTGAGCCGCTTGTCTAATAAAAAAAATCTACAAATGCAAGAGCAGGTGTAGGATTGAACTTTAGGAGGGATCTAAATGTAAAAATTCATATCATTAATATTTAATAAAAAAATTAGAAAAAATAATCAAAATACACTTGGTCTTTTTTTCAAGTTACAAAAATTATTTATAAGTGAATTTACAATAAATTTTTTTAACATCAAAGTTAAATATAAAGAGAATTATTGCTTTAGAAAATAAGTAATTTGCCTTGTTATTCTTTTCCCCTTTCTTTCTATATCCAACTCTAACTAATCACTGTAATTTATATTGAAACCCTTGAAAAAATAATTTCAAGTTTTATAATTTATTCCACGTAATCTCAAATTTCTCAACTTAGAGACTTCCTAATTTAGAGATTCGGAGTCCAATTCCTACCTGATGCCTATCTTTTATAAAGTTAAACTTCTCCCTTTAACTAGTGTTATGTTTAATTGTTTGATATTTATGTAATCTCCTCCAATAGCATATCACTTCTTTTACTAAAAGAAATTTTTAATAGAAAATTGTCACATATCATGAAAAACTAATAAAATTATATTTTAAAAAAATATTAATACTACCTAAAATAAAAACACACTTATCATTAGAATATAATAAATTTTGGAACTTTATAAAACTAAGAGTAAGAGGTATTTAAAATGCATAGTGTATCACCAAAACTAAAAAATAAAATGAAAATTTTTTATTTTCTTTGAGCTCCTCAAAACATGAATTATGAATGTACTGCTAATTCCAATTGTTTCTTTTATTTAGAAGGAAAGGTTCAAACTTCAGAAGAACCAAAATTAAAAGTGGATGTGTAGTCTCAATAACAATAAAAACCAAAAATAACTCAAACCAAACGACAAAAAGAAAGTAAAAAAATAATAGAACTTAGAACTAGAATAAAAAATAATAAATTTAAAAAGAGAAAATGACATAAGAACAAGCGACTCATCACAGACTAGGGTGCATTTGAATTAGAAATTAAATTGAAAACAATTTATCTTTTTTTTTTTTTTTTTTTGTAAAATGTAAATTTTATATGAGAAAAGATATTGGGCAAGTGTGAGGTCTAGTGCAAAAAGAAAAAAAAAAAAAAAAGAATTTTGATCTAATCCATATGTACCCTAAATGGTAGCAAAAATAGAATAGAGTTAGGAGTAATTTTTTACAAGATACTTTTAGAAAATTAGAAAATACTTTTACAATTATTAGAATCATGTATGTGTATTCTAACATAATAATCTTTTGACAAAATTAAAATTATTATCTATTTATCTAGTTTCTTTTTATTGGTATCTTTTCCAAAATAGCTATATTTAGTTTATTCACAATGATTTTTTATTATTTTCTTTTACTTAAAAACTGTATGTGAATTTATTTTTAAATATCTTCTATGCAACTCTTTTTTTTTTTTTTAAGGGAATCTTCTATATAAGTCTTAGATAATTATCTAATTACCAAAGAATAGTATGGCTTATCTGGTCTACCAGGAACAGACTTAAGTATGAGGGTGCCCCACCTAAATGAAGCCTCAATCGCTCAATTCCTAAATTTGACTGAGGAATTTCTGAGCCTGTCTAGAAATGTTATATGTCCCTCCATCACTCTCTAAATTTCTCTGTAGAATAGCTAGTTGCCGCCGGAATTTGAAACTTTGAAAGTCAACATTGATATTGCTTTTTCAAAGAAAAGCTTGATATTGGGATTCTAATACGTAATCACCTAGGTATTCCCCCTCCTAACAAAGTCTACCCTCGTAATAGAAGCTCTATGATTGACTATGGAGAGATGATAGGCATCATTGAAGGATATACTATGTGGGTTTGGGTTTCTCTACAAAGTTGCTTTTAGAAAGTGACTCTTTCTTGCTGTTAGGAGTCTTCTTGGCGGATTTGCTGATTTTTCTGAGATTGGGGGCTGGCTGCTGGCTTTTTGGTACAGATTGATAAGGGCTCTACTAGTTTTTCCTAAGGATGGCAGAGGTACGATTTTTTTCTAATTCTGATAGGTTACTGACCAATTATATGGCTAATTATGTGAACAATAGTAATTACGAATATATTTAGTATGATATGAGGTCGATCAATACTGAAATCGATAGGTCCTTATAAAAGAATTTTACCGACGAAAAAAATCGATACCGAATAATACACACACATATATATACATATATACATATATATACACATATATATAACTTATTTCGTATTAAAAAATTAAAAAGTATACTTATGTTGAAGATGATTTGAATTAATGTAATTAAAAAGTTTACTTTATAGTTGTTTTATGAATGATTAATGCAATTAATTATATCCTTGTATTTCTACGTTCATTTCAAGTGATATTTGTGGAGATATCCTTCACAAATTAGCAATGGAATGTTCTATTTCAATATCTCTTTATATTGTAATCAATTATGTTTAAATATATTTTAGAATTCATGTACATTCATTTGGATTTTTGTTATTTTTTTATAGTTATTTGTGTATTCTCATTTAGATTTTTGTTGTTTAAACAATTAGATGTAATTTGTGACTTTTTAGATTTTTGTGGCATTTTTAAAGCTTACTTCTATTTTTTAAAAATAAAAATAAGAAATTTTAATAGTTTAATAGGTAATCAAATACGAATTACCGAATGGTTTCGATATTGGTAACAAGGAAAGTTACTGATCGGTAATCGGTAGGAGTGTAAATGGGTCCAGACTCTCTTGGTACTCCCAGACCCAGATCCATACCCTTATAGTGAAACATGGACCCAGACCCAGACCCTCTGGGTATAAAATTTATAGACCCAGACCCAACCCTTCAGGGTCTAAGGTAGTTCTGGGTATACTCGTACCAGTATGACATCTTTCTTTTTTTTCCTATTAAACAAAAATATATATAAATAGATTTTCAGAAAATCTAACCTTAAAAAATCATACCTCTGTTATTCGCCTTTGTAACAAACAACTACTCCACAAGAAACATCGAATGTAAAAAACTGTAATACTGATGTCTCGAAAAAGTTGAAAATTTCTCTTCTCTAAACTATGAAGAAAAATTTCTCTTCTCTTCTCTAAACTAAGAAAATAAACCACTCAATATCATAAATGTATAAATTATGTACTAACAAAAAAATATAAAAATAATATAATATATATGTAAATATATATTATTATTTTATTATAACGGGTATATGGGTCTGGGTATCATCGTACCCTACCCAGACCCATTTATAGAATCTATATGTGTATGAGTATGGGTATGGATCTACAGGTATAAAATTTTAACCTTACCCGCTATAAATGGGTATAGACCCGCACGGGTACGGGTAAGACCCGTCCCGTTTACAGCCCTAGTAATCGGTTCGGAATCAATAAGAGCTCTAATAATCGATATCGATTAATCGGTCGGTAATTGTACTCCTGTCATTCCTAGTTTTTCCCACGTAAAAAGAGAAGGAAATGTCCTGACTCATCTTTTAGCTAGGATTTCTATTCATGATTCTGATATTTCTTCGAAATGGTCTAGAAACATCCCTCATGATATAGCTTTTGATCTTAATAAAATATAATTTCTTTTTTACTAGAAAAAAGACCCTCCAAATCCTGCATATATTAAACTCCCAATTTGTATTTTTATTATGTCTTATGTAACTCTTAATTAGTATCTATCTAATTTGTGAAATTTTACTATGGTCAATGAGTAACTTATGTTAATCGCATAAGTTATACATGAACCAATAATATTAAAACACATGGATTGAAAATGACAAGGCATTTTTAAAAATGCAATCAACAAGTAGGGTGTATATACATGGACCATCCATGTATATACACCCTACTTGTTGATTGCATTTTTAAACTGGCTTGTCATTTTCAATCCATGTATTTTAATATCATTGATTTAAGTGTAACTTATGTGATGAGCATAAGTTAATCATTGACCATACTAAAATTTCTTCTAATTAAGCTTCTATTAATTAAATAATGGCTATACTAGTAAACTAAAAAAAAGTAAGTAATTAAAATGTGTAAGTCATCTAGATCCCAAAAATTAAATGTACTTTAAATATATCCCAAATAATTAAAATGTGTTATGAATTAAATAAGTTTTGTGGATGTGCATAAGAGACAAGAATATCTGAAATAAAATCTATCTCAAGAGATAAATATTCTGAAGATAGATATCTTAAAGAGATAACGATAGAGTTTTAATCTCATCTTATATATGATTAAATATGATAGAATCTATCCATCTAATCCATTTCTATTTCTTGTATCTCTACGCACTATAAATAGAGTCATTGGTCTTCAATTGTAATCACATCACATGTAAGAGAGAAATCAATAAAATCTCTCTACTTTTCTCTCTATTCTTTTCTATCTCCTTATTCTTCTAGTTATTCTATATATTTTTTCTCTTTATTTTCTCTTTTTTATTTTATACATTTTATATCGATTATGCTATTGTGCTCACAACCCTACCCAACAAGTTCCATAATATGTTATCAACACGTGACTCTCCCATAAGTTGTTGCCTTCTCCGAGATCAAGGAATTCTGTAACGGTACTACTGCACCACTAAAAAGTGGAGAGAGGTACTTTTTTCACTAATATTTTGATTATAAAACTTGAGCTTTTAGCTCATGATATTTTTAGAAAAAAAAATTATACTTTAAGACACAGATTATATATATAGTGGGTCTTGAAGACACCATTAAGTAAACATATTTGGATGCAAATATCTTGAAGACATAGATTATAGCATCAACGCCATCTACATTATGAACTACCAGAAGTTGGTTATTCTACAATTTTAGATCAACTATTCAACCATCAAAAGTTGATTATTATACAACAACGGTTGTGTTTGGTTATAATCTTGGCCAAAAACTTTATATTTATCAGTAGCATAATTCTATCACATTTAAAATGTCTCCTAAATCAAAATTCACAGAGAAAATATAGAGAAAATATTTTACCCTAATCATATCTCAAATATGCTCCTGCAGTAGCAACATCGAGAAAGATATTTTTGAACATTTTATTAAATTAGTCTCACGTCTTCTTGAGACTAAACAAAAATTAAGTCATTGATGAAAGTGATATTAGCCGACCAATTGATTTTATGTCATTCCATGAAGTGAATGCGCTAAAATTATAATTTATTTATAAAATTGATTTTGGTCCTGGCCACTAAAATGGTAAGAATATTCCTTATAGTTATCATAATGACTCAATATACCATCAATGTATAGATTTCACCAGAAGTGAAAATTAGGAGAAAGAGAAAGATGATACAGTGCAACACTTTGTAAAATAGTTATCGATTCGAATACTTTCGTACTTGAGTACGTCTTTAAATTATTATTAAACATCATCTAAGAAGGGATATGAAAGTGTTGTTTACTTCCCGAAATTTTGCTATTGATATTAGTGATGCTATTAGTAATGACATCGAAATGACACATGCAAATGATGCTAAATAATTTCGTAGAATATCCAGATGATTTTTCCATGGACATATATTGTGGTTGTTAGTTTTTTTTTTTCCAAAGTAGCAAATTATTTTATTTGTATTCCTTACATTTAAAGTTTATTATAATTTAATATTGTATAAATGGTGAGATGAAATATCTCTAATTAACAATGGTGAATGAGGATATGCATTGAATAAATGTCCAAATGTATACATGGTAGTATAAAGTTCCAGAAGAATTGATTATTTAAGACTCCGGAAGAGTTAGCTAATTAAAAGGCTAGAAGAGTTAGTGTATCTTTACACAAAATGTCAAATTTGTAAAGTATTCTTCTTAATAAATTTTTCTAGAATATTATTTTTAGCCTCAATGATATTTTCCATCATCTTGAGACAATAGATAAGAAATATGCATTGCTATTATTGTTATATAAAACAAATACTACCATTTATTTGTATTGACCAAATAAATAAATTTTTATTCACTCGTAACCTGCAGTTTACAATGTATCACTAATGAACTCATAATTTAAATTCTCCCAAAGGCACAATTTGTCCTAATTATACATGTTATTAATATAGGTAATATTGACTTAGTGTTGAATATCCTGCAGAATTTATTCATACACTAAATGGTCCAGTAGAATATAAATGACAACTAGCACTTGTTTATATATATATATATATATATATATATATACTTCTCTTTGTAATTGGTTGTAGTGAGAAACCATGTATTCCCCACTTTGAATTAAAAGTGCGCTATTATTTTCATTACTACACCAAAAAAGATAAAAGGCTTATATATGTTGCACAAAATGTGTCACAAGAGATATTCACAATTTATATATTTTGAATATCCCATCATTAAGAGGAGAAAATATGTATTCGAATGAAAATATATGAGTTGCATCTCATCTCGACAATTATATGAGATTTGAACCACAAATTCAAAATAATATAGCCAGATATGTTTTCTGACTAATATCCGACCAATATTGCCCCTAATATATTTGATGTCCCTGAAGGATAACCTACCACAATCGATATATTTGCGACACAAGTGAAACATCATAGATAAGTCGATTAAATGAATATGAAGTCCACGCATATGAAATGAGCAAAATTTTGAATGGCCATATTAAAAGTCAAAGGAATAAAATTCTAAAAAATTTTTCAAACATGACCAATGTATTATTTTCAAAAGAAATTCAAGTACATGAAAATGGTGATATTATGAGATCTCATCATAATACGTATCATTATTGAGAATGAATGTTCAAAGTCTGAAAACTCAGAGTTTGCATGAGAAATATAAAAGGCCGTCCGGACAATTAACACGTACACATGAATTGTACATAATTTCTAGAATGAATTATACACCTGAAATGTAATCTCAGAAGGATAGTTATGGATATTCATTTATGCGAACTATGAAATGAGTATTGATCTAAAATTTTTCCTAAAAATCTGGCATTACTTGGGAAGAAATATTTATGGTGGAAAATATGATTAGTTTTCATATATATAGCGTATGAGACAATTGATATACCTTTGTCTAAACTTTATCATTTGATAATATATTTAAATGAAGTCCCCGATGGACTTACTATGCATGAAGCGTATAAGTAAATTATTTTACAAGAACATAATATAATTGTCTTAGTGAATCATCATTGAAGATAATGATGAGAAAATCTAGTCCGTTATGAGGAAACATTCACTCTTCTTGGTTAGTTGTACTTGCCACAGATATTGCTGCATGAATAAATATTTTTCTTGTGCAATTTTCTAACTAACACTTTGATAAACCAGTGATCCCTACAATAGGGGGAGAAAATCAGCAATAGAAGAATGTTATTATATAAGAATATCATCTACCCATAAAATTAAGTGAACTAGAAGTTCATAAGATTTGCCCATTTGCAAATATCTGTGAATCAAGTATTTATATACTTTTGCCAAATTTATAAAAGTTTCTAATATATACTCTTATTTGGGAAGATGTCCTAGAAGGACCATAAATCTCATAAGTTTGAATAACATTCGAAGCGTGATACAGTTCTTAATTATAAAGATATATATCCTCTAAAAAAATATTATATGAGCAAATATTAATCCAGAAGAATAAAAAAAGGCAAGTATGATGATCAAGAGTATTGTAATCAAGACAAAATTGAACATTCTGAAAATGTTCAACATGGACTCGGTATATCGTTGTTATTTCAAATCATTGAGTCATTAGATATCAATAAAGATCTATAAAAGGATATTGAAGAGTCAATTGATCCCGAATTATCATGATTATGCAAATTAATACATGATTATACTTGTTTCATACAAGTATATGGCTATTATGGTTCTTCTCTAACTAATAACTTAGGAATATATATATATATAACTTATTGTATGATATCTCCTTTAAATGACTATCTCGAATTTTAAAAAACAATCCAACTCCTGCAGATATGGATATATTACTTATTTTTTATATGTTTCACACAAATCTTGTCATGCATTGATATATACTATGATTGTGTACATAGAAATATATAGCAACTACCAATGGCGGAATTACTTGGGGGCTCGATGGGCTTGAGCCCCCCTGGGGAAAAAAACTTCAGTAATTTTGATGTTTTTACATTCAAACCCTCTCAGTTTTATTTTTTTTCAATAGAGCCTCACAACTTCTGGGCTGAGCTGAGGCTTGAAAAAAAAATTATGTTTTCAATCTCTCGTGCCGCACCCGAAACCAAAATTCGGCTCTCCTTCTTCCCACTCTCTCTCTCTCTCTCTCTCTCTCTCTCTCTCTCTCTCTCTCTCTCTCTCTCTCTCTCTCTCTCTCTCGATCTCTCGAACTACTCTCCTTCTCCCTTCCTCTTCTCTTCTCGGCAGTGACGACGAGCTTCCTCTTCTCTTCTCGGCGACCGGCGTCGACCAGACAAACAAAGACCGCTTCTCTGAGTCTCTAACCAGTGACCTCTGCTTTGCTGCTCCTTCTTGCTGCTATTGTGCGCTGCCTCCCTCTCCCTTCTTGTTCTCTTCTCGGCGACCAGACGTGCTCCTCTGCTACTGCGGTGCTCACTGCTACTGCAGTGCTGCTTGCTGCTCCTGCTTTTGTTCTGTACCTGTTCTGCTTCAGTGCTTCTGCTGTTTCTTCAGGCTTCAGCTGTTCTTCAAATTTGAAGAAAATGTAAGCTTTTAAATTAATCTATTTTATGAAATTTCTTGAATCTTGCTGCTACTGCTGTGATGTTGATGTTCTTCAAAGAATTTCTAGGGTTTTTTGGGTAAGAATATGATTGCTCATTTAATTTATGTTCTAATTAATGATTATGTCAACAGTGAAATGTGTTGAATTTAATTCAAAAAATATTTGAATATTTATTATATAGGATTTTACTATGAACAAATATTTTGAAAAGTGAAAGAAGGGTTCGGTTGAAGAAACATCATTTAAAAAGCCTCGAGTAGGGATAGAGTTTTCGGATTGTGAAATTATTGGTAATCTAGGATTGCGTAAACCCATTGATAGTTATCCTTATGAAATTAGAGATGAATTAAGGAGAAGGTATGTGGCTAAAGGCCCAACTCAACCATGTACATAAAGATGCAGTATTTTGTTTCTGTTATTATTTGTTTGCTAAAGGTCAAAACCACAAACATATAAAACTCTATTTTAGATCGTTTCAATAGTAATTTCTTTTTCATTGTAAAAGTATTTGTATGAATGTTATTTGTTTTTATATTAATCTTCTAATCATTCTAAATTAATTGCAGCTTATATTGGATTTCGTCTTCTGATCGTGCTCATCGATTATCTCAAGATTCTGATCAAGATTCTCAACTTTGATAGAGGTATTTATCCTGTGAGTGATGGGTGATCACTCCTCATTGGTAATGGGCAATTGCCTATTTTTTACTATTTTATTTGTAAATTTAGAATTGTAATGCCTATCTCGTGAGTGATGGGTGATCACTCCTCATTGGTAATGGGTACCTATTTTTTTACTATTTTATTTGTAAATTTGGAATTGTTTGAATAGTTTTGTACTTTGAATTATGCATCTATTTTATAGACGAAATTCTAGAAAATTTGTTATTGTTCTTCAGCCCCCCAACCTTTTTGTCCTGGTTCTGCCACTGGCAACTACTTATTTAGCTCGTGTTGAAGGAATAATAAATTATGATGCTCGACGAAAATGTGTGTGATCAAGATAAACAAAATATTATATTCAAGATTTATATATACTCTTAGATGAAATTCCAATTATATTGTTGGAGATGATTATAAAGTTTGAGGATATATAAAAGGAAATAAGATAAATATATCTATTTATAAGCTCCAGAAGAGATACAACAATTTTCTGTAAACAAGTTCTATCACTGAAATCTGAAAGATTTATCCACTAAGACGTTACCGATAACTACACTTAAGGTCATCCCTCAATACGTATGTTTAGAAATCTCAAGTGACTATCTCATCAGGGGGAGTAATATTTAACATAGAGAATAATGTACTCTTTTTCCTTCACTAGAGTTTTTTTCTATTGGGTTTTTATCTAGTAAAGTTTTACCTAGGCATATTTTCAATTTAATGAACATCCAAGGAAGAGTGTTATGAATTAAATAATATTTTTTATGTCCACAATAGATAAGAATATCTCTATCTCTTGTATCCCTTCAGTACTATAAATAAGACCAGTGGACTTTAGTTGTAATCACACCTCAGAGAGAAATCAATAAAAAGTCTCTACTTTTCTCTATACTCTTCTCTTTCTCTTTATTCTTCTAGTTCTATATATTTTTTCTCTTTATTCTCTCTTCTTTATATTATACATTTTATATCGATCATTCTATTGTGCACAGACACTACGCCAACAAGTTTCATTAGAAAATGTACTTTAAAAAGTATTATTCAAATGAGTTATTTGTTTATGTTAATCCCAAATAAAATATTCTCTTTCTTAAATGCATTAAATGTATTCTAGAAATAATTCTCACGACTTATATTTTATTTTTATAATTTTTTTTATCCAGTATGTAATTAACTCCTAGTATAATAATTTTCTACTTCGCTATGCAAAAGCCTTTACAAATAATTCTTTCAAGATAATCTTTTCTCTATGTAACTTTTATCCTCCTCTAAGATTAATTAATTTTAATTAGTTATTTTGGTAAAAAAAAAAAAGGAGATTCTATATTAACATAATCCATGCAAGTACACAACAACACATAGCTGCAACATCACCCAAGAAGGTAAAGTACAAAAAATGTCATCTAAGGAAATAATACGATTAGACGAAGCTGACCCCTACTCGCAAACCTGAACTTCAATCCACCGAACTGTACCAATCTAGCTCACAGCTTCCTCAAAAAACAGCCAACTGTTCTGGTGATTCTAAATCCCATGGATACCTACACGAAAGATCATATCCCAAGTAGATTGAACAAACTGACTTTGGAATAAACCAAACTCACTAGACAAGCAACATCAATCCACTCACGAATGTTGGTATACTCTCCACAAAATCAGTCCAACTATTTGGTCATACAAAGTTCCTCCATACTCCACGGACCCATAAACAATCTCTAAGAATGTAAAGAGTGGATTCCACCGCGTGGTTACACACTGGATAAAAAGGATCAGTACTACAATATCTACTAAACAGTAGGCTACAAGTATGACTGTAAACAGGGCAGGTGTTACCCATACCCGAGCGGGTCTATAACCATTTATAACAGGTAAGATTAAACTTTTATATCCGTAGACCCGGATCCATACCTGTACCTGTATAGATTCTATTAAATGGGTCTGGACAGGGTATGATGATACCTAGACCCATTTACCCATATACCCCTTATAATAAAATAATATATATTATATTATTTTTATATTTTTATTACTACATAATTTATTAGCTACATATTCATAATTTATCTCTAAAGTTACAAATTTTACATATACTTGTAATTTATACTCACTTCTATGTTTCTTTTGTAGGAGATAAATAGGAGCAATCGATCTCCAAATGCTCTGATCAATATATTGTATTGAATTAGGACTTTTGTTTTTATTGGATTAATGTACTTGTGAGGATTTTGTGTGTACTTGAACTTTTAATCATTTGAATTAGAGACATTAAAGAATTGTATATGTTGAAAGAGATGTTGAGGATATTATTTTAATCATGTTATAATTTTTATTTTAGGATTATAAATTATTTTATACATCTTTTTGTTTAACAGGAAAAAAATAAAAAAAATAGCATACAGGTAGGGATATACCCAAACCCTACCTGAGACCCTGGAAGGTCGAGTTTGGGTCCATAAATTTTATACCTAAAGTATCTAGGTTTGGTTTGAATCTATATTTCACTATAAGGGTCTGGATCTGTTACGAAGAGTACCGTTCCCGTCTAGACCCGTTTACACCCCTAGCGACCGGTCGCCAACCGATCATGTCTTGCAATATATTGTTCTTATAGTTATTAGATTTTCTTATATTTTATTAGTTATATATTTTTTTGAATTTTAACATATTTAATTTTTATTTTTATTATGTTATGTGTAACTTTTAAAACTATCTAATTATAAATATCCTAAATTCTTCCATGTATTAAGCTTCTTTTATCAGTACCATTAGTAAATTAAGGAATCTATATGTTCAATTTATTTAGCAGGTCTAAATTTATTTAAAATGACCAAGAGTATATTAGGAAAACAAAAGAAAAGTATGAAATTCAAATATATAGATCATCATGACCTCTTTTTAGAGCTTTTTATAATAGTTGAGTAGATATTAAATAGAGTGAGTTTAGATTTCTTTTGAAATTTAATGAAAGTTAGATGGTTTGCGAGACAAATGTGAGATGCAGACCAAAAAAAAAAAAAAAAACCTTTGGATGGAAAGCTAGAAATAGCCAATCCAAATGGAAAGAAAGTAGCGTAAAACCAGAGATAAATGTTTGGAATTTGGCCCATTTATTATTAAATTGTAATTTCCATACACAACATAAAAGTCCTTTTAAAAAAATATTTATCACATAACAAGAGATTGACTAATTGGGAGGGATGTATATAAGAGGAAATTGGAAGGGGCCTAACTGTTAAATTTTTTATAGAGCACATAACAATATCCCTAAGGGTTAAATTAAATTTTCCTCTTTGAGGATTGTCCAAATTTTAAAGTCCATCCCTCTATTTTGTCTAAATTACAAATATATTCATGTAGTTTATATTTTTATAACTTATTAGTCCCTATTACTAATTTTAATGAAAAATTTAATAAAAAAACAATGATTATATGGCACAAAGTTTAAAATCTTCTTAAAATATTAATTTACAAGTTTAATTCTTATTTATTATCATATATTAAGACAATAATATCATTCATTACGGAAATTAGACTAATTAAAAAACTTTTAAAAAGAGTATAATTGTCTTTATATATGATAACAAATAAAGTAAACGTATTAATGATATTATATGAAGATATTAAACTTTTTACTACATAATGGTTATTTTCAAATAAAATTTTTTCTTTGAAATTAATAGTAGGGATTAATAAGTTAAGAAAATGTAAACGATAAGGATATATTTATAATTTATACAAAATAAAAGGATAAAATTATAGTTTGGACGAACATGAAAGGAGAAAATGTAACTAACCTTGTCCCTATGTACGTGGAGTTTCTAAAATAATAGGTGGGCCATGGATATTCTGTTATCCAAGGAAAAGCTTATTAATATATGAGAAATTGACTACAAATACCATGGACCATTTTATGTCTTTCTCTTTGTACCATAAATGTTTTATTTAGCTTTTTATATCCTCAAACATAAAACATTTAGCGCTTTATATCCTCAAATGTTTTTTCGATCTGCATATTGTTACAATTATATTGAACGAAGACGAAATCAAGTGGTGGTGAGCATGTTTCACTCACATGCACACTAAAAAATGTCAAATTCTTTACTTTTTTTTGGTGTGCATATAAGATGACATACTCCTTGCCACCAAATTCGGACGTCCTTTAATATAATTATAACGATATGCTGCTCGAAAAATGTTTGAGGCATACAAAACAAGAATAAAACATCAATTTAACATTTTCTTAATGTGCACGTGAGTGGTGCTTGCTCACCACCACCGAATTCCACCATCATTTACAATAATTATAACTATAAGCAAATCGAAAAATGTTTGAGGGTATAAAGAGTTAAAATAAAACATTTAGAATAAGAAGAGAAATCGTAAATTCATTTATAGTTAAGTTCTCTAAATATATTTACTGAAGGAAAATTTTGTTATGGACCATATGGCTTGTATTAATACAGATTACAAGATCCATGAGGGGAGATATAGAAACATAATAAATAACAAGAGATGATGTGACTTACTACAAATTAATGATCTACTAATGGAGATATAGACCAACTACGTAAAAGAATTTTCCTTCTAGAAAGAAAGATATATATTTATTAGCACTATATAGTCAAGGTTGGATATAGAAAAGATATTGAAGATCTCCCATGAGACATTTTCATATATTTGAAAATATTTTTCTCATTTTTCACTATATTTCTTCTCCAGATTCATATACTAATTAAATTCTTCCTTTCGCTTGTTTTTGTCTTTATAATGGAAGACATGATTAATATTTAAAAATGATATAATTTAATACATACTATATAATCTATAGGTAAAATATAGATCGAATCCATTAAATAATTTCTTAATTTTATATTATGAAACGTATATTAGGAAACGAGGTTGTGAATTATTGCTCGGAGTTTAACGCATGGTTTGCATATTCTTTAAATATTGCCTCTTGCCACTACTTCTCATCTCATCATCTCTCATTAACCTCCAAAATCATCATTTTTCCTCATCAGCTCTTTGCAAAAACAAAACTTTTTGATTATTCATGGAGTCTTCTAAAGTAGAATTCCCCACTTTCAAAGTTCTAATCTTCCCATGGTTAGCTCATGGCCATATTTTCCCATACTTTGAACTAGCCAAGAAACTAGCAAAGAAAAACTTCCACATTTTCTTCTGTTCCACAGCTATCAATTTAGCCTCAATCAAGAAAACTTTCAATCAATCTGAAACAATTTCCTCCATGGAATTCATAGAACTTCATCTCCCTGATTTGCCAGAGCTTTCTTCACATTACCACACAACAAAAGGCCTCCCACCTAATCTCCGTTCTACCCTTCTTCTTGCCTTTGAAGATTCACAGACAAGTTTTTCAGAAATTATTGCCAATTTGAAACCTGATTTGCTAATCTATGATGCGTTTCAATCATGGGCTGTTGAAATTGCTTCTGCCCATAAGATACCCTCTGTTCATTTATACACTTCAGGGGCAGCATCATTGTCCTATTTTCGACATGTACACAAATATGGGTTGTCTCAAGCTGATCATAAATATCCTTTTCCTGAAATCTATTTTAGACAATTTGAGTTTAAACGTTTAGTTGCAATGGCAAAATCAAATCCCCAATTAGAAAAAACTAGTACTTCTCCTATTGTTAGTACCCTTGAACTCTCTCATGAAATTGTTTTGATAAAAAGTTCTAGAGAAATTGAACAGAAGTATCTTGATTATGTTTCTACTTTATGTGGGAAAAAAATGGTACCTTTAGGTCCCTTTGTTCATGAAACTCCAGAAATTGAGGAAAATCAAGATTTACATATCTTCAATTGGCTGTATGCAAAGAACCCAAATTCTGTTGTGTATGTTTCTTTTGGCAGTGAATGTTACCCTTCCAAGGAGGAGATGGAAGAAATAGCACATGGGCTAGAACAGAGCAAGGCTAATTTCATCTGGGTTATTAGGTTTCCTGCAGGAACAGTGGGGGAGGAAGTCCCGGAAGGGTTTCTTGAGAGGATTAAAGATAGAGGGATAATTGTGGAAGGATGGGCACCTCAAGCTAAAATTCTAAAGCATCCAAGTATTGGTGGATTTATGAGTCATTGTGGATGGGGTTCAATTACAGAGAGTTTATATTATGGAGTTCCATTGATAACCATGGGAATGCAATATGATCAGCATACTAATGGTAGGTTTGCAGTGGGTATTGGGATTGGAATTGAGGTTCTTAGGGGTGAAAATGGGGAGTTGAGAAGGGAAGAGATAACAAAGGTGATTCAGGAAATCGTAGAGAAGGAAAGTGGGAAACTTTTGAAGAAAAAAGCAAGAGAATTGAGTGAAAAGTTGAGAATGGAAGAAGATCAATTGATTAATGAAGCAATTGAGGAATTGAGAAAGATTTGTTCAGAGAAAATGCAGCAGCAATCAGCATCTCCATAAACTCATTCTTCCAAGAGTCTTTTTTTTCTTCCTTCTTATTTTGTGTTTCCATTTGTTTGCCTAGGTGGTGGGGATTGATCTCTTTGGATTCAATGTCCATTTAGTTTATGGCTACAGTCAATTAAGTACCTTTTGTCTTACAAAGTTGTAATAGAAATCAGTTACCTTTTCATTCTCTTCTAATTTCAAAATCCTTTTTATCCAAACATTATGATATAAGAATGTAATTACCAGCAGAACATATAGAAACTAAATACTACACAGTACGCGATCAGAGTCAATTCCAGAATCCCGCACTCATAATTTAGTCTTCGATTAAGTGTGGGACGCCTAGCAAGAATGCTGAGGCATTGATAGTATATATTGCCACCTTCGAATATCAATTTTTAGCATGACAAGAACAGTTGTCAAGTAGTGCTAGACTTATAAATCATATTTTTGAATCTGTAATTGCGAGACATGACAAAAAGTATCATTTACATTAACTATAATTACAATCTTACGGAAAATAAATGTATTTATAGGGTACATAAATAATGAACAAGTATTTAATTTAGGTATAAAAAAGTATTTAATTAATGCTCAAAAGTGGTATCTACTCAAAAGAAAATTAATTTGAAAATTTTCACTTACTCAAAAGAAAAGTATCTATGAAGAAATTTTAGACTTACAAATTTAATTCAAATGGGTTGTAAATAATTTTTTTTCTTTTTTGAATAAGTAAAACTTTAACAAAAAGTAGGAAAATTTCACAAGGATAATAGTATAAAAAACACATTAACCATGCTAACCAAAAAAAAAAACACTTGATAAAAAAAATCACACTTAAACAAACTAAAAATAACTACTCCATCTTTCGTATTATAGTTCTTCTTGATACTATTGAAAAGCTTAATACTATCTAGATTCATAAGTAACCATCTACAAAACCAAAGGCGAATCACTTGTCTTGAAAATAGTTTAAAATCAAAATAAAACTTCACGAAAGAATTAAAATCTAGTTCGAGTATGAAAATCTCTTCTTAAAAAAGAAGATAAATTTCTAAATTTGAAAAGATAAAGAATACAACCACCAATGAAATAGAAGAGTTGCAAAACTCTAATGGAAAGAGTTTCTAAAATTTAAAGATAAAAGAAATAAAAGATAATCAAAGGGCAAGAAAAGGAGAAAATTTTCAGACATAACACCGAAGTTCTAACCAAGGCCAAAACTCAGCTGTGGCCGAATAGCAGATGAACCTGGAGACACAGAGAAGGAAGGAGGTTGAGAGAAAGAGGAAGAGAATGGAGTACTTTCTCATGATTGTAAATACTTTCTCGAGATAGAAAAGAAAAAGAGAAAATGAGAGATATATGTTTGGAATTTGGCCCATTTATTATTAAATTATAATTTCCATACATAACATAAAAATCCTTTAAAAAATATATTTATCACATAAAAAGAGATACACTAATTGGGAGTATTCAAAATCGTCTAGCACATCTTCTAGTACACTTTCTAGGGCCTAGAATTGTCTGTACTATTTTTGTGTACCACTCTCTGTACCACTTCCATTTATAATATATACTTTTTATTTAGAATTTATCATTTCTCTTAGGGTTTATCGTTTATTAAAATAGGTTTTATTAGTAAACATATTAAAATTAGTAAGTGGTATACAATAGTACATAAAGTGGTACAAACGATTTTAGTCGACATCTCTAGTACACTTTCTTTAATGGTAACTTTTCCTTAGGATTTATCTTTTAAAATTTAAAGTTTATCATTTATTCTATAATATTTATATTAATAAAGTTACTATAAAAAGTGTGAACTAGAAAGTGTATCACAAGATTTATTAGATAATCTCGACCGAATTGGGAGGGTTTATATAGAAGAAACTTTGGGGGAGGGGAAGGGGGCTATCTCTTAAGTTTTTAATAGTGCACCTAACAATATCCCTAAACAGGTGTAGTTTATAAAGTATTGGTGGGACCATGGCCTCTCACTCTTGAACATTTACCTTGATTTATCACATGCTAAATTAGTCATAGAGTCATTCTAAAAGAACTATATCTAAAAGATTTTTAGAAAAGACAACGTAATATTATAGGTTCTTGAAGTTAAAGAATAATTTTTCGTTTTCACTTGTGGGGTTCTTGAAGTTAACAAGGTTAATATGGACCAAACATCTTTCGCAAAAGGACAATCAAACAAAACATGTCTATCATATTCATAACCTATACTAGATTTAGATAGAAGATAAGAGTTATCAAGAATGAAGAAATGTTTAAAAATATTTTGGCAAGTAGAAAGAATATCCAAGCAAGTCCTCTAGAGGAAAAGTCCAATCTTAGGTTATACTGATATAGTTCAAACCTTATTTTAGAATTTTGCATTCCAGAATTTTGTTTATCATTGTCAAACTGGAAGATCCTACGAAAGAGAGAGAAATAGAGAGAGGGGGTACTACTCCCTACATTTCTTTTTTACTTAGTAATATTTTAGACATCATACTGTTTGAGAAAATATGAAAATTAAAATGTTTTTTCTTGTATAGATTAGAATGTCTTTCAAAATTTTCTTTATGCTTATTATTATTTATACTACTTTCCATGATAGAAGAATAAAAAAAGATTGGAATTCGCTATTAATGTGAGGATATACTTAGAAAAAATTTATTAAATATTACTTTGAAACTATAATTATGATAAGTAAAACAATATGAAAATTAAAATGAAAAAAAAACGGAGGAAGTATTGTATAGTCAAGATTGGATGTATAAAAGATAATAAAGATTTCCGGTAAGACATGCGCATATATTTTAATATTAACAAATTTTAAAATATTTTATCATTTTTCACTGTATTTCTTCTCGAGATTCATATCCCGGTAGTAATTTACTAATTTCTCACTGAATTCTTCCTCATATAATTTCAAGCTCTTCCAATCTCCAATGCATTTCTTAAATTATTGCTTTGATTTTACACGTGGTTTGCGTATTCCTAAAATATTGCCTCTGCCTGCCTCTTGCCTCTGCTTCTCTTCTCATCAGCTTTCTTCTCCAAAATCATCATCTTCTCTCATCAAACAAGGCTTTATTATTATCATTCATGGAGCCTTCTAAATTAGAATCCCCCACTTTCAAAGTTCTAATCTTCCCATGGTTAGCTCATGGCCATGTTATTCCATACTTTGAACTAGCCAAGAAACTCTCAAAGAAAAATTCCACATTTTCTTCTGTTCAACAGCTGTCAATTTAACCTCAATCAAGAAAACTTTCAATCAATCTGAAATAATTTCCTCCATAGAATACATAGAACTTCATCTCCCTGATATTCCAGAGCTTCCTCCACATTAGCATACAACAAAAGGCCTCCCACCAAATCTCCATTCTACCCTTCGTCTTGCCTTTGAAGATTCACAGACAAGCTTTTCAGAAATTATTGCCAATTTGAAACCTGATTTGCTAATCTATGATGGGTTTCAACCATGGGCTGTTGAAATTGCTTCTGCCCATAAGATACCCTCTGTTCATTTCTATACTTCAGGGGCAGGTTCAATGTCCTATTTTCAACATATATACAAATATGGGTTGTCTCAACCTGATCATAAATACCCTTTTCCTGAAATCTATTTTAGACAATTTGAGTTCAAAAGTTTAGTTGCAATGGCAAAATCAAATCCCCAATTAGCCAAAAGTAGCACTTCTCCTCTTGTTAGTACCCGTGGACTCTCTCATGAAATTGTTTTGATAAAAAGTTCTAAAGAATTGGAAGGGAAGTATCTTGATTATCTTTCTACTTTATGTGGGAAAAAAATGGTACCTTTAGGTCCCTTTGTTCATGAACATCCAGAAATTGAGGAAAATCAAGATTTACGTATCTTCAATTGGCTGAATTCAAAAAACCCAAATTCTGTTGTATATGTTTCTTTTGGCAGTGAATGTTACCCTTCCGAGGAGGAGATGGATGAAATAGCATATGGGCTAGAACACAGCAGGGCTAATTTCATATGGATTATTAGGTTTCCTGCAGGATCTACAGGAAGAGTGGCGGAGACAATACCCGAAGGATTTCTTGAAAGGATTAAAGATAGAGGGTTAATTGTGGAAGCATGGGCACCTCAAGCTAAAATTTTAGGGCATCCAAGTATTGGTGGATTTATGAGTCATTGTGGATGGAATTCTGTAACAGAGAGTTAATATTATGGGGTACCTTTGATTTCCTTGGGAATGCAATATGATCAGCCTACTAATGGGAGGTTAGTAGTGGGGATTGGGGTTGGAATGGAAGTTATGAGGGCTGAAAATGGAGAGTTGAAAAGGGAAGAGATTGCAAAGGTGATCGATGAAATTGTAGTGAAGAAAAGTGGGGAGAATTTGAAGAGGAAAGCAAGAGAATTGAGTAAAAAGTTGAGAACGGAAGAAGAAGAATTGATTGATGAAGCTATTGAGGAATTGAGTAAGATTTGTTCAAAGAAAATTCAGCAGCAATCAGCTCCATAAACTCATTCTTCCAAGAGTTTTTTTCTTTTTTCTTCTTATTTTGTTTTTTAATTTGTTTGTTCTAGGCGGTAAGGATTGATTGTTGAGTCAATGTAATTGAATAAAGGGTTAATACCAAAACAGTCCATTTAGGTTATGGTACACTCAATTGAATAATACTTTTTTGAGTAACTTTTCAATCCGAATTCAGTTTGCATCCCTTCTTAGATTTTTATTCTTTGATTTTTATATCTCTTCGAGGTGATTTTTAAAACCTTTTTTCACGTATGAATTTATAAATTGTTAATTTATAATAAGAAAACTGATGATCCTTTGTCAATATCATTTGATGATTGCAAAGGAAATCCTGCAATCAAGTTTATTATGTGTCTATTTTTTTACTAGTGTTAATATATTTTCTCCACTAAAGTATGAATTTGTTGTTACTTTATGTAAATCGTTGTATAGTTGTCTCAATCTCTCGACTTACTCTTTCACCAAGTTAAAAAAAAATTTTGATGATTGTTTTAGTTGTAATGATCTTAGTCCATTTCATATCAATGAATAGCTTTCTAAAAAAAGTCAATTGAGTACCATTTGTCACATGCAGTTGTAATAAAAATCATTAACCTTTCCATTCTCTTTCAATTTCAAAATCATCTTTATCTATGTACCTGTATTTTTATTTTTTATTATTTCATGAGTAAAATTTTTATTTTTTTCATTTATTCACTATATCAAAATAGATATTCTAAGATACCATAGATACATGAGATATGCTTATACATAGGGATGCAGCCCTATGTTTTTTTTTTATTCTCATAGATAACTGACTGATTACATGATTGATTATGTAATCGACGATAATTCCGAATGATTTAGTATTTCCCAAGATCGATCGATACCGAAATCAATAGGTTTGGTAAAAGAGTTTTATCGATGAAAAAAATCGATAACGATATATATATATATATGTATGTATATGTATGTGTATGTGTGAAGGAATACCATATAAAATCTAGCGAGCATTAGCAGGTTTTGTTTTTATTTTAAATGGGTGAGCGTGCAATTTGGGGTTGCAATCCAATGTGCCAATTTTAAAGTTTGAAGGTGAAGTATATTTGATTTGCCAAACTTTCTAACGGATTATCTAAATAACTAATAATCGATTTCTATTAGTACTGTAAGGGTATTTGATAACATAAACTGTATTGGTATGGTAATGGTATATGATAATATAAATGCTATTGGTAAGCTAATTCCTATTTATACACCATACAAACACATCATATTTGTTCCATGTAACATTGCTATTTCGCATGGGATAACTATAATAGTACAGGACAACCACTTGCTCTTTACGAGTACTTTTTTTCGTTAGACCGGTAGAGGAGAATTAGACAGGGGATGACACAGTAGTACAAATTTATCTTAATAGAGACTGAGTTGAAGGGACTCGGAAAGGAATTTGAAAGACTTTCGCTTCACCCCTTCCCTCCTATCGGCTTATGGATCTGGGGAGTCTCGATCGGGTTCATCTACCTCTCCTAATTTTCTTTGATTCTCATCTCGACTGGGCTTCCCTAGAAGATTGCGGGCCTAAGAAAAGATGGCCTCTCTTGGCCGATGACTTTGCTGGCATAAAACCTCGATCCAGATATCCATCTGCTATCTGAATGGACCTATAGTCACTCAGTACACACGAAGTCATGAACTGGAATTTAAGTCATCTCTTTACGCCACTTTAGAAGAAGAAATGCTCCTTTTTTCAATTAGTGGTGGCTGTCACATAGATACTATTTGTATGGTATAAAAGCATGAGCCTAAGTATCTATAGTCACCTTGGGATATTCATTTTAGCATGCAACGACGATTTTCAAGTAATAGGTTGTGAGCGCTTCTAGAATCCAAACCCATGAATGGCTCTCCAGCCTGCAAGCGCAAGCCATGATATTATGATATCAAAGAATGGTCACCATCCAGACGTATGAAAAATAAATACTACACCGTAGGTGATGAGAACTACCTTTATATTCTCCCATTTGTGATCTGATATTAGATTAAGTGTTAGACGCCTAGCAAGAACGCTAGGGTCTTAAGAGGATATATGCAACATCCCTACCCTATATAAGATAAGTAAAATATGTTTGTAAGGTATGTAAGCATGGATTTAAGTATTCATAGTCACCTTGGGATATCCATTTTCACATAGCTAGGACAGTTGCTAAATAGTGGGTCGTGGGTGTTGTCAAACCCATGAACGTACTCTTGGGTTCATAAGCACGGAGCGTGACATTATTGTATCAGAATATAGTTATTGGTTGAACATGTAGGAACTAACCGCTATTTCATGCACGATGATGGCTAGCTCTAGAATCCGGCATTCATAGTTTAGTCTTGGATTAAGTGTGGAATACCTAGTGAGAATGTTTAGGCTTAATAGAATCTCTAGTCATCTTAACATATCAATTTTAGTATAACAATGGCAATTGTCGAATAGCGAGTTATAAGTATGGTTAGACCTATAAATCGTTTTCAACCATAAGCGTGAGGCATGATGATAAATATCTCCCTAATTAAACATAATTACAATCCTACAAAGAGATTTATTTGTATGATATATAAGTAATGAACATAAGTATTTATGCTCAAATGTGGTATTTCCTCGCAAAAAAATTAATATGAAAATTTTCATTTACTCAAAAGAAAAGTATCTACTCCCTCCATTCAGAAATATAAGGTGTTTTAAACCCATATAGGACGGTCAAAGATATAAGGATTAACTTTTAATAAGTATTTATTAAATTTTTTTATTTTTATCCATCTCTTTATTCATTTATTTTATTTCCACTATCTTTCTCTTTCTTTATTTATGAAAGGTAAAAAAGGTATTATAATTTAAAAATTATTTTGTTTCTAAAATTGTTAATTTGTGTGACAAGATTTAAAATTCCATATTATATTTATGTTCATTATATTTATGGTGGAAGGGATTGTTAAGAAATTTTGAAATTATAAATTATAATTTCTTGAGATTCACAATTGCTATTTCGATTCTGGATCATAAATATCTGCAGTCGCAAGCTAAAGTTTAACTTGAGAGTATAATATTGGTTTATAGCTGTTATTTCCAATCCTTAAAAAAAAAAAAAAAATAGAAATAGATGCTTTACAACTAAAATATTCCTTGGGTAGTCACAATACAGAATCTCTTTTCTGATATTGCGGAAGAAAATGAATTTCAAATTCAAAATTTCTAATATGATCAAGGATGTTGTTATTATTATTATTATTATTATTATTATTATTATTATTATTATTATTATTATTATTATTATTATTATTATTATTATTATTGATGATGATGATGATTTTCCAATTGCCATAGAAATTCGCTAATGTATTACTTTTTCTGTTTTATATTATTGGTTGATTAGACATTTGTTTTTATTTTATAATTTATTACTTTAATAAATTATAAAAGTATTAAAATTACTTTTTCATATAAAATCTTATCTGGTTGAAATAAAAATAATTTTTAAAAAATTTTCATTAGAACTATTAATAATAATGAAAGGATAATTTGATCAATTTCAATTTAGACAATTTAAT
Source organism: Catharanthus roseus (assembly GCA_028651295.1). NCBI lineage: Eukaryota > Viridiplantae > Streptophyta > Magnoliopsida > Gentianales > Apocynaceae > Catharanthus > Catharanthus roseus. The sequence continues at coordinate 9,813,541 of JAPQWS010000093.1, read as the reverse complement.
CATTTCCTTAATTCTTATAATTTGTCTTAAGCAACCGATAATATAAAAGAAAAGGAGTATTTTCATCCTAATTGCATTCAGATTGGCCTTCAGTGTGATAATATAATACTATTATGTTTCATGTTAGACAATTCACGAGAATTAAGAAGATTATTAAGTTATCTAGATTTAAAATAAATGAATTAGATGATTTTTTGACTATTTTTAATAGTTTTAGTAAAAGTTTGTAGACAATTTTTAATTTCAACAAAATAATGTATATATAGAAAAGTATTATTTAATACTCCTTTAATTTACTAAAATGGCAAATAGTTTGAAATGAAAAATGTATGTTAAGACGAAAAATAATATAAAATAATATAAAAATTATTTTTATAATTTTTATGTTGAAAGTCATGAATTCAAATAATATTTTAAAATTTAAAATCAATTAATATTTTTTAAAGTAAATGTGATACGTAGTTCTCAATATTTATTCCGTTTTCAAGAATGATACCTAACATTTATCTTTAACTTTCATGGTCCTCAATAAATTTTCAAATTCCATGTATTGGCTCTTTATCTGAAATTTCCGGTAGAAAAAACAATCGATGTTTTCTTGACTGTATGAAAAAAATAACAAGAATATATACATATTATAATGAAGTATCTAAGTCTAACTATACTAGGTACAATAAAGTTAGTTACTTATTCTAATTCAACAATTACATCAATTTAATAATTAGAATAGATATTGAATCCTAAGTTTTCAAGAAAAAGTCCCTCAGAATAATTTCAAATTCCACGAGTCATATGCTGGTGATTCCAAGCATCAATCCTCAGATGCACAAAAATTCTATTCATAAAATAATTTTCCCTCCAAAGTTGGAGTATAATGATTATGAATGCCCAACTTGCAAATCAATGACAAAAAATAAATAGGATGAAGCGTCTTGGTAAAGATATCTGCAGGCTGCAATGCACTTTGAATATAATTTGGAGTAATAAAACCTTTTTGAAAAGCATCACGAACGAAATTATAGTCAATTTTGATGCGTTTCATACTCTCATGAAATATCGAATTGGGAACAATGTGAATAGCTATCCTATTATCACAATGAAGAAGAATCGGAATATTAACGGAGACTCGAAGATCTTTGGGCAAACGACAGAGCTACTTAAGTTCATACAAAGTGATTACCATAGAACGATATTCAGCTTTAGCAGAAGAGCGCAATACATTATGCTGCTTTTTGGTTTTCCACGAAATTGAGGAACGACCCAAAGAGATTAAATAATCAGAGTCACAGTATGTTGTAAGTATGAGTGGAGAGTCAACTCGGAAAAAAATACCTTGGCCTGGACTACCTTTAAGATAGAGGGCAACACAGAGAGCTAAAACCCAATGATCAGTTTGTAGAGACTACATGACCTGAGCCAAGATATGGACCACATAGGCAAGTTCTCGACGAGTTAAAGTGAGGTAAATCAACTTGTCTACTAATCGACGGTATTGATCCGGGGCTTCATAGAATAAAAAGTGATTGGAATTCGTAATTAATGTGAGGGTATAATTAAAAAAAGTTCATTAAATATTACTTTACAATTACAATATGACAAATAAATAAATATGAAAATTAACAAAGTATGACAAAGGAAAAAACCGAAGGGTCAAGATTGGAGGTAGAAAAGATAATAAAGCTCTCCCATAAGACATGCGCATATATTGTCCAAATAAATGGGTTGAGAAATGACAGTTGTATAGAGTCTTTTCAACGAGATAGTACTTGCTAGAACGATAAAAAAGATAAATAAGAAAAAAGACATTTTAACAAATTTTAAAATATTTTATTATTTTTCACTATATTACTTCTCCAATTCATATCCTAGTAGTAATTTATTAATTTCTCAGTGAATTCTCCCACATATAATTTCAAGCTCTTCCAATCTCCAATGCATTTTAAATTATTGATTTGATACTAAAGGCGAAATCTCTCACCCACAAGATTCTCATCAGACTCTCCTACGCTTAGGTGAAAGATGTAAATCATCTTGATTCAGTCACTCTGCAGATTGGAGGCCAGGCACTGGTGCGAACAAAGAACCCCACATTGGAAATGTTAAAATTCTTACACTGCCACTGCCAACATTTGAAATTATTGCTTTGATCTTACACGTGGTTTGCATATTCCTTAAATATTGCCTCTGCCTGCCTCTTGCCTCTGCTTCCCATCTGATCAGCTCTCCTCTCCAAAATCATCATCTTTTCTCATCAAACAAGGCTTTATTATTATCATTCATGGAGCCTTCTAAATTAGAATCCCACACTTTCAAAGTTCTAATCTTCCCATGGTTAGCTCATGGCCATGTTTTTCCATACTTTGAACTAGCCAAGAAACTCTCAAAGAGAAATTTCAACATTTTCTTCTGTTCAACAGCTGTCAATTTAACCTCAATCAAGAAAACTTTCAATCAATCTGAAATAATTTCCTCCATAGAATACATAGAACTTCATCTCCCTGATATTCCAGAGCTTCCTCCACATTACCATACAACAAAAGGCCTCCCACCAAATCTCCATTCTACCCTACGTCTTGCCTTTGAAGATTCACAGACAAGCTTTTCAGAAATTATTGCCAATTTGAAACCTGATTTGCTAATCTATGATGGGTTTCAACCATGGGCTGTTGAAATTGCTTCTGCCCATAAGATACCCTCTGTTCATTTCTATACTTCAGGGGCAGGTTCAATGTCCTATTTTCAACATATATACAAATATGGGTTGTCTCAACCTGATCATAAATACCCTTTTCCTGAAATCTATTTTAGACAATTTGAGTTCAAAAGTTTACTTGCAATGGCAAAATCAAATCCCCAATTAGCCAAAAGTAGTACTTCTCCTCTTAGTATCCTTGGACTCTCTCATGAAATTGTTTTGATAAAAAGTTCTAAAGAAATGGAAGGGAAGTATCTTGATTATCTTTCTACTTTATGTGGGAAAAAAATGGTACCTTTAGGTCCCTTTGTTCATGAACCTCCAGAAATTGAGGAAAATCAAGATTTACATATCTTCAATTGGCTGAATTCAAAAAACCCAAACTCTGTTGTATATGTTTCTTTTGGCAGTGAATGTTACCCTTCCGAGGAAGAGATGGATGAAATAGCATATGGCCTAGAACACAGCAGGGCTAATTTCATATGGGTTATTAGGTTTCCTGCAGGATCAACAGGAACAGTGGCGGAGAGAGTACCCGAAGGATTTCTTGAAAGGATTAAAGATAGAGGGTTAATTGCGGAAGGATGGGCACCTCAAACTAAAATTTTAGGGCATCCAAGTATTGGTGGATTTATGAGTCATTGTGGATGGAGTTCTGTAACAGAGAGTTTATATTATGGGGTTCCTTTGATTTCCATGGGAATGCAATATGATCAGTATACTAATGGGAGGTTAGTAGTGGGGATTGGGGTTGGAATGGAAGTTATGAGGGCTGAAAATGGGGAGTTGAAAAGGGAAGAGATTGCAAAGGTGATCGATGAAATTGTAGTGAAGAAAAGTGGGGAGAATTTGAAGAGGAAAGCAAGAGAATTGAGTGAAAAGTTGAGAATGGAAGAAGAACAATTGATTGATGAAGCTATTGAGGAATTGAGTAAGATTTGTTCAAAGAAAATTCAGCAGCAATCAGCTCCATAAACTCATTCTTCCAAGAGTTTTTTTTTTTTTTTTCTTCTTCTTATTTTGTTTTTCCATTTGTTTGTTCTAGGCGGTAAGGATTGATCTCTTGAGTCAATGTAATTGAGTGAAGGATTAATACCAAAACAGTCCATTTAGTTTATGGTCCACTCAATTGAATACTCTTGGGAGTAATTTGCAACCCGAATTCAATCTCTTCTTAGGTTTTTGTATTTCTTCGAGGTTATTTATAAATCCTTTGACTCACCCATGAATTTTTAAATTACTGATTTATAAAGAAAATGATAAATATGAGAATTCCTAGTCAATGTCGTTCGAAGATTACAAAAAGAGCTTTGCAATCGAGTTTATTATATTATATGTCTGTTTTTCTCGTACTAGTTTTAATATATTTTTTCCATCTTAATGTGATTTTGCTGTTAATTTATATAAATTGTTGTATAGTTATCTCAATCTCTCGACTTTACTCTTTTTTACCAAGTTAAAGAAAAGATTTGAAGATTGTTTTAGTTGTAATGATCATAGCCTATTTCATATCAATAAATAGCCTTCTAAATGAAGTCAATTGAGTACCATTTGTCACATGCGGTTGTAATAAAAATCATTAACCTTTTCATTCTCTTTCAATTTCAAAATCATTTTTATCTATGTACCTGTATAGTTATTCTTTTATCATTTCATGAGTAAAATTTTTATTTTTTTATTCATTCGCTATACCAAAATGGATATTCTAAGATACCATAGATACTTAAGATTTGTTTATACATAAGGATTCAAGGATATGGTTTTTTTCGATTCTCCTAGGTAACTTACCGATTATATAACCGACGGTAATTCTGAATGAATTTAGTATTTTCTAAGGTCAATCGATACCGAAATCGATATATTTTGATAAAAAAAAAAATTTTTACCGATAGAAAAAATTGATATCAATATATATGTGTGTGAAGGAATACCATAAATCTAGCAAGCTTTAGTAGGTTTTGCTTTTATTGTAAATGGGTGAGCATGCAACTTGGGGTCGCAATCCAATGTACCAATTTTAAAGTTTAAATATGGAGTATATTTGATTTGTCAAATTTTCCAACGTATTATCTAAATAACCGATTGCTATTGGTACTGTAATGGTATTTGATAGCCTAAAACAGTATTGGTATGGTAATGGTATATGATAACTGTAGGCTTTACAGCCCATTTTCTTCCCAATATTTTTTAATTTTCAGCCTAATTTTCTTTTTCCCTTTTTCGACCCGATGATGTTCTGGGCCTCAACCCAAGTGGAATAGGTTGTTGTTATTGTGCTGCTTCTGGGCCACCTCCTTGCCTGTTTCTGGGCCGCCTTCTTGACTGAGTCCTTAGGGATGCCGCGGCCCGGGTTGGCCACCCGGGTCGTCCGTTGGCGACCCGCGGCTCGACCGCTCGGCTCCCCTTTAATTGAATGCTGCCTCTTCGTTTATGTAGAAGTCTCGAACTTCTCTTCTTAGCAGTTTCTTATTCTCTGTGTGTCTCTTGGAGTCTTCAAGACTCCTGCTTTCTCCTTCTCCTTCTCCTTCAGCTCTGCCGCTGCTAATCACTCTCTGTTCTGGTGGTTTTATGCTGTTAACCAGTCTTCTTCTCTATCACCATTGTTTGTCTGTTGGTGAGGTTAGAGAGATAGCCGTAAGGAAAGAAAAGAGAGAGAGAGAGAGAGAGAGAGAGAGAGAGAGGTTGTATATTGCCAGTGATTTCTTCCCGGTTGAGGCCCGTTTCTGAGGGTTATAACCCCGATCATCACCTTTCTTCACTATCGTCCCCTCGATGCGGCAGTGCCGCTGCTCGGCGTCCGATTCTGGTTTGTTAACCCCTCGGTTTCTGTTCCTCAGTCATCTCTTTGATTTTCTGCTGGTCGGTTAACCCCGTCGGTGGTGAGCAAACCGTTCATTGTTTTATTTGGGTTATTTTTATACTAATCGGGTGTTATTTTACAAATTATCACATTATTGTTCTTTGGCTATTTTCTGTTCATTGAAAGATCAAATCTTTCTATTTATTTCTTCCGCTGTAATTTATTCCTTGATAATTTGTAATAGTAATACTTATTATAGTAATTAGGAGTGTTTTCTCCAACAAGTGGTATCAGAGCCGCGGTTTCCGGCTCTCTGGCTTCAACGTCCGGCAGCAACCTTTGGATCTGAGAAGTTTCTCAGAATCCCACCAGTGAAGTTCCTCCTTCTCCTCTCTATTTTTACAGTCTTTTCTCTCAGTTTATTCAGTTTGCTGCCGAGTCTCTGTTTACTGTTTATCGACTTACCGCCGGCTTTATCTGGTTTATATGTTTCGGCTTGTAGCCAATTACTGTTTCTGCTTCTGTTTCGGCTTGCTACCGGTTCTGTTTCTGTTGGTTGTTGTTGCGACGGCTTGCTGCCGATTCTATTACTATTACTGCATTACTATTACTTTCTGTTTTTTTTTTTGTTTCTGTTCTTTTCTATCGTTTTATTATTTCCAGTTTTTCTTGTTATTTTTCAAAAACCAAAACCCAAGCCTGGCTTGAATCCAAGAGATATCAAGTATCTGTGTCTTGGCGGTTTTTATTCTGATTTCAAAAATGTTCTTACTTCTGTCTTTTTCTGTTGGATCCGTCCGTTCCTGTTCTCTTGGTTATTATGTTTGTTCACTGTTTTTAGGTTTTTTTTTTTTTTGTGTGTGCCTTTTGTGTTACACTGTTTTGTAATAAAAAAAACCAAACCTAATCAAACGAAATTAAAACAAACAACGCCTTTTTCTTTGGAAGATCTTTCCTCTGTTTTAAGGGAAAATCCGGACAATTTTTTATTCAAAACTTTTCAAATCTTTCATCTTTCTAAAACCACCGAATTATACCTATTTGCCCTTAAAATATGTCAGTTCCAAAAATTAAAACTGATAGGTTTGATGGCAAATCTGATTTTGTAATGTGGCAGAGGAAAATGGAAGCAGTTTTGGTACAAAACAAAATTGCTCCCACTATTTGCAACCCTGAAGAGTATCCGAAATCTTAGAAGGGCGAAACTCTTAAAGAAAAACTAGGTGATGCTCATAGCTGTCTCACCTTGCATTTAACTGATAACGTTTTATGGGAAATTGACGAGAAAGACAATGCTTTTGAAATCTGGACAAAATTGGAAAAAATGTATTTGGGAAATCTCTTTCAAATAAAATATATTTAAAAGAACAGCTTTTTGGTTTCAAAATGAGTGGGATAAAATCACTTTCTGAAAATATAGATAATTTAAATAAAATCATTTTGGAGCTTCAAAACGTCGGAGAGAAAATCTCTTATGAAAATGTTGCAGTCATTTTACTAAATGCCTTACCTGATTCTTTTAATGATGTCAAATCTGCCATTAAATGTGGTAGAGATGATCTTTCCCTTTCTGATGTCAAAAATGCTTTAAAATCAAAAGATTTGGATTTGCAAAAAGATAACAAGTCTCATGGTGAAAATCTTTTTGTAAAAGGAAGGATCGACCGGAGAGAACCTCCTAGTCATCGTTTTATAAGCTGTTCCAAATCACGAGAGAAAAGCAAGGTAAAATGTTTTTACTGTGGGAAAGAAGGGCATATGAAAAAACAAGTGTTTTAAACGAATCAAAGATGAGAAATAACGTAAACATGGTAAAGGAGCGAATAAAGTCGATAAAACCCACGGTTTTGACTCAGATGGTAACTCTATGTTTTTTGAAGTTCTGTGTGTTTCTCTTTCTCCTTCATTACTGATGTTGTTAATCATTGGGTGCTTGATTCTGGTTGCTCATTTCACATGACATCTAATAAACACTGGTTTTCTGATTTCAAAACTTTAAACCAAGGAAAAGTTTTTATGGGTAATAATCAGGTTTGTAATATAAAAGGCATTAGCAGTATTTTTGCAAAAATGCATGATGGCGTGACTAGAAAACTCACTGAGGTGAGATATGTTCCTAACTTACGTCAGAATCTTATTTCCCTCAGCTATTTAGACTCTTTGGGTCTCTCTTTTAAATCCAAAAATGGCATTTTGTGTGTTTGCAAAGGAAACCTAGTCATGCTAAAATGTTTTAAAAAGGAAATTTTATACATCCTTCTTGATAAAACGGTTTGCAACTATACTGCCTTAGTTTCAAAAACTGTCCCTGAGAAAACTATGTTGTGGCATCGTAGGATTGACCACATTAGTGAAAAAGGGCTTTATAATTTACAAAAACAAAAACTTTTATGTGGTGATAAAATCGATTCCTTGGATTTTTGTGATCACTGTGTTTTGGGAAAACAACACAAAATTAGTTTTTCAACCAGCACACATAAGTCATCTACACCTTTTGATTATGTGCATTGTGATCTGTAGGGATCTGAAAAAGTTCCAACTTACGGTGGTAACGTTTATTTCCTTTCTATTGTTGATGATTTTTCGAGGCATGTATGGATTTTTCTTTTAAAAACCAAAGATCAAACGTTTGAAAAATTTTGTGAATGGAAACGTTTTGCCGAAAATCATTCTCATAATAAACTAAAAACTATCAGGACCGATAACGGTCTTGAATTTTGTAACCGGAAGTTTTCTGACTTATGTGCATCACATGGCATTTTACACCATAGAACGATTAGACATAACCCATAACAAAACAGAGTTGCCGAAAGGATGAACCGTACTATTATAGATAAGGTCTGTTGTCTGTTAGTGTCTTCTGGTATTCCAAAACCGTTCTAGGGTGAAGCTGTTAGTACAGCTGTATACCTCATCAATAGATCTCCATCCACAACTATAAACTTTAGGACTCCTATAGAACTCTGGTCTGGGAAACCTCCCAATCTTTCCAACTTGAGGATTTTCGATTGTGCAGCCTTCGCTCATCAAAAAGAGGAAAAACTAGATCCAAGGTCTAGGAAGGAGTGTTCATAGGATATCCTAGTGGGGTAAAGGGTTATAGAGTATGGTTGAAGGGTGAACTAGGGGTGAGAGTTATCATCAGTAGGGATGTTGTCTTCAACGAGTTAGAAATGCCCTGTCTTAAAGATAGCACCATCACCGATAATCCTTCTTGTGATCCTTCTCCTAGTAGCATTCCGGTAGAAGTGGAGACTATCTCCGAACCCACTATAGAGCCACCTCAAGAACCTGAAACAAATTCTGAGTCTTCTGCTCCTTCTAGTAGTACTCCTGTTCCTGAAGCTTCTGACCCTATTCTAGATGGTTCTGATGAGGAAGAGGAACATCCTGAGGCTCAAACCCAAGCTCTTAGGGATTATCAACTCGCTAGAGATCGAGTCCTTAGAGTACCTAGGGATCATCCTCGGTATGGTTACTCCTACATTGTATCATATGCTTTTGTTGTTGCTTCTTATGTTGAAGAAAAAGAACCTCTATATTTTTCTGAGGTTTTTAAAAAGTCTCTATATGGGCTTAAACAGTCGCCAAGGCAATGGTACAAGAGGTTTGATTCTTTCATGTCCATAATTGGTTTTTCTAAAAGTAACTACGACAGTTGTCTTTACTTTTCTGGTAATGATGTGGATTCTGCTATTTATCTGTTGTTGTATGTGGATGATATGTTGACAGCTTATCGTCACAAAGCTAAGATCAATGAACTGAAGTCTCTGCTAAAATCTGAGTTCGATATGAATGACTTGGGTGTTGCATCCAAAATCCTTGGGATGAATATTTCTAGATATAGACCTGATCGTTCTCTCTTCTTATCCCAAAAGCCTTTCCTTCAGAAAATCGTATCCAAATTTTCAATGCAACTTTGTAAACCCATTACAACTCCTTTTGCTCGCCACTTTAAAATTTTCGACAAAACTTGTCCTAAAACTGAAAGTGAAAAGAGATATATGGCCAATATCCCATACAGAATGACCATAGGCTCAGTCATGTACCCAATGATATCCACTCATCCTGACATTACTTTTTCTATAAGCCTTCTTAGCAGATTTATGTCAAATCCTAGAAGAGATCATTGGGCTGCTCTCAAATGGCTATTACGTTTCCTAAACGGAACTGTGGATTGGGGTTTACACTACCATAACTGGTCTGATTTTGAATTGATTGGATTTGTTGATTCTGATTTTGCAGTTGACAAGGATGGTAGAAAATCTACCACTTCTTACTTCTTTAGCCTTGCGGGTAATTGCATTTAGTGGAAATCCCAACTACAGCCTGTAGTTGCCTTGTCAACTACTGAGGCTGAGTATATCGCAGCAACGGAAGCAATCAAAGAAGCCATTTAGCTTCAAGGGTTATTGAGTGAATTGAATATTTTAAATTCAAAAGTTATTATTTACACTAACAGTCAAAGTTGTTTATATTTCTGTAAAAATCCGGTCTATCACGAACGGACGAAACATATTGATGTCAAGTACCACTTTATTAGAGAAAAGGTCTCTAGTGGTATTGTTGACATATATAAGATTAGTACTGATAATAATCCTGCTGATTTTGGTACTAAAATTGTAAACACTGATAAATTTATGTCTTGTAGGGACTTTCTTCATGTGCAAGCAGTTTGACTAATATTGAGTCATCTTTCAGGGATGGAAAAAATATTGTTCGAGGTAAAGATTGTAGGCTTTACAGCTCATTTTCTTCCCAATATTTTTTAATTTTCCAGCCATATTTTCTTTCCCCTTTTTCGACCCAATGATGTTCTGGCCCTTAACCCAAGTGGAATAGGCTGTTGTTATTGTGCTGCTTCTGGGCCGCCTCCTTGCCTGCTTCTGGGCCGCCTTCTTGACCAAGTCTTTAAGGATGCCCGCGGCCCGAGTTGGCTAATCGGGTCATCCGTTGGCGACCCGTGGCTCGATCGCTCAACACCTCTTTAATTGAATGCTGCCTCTTCATTTATGTAGAAGTCTCGAACTCCTCTTCTCAGCCGTTTCTTATTCTCTCTGTGTCTCTTGGAGTCTTCAAGACTCCTGCTTTCTTCTCCTTCGGCTCTGCCGCTGCTAATCTCTCTCTGTTCTGGTGTTTTTATGCTATTAACCAGTCTTCTTCTCTGTCACCATTGTTTGTCTGTTGGTGAGGTTAGAGAGATAGCCGTAAGGAAAGAAGAGAGAGAGAGAGAGAGAGAGAGAGAGAGAGAGAGAGAGAGAGAGAGAGAGAGAGAGAGAGAGGTTGTATATTGCCGGTGATTTCTTCCCGGTTAAGGCCCTTTTTTAGGGTTATAACCCCGATCATCACCTTTCTTCACTATCGTCGCCTCGACGCGGCAGCGCCGCTGCACAGCATCCTATTCTGGTTTGATAACCCCTCGATTTTTGCTCCTCAGTCATCTCTTTGATTTTCTGTTGGCCGGTTAACCCTGGCGGTGGTGAGCAAACAGTTTATTGTTTTATTTGGGTTATTTTTATACTAATCGGGTGTTATTTTGCAAATTATCACATTATTGTTCTTTGGCTATTTTCTGTTCATTGAAAGATCAAATCTTTCTGTTTATTTCTTCCGCTGTAATTTATTCCTTGATAATTTGTAATAGTAATAGTTATTGTAATAGTAATTAGGAGTGTTTTCTCCAACAATAACATAAATGCTATTGGTAATTGGTAAGCTAAATCCTATTTATACACTATACAAACACATCATATTTATTCCATATAAAACTGCTATTTCATATGGGATACCTATAATATATTTGTCTGGTATATAAGCATGAGCCTGAGTATCTATGGTCACCTTGGGATATTCATTTTTAGCATGTGACAACGATTGTCAAGTAATAGGTTATGAGTGCTTCTTGAATCCAGACCCGTGAATCGCTCTCCAATCTGCAAGTGCAAGGAATGATATTATGGTATCAAAGAATGGTTACCATCTAGATATATGAAAAATAAATACTATACCATGAGCAATGAGAGCCACCTTTGAAATCCCCCACTCGTGATCTAATCTTAGATTAAGTTTTAGATGCCTAGCGAGAAAGCTAGGGTCTTAAAGGGGTATATGCGACATCCCTACCCCACATGAAATAAATAAAATATGTTTGTAAAGTATGTAAGCATAGACTTAAGTAGTCATAGTCACCTTGGGATATCTATTTTAACATAGCAAGGACAGTTGCTAAATAGTGGGCACTGGGTGCTGTCAAACCATGATCGTACTCTTAGGTTCATAAGCACAGAGCGTGACATTATGGAATATAGTTACCAACTGAACATGTAGGAACTAACTGCTATTTCGTGCACTACGACGGTCAGCTCTAGAATCCTGCATTCATAGTTTAGTCTTGATTAAGTCTAGGATGCCTGGTAAGAATGTTTAGGCTTAATAGTATCTCTAGTGATCTTAACATATCAATTTTAGTATAACAATGACAATTGTCAAATAGTGAGTTATGAGTATTGCTAGACCTATAAATCACTTTCGGCAATAAGTGTGAGGCATGACAATACATGTCTCCCAAATGTATTTGTATGGTACATAAGTAATGAACATAAGTATTTATGCTCAAAAGTGGTATTTCCTCAAAAGAAAATTGATATGAAATTTTCATTTACTCAAAAGAAAAGTATCTATTCCCTCAACTCAAAAATATAAAGTGTTTTAGATTCATAGAGAATAGTCAAGAATATAAAGATTTTTATAATTTTGAATAAGTATTTATTGAACTTTTTTCATCTTCGTATATTTTTTTATTTATTTATTTTATTTCCATTATCTATATTTTTTTAATTTATGAAAGGTAAAAAAAAGTATTATAATTTAAAATTTTTCTTATTTTTAAGATTTTAAGATTGTTAATTTGTATGGCAAAATTCTAAAACTTTTTTTTCTTTATGATGTTATATTTGTGGTAGAAGGGAGTATTAAGAAATTTGGGAATTACAAATTATAGTTTCTCGTGATTCACAATTGCTATTTTCGATTCTGGATCATTAATTTCTGCAGTCGCAAGCTAAAGTTTAACTTGAGAGTATAATATTGGTTTCTAGCTGGTATTTCCAATCCTTAAAAAAAATAAATAAAAAGGACTCGATGCATTACAACTAAAATATTCCTTGGGTAGTCACAATACTGACTCTTTTCTGATATTGCGGAAGAAAACGTATTTCAAATTCAAATAGGATAAAGGATGTTACTGTTGTTGTTGTTGTTGTTGTTGTTATTATTATTATTATTATTATTATTATTATTATTATTATTATTATTATTATTATTATTATTATTATTATTATTAATTATTATTTATTATTATTATGTTGCAATTGCAACACGAAATTTGCTAATGTATTATTTTTTTTGTTTTATATTAAATTATTGGATAATTAGACATATTTTTTTATTTTATAATATTTGTTACTTTAATAAATTAAGAGAGTATTAAAATTACTTTTTTCATATATAATCTTATCTCGTTGAAATAAAATAACTGTTTAGAAACTTTCATTAAAACTATTAATAACAGTGAGAGTAATTTGGTCAATTTCAATCTTGAGAATTTAATCATTTTCTTAATTCTTATGCTTTGTCTTAAGCCAACTGGTAATATGAAACAAAAGGGGTATTTTCGACCTAATTGCATTAAGACTTGCCTTTAGTGTGATAATATAATACTATTATGTTTCATATTAAACAATTCACAAGAATTAAGAAAATTAGTAGGTTTTTTACTGGGTTGGGCCTAGTTAAAATTATTTGGTGCTAAAGTGGCCCAATTTTTTTTTTATACGACTTTGGCCATAACGCACAATGGTTAACACACAACCATTGTGCGTTATCAGTTAATCACGATTGCTACACTAATCAGGCTTATGTGGCTGATAACGCACAATGGGTGTGCGTTATGATTAGGCGATAACGCATACTCGTTGTGCGTTATGAGCCACGTAATTATTTTTTTTAATTTTTTTATTTTTTTAATTTTTTTAATTTTTGTTAATTTATTTTATTTTTTTAATGAACAATTTTTTTGTTTTTAATAAATTTTGTTTAGTATTTTGTTTAATGAATTGTTTTCTTTAATGAAAATTTGTTTTGGAAAAACTTATAATTGTATAATTTTTTTAAAAAGACTATATTTATTATATTTAACTTATTTTGTAATATTTATATCATTTTCTTGGAAAATATATTTATATTTTAACCATTTCATCGCAAGTTATTTGAAGAAGTAATACTAAAGAAACTGTAAAAATTTAGAGCAATGATGTAGTAATTAGAATCAATTTAAAGAAAAATTTCATTTATATAAACATGTTTTATTACAACTATTTCAAGAAAATGTCAAACTTATACATTGCTCGGTCTGGGGTTATTACAATTTTTCCTATTATGTCCTGTCATGCGACATCTACCACATCTTCGGGGAGAATCCAGATTTATATAATCTATTTCCCCCTAAAATCTCTTGCCCTATTTCCTACCCCGTTCCTTTTTCATGTTTAGAGAATAGAATGTCAAAAATTAAGGAACATCCCTGCAAAAGTTCTCACTCAAGACTGAATGAAAATTCGCTTGGTAAGTTCTTCTGTACGTTTGTCGGGAGTATATCTCCAGCACATAAGTATCTGTTCTTGACCCATTTTCTCTACACACTGGAAGAACATGAGAACAAGGCAATGTATATGTTTGCCATTTTCCGCAACTACAAAATTTATTATTTAGCCGCAATGTATAGACGTTGTGGCCCGTACCGGAAACCCGGATTGGAGATCTGACCATGTATATTCCCTCTCGCGGATTGTAAGTTGTAACTTTGTGTTCTCTTGATTTCAGTTCAATCCACAAGAACTTGTCAAAATTTCGAGTTGGAAATGGATGCACACAATTTTCTGCCTCTTCACGGTGTTGGTGAAAGTACTTAACTAATTTGTTGAATATTAGTTCAACCAGGGCTTTTAAAGGTAGAACCCTAGGGTTCTTCAACACACTGTTAAGTGCTTCGGAAATGTTGGTTGTCATTATACCGTGTCTGTGACCGCCATCATGCAACAGTGTCCATTTCTCTGGGTCCAACTTCATCAAGTAAATGTAAGCGTCAATATTTCTTTCTTGAATCTATTTCATTACACAATCAAATTTTCAGTGTTTTGTTTTTGTTCCGGCCTGCCACATCAAGCTTTTTAGGTTTGTATTTTTAAAAGTCTTGTTGAAATTTGCTCGAATGTGGCGTAAGCAAAACCGGTGAACTGCAAATGGTGGTTGCCACAAAGGTTGACTTTGAATAGCAGAGAAAATACCTTTGTGGCGATCATAAATGAGGCATACGTGGCGATCTTTGACTACGTATTCTCGCAAGTTTTTAAGGAACCAATTCCAACTCTTGGAGGATTTCTTATCAACAATTGCAAAAGCAAGTGGGAACAAGTGATTATTTGCATCCCACGTACTTGAAATTAGCAGCACGCCCTTGTATGGTCCCCTTAAGTGTGTTCCATCCACAGAAATCACCGGCCGGCAATATGGAAGTCCATCTATACATGGTGTGAAACACCAAAAAACAAATTTGAAAACATAATTAAGGGGACTGCTAGTTCTGTGATGCAAAAACTGGTATACAGTCCCAGGGTTTATATCTTGTACTACTTGTAAGTATTTAGATAGAATACTGAAGGTTGTATCCCAGCTACCAAAAACCCTCTCGATGGAAAATTTTCGAGCATACTATGCCCGCTTGTAAGTAGAGCCAGTTTGAAACATTACCTACACTTCTTGAATGATGTTCGAAACAGGTATCTCAGGATCGTTGGCAATTAGGTGTGATATAGACATTGATATAAATTTTGAAGACAAGTTTCTGAGTTTTTCTTGTTCAATCTGTACAAGGCATGTGTATTCCTTGACGAATCTGGTTATTTCCCACCGATTATGCGTGGCTTTCTTTTTTATACGGATGTACCATGAACAGTAATTATCGTCACTGTGATGGTAACATCTTGCGGTCCATGTATCAATCTTACTTTTCAAAACTCGGTACTCACATGGTTTTAAGGTTTACTGTTACGTGCTATACATGTTTTTATCGAATAAATATTTAAAATATTCATATTTTCGTTTTTTTAAGGGTTTGTTGTTAAAAAGTTTACAGTTTCATTTTTTATTATCTAAAATATTAAAATTTTAATGCAAGAGGGATTGCTGTTACAACGTTGACAATTTCACGGTTTAATGTTTTAAAAATTAATTTTAAGAGTTTTTAAAATTTTTATAATGTACCCTGTAGAATTTTAATATTATGATTTTGGTTGTTTAAGGTTTACTGTTAAAAAGTTTATAGTTTTATGGTTTATTGTTTGATGTAAATTTTTGGATTTTGATAATAGATTTTTATGTTTTCTTGTATTTAAAGTTTAGAATTTTTAAGTCTTTTAAGGTTACTTATAGTATATTTTATAGGTAAGCATTTTACTACTTCATAAATTCACTATTACGATTTTACAGTTTAAATAAAAGTATTAATTACTAAACTATAAATTTTCAAGTATCTGTTCCCATACTTTCTACTCGAAAATTTATACGAAATATTCAAAATAATTATCTAAGTAATTAAGAAATTTTTGAATAATCATAAAGTAAGGTAAAAAATTCAACCCTAATTATTCAAATATATAAATTCATGAAAATAATTCATCACATTAAGATCACTTTTTAAATGTAAAAAGCAATTATAAACATAAAATTATCAAATTTGTGCCAAAATTTATTCAACAACAATTTAAAACATAAACCCTAAACCCCACTTTCACAAAAAAAAAAAAAAAAAAAAAAAGAATGTAAAATTTAGGATTTTAATAATAGATTTTTAAGTTTTGTACTTTTTAAATTTTACAACTTTTAAGTTACAAAAAAAAAAAAAGTTTCTATATTTTCTACTGTTTAGAAAAATTAAGATTAAAAATACCGAATTACAGGTTCCCATATTTTCTAACATGCAGATTAATTATCTAAATAATTAAAAAATTTCTAATAATCATAAAGTAAGAAATTAAACCTAATTATCCAAATAAATTCATTAAAAAAATCCTAAACCCTAATATCACTTTTTAAATGCAAAAAAATAATTACATACATAAAATTATCAAATTTGTACAAATTTATTAATAACTACATTTTAAACATAAATCCAAACCCCACTTTCACAAAAAAAAATAAAATAATAATAATGTAAAATTTTGGATTTCAATAATAGATTTTTAAGTTTTGTATTATTTAAATTTTAGAATTTTTAAATTACAACAAAAAATTTTCATATTTTCTAATGTTTACGAAAAAATTAAAAAAAGGTTAAAAATATCGAATTACAGGTTCCCATATTTTCTACTCAATAATTTATACGAAATATGCAAAATAATTATCTAAATAATTAAAAAAAATTATAATAATCATAAAGTAAGGTAAGAAATTAAACGTAATTATCCAAATAAATTCATGAAAATAATACATCAGCCTAATATCACTTTTTAAATTAAAAAACAATTATATACATAAAATTATCAAATTTGTACAAATTTATTAATAACAACTATTTTAAACATAAATCCAAAACCCAATTCCAAAAAAAATAAATTAGTTCAAATTAATAAATAAAATTCATAAAAAAGATTAACAAACAACAAATAACGAAATAATTACACTTAATAAATAATACACAAAAAAATTTTTAAATCCCTAAAAACTTACCGAAAATTTAAAATGCAGCTTTAGTCTACCGTTTTCCTCTCCAAATCTCTAATAACCTTCGTACTCCGAAGAAAGTCTCCAAAATTAACTAATTTTTAACTGTAAATTTCAAAATAAAATACACATTTATTAGAAGAAGAGAAGTCAAAACATAATAATAAAAAGTAAAAAAAAAAAATAAAAGGAAGAGTAAAATAATTTACCTAGCTGTTGGAGGAGGAGGCTGCAAAAAAAATTTCTGAAGGAGAAGGATGAAAAAAGGAAGAAGAATGAGATGGGGAAGGCTGAAAAAATGAAGAAGAATGAAGGAGGAAAGAGAGAGAGAAGAGTCTGCTGGAAAAAAAGACAGAAGGAAGAAATAAGGGGGAAGAGGGGGAAAGAATAAATAAGCTGGGAAAATAAAAAGGGAGGAAGGGGGCGGCGGCTCCCAGCTAGGGGTTTTTTTATAACACGATAACGCATAGTCACTGTGCGTTATCAAGCTTAATAAAGCATAATGGCTGTGCGTTATTAAGCTTGATAACACACAGTCATTGTGCGTTATCTACAGGTCAGCGCCAGATAGGATTCACGTCAATTTTTTACGCAATTGGCGGTGATTAGGGATAACGCACAATCCCTGTGAGTTATACCCAGAGTCGGAGGAAAAAAAATGGGCCACTTCAGTACCCAATAATTTTAGTTGGGCCAACCCAGAAAAAAACCAAATTAGTAGGTTTTCTAGATTTAAAAGAAATGAATTAGATTACCCTTTGACTATTATTAATAGGTTTAGTAAAAGTTTGTAGACAATTTTTTAATTTCAATAAAACAATGTATATATAGAACAGTATATTTAATACTCCTTTAATTTGCTAATTGTGATAGATATTTTGAAATGTAAAAAATATGTTAAGGCGATAAATAATATCAAATGGTGTAGCAGCTCTTAATAATAAAAATAATTTTTTACGTTGAAAGTCATGAATTCAAACAATATTTTAAAATTTTAAAATCAATTAATATTTTTGTGTAAATGTCATATGTAGTTCTTAACCTTTGTTCCGTTTTCAAGAATGAAACCTAACATTTATTTTTTAATTTTTATGGTCTCAACAAATTTTCTAGTTCCATGGATTGTCTTTTCTGTCTGAAAATTTCCAGTGAATAAAATAATCAATGTTTTCCTGATTGTATTGAAGAAAGTAACAAAAATATATACATATTACAATGTAGTATATAAGTGGAGCTATACTAGGTAACATAAAGGTAGTTGCCTATTCTAATTCAGCAGTTATATCAATTTAGTAATTACAATAGATATAGAATACTAAGTTTTGATGGAAAAATCCCTAAGAATAATTTCAAATCTCACGAGTCATATGCTGGTGATCCAAGTATCGACTCCCAGATGCACAAAAATTCTATTCATAAAATAATTGTTAATACTCTCTCTAAAGTTGGAGTATGAAGATTATGAATGCCCAACTTGCGGATTAAGGACAAAAAATAAGTAGGATGAAGTGCCTTGGTAAAGATATTTGCAGGTTGCAATGCACTCTGAATATAACTTAGAGTAATAAAACCTTCTTGAAAAGCATCATTTATAAAATGATAGTCAATTTCGATATCTTCAGTACGCTCATGAAATATAGAATTGGCAACAATGTGAATACCTGCCTTATTATCACAATGAAGAAGAAATGGACATCTAACGGAGACTCGAAGATCTTTGAGCAAACGACAGAGCCACTTAAGCTCATACAAAGTGACTGCCATAGCGGTATTCAGCTTCAACAGAAAAATGCGATACATTATGCTGCTTTTTGGTTTTTCAAGAAATTGAGGAACCACCCAAAGAGATGAAATAACCAGTGATACATCTTCGAGTAATAGGACAACTGGCACAGTCAGACTCACAGTATATGGTAAGTATGAGTGGAGAGTTAGCTCGGAAAAGAATATCTTGGCCTAGACTACCTTTGAGATAGCGGGCAATGCGAAGAGCTACAACCCAATGATCAATTCGTGGGCCTACATGAACTGAGCCAAGATATGGACCACATAGGCAAGTTCTGGACAAGTTAAAGTGAGGTAAATTAACTTGCCTATTAATCGATGGTATTGATTCGGCGCTTCATAGAATTGACTCTTGGATTTCACTAATTGATGATTTGGATCAATTGCTGTAGATGCGGGGTTCGCCCCGCACTACCCTGTTTTACATATAGTTTCCAAAGTGTACTTTCTTTGGCAAAGATAGATGCCATTAGAGTTACGGGTAACTTTAGTACCCAGAAAATACTTCAATGTTCCCAAATCCTTCATGTGGAAAGTAGTACTCAAAGAAGTTTTTAACTTTTGTACCGCCAAAAGAGAATTATCAATGATTATTAAATCATCAACGTAAATCACCACACACAAAAATACATCACTAGCATGATAGGTAAACAAGGAATAGTCAGCATAAGACTGGATAAACCAAATTTTCACAGAGCAGCAGTAAGTTTAGAGAATCAACAACTGGGAGCTTGTCTAAATCCATATAAGGACTTCTTTAATTGACAAACTTGCCTTGCATTAGTGGTGCGGAATACGAGAGGTGGTTGCATATAAACTTCTTCCTACAGATCTCCATGAAGAAACACATTGTGTACATCCATCTAATGTAGGGGCCAATTCCGAGCAGATGCAACCGAGAGCAAAGTCCGTACAATCACCATTTTTGAAACAAAAGCAAAGGTTTCATGAAAATTCATGCCCTTCTTTTGTGCATTTCCAGGAATAACTAGTTGACTTTGTACTGTTTGATTGTGTCATCAGTCTTACGTTTAATTTTGTAGACTCATCTGCTACCAAGTGCTCGTTTTCCAATAGGTAATTAAATTAATTCCCAAGTTTTGTTTTTCTCCAAGGCAGTTATTTCTTGTTTCATGACTTCACGTTATTTAGGATTTATGACAGCATCAGAATATCGTGTAGCTCAATTTCTGCAATTACATTTGCTAGAAAATACTTGTGGTAATTAGAAAATTTATCACGAGTCAAATAATTTGTGAGAGGATACAAAGACTTACCTGAGTCTACCGAGAGAGTAGGTGAAGCCGAAGAAGGAAGTCTTTTCGTAGAATGCCAAACCATGTTACAAATATAATCTTTGAGTCGAGTGGATACTTTCATTTCCCTTGTACTTCTTCGCAGACCATCATCCAAATTTTCATTTAAGTTTCTATTATCGAGAGGTGTATCCGGAACCTCAATTAAATCCAAGACGCAGCCATAGGCATACTTGAATCTGACAGAGTTGGAGAAGAAGATTCCAATTGGAAATCATCACTGAAGCCACTCAGTTGGGAATTGGGATGGAGAAGCCTCTAGGCTGCCCTGCAAAGCTAGTCCGCCAGGTAAATGGATTGGGCTCCACAACCCACTTTTATTGGCTGGCCCACACCCAGGAGGCTCCGCTGGTGGACTGGATTGTGCAAAATCTGTTGGGCTGGACTACTGAGACAAGGATGTTGCTGGGCCACTGGCTTCATCAAGCTGTTGAGCTGCATCTGTGGACTTCCTGGACCACACCTCTGCAGTGGACCATCTTTTGAATTGGAGTTGCCCCAATGGCTGGACCAAAGACTTCTCCAAGAGGTTGAGCTCAGGTATCTGTTCCAATATTTACACCAGTAACATAAGGAAAAGCATTCTCATAAAAAACTATATCATGGGAAATTATGCACTTTTTATCTTTGATATCATATATATCGTCACCCTTTTTTACCAAACGGATAATCAATAAAAACATGTGTTCGACTACGATCACGAAATTTATCCTTAGGTAGTTGATAATCATGATTTTATGCCAAACATCCAAAGACTTTGATGTGAGAATAAGATGGACTATACACACGAATTTTAAAATTTTAGAAAGTGTGCGATTGATGAGATTTTTTGTCGTCAAAACATATTTTTCCCAAACTCGTTTTGATAAGTTTGATTGAAAACGTAAAGCACGCGCCACATTAAGGATGTGGCAATGCTTACGTTTCACAGTCCATTTGTTGAGGGGTTCCAACAACTAATGTTTAGTGTAAAATCCCTTTGTCATCAAAATCATTCTTAAGGCAAACAAACTAAGTTCTATTGTTTGTTTTTATAACTTTAACAGTTTTGTGAAATTAAGTGTATATCATGCTCAAAAAAATTTTAAGGAATTTCCAACATCACGTTCAGCAAGTCAAAAAATCATCCATAATGGTAAGGAAATAAAAAAGCATGCAAGTAGAGGCAGTATTGTAAGGACCCCACAAATCATAGATAGTGTATTAAATCAAATATTTCTGTAGCATTATTTTGACTCAAAGGAAAAACCTCGAGGGTTTGCTTAGCTTTCAAACAAACAGACTAAATATTATTGGACCCACGTTTAACAGGTAACAACCTTTACAACAAACTTTCTATCACAAAATTGGACAGATGTCCAAAACATAAATGCCATAAGGTATTTGAATCAGTAGATCTAGTAGAACAACAAAAAAAGAAGAGAGTTGCAACGGTTGATAAACGAAAACTCTATCATTTCGCTCACCCAATTTAATCAACATCCTCGAGATTGGGTCCTGTATAACACACAAACCATTAGACAAAGTGATAAAATAATCAATTTTTTCTATCAATTGTCCCAAGAATATTAAATTACATTTTAATTGAGAAATAAATAAGACATTATGGATTGTGAAATTTGTACCTATGCAAGCACTCCCTTGTTCACATGCAAGAACTTTGGATCCATTCGGAAAACTAATAGTATAAGGTCCAATGAATCTTATATTTTTAAGTCTTTTCTACTTGTCATATGATGAAAAAATGTTGAATCTAAAAGCCATGTAATTTTCGTCTTATCAGAGAGCTTATCCGAATTATTGTAATTTAACATATTTATCAAAGAGGTCCATTGGTCACTGCTCAATCATGGGATTGCCAACCCAATACTGCCGCTGCTTCCACTCGCCGGCATGGAGCTTGCCGCGTGAGCCCAACCAGACTGCTACTGTTGTCCGTTATTGTTGTTCTGACTTCCACCGCAGTTCCCGCGACCGAAACGTCGTCTCCCAGAGCCCCCTCTTCCTCTCCCAACTTGAGCTCCTCCTCGGCCACGGGGTTGTGTTTCAGCTCTTCTCCTTAGCCCACAAATCGAGGAAGCCAACCAACTGAAAATATTTGGATATTTCATGGCCTGATTTCATGCAAATGGTGCGTGGCTTATTGGCAGAAGGGGCCGAGAGTGATAGATTTTGAAGATTTTCCATAAGTGACATCTTATGATGGACTAAGAAAGAATACTCGATGAATGGGAATTGCCGAAGGCTATATGCATGTTGATGAAGAAAGTGATGAAGAATTTGAATAGGGGTATGGATTAAGGAAAAATAGATTTAGGGAAGGAAGGAGATGAGCTGCAGACAGGGGAGAAGGTGAAGAGAACAGAGGGAGAGATCTATGCCTCTATTTTTAATTTCGGAAGGTTGAGGAAAAATATCTTGAGGCATATTTTGAAAAAAAAAACTTTTAATTAGGGGAGAACTTTAAGGAATAAATTTTAGGAATTCAGATATTAATATCTTGATTAAACCGGTCGCTCATTCATTCCTTCAGAAAAGTGAGAAGGAGGGTGACGACAAAATCTTGTGGCGAACTAACGGATCAACTCTCTAGGGTATGAAGCATCCTTACTTCTGATGTATAAAATTTGATTCCAATTTTGAGATTGAACCTAGGGTTTAATTTCATTCATTTTATTTTGAGATTTTGTGCTAAAGGAGTGATCTATTAACTTATAGGTGGTGATTCAAATCTGTTTTGTAATTGGAGTTTTTGTAGGCATTTTGAGGGGAGTATAAACTTTCTGATTTTTATGAACCATTATGTTCTTCAAAAAAATATGTGATTTTAAGCATATTTGGCACTTTGCAAGTTTTAGCAAATTATTTTGGTGTAAAAAATGAAATGAACATGTTCGGATTATTTTTCTATGTGGAGATTTTGTCTGTAAAGCTGTGTATGTGAAGCTGAGTTCATAGTGTTTCTTAAAAATTGTAAATTTTTAGATATCTGACAAAATTTTGTTTGCAAAGTGTTGCGAATTATTTAAAGTATTTCTTAAAGTGCTAAGTTTAATATGGTGCTCATGTGTGTGAGTCTTATGGAGGGACATATCCCAACTTGTGGCCAAGCTAGAGGATGTTATACCTAGTATCTGTGTTTGTAAGCCCAACTAAGAGATGTTATACCTAGTATCTGTGTGACCTTTTTCTAACAGGTACAATATTTAAGAACCGATATCGGGTACAATTGAGTCTTTTGCATTTGAGCATCCATTTGTTTGGATAAATGTTGTGAAAGTATTACTCTTTATGAATATTAATTGTTTGGAAAACTGTTTAGTTTATTCAATCAATATTTCGTTTTATGTGTTAAAAGCTTTTGGGGCAATTAGATATGATTTTCGTTAAAATGGTATCATATGAAGTTCTAATTATCTTAAAAGAAAAAGTTTAAAAGATGTTTTACAGATTTTTTGAAAGTGATAGGAAGAGTTTTTACAACTATAAAATAAAGGGGTTTACATACTTAAAACTCAGATTTATTTGTAAATGATTTCAAATAGTTAAAAATATTTTTCTTGCTATTAAGCTTCTCATGAGTTCGCTTAAAAATCAAATAGAGAATGTCAAGTTATTTAATAATTACTTAATTTATTTAATTATAATTCTTTTTTTTTTCTCTTTTTTCTTTCTCCTACGGTTTTTGCTCTTTTTAAGTAAGGTTAGAAGTGCATTGCCCCTTATTTATTAAAATAAACCATATACATTGTGATACTTTATATGAATCATTTTAAATAATATGAGCATTTTCCTAAAGAGAAATCCTTGCTTCTAGAGTTCAATACCTTATTTCATTAAAATTCATGTGAGTTTTATTTATTTATATCATACTCCTTAGGCGTTTCGACATTATTTGAGTAGTTACAAATCTTTTGTATGAAAAGTATTTTTTTTAACGTGTTCATTCCCACATGGTTTATATTTCTTACTAGGCTAGTGTAGCTCAATCCTCTCTACATTTTGCAGATGCGTTTAAAGTATGAGTCGAAGAAGAATTTTGAGATAATGAAAATTGTTAATAAGAATTTTAATTAAATCATTTTCTTCAGAGGAAAACTTTAGGGAATTTAGTTTGTTATTATCTTGGGGAGTTTATGAATTGTTGTGTGTATCTTTTTTGAGGCCGGTCTTTGGGGTTCTCTTCAAGAATGATGTCCTGTTACGTGGCAGCATTCTTAAGGAGAACCCCAAAGAGACATTTTAAAAAGCATTTAAGAAATATTTTTAAAAATTATGAAATACTTCTTAAAATAATATAATATTTAAAATGTGATGATTAAATAAGAAAGGATAGATGGAGAACTATTTTATTTTTAGGACGTAGTAGAAAAGTCATTGTGGACCCCATTCCAAACGCATCAGCATTAGTTGGACTACTAACACCATCCAATTAGTAAATTAAAAAAATAAAAAAAAAAAGTCAAAGTTAAAAGGAATTTCATCAATATCATCCTACTTATACATTAGGGATGGCATTGGCATGGGGGCGGTGAGGCGGGCCACCATCCCGACCCAGCCCTATCTCTCTATTTTGTTTTTATTCATAATTTATTTTTATTTTTGGGTATAAAATTTTATTTTTCAATCTCATTCTCAATTTATTCCTGCTAAACTCATTAGAAAATTGAAGATCTAAACAGAAATTACATATATTATTTTTAATGTTCAGAGATTAGAGTAAAAATTAACTAAATATGAAGTTTAATTTAATATTTTTTATTTTTTTAGCTTCTTTTTTACCATTTAAATTAATATTAAAAAGTGTTATAATACATTAATCCAAAGTATTATAATACGTTAATATTTATCAAAAGTGTTATAATACGTTGTTTGAAGAAAACTAATTCCCAAAATGTTAATCTTATTTGGCTTAATGATATTTCCATTGATTTAGTTAGATTATTTTAAGATTCTATCTTTGTATCTTTAAGTCTATAAATATGTCATATGAGAAGACATTAATAATAACATTTAGATTTGATTTTTAAGTTCTACTTTTTCTCTCTTTTACTTTTCTTTCTCTGTATTCTTTCTTTTTATATTATATTATTATTCCGAGCAATTTCTCACGTTATCAACACGATTCCATGGACGACACGATTATTCGAAGAACGAGACTCTATAGGTCATTTTTCAAATTTTGCTAAAGGTAAAAAAATTCTTTAAACTTCTTAAGATAAGAAAAAATCTTTTCTTTTTTTATGTTTATTTTTAATATATAACTCGATGTCATGTAAAAATAAAAAATTTTATTATGGATTCTTATAGAAATTCATCTTCATATAATGAGTCTTGAAGACAACCTCAATCACGATTATAAAGATTTCTTTCCTCATTAATTTATGAGGCCCTAAAGACTAAATAATCTATTAAGAAAAATTTTGACAAAATCTAAAAGGAAGGCACAATCACCAAAAGATAGTCATTATACCAATACATTACCCAGTATAAAATATTATATTCGATCTAGATTATTTCGCAATTAAAATAATATAGAAATAATATTCCATTTTACATATCTCAAATATACTCCTTTAATAGCAACATTTGAGAGAAAAGATCTCAAAGTTATTGATTACATTTTGAGAATAAATAAAGGATTGAGTCATTTTTTATGGAATATTATGATATTCCTAATAATATTATGTTATTTCTTGAAAAGAATGCAATTAGAAATTTTATTTTTATAATATGCTATAGTCGTGATTGTAATTATTTTTAATAATTGTAATTATTTTGACTAGTGAAGCTAATATCTAGATTATCACCAAAAGTGATAATAATGAGAAAGGAAAAGGGAATATATAATCCTAAAATAAATATTGTTAATGCAATATAAAAAAAAGTTTATAACGAACATGTAGTGCTGACATATTATGCTATTATTGATCTCATATATTAATTATGTCTCTTGATATATAGACTTGTTAATGTAGTCAATTCCTTAAAATAATTAGAGGAAAGAAATTACTTTTTTTTTGTAATTCTATATGGGTTTTTGCATATTATATGTATGCCCATTGATTTATTATATATTTAAGAACAACGAAAAATATATATTGTGAGAATGAATGGTAATATAAATTAAAACGCTAGAATAGTTAATTAATAGAAAGTTACAGAAAAGCTAATAAATTGAAATTAAAGCTCTTCAAGAGTTAATCGAAGACTCTGAAAGAGTAAATTGACCTAGGAGATCACATGATAATTATGTTGTATTATCATGACCTATAGACTAAATGTGAATTACATAAATTACTATTTTCTCCCCATATAGAATTATAATTCATCTTATTTGCTGCAATTGTAATGCATCATTAAGTAAACCTAAAGTTTACTTATTCCACAATATTAAATGTGAGTATGACCCGTTAGACCATCCCGAATCATTAAAATACGAATTATCATAAAGACTTTCTGATAGTATTTTTATGGAACTAGAAGATTCTAATTACAAATTTATTTGTACTACTGTATTTCAAAGCAAAATAATTTTATGATTACCATTAACATATTAAGGTTGAATGTGTTTTGAAAATAATATATAATCGATGCATCGACCCATGGTAACATATATTATTATTGACTTGCAAATTGAACTTTGAAAGACAATGAACTCATATTTTAGATTCTCCTATTAATAAAATTTGTCCTAATAATATTGTTAATGATTCTCTCTCTCTCTCTCTCTCTCTCTCTCTCTCTCTCTCTCTCTCTCTCTCTCTCTCTCTCTCTCTCTCTCTCTTTATATATATGTATATATATATTGAATGTTCCCGCAGAACATGTTCATAGACCTTCAATTGACTGATATGTATTTTGTAGTACTTATTACTATTTTGTCAATATATATTTTGATTAAGGTCTTCTCATATTATTGGTGCAATGGTAATTAATCAAATATTTTTCCATCTACTATTTATAAAAGCGCTATACAAATATATTATTCCACTACAATGTATCTATGATAGATATTGAAAAGAGAATAAATTGTATAGTCGGATAAAGAAAAAAACCATGCATCTCATTTTGATCCTCATATAAGAATAATTTGACCAGACATTCAAAAGATGAATAGCCAGACATGTTTGTTTGACAAAGGAAAATTCGATAAAGAATATTCCTGTTACTTAACGTCCCTAAAGGATAATCTATCACTACTTATGATTTTGAGACACATTTAAATGTGATAGAATAATTTAGTTCCAACAACATCTCTCATACATAATGGAGTAATTAATTAAAATGGTCATATATGATTAAGTCAGGGAAATGAAATTCTGGTATAATTTTCTATGACATAAATTTATTAATATTTCCAGAAAAATTCAATTACCTGAAAGTCGTGATAATTATGATAATTATGAGATCTCACTATATCGTGTCATGATGCAAATATATGAAGCCACAAAATAGCACAAAAGTCTACGATATTTATATATGACATATTAGAATGAGGATCTTGTATTAAAGTCTACATACTCAAGATTTTAATATTTTAGTGATATTTAACCAAAATAGAAAATAAATTTCGCATAAGAAAATATGCAAAGTCCGCATTAATATACTTGAAGTAACATTCCTTAAAGGAATTAATTATACACCTGAAGTATAATTCTAAAAATATAAGAATTAAGAAATAGAATGCCAACTTAAATTAAATATTTTGAAATAAATCATAAAAATAAATTCTTCATAAAGACTTGACAATATTGAATACGAAAAAATAATATTTATAATGGTACATTGAGTTTAGATATTAGCGCACTAAACTTTGAGAATTTATTTAAAATCTTTGAAGAACTCGATAGGCATGCCTGAAACATGTTAGTAAATTGTTTTTGAAGAACATAACATTATTGTCTTAGTGCTTTTTATTTAAAGAAATATATGAAATTAAGATCGATTATATATATATATGTACGAAAGTTCTCTTAAAATTTATTATTTTTGCCTCTTATGATTCTTTATCTGTTCTCCATATTAGAGGAGAAAATTAAAATCATAAAATGTCATGTTCAAAATTGAAGTATCTTGATCTATATATATATATATATGTAAGCATTCATGAATCAGAAGTTATATAAATTATTTATTTGTTAAAGTTGTAAATTTACTTCATATTTTGTTCATTCTAAAAAAGTTACAAAATTAAATTTGTAGATGTTTCTACAAATGTCCCAGTAGAACATAAATCTTATAACTAGCAATGTTAAATTATGCTCGAAGCATAATTGACCTTTATTTTTATAAAAGTTATTTGACGAAATAATTAAATACTTAGAGTATTCATCTGATAAGCAAATACTTGAAGTATTTAACATTTTGTCTTGATTTTCAAATCGAACATCCTGAAGATAGAAATTCTTTATCAATTCATAAAAGTTTTACGTGGATATATTATATTGCATATTATCATCAAATTGTAATTCGATTATAAAATATTGGTAAATACCACATATTTATATATGCGAAGGTAACAAATATTTATTGGTCCTGAAGTATCATAACTTTGCACAAATGGTGCATATCCTTCTTTATATGACTTTTGGAAAAATTTGTCCTATAATATTTTCTAAGATAATTAATCTTGAATTATGAAAAAATTCAAACTCCTGATGAGATGGATAAAGTAACAAACGGCTTATTTATATCATCCATAAAAAATAAATTTTTAAACAAACAAGTTACGCATATGTCATATAATATTATCATAGTAATTATACCTTCAACTATGTTGAAGTTCTAACTTTTTATCTGGATTTTTGAGAATGTTTATGATCATTATGGATAATTAATTTCGAGATATTTATAGTATCCTAAAATGATGAAATTACTACCATATTGTTGGGTTTTGAAATTTGAGGATATGTTCGGAGAGATGTGCTAAAATAAAATTCACCAAAATTTCTTTATAAGAAAGGTGAAATTAATGTGCAATATTTCGACCAAAGGTGATATATAATCCTGAAGATTTATTCACTAAGATATATTAATTTATTGCTTTAATAATGTTTAGTAAGATGGAGTATATATAAAACATAAATGAATAGTGTACTTTTTTCCTTCACAAGACGTTTTTCTCCTACAGGGTTTTTTCTTTAGTAAAGTTTTAACGAGACTTATTCTTTATGTTATGAACATCTAAGGAGGAGTGTTATCAAATTAATGCATACTGGTAGATGTCCAAATACATACTCTAAAGAGAACTAAACTTCCAGAATGCTTATTCTATTTGGATTCATAATATCTCAATTGATGGAGACCATTTCTATAAAAATAATTCAAAAGGAGGTCCAATCGTGCTCAAGGCCAAAGAAGATTATGAAAACTCAACTAATTCATTTGACTATATGAGTGGTCCAATGACAATGTGTAGGGCCAATAAGATGCAAGAAGTCTTTAGTCATTTTATCTACAAGGCTCATGTCAAAGAAGGGATAAAAGTTTAAGATTACAAGTTCAGGCTTGTTAATTTTTTATGATCCATAAAAAATAAATTTTTAAACAAACAAGTTACACACACACTTAACTAGTATATTTTAAGCATTATCTCAATCTAAAAAAGACATAAATTTCATCCAGATTAAATGAGATTAATGGTCACAAGTTCCCAATAAAATTACAACTTCCAAGGCATGAAATTCAAAGGTTATTCAGAAGCTGTTTTTGAGTAAATTTTGAAGATTAAATTGTACAAATCTACCAGGCTTTAAGTTGTCATCTCTATACCGTTTCAAAACTCTATGAGTCTAGTTCAATATGCAACAAATTGTTCGTGATTTGGAGCTTTCTATAGAAGATACACTCAGTTTATTAAAGTCGTGCATTGCTGTCTACAAAAATTTTACCTATGGGATTAGCCTGCTAGTGAAGCTTATTTAGAGTATTTCAAAACTTTTTTTGGTAGTTTAGACATCTCTTAACTACTTGTTATAATTTCCCATAAGTCTCCATTGTTTTTGTCATTTTTAGTCAAATTACTACTTCCTATGTAGCATTTAGTTTGGAGACATGTTCCAAACTATCTATAAATACTCTAGGGAATACTTTTGTAATTTTCAAATTTAAACATTATAAATTTGGTTAAGGTTTATTTTCTTGTCTTGTTAGCTCTTTGTAGAACTTACTTGGGTGTCATTGAGTTAGGTCCTTTTAATTCCTTTAGACTTATTAATCAAGACTGGCTTCTCTTAGTTGTGGCGTCTTTAGCTTTCATTCTTCATTTACTATGTGTCATTTAAGGGTCTTAGATCATATATCTAAGGTTTTTATTCCGTAGTTATTTGAAGGGTAAGGTTATAGTTAAGGTTTTCTACCATAAGTTGGGTTGGGTCTCAACTCCATTGAAGCATCATCCATCAATTAGCTTTGCCAATATCCAAATTCAGGAATCTAGACTTGGGAATATTTCTGCATCACTTGTTCATATCACCCATTGATTTAATTAAATCTTCTCAGAATTCTGTAATCTCTTATATCTTAAGCTAATAAATTAGCCATATGAGAAGACATTAATAATAAAATTTAGATTTGATTTTTTAAGTTATATTTTTTCTCTCTTGTACTTTTCTTTCTCTATATTCTTCCTCTTTATATTATATTATTATTCCGAATAATTCGTCGTGTTGCGATCATCAAATTAATAACACAATAAAAATATATATTTTTAGATTTCAGAGTTAAGTAAAAAATTTTCACTTAAAATTTATAACTACAAGTAAGCGCATATTAAATAATTACGCGCAAAAATTGTTATCAAATGCACTTAAAATGTTACGCGCTTAAAAATTATCTGTTATCCAACACACTTAATCTATTAAGTTCTTAACTAATTCATCTTAAGAGGAAAATTAATTTATCAAACAATATCAATAAATTTTTATTTCTATTTTATACCCTTCTTTGATATTAAATGAATTTAACTTTCCGTCTTAAAACTTTACAAATATAGACTGAAGTTATTGGAGTAGTGGGTATTTCATTAATATTTCTTGGAAAATAGAGATATTTAGTACTCCTTCCGTTTTTTTTACTTAGCACATTATGGAAATTTTCATATTGTTTTTACTTGTTATATTGTGGTTCCAAATGCAACATTTAATGAACATTTTCCTATAATACCCTCTCATCAATAACAAATTTCAACATCTTTTTATTCTTGTAACATAGAAACTAGTAGAAATTATAATGAGGACAGAGAAAACTATGAAGGATACTCTAGTCCACACAAGCAAAAGCATATAAAATTTCGTATTTTCTTAAACTTAATGATGTCCAAAAATCTACCAAGTAAAAAAAAAAAACAGAGGGAGTAGTTAAAATGTATAATGATGAAGGGCATAGTAAGAAACTAAAAGTTTAACTATCATTCATAAAAGAAAATAAGACTATAATTTGGGACAGAAGAAAAATAAAAGTGAGAGCAAAGATTTGGAACAGAGTGAATAATCAATATTAGTTAATTGAACATTCATGTAGATTTTAGTTTTCAGATTTAATATTCATACTTAAGATTCAAAATTTAAACAATTCAAACTTTTTAGACTTCAGTTTCAGTTTTATTAAACAGGGCTTAAGGATGCATTTGAATTGGAACTTAGGCCTCGTTCGATAAAACTAAAAATTGAAGTCTGAAATTTTTAAGTTTTGAATTCTGAATAGTAAGTATGAATGCTGAATCTGAAAACTGAAGTTTGAATCTGAATGTTGAATTTATTAATAAGTGGTAATTATAGGTGTTATAATTTTGCAAATAATATATATTTTCAGATTTCGGAGTTTATAATTAAACAAAAAAATTTCACTTAAAATTTATAAATAATTAAGCACATCTTAAACAATATTTGCAAAAGAAATTATCAAACGCACTTAAAATATTAATCTCTTAAAAACTATCTGTCATCAAACATACTTAATGTAACAAGTTCGTAATTAATTCATTCATTTTAAGAGATAAATTAATTTATAAAACAATGTCTTAAAATAATAACAGTTTTATTTTCTCATTATCAATTTGTCTTTTCACCATTTAAGTACAAAATTTTTATTTTTTCAAAATTTATACCAAAAAATTTATGTTCATATTTTACTATAAGAGTCTAGATTTGAATCTAAAAGTACGTAAAAGGGTCCATACTCGCTTACATCCCTACTCGTAATTTATAGGAAAACTGGACCGTTTTACATGACTTATTTCACTTCCATAGCTGCATGTTTGTTTCTTGAGTTCTTGACATTTGTCTAAAACTCCCAAGCAAGTGTAAGGCTGTTGTAATCCTAACTAAAATCAAAATTGACAACTATTTCCTAATTTTAAAATTCTTCCTAGAAAAGAACACCAACCCAAGTAGAGACATGAACAAATTCCAAAAGACTCCTAAACAGTTTCTGTCTTTATATACCCCCAGTCTCATCAGCTCATTTCCAGAATCATCAATCCTAACTAGGAAAAAGAAGGGCCTCTTTAGATTGATTATCCATGGAGTCTAAACAAGAATCCACCACTTTCAATGTTTTGATCTTTCCATGGTTAGCTCATGGCCATGTTTTTCCATACTTTGAACTAGCCAAGAAACTAGCAAAGAAAAATTTGCACATCTACTTCTGTTCAACAGCCATCAATCTAACCTCAATCAAGAAAACTTTCAATGAAAAATCATCATCATCTGATCAAGAAATAATTTCCTCTATAGAATTCATACAACTTAATCTCCCTGATATGCCTGAGCTTCCTCCCCATCATCACACAACCAAAGGCCTCCCAACAAATATGATTTCTACTCTTATTTATGCCTTTCACTTGTCAAAGAACAATTTTTCAGAAATTATCAACAGTTTGAAGCCTGATTTGCTTATATATGACAGTTTTCAACCATGGGCTGCTGAATTTGCTTCATTACTTAAAATACCCTCTGTTCATTTCTTTACTTCAGGGGCAGCAACAATGTCATATTTTTATCATATATATAAATATGGGTGGACTGAAACTAGCCCTAGTTACCCTTTTCCCCAAATTTTTATTAGGGATCAAGAAAGGAAAAAAATGGTAACCATGGCTAATTCAGATTCAAGATTAGCTGGAACGAAAGAATATCCTCTTAATTGCTTTAAACTTTCTCATGAAATTGTTTTGATTAAAAGTTCTAGAGAGATTGAAGGGAAGTATCTTGATTACCTTTCTTCTTTATGTGAGAAAAAATTTGTACCTTTAGGTCCCTTAGTTCAAGAACCTCCAGAAATTGAGGAGAATCATTTGTATATTTTCAATTGGTTGAAATCAAAGGACCCATCTTCTGTTGTGTATGTTTCTTTTGGCAGTGAGTATTATCCATCCAAGGAGGAGATGGGGGAGATAGCAAATGGGCTTGAACAGAGCAAGGCTAATTTCATCTGGGTTATTAGGTTTCCGGCAGGATCTGCAGGAACAGTGGCAGAGACAGTACCCGAAGGGTTTCTTGAGAGGATTAAAGATAGAGGGTTAATTGTGGAAGGATGGGCACCTCAAGCTAAAATTCTAGGGCATCCAAGTATTGGTGGATTTATAAGTCATTGTGGATGGAGTTCTGTAACAGAGAGTTTATATTATGGGGTTCCATTGATATCCATGGCTATGCAGCTTGATCAACCTACTAATGGAAGGTTAATGGTGGAGAATGGGGTGGGTATGGAGGTTTTGAGGGATGAAAATGGGGAGTTCAGAGGGGAACAAATAGGGAAGGTAATTGAGGAAATTGTAGTGAAGGAAAGTGGGGAAAATTTCAAGAGGAAAGCAAGAGAATTTAGTCAAAAAATTAGAATGGAAAATGATCAATTGATTGATGAAGCTATTGACAAGTTGATGATGATTTGTTCCAAGGAAATGTAGTAGAAATCAGCCTCTCTCCTGGCTTAAGTACTTTTTTAGTGAGTGTAAGTAGATATTTTGAATTTGAATCACTTAACTTAGAAAGCTATTTTTAGTGAACTCAGAATAATTTGTGCTTAGAAATCAAACACACATATCTAACAATAAAAGTGAAACATATATCTCATAGTTTTCCTAAAGCTTCAAATGACTTCACAAAACGTTGGCGAAAATTTGATCAAAGCTCCATTTGAATTCAGGTTGACCAAATTAGGTTCAAGTTTGAACTTACTCGAATAATATAACGAGTCAAAGTTAAAATTTTCAAAACTCGCTCGATAAAAAAAATTTGACAAATAAATAACTATATAATATTATATTTTTATATTATTTATAATATTAAATTTTTAGTTGAGTAATAAAAAATTAATTATTATGCCCTTTATTAAGCGTATCTATTTAAATTTGAGTCATATATTAATATAAACATAAACAAAAAGTTATAAATTCAATTAGTAAATTTATATTACTCACTTAATTATAAACTCATAACTCAAATAAAATTTATAGTTAAGTTTACTTATTTATTTTTTTGTTCTTTTATATTTTCAATTAATTAGTGTTAATATGTTTTTATTTTCTTTATGATAATAAAATATTATTTAAAAATAATTTATTCACATATTTTTTAAAAAAGCATGTCACAATAAATTATTCATTATAAAATAAAGTTCAAAGAAAAATTCATGTTCAACTAAAGTTCAAAATAAAATATTAAGAAAACAAGTTCAGCAATGCTCAATTCAAATTTAAATTAAAAGAATTTAATGACCTCATGGGCTTAGCTCAATTAGTTCTGAGGCTGCAGAGTTAGTATCAAGGACTAAAGTTCAAATGCTGACAATATGAGAATTTCAACATCTACAATGTGAGGAGTGGTTTCTTGTAAGCACCAATGTCTGGCTTATAGTCTACAAAGTCGACGAATCACCATTATTTATATCCTCCACTTAAGCATCGAACAGCCTGATTAGAATTATGTAGATGAAAGATTTCGTCTTTTAATATCAAATTAAAATAATTTAATAAAATTCAATAAGTAAAAGCTCGGCTTGATTCGATCTTTTCTTTTGCGGCCCTAAGTTCCAAGATTTTGTAGAGTGTCCACTTACCGACCCCTTATTTGTATGCGTTGGGCCCAAAATGAAGAATTAACGGCATATACTCAAAAGAGGATTCTTAGGTTAGCAGCCCAATATGTACCTAAACTCCCGGCCAGCCCACAAAATGAGGCTTTCATATTTTTCATCTTATATATGAAAGTAATTGTTAATTTGAATGGGGTAGATAAACCTAACTTGGAAATATATGTGTATAGCAAAAAAAAATTAAAATAATCCATTTTTAATTAGAAACTTTCTCTCTCTTTAGAAAATCCTCTCACTTCTCTCTATAACTTAAAATTTCAACTTCAGATTTAGGAAGATCCGACCGTTAAAACTCAAAAAAAGGTTAATACTTCGATCTATACTCATTTACTTACATTTTTATCGTTTCAAAATTTGAAAATAATCGTTGGAATAAAAAAATTACTTTTTTAAAACTGAAATTTTAGCCGGAAACTCGCCGGATCGCTTGGACCGGCGACCGGAACCTCACCGGGTCGCCCGGTTCAGCGACCGCAGCTGTTGGTGACTGCTGAACAGCGCAATCGCTGTGCGGTACCGGTCGTCTGGTCCAACGATTCGGTTCAACCGGTCGTCCGGTTTTTTTAATTTTTTATTTTTTTAAAAATTTTTTTAATTTTTTTAATTTTTAAAAAAAATTTTTTTTAATTTTTAAAAAAAAATTTTTTTAATTTTTTAATTTTTTAAAATTTTTTTCTAAATTTTTTAAATCTTTTTAAATTCTTTTATTAATGTATTATTTTTTACCTTTTTTGTTATGTTTTATTTTTATTTATTTTTTACTTTTTATTATTTTTATTTTTTTATGTTTTATTATTTTTTAATTTTTGTACGTTTTATTTTTTTTTTTTTTTGTATTATTTTTTTAAGTTTTTATATATTAATTTTTTTAAAATGTTTTTTTATTTCATTTGTCTATGCTTATGTTATTTTTTTAAAGTTATGATTTCGTTTGTCTATTTGTTTAATTTAGAGTTTAAATTATATTATTTAATTTGTTAATTTTGTAATTTTTTTATTACATTTATTTATGTTTATGTTGTTATAATTAATGATGATGTTAATTATTTTTAAAGTATGATTACATTTATGTTTATTTGTTTAATTTGTAGTTTATGTTATGTTATTTAATTTGTTTAATTTGTTTTTAGGATTTGCTTATGATTATGTGATTTTTTTAAAAATAATTATTACGTTTATGTTTATTTGTTTAATTTATAGGTTATATTATGTCCAGCATAATTTGTTTATGTTTATTAGAGTGCTTGTGGACTTGATTGATTGTATAATTTTGTTTATTTAGAGTCTATGGTGTAGGGTTTATATGAATAATACGGCTTTATAAACCAATGTCCTAAACAAATTGAATAAATAAGCCTTTATGAAATTTGTAATTAGGTTTGTTATATTGAAAGATTTTGTGTTTAGGGCTAACACAATGTAATAAAAAGGTGTGAAGTGTGGAAATAGAGTAATAAATATAACAATAATAAATTAGCTTAATGCACGGTTTTAACTTAATCATATAAAGATGAAGAAAAATGCATTACTTGTATCGTATAAAAATATGATGAATTAGACAAATATTACGTAATGTCATTGAGGAAAATGTTTGCTAATTTGTTTAGATGGTTCGGCCAGGAGCACGTAGTGATGATGATTTAGGTGCTGTGACAGACAGGACCGTTGGGTTGAACGTCGTGCAGTGACTGCGTCATCCTGTGGTGTGAGGGGACGCCACAGTACATCAGACATACTGTCGACTTCTGCACCCATTGTACCGGGTATGTATTATGACCCTGGTGCACCGGGGTCTTCCACCCAGCCTCCTCTATACTGTTTATGACCCATCCTCCTCCTACCATATCATACCATCCGTACACCCCCGTACCCTATGACCCTTACGGATATTCTCAGCCACCACAGACATCATATGATCCATATGCACATGCTCCTTCTTTACCTATTCGTATGCGTGGCTTGGATCCGACACAGCATTTCTCTAGAACTCAGATTCCATTAAATTATGTTAGTGGTCCAGGGTTGCAGTTAGGTGCTAAGTTCTTCGAGCAGCTTGCTAGGTCCGTCCCGATAGACTCATCTTACAGCGATGCTGAGTATGGTGCCACTGCTCGTAGCATTTCCTCATCTGATGTTCGGTTTGGTAGGGATTCTGATACATTCCGATCTGAGGAGGCTGGCAGAGTTGGTTCCCTCCGCATTCATAGCAGTGAGGGCAATGAGGATGAGCGTGAGGATGATGATGACGATGATGATGATGATGATGATGATGATGATGATGATGATGATGATGATGATAGTGACGATGACGGTGATGATCATGAACCTGTTCCTGTGGTTGAGGCCTTATCTTTCGGCCATAGACCTACTCCGAATACGGAGAAAGGATTCACTGGCAGTTTAATGTCAGTGATGAGTAAGATTGCTGGGCCGCGACAAAAAAGACCCGAGAAGTCGCGTCCTCCTACCAACCCTACGCAGAGGAAGAAATCAAACAATGACGGTTGGGAGCAGATAGGTCCAGCTGATGGCGGTCCACAGGATCCAGTAATTGTCCCTTCGTATAGCAGTCATGTCGCTGGTTGTATATGGCGTGGTCAGGTAATTTGAATATTTTGTATATTGTTTATTTATGATTATAGATTTGAATATTTTGTTTATTTTTTATTATGGTGTCTACATTATTTTTGCAGGATAGAGGCATTCTGAAGTCGAGGTCCCGTTACGTGTCCCTGACCGGTTGGACCCCTAGTGATCCTGCAGTAGTACAGTTGGCAGGGGAGACACGACTATCACATTTGAGGTCCTACATGTTCCAGCATTCGAACTCCTCTTTGTTATCTGCTTTTGTGGAGAGGTGGCAGCCAGACACCAATAGTTTTCACACGCCTTGGGGAGCGATGACTGTTATATTGCATGATGTTGAGTTGATTCTGGGCGTACCTTCTTACGGTAACGTCGTCGACCATTATTATTCATGGGAGCAGATAATTGCAGTTATCCAGAGCGATCTTCATATCTCCGACTCCAGTATAGGCATAAATGATCAGGACTTGGCGGGAGTTGCTGACTCACCTCGTAGTGGACT
Source organism: Catharanthus roseus (assembly GCA_028651295.1). Classification (NCBI taxonomy): domain Eukaryota; kingdom Viridiplantae; phylum Streptophyta; class Magnoliopsida; order Gentianales; family Apocynaceae; genus Catharanthus; species Catharanthus roseus. Next base: position 9,774,983 of record JAPQWS010000093.1, on the reverse strand, counting down.
GTCTACGGAGCAGAGGGCCGCCTGTTACGTCTTGTATTTACTTGGTAGTTCGCTCTTCACTGACAAGAGCGGAAATAATGTCCCTGGTAAGCTGTGGCCGCTCGTGAAGAATGTTAGTTCTGTTGGTGATTTTGCATGGGGTTCTGCTACACTAGCTTAATTGTACAGGAGTTTAGAGCAGACCTCTCATGTTGATGCGAAGGATTTGTCTGGTTACTGGTCGCTGCTTGAGGTAATATTATTTTAATCTTCATCCTGTTTAATTATGTTTTACGTTTTAGGGTTTATTTTTGTCTAATGATGGGGTTGCTGATTTTTTTTATTATTTTTTTTTGTAAAGGTTTGGATATACATGTATTTTCCTATGTTTGCACCTCCGGTGAGAGCGGGAGCGAGGTTGTGCAAACCTTACATCTAGAGATTTGCGATGTTGGGTCACAGAACGGAGAACAAATTAATCGACTTACGCATTCGTTTAGACACGATGACCGCTGACGAGGTCAGGTAGACTCTGTACAGATCCGATGAGATTTCTGATGTATGGGTTTCTACGTACCATGGGATGATTGCATACTTTGATTGTGTAGAGCCCTATATGCCCGATAAGGTTGTCAGACAGTTTGGGTGGGTTCAATGCATTCCATCTCATCCTATTCGTCCCCAGGAGCACCACAGACCAGCAATTAACGAGATGTACATGGTGAAGAATGTGTTCATTGAGGCACTTTGGCTGGAGGCACCATCTCATCTGCTTACGTCTACATGGACCAGTATCCCTGTTATACCTCCATCTCGGTGCACAGATAATTACATGGACAGATGATTACATACCTTGGTTTCTCCTCCGCACTCATCCACGGATTCAGAATCCGTACAGGCTCCTCCGCGGCGTGCAAATGCCGACCATTGCTAGTACACCGCAGGTTCTATTGGATATGGTAGCTCGTGAGTTGGACCGTGACGATATTGATGATGCTACGAAGGTTAGTAGGGCTTCCGACATGATCAAGAGATATCATCAGACTCAGCGTTAATGTGTTGTTTTATGTACTTTTATAGTTTTTGTTTCTGACTTATTTTGTAGTGTATGACTTTTTTTGTATTGTTGTTGTTACTTGGTTGATGGGAATTTTTTTATGTATTCAGTTTTTATACAATTGTAATAGAAAAAATATAAAGTACCATAAACCCCGAAACACATTAAATATAAAGATATTGAACCATAAAACGAGTTTACATTTATCAAAAGTAAAAAATATACCAAAAAAATTCAACGTGTATATGATTTAAAACTAAGTTAAAAAATTTCGTACATATAATTTTCTTAATCAAAAAATAAAGTCCTATTTACTTTCTATTTCGAGCAACCCTCGCGTTCCAATCTACAATCCTATGCTGATACAAATCTGCCCAATTGCTGACCCATTCAGAATGATGATGAATCCATTGAACGTGTAAAGGAGGTATCGGACACATCATTCAACTGTAGCTGTGTAAAACAAATAGAAATATGTAAATGTCAGAAAAACTATAAAACTAAACATCATATAATACAGAACAACGTAAAAAATCATAAAAATACACGTATTCGACACTTACCTGAATAAAGTGTCGTTCTTCTGTCAAGAAACCAATAACCAATGTACCTTCTGGACGATCCGAATATGAATACAAAGATAACACAGTCGTAGAACCAAGTTGTGTAATTAGTATCACACACAGATTGAATGCATTTGCTACGATGTAAAGCGAATCAGGTGTTTCGAACCAATGTGCGCACGGCGCAGGTCCATCCACTAGCCAATTTATCCTATGAACGAGCTCATTAACACGTTCCTCTGAACCCACTAAATTAACATACAAATTCGTCGAATGCTCCAATTCATAAAGCATTCCTATACGATCCTCTGGCCATTGATGTTCATCACCGAACACAAAATCTGCCACAACTCGATAACCACAATTTCCATCTCCAATCACGTTCTTCCAATTGCTGATGAAAGGATAAATGAAAGCAGGGAAAGCTTTTGTGTAAGGGAATGTGGAACACGGGGATGCATGTTTCGCAGCAGATAAATTACTTCGGCCACGGTCGCGTCCTCTGCCCTTTCCTTAAGAGCTCGTGGCGGTCTCCCTCTCCCACGGGATCCCGACCTAGAACCCGAACCGGGCAACGACTCAGATCCAGTGCCAGAACCAGAAACAGATCCGCTTGACTTCTGTATCTTTCGATGAGCAATTGACACGTGCTCCTAATGTGACTTGTCTCTTTTTGTTGAGTCCATCTTCTTCCGCCCTTTAGTGACTGCTACCTCGGGAGGTGATGTCAATGTCACACCCGGATCTTCAGGCAAAACAGAATTCAGTACCCCTTTTGCAAGACGACGCATCTCTCTAACTTTGGATATGGGTCATGTACTTATTTGATGCAAGAGGTCAGTGAGAGAACAAATCTCAGAATCCATGTCCTGTTGCCGAGCTGAAGGATGAGGACCGCCAATTTCTAGTGTCTGCCAAAAGACATCAATATCATGTAACTGTATAGGAAGAACGTAATCGAATCGTGTAATCAGCGAACAAGGGAGGCCGTGTGACGTCCTCAAATAGTGGCCGCACTTTTTGGATCATCATATATCCCGACAGCTCTCGTTATCTCCGACCATATCTTTTTTAATGTCAAGTGACTGATTTTATTACTTACAATATAAAATATGTGATTACTCTTTGCATTATGCTTCTCTTTAGTCCTGGAAAACTCTAATGATACCTTAATGTCTGCTATTTGACCTTCAATAAACGAGTCAATATTAAGGAACACAGTATCCAAATCACCATGGCATGTTGAAAGCCATAGCTTCAGTACTGAGTGTTCACTCTCAACCCGATTGGTGGTCTCCACCCCAAAATGCATATGACTCTTAGTCCAACATCTCACGAATTTATGAGCAAAGGGATTCAACCAATTGTTGAACAAATAGTGTAGGAAGTCCGGTCTGCTCTTCCACTTCGTCTTCAGAGCATCTAATTTCATTAAGTATTCCTGCTCATCGATTTCGTCCAATAATTTCTTCCATGACCTATTTATAAACCGTGATGCAACCTCTTCATTTTTTATCAACTCGATTAATTTGGCCAACACGTTCTGATTGATGTGCCTTCTACATAGCATATGGTACGCTGTACTAAACACTTCGCTGATCACGGGCATTAAACTGCATTCTCTGTCTGTAATAATTACCTTCAGCATAGTCTCATAAACATCTTCTTGATTCTCTGTTGACATTGTATTTGAAAAGTATAGATGCTTAATCTGTTGAAGAACCCATCTATACGTCGTAGCCTGTTCATTTCGCATAAAAGCACTGGCCACAGTGAAATTCTTACCAGTCGGGGTCATCCCTACCACTTCTAACAGTGGCATGTTGTACCTATTTTTAAAAAACATATAAAGCAGATAAATTATTTAGAGAATAAACATAAAACCCAGCAAACTTAACACAAAACTAATTAATTGTGACATATTTCATTATACTATTCATTCAAGTGTTACTCCTAAACAGTCAATTTGCAAGTAACACGTAAATGTACAATTAATATAAAAAATTTAATACAACTTACTTGTTTGTTTTATGTGTCGTATCCATTATAGTATGTATGGCCACGTTCTCAACATTTCAATTGATGTCAGATGTGCAACGACAATGTCACTCAGCATGTTGCTGTCCTCACGGTTTCTATAGAAGACCGTGTGATCCCGTATAGCACTTAGGCAGAGAACTTCTTCAACCGTGTTTCGCCCCTGCATCCTATTCTTCTTAATTTTCGCAAAAACGTTATATATTTTCTAGGAACTACAAAAAGTCATGCAAATCATATTATTAGAACCTCAATTTAAACCCTAAATATAAAACCAAGATGCATTAGAGTTGATGCAACATACCTGACAGCACAACCCACATTTTGTTCCTGGAAAAATCGTAAAATATTACAGTGTGGCACATGACTCTTCCTGAATTGCTCAATTTGTATCATTTGTTCCTCCGTCAATTTTGCTGTCTGAGCGTGACCGTGACTATATACACCTATTGCATGGTTATGTCTCCAATCGTGTATGAATAATTGCCAATTTTCACACATTGCCATTTGTTCGCCTTTTAATTTGAAAGGACAACCACACTTTTTAGTCCCGTAAGGACCTCCCCTTTTTACTTGAACTTCTTCTTCTTCATCGTCGAGCACGGGCTTCTTTTTCGGTTTATTTGCACCTCCACGCTCGCAACCCAGTGTAACATACGATCGGCGGTCGGATGTTCTGGACCTTAAATACCGAGTGACAATCAAATACGTGTTAACTTTTATAGCTGTTTCTTTTGCCCAGTTAACCAACTCTGGTTTCGAATTAAAGATTCGATCAGCTGCAAATAAATGTCCGTGATCCATGTGTTCTTCCGGTTCCAAGAATTCTTCAAATGTACTTGGATCTACGCCGTTCTGTTACGATATTGTACGAAAAAATTAAAATATGAACACATTATATATTGAAAAACAAGTTGTCAAAACATTGTAATGAACAAAAATTTTATACAATAACAATTAGAAAAAAAACCAAAAAAAAAAATTTCATATATTAACATTTAAGGAAAAAAACACAAAATCATATATTAACATTCCCAAAAAAAATAAAAAAATATTCTAAAGAAAACAAAAAATTAACATTCTAAAGAAAACAAAAAATTATCATTCTAAAAAAAAAAAAACACACAAAAAAAATTAGTAACATTCTACAAAAAATAGTAAATTCTAAATTTTTTTAAAAAAAAGCAACATCTAAAATTAAAAAACAAAAAAGATTAATAACATTCTAAGAAAAAATTTTAGTAACATTCTAAAATTTAAAAAAATAGTGACATTCTTAAATTAAAAATAAATAAATAAAAGTAACATTCTAACAAAAATAAAAAACAAAAAAAATTAATAAATTCTAAAAAAAAATTAGTAACATTCTAAAATTTAAAAAAAAAATAGTAACGTTCTTAAATTAAAAAAAAAAAAACAAAAGTAACATTCTAAAAAAAAAATTAATAACATTCTAAAAACAAAATTTAGTAACATTATTAAAAAAAAATAGTAACATTCTTAAATTTAAAAAAAAAAAAAAAAATTAGTAACATTCTAAAAAACATTAGTAACATTCTAAAATTTAAAAAAAAAAAAATATAACATGTAAAATTAAAAAAATAATAATAACATTCTAAAATTTAATTAAAAAATGAATATTCTAAAAAAATTAGTAATATTCTAAAAAAAATGAACATTCTAAAAACAACAATAGTAATATTAAAAAAAAAAAAAAAAGGAACATTCTCGAAAAAAAAAGAATAGTAATATTCTAAAACAAAAAAAAAAAGAAAAAAGAAACATTCTAAAAAAATACTATAAAAAAACTAGTAGTAATATTAAAAAAAATAATAATATTGAAAAAAATAAAAAATTTTAAAAAAAACATAACATCTAAAATTAAAAAAATAATAATAATAACATTCTAAAATTTAAATAAAAAAACGAATATTCTAAAAAAAAAAAAGGAACATTCTTAAAAAAAAATAGTAATATTCTAAAACGAAAAAAAAGAAAAAAGGAACATTCTAAACAAATACTCTAAAAAAACAGTAGTAATATTAACAAAAAAATAATAATATTTTAAAAAATTAATATTTGGAAAAAAAAAAAAAAACCCTACTCGGGTTGCCTAGGTTGGCGGTCTGGACGTGTCCAGGTCGCGCCGCGGGGCGATCCCCTTCACACTGGGTCGCTCGGCCGAGCGTTCGGAAAGCGTCCGGGTCACCACCCCCGGCGATCCGACCAAAAATTGCGAAAAGAAAAAAAAAATTTTTTTCTTACCTCTAAACCAATATTTTCTTCTACAAATTTTTCATAATGATCCATATGTACCTCCAATACAAATTGAATGTTAAAGTTTATAGGTTTAAAGTAAATAGAGAGTAAATAAGAGTAACAGATAATTTTTTTACGGAGAGAAAAAGTAGGGAAGAGGAAGGGGAATAATAATTTATTTCGCGCTATACATTCATTTTTTCGAGTTAGGTTTATCGGGCCCATTTGAATTTATTATCTCTTCATGTTTAAAGAAAATAAAAATAACTACTATTTTCTTGTAAATAAATAAATAAATACAATTAAATCATTTTATTTAATGATTTAAAAAATTTTAAACAAGGTTTTTTCTTGAGGAAATACATAGACCAACTGCATGGAGATTGCCACTATCTCTCATTCCCACATGGCTAGAAAATCTAGTCAAAAACACACTCCAATGGCTTTATTGACTAAAGCAATTCAACTTTTTGGAAAACGCCTTTTTCTTCTTTGTAATTTAACTATTTAGTCCATCATGATTTATTAATGAGAAAAAAAAATGCCCTAAAGTTTTAAAAGTTAAATGGTAACCATGATTAGGGGGGACAGCCAAACCATTTTATTATGCTATAACAAAAGGATTCATTGAGTATCGAACATTATTTTTTTCCCTTAAAAATATTATATTCTTATTTCGTTAATAAATAAAATATAATTTAGATTGATTTAAGTGACTTTTCTATATTTCATAATATTTAAAAATGAACTATTATGAAAATTTTCACATAAATTAAAAAATCACATACTATCTCTCTTTCATAATATAATATAAGGTTAAGTTATTTTTTCACAGAAATTTAAAAAAATATAAAATCATTGTTTTTTATAGTATAATACCTACAATATCTCTTTATTAGTTTTAGTAAACTATATCTTTCAAACTTTATTTCCTCTCTCATCTCTCCATATTTCAAAGTTTTATCAAATTTGAATGAGTTTAAATTTTGAGAAAGACTAGTTAGTGATGCATTAAATTGGGTAGGATTATTCTTGGGGAAAAAAGTCTATAAAGGAAACTTAACCTTATATTCTCTCTTTTTTTTTTTTTATTTATCACATTTTGAACATCAGACTACTTAAAAAAATACGCAATTTTAGATATTTTTTTATTGTGTAGACTAGAATATCTTCCAAACTTTTTTCTCTCATTATTATTATTTCTACTACTCCCTCCGGTCATAAATATAAGGATTACTACAGGACCTTTTTTATTCCTTCATAAATGAAGAAAGAGATAGATTGTAGGAGTAAAATAAATTAATAGAAAGAAGAATAAAGATGGAGAAAGTTTAATAAATACTTATTGAAAATTATAAAATCTTTTATACTCTTGACCATCCTCAATTGATCTAAAACTCTTTATATTTTTTATTGAAAAGAGTAATTTCTATATTAAAAGAATAAAAAGATATTGTAATTTGTTATTAATAAAAGGGTGTTACAAAAAAATTTATTAAAATCACTTTGAAACCATGCGATATATAAAAAAATAAAAAATTCTTACGATGTAACAACTTAAAAAATAAAAAAGCATTATAAAATATTAAATATAACAATTTAATCAAATACATTATAAGACGCAGGTAGCACTACATTACAATAAAAAATGATGCGACAAAAACTATTTTAAGTGCATTAGATGGAAAATAAGCTGCAATTTCGAGGGAATTGGATTTGTTGCTTTCAAGAACAATGGGAAAGAGGGAAAGAGAGCAAAGAAGCATCACTTGAAACTTGAAAGAAAGTGACTTTGAGAAAATAGAAAATTTTTTATGGTATCTTAAATATTAAATTTTAATTTTAAGATTTATATTCATCTTTACAAATTATTTTTAATTTTTTAAAACTCTAAAAATTTCAAAAATTAAATTCTATTTAAATACAATTTCTTTGACAAATTTATATGTATTATATGCATAAACTATCTACTTGTAGTATATTATATACATATATTTTATGTTTTTTTAATTATATATAAATAATTTTCAAATATTTTTTTGAAAGAATATATACAACATATATACATTATGTATGTCAAGTAAAAAAATTTATTCGTAAACAAACATTTAAGTTAAACTCTTAATAAATTTTAAATTCTCGTTAAACTTAAACTCAACTCAAACAAAATATTCTGCTCGACTTTAACAATAAATTTAAGCCGGACTTTGATCTAATTTTTCATGAAATTATTCTACTCTTATTTTCAAACAAACGCGTCACAACCCCATACCCCATTCCAAATACACCCACCCACCCACCCACCCATGTATATATATATATATATATATACTACTAACAGCATTTCCATGTACTACTTTACCCTACTACTCAAAAACAACAGCAACAACAAGAACAAGAAGAAAAAAGAGAGAGACAAAAAGAGAAAACAGATTCAGAAATCACAAACGCTGAGAGTGAGAGAAAACTCACAGACACACCATATAATGATTGAAGAACAACGCCGCGGCGGAGCTCCACACGGGATCCTATTAGCGGTGGTAGTAGTGGTGGTTCTACTAGTACCGACGCTCGTTGGCGAACAAGGTGAAGCCATAACTGAATTCATAGCTGAGCTTTTAAGTCCAATCGGACTTCTTCTACTTCCAATTGTTCTTCTCCTTACTATTCAATTCCTCTCTTCCGAAAGCGGTTCCTTCGTCTCCTCCATTTTCTCCACCGGAGAACCTAATTCAATCCACCGCGTTAGTGGCTCACCGGTCGGCGTCGCTTTTTTTCTTATTCTCATTTTGTTCCTCCTTTACAATCGCGTCTCGATCTTCGGCGGCGATGATGATTCAGGAGATTAAATTTAAAATTGTATGTGATTCTGGTTTTTTTTTTTTTTCAAATTTTTCGATCGATTTTCTTCTCGATCTAAAATGTGTTTCCTTTTTTTTTTGTTTTTTTGTTTTTCTGTGTATTTTATTTAATTTTTGTTTCATTTCTGGTAAATGTATACGTAAATAGTATTGTATTTCTATGGACGTAGAAAGATTTCAGTATGAACAGGATGAAGATGTTCTAATTTACGAAAATGCCCCATGCTTAGTTCTCGTTTGCACTAGGTTATCATGGTTGTTTTTGTCATTCACTGATTTCCATAAATGACTGTTATAGGCATGCCTAGTTCACTTATTATTGGTGTTATTGTATCATGTAAGGACATTACGGTCATTTGCGTAGTCTCCGTCGGCCAACTGCAGCCTCCATATCTCTATTTTTGCCATGGTTTAATATTTCCAATTGTTATTTTTATAATCATTACGTTCTTAAATTATATATTTGAAAATTGTGAAATATATATTTATTAGGAAGCCGTAGATCAAGATTCTAGTTGGAAGAGAGATCTAGAGATTGACCATGTGAAATGTGCACAATCTTTTGGCTTTTGAGATCTAAATTTCATTATTGTATTATATTTCAAATTCGGCATGGAATTTGTTAGAATTTAGACTTCAGTCTAACTCATCCCAAAAGGGAGAGAATTATCTAACCCACGTGTATTAAAGGTTCATTAATTCATTAACCGATATGAAATTTTCAACAGAGTTTTTATGTTTCTAGGAGATTGTATATATCATAAATCGATGAAGTTTTTCAATTTTATAAGAAAAACTTATCTCATTTTAGAGTCCAAAATATAACTATACCGTTTAGAGTTTAGGATAAAGTTTGTTACAAAGAACATATAACTAATAATTAAATCAATAAAACTGATTAAAATGGAAATACTTCTTTCTATTAAAAGTAATTCTAATTTGTGGAGTAATACTAATTTATTGATTTTAAGACTGATTCATGAGTTAGGATACAATAGTTTCGAAATGTTTATTTATAATGAAATTATTTAAACAAATGTTTCCAGAGTGTTGTATGTGGCTGGACTTTGTGTTCAAAATAATCACATAGCTAAACATCAGATTATTCATTTGTAGGGGGGGAAAAAAACAATATATGTCCCACCAATAATACATAATTTGTAATATTATCTCAATAATCTTAAGGGTTCTATATATATATATATATATATATATATATCAAAAGAAAAGATAATGTTTGAATTTGAAACCTATAATGAGTGAGACCTCTTTTTTTTTTTTTTTTTTCTTGAATTCATAAAAATTGAAGTCGATTATAGAAGGAAATTTCCCCAATCCAAACAAAGTATTTGCTTTTTACCACACTGGCCAAAATCTAAGGGGGGAAATTATGTTAAAATTTGGGTTTTGAGTTTAATTCACACACCCCCTCAAGATATTCTGCAGGACATTATCTGCGAGTGAAATATATTAAAATTTGAGTTTAGACCTAACTCACTTAAAAAAATACTTCAAGAGGAGAAGGATTGTGCAAATTTAATTAAGAATTTATTATTTTTTTAATTAGTCCACCTGGACAAATTATGAGAAGCAAATGATTTGATGTAGTTATATGGAATTGGAAAAGCGTTGTTATAGAAAAGTTGAAAAGGGATGGACCATTGTGAGTTGTATGGCCATTGCCTTTATGAACAAACCGGAGAATGAGGCAATGGCAGTAGAAATCAAATCAGTGAGTCCTCCTCCAAGAGTTTAAGTCCAAAAGGCAAAATACTGCAAAAATGGAGTACTTTTTTGTCCAAAACCAAGATATTTTGTTTCAACACTTCAAATTTCAGCCATTGGATGCTGGTTTGGTTTTTCACTACTCTCCTAGTGACAATATTGCAACACTAGAATACAATAACCAAACTCTCTCTCTATATACTCATTCATGATTTAGAATAACTCACACCTAACCATATAGGATTCCCCATAAATTCTTTCAACTAGTTTACTAGTAACCAAAGGTGTATTTGGATTAGATTTTAATTTTAAAAAAGTGATTTTTTTTTAACAATTTATAAGTATTTATTGAAAAAGATATAAAAATGATGACATTTGTTCAAATGCTTTCATTAAGAAAATTGAATAAGTCTTTGTTGTCAATGTGTAGATAAGAGATTGCTTAAGCAAGAGTTCAAAATTAAGAATTTTAGAAAAATCAAGTTTTGCCTTTGTTTACAAATTGAATATTTTGAAGATGGAATATTTGTTCATCAATCTACACATGTTAAAAAGACCTTAAAGAAATTTTATATGGATAAAGCACATTCTTTGACTACTCCAATAGTCATTCAATCTTTAGATACTAAGAAATACTCTTCTTGATCCTAAAGTACCATATCTTAGTACAATAGGAAATTAGATATTGCATTTTCTACAAATCTGTTAGCAAGATATAGAGTAAAACATGTCTTACAATATCTCCAAGGGACGATTGATCTTGAATTATTTTATTCAAATAAATCTAATTCAAAATTAATTGAATATGCTAATATTAGATATCTATCCGATCCATACAACGCTCGTTCTCAAACTGGATATTTGTTTACATGACTACTACTTCTTATAGTCATGCTGAGATAATAGCTATCTATGTGACAAGATGAGAATGTGTGTGGCTAAGATCATTGGTCCATTATATCCGAGATAATTGTAATTTATCCTCTGAGAAAGAAATTCCAATAATCCTATATGAGAATAATGCTGCATGTATAGTACAATCAAAGGAGGATATTAAAGGAGATAGGAAATATCATATTTTACCAAAATTTTTATTTTCTCACGAACGTCAAAGGAATGGCGAAATTGATGTGCGACAAATTCAGTCATATGACAATTTGGATGATTTCTTGGCATTGTCGCTTGCACATTTAAGAAATTGATCAATAAAATTCGCATGTATCGATTGGAAGATCTAAATAGATCTTCTTAACAGGGGAATAAATTTTATACATAAAAAAATAGTGTACTCTTTTTTCTTCACTATGCGTTTTTTCCAGTGGGTTTTCTTTCTATAGTAAGATTTTAATGAGGCATATCTTTTATATAATAGATATTCAATAGGGAGTGTTATGAAATTAATGCATAGGTAGTGAATGTCCAAATACGTTCCTGGAAGATAACTAAAACTCTCAAGACCCAATCATTAATGGACTCTAACTTTCTAATGGCAAGCCCATTCATTCTTGGATTTCTCTTAACTCTTATACTTAGTACTTACAAATAGGACATTATATTTCTTTTTGTTCTTACTATATTGTATCCAAACATTACTTAAATTCATAACTATTTTGGGAGCTAATTTAAAATCCCTATAACCAAAGAAGAAGAAACATTGGTCTCCAATGGCAACTCATTTTTTCTTAATACAGAAATGAAGAAGAAGAAGAAGATGATAAGGGTAGTGCGAATAAGGAATGAACATTTATGGTAAGTCCATGCATTTTGGAGGATTCTAAACAGATTAGTAGGCATTTTGGGCCTAATTTTTGTTGTTAAAATAAAATATATGAAGATTAACAAGCCTTATTTGATAAATTAATTTATCTTTTAGAATGAATCAGTTCAGAACTTATTCAATTAAATTTGTTTGATAACCGATAATTTTTATATACTTAATATTTTAAGTACGTTTCATAATGATTTTTACAACTTTGAACGGTCAAAATTTAAAAATACATATTGTATACAAAATTAAATATTTTTTTATAAATAATTCACGTTGGTTAATTAATTCAACATTTATATTTAAACTTTAGTGTTCATAGATTAGACTTAAGATTCAATAATTAAAACTTAAATAGTTCACTCTTCACACTTCAGTTTTCAATTTTATCAAACAAGACCTTACTTTAAAAAAAAGACAATATGGGGATTATAACATATTTTTCCTGGATTTAAAATTATACTTGATTTATCAATTACTTCATACTAGGGTCCATTTAGATTAGAAATGAAAACGAAAAAGATAAATTATTTGTGAGAGAAAAAGTAGGGTTCAAAGTAAAAAAAATTTTAAAAATTAAATAGATTTTATGTTTAAAATATAATCCAATTGGACCTAAATATGTACAAGATCCATTCCTAAATAATAAAGAAATGAAAAATTAAAAAAAAAAAAAAAAACAAAAAAAGAGGAAAGGAAGTCAAAACCCCTTTGTTAAAAAAAGAGAAAAACGTCAAAACACGGATTCTCCCTTTGGCCTGCCTCCTAGGCTATTACGATTAGGTTATAAACGAGGTTAGAGATTGGTTTTACTCGTATTCTCGGGTCTATATTCGTTTATAACGGTAAAATTAAAATTTTATATTTATATATCTTATATACCTGTATTTATACTCGTATCTTTATAGATTCTATTAAATGGATTTGAACATGGTACGATGATACATAAATTCGTATACCCGCATACTTGTTATAATAAAATAATATATATTTATATATTATATTTTTTTAATACATAATTTGTACATTTATGATATTGAGTGGTTTATTTTTTAGTTTAGAGAAGAGAATAGAAACTTCCTTAAATATGAGAAATTTTCTTCATAATTTAAATAAGATTTTATTATACCTAGAGGGAATAGGTTTCAGTCTAAATTTATGTTTCACTATAAATATTTGTGTTTAGGTCTGGGTGTCTAGAGGGTTTGGACCTGTCTATACCCTAACTAACTAGGATAGTTCTTTCTTCTCCCTTCCTTACCGCGTCCTCCATAACCGGAAGCCATGAAAGTTCAGAAAAGAATCAAAAGCCGACCGGTGAAACCTCTTCTTCCGGATGATGTTATCATGGAGATTCTGAGTAGAATAGCCGCAGTTGATGTATTGAAATTTCGAAGGGTTTGCCGAGGATGGAATTCTTTGATTTTGACTCAATGCTTTTCCGATATGCATATGAAGAAGCATTATTCCAGTTTCCCGATGATTCTTGTTCAGGAAAAAATATCCTCGTTCAGATTGACAAATATTCTCTTACTTTTGGATAGATGGGAACCGCAACGAAAGAGAACAAAAGTTCGGAAAATTATTCTGAATTCAATCCTCCCCCCCACTGCGGATCTCTTCAACGTCCGATTACACTACAATGGTTTAATTGTGATGAGTGGCTTTGATACCAACAATTTTGTTATATTTAATCCTATCACCAGAGATAAGGTTAGTCTTCTGATAAATCCAAATCCAGTTCTTGTCCCTAACTGTGACTTATTGGGAATGTTCTTCCATCCATTGACTAAAGAATATTGCATACTGTGGGGATCATTGATAGCCAATCCAAAACCCCTCATTAAAATGGTTAATTTGAGCTCTAAACCCTACTGTAAAGATATAAATCCGTCGGTCTCTTTAGGACATGGGCGCATGCTCCATTCTGTGGTTATAGAGGAAGATGCCACTCTTTATTGGCTGATAGAATACTTCTATAATCATCCTGATTCATGTGAGGAACTAATCATCGCCTTTGACATCAAATCTGAGGAATTTTCCTTCCTACCACATCCGGGTCCTAGACAGGACAATCATAAAGAGCATAAGAACATGCATATCTTCAAGATGGATGGCCGTTTATCTTTACTTGAAAAAATCAATACATCAAATGCATTCATCATTGACATCTGGAGTTTAACTGGGCTATGGATGAAGATACACAGTGTTCCTATCAATATTGATGGGCTCGGCAATATTGATAGGCCTTTATACGCAAATTTGGCCAGAGTATCAGTTTTATCAGTTGTAAACGGAGAATTGTTGGTGCACTTCAAAGTCAGTAGATTGATGCATAGAATTTGTGGTTGCAATCTTGAGACAGGCACAGCAAGGAGGATTGGTAGGACATACAATGATTGTTCTATATCCCGTGGTAGTTGTTTAGCAATGTACATGCCAAGTTTTGTCTCCCTAAAGAATTGCACTTCTGAAATTCGGATATGATTTAAGGTCAAAAGCATCACAAATTTTAATATGGATCAACTTTTATGTTTCTTTAGGATGTTCTATTTTTATAAGATGATAAATTTTTTTTGGAATTTAATATGATTAAACTATCATATGTAGTAATTAGTATGTTTAATTTGTACTGAGTTGTGCTCTCAGTACAAATTTTCATTTATTAATTACTAGTGCTCATAATAGTACCTAGAAGAAAAATGATGTAGCATAGATGAATAGTAAAATTTTCCTGTTATGACAAATAGCTATCTTTGATATTCTGTGCGGTGATCATATATTGTTGGAGATATCTCCTAGATTATCTTGGATTTTATAAAAGATTATTTGGTTAGAATTCTATATTGATTATAATTAGGATACTTTGTATTATAGTATTATTATAGCAGTATTAGGATCCTTCCTTATTAGTGGTTGGTTAGAATCCTATATTGATTAGAATTAGAAAACTTTATAATCTATTATAATGAATAAGAAATAATCAATTGAAACATTCAATATTATTCTTCTCTGCACCCTAAATTTCTTAACATACGTTAGTATAATCTTAGGTTGATTTTTTTAGATTTTCTTATTTTTGTTTTTGTTTTCTGTTGAACAGGAATCTTATATTCTTGTTTTGATTGATTTAAGCTCGATATTACTATTATGGTTATTAGGTTGAGCTTTGGTGGATGGATTGATTTTGAATGAATGTCAGAATTTCTATTGTCTCAAAATTTGCATTTCATTACAATTTTTTTTAATGAGTCTACTTAATTGTCTACTACCACCATTGCATTGCATTAATAGTGGAATATCAAAATCTCTCTCTCACATTTGCATGTTACGTTTTCTGATGATCATATATATATATATATATTGGTGGAGTATCAAAATATTAGTAATAAGAGAATTTTGATAAAGAGAATTTAGCAATAAGTGTTCTAAAACATTTTATATTTTTTTTCTTATGCTTTAAATGTTTTATTTTATCTTTTTATATTTTTAGACTTTTTTTCTATTTGTTTATTGTTATAATTATGGTGAAGAATGACAGAATTCGATGACGGTGAGCACGCCTCACTTACGTGCACATTTAAAAAGGTTAAACTGATATTTTACGCCAAACTAACATGCACACTAAAAGAAAAGTCAAAATTAACCTTTTCTTAGTGTATAAGTGAGCGGGGCATGCTCATCGTCAATGGATTCTGCAGTCCTTCGCTGTAATTATTAGAATATGTGAATCAAAAAATGTTTAAGAATGTAAAGAGCTACATGTTTTATATTTGAAGAAATAAATAGTTAAAATAAAATATTTAATATATAAAAGCAAAAGGGTAAAATATTTTAGAGTATTTATAGCTAATTTCTCTCAAAATAATTTTTTCTTTTGTCATTTTTTATTAATGTTCCATCATAAAATAAAGTTGAATCAATAAGTAAACGCACATAAACAACTTACCGATGTCAATTTCAAAACTCGAATGCGTTTTTTATATTGAGAAAGAAAGGGATGGGAATGTAATTCAAATAAAAATATCTGACCATAACCTAATAAAGAGAATGCTAAGTCTAATCTCAGAAAAGTCTATTTTGAAATATACAAAAACTATTCCCAAACAAAACTTTTTTCATTTTTGGATAAAAGCGAAAAGTTTTGGAATTATACAAAAGCTATTCAAATCCAAACTTTTTTCATTTTTGGATAAAAGCGAACAGTTTTGGAATTATACAAAAGCTATTCAAATCCAATTTTTTTTTTTTAATTTTAGGATTGGTTTATAGGTGTTTTCCCCTTTAAACTTTTTTTTATTGTGAACTTAGTCCATAAATTTTAATGTTACTTTTAGGTGTCCAAACAATTTATTTTTTGTGAATTAGGTATATTCGTCCAATTAGCCGTTAACCAATTCTTTTGTCCATTAAGTGGAGAGCATTTTCCTCCAAACAAATAGCCTTAAGACGCATTGAGTTAAGATTCAAGTAAAACCCAACCCAACCCACCCATTATTTGCAAAACCCAACCTACATTAACATATTCCCCAATCCTATTTTCATTCCAGAATAGAATTAGTGCTTTTGTACTTCAATCTTCTAACCATCTTCCAATCGTGAAATCGTGCAATGAGTAAGAAACAAGTTGCTCGGAAGCGAATCGGAGCTACAGGAACCGTTCGCCAGCATACAAGTTAGAACAATCCTAAGCAGAATGCTCGATACTATTGCTGTGGAAAAGTATTTTGAGTAAGTTTTAAACATTTGTATATTAGGACTTTAATAACGTGACATTATGAACTGATTGTTGAAGTAATTATGTAGAATGATTTGGAATAAAAGTGATAAAGAGAAGAGAGCATTGCTTTAGTATTTGGATTCATTGTGGTTCAACATTTTTACAAGTAAGGCTAAGAAAAAAGGAAAATGTGTTGAAGATCAATACAAGCTTATGTGGAATTACATTGAAGAGATTAAAAGAAGTAATCCAGGTACGAATATTAGGATAGGCAGCAATATAGATGAAGAGACAAATAAAGAGCATTTTCAAAGAATATATGTTTGCCTGGATGTATTGAGAAAGGGCTTTTGGGCTGGTTGTAAGAAGGTAATTGGGTTGGATGAGACATTTCTGAAGGGTTCACATCCTAGTATTTTTTCTATTGTTTATGCTGTGATTGAGGCTGAGAACCGCAACCCTTGGACTTGGTTTATTGAGAGGTTAAAAATATGACCTTAGCATCTACAAGAAAGAAGATTGGTGCATCGTGAGTGATAGACAGAAGGTATTGTCTTATGTTGTTTACAAGTTTCATTTGATATGATATCTGATTCAAATATGAAAAGAACTTACCTTTTGAATTGAATTGTAAGGACTTATTCAAGCTGTTAATGAGCTGTTATCTAACATTGAACATAGGCATTATGTTCGTCTTTTGCACAACCACTTCCAGCAGGCCCATCCAGGAGAAGCTTTAAAAGATATGTTGTAGAAATATGCTAAAGCAACATACAAGAAGCAATTTGAAGCGACTTGTTACCGTTGAAAACTTTTGATGAGAAGGCATCTAGATGGTCGGGAAAGAGTACACATCCAAGGTATTGGAGTTAGACATATTTTAGTGATGCTGTGAAGTGTGATATTCTATTCAATAACCACAATGAATCCTTCAATAGGAAGATCTTACAAGCAAGAAGCAAGCTAATACTTTGACTATTAGAGGGTATTTAGGTATACCTTATGATAAGAAATCAACAAAAAAAGGAATTGGATTGATGGGCAAAAAGGAGAATTTTGTACAAGAATCATAAAAACACTTGAAAAGTTAAAGAAGTAATCAGCAAATTGTTTTCCTTCTTATGTTGAAGGGTCAATATTCCAAGTTAGTCAGTCAAACATAAATCAATTCACAGTTGATATTAACAAAAAGACCTGCAACTGCAAGAAGTGGGAACTTACAGGTATTCCCTGCATCCATGCTATTGCTATCCTAGGAATGAAAGGAAAAAACCCTAAACAATATCTTGGTAAGTACTATTTCATTGAGGCATACAATAAGATTTATGAGCCAATAATCTCACCTATTAATGGCCCTAACAATTAGCCTAGTTCATACATGTTGTCATTGCTACCTCCCAAGGAGAGAAGGCTACCAGGAAGGCCAAAAAAAAGAGAGAGAGAGAGAGAGAGAGAGAGAGAGAGAGAGAGAGAGAGAGAGAAGATTGGAAGAAGGAGAAAAGGGTTTCAAGATCGGTGTTGAGGGAGCTATGAGGTTATCATGAGTGGGTCTTACAACAAATAAATGTAAGAATTGACAACAGCCTGGCCACAACTCAAGAAAGTGTCTGAGAAAAAGTGGCAAACATGTGAGTGGGGCAGAAAAGGACAAAGAACAAGTTGATGCTATCCAACCATCAAGAACAAATATAAATAAGTGTTAGAATTGTTTTTAACTCGAGCATGGCATAATTTAAGGACATGCAAATTCAAAAAGGCAGCACCACAAGAAGGCCCAGTAAATATCCCAACAAATGATTTCTTTGATGCAAATGCAGCAGCATATGATCTGTTTGATGCAGATACAGCAGATGAGCCTGTGCCAGCCCCAAAAAATGCCCATCATATGCCCTGGATGAGCCTATAACAGGCCCAAAAGAAGGCCCACAAAATCCCACTGGATTATCAGGCTCAAAAGAAGGCCCACAAGTTGCAGCATCTGGTCCTGTGCCAGGCCCATCAACTTCTAGCTATAATCAAGTATGCTCATATCTTAAGCTAGTTAATATGAAAATCATCACATTAGTTAGCTTATATTTATTTTCTTTGTTTTTACAAGACTAAACAAAAGAAGTCTAGAAGGCCTGGGATATTTAGTTGATGTGTTCAAGTTGGTCACACCAGATCTAAGTGTCCAGATACAAGAGCTTCCCTCTACCACCCTAAGATAAGAAAGCTTGATAACAATGAGAATCCATGTCTAAAATGAAGCTTGATTTCTTGCAGCTAGGAAGAAACTTTATTGTTTTTTGGGTTGATGCAATTGGTGGAATTTGTTTTGTTTTGGAAGTTGTTTGGTTTGGTATTAGTTTTTTATACAGAGGACATGTTTGGTTAGACATTGGTATTAGTTTGTTTGGTATTGATTGTTCAGAGACAGGAATTGATTTTTTGTTTGGCTGATTTTTTGTTGCAAAGAGGGGATGATCTTATGGTTGTAAAAAGGGTGATCTTTTTAGTTTAGTTTCAAATGGTTGTAGACCAAAGTTTAATCATAACAATTGCTGAAACTTGTACTTTTTGAATACAATTTAAGTTCATTTTATTTCACCTATTAATCCTCTTTTTTTACTTTCTATGTTCACTATATTCAAACAGCTTTATATCCCCTTTTCATTCAGTCTAATTGATCATTAAGTTATGCATAAAGTGAACTAGAAAAAACGAGAAATGACACCATAATGAAGTAACATAATAATCTTTCACAAACATATTCCAAAAGCAGCTTTCAAAATTCATCCAATTCAACAAAATGAGCTCTAAAAGCTCTTTATAGAAGTTTGGTTTTTTCTGGATTGAGCCCAGTTTAAATTATTGGTACTAAAGTGGCCCAAAAATTTTTTTTATCCGACTCTGGCCATAACGCACAATGGTTGTGCGTTATCTGTAATGATAACGCACAATCATTGTACGTTATCAGTTAATCACGATTGCTCCACTAATCCGGCTTATGTGGCTGATAATGCACAATGGGTGTGCGTTATGATTAGGCAATAACGCATACTCGTTGTACGTTATCAGCCACGTAATTATTTTTTTTATTTTTTACTTTTTTATAATTTTTTAAATTTCTTTTAATTTTTTTTAATTTTTAATCAGAATTTCTTTTGAAAAAACTTATAATTGTATAAATTTTTTTTAGTATCTTGTTTAATGAATTATTTTTTTTAAATGAAAATTTGTTTTGGAAAAACTTATAATTGTATAATTTTTTTAAAAAGACTGTATTTATTACATTTAACTTATTTTGTAATATTTATATCATTTTCTTGGAAAATATATTTACATTTTAACCATTCCATCGCAAGTTATTTGAAGAAGTAATACTAAAGAAACTGTAAAAATTTATAGCAATGATGTAGTAATTAGAAGAAATTTAAAAGAAAATTTTCATTAATATAAACATGTTTTATTACAACTATTTCATGAAAATGTCAAACTTATACATTGCTCGGTCCGGAGTTATTACAATTTTTCCTATTATGTCCCGGCATGCGACATCTACCACATCTTGGGGGAGAATCCGGATTTCTATAATCTATTTCCCCCTGAAATCGCTTACCCTGTTTACTACCCCGTTCTTTTTTCATGTTTGGAGGATAGAATGTCAAATTAAAAAGAACATCCCTCTAAAAGTTCTCACTCAAGACCGGATGAAAATTCGCTTGGTAAGTTCTTCTGTACGTTTGTCGCGAACATATCTCTGGCACATAAGTATCTGTTCTTGACCCATTTTCTCTACACACTACAAGAACATGAGAACAAGGCAATGTATATGTTTGCCATTTTCCGCAACTACAAAATTTATTTTTTAGCCGCAATGTATAGACGTTGTTGCCCGTACCAGAAAACTAGATTGGAGATTTGACCATGTATATTCTCTCTCACGGATTGTAAGTTGTAACTTTATGTTCTCTTGATTTCAGCTCAATCCGTAAGAACTTGTCAAAAATTCGAGTTGGAAATAGATGCACACAATTTTCTGCCTCTTCAAGGTGTTGGTGAAAGTACTTAACTAGTTTGTTGAATATTAATTCAACCAAGGCTTTTAAAGGTAGAACCCTAGCTTTCTTCAACACACTGTTAAGTGCTTTGAAAATGTTGGTTGTCATGATACCGTGTCTGTGATCGCCATCATGCAACAATGTCCATTTCTCTGCGTCCAACTTCATCAAGTAAATGTAAGCATCAATATTTCTTTCTTGAATCTCTTTCATTACACGGTCAAATTTCCACTGTTTTGTTTCTGTTCCGGCCTGCCACATCAAACTTTTTAGGTTTGTATTTTTAAAAGTCTTGTTGAAATTTGCTCGAATGTGTCGTAAGCAAAACCGGTGAACTGCAAATGGTGGTTGCCACAAAGGTTGACTTTGAATAGCAGAGCAAATACCTTTGTGGTGATCAGAAATGAGGCATACGTGGCAATCTTTGACTACGTATTCTCGCAAGTTTTTAAGGAACCAATTCTAACTCTCGGAGGATTTCTTATAAACAATTGCAAAAGCAAGTGGGAACAAGTGATTATTTGCATCCCACATACTTGCAATTAACAGCACGCCCTTGTGTGGTCCCCTTAAGTGTGTTCCATTCACAGAAATCACCAGCCGGTAATATGGAAATCCGTCTATACATGGCGAGAAACACCAGAAAATAAATTTGAAAACATAATCAAGGGAACTGCTTGTTCTGTGATGCAAAAATTCGTATACAGTCCCCGGGTTTATATCTTGTACAGCTTGTAAGTATTTAGGTAGAATACTGAAGCTTGTATCCCAGCTACCAAAAACCCTTTCGATGGTAAATTTTCGAGCATACCATGCCCGCTTGTAAGTACAGCCAGTTTGAAACATTACCTGCACTTCTTGAATGATGTTCGAAACAGGTATCTAAGGATCGTTGGCAACTTGATGTGATATAGACATTGATATAAATTTTCAAGACAAGTTTTTGTGTTTGTTTTGTTCAATCTGTACAAGGCATGTGTGTTCCTTGACGAATCTAGTTATTTCCTACCTATTGTGTTTGGCTTTCTTTTTAATATGGATGTACCCTGAACAGTAATTATCGTCACTGTGATGGTAACATCTTGCGGTCCATGTATCAATCTTACTTTTCAAAACTCGATACTCACGCCCCACACTGACAGGGTACTTACGAACTGCACTTACTGCCTACACTTTGTCAACGACTCTTATGTCTAACTGTATGTCAGTCATGGAGTCGTTCCAATCGAGTAATCGGACAGTACCAGATTCTATAATGTCATCTATAGGAGAACCCGAGCTCATATCTAGGAATGCTCCAGAATGTGTGTAGTCATATCTAGCGTTGCTGAACCATTGGCTGCTCTCCCATTGTTGCACTATGTTTTCGGCGACCGGATTGACAGGATTTTCAGGATTCAGGGGAGGATGAAACTCTCCTTCTTCCGGGTCATTGTCATCATCCGATTCAGATTGACTAGAAACGACATCATCTCCGTCTGACCCGTCAACCTCATCGTTATCATTGTTTACGGTACTGTACAACATAGATGATTAATCAGAAACCATCTATGTTACGGCCGAAATATGTTCAGGCAAAGTTGTTGTGTTTCTGTCGTGCGTACTTGGAATATTTTGTTGTTCGATAGGCTCGAATTCAACATGAATATGAATTCCTTCCTTCGATAGGTCTGCCGGAATAGTCCATAAATACCTCATTATCTTTGAGAATAACGCACAATCGTTGTGCGTTAACCTCAGTGCTTTATTTTTTTTTTTTTTTTACAAATTTTTTTTCCTGGGTAAATTTTTTTCCTTTTACAACTTGACCTATTTTTTTTTTTTAATTTTTTTCCTGGGTAAATTTTTTTCCTTTTACAAAATGACCCTTTTTTTTTTTTCTCAGCAAACTTTTTTCTTTTAGGGTTTTACCCCCTTTTTTTTTCTAAGCAAACTTTTTTCTTTTACACATTTACCCCTCTTTTTTTTTCCCTTTTTCAAGCTAATTAAAAGATTTGTTAAAATTCTTAGTATTAAACTTTTGGTTTAGGATTTTAATGCTCAAATTAAAAATGTCATGTTTAAAATGGAGAATTTGAAATTTTGGATTTTTACCTAAAACAAAATAAGAATATAATTAAGATACATAAAACAAAAAAATCAATAATATAAACAACAACTGAGTACTTTATATAGAAATTTAAATTACATATAACTGGCAATGAAAACTAGAAAATAATAATTACAGCTAAGGCCAGTCGGATGGCGTGAACCGCACAGTCTTCTTACCAACACGATGCCCGAAGTCGAGAGGCTAAACACCGTCCATGTCATCCTCTCGCTCCTCTTCGTCAGACGATGATGCCTGCAATATAGGCTGATGTGGCGTTGATGAACTGGCTGTGCCCGGAGGAGGTGGTGCCCGGAACTCGAAAAACTCGTAGGGTGTAGAATGCGGTGATTGAAATGATGCAAATCCTAAACCGGGCACTGGAGGCATCTGCGACGTCCCGGATCTACTAGGGTGTGGCTGGGAAGCTGGCGTCAAACCCAAACCCACAGAAGGCATATCTAGGTTCGGGCTGTCAAAAAGGTTGGCATACGGTTGACCACTACCAGATCCCTCACCCCTCTCCACCGCTACTGGGCCAGGGTCGACATGTTCATGCCTTTGTGGAGCAGGAGGTACAGGAGGGCGTCTAGCTATATGTCATAATAGCATCAAAATCCATGCGAACGGGTATCAAGTTTACCTGGATTGCCGATGTAAACCCATGTGATACCCCTATACCATCTGATGTAATCATCACTCGGGTATGACAACGCCTCAGCAGCTATGGCAGGACTATCCCTAACGTGAAGTCGCCACTGGTTCCAGGCATCGAGATGGATAGCATGCTGTGTAACCCAGGATGTGTTATCATTCCCTCTCAGTTGGATCTGGTGTAGGTCCAGACGAGCATCAACTGCATCTAGAACCATCTGTGCTCGTGCGAACTGGCGCATCACACGGCTGGGATAGGAGTACTCCACTATCTCATAACAGATGAGAGGCACCTCTGCCCGCCACAAGTCAGATGGAACCAGAGGACGGTCATAATAAGGGAGCCATATGAACTGTCATGTCAAAATTCAAAATCAATAAAAATGTAAGTGCATAAACAAAAAGTCAAATAATTACAAATAATACAAGCTGGATTGTAAAGCTAACTTGATCAGATGGCATAAAATCTAACTGGCATAAAAAAATTTCTAATAATCATAAAGTAAGGTAAGAAATTAAACATAATTATCCAAATAAATTCATGAAAATAATACATCACCCTAATATCACTTTTTAAATTCAAAAATAATTATATACATAAAATTATCAAATTTGTACAAATTTATTAATAACAACCATTTTAAACATAAATCCAAAACCCAATTCCACAAAAAATAAATTATTTCAAATTAATAAATAAAATTCATAAAAAAGATTAACAAACAACAATCAACGAAATAATTACACTAAATAAATAATACACAAAAAAATTTAAAATAACTAAAAACTTACCGAAAATTTAAAATGCAGCTTTAGTCTACCGTTTTCCACTCCAAATCTTTAATAACCTTCGTACTCCAAAGAAAGTCTTGCAGATCTGTAAATTTCGAACTAAAATACAAAATTATTAGAAGAAGAGAAATCAAAGTATAATAAGAAATAAAAAAATCAAAGGAAGAAAAAAAAACAACTTACAGAGCGGCGACGGCGACGGAGGAAAACAGAAAAATTGAATGAGATGGGCTGAAAAAAAAAAGAGGAAGAAAAATGAGGTAGAAAAAATATAGGAAGAGAAATGAGGTGGAGAGGCTGGAAAAAAAAAAAGAGGATCAAGAATGGGAGGAAGAGGCTGAAAAAAATTGAGGAAGAAGCTAAGGAGGAATGAGGATGAAAAAAATAGAGAGAAGAAGAAATAGGGGAGAAGAAATAAGGAAGAAGAAGAAAAGGGGAAGGGGGCGGCCGCGGCTGAGCGCTAGGGTTTATAACGTGATAACGCACAATCACGGTGCGTTATCACCTTAATAACGCATAATGGCTGATAACGCACAGTCACTGTGCGTTATCGCCACATCAGTGTCAAATCAGCGCCACGTCAGTTTTTTACGCAATTACCGCGGCTTAAGCCGCGTGATTACAGATAACGCACA
This sequence comes from Catharanthus roseus, assembly GCA_028651295.1. NCBI lineage: Eukaryota > Viridiplantae > Streptophyta > Magnoliopsida > Gentianales > Apocynaceae > Catharanthus > Catharanthus roseus. The sequence goes on along the minus strand of JAPQWS010000093.1, from coordinate 9,749,804 downwards.
CTCATTGTGCGTTATCTCAATTGATAACGCACAATGAGTGCGCATTATGGCCTGTCCAGGAAAAAAAACTGGGCCTCTTAAGTGCATGATTCTATTTTCTGGGCCCATGTTAGAAGTTTCCATCACTACTAACCACCTAAAACCTTAATTCACTATCTAAACCCTAACTAAATACTTCTTTATCCCAAACACAATCAACATAACCCAAGATAGAATTGCAGCAATATGCCTTCATCTTCATTTGGTAAGAAGTTTTTTCCATTTCTAGTTTCTTAATCTTCTTATGAAGAATATAATTTCCCCCTCCAACAGGAGGATCAACCCTAAAAAAAAAATCACATTTGTTTACCGCCTACAAAAAATCAATCCAATTCAAAAAATCAACCAACAACCTTCGAAAATCTACTGAATAATTCAAAGAATTTACCATGAAAATTACCTTCCTTACCTTACATGACATAAATCGCCTACCCGGATTGTTCTCTGTCATGGAAGTCTGAATGACGTTGTAAATTTCACAATATCAGTGGTTTGGTAGCTCCATTGTTGTTGGGTCATACTTTTAGTTTGAAATGAAAAATATTCTCGGTCTTCATCCTCTTCAATGGAGTTTCGATTTCGAAATTGCAAATTAGATGCCCTTGATTTCACCATGATTTGAGAAGAAAGAAGCCCTAATTTTTTTCAGAAGAAGATGGAAATGGTTTCGCAATTCTTTGTTCGAACAAATGTTCTTTTGGAAGAAAATATCCTTCATTTAACGGAGAAAAGAATTAGTTGATGGCAAAATTGGACGGATGTATAAACTATTTGGTATCTAAAAAGTAACAAATTAAAGTTTATGAATCGAATCCACGGTAAAAGGAAAAAAGATTTAATGAGGAAAACACTTATAAGACTTTTGAATTTCAAACTAAAAGCCAATCCTAATATTCTTAAATCTTTTGTTTCCATAATTTTATTTCTTTATCTTGGTTATTTCAATTATTATAACCTTAGTCTTCTTACCGTGAAATCCAACCCTTCTTGAAATAAGATATTTGAAACCAAATTACAAGTAAACTAGTTGAAGAATTATATACTGTAAAAATTTGTGCAATTACAATTACACCTCCCATCTGTCAGGTATACTATGAAAAATGGCATAGATTGGTAAGAAAAATGGCATAGATTGGTAGGAAATACGATAGTAATTTTTGTTTTACCAATATAGAAACCATTCGATAACCAATTAAAATTTTTTCTAAAAATATAAATAAGCTCAAAAAATTATATATATACATATATATTTAATATCAATTAGTAAAACTCTTTTACCAAAACCTATCGATTTCAGTATCGATCAACCTTAAGAAATACCAAATCCATTCGGAATTATCATGGGTCATATAATTGGTCCGTTACCTATCAGAATCGAGAAAAAAACTCCCCAGCCAGATGAAGAATACAGTTAAAAGGATGGGTTCAAAATGCAAACCGGAAGATTGGACTATAGAGTTTCAAATGTAACCTATAATGGATTTATAGCAAGTACCTAATAAGTTATCAAAGGTCCTTTCAAATTCTATCTATTTAAATACAAGATCAGAAACTGGTCACAGGAACAAAATACCAGGCCAACAAAATCACAAAAGTTCACTTATATATATTGTGGAGCAATTAGGACTACATTAACTGAATGCAGCCAACCTTCCAAAATGCCTTTCAAGATCAAACTGCAGCTAAGGGGGACTTCATTGTTCTATGCTGAACCGGGCGATGATCATTGTATCTGTAAATTGCCCCATGATTCCCAACTCAGGTCCATGAACTCCACAGCTGCAACAAAGAAAAACAACCCTTTAAAGCAGTGCATGCCAGGAGACAGGTCTCAAGATCGCCCGCAACAAGAATTTCAAATGCAGTATCGACATCATTCAGGATGTATTGTGAAGTAATTCCACGTAAAAGTATCACATATGCAGAAAACAGCATGTAAGTTGAAGAGATACCATCCGACTTAAATCATCGCATCTAAAGAAATGAAATTCAGTAAGTCATACAGAAATCGTATTCTTCATATAAAATCATATGACAATTGGACTGAGCAGTTCAAGACTAGTCAAGGTATGCTAATCACTGACAAATCAGGATAACCTTCTGTTCCACATCATTTATACATTAGCTTTTACGTCCAAAAGTACTTTTATCCAAAATGAAAACCGATAATTAAGGTGACAGTAAGAATGATAAAAAACTGTTTCCTTCCTAATCTGATAGATGAAAAGAGATATGACGTCTTGCTCAAGTTCTCGCAAATCCTTAAATGGACAAAGTGAAAGCTCATCTCATTAAAGTATACCATAATAGGCAACAGGTACTAAGTTTGGTTCCCATGCAACATACCGATAATCCTAAAATAGCAAAGGATAAAAAGAAGGGAAAAAAAAAAAGAAAAAGAAAAAAGAGGAAATAAGGGCAGAAAAAGCGTGCAAGAGGAAAAGCCAATTCCGGTTTGGATACGCAATCCAACCTCCCAACGCACTACCAATCCTCAATGTACACTTAGATTCAGTATAGCCTCAAACCCCCACCTCCCAATCCTCTCAACCAGGCTTTTTACCCAATTTGGCACTAGTCTTTTAAAATAGGTACTGAAATGGCATTATCTTTTGTTGGGTTTCCTGGAGGTGCCATGACCCAAAAAGTTTATGTTTCCATTTGTGATAGTGCAAAAGGCTTCTGCATTATGCTATTCACGCTAATCAGATGCGATTTAGGATATATAATGATAACAGAACAAAAACTTGTGTTATCAATTGTTCAGACTTGGCCCTAGCACATGGCAACAACAAGAAGAAAGAAAGAAATAAGTCGCAGCAGCCACAAACGGAGGAAGAAGAAGAAGAGAGAAGCAGCGGCACAGGAGTGAAGGAGAGACCGCGGCAGAAAACGGAGGAGTTCATTCTCCTTATGTGCAGGCACAGTTATGGCTCCAACTCTGACACCGGCAAACACTAAAAATTTCAGTTTGGCAGCAGCAGCGGCTTTCGAAGCACCAAGGAGAAGGCGCACAGAGGAAGGAGTGGCACCAAGGAAAAGGTCCGGCGGAGCAGGAGGAAGGAGAGGCAAGCGCAGGAAGAAGAAGAAGAGGGCATAGCAAAGCCAGAGGACAAATTCCTATGTTCTCATACTGTTAATGCATAGGCATCAGGGAAGAGTTCCGTTAATTTTGGAGCTAATTAATAACGCAAAGTCAATCCAGATTATGTGAATCATCTTTGCATTATGGCCACAATGGGAACCCTATAAAAAAAAACAGATCCATTTTAGTATACTTTCAAAGAAACAAGGCCAGATAGGGTAAAACTCTCAACCACCATTTCCAAGTCAATGCATAATGCACAAGATTCCTATAAACTTTGGTTGTACTCCAAGTCTGTAAACCAACTATTTCTAATGGGGTTTTGCTACCGTCTAACTGGCAGCTCTGGTAGCATTGGAAAGATGTGAATGCTACGCATATTAAAAATGAAACGAATATATTATAACTTTCCTAATGAATGCAACAAGTGCTCTGATATTAATTCATCTCTTGGAAGGTAAAAGAGGATAGCAGAGGAAAGATTCAAGTTGACAAAAGACATCAAGTTATGGAATACAGTAACTATCCATACAAATTATCTCTGACTTAGAAGTAAAAGAAACAGGAACTAATTGGAAATATTACAGATAGTGTAACATAATGAAGCGGAGGTTAGCCAAATTAATAGCTAAACTTAACCAGAAAAGGAGGGTAATTTGCTGCATGTCATAATCAGTTACTACAATGAAACCATAAATTTTACTTGCACAGCGACCAGGATCATAAGGCCCAGACTGGTAAAGTCAAAAGAATAAAAAAGTTCAGAAGTATATGGAGAATAAATGTCTCACCAATCCAATGAAAGTTACGATACGTCATGCAACTCCAAAATCATGCAGCCTATCACAGTGAGGAGTCGGATAATTTCTGGTCCAATGACGCCTCTGAAGTTCCATATGGCAATATCGTCCAAGCATATTTTTATAATCCTTGATCACATTGGTTTCTATATTCTCTCTTCCAGTACTACCCGGAGGATACTTCTCATCAAATTCCATTGACTTGACAAAGTACTCTACCCCATATCTCTCTGTCGTCATCTTGAACTGGTAGGTATAGTTCTTCTGCAGAGAAAACTCAGGCTCCGAAAATGGAAGATAAGCCATCAAAATAATTATGAGAAAAGGCAACAATTGAAGAAGTATCATCAGATTAGGCCCATTCCCACCTAAATCTTCTCTGTGCTGAGCAGCTGTAGTTCTTGTCCTGTAAACATGAGCCGTCCTGAACATGTCATTACCAAAGAATGCCCTAAAAATTTCATCGGGATCAAATTCATCTTCATAATACTCATGCCCAGTTCTTCTACTACGCCGCCTAACACTGTACTGCTGACTGTGCTCAAATTCATCAACCAGACCAGTTTGGTCATACTGTCGTCTTGTTTCATCCTCACTCAGACACTTGAAGGCCCTGCTAACCTTTTTGAATGCCTCTTCAGACCCAGGAGCCTTGTTCTTATCAGGATGTACCTTCAATGACAATTTTCTATATGCCTTCCTAATCTCTTCAACTGAACAACTCTTCTCCACACCAAGAATCGCATAATAGTCTTTTTTACTCTTAATTTGCTTAATCAATTGAACATGTTCTTCTGTGTAAGTCCTCTCTCCATTCAAAACCTCATCAACCTTGGCATGGCCTGCTACATTCTTCACACCGCCAGCATCTTTTTCTTTATTCAAGTTACTGGAAGAAGAAGCATCAAGGGCTTCACATGCAGCCAAAAGATCATCCACAGACAAATTATGGTTAAGTCGGCGAGCAATTCCAATGAATTTAAGGGCCCTTTGCTTATTGCCTGATGCAATGGCTTCCTTGGCAATACCAATGCACCTCAAAGCCTCATCTTTATTACTCTCCATTTCGATTTTGGTAGACCCTCTTCAAAATCAAATGGATTTAATTCAAGGAAAAACCCTAAAGTTCACAACTTTATAATCAAAACCTAAATACAACCCTTCAAACAATATCCATCCCAAGAAGAAAAAAAAATATCAATCTTTGCAAAGAATTGACGATCTACCCCTGTCGGTTGATTTGTAGAAGCAAATTCACCTACTCAACGAAAAAATTACAACAAAAAACGGAAAATTAGGGTACAATTTCAAATGTTCACATATATTCAAGCTTGGAGCTTCAAACAACAAGGATCGGAAAATCCAAAAAACAATTAAGAAAACTCGTAAAATAAACTTACTTGGAATTGATGAAATCGCAATCTTCAGAGAGACATCAGAGAGAGAAAGGCAAAGATGCAAAGATGTCTAAAGCAAGAAAATTTGGACTCTTTCTCTGTGGGGAAAATTGTATGTGAGAGTAGAGTTTTGCTCCTCTTCCCACAGCCAAGCAACCAAAATGTGCCACGACTGGTTTTTCTTATATACTTTTTTGCCGAAACGAAAAAAAAGGATTTAGTAATTTGCCAAAATAATATACTAGCATCTTTTAAGTATGAAAATATTTGTTGGATAAATGTTTATGAGATTTGAATCGCGTCTAAACTCTATAAAATAAACCTTTAAAGAAAAAAGTTATATTAAATGAGATGTATTAAAGAAGGGGTACTAGCATTGCGGAATGATGTCACATTGTATTAATTTTTGTATTTTTTATATTTGTTATATCGTAAAAATAGTACAACATTTAATAAATTTTCTATCAAAAACACCATTCTACTAAAAACAAGTTTCAACGTATTTTACTCTCCTAACCTAGAAATTTATAAAAATAATAATAAAAAGAGAGAGAAAAGTTTGAATGGTATATTAGTCTACAAAAGAATCAAATTTAATTTTCGTATTTCTTTAAAGAGTAAGATGTTCGAAATGTGAAAACAAAAATAACGGAAAAAGTATTAGATTTATTAATGTTCAACTATCATATATGATATACTTTGTTTGTATTAATAGGGTGCATTACATCAACACATGTGCGTCAGACTCAATTTTACAAACATAAAAAAAACAAAGTTGATATCATTTTTAAAAGTTCTTGTTATATATATGTGTGTGTGTGTGGAGGCTACTCATCGATATTAATATTGAGATATATCGTTATAATATATTCATATTCATATACACATATATACAAAGAAATATAGACGGTAAGTAGTCCAATGACGCAATTCTCCTTACTTAGGTACCTTCACTTAATATGCCAAGTGAAAGATTTTGAGTATCCTGTTTGAAGATCTTGTGCCCTCCAATCCCTTTCGAATTAGTCAGTGACTTGCAGATATCAAGTTACAAAAAAAAAGGTATTACTACAAACACAATAAGATTTTTGAACTTTTCTATTCCAAGAGTAAAAGTCAGATTATTCTTCATTATGCAAGTCACAACTAATTTTAAGAAGAGCAAAATATTCGCACATTGACAAAATAATTTTAATTTTGTAATGTCTTGCATTATGCATTACTTGTCAGTTCCATATATATATATATATATATATCACATATTTTATTAATATATTAACTCTTAAGAAAAATAGATAAATTTTAAAGACAGAAAAGTAATAAAATGAAAGGTTATGAGTAAGCATCATAAGACAGGCAATTTGCAACTCACTGGAGCAGCCTAAATTTGCCAAGTTATTTACAAAAGCATTGACTGACTTAAGAAAACTACATTATTAGGGAATAGGGAATGAAATTAGTTAATCATCATCAGAATCAAAAGATTGTCTTCTCCTTAAAGATTCTAATAAATCTGAAGACTTGTCACCTCTTGCAACTCCTGCTGCAACAGACTTGAGCTTAGGCACATTCATAGCACTAAGAGGCGGCGTGGATGTCCCACGATTAACTTCCCGGAGAACAGACCGCGCCCTGACTGCAGCAAAGGCATCTGCAACAGCTGAAGCAACCTTAGAATTGCTCTTAGAAACCTTAGTTCCACGCTTAGGATCACCTGGTGATAGAAAACTGTGTGATCTTTGCATAGTTGCAACAGCCTCAGCAGCATTGGACTTGGCATTGAGGCTTTCATATTTTTGAATGTCATAAATGAGTTCCTTCTGAAGTTGCTTATCAGCAACTAATATCTCATCAATCTCATTCTTGTAATCCTTGAGAAGCATTCGGAGGCATTCCATAAGGGACCCGATAAGAGGGCTGTTTTTGTTCTCCAGTAATCGCTTTAACTCTATAAATATGGGGACCGTGTTTTGAATTAGGCCTTTTCGGACAGCTTGTGAGATAGCCCTTCCCTTGACTGAAGCAGCCGATGCTCCTCCACCTCCATCTTCTTCTGCTTCCGCTGTGTCAGATGTAACACGATTTGCTGGTATTCGGATCTCCTTGCTGGAGAGAATTTGGAAAGCATCCTGTTTTATCATAAGACGAGAAAGATGAAAGATGAGCTTAAAGGGACTCAAAGAAAAGACTCCAACCAAAATGCCCCTAATATCCTCAGTATAAAGGCTTCTAAATGATGGCAAGTGTTAGTATGGGACGATTACCTGCAGAACTGACTGTCCCGTAGCATCATCAGTGTTCAGCATACCATCAGATGCAGCAGCAAGGATTTCTGCACATATTTTTGCAAACGTTGCCAAAAGATGCTCGGGAGCCATTTGCTTCAACAAAGTGACATATATGTGCATTCTTCTTGACCTTGAGTTCTCATCATTACCTCTGAAAAAATAATTTCACGTTATATTGGAATCTCAAGGTCTAGTTTTTGAAGTTGGGACTTGGGAGGGCTTCAATGAGTTTACCTAATCGAAAACAGTCTGTTTTCACTTTTTGACTTCTGAGGGTTACCACGTCCAGTCTGAGTGTTGCAGTCATTCAGAATGAAAATGGCTTCGACAAAGCTATTGTAAGCAAGAAGCGGTGCCTTCACTGAAATCACACAAGCAAAAGAAGTCTGATTATTATATATCAATAAGGACGACAAAAATGATACTGAAATATGTATTCATGATTAGTCCTGATCCCTGAAACCTTTTAAAATATTCCCAAAGAGGAAATCAGCCAGTTGCCTTATTTTCTCTGATTCATCTACGAGGGACAGCAGAAACCGAAGGAAAAGCACTCCTCGCCATTTTACATAGTCCCTCTGAATAGAATGGGAGAGTAAACAATTATTCCATAAGCAATTAGAATAGAAACAAAAACAAGAAAGGAGGAAAAGCAAAGCAATGACTAAAAAGTGACTCTTTCTCCGGGATTGAATGAACTTGGCCTCAGATCTGACAAGGGAATTGAAAACACTCGAGCTACGTGTTTCTGGTATAAAATTGTCCAAAAATAACATACCTGTAAGAGCCTGGCAAGAAGGATAAACGTCTGCCTCCGAACTAATTCACATGGATCACGTAAACACTTGGTAATCCTTGACATGTAACTGCAGGCATAAAAAGCAAATAATAAAAATAATTCCGAATGAATATAAAAGTTTGGATTCTTCATGCTGAAGAGGCAAGAGTACACTCACCAGTCCACCAAAGCAGTGTAACGTACACAAAAATCAGCCATCATCACAACAATATTATTCCGAAGTGCTGCAGAATCACTCTTTTCAAGCTCCTAAAGCAAGGAAAAGATAAGTGGAACTACATAAATGCCAAAATATTTCATTGAAGTACTATGAAAGATATTAATCATGTGGCTATATTGAAAAGATATCATTTGAGTTGCCATAAAAAAAACGAAGGTTTAAGGTGCAGAGATCCAGTGTTGCTAAGCTAAAAATAAGTCACTTTGAATCCAGGGATATATACATTTTCATTTTTATCTTGATGATATTCATTTCTTTTCCTATTGTATCGTAACTTTTCCACATTATGCTTTTGTCTTTTTTGGATGCCTCATGGAGCATGATATGAAAATCATAACTTAAAAGGTATGTTCCAAACTTACCTGCACAAAAAGAGGAATATAACGCTTTGCCAGTTTCCCATCAGCAAGACAGATCTTGCCCATGGTTAGCCAAGCTTGGAGGTACAACGAAGGGGCGACCTGCTTTAAAGAAACTACAGGCTGTGGTAATATGTTAGATTTAGGGCCCGAATTTGCAGAAGTAATAATGGTCTGCAACACTGGAATTATGGCTTTTAAATCAGCAGAAGGGCAGATAATAACTAAAGAACCAATAGTATAAACTGCAGTTGTTGCTAGTGACAACAACGTAGAAGCAGCAGCTTTTTTCCTTTCTCCGTGTTCATTTCTACATGGTGTAACAAAGGTACGATCTTTGTTTGCTTTTCTGTCCTCTGATGTGTATATATCCAATATTCTGGAAGCTTTAGAAAGAACCTCGTGGACCCATTTTTTAACAAGCGAATCTGCCTCCTCAGGATTCATTGCCTTCCGTTTGCATAGTGTTTTGAGGGCCTTAACATGAGCATTGACCTGCCAAAGTTAGCCCACATATTAAAAGATGCTCTATGCAGACAAATGAAGAATGCAGAAGTACATTTACTCCAGGGAGAGGCGAAGAAATGAGAAAGCAAGCAAATACATATTGAACCAACTGAAGAGTCTTTCAGGCCCTTGTTGGGAACTTAAATCAATGGAAAATTCTCATTCTGTTCTACAAGTTAAACATATTCTTAAAGCATTGTAAGACAGCCTTATCATATAGGGAAAAAAGCTAGATTTGGGAAATAAATTGTAGAACAAGTTAATCATTCTTTCTGGCCATTGCAGTGGAAAATTTGTATGGCGTGCAAAAGTGCAACTAAAGGAACTAAACACAGCATCATTTGATTTATTTAATCAACTATATACCTCTGTTGAATGCATGTTGAACTCCTCAAGTCGTTTAAGTAAGTCATGAGCCAGGTCAGCAGCAGGTTCAGGAGGCAGCTCCACAGAAACATTAGAGATTGTTTGCAAGAGGAAGACACGATCCCCTGCCCAAGCAACAGAATTAGATTCCATGTCGGTCACCTCATCTTGAACAAATCTCTGATCAAGGGGGCTCATATCTTCAACAGCAGGTTTATAATTGTCGAAAAGCTTCCAATGATGATGGAGAAATTCCCAATCAACTGATTTTGGAAGGAATGCTGACACCTCTGCCAAAAGAAGCCAAGCTCCGGGTGGTGCTGTCCAATTCTCTACTGCCATAGATTGGCTCAACCAGAGTGACTCTGATGCCCTTATGATGCTCTGAAGTGAAATCACAATCTTAGGCTTAAGTTTTTTCTTCTTTCCTAGGCTTGAGCAGATCTTCTTCACCCAAGGAGTCACCTCTCCATCACAAAGCTGTTTCAGTATATCCAGAACTCCCTTGGGATATGGCAGCTTAATGCCCCTATCTAAAATGCTATTGGAATCATCAATAGCAGTATCTTTATGAGAGGAAGAGCCTGATCCCGCTTTCGATACCTTATCAAGAACTAGCTCCAAAAATAAGTTCTCACATTCTTCCTGGATGCTAGATTCATTATCAGATATCAAACGTGGGACAGAATTGAGCCACTCCTTAATCACATTTGCATCAGAGGATATCCTGAAGGCCTGTAGAAAAAAAACAGTTTCCATTGTAAGATTGAGGATTTATGATCCATCAAAATGAAAACAACAGATGTGGAACTTGTACAACAGCAAATAGAATAGAAATAAATCGAGCAGCAAATGTTTTATGCTCTTCATAACGTTTCCATGTGGGAAAAAAGAATATCCAGATCCAAGATACTATTTCTGGCATATGTCATCAGAGACCAGAAGTAGAACAAAAATGAATAACTCAAGAATATATTTTTTGAGTGAAATCTCTTGCATTTTGAGAAAGAAAGTGTCAATACATGTTGATGGCAGAACTGACTTTGAAGTTTTTGAAGTTCTCAGTCAGGATACTTGTTGAAGAAATGCAGACGGGAAATGAAAGAACATAATTAGATATTTCTACAATATGTTCTCAGTCAGGTTAACTACCCATTTAATTGGCCTTTTAACTCTAATGATCGCAGAGTCAGACAATTGAGAACAATAGGCAATGTCCCCTAAAACTTACCACATCATGCCTTTCACTAATAACTAATAAAGGCTTGGGATCAACTCTAGTGCATGTTCAAGGAAGGCTATAATGACTGGACATAGAGAGTTCAGGATGATAGAATAACCAGCATTGATTCAATATATGAACAACAAACAAGATTATAGAAATGGCTAGTTAACCTCTGAAATAGCTGAAATTGCTGCTTTTCTGATGCTAACAAGTGGGTCAGAACAAGCCATGCCCACTATCTTCAGCAAATCCCCACCAAGAGCTCCACCTAGAAGTGTTGTCAACTTGGATATCAGAAGAAGAGATGCCTTCCTGACTGCAGCTTTTTCATCCATGCACCGCTTCCTTAAAAGATTATTCAACTCTGCCTGCAGCCTATTAGACCCCTCATTTCCAACCCCCATTAGTTCCTTCAGTACAGCTCTATTCTTATCATTCAAAGATAAAATCCCCAGCAATTGAGCTAAATTGGTTAAGGCCTTTGCACGAATTCCTGCTGTTGCATCTGAGCAACGCTGAGTCAGGGCCTCCAAACACCTCAAACCCCACGAGTTCTCAGTCTCATTATCAGAATCCAATTCCAGTGGATCTCTGATTGCTGTCATTAACAACAGAATAAGGTCGACTGCCAGAAGCCTAAACTGCCCTTTTCCTTGGCTCATCTTCACTACATAATCTGCAAACTCAACTTGATCCTCAAAATCCAAAATTTTAACAACCTCCACAATTGATTCCACTGCCAAAGCCCTGGGCTCTGCCTTTTCCGGTGCCTTGTGCACCATATACTTGGGCAAATTTACAACCGCCTTCTTTATTTCATCTGAATATTGCCCCATTCCCATCATTCTATTCACTAGAAACCCCAGGGCAAAACTCCTCGCCTGTGATTTTGGCAGAAGAATCAAACGCGTCAATGACTTTAATACCTCAGCAGCTGAGACCACATGATCCCCATGCTCAGCATTGAGAACTCCACTTAAAATTCCCGAGCACAAATTGCATATCTTCTCATAATTCCCTGAATTCCCACAGAGCTCATTAGCCATTACTGGAATCTCAACTACAGTCTGAACCAGACTCTTCAAACAATCAGGAAATCTATCCAAATGAACCAAACCCAATACCATTTCCAACTTTTTCAGCACATAAAGCATCGACTTTACATCAACAACCTCTTCCTCAGCCTCATTTTCACTCTCCTCAACATTTTTCCCCTTATTTTTCCTCATCCCAATTTTCCCACCACCCCGTTTTCTCCTTCCCCGAGTATCACGCACAGAACCCTCACCAGTCGCCAAAGACGGGTTCTTAAAAGCACGGCGAACAGAGCGAAGAAGAGAAAGAAATGCCATGGGAGTGAAAAGGGATAAAACTGGGGAATTTGGGGAAAGCAGTAAAGACAAGTAAACATTTGAAGCCAAAAGTGAAATCACATTACTTCTTGAAAGCCCACCTGAGTCCATGGCTGAGGAAACGGAGTCGATTAACGAGGAAATTGACAGCTTCCTCGAAGAAATCTCAGCATAGAGGGATTCAACATCGGTTGAATCATTTGTGTTGAATGCGAAATCCAAAAGGGTTTGAAGATCTTTGAGTGTGGATTCTGAAATGGAAGATTGGGTTTCGAGGTTCGAAACTATTCTGCTTATGGATTCATCCATAGCCACTTTGTTCAACGGATTCAGATTGAACAAAGATTGAAGCTTTGTCTCTCTTCAACTACTGTGCCCATCAGAAATAGAGGGCTTCAAATTTTAGTTTTTCCCGCTATGACTTTGCGGACATTTCCCCCGAACAAAAAATTGATAAAATATTTATCTTACCAGCCCTTTTTTATTAGAAAAATTGGATATTATAACTTTTAATTATTATTTTTTTAATCAGAAAAATAAAAATAGTATCTAAAAATAGGAGGGGGAAGTGTTATAGTTACCGATCAATTAACCAATACACGAATACTAATTATTAAAACACTTACTGATACCAAATCGATTACTAATCAATAAATGTTCCTTAGTACCAATATCGAAACCGTTCGATAATTTACCGAATAAATTAATTTTTTTTATTTTTTAAAAATAGAATTAAGCTTAAAAGTAATATGTATGTATGTATATATTCGGTATCTAGTTTTTCTGTCAGTAAAACTCTTTTAACAAAATCTACAGGTTTCGGTATCAGTCAACCTTATAAAATACCAAATTCATTGGAAATTATCGTCGATGATATAACCGATTGGTTACCTATCGGAATTGGAAAAAACTATACTGCTGTCATCCCTTAGATACTATTTTTAACCCAAAAAAAAAAAAAAGAAATTCTATCTTTCTTTTGACACATAGATTACACATGATGCCAATTAATGAGAAAAAATAATTAAATACTTCAAATCAAATTAAGTTACAAAATTGTGCCAAAATACACCGATATTTTTATCGTGAATTTATTAAATTGTTTTTAGAAAGAAAAAGAAGTTATATATTATTAAAATCCAACATAATAGTTTGAGATAAATCATGAGGTATATTCATAGTCCAAACTTGAGGAACATCAGAGATTAAAACGGCTTTAGCTAGAAGATGAGTCGGACTATTACTTGTCCTAAAAACATGTGAAAAAGAGATAGAGGACACATCTATTACTTCGAAAAACATATGGTAAAAGTAACAAGCTCCGAAATATCTTCACTATTGGAAATACGATTGTTTACAGCCAAAAGTGTCACTTTCAATAGCAATCCAGCTTCCAGATAAGAGCATGTGGAATATCCTTCAATAATAGTAAGAAGTTCCACGTACTCAACAATGAAATGCCTCATGCGAGGTATAAGCTAAGAAGGGATACCTAAATGATTACGAACAAGAATCTTAATGTCAATTTTATTTTCAAAAATGACCATATCTATATTAACTTTAAGAATCATCGGATTCGGGGACTTCCAAAACAGGTGAAAATCCTCTAAGGAAGCATTAAAAAGCTTGAGAGAGAGCCATGATTAACCTTTAAATGTTTTTCTAAGAAATTTATGGCTTTAAAGGAAATTGAGCTTGCAATAATGGAGATACCTTCATGTCGTTTTTTATTTCTTGCAAACCAAATGAGCCATGCACAATATAGTAAAAACAAAAACTTCTTCATTCGCAAAATGTGATGAAAGATAATGCACAAGATCCTTAAAACTGAGAGCACCACACTTTGTCTATTTTACTCCATGTGGTATATATGCTCAAACTTGTTTTGCAAAATCACAATCAAACACAGCATGTCAATCATTCTCCAATCAATACTCACAATAAATACAACTATTTCCTTCAGATAATCCTCTTCTTTGAAGATTTTTCCACGTCAGGAGAATATTTAAAACAGCTTTCCATAAAAATATCATGAGTTTTGGTTGGATTGTGAATGTAATTCCAAAGTCTAGATTCTTGATGCATGCTAGAAGGGCCTTCAGTTGAGATACTCATTCCGGTGAAATCTATTCCTATTTCATACTCTAATTAAACAGTGTAAATACCATTAGAGGTAAAATTCTAAATCAACTTCACATCAGGCCAAGCAAGATTGGGGGGAATTTGAAGAATTACCTCAGCTTCATGATGTAAAAAAATACCCCTAATAATGTCTTTTCGCCAGCAACAAACTATTAAATTATTATAAATTTATTATATTAAACATAATTCATGCCTAAAAAATGTATAAAATGAAAATGATTGATTATAAATAGCAAAGTACAAATATGTTAAGATTATATATAGAGGATTTCTCTTTTTATTAAGGATATATACGTTATATTACTTCAAAAATTATATTTTTTCCGTAAATCTTAATTAGTGTACACAAATTTAAAATGATTTGGCCACTGAATTTCATTCTCTTACAAATATTTTAATTTTTATGAAATTCAATAATAAAATAACTTACATATTTCTAACTCACTTTTGCGATATCCAACAATAACCCTTAGCCTCAAATTGAATTGATTTTTAATTTGAGGATAATGTATATTTTTTTCTTGAAGTTCATAAAAATAAATTATTTGTGAGCATATGTGTCTCAAAACTAAACAGAAAATTTTTCATTTTCAAATGTAATTCAATTTGATCCAAAAAACCAAATCAAATAAAGCATTGAAAAAATGACATATTTAGTTCTCAAGTATCCGAGCTTAACTATTTATAAATAATTTTTATAAAAATTTAATTAGATGCTTTTGTTGTAAAATATTAAACTTTTGTTCTAAAGAATCATGCATGAAGCCTAAACTTATGAGCTGGAACAAGTTTTATTTTCCTAAATCAATCCACATGCATGTTTGTTTCTTTTAGTTGATGGATGGGATAAAATCATTTTTTATTTTTCTTTAATTAGAAAATAATGGCATATTACTTGGATTTTTTTTTTTCTTTTTAAGACTTGGATTGTTATTTATTCACATAGAAATAAAAAAATGGAAGAAACTTTGTTTTACTTGTTTCTTATTATTAATGTTATCGGCTGTAAATATTTCCTAATCAAACTATTTCTAATATGTATGCTTTAAAACGACTCTTATCTTTAAGAGAAAAAAAAAAAAAAAAGTTAGAGATATCATGCGACTTGTACCACTAATTAATATAAATTGCTGTTTTCTTTTGAACTTCATGAAAATAATGAGTTAATTAAAAGATACATCATACTTAGAAGACTTTATCTCCTTTCCCTTGAAAAAAAAAAAATAGTTTATCTCCTAAATTGCTATCCCATAATCTAAATAACTATATATGACCGATTTAATAAAAGCAATTTCAAAAAACACCTCTAAAATACTTTTAGAAAATAATTTTTTCTCAACTTATTTTTTAAATTAAATATATATATATATATAAATAGTCATTCGACAGTAATTTAAGATAAAAAAATAGGATCGTAACCTAGCAAATCAATAAATATATGCATAACAAAGAAACTCTAACCCATAGTATATGATAATTGATCAACATAAGTCATATAAGCATATAATTATATATGGCCAAAACTAATAGGTTATAAAATAGTAAAATAATAATACAAAGAATTGTTTAAAGAAAAAAAAGACACAAAACATGTTTAAACACATTTATAAATATCAATAAAACACAACCACAACTAGATAATAAGTCCAGCAAATCAAGCCAATGGCATACAAACTTAAAAAACAAACCAAAGACAGTTTAAAATCCCATAATTCTTGTTATGTACACCACTTAATTAATACTGTCTTATAAGTTGGTGTACATAAACTTCAACAAAATGAACTAGAAAACTGAAAGAAAATACTGAAAAGTAAGTTTACCATTGGCTTTTTATTAATACTCAAAAATTTTATTATGCTCCCGATTTCATAACTGTGGACGTAAATCACTTGAATTGTATTAAATCATGTGATTCGTTAGTATCTTGAAACTCTCCTCTTCCCATTTATAAATGAGAGATGAACAACAAGAAGGGTGACATGATTTAATTCAAACCAAGGAATCCATGTCTTGATTTATGAATGGGATCATAATAAAATTTTCTTGTAAATTGAGAGCTCTCATTCATTTCGGGAATGATCAGAATCAATGTCAATGGGAAAAGCAGCAGAGCCAGGCTTTGGAAGAGTCATCCCTGAATGGTTATTATCCTGATGATCATAATGAGTGTTGCCACCACCAACACGCAAACTAAGAGAAAGATCTGGAGGGTCTCCAGAAGCAGAAGGACTCACGTCACCATAGTTCCATGAGGAATTCAGCCCTAATGCGGTAGACGGTGCTTGCGCTGATGGTCCAGTTTGCATGGATGATTCAACTCCAAACGAAGGTTGCCTCTCAGAAAGTCTGACATATCTAGTAGGAGAACTCAATCTGGTACTAGTAAAGTTTTCAGCATTAGAAGATGATTCGCCCAGAAAAAAGTTAGCCCTAAAATTTATTAAGATTTCATAATTAGTTTTTAACACTAAATATCATCAATAGAAAAAATTTAAAATTTATGTAAACTTACCCATCCAGCAAGTCTCTATAGTAATCCATGGAGTAACTAAGAAGAGACATCCTACTAGAATTTGATGAACTCCCACCAATAGTCTGACCAAATAATTGTGTTTGTCTTGGAGTTGAAGTTGGTCCAACATATGTATGTTGATGGATATGCATTGAAGACCTAGGGTTACTGGTATTGCCATTAGCTCCATGAGCACCTGAAATGAATAAAACATTTTTTTCAATTCTTAAAAACTTACCCATTTAAAAAAAATTAAATCCTTGTAATAATCCATAAGTAATTAACATCCTTGTATTTTCTTTTTATAATTTATTTTTTATTTAATATAAAATATTATAAAAACTATTGTAAAAGATATTACAGGCGATCCTAAATTTATACTAGAATATAATGACTTACCCATGTTCCGTGAATACGTACGTCGATGAATGTGAACAGAGGACCTAGGGTTACTGGAGCTACCAGTACCTCCATGACCACCTGAAAATAAATAAATATTTATTTTACTTGTTAAACTATATATATATATATATATATATAAACACTATTCTCCAAGAACTTACCAACCAATGGCGATTCATCATTATTAGATGATGCCCTGTCAAAATGTAAACAATGAATTATACCAAAGAAATTAGATTAAAAAAATAGAAGAAAAAAATTTTAAAAAATGCTAACATAAATAGAAGATAGCATAGTCATCCTTATCACCTCCTAGTAGGAGCGAATGCTTCCAAAATTAACCCAGGAGTCATCATGCTCCCAATGAAGTTACTCGGGTCCTGGAATATACAAAATAAATTATGATAAGGATTTATAAACATTAATTATTTGCATTAAAATATTTTAATTAGTATATAATTTGAATAAAATATGATTTATTTTGTATTAATTATTATTACCTGCAGAAAATTTTGAAGATTCGCTGCAATTTCTTCTTCATCATCACTAGACAACACATCAACAGCCTCAATCTCAGTTTCTTCAATTTGGTCAGCAAATTTCCACTCACTGTCTTCAACATTTCTACAATTTGGACAAATCATCGATTTTTTGACATTGAACTCTGGTCCAATGCAAGCTACAAATACAACAAGTGCAAAAACAGAAGGTTAGAAACTTCATGTTATTTCATATTTGACTATGAATATTAATAAGATTTCATATATGTACTTAAATTTATTAAAAGAAAGTGATGATTTCAACTCTTTAGCAAAAAAAGAAAAAGTGGCGATTTCAACTACTTGGAAGATACCCAAAAAAAAAATTTAGGGTGTATTTAGATTAGAGTATAAATTGAAAAAAAAAAAAAAAAAGTAAATTGTTTTTCTTTGGTTTGTGAAAGTTAAATTTTTTTGTAAAATGAAAGAGTGAGACTTAAAAGAGAAAGTGAGAAAAAAAGAAAATTGGGGTGAAATGGTGCCCAAATACCCCTTAAGGTTTAGATGTACTTTGGCAAAAGATGACATATCTCTTTCCTTTTTCCTTTTTGCCTGGGGCTATTAATGGGTTGGGTCGGGTCGGGTCTGACCTGAACTCGGCCCGATCGTACTCATTTATATCATATACGAGCCAAGTGATGTGCTCATCTATATAGACCCTGCCCCACACTCGTTCACTTATTATAGTAAATTAATAATATATTTATGTATTATATTATAATTTACATCAAATGTTTTTCTTTATTAAAAAACATCATAACATCTAAACTTAAATCTAATCTAACGCATATAACCTCAAACACCATATGCAAGTACATTGGCTTTTTATCATTTTAGTTAAATTTTGTTTTTTTTTTTCTTTTTAGGAATTTTAAAGAAGTTTATTTGTTGAAGAATTTATAATTAATGTTATAAACTATTTTTCTTTCTTATTAGTGATATTTATACTCGTTGATTGTAATAAAAAATATTATTTGGGGCTCTCTTAACCTAAAAATAAATAAAAAAATGTTATTTTTTATTTAACCAAAAAAAATTAAGAAATGTGGCTCTCTTAAGAGTGTATTCTGGATCCATATAATATAAACCCATCGGTTAAACATGTAAAAACATGTATGATTTGGTTATAAAATTTTTAAATATATCTGGATTCAGAACAGAGTGTATCGGATCCCTAGACTCGTTTACAGTCCTATTTCTTCTTAATTTGGTAACAACTTTTTAACACAAAGTCAATATATCCATATAATATAAACCCGCTGGGTAAACAGATACGATCTGGATATAAAATTTTTAAATAGATCTGGATCCAGAACAGAGTGTATCAATCTGGATATAAAATTTTTAAATAGATCTGGATCTAGAACAGAGTGTATCGGACCCCTAGACTCGTTTACAGCCCTGTTTCTTCTTAATTTTGTAACAATTTTTAACCACAAAGTCAAGATATCCATATAATATAAACCCGCTGGGTAAACAGATACAATCTGGATATAAAATTTTTAAACAGATCTGGATCTAGAACAGGGTGTATCAGATCCGTTTAGACTCGTACAGCCCTATTTCTACTTAATTTTTGGTGATAACTTTTTAACAAAAAGTCCAAGATATCCAAATAATACAAACCCGTTGGTTATACAGGTAAGATATAGATATAAAATTTTTTAAATAGATTTGGATCCAGAATAAGGTGTATCGGACCCGTTTAGACCCGATTAGAACCCTAACCCTATTTCTGTTTAATTTGGTAGCAAACTTTTAACAAAAAAAGTCAAGATTATACGAAGTTATAGTTAATTCATTCAAAATTCACATAGAAAGTGTTCGATTAAATGATAATTGATATAAGGAAAAGAATTTAAACTTGGATTTGAGGCTTTTGAGCCCAAAAAACCATGAAAAGACTGCCAAAAAATATAGCTTTACCAAGATGGAAGAAATGACCACACTGCAGCATTGTTATACCCTTCTGATTTTCACCAACTACATTCTCAAAGCAAATAGAACACTTCAAATCAGTTGGGATGTTGCCTGGGAAGTTGGCCATCTCTGAGAATTCTTATGAAAAATCCAAGAAGAAAGACTTGTAAAATTTATGTACCTATTGACTTTAGAGACACAAATATATAGCACAAAAGTTGTGTGATGCAATGAGAGTTATTGCTGCTGAGTGTGTTTTCTCCTTATGAAAACAGAAAAAATTTACAAATGTTGTTTCTCTATTGGTCTTGTTTTTGATAATATTTGACATCCTCTTGAACATTAATTACCTATCTATTTTTTTAGTATTTTCCTTTTACTTTGTGGTACATATACATCCAGAGGATGACTCAGAAACGAATCCAAATTAATTACATTGGGCCAAAAAGATGAACGAATTTCGTAACGATTTTTCAAGATTGATAATTATATGGTAAGAATTGAGATTTCTATACTGGTTTAATGAAAGCATAGTCAAGATTTGGTAAATTCAACAATGTATTTGCAAAAATCGTATTTAGTCAAACCATTGCTTAACGAAAGAAAAAGGTCATAAGCATATTATCGTAATACATTTGAGGATGAGAATTCGAATTTTAAGATATGTAAAATTAATTTTTCAATCAAATAAAAAATCACATGGAGACCTTACTCGAGGTTAATCTTTTAAGTGCTAATTGTTTAACTCGTATGTTCAAGTTATATATTACCAAAGATACGTAATATTTCTTTTATTAGAAAACGACACTGGATAACATAATTGTGTATATTTGAATTAAAAGATAGGTTGGAATTTTGTGTTAATTAGATACGGTCATAAATAACAATATGTTTTGGCTTGTTTAAATGTGGCAAAACCCTAATCGTGTATTCCATGTATTATTACGTATATGGTAACATGCACGTATAGCACGTTAAACTCATTGATTTTAATCAATGCTATTGGCGAGATGACAGGATTTGATATATATTCTTGCCTCATGAATCTGAAACCATCTTGAACATCCATCCCCCTTAACCCTACTTGGACAAATGATCAGCTTTTTTAGCATTATGTTCCAAACGGGATATAAAGTGGGCTTGGATTTTTTATAAATGTTAGATTCCCTAATAGAAGGCTTAAGTCTTGCTTCTAAAATTAAGGTTTTTGAATTCTTTATGAAATCTTCCAGTGCAACAAAGATCAATCTCCTCCTGTGGCAAGCTTGTCAAAACATCCTGCTAACGAGACAAAGTATCCTTAAAGAGATTTAATTTGCTCATAGTGTCAAGGACCTTTCCCATCATATTATTACTATTGAAATTGCTTGCTCTTTTTGTGTCACTATATTGCTCTTTTGGTTTTTCAAGAATAAACTTATATTTGAATGTAAGATAAGATCTGGGGAATATTTTCAAGAATTAGGTAGTTTTACTTTCAGCGTTTTTAGTTTAGTAGATGTTTATTGTTTCTTTTTCCCATATTTATAGAACCCTCAAAGGGGTTTATTTGTTTAGATGTATTTGAGAAATGGCTAGTGGTACTTCCGGCCATATCTTCTTGGCTTTAAAAGTCGACTTTGAATAGAATGTTACTTCCTTTGAATTATTTTAAAAAAAAAAAAGGTTAAATCAGGACATTTGCAAAATCATATAATCTAGTACTTGTGATAAGTGAAACTTTTTATCTAAAAAATAAATCATTTTAATTTGAATAAGAAACTGATTTTTTAAATTTGAACTATATATAAGCATATATAAGTACATTTATATGTGTGTATATATATGTGTATACGTATAGATGTATATATATGTATATATATGTATATATATTTCTTTTTTTCATGCTACTCTAAATGTGCCAACAATTTGTAGATAAAAATATAAACATAGTGATTTTAGTTAATTTAGTATACAACAAGTACACAACATGAGCATTCCCTTTATAGGGATGGCAATCGGGATCGGATAAGATGAGAATTAGGATTCTATCGCTGTCTCGCTATCCTTATATCATGTCCTGTTCTTGTCCCGTCTTATTTTAAGTTATAGTGGAATCCCCATTTTCGTCTCAACAACATAAAATTGATCTCATTCTTGAAAGGGAAAGTTGAGACTAAAAAATCAAGTTTAGGCCCACGGTAAAAATATAAATTTTAAGGCTCATTTAAACTAGCCCTCTAATTAATTTTTAAAAATAAAAAAAAAGCATATTTATGTATCTCACACACAATACAAATTATTCATTTGAGAATCAATTGAGGTAAATAATAATCAATAATCTCTATTACTTACGCTATGTTTGTTACCCAAGAACGGAGTGGAATGGAATAGTTTTTCCAACTTCTCTTTTCATTCAGTATTTGATATTCAAATCAGAAATAAGAATAGTCTTTCCACAGAAAATCCCATTACTTTCAAGATGAAGCTAGAAAGGCCTTTCCACACTAAAACTTATGGAAAGACCTTTTTAGGAGAAGTAGCATCGTTTTAAAAAATATTAGACTATATACCCTCAATATATTACATATACTATGCTCAATTAATTTTTATATATTGTACTTTCATTTATTTTAATTTTTAAACTGAGTTGTTCTATGATTATTTTCAATCTTTTATATGAATATTTACACTTCAATAAAATATTTAATTTTTTTTTGAGTTTTAATGAGTGTTAGGGTATGAAAAATATATCTTATGCTAGAAGGGCATGCAGGTCATATTCTATATAATTTCATCCATTCTGACATAAAATGATAATTTTTCCAAACAAAGAAAATGAATCATTACTCCATTCTACTTCTTCCTTTTAGACACTAGAATTGAAAGAGCATTCCATTCCAAATGAGAAAGGATTTCAAGTGGTAAAGGATTTGTTTCCGTATCATTTCGAATACTAAATTTGCTGTTAGAAAGAGAATAAAAAAAAAAATGCAATTAACTATTCTATGCTATTTTTTTGAATGAATTTACGGCCCATTTGGATTGAATTGAGGTTTTTTTCTGGGCCTGGCCCACTTTAAAAAAAACGCAGACTGAAGTGGGTCTTTTCTTTTTTTTTTTTTTTCCGGTTCAAGCCATAACGTACAATGATTGTGTGTGCGTTATCTATAATGATAACGCCCAACCATTGTGCGTTATAGGTTAATTAAGCTAATCAGCCTATGTGGCTGATAACGGACAATCGATGTGCGTTATGACTGGGCATAACACATACTTGTTGTGCCTTATCAGCCACGTAATCATTTTTTTTAATTTTTTTAATTTTTTTAATTTTTTAATTTTTTTTAATTTTTTTATTTTTTAAAATTTTTTTATTTTTTTAAATTGTTTTTTTTTTATTTTTTTTGTTTACAATTGTGTTATTTAATTTATTTTATTTTTTTGAATGAACAATTTTTTTGTTTTTAATGAAAATTTCTTTTGGGAAAACTTATAATTGTATAAGTTTTTTTTTAGTAATTTGTTTAATGAATTTTTTTTTAAATGAAAATTTGTTTTGGAAAAACTTATAATTGTATAATTTTTTTTAAAAAGAGTGTATTTATTATATTTAACTTATTTTATGCTATTTATATCATTTTCTTGGAAAATATATTTACATTTTGACCATTTCACCGCAAGTTATTTGAAGAAGTAATGCTAAAGAACCCGTAAAAAGTTCGAGCAATGATGTAATAATTAGAAGAAATTGGAAGAAAATTTTCATTAATATAAACATGTTTTATTACAACTATTTCAAGAAAATATCAAACTTATACATTGCTCAGTTCGGGGTTATTTCAATTTTTCCTATTATGTCCCGACATGCGACATCTACCACATCTTGGGAGAGAATCCGGATTTCTATAATCCATTTCCCCCTGAAATCGCTTGCCTTGTTTCCTACCCCGTTCCTTTTTCATGCTTGGAGGATAGAATGTTAAATTAAAAGGGACATCCCTCCAAAAGTTCTCATTCAAGACCGGATGAAAATTCGCTAGGTAAGTTTTTCTGTACGTTTGTCGCGATACACTGCAAAAACATGAGAACAAAGCAATGTATATGTTTGCCATTTTCCGCAACTACAAAATTTATTATTTACCCGCAATGTATAGATGTTGTTGCCCGTACTAGAAACTCGGATTGGAGATCTGACCATGTATATTTCCTCTCGCAGATTATACGTTGTAACTTTGTGTTCTCTTGATTTTAGTTCAATCCGCAAGAACTTGTCAAAAATTCGAGTTGGAAATGGATGCACACAATTTTCTGCCTCTTCACGGTGTTGGTGAAATTACTTAACTAGTTTGTTGAATATTAGTTCAACCAGGGCTTTTAAAGGTAAAACCCTAGCTTTCTTCAACATACTGTTAAGTGTCTCGGAAATGTTGGTTGTCATGATACCGTGTCTATGACTGCCATCATGCAACAGTGTCCATTTCTCTGCGTCCAACTTCATCAAGTAAATGTAAGCATCTATATTTCTTTCTTGAATCTCTTTCATTACACGATCAAATTTTCATTGTTTTGTTTTTGTTCCGGCCTGCCACATCAAGTTTTTTAGGGTTGTATTTTTAAAAGTCTTGTTGAAATTTGCTCGAATGTGGCGTAAGCAAAACCGGTGAACTGCAAATGGTGGTTGCCACAAAGGTTGACTTTGAATAGCAGAGAAAATACTTTTGTGGTGATCAGAAATGAGGCATACGTGGCGTTCTTTGACTACGTATTCTCGCAAGTTTTTAAGGAACCAAGTCCAACTCTCGGAGGATTCCTTATCAACAATCGCAAAAGCAAGTAGGAACAAGTGATTATTTACATCCCACATACTTGCAATTAACAACATGCCCTTGTATGGTCCTTTAAGTGTGTTCCATCAACAGAAATCACCGGCCGACAATATGGAACTCCGTCTATACACGGCGAGAAACACCAGAAAACAAACTTGAAGACATAATTAGGGGGACTGCTTATTCTGTTATGCAAAAATTCGTAAACAATCCCTGGGTTTATATCCTATACAGCTTGTAAGTATTGAGGTAGAATATTGAAGGTTGTATCCCAACTACAAAAAACCCTCTCGATGGCAAATTTTCGAGCATACCATGCCTGCTTGTAAGTATAGCTAGTTTGATACAATATCTGCACTTCTTGAATGATGTTCGAAACAGGTATCTCAGGATCGTTGGCAACTAGGTGTGATATGGATATTGATATAAATTTTGAAGACAGGTTTCTGTGTTTGTTTTGTTCTATCTGTACAAGGCATGTGTATTCTTTAACGAATCTGGTTATTTCCCACCGATTGTGTGTGGCTTTTTTTTTATACGGATGTACCATGCACAGTAATTATCGTCACTATGATGGTAACATCTTGCGGTCCATGTATCAATCTTACTTTTCAAAACCCAATACTCACGCCCCACACTGACAGAGTACTTACGAACCGCACTTACTGCCTGCACTTTGTCAACGAATCTCATGCCTAACTGTATGTCAGTCATGGAATCGTTCCAATTGAGTAATCGGACCGTACCAGATTCGATAATGTCATCTACAGGAGAACCCAAGCCAATATCTAGGAATGCTCCAGATTGTATGTAGTCATACCTAGCGTTGCTGAACCATTGGTTGCTCTCCCGTTGTTGCACTGTGTTTTTGGTGACCGAGTTGACAAGGTTTACAGAATTTGGTGGAGTTTGGAACTCTCCTACTTCCGGGTCATTGTCATCATCCGATTCAGATTGACTAGAAACGGCCTCATCTCCGTCTGACCGTCCACCTCATCGTCATCATTGTTTACGGCACTGTACAACATAGACGGTTCATCAAAAACCATCTGTGTTACGGCCATAATATGTTCGAGCAAAGTTGTTGTGTTCCTGTCGTGTGTAATTGGAATATTTTGTTGTTCGATGGGCTCGAATTCAATAAGAATATGAATTCCTTCCTTCGATATGTCGGACGGAATAGTCCATAAATACCGCATTTCTTTGTCATTGTTCATGCTATATAAATTAAAGTAGAACATACGATGAGCCTCGTAGTACATAGGCACCATCATCGTCATTCGAACATTCCAGAGATTGGGATCCATATCTCAGTATTTCAATATTTTTTTTACTAGGTCCGAATGTGAAATAATTCGGTTCGTTGGCAATGTCCAACTTTTTCAAATTGTTCAAGTAAAATAGGGACCATATGCATCCCTTGCAATTTCAGAATCCCAAAATAGCTGTACTCGAACAGGGTTGATTGATTCCATTTCAAAATACAGTAAAATGTAAGTGTTTAGGGCGGATGAATATGAAGATGCTAGAAAATTCGGGAATTGAAAATGCAGTGAGTGGTTTGCTAGATTGTTATAAATATGTGAAGAATAATGAATGTGGCTCCCGTATTTATAGACTTTCAATTGGTTGCATTTTGGGGTAAGTTGTAATGTAATGGAATGAATTATTGTATATGAATTATTGTCCCAGAGGTTTGGTTGAGAAATTATTGTAAGGTTTACGGGTTTACATACATTATTGTCCTTGGAGGAAATTGAAAGAGTGAATTATTGTCTTGGATAACGCACAACCATTGTGCGTTTTCCTCTTATATTTATTTTTTTTAAATCTTTTTTTGATTATTTTTTTAAAAAATTTTTTCCTAAACGCGGCTTTTTTTTTTTCGTTTCCTTAACAAGTGATTAAGTTTTTTTTATTTATTTTTTCTTAACATATTTATCCATTTTTAGTGGTTTTCTAAATTTTTTATTTTTTCCACCAAACTTTTTTCTTTTATACATAAACCCTTTTTTTTCCTTCTTTCCAAACCTATTAAAGCATTTCGTTTGCGATTTTTGCAAATCAAAGTAAAAAAGCTATGTTTATACCGAAGAATTTGAACTTTCGGATTTTAACCCTATAACAAAATAAGAATATAATAAAGATACATAAACCTAATAAATCAATAATATAAACAGTAAAATGAATACTTTAAAATTTATTTTAAATTACATATAAATGTAAGTGAAAATAGAAAATTATATCTGTACAGCTAAGGCCAGTCAGATGGCGTGAATCGCACGGTTTTTTTCTCAACAGGATGCCTGCGACCGAGAGCATCCTGCGCCTCCTCTTTGTTAGACGAAGATGCCAGCGATATAGGCTGATGTGGCGTTGATGAACCAGCTGTGCCAGGAGGAGGTGGTGCCCGAAACCCCAAAAACTGTAGGCTGAAGAATGCGGAGATTGGAATTCTGCAAATCCTAAACCGGGCGCGGGAGGCATCTACGACGTCCCGGATCCACTAGGGAGAGATTGGGAATCTGGCGTCAAACCCAAACTATAAGACAGCATATCTTGGTGCTGGCTATCAAATGGGTCAACATACTGTTGAGCGCTACCAGATCCCTCACCCCTCTCAACCACTGCTGGGCCAGGGTAGATATGTTCCTGCCTTTGTGGAGCAGGAGGTACAGGAGGGCGACCAGCACCTGCTTCTCGGCCAAGATGTCTCGAAGCACCCCTTTTAACTCCACGAGCCCCTCGGTTTGGAATGTGCTCTCGAGGACGGCGACCCGACGGCTGAACAGGGAACGTCGCCTGGATATCATGCTGTGAAGGAATGCATCCCAAAGTACCCCCGATGGAGACCATGCACCGCCGGATGATCGTTTGCACTTTCTTCATAATCGCGGCCATCTGTGAAGGAGATGAAGGTGGCTCCGAATCGCCACTGAAGCCATATCATCCATCTCCTACAACATGGAAGTCTAAAACAAGAAAAGAATTTAACAAATTAAATAAATAAATAAATTAGAATTCAACATAAATAACTGAATACGCATAAGAACTTACCATCATCCGTCTGTCCATGCCGGCAGGCTAATAACCATGCGCACGGGTATCACGGTTAGCTGGATTGCCGATGTATGTCCGTGTGATACCCCTGTACCATCTTGATGCATTCATCACTGGGGTACGACAATGCCTCAATAGCTACAGCAAGACCATCCCTAACACGAACTCGCCACTGGTTCCAAGTATCGATATGGATAGCATGCTGTGTAACCCAAGATGTGTTGTGATTCCCTCTCAACTGGATCCGGTACAGGTCCAGACAAGTATCAACTGCATCTGGAACCATCTGAGCCCGTACGAACTGTCGCATCACACGTCCGGGATAGTGGTACTCCACTATCTCGTAACATATTAGTGGCACCTCTGCCCGCCACAAGTCAGATGGAACCAGAGAGCAATCATAATACGGGAGACACATAAACTGTCATGTCAAAATTCAAAGTTAATAAAAATATAAGTACGATAAATAAACACAATTAATTACAAATAATACAAGCTATTGTAAAGCAAACCTGGTCAGATGGCATAAAGTCCAACTGGTCTCTATATGTAACCAGAGTGTGCGTAGGTAGCTGGCTACAGTCAAATGCTGTGTACCATATTGCGCAAAGAGGAGCAAAAGGGTCGGCCATAATCTCCGTCATCAGCTGAGGCTGCAATGTAGGTATACGCGACCACGCCCGAATCTGAACTAACACCAAGGCCCCTCCTATCTGTCGTGCACCTCCCAAAGCCGTCGTGCACAGCTGCCTATACAAAAATCCAACTCTTCTAGTTTGCTAGGTCATTGTTTGATTATATATTTTTTATGGAATTTTGAGATCTTTTATACTAAAGATACATTCTTTAATTATCTTCTCCATTGATTATGAGTACTTATGCAATTTTTGATATCTTTCTTATTGATTATGTCGAATGAATTAAGCTTGATCACCCTAATTAGTTCACATAGTTAAATTGTTAGGGTTTATTAGTTCCATAACTAACTACCCATGAGTAGCAATTATTGATTTGAAAAGGTTGCAACTTTGGTTTGATTAAATCAATAGGAGTTGTATTAGATCAGAGAGCATACGACTGAAGCTCATTATTGTATGCGATTTAATTCAATACATGCTTGTCGGTTAGATTAGTTAATTAGATTAGTGGTTAATTTGCAGTGTTGAACGGAATTAACCTAATCTTTTAAGGACAGGGGTTTATAATGCTCAGCAGAATCCTAAAATCAATTGTTCATTAATCAATAACGATCAATAATAAATTCTATAAAACATAATCAATTGCATGTGTCTTACTAACGACTTTTCCCTTTATTGTTTTAAGTGTTTTTTTTTTAGTTTTTAGTTGACTTTTAACTCATTTAAGTTAGTTATTTATTTTATTAGAAATCTCAAACAATTGTTTTCCCTAAAACCGTTACTTTATTATAAGTAGATTATCTTTTTAGGATTAAATTGAGTAACAGTGGAATCGACTCTTGCCTATCCTAACTATATTTTAGGAATAGTATAGAATTTAATTTGACGTGGCTATGATAGCACACGTCACGACAGGTTCATATGGTTGCTTGGAAGAAAATTTGTCAACCTGTGGCAGTTTGGGCTTCAGGCGGCTTAATGATATGAATAAGGTTGCACTCAGTGGGCTTTGTGGCGGTTCTTTAATGACGGGGATCAATTACGGGTGAAGGTGCTTGGAGGGAAGTATGGTGATGTGGGATGTTGAGGTGGGCAAGAGATTCTCAGGCTGCAACTCCTTTTAGTGCAGGAATATATCATAAAGTTCTTGTCAAAAGTTGTCCATTTGCATGGATTCCATTTATCGGTGGTCTAAAGTCATATTCGACAAGGAAAAAAGGTATCCAAAATCATAGAAATCAAGGGCATGTCAACCGAGTTATAAATTTTTTTTCGTCCACCATAATATTTTTTAGGAAAAAGGTCAAATATTCATTTTTGTAAACATCATTATTTATATTACCCCTTTTATAAAAATTAAAAATATTTATATTAATGATCGGACTCGTTTAATATATCTTCTTATACAATCTTTTGTACACTCCTTTTATGTTAATTTTATTAATATAAATTAATGTAATAAAACCAATTTAAGTAGTATACCAGTTTAATTATAATATATCAATGTCGATCTCACAAAGACTTGCTGTCAATTACAACTTTTACTATTCTATCTAACCCAAACGGACAAAACTTGGTATTGTGATTCTTTAAAACTAACAAATTATAAAGTAACAATTAATGCGTGAAAATTAAACGGGATTCTACTAGTATTCTATTAATGCAACTGTGCGTCTTTTCTTACTAAACCAATTTTGTTTTTACGGTTAACGATGGAATTCTCATAATTGAGCTTAATGTTTAACATAAAGATCTATCTTTCATTTAATAACGTACTATATTTCTATTTAGATTAGTTAACTAGAAACGCATTATATTCTCTGAAATTTCAAGTTTTCACAATTTTCATAAATTAATTACTCATATGAATCGTACCTAGAAATTGCTTTAATTTCTTGCCAAGTTTACTTGGTGTTCTTACCTAGTTCCTGCTCGAATTATCTCCGCCAGGTCTCAAAACTAAGTATTAGTTCTTGCGACTGATGGTCAGTCAATCAAAAGCATTAAGATCAAGTAATAGGGATAGTTGTAAGAAACATCGATAGAGTGAGAAAATCTTACAATCATATTAATAAAAACACATGTCTTTAGCATTAAATTAGTTAAAGGATTTTAGCCACTAAAAGGCATAAAAACAATAAACTTCTCGAAGATTATCTCCGGATTACAAAGTAAGACAAAATAAGTAAAGAAAACAAGCCTTCAACTTGACTCCGTCTTCTTCGTCTTCTTCTTCTCTACTGTCGTCTTCGAGAGTTGAAAATCAGAATTTTTGTAATAGAGTGATGCCCTAATAGCTAAGAACTCACAATAATAAATAGTCTAAACCTAAGAGTCTTAGACTTCAAAGCATAATAGGAAAGTAGTGTTTAATTGACTTTAAAATGTGTAAAAATATGAGAATTCTGTCCCAAAAATCCTTGAAAATCGCTCAAAATCGACAATTTAAAATCATGTTCGGGACTAGTCTTTGAAATAACGTGCAGCAATCTTCTGCTGCCTTGAGATCCTTCAGTAACTGCATAAAGTTTGGCGCTAGTCTTTGAAATAACCAGCGTCGGTCTTCTGCTGTTTCGATTTCCTTCAATCGACACTCAAAGTCAAGTGTTGGTCTTTGGAATAACAACACCGGTCTTCCTTTGGTTCATTTTTCTTCATTAAATACTCAAGGTTCGATACTGCTCTTTTGCATGTCTAGCGTTAATCTTCCTCTTTTCAGTCTTGATGCATTGTTTTGCTCTTTTCGCCATATAAAAGATCCATTGTGTCTCTACGATCAACACATCACAAAGAAGTTTTATCTTTCACATTAGGCCAAAAGAGAATAAAAGATAAACTTTAAAGGGTTACTCAAGAAAGTGTACTAGATAGTGCATTAGAAAATATATTAGACGATGCTAAATGCTACCTTATAAAGATTTCAACCTCCCCTTAAAAAAAAAAAAAAAAAAGAAAAGAAAAAGTTCAACCCCCTTTAAATTTTCACACATGGTATCGTAATTCACTCAAATTAAAAAGTTGGTACCAAAAATTTATCTTTTTTAGTTTTATTTTATTTTTTTAAAAAAGAACTAATGCAACTTTTAAAATACTTATTTCTTTTATCATACCATGAGGTATCTTTTTTAGTGGATCTGCAGACATTTCCATTCAAGACAAGAATCATACCAAAACTAATTTCCATTCGAATTGAGTAAGAATTTAAGACATCTTGAATTCAGGAGATACTAATCATCTCATCTAATTGAACCATAATCGAGTAACAATGTGTTACAATATATTGCTCGAATCTCATAAATAAAAGGTAATATAAGGGTCTACTTGCTGTTTTTTTTGTTAAAAGTTTACTCAATTTTTCATTCTAGACCCCACCTTTTCTTCTACAATAAATTTAACTTTCATAAACTGCAAAAGGAAAAATATATATTTTATGTAAAAATAAAAAGAAATACAAGTAGAGCCTAATATATACTAATTGAGATCATCACAAACAATTTAAAGAGGAAGAAAAAGACAATAAACATAAATCCCAAGAAAACTAAATACACTAAAGGGGCCAACGCCAAGGAAATGTAATGAGTAGCCCATCTAATCCAGCCCATAAAGAAACGTACCGGCCCATTGGGGAACGGGTGAATCGGATGTACATGATTGGCAAAGAAAAGCTTTTCCTTCTTTGGTCATCAATTCATCGGAAGAAACTCTTCTTCCCTCATAAACCCTCGTCCTATATAAACTCGCTGTCCACTAAATTGTAAACCCTCTCTCGCTCTTTGCTCTCCCCTTTGCAGAAACCAATTGTTTGGAGCGATCCGAGAGCAGATATCATCATGTTGGTCTATCAGGATATGATTTCTGGTTATTCTCTTTTTCCTTATTCTCTTTTCTATTTAATTTAGCTTAATTATGTTAATTATGGGTGGAATTCATCTGATTGATACTGGGTTTTTGCTTTCTGGGAGTGTATAATTGGTGGTTGATGTTTTTTTTCCATGTAATTTTATGTGCAGATCTAAGTTTGATGATATATGGTGGTGTAAAAATTAAATCTTTATCAGCTTTCAGTATAATTGGATTCTAAAACTGTGATACTTTTGCTCATATATGGTTTCTTGAAGGTTTTCCAGATCTGGTCGCTCTTTTCAGTCCGTTGTGGATCTAGCTTTTTTTGTCCCTTTTATTTTGTTTTAGTGATTTTACTAGGCTTTTGTGTAAAGTTGAAATCTTTGCATAATATCTGAATGAGGGATATAAGTTTTTTCTTGGATTTGATCTGGGTTTGAATTTCAAATTATCTAAGTTTTATTCCCAGTGACAAGTTTTTATATTGTATTTTGCTTAATGCAATTATTTGCTCATATTCTAGTTGTTTCAAATTAATGAATAAACTTTCTTTGCAAGTCTTAAGAGGATATATTTCTTACCCTGTTGGAGGTTCCTTACATAAGTGTAGATCTTTGTGCATTTACCATAAGATGGATTTCTAAAGTAATTTTCTCTTTTCAGTTCTGTAGCTTTACCATTAAAATTTTCCTCTCTTCTGACTTGGTTGATGAATCAATTGATAGGTGATGAGCTTCTCTCTGACTCCTTTCCGTACAAGGAAATTGAGAATGGAATGATTTGGGAGGTTGAGGGAAAGGTCAGCATCATGTTTTCTTCCTTGTGAACTTAAAGCAGTTATTGTTGATATTGCTTGTTGAACTTAAAGCACTTATTGTTGACATTGCTTGCTGATATTTTCTTTCTGTATTACTTATGGTTTGCAATGCACGAATCTTGACAATTTGATGATATCTGTTAATTGCAGTGGGTTGTCAGAGGGGCCCTTGAGGTAGATATTGGTGCTAACCCTTCTGCTGAAGGTGGTGGTGAGGATGAGGGTGTTGATGACCAAGCAGTAAAGGTGGTTGACATTGTTGACACATTCAGGCTCCAGGTTTGTTGGTCACTTATTTATATTTTGATTTATGGGCATTTTTTGTGTTTAGAGTAGCTTAATCTTTGCCCCTAAAATATTTTCAGGAACAACCTGCTTTTGACAAGAAGCAGTTCGTTGCACACATTAAGAAGTACATCAAAGCCTTGACGCCAAAGCTGGACGGAGAGAAACAAGAGCATTTTAAGAAGAATATCGAGGGCGCAACCAAGTACCTGCTCTCAAAGCTCAAGGACCTCCAATTGTGAGTGTTTCTCTTTTCTCTTTGTTAACTTGTTGTATTTGATACACTTTATACTTAATGGTAGCTTATTATTTGCTGCTGCTGTTGTTTGTGGATGATATAGCTTCGTCGGGGAAAGCATGACAGATGATTCCGCCTTGGTTTTTGCCTACTACAAGGAGGGTGCTACTGATCCAACTTTCTTATATTTGGCCCATGGTTTGAAGGAGATCAAGTGCTAGAGCAATTTGTGTTTTGTTGCAAGTCTAGGTCTTGCATTAAGAGTCTTTTGTGCTTTATTACTTTGGATAATGTTTTATCCATATGTACTCTTAATTATTTTTGTTGTTGCCAGTCTGTTTAATCTGCTTCTGTGACCTTTATATTGGTTTTACTGAGTTTTTAAATCCAATTGATGTACTAGAAGAGGGGGGTTTTTTGGCCATTTATTTTATAGGATCTTCGTTCTTTTTTAAACCTTTTTGTTTGCAAAAGTTTCTCAAAGGAGATGTTTTCTATTGCTTTTTGATTAGTGGAATTTTGCTTACTTGGATTGGGTTTTTAGCTTTGATATTATTTATGTTAGTTGGAGATATATCATCTTAAAGTAAAGGAAGATTTTATTGGCTTTTTTAAGCATGTAATGTAATGAACCCCTAATAAATTAAAAATCTCTCCAATAGAAAGAAATAGGGGAAAAGAGAAATTGAAAATTTTGATCTTTTTACATCTATGATATTCATTTGTTTTATTTATATTTTACATTTAGATCATTTAATATATCTTCTAATATGTTACGATAGAATGTTAGAAAGTGATGATTTTTTATTTTTTTATTTTTGATAGGGTAGTATTTTAGGAAGTGATCCGAGTACGTTAGAAATTGTGAGTGTATTAGAAGATTAATATTAATGTGTTCTCTAGTCAAATGTACTTATTTTGTATTATTCATAAAAGATACTATTCTTATAATCGAATATAATACATTGATTAGAAATGTACAGTAGAAATGAATATGTTCAGAGAGCAGTTTAATTTAACGTAATTTAATAATATATGCTAATCTTGTACTATTACTTAGTAATCTTGTGCTTGCAATTATTTTTCAATTAATGAATAACTTTTTAATACAAAGTTATCAAGAAAATAGGATACATTCAAAACAATAATAATAAAGAAAAGGTCCTTATCTATATACAAGTGTTTCCGATAGAGTAACAAATGGACCAAGTCCTAAGCCACGACAATTTCCATTCTTTAAAAAAAAATAATTAAAAATGAAATTGAAAAAGTAATTTTGTCCCATAAATAACGGATTATGAGATAATATCAACCTTGAAACCTTAACAAAACATCTCATATATATATATACACACATATATATATATATACATATATAAACTCTCTTACCTTGTAAAATCATCATCAGCAAGCAATATCTTAAATCTCCTAGCTAGTTTTTTGTGTAGGAAAAAGAAAAAAGTTTTGTTATTACAAGAACATCCAAAAAAGAAAGAAAAAGAAAAATGCCGGAAAAACAAGTAATGATTCTAGCCATTGATAGCAGCGATCACAGCTTTTATGCATTGGAATGGACTCTTGATCATATTTTTACACCTGCTTCTGCTTCTGGTTGCCTTTTCAAGCTCCTCGTCATTCATGCAAGACAGCCTCCCACCTCCGTTATTGGACTTGCAGGACCCGGTAGGTAACTTCTACTTCACAAATTAGGCATATTTTTAAAAATATCATTTCGCCTCCACAAATTTTTTTTAAAATTTGTTAAACTATATTTGATGTATATTTCTTTCAATTTCGTATCTGCCCAATGTATAAAAAATATTTTTTTTTTCTCAAAAAATATACTTGATCAGAAAGTGTATGTAATGGTTCCAATTTATATTGCAGGATCAACGGAAATAATGCCACTTGTGGAAGCAGATCTAAAGAGATCAGCAGAAAAAGTTCTTGATAAGGCCAGGGAACTTTGCAAGAAAAAATCTGTGAGAAATTAATTATATTTACTTTTATTTGAGAAAAAAATTAAATTACTTTTTTGAGTCCAATATGAATTATTATATAAACAAGAAAAATAATTAAAGGGTTGTTAATTATTGAAATTGGTGTTTGTAGTTGACTGATGCAGCATTTGAAACAATAGAAGGTGATGCAAGGAATGTGTTGTGTGATGCAGTAGAAAAACATAAAGCTTCTCTCTTGGTTCTTGGTAGCCATGGTTACACTGCTTTCAAAAGGTATTGTCTAATATATCTTTTAATATAATTTTTTAATAATAAATTTTTATTTTTCTTCTAAAAAATAATAAATTTTTCTTTAAAATATATCTATTATAGTTTAAGATTTACTATCTTTTATCCTATAGAATTTATTAATAAATATACTATAAAAATAGTGTAGCAGAAGATGTAAGACAACTCTAGCCGCTATCT
Source organism: Catharanthus roseus (assembly GCA_028651295.1). Taxonomy (NCBI): domain Eukaryota; kingdom Viridiplantae; phylum Streptophyta; class Magnoliopsida; order Gentianales; family Apocynaceae; genus Catharanthus; species Catharanthus roseus. The sequence goes on along the minus strand of JAPQWS010000093.1, from coordinate 9,713,734 downwards.
TTCTTCCCTCCTTTCATGTAATATGGCCTAATTGTCAAAATTCGGTTATTTTTTGCCAAATAATTAATACGTGTACATATTCGAGAAAAAGATATAAAGAAATAATTTTGCTCTACAATAATATAATATATGCTTAACACATGTAAATTACTTTACTAATATGTGCAGATTTTGGAACCCAAAGCACAAAAAATGCTCGGTAAATAATTTATGAATAAAATGTTTAAAAAGAATTTAAAACATGATTGATTAAATATAAATTGTTCGAGAATATTTTTAATTATTTACTCTAAACTTAATTAAAAATAATTTTGAATGTTGATGAGTTTTGGGAATATTGGCAGGGCTGTTTTGGGCAGTGTTAGTGACCATTGCTCCCACCATGCTCATTGCTCCGTCATGATCGTGAAGAGGCCCAAGGCCACCAGCGGTAAATAATTACTAGGAAGGTGGCAGTGGCAGTGGCCGTGACAGTGGTGGCGGTGGTGGTGATGTTCGCACATTGCATATTCTTTTGTTGACTCCATAATGTTTAGGGTGTTTGTTATTTGATTTAAATCAAACACCAAACTGAATCAAATTAAATTTTAGTATTTTGATTTAATTTTTAGATTTTTTTAGTTTAATGTGTTTCGATTTTTTAAAAGTAAATAATATTTGGTTTGATTTTCAATTTTTAATTTAGAAAACCAAACATTGAAATAATCATGGTATTGGCACTTTAATTTCTAATATTTTTATATTTTGAACAATTTTATTTTGTTAAAATGCTTCAATTCTTAGATATTTGAGATTGTAATATATTATTTTTAAATTGTTTCCATTAGGTTATATGAGATTATATATAATTGAGATTATATAGTCTACTAGCAATTTAGATAAATAATCCATATTAGAAAATTATTTCTAAATTTCAGTTAAAATTGAACACAAACCGAACTAAATATAATTTAAATTAATTTTTAAAAAATAAAATTTAAAATCGAAAATTGAACCAGAATGCAAACTCCTGGGCCAATATCTATGTTCCCTAGCTATATATATATATATATATATATAGTTTTCTTAGTTTGTTTGTCCATTTTCAATTGAGAAGTTGATGAAAGTTTGAGTTCTATTATGAATCAAAAAGATAGTTTTTTTTTTTTATTTATTTATCTTGACTTGAAATATTAGGTAGAGATATAAAACCCAAACATACTTGAAAGGGAAATTCTAGGTATGGACTATAAAAGTAAAGAAATATATTGTCTCTCAATTTGGATATATTAACAAATAACTTAATTAATATAATTAACTAAACATTGTCCATCAATGAAAATGACAAATATATAAAGTTCAAGACTATAGACTATTTAACCAAATTATTATCTTGTCAAACCCATTATAATTTGTCACCTATCAATTTATTTTTTTTAAATTATAAAATATTTTGAACGGATCTATATATATACGATAGGCACATTCACGTTATATTACTTGTAAATTAATTCACATTTGAGACGAATAAATTTACAAAAACAGTAAAATTTCTTCAAGACACAACCATATATTTTTTAGAATCGATCTCGCGACTCCTCATTAAATTAGAGACACCGAATTCATAATAGATAATTATAATTATTTATATGTTCTTTAAAATTTAAGGTGAAAAAGTTCTATCTTAGAAGATTAATAGATTTTTGGTAGGGTAAGAAAAAAACAATATTGAAGGAGCTTGTTAAATCCAAGATTATTAGAACGTTAATTCAAATTTGCTTATTCTTAATTATTTCAACAAAAAAAAAAAGGGAAAAGTTTCTTTAACCCCACACGCTTTAAGTTAAAGCTAAAGGCTATTGTTCAAAAAGAAGTGTACTCCAAGGAATGATAGGTAAAAAGTTAGGCCACCATATACTGAAAGCGTCCATTGCCCCAAATAGGATCATTTGCTACATAGTTCTTAGGCAATTGATTTTGATTTTAATTTCTTTCCAAAAATATCTCAAAGTTTTTAAAAAAATTTTATATGCATGTAAATAAATGTGTATAACCTTTAACGTATATTCTATTATCTTCGAGTTAATTAATTTAGAAATTTATATGGACTTAAATCAAGATACATGCTAATTTGGTAGACCTTTTTATATTGATATTTTCAAGTATTTAATAATTAGACTTTAACGCAACATGCCAATAGTTTTTATTTCAAATATTGATGTAATATAATGAAATAGTTATTTCATTCTTTTCCCAACAAAAAATATGTGAATAACTTTGATTATTGTTTTATTTACATATATAATAGTTAGAAAGTTGCCTATTAGTATATTTTTTTTGTTGATTTCAAATAGTTGTCATAATGATTATTAGGCCTTTTGTCCAACCAATATTTAAAGCAAAAAATCAAGAAAAATCTTGGGGTTAATAATGTAGACATGAGATGTATTTCATATATATATATATATATATTCCTCCTCATCTATAGCCCTTTTTTTTTATACAATCCATAGTCCTACTTAGAATATATTGATAGTTGTTATTTTAAAATAAAAAAAAAAAAAAAAAAAGCATGTATTGATGGTTATGTAGAACCTATTGCCAACCCACATTCGATTGAGACCCCAACCAACCGATATTTTTCTCTTATTTCATGTCAATAAACGCAAACACTATAAACTTTGCTTGATCAATTTTGGTCTTTATTAATTAAATATGGATCTCAATATATATATATATATATATATAGAGTGGCGGATTTATTTATACTGTAGTGAGTAGGGGCATAGAATCCTACTCGAGTAAATGTTTTTATTTGAAATAATGTATTATATAAGTTGTGCATTCACTTATAATTTAATTGTGACCTCATTTATTCAAAGTAATATTCTCAAATTTTTTTTGTTATATATATAAATATTTATAAATAATTTTTTCAAGATTTGAATTCAGACAGTTGCAGTGTTGCAATTTAACTTCCTTTGGAGATGATCTCTTGTGCACCACTAAGTTATATAAATGACCTCCCGTCTAATGACCACTGAATTACTATGATTTATATTCTTTTTACTATTCTGTTAGGCTGGAAATGGAGACTTTGAGCCTGAGAAATTTTAATTTTTGACTTCAGGAATAATAAACTATCTACGTATTCTCTCCGTTGGACATATTTTTCTTTTTTATTTTAAAATATTTGTTACTATAATAAATTAATAAAGTATTAAAAATTAATTTTTTTACATATATTCCAATTTTGTTGTTGAAATAAAACAATATCTTAAATTTTTTATTATATTTAAATAATTCGATTATTTTCTTAATTGTTGCGTAGGAAACGGACGGCTAGTAGTACCTTACTTGCTAGACGTAAATTTACTAAATTGACCTCGAAATCGAGAAGGGCAGAGGCCAAGAAAACAAAGGGTATTGGATCAAAACAGTTTATGAAATTGCGCAATGCCAAGAGATTTGTGCTTAATTTCGTTGTCTGTGCAAATACTTAATTAAACAGACCATTTCACGTGCATGCCTCAATACAACTCTTACACAAACATCACACTTCATATTCTTTTATGGAATTTATCACCTTATAAATCAATAAAATTTGCACACATTATAGTATCACCTTATAATAAAATATAACTTTAACTTTTTATTAAACGTTATTTACCAAAAAAAATATTTTATAAAAGTTGTAAATATTCTCGATTTATTATACTCATTTGTTTGGTATATATTAATTTAATTTATCTATCGCCTTAGAAAATTTATATCACTAGTATTTTCTTTTAAAAAAAAAATCAGCAAAAGAAATAAAATGAGTGCAAAGGGAGGTGAGGGTGAGGAAGAATTTGTGCATGCAATTTCAAGATCATGGAAGAATAATGTATACTCCATTCATTTTTTTTACTACTTATCAGGTTGTGCTATTATTCATAATGTTTTTATTTACCATATTCATAAAAAACAATTTATTATTTATAAAATTTTCCTATAATTATACCATTTTTATAAAAATATATTTTAACGCTCTTAATTCTTTTATCAGAATGAAAATTTATAAATATAATTAATAATGAGGTGAATTATTGATTTGAAGGATATGTATTAAAAAACCAAAATTCTATATTTTTAAAGTGTATAATATGTGGAATGAAAAGGAATAGAGTGATGTATAAAAAAGTAGAAAAAAAGTTTTTTTCCTTGGAAGAAGAAGAAAAAAAAAAGTTTGTATGGAAATTTCAACTTCTCCAATATTATGAGTGATTATGGAGTTACAGAGATAGTATTAAGAAATAATATTCAAAGTAAGAAGACGAAGAAAAGAAAAAGAAAAAGCAACTGTAATTAGTCACATACGTGGACTCAGTTGTCAGCTTCTTAACAAGTTTTCCTAACTGCATGTTATGGAATTTTGTGCAATCAGAATTTTAGGACCTCTATTTGTCTCCCACTGGTCTTCATTCATGGCAATTTATTATTCCCTCTATTAATTTTTTTTTAATTATAAAACGTTGATAGGAGTTTAAATTTCAAATACCAATTTTATTTTAAAATTAATAAGAAATAAATTTAAAATCTATTTTTTATATTTAAATCTCAAATATAAAATGATTTGAACAATCTCAAATTCAGATTATTTTAAAGAACCCGATTAAAATGAAATAGAAAACAAAAGGACAAAGGACTCTTTTTGGTTTCATTTAAAACTAAACTAGTTATAAATATTATTTAAGAGCAGTTATTGGAGTTGGATGAAAATTCAAATCTCAAATCTCAGTTCATTTCACAATTGGGGAAAAATAAATTTAAGATATATTTTTCATACATAAAACTCAAATTTGAGATAATTTGTACAGCCTCATATTCAAGTTATCTTAAAATACCCAAAGGGCATTTTCTTTTGTTTAATTTAGGAACAAATCTAGTTAGAAATACTATCCAAGAGTAGCTATTGTTTCGATTTTGTATTTTTTTTTATTTGTCACATTGTGATTCAAAAGTAATATTTAATGAATTTTTTTCTATTATACCGTCCCACATTAGTGATAAATTTTAACCTCTTTTAATCATTATAATATGGAAACTAGTCGAAATAATAATGGGGAGAGAGAATATTATAAAAAGTATTATAGTGTATACACAAAAAAAAAATCTAAAATTTATATTTTCTTAAATAATATGATGTGAAAAATGTGACAAGTAAAAAAAAAAAAGGAGGAATATTTGATTCTTTTCTTATAATAATTTGAATATTTGATTTACTAGTAAAATTTAGCTACCCCTCAAAAAAAGTAAGTAAATAACAAAATCAAATGGCATGAATCTCTCCCTAAAGAAGTTTGCATGAGTAACAAAAAATTGGGAAAAAAAACCAATCCATAATGGAAATTGCATTTGGGATCATTTGTACCACTTTTATATCATTCTCTCTGTATCATTTCTTTTTTATAATATATTTTTTCTTTAAAATTTATTTTTTAATAAGTTTTATTAATAGAATATACTAAATTAGGAAGTGGTACAGAGAGTAGTACACAAAATGGTACAGAAAATTCGAGCGGTAGAAATTGAGCATATAATTAAAATTTTTTTATCCCTTTTATAATGATGTAATAAATAGATAAATTATTATTCATAAAGAAGTAAATTATACTCCTTGTCATAAATATAAGGAGTTTTATACCTTTGTATACAAATTTTTGGGTTTTAGAAATAAAACAATTTATCAACTAACATACTCTTTCTAACCTTCACAAATGCAGGAAAAAGATAGATAGTGTGAGTAAATAAATGAATATAAAGATGGAAAAAGTTTAACAAATACTTATTGGGAGTAGTAAAATTCTTATATTTTTAACCATGATCAATGGGTTTAAAAACCCTTATATTTCTGATAAGATGAGTAGTGTATTTCTTTCGGGTTCGAAATATAAGTTCTTTTAGAGTGTTTGAGCATGTTAAAGAAGAAGTCTTTTTTACACATTTTAATGAACATGTATTGTATTTTTTTTAGTTTTACCTATCTTTTTCTTTTAGTACATTTACTCTACCTTTATGATTTATCTCTCATCATTTATTAAGGGTATATAGAATAATTTTAATTGAAAAATTAGTTTGTTTTCAAAACTCTTAACTTGTATGCATAGTTTAAAATGACTCATATTTTCCGACCATTAGTAATATAATGTGAAAATTACAAATGAATTTTCCATTTAAAAGTATATTATTTGTAAAAGAATTTATGTGGTTGAGGAGTTTTCAACAAGGGCAGAATGGTAATTAAGATAACTTAGCTTAGAATACAAATAAAATACTTAAAACATTGTCTTGTGCCCAAATCGGTTGTGGTCGGCTCCTTAAACACGGGGTTATTGTCATATAATACTAGTTTAGAATGTTTAAAAGAGCCAAAAAAAAAAAACAAAAGTAGTTTTTTCTTTTTTTTTTGGTTTAATAAAAAAAGTAGTTTGTATTGTTGCTTATTAATTTTAAGTGCCGCCTAAGCATTTTGTCTCATGAAAAGTCATCATTAAAAAAGACATAGTGGTAATGATATATTTTACCTTTTCTTCTATATTAATCCATTTCATTTAGTTTCAATATGTATTAACTTTCATCCAAAATTAATACATATTGTGTGTAAGTAAAATATATTTTTTAGTAGAGAGAAATTTATTTTTTTGTTATATTTTTTATATATTATACAAAATGAGCATATTTTTATCAACACACATGATATAAAGAGATTAAACTTTATTATTGATATTTTAAATATATATGTTACATTATAAAACTCAATGCAAAATTTTTATATTCATATTTATTATTAATTTTACAAATAATTTAAACTTTAAAAATCAAAATTAAAGCCTATTAAGTAACACTTATTTGTTACCTTGTGTGTTCTATTTAATCATTTGTATATCAATATGTATAAAAAGAACCTTATCAATATTCGTTTTTTAATAATAATTGGATATTTCATTCGTATTTCAATAATATATGTTAATAAATTCAAATTGTTTTTTTTTTTTGAGAAAGAAAAAAAATTCAAATTCTAACCCCCATATTCTACCAAATGCCTTTTAAGGGTTAAGCTAATTAATCCTTTTGAAAAGGATTTTTCCTTTTTTTTAAATAAAAAAGTTGTTCTTTTTTTTATATATTGGGAGAAAAAGAATATGAATCAAACTCATAATCTATCACATAATAAAGATACTTTTAACAAATCGAATTATCATCTTATCATTTTAATTAATTCATCTACCTTCAAGATTTTCAAAATTAATCCATCATTATCTCTTTACATTTTCCTCTTTCCCACATGTAAAAGCCTCATTTCAAAATCTAGCCGTTCTAATTATTTTGAATTATTAAGAGAAAATCCCCATTTCATAATTAACCCCCCCAAAAAAAATATAAATATAAAGAAACAACTATACACAGAGAGATAATATATCTCTGTCAAAATATGATCAAAGCTTCTCTCTCTCTCTCTCTCTCTCTCTCTCTCTCTTTGTTCATCATCCCTCCAAAGCAATCTCCCCACCATCCTCCTCGCACCTACACAGTGAATATTGATTAAAATCTATTTCTTCCTTTAATATACAACCAAAAAAATTTAGGGTTTTATTTGCTCTCTTCATTTCTATCAGATCTATCCACAATTTCTCCGACAGATCGCCATAATTCTCACGGTTTTAATCTTATCCGGTACGGTTTCTGTTTCCATATCTATTTGTATGTTTGTTTAGGGTTTCAAAATTGTTCGATTTGATAGTTTCCTGACGTACATTATTTTTTTTGGGGTAATTTCATAGAGGGATACATTTCCGTCGGAGCAATCACATTTTTACAACCAATTGATTCATTTCCCTATTGTCGCTGTTTTGATTGAATTTTGCCGTTTCTATACATTCATGTGCCGCTTTGATTTCGACTTCTCACCCCACTGTGAGTACATTGAGCATTTTGGTCTCCGACTACTTCAATTTCTTTCTTGATTCAAGTTAGTTTCTTTAGAATTTTATGATTTATTGGATTTTAACGGGGTTTGTAGTTTATTGGGGAATTGATTTTCGTTTTTGTTTTGGAAGTTCTGGAAATTAGATCTTGAAAGTTGGCTCCTCAACGCCGATCACAGCGCCACATGGGTGGCCAGATGCAGCAGAGCAATGCAGCTGCTACTGCTCTGTATGATCACCCCGGCAATGGGGCCCCAGCCGGCGATGCCGGAGATGCTGTCATGGCGCGGTGGCTTCAATCTGCAGGGTTGCAGCATCTGGCCTCTCCACTGGCTTCCACTGGCATCGATCAGCGCTTACTCCCAAATCTTCTTATGCAGGTACTGATATCCCATTTTGCCTCAGTACTCTCAATTTTCTATTTTGTGTGGAACGAATGATACTTCATGTATGTTTCATGGAACGTGTGAAGTGTTTCAATTGGGAAATGTGAAAGAATTTGCTGTACGCTCATAGTGCTTTATAATGCCAGGTTACAGTGGCTAGTAAAATTGTATTCTGTAGATTATGTTAGGTGATGCTTATTTATTGTTGCATGTCATAGGAGAATAAGTTGATTCACTTGTAATAGAGCTGTATCATTCTTCACATGATGAATACTTCAAAAGTGACTCTGAGTCCGATACTTAGCTGTGTATTTTATGTTCTGTTTGTATATGGATGGATTTCATTCAGTCATCATCCCATTTGACAATGTTTTTGTTGAGACACACAGAGGGCACAACAACAGCAAAGAAACTTGTAATGGCTGGGGGTTTCTATGATGAGTTAGTTTCTGGGAATTCTCTAAAGAATGTCTTTTGAAATGAAAAATGAGAAAAAAGAAAAGAAATTGACAGTGTTTCTGGTTCGTTTCGCAAGAAAACTAGAAAAAGAAAAAAGAAACACTTTTCAGATTTGTGTTTCGTTTTGAGTTTTAATTTAGTATATAAGTTAAGTGCTAAGTGTGGGGATTTTGACATTGTCTGAAGGGTTATGGAGCACAATCTGCTGAAGAGAAGCAAAGGCTTTTCAAGCTAATGAGAAACCTGAACTTTAATGGTGAACCTGGTTCTGAGCCTTATACTCCAACTGCACAAAGCTCAGGGGCTTTTACTGCAGCAGATGGGTTTTATTCTCCTGAATTTAGGGGGGACTTTGGCGCTGGGCTTTTGGATCTACACTCCATGGATGACACAGAGCTCTTATCTGAGGTTCGGAACATCAACTAAGAAATTTTGTTATATTTTTCTCCCTCTTTTGGATCTGACCAGTGTTGCAACTTGTCAACTACTTCCCCTAATCATGATATAATTACATGCGCATATGGTTGACAAGACTGGTTTACTTGAAGCATTTACTCATGTTGCTGGAAAACGCATAGAACTCACTGTGTCTAAACGTTTGCCCATAATTATGGTACAGTATGCGTGACACTCACTGTTTTCGTGATTGCATAGTATTCGCCATGTGCTTATACTCACTGTTTCAGTGAAATTCTTATCTGATGGTGGTTTAATTGTTCTTACTAAACTGTTTCTCCATGGGAGCTTTTCCTTTGATGAAGTTCTTCAATCAGTTTTCTATACTTCAATATTTTCTTTGGTAACTAACCCTCTCCCAAACACAGTAATTCATGAAGATTTTCTGTTATACAAAAGGCATATTGCATGGTATTGCTTCTTTTAGTTACTTGACATATCATATTTGTTAGAGAAATTATTTTCTCACAGGAATATTGAAACACTTGCTGTTCCCTCTTCAATAACTGCTACAAAGTTTTACTTTCACATTCCTTCAAAATATAGGAAATTTGATCTTAAAGAAATGAATATAACTATTTTTAAACAGTCTTGGTATAGTTGCTGAATCTGGCAATTTGGTGGTACATAAGCTTTAAGTTGCAGATGGATATATTCTGTCGGTTGCTTAATTTGTGCAGACTCTTGGGACTAACTCTTATGGTGACTAAGGTTTTCATTTCCTTTTCAGCATGTTATTTCTGAACCATTTGAACCATCACCTTTCATACCATCTGGGACTAAAGCATTTGACGGGGATTTGGATTTGGCAACCAATCAACCACAAAAGGGACAGCCTGATGTAGATACTTCATCTGGATTACCAGGAAATGATAGGGATTCTATCCCAAGAGAAAACAATGTGGCCAAGATTAGAGTAGTGGTATGTTGTTCATATTACATCTGTGCTTTTCATTCACTTAAATTATAAAATCCTTGTCTGTGCTGTACTTTAGAACTGCTGCATGCTGTATGGGACTCCCTGTTATATGTTCTTCTAGCATTCTTGTTTGGGTAGTCCCACAGTTGAACGCTTGTATTCTTCATGTTCTTCCCATAGCGGCATAGCCCATCAGTCAATCCTCTCCTCTATACATTTCTTCGATAATTTATTTCTCTGGCTGTCATGTGCATTAATCTCAGGTACGTAAGAGACCATTAAACAAGAAGGAAATTGCTCGCAAAGAAGATGATATTGTGACTGTACACGAGAATGCTTATCTAACTGTCCATGAACCCAAATTAAAGGTTTGGACATGTCTTAACTCTTGTAGCTCAGTGTTTATTTTGTTTCTGTACATAATGTTATAAGTTTGAGTCGGGTAAGCTTCTTGTCAAGTTTCATTTTCTTTTCAAATCTTTTGCTTTCTTCATCATATTCAGAGAACTAACCTTAGATCTAATTTGAAGGTTGACTTGACTGCCTATGTTGAGAAACATGAGTTCTGTTTTGATGCTGTTCTGGATGAGCAAGTGACAAATGATGAGGTAGGCCTGATTGCCAGAAGTTTAAGATGAATGTGCATGATTAATATCCAAGGATAATTTATGACAGCATTCAATTGCTTCCCCACATTTGAGGCTTTCTTTTTCCTTTTAGTTCTTTTGTGGGTGTACTCTGGAACTATTTTACCTCCTTTTGTTTGTTTTTGTGTGTGTGCGTGGTGTGTACTTGGGGGAAGGGTTTTATGAGACTGTTTTCTTCTGGTTCTGGTGGGGTTGGGAACATTTGGTGCTAATTATGGGCTTTTTTCTTTTCTCTTCCCTCCTTTCTGGTGTGGTGTGTCAAGTTTGTTTCTTTTGTAACTTGTCAATTATTGCTTGCTTGAGGTTTGTTATTCCTACAATTAATGACCTCTATCATATTATATCTGAGCAGGTTTATCGAATGACTGTAGAACCAATTATACCTACCATCTTTCAGCGAACCAAAGCAACATGTTTTGCATATGGCCAGACAGGTTTGCACAATCTCACCAATGTTGAATATGGTTTCTGGTTCATGCATGGATTATGGCCATGAGTTATTATTTACAATTTAAGGCTTCATCTGTTTTAAGTTGATGGAGAAGTCCAGCTTTTTCATTATTTATGATATTCATCTGATATATAATGATGACATCCAGTGGTAGTTTACCTTGTTAGATAATTATAGTTTTGTTAAATGAGGTGTTAATAGCCAAATTTGTTTTGTTTTTTATGTTTGGTCATATGCTCTTCGTACATGTTCCTGTTGAGATTTTGTTAAAGAAATTGGATTGTAACAAATTTGCCAGTACCTGCAATTATGTGTGATTGGATATGAAGGAATTTGAAGGCAATGACTGCAGAACAATGTAAAAGGGAGATAATTGAGGAAAACAGATGCTAATTTTCAAGTATCATAATAGTTGAGTTGATTTGTGTTACATCTTTGCTTTTACCTTATTCAGCATCCTGATCTATTATTTTAGTGGAACTTTGGTCCTTCATTGAATAGGTGCATGCATCCTTTGGTCTATCCTGAGCCTCTTCAGTTTTTGGTCATGTTACATGCTGTTGAACTAATTTTCTGCTCCTTAACTATCTTTTTTCAGGAAGTGGAAAGACATACACAATGCAGCCATTACCTCTTCGAGCTGCAGAAGACCTTGTTAGGTTATTGCACCAGCCAGTTTATCGGAATCAGAGATTCAAGTTGTGGCTGAGCTTCTTTGAGATATATGGCGGAAAACTCTTTGATCTACTCAGTGATAGGAAGTTAATATTCTCTGCATTTGGTTTACTTTCCTTTACTAAATTTGCAGCTTTGCAAAATGCAACGTTAATTATGGGAGAAATACCCTAGCAAATTCTTGATATCTCTCAGATCTTTCATATGCTCCGGTTTTAATTATGGGTAATCTAGCTTCACATGTTACATATGAGCGCAAAAAATACTTGGATTTCATTATATCTCAAATATCTGCATCAAAATTTACAAGAATGCAAACGCTTGAAAATGGTTTCACTCTTTAATTTCTGCTTTTCTTGCTGAAATGAGATAGCAATGGTTTCCCTTTTGTTAGTTCTTGAGTACCAGTAATATATTCTTTGATGAGAGAAAGAGAGGAGTTATCAGCAGGGAGAAGAGAGTAAAGAACATTGAAGTTTGGGTGCTCCCTTCTTTTTTGTGTATGTACTTACCAAGGAACTTCTGTTCTTCATTCAACAATGAGAATCTTGAGTTAATGTTAATCTGATTAGGTTAAAGCAAGAAGGTTGGCCTGTGGCTTCTCAAGATATTGGCCCCTATTGTATACAATTTTATTTGGGTACCTGGAGCATGGTTTCCAAGTCTTTCTAATCTTCTTGTTCTTGGCGTAGGAAACTCTGCATGAGGGAAGATGGACGACAACAAGTTTGCATTGTTGGACTGCAAGAATTTGAAGTCTCTGATGTGCAAATTGTTAAAGAGTATATTGAGAGGGGAAATGCAGCAAGAAGTACAGGTTCCACTGGTGCCAATGAGGAATCATCTAGATCACATGCAATATTACAACTCGCTGTCAAAAAGCATAATGAGATTAAAGACTCCAGGCGGAATAATGATGGAAATGAGTCAAAAATTGGAAAGGTTGTGGGGAAGATTTCTTTCATTGATCTTGCTGGTAGTGAGAGAGGTGCTGACACAACAGATAATGATCGCCAAACAAGGTAGTTATTCCCCAGAAACACCGCGTTTTACATTCTCTCTCAAGAAAGGTGTGAGGCTGTTCTACAGCAGGTTTAGTGTTTGAATCTTCCTTTTAAAAAATGTGGGATGCAAAGCTGCTAACTTTGTAATGTGTTGTGTTATATCTCCTGCTTTAATTACAATATCCTGCTTCTCTAGGTTGGTCACTTGTTTGTAGGTTGAATCTTGTTTCTAATCATCGGATTAGGTGAACTGGTTCTAAATGTTTTAACTAAATACGGTATTTGTGCTAATCTGGATGTATTAGTCAGAGCACTTTGTTACTGCTGCCTTCGGGGCTGAATGCTTTGATTAAGCAACTTCATGATATTGGTTACCTTTCCTTTAAAATCTTCTCTTACTCTTTTTATCCTTTCTTTTGGTACCTAGCATATGCATGATAAGCATTTTGAAATCAGATCTAACTTTACTTTCTTCGAGTCATGATCTGTTCTTTTCTTTTTTCAGAATTGAAGGGGCAGAAATTAACAAGAGTCTTTTGGCTCTCAAGGAGTGTATTCGTGCCCTTGACAATGATCAAATCCATATTCCATTTCGTGGGAGCAAACTCACTGAGGTACTTCGAGACTCCTTTGTTGGCAACTCAAAGACTGTCATGATCTCTTGCATTTCTCCTAATGCTGGTTCATGTGAACACACACTCAATACATTGAGATATGCTGACAGGTACCATTGTCTTTCTAAGGTTCTCTTCAAGACACCAAATAGCAATTGTTTTGTGTAACTGGAGTTTATGGATGCTATTAAATTTACAGGGTCAAAAGCCTCTCCAAATCTGGAAATGCAAAAAAAGAGCAGGTTTTGGGTTCATTGCCCCCACCTGGTAAGGAGTCCTCGTCGGCACCATCTTCATCTCTCCCTGCTGATATGGAAGATGTTTATGACCAACCTCAAGAACCTAAAGCAATGGAAACCAATAAAAGAGTTGCAGATAAGGAATTTTCCTCTTATAATCCTTCTAATGAACTTGATAAACCACCAGCCAGTTTTACCTCAAATTACACTTCCAACAGCCGGGATGAAACTGCAGCAACTTCCATGGGTCTTGATAAGGAGAAGTTTGATATGAAAAACACATTTGTTGGTTCCACAACTCAGAAGATGTACTCGGCACAACCTTCACTAAATTTGGCTGACACAGAAGAAAAAGTACAGAAAGTCTCTCCAACTCGTCGAAAAGCTTATAAGGAAGAAAGACCTGAAAAAACTGGAAATTGGGCAAGAAAAGACAGTGCTACTTCTGATTTGTCAAGCACAAGTCTTAAGCAGCAAAATTCCAACAATTTTAATGCTAATAGTGCTGGACCCAGGCGATATGAACCTGAGCCACCACAAGAAGATAGTATCAATGAGATCCTTGAGGTTGGTTGCTGCAGTTATCCAATTTATTATGCTGCTATTAAAAGTTTCTCTGATGCATTTGATTTACTTTTCTCGTTTTGTGATTGTAAAGGAAGAAGAGGCCCTGATTGCTGCCCATAGAAAAGAAATTGAAGACACAATGGAGATTGTTCGTGAAGTAAGTTAACTTTTCTTTATATTCACCATTGGTACAGCGTGAATGGTGATATGCATTTGCAGCACTTTAAATCTACCTTCTAATAATTGATAGTTCCTTACAGCCTCCCCCCATAAAGTCTTTCCTCTCTTGCTTTTAGTTGGAATCTTATTTCTATATCATTAAGCTGCTTTTCAAGTGCATCTAGAGGTGGTTACCCTTTTGATTATGAATTAAAGGGAATGATGTGCAAAAACAGTGCTTATTTACTTGTATCAAAATGGTGTGTATTAACATGGAAAAAAGAAGAAATTGTAACTTGAGGAAATAAAGTTGGACGAACTTGAACTCTGTAAGTACCCGTTAATGACAAGCTCTGATTCTGTTTCAGGAAATGAAACTGCTAGCAGAGGTGGATCAACCAGGTAGTCTCATTGATAATTACATAACGCAGTTGAGTTTTGTGCTCTCGCGCAAAGCAGCAAGTCTTGTGAGCCTCCAGGCACGTCTTGCCAGATTCCAGCATCGTTTGAAAGAACAAGAAATCTTGAGTAGAAAGAGGGTACCTCGATAGGGCTCGACCTGTAGTGACACACGATGTCTACAGCAAAATCTCCTCAATTTGTATGTACTTGACTTGCTGAATATATATATATATATATATATATGTACACTACTCGGAAGTTCACAGTAAAGATGCTCCAGAAAGAAAAGGGAAACTAACTGAAGTATGATCTTCAGCCATGCCTGTTGCTGCTGCTGCTACCGATCAAGTTAACCCATGTTTGGGGTCATCTCTTCAACAATTTGTGGCAAGAAATCATATTTGTAGTCTTTTGTGTAGAAACATCTGCTATTCTGAATAGGAGTAAAGAGTAGGCTTGCTTGCCTCGGTGGGTTTATGGGACTCTTGTTGTTCTGTTAAAAGATAATCAAATTTGTATGTTGAAATGAAAAATAATTTTTATTTTCTAATGAATTACTATCTCCATTTTGTATTATCTGTTGCCTAATTGAGTTGTTAGATAGATTAATCTAAAGAAAATGGACTAAATTACTCTTTAATTATCATTAATAGATTTAATGAAAGTTTTTTATCTTATGTTAGGGCAATTTTTATCATGGCCATGAATAACAACAGAATAGACTTGCACCTCTACCTCCAATAATTATCAACAAGGCACAAAATAGATATCAATAATTATCAACAAGGCACAAAATAGATATCAATAAGATTGATATGTTAATCCATATGCTAAATATCACTTTAGTTAAATCATATTTTTGTGTTAATCATATTTTTGTTGAAAAACTAGATGTTTCCAAAAATTCGCAAAAAAAAAAAAAAAAAGAAATTATGTTTGTTTTTCAAGTTGTGGGAATTCATTGTACAAATTTCACATTAATATAACATCTAGGAAAATATATATAAATTCGACAAATTTTTTAAAATGTCAATGGGAAACGACATGAGCTAATAATAGCCATCAACTACTATGAATAATAGTCAACAAAACACTAATGGGTACCTAGGTACTAATGTGATAGAAAATGATGCAGCTGATTTTTTTTTTTTTTATCAAAATTATTCCTGTGAAGCCCGAATTCATTGCTTATCATTTGGTTGAACAAATTTTCGTTCAAAGGATAATTGTCTAAAAAATTCACAAAGAGAGTGATTTATATTCTTCATGTCGTGAAGATCCAAGCGTGAATATTACGTCTAGAAAGATAGATACAAACTCGATAAATTTCTTATCGCGCCTTTGGTCAACAGCAGGATTTGGCAGTTAATAAATGGACAACAAGGCCCTAATGAGCAACAAGGTACCAATGGGAACCAATCATATTCATGGAATTGGTCTTTTTCAAACTTGCCTTGTGAAGCTCGAATCCGAATATTAACCATCACGTCAGTTGACTAAATTTTCGTCTAAAAAATAGCTGTCCTAAAACAACCTTAAAAATTGTGTACGGTCCTCATATTGTGGAGATTCATTGTCATGAACATCACGCTTAAGAAAATTGATATAAGTTTAACAAATTTTTTGTCGTGCCATGAGCATTAACGGGCAACAGTCACTAAACTACTTTGAATAATGTCAACCAGAAACTAAAGGGTACCAAGGCACTAAGAGGAACCATTAAAATCATGGATTTGACAAGAGGTGGGTATTTCGATGGTGAAACCCTCCCCATTTAGTGTCACGGGGTTTCTTTCCGAACACTATGCTGTCTGCCTTCACCAAGACAGTCACTTGCATTTGCATTTGCTTTAAAGTTTTAGCCTTTCGACAAAGGAAGTCTTTAAAGTAAGACAACAAAAAAGGGATATAAAGAACTTGGCACACAAGAGATTTACGGACAATGTCTAACCCTTGTATTATTCAAATACAAAGGAAACAATACAACTCTTTATTATCTATCTCGAGACTGCATCCTACTTTCTATTGAATATACAACTCAATAGTATGAATCAAATTTTCCACCCCCAAAATTGTGGCCAACATAGCCTATTTATAGCCTAAAGAACCCATACCAATCCTTTAAGAATAGAGCACATGATCCCCTAAAGTGAAGTGTCTAGACGTGCCTTGAAATTCTAGGTGTCGTTGGACAACATGACCGAGAATTTTGGATGCCACTAGGCGATGTGGCCAAGATTGTTGGACACCATGACCGGGTCTTGTGGGCACCTTGCGCAATGGGCATTGTGGCCTTTATTTTCATGAGTTCTACTTGGGCCATGTGTCCTATTTTCCCAGCAGTACTTAACATTTGTAGCACAGATCCTATAAAAAAGAAAGGCAGTTACAACCCCTCATAAGCATTCCTAGGTGCTTTCTTTTCCACTCCGTCTTGTCCATGCATCATGGTTGAGCTCCAACAAGCGTAGGTGCCTTTGTCGGTCCCCTACTCAGTAGTCCTGGTCTTTTGGCAACTCGTTGCTCCAGATCCTTGGCAACTTTGTGGTGCTTGCTCAAGGCACTTGCTACGGAGCCAAGTGCCTTGCATGACATGGTGAGATGTAAAGGCATCCTCGGCACTTCGGCACCCAAGGGGTACTGGACATTGTCCCTCTTATACTTGGGTACCTCTACCTGACATGCCAAGTAAGGGGTCCTGAATTTGAGTCACCTACGGAGTGGTTTCATGTCGCATGCCAACCTTAAGGTACTGTTTGGGGGTTTTGTGCCCTCCGATCCCTCCCGAATTAGGTGATGATTCTCGAATACCGGATTACCAAAAGTTGATGGAGCTGATTTTTTTAAACGCCTTTGCAGTGCCCAAATCTGTATGATATAACCATCACGTTGTTTCACCAAATTTTCGTCCAAAATATAGATGCTGCCGAAAGTCTTCAAAAGAATATATACATCCTCATGTTTTCGACATCTATCGTACAAAGTTTCTAATGACTATTATGTCTAGAAGGGTATATATATAGGGGTCGATAAATCGAACTCGAGAATCTATATGTATAGCGCGAAAAAATTCATTATTTTCCATCTTCTTCCCTACTCTTTCTCTCTCTACAAAATTTCTCTCTTACTTCTCTCTACTCTCTCTCTACTCTAAAACTATAAACTTTAACATTGAACTTGTATTGGAGGTAGATATGCATCATTATGAAAAATTTGTGGAAGAAAATATCGATTTTTAGGTAAGGAAAGTTCAAATTATTTCTTTTCGGAACTGGGGCTCGAATCGCCCGGACCGACGAACCAGAGCTGAGCGGTTCGCCCATTCGGGCGGTCCGTTCTCAGCGACGGTCACCCAGATGAGCGACCCGCTCAGGTCTCGCTCGCCAGCCTTGGCATCTCGAGCTGCTGAATTTTTTTTTCTATTAGTATATGAAATTTGTGTTTTTTTTAAATGTTAGTATATGATTTCATTTTTATTTTTTTATATGTTAGTCTATTAAATTTTTATTTATTATACTTTACGTCATAGCAAATGTATTCAATGTGTGTGTGGTACTAATTGCACAGCTTGGTTCTACGACTATATTACCTTTGTATTCGTATTCGAATTGTCTATGAGGTACATTGGTTATTGGTCTCTTGACAAAACATCAACACTTTATTCAAGAAAGTGTCGAATATCAATAGGGTTTTTACGTTGTTCTGTATTATATTTTGTTTGGGTTTACGGTTTTACTGACATTTACATATTTCTCTTTGTTTAACATAGCTACAGATGCATGATGAGTATCCAATACCTCCTTTACACGTTCAATCGATTCATCATCGTAGTAAACGAGTCAGCAATTGAGCAGATTCGTATTATGAGAGGATTGCAGATTGGAACGCGAGGGTTGCTAGAAATAGAAATTAAATAGGAATTTATTTTTTAATTAAAAAAATTAAATGTACGAACGTTTTATGGTTGATTATCTTTATAATTAATGTGTTTTGAGTTTAGGGTGCTTTAAATTTTTTCTATTACAATTGTAAAAATACTAAATGCATAAAAAAAAATTCCATGAACTAAGTAACAACAACACTAAAAAATAAGTCATATGCTACAACTAGTCAAGTACGTAAAATAACAAACTAACGTCGAGGTTGATTATACTTCTTGATCATGTCGGAAATCCTACCAATCTTCGTAGCATCATCAATATCGTCACAGTCCACCTCACGAGATATCTTATCTACTAGAACCTGTGGTGTAATGGGAGTTGCTGTCGGTAATTGCACGCCGCAGGAGAGCCTTTCCGGAATTAAACAAATTAAATAACATAATATAAACTCTAAATTAAACAAATAGACATAAACGAAATCATAACTTTAAAAAAATAACATAATCTTAAACAAATGTAAAGAAAAAAAGTGAACCAGCAACCGCAAAAGAACTGGATCGCTGGAAAGGACGGTCGGTTACCAGCCAAGATACTGGACCGAGCGGTCAAATTACAAGCCTGGTCGCTAGACCAGGCGATCCGCAATGGATTCGATCGCCGGTCTAGAAGACCTGACGTATTTCTGGCCAAAAAATGGGTT
Organism: Catharanthus roseus; assembly: GCA_028651295.1. NCBI lineage: Eukaryota > Viridiplantae > Streptophyta > Magnoliopsida > Gentianales > Apocynaceae > Catharanthus > Catharanthus roseus. Next base: position 9,694,229 of record JAPQWS010000093.1, on the reverse strand, counting down.
ATGCAAAAACAGTCATTTTTTTCAATCTAATGGTTATTTTCAAATTTTTAACCAATAAAATTATAAATAGATAAGTAAGGATCAAAGTACTAACCTTTTTTTTTTCAGATTATAACGATCGGATCTTCCTAAATCTGTAGTTGAAATTTGTGGGTTTAGAGAGAGTTTAGAGGATTTGTTGAAGTTGGAAAACTTTTACATTCAAAAATGAAATTTTTTAAATTTTTTCGCGCTATACATATAAATTTCCGAGTTCGTTTTATCGACCCCCTGTATATATATTCGACAAATTTTAGTTGTATCCGTGGATAATAATGAAAACTGATGATCACTAATAACTCAAATAATGATCAACAAGATATTAATGGGTATCAAAGCACTAACAGGAACAAATGAGATTCATAGAGTTAATTTTTTCAAATTCGCCCTTGTAAAACTTGAATCTGTGTACTAACCATTTCGTCGATTGACTAAATTTTCACTTGGAAAAAGTTCTCAAAAAATCTTCCAAAATTTGTGTTTATACCTTATGTTGTGAAAATCAATCCTCCGAAATTTCGCATGAATATAACATTTTAAAAGATAAATATAAATTCGACAAATTTCTCAAATCCCGTATAAAAATACATATATATATATGTATATAAATTCTACGTGATTTGTCCAATTAATTCATTTGTCCAAGATAAAGATAGATATTTGTTATTTCTCTCATTTATTTTACTTGTCACATTTCATCTACACTTGTATTTTTTTACTTTACATGACAAAAACAAAACGTACAACATTTAATGAATTTTTTTTCAATATACGCTTTTATAAAATTCAAATTTCAACTCTTTTTAATACTTCTAATGTAAAAGTTTTGTAAAAGTAACAATAAGCAGAGAGATGTGAAAAGTAAAAAAAATATCTAAAATGATGTCCTTATAATGTCTGAAATTTGACAAGTAAAAAAAAATAATAATGTGAAATTCAAGATTTCTATATACCAATTATATAATTAAACTCTACTTCGATTGAAGTTTAATTTGAAATTTTTTTATATTTGTTCGCCTTGAATTTCTTGCAAGTTAAATTAATTGTAAGAAAAATATAAGATTCAAAGTAAAAAATTGATAAACTCAAAATAAACTTCAACCCAAAGCGAGTCCGGCCCCACTTGGAATGAAATTTAATGAGTTTTCTTCTCGTTTTTCACTTTAGACCTTACTTATTCTCTCACCAGCTAATTTAACTTTTACGAAATTCAAATTAAAAAAATCAAATTAAATCACTATCCAAGTCTCATTGTCAATGAAACTTAGAAAGGAAACATTGGGTAAATCATTAAAATGAATATTGATAACGAATCAAGAATATGCATAGGACTACATGTATAAAGGCAGATTTACTGACAAAAATGGAGTCGGAAGATGCATCATTCTGGAAAAAATCTCAGCAGCAGCCAAAAAAAAAAAAACCAATCACTTACAACCTCAAACCCTACAAAAAAAAAAAAAGACCAGCTACACAGCTTCCATTGTCTCTGTCAAGATGTTGGATGGATTCACGAACATATTCTTAAAAACTGGTCCATATTGGATCACTCAGCCCTCAACCTCAATATCTCCTTGGCAGTCCTCCTCCTAAAGTAGGGCATGTTCTCCTAAAGGGAAAAAGAGAGCACACAATTTGGGTTACAAAGAGTTTCTAACAACCCAAATAAGCTTAGTAGTTGGAACATGGAAACCATTTCTAAAAATCATGGTTGAATAGCACAGATTAAAAAAGAAATGTACTGCAAGTGAGTCCATTTGTTCATCAGATATGTAAGGGAAAAGAGAGAGAGAGACAGAGAGAGAGTAACCAAGAACTCTTGGAACCCGTCAAAATGTGGGAAAGCTTAATCAACAACCGGGACAAATTCTAGCCAGTTTGTTAACTTGCGGGCATCAGAACAATGTTAGTACACAGCACACATCAAAGCCAGCATCAGAAAGAAGCCAAACTTAACAATGGAATTGCCAGTTCAAGTATTTACCTGTTTAAAGCAGAGTCCAATATCTCTACTGTAAAAGTCAGCATATTTTATCATAAACACACCACAATCGTACCTGCAGAAAACAGATTTTGGACTCATATGTCAGTTAATTACAAACATTAAAGGACATGTTTGAAGGTAAAATAACCGGAACATTAGGAAATTTATATTTCTAGGTGCATCGGGAAAGGTCAAGGCTTTATTCGGACTGGTTTTTAATTTGGAAAACGTGAATTTTTTTTTTATTGGGCTTTGTGAAGGTTAAATTGTCTGTGAGAGACGATGTAGGACTCGGAGTGAAAAAAATGAAACAAGAAAAGTTTAAAAGTGAATCCAAATAGAGCCCAAATCATCGCCTTGCACCAGTGATTTACAAAATAATGACATCTAAACAGCCAAGTCATTGAATAATGAACCTAAGCGAGAGCATACTATCTCAAACTTTGATATTCAAGTATATTCTAAAGGTGAACATAAATACTTTTAAAGAAGTTGAAATCTAGGAGCAAATCAGTCAGGCAAGGATTGGTAGGAAAGATGATCTGAAAGGATTAAGGCTTCACATGGCTAGTTCTAGATGATACTGTTTAAGCCAAACACGTAATAATTCAGTATATACTCCCCGGTCAATACAATTAATCTCATCTAGAAGAATGGATGTTAGCTAGGGGATTTCTTTTTATTTGCAAGACAAACAATCAAAGAACTTCAAACTGTACATACATATTCTCTTGTGCTGGAAGGTCCTCAACAGACTCTTGCTTCCAGGAAGTAATATCAATCTCTTTTCCACTCTTATCCTTTACTTCATCAACGAGATATCTAGCCTGCATATGAACAAATAAGACTCATTAGAGAGCAATCTACAGAACAAAAACCCATGTAAACTTCTCCTGGTTTTTATTTTTGCCCTGGTGGCAGGCAAATTCCTTTTCTTACTTTCAATGAGGCAAGGGAAAAGAATTCATTTAGCGAGAGGAATTTATGTTGTACTGACTGCTTTTCAAAAGTTAGAGAACAGGAATTTATATACTTCCCTTCCACATCAAATATTAGCAGCGAAGAGTAATCTTGTCTATCCTTACAAAAAGGTAGGATTGGAATGCAAGCTCACCAGATTATTCAACACAAGGGTATCAAAACCACCAAGAGAATCAAGATATTGAAATTTTCCATCCTTCTTGTTGATCACAGCTAAGCACCAATGTACTTCTTTGTGGATGGGAACAAAAATCTGAATAAATTACGAAGGTCAAACCAAAGAAAAACTAAATGCTTCAAGAAAAAAAATCTAAGAAATTCAGCATAGGAAAACCACCTTGTCACAATCAAAGATGCAATATCCAAGCTTCCTTTGGGAAGTCCACCTCCTAACTGATTGGAAATTGTAACCGCCCTTCCCACTAATTAACTGCAGGGTCATCAATTATCCCAAAGACAGAATGAGACATTGAAATAAGCCTGAGTCAAAGGCAGTCGTGAAATTCCCTTTTTTTTTAATGGTTATTTTCAAAAGGCAAATGCAAAGAGAATACTAGTAAAAGATCCTGCTAATGCATTACTAAAGCATGCAATCAAAGTGAACAAGAAACAGATCTTGTCAACTGACTATGGCAACAGCAGAAGCCCAGAGACAAAACATCTGATATAAAAATTAATCAGTAGACTAACTACAAGAATTCCATATTTCACTTGATTAACAAATTTGTATTCCCTTATACAGAGTTTCACAACTTGGAAAATGTAGAATGACGAGGCTTTAATGACCCATTCTATCACTTTAAGGTATAATGGTAATAGACTTATTTTTACCAATGCCTAACTAGTTCTTAGGAAATTCAATTCTCAAAATAGTTTCTGAATAGATCATTTTTTCCCATGATATTGATAAGGAACCAATCTGAGTAAGCTTTGAAAGCTTGACACTTCAACTAATAACCATAGCCCGTAACATACATTTTCAGAAAGTGCCAAGCATATTCCCATGAACAGGGGCTCACATAAAGGCATAGAATGTTCAATTGTACCATTTCCCTTGTAAAAGAAAACAGAAAAGCTAACTAACCTTCTTGTAAAAGAATGTGCTAAAGAAGTGACACTTCAAAAACTTTTGGGGATCCCTTTTCTCTCTTTCTTTTAATAGCTCCAGATACAAATTGATAACCTGCATGGCAAGAAACTTCAGCCATTAAACATGCAAATAATCAAATTATCAGGATTTTATCCAGTTGTATGGAATAGTTTTTCCCCAGCTGCCTGGTAGGTGAGGAAAACCAAAACTTTACCTCATCATTCAACCATGCCGTTGGTTTTAAGCACTGCAGCACTTCTCCAGTGATGTCAATATTAGAATTCTCATGAGTCACCAAAAGCTTCCTCCTTTAGATATAGCACGGAGAAGAACAAATAAGAATGTGAATAACAACATAAACCTACTTGAAAGTACTAAAAGAAGTCGGCAAAAAGGCATACGTATTGGCATTAGAAAAAGCTCCGGAAACCTCAACCTCTTCCTCATCAGTGAGAGGCTTAAAAGCTTCTGCAACCAACTCCTACAGTACATACACAATGAAAATTACAAAACAAATAACAAATAAAGAAATGTGCTAAATTCATGGCTTCATTATGTCACCTTATTAATGACCTCAACCTCCTGTTTCTTCTGTGGACGCAACAATTGTCGTCTTTGAAGCTCTTTCTCCTTCAATTTTATCTGAAACTCCAGTGACTTCAATTTATCATTTCTCCTCTCGGCATAATCAAGCAACTTTTTATGTGCACTGCCACCCTCCTCGCTCAATGTTAACGACTCGAGCAACATTCCAGTAGTCTCCATCTTCGAAGTACCATCACTGACATTTGTCACAGCAGATAAACTTGACCGATAGAAATCCCCATCCATAACCTTCCCATCATATTTTTTGAAGTCCTTTACATCCACATTACTGTCCTTCCCCTTCTGATTACCCGGACCAGCCAAAACCTCAACTTCCTCAATACTTGAGTCCTCAGAGATCGTCTTGTCATCAACTTCAATGACTTCCTTATCCTTTTTAATATACCTACAAGTTTCAAGCGCATCTCTCCTGGTGTTTTCATATCTCGAACTCAGAAAGTTACCCATTGTATTAGGAAAAAAATAACTCCTCTCACTATCTCTGGGTTCACAATTCCTTGATCCCCCAAAAGGCCTAAATTTGCTAGAACTTATAGGGGCATGAACTTCCCTTTTGATCTGGGATTTCGACTCAGGGTACCGAAGAAAAATTCTGTAAAATGCCGATTTTAAAGGGTTTTCGCTATTAGGGGTTTGATTCGAAGACCGTTCAATTCTAGCCCTTTTTGCCGTATGACCGTCGAAGAGGGGTGAATTCTTGTAATTCAAACTAAAATAATCATCACCTCGCTTCCTGTTGCTCGTTAATGCACCCATTGAATGATAAAATTCACATTAATTTCTAGGAAACCCTAAAGTTGAGAAACCTCCGAATGCTCATCAAAAATAAAAACCATTCGAATGCAACAACAAATTACCTTCCAAGAACTAGCAAAGTTGGGGCCTTGTCAACATTCACAAAGGAGATTCAAAACAATTAGATGAGGAGCCAGAAACAGATTGAGAATTGAAACATGGGATTATCAAACCACCGCGCTCAAAAATAAATTCCACCACAGAATGCCGCTCAAGTCCGGAAATTAAGAACCCAGAAAAGAAGATTATTCTCAGCAGCTGAAGATTCGGCTAACTGAAGCAAAAACAACTATACAGCAATTTTGTATATGCTATGAAAATTTTGACGTTGGAGCGTCGGAAAGAAAAAGGGGGGTTTTGTAAAATTGTAATTAGGATAGAAGAAGAGGGTTTTTGTTTCCGGTCGGAGTGAGAAAGAACGAAGAAGAGCTGCCGTTTCCGGGGTTCGGTTTCGTTTGGCTGCTTTCAAATTGTCATCCATGGGCCCACATTTTCTCTTTCCTTGTTTGCCCTTTTGGCTCGCTCTTGCCGAAGCATTTATGTATGTTTCGAGCGGACAGTCTCTTACGAATTTCTTTAATCTTTTACTTGTCACGAAAATTTTAATGAGATTTTTTTTATAATATTCTTATATTAATATCAAATTTCGTTTTCTTTTCTTTTATTCTTCGAACATATAAAGTAGTGAAAATAATAATTGGGAGAAAGAAAAATTTGAAAGACATAATTTAATAAGGAAAAAACTTTTAAATTTTATATTTTTTTAAATAATATAATGTTTAAAATGTAACAAGTAAAAAAAAACGGAGTACTTGTCATTTTATGAGAATTCTCGTGTTGTTTTTTTTAATTACAATTGTTTAACGAATTTTTTTATATTATATCCTTCTATTAATAAGATTTCAACATTTTTTTATTCTTTCAACATGGAAACTAGTAAAAGAATAATGAGAAAAGAAAAGGAAGAATATTTTGTATTTTTTTAAGCAGTATGATGTCTAAAATGTGATTAGTAAAAAAATATAAAGAATATATTAAGGAGTGTATTAGATGATGAATTAGAAGATCCCTCAGTATTATCTTTTTATCTATCGCATACGTTAATATTAATTAACTTCTCTAATGTTTAATCCGGAACACAACCAAATGCTTGCTCTGGCACATATTAATGTACTCAACAATTTTTAAAAAAATTTTAAAATTTACCAAATTTATTAAATTTGAACTATTTTCCTTTTTATTTATATTAGCATGTATTTTGATGCACACGCGTACCATTACAACATTATCTTTCTCTCCCTTTATGAGTTAAACATTCAACAATAATAGTGGCAAATATGTAATTGTAGGATAACATTTTTCTAGATATTATATACAATATGATTGGTTATTTAAGGTAGAGTCACAAATAGTTATTTTATAAATGATATTCATTTCGACAAATTATTATACGTTCGATATATTTGATTGATATGGAATAATATCCTTATCAGTTAAAATCCTTTATCATTTAAAATCCTTTATCATTCGGAATGGAATGAAATCTTTTCTTTTATTTCACTATATGGAAAGAAATATTGAATGGAATGATGATTCATTATTATTTAAATATTATTTGCCATATGATTCTTTCCTTTGAAATAGTATTGGGTCCAACAGATCATGCTCCAACCATCAAAATCGACACATAATTTTATTATGAATCAAATTCATAATGAATATTACATCATCAAAAATAAATAAATAGATCAAATCAATAGTACTTTATTTTTGTCGAACCAACCCCATTGACATGTAAAATCAACCTGAGTAATTTTCTTGATTTAGATACATGAGGGAGGAGTATTGTTAGAACGAGGACCTACGATCAAGAAAGTATTACCTCTACCACCGAACTATTACCTTGTCACGACGGCCCTAACTATATAATACTAATACACATACAAACTAGCTATGATGATGTATAATATTTCTACAGAGTTCCAGTACAAAACTTTGAAGTACAACTACTTCATTATAGGAAATTCTCCAGAGTCTGTTTCATATTCTATCTAAAGGGGAGAAAATTGCATATATATATATATATATATATAAAGGGATTCTCACTGTTGTTATCCAAAATGTCAAAAACCATAAGTTACAATATTGGTATTATGCCTAAAAAACTTTGATAAACTCTCCAAAGCTTTTCACATTCCTGATGATCTGTTTGTATATTCCTGGACAAGCGCCCCGAAGAGAGAGGGTCTTTCGAGTAAGCTTGATGGTTTATCGAACTCCTTTACCCATCCTGTCAATAGCACAACACCGGATCATGACTATTAAACGTCTAATAGCAGAAATGAAATGCAAGATAAGAGACCTTAAACAATGAGTATACGTTCAAGTAATGAGGTTGAAGGAAGAAACATAAAAGACGAGTGTTGTTTCTATGTACTGTTAATGACTAGACGAAATCAAGAAACAACCCTCATGTGTGAAATCACAGAAGGTCTCCTTTAAGATCAAGATCAAACAATTTCATCGGATTTGAGTATGACTGTATGTGTAATAACATCTACTATACCACAGAAAGATCAATGAACCGGATGTATCTACCAGAAAGAAAGGTAAACAAAAGGTTGCCACTAGCCCATGAAATAAGGTTGGCAGATATTGTTATCAAGTTTGCTCCATAGGTTGTTTTTCTTATAGTTAAGTAAGCAAAGCAGGATTCTAGTGTAGTAATAGCAAGAGAGAGAGAGAGAGAGGGAGAAACTGACCATCATCGATAACTAATACCCGGTCACAGTCAATAACTGTGGGTATTCTATGAGCTATAGTTATAATCGTGCAGGCCTTGAAATCCTCACGTATGATCTTCTGAATTACAGCATCAGTTTGAGAATCAACAGAAGCTGTTGCTTCATCCATGAACAAAATCTTGCTGCGTTTCAACATGACTCTTCCCAAGCATAGAAGTTGCCTCTGACCCACGCTAAAGTTATCTCCAGCATCGGCCACTACAAAGTAATCAGCAGAAGCATTTAGGATAGACAAATGAGCAAAAGAGAAATTGATACAAGAGTTAAAACAAAGATAAGAGTAACTACGGAACCAAATTTAGAGACCTAAAGCATCAAGTTTTTCTGGTTTTGCAGCCACCACATCTTTGAGTTGACAACGCTCGAGACTCTGGAAAGATGAGAAAGGGTTATAACAGGTTCCAGCACAAATGCAAAATGTGGATACATACAGTATATACATTATGATTAAGGCCGAGAAAAGCAGATGGGAGCATAGTATGTACCTGCCATATCTCATCATCAGAATACAACCCAATAGGATCAATATTACTTCTGATAGTTCCCTCAAAAAGGACAGGTTCTTGAGGAATGATCCCAAAGCGAGACCTAAGATCATGAAGTCCTACCTTGGAAATATCAACTCCATCAATAACAATATTCCCTCCACAAGGTTCCACCAATCTAAAGAAAACTTGAATCAAAGTGGACTTTCCACTCCCAGTTCGGCCAACAACACCAACTTTTTCTCCCCCATTTATGCATAGTGAAATTCCTTTCAAGACCAAAGGGGTATTTGATCGATATCTGACCTGTTCAAGTTTATATGTAAGATTAGTTCCCAATTGTAAACACAAAAGGTTCACTTGTCCTTTATCTCTCATGCACAGGAAATGGAGGAAAAAAAAAGTTTATCATGCATGCATATATGAACAGAAAATTGGTTAATTACCTGTAAGTTTTTTGTCTCGATGTCTCCACTAGTGGGCCAATCAGGAGGGGGATTGAATTCTGTTAAACGCCACGGAGCTTCGGAGGGGATATTTATGAACTGTTTTATCCTCTCAACAGAAACCATGCGGTTCTCCACGAAGCAGCTCATATATACAGCCCAGAACAGCACACCATTCAGGGGTAGGCCATAGGAAAGCGACAAGCCCACGTACTCTAAAGACAAAATAGACCAAATGTCAGCTTTAAAAATCTCGTCTGACAATGTACACAAAATACTAAAAAAAATTTCCCGGTATTAAATGCATATAAAACAACCATCCATGCATAATCAACAAGCCTAAATATAGATGTGTTTCCTTTTTTTTCGTGAAATCTGTTTAATGGTTTTGATTAGATGACTTATTTTAGTTAGTTCAGTAGGGCTTCTTAACTGTGTAAATAAGCAGATATGCAAGGTAATGTAAAACCAGTCGAATGACGCAGGCAAAAGGAAAACACGATTGCAGTTAAACACATGCTCATGTAAAAAGAAATGCACGTGTTTAACACAGAAGTATATATTAAAAAAAAATGTAGGGATACCACCTGGTTTTATGATATTACTAGGCAACAAGACCATGAACATTGTAGCAAAACACAGTAGGAAACTGCCAATCAGCTCCAAGCGGAAACCCAACCACTCATTAGATGAATAGTTATGGAAAGTCATCTGCAGATTTGCATTGACTCTATCAAAATTTTCCTGAAAGAACTCATCCTGCTTCCTGAAGCAACGAATGGTCATAACACCAGAAATTGTTTCAGAGAAGTGATGGATAACTGGGGCTCTCGTAATTCCTTCAAGTCGAGTCAGTTCACGAGAAGACGCAATAAAATATCTCTGCAACCAGAAAATTATGAAGAATAAGATTAATTAAGTCCAAATAAGTGGTGTATCTTGGTCATTAATGCTGATTATATTGCACTACATTCTCATGAGCTTCTGTGAAACAGTAAGGGAATAATTGCACAAAAAGATTCAAACATCATATATTATTTTATCGTAAACTGAAGAAAGGTATTAGATACACAGAATAATTAATAGTAACCAAATAAGATAGATACAGAAAAGTTCCATACCCGGTACCAGATATTCAGCCAAAGCAAAGGGATTATGAGGAATACTGTTGGCCAAGCGTTTTGGCACATAACGAACAATATGCTAAGTACTGTGAAGTACATTGCAACAGTCATACTCAAAAAGAGCGGAATCAAAATGTCAATATTGAGTTGATCGCCTGACACCTGAAAACCAAATTTTTTGTTAGTCTGCTAATGAGAAGGTTTCACCAGAATACTAAATAAAGGCACTTACTCGAGTTAAAATTCTTCCAGATGGGGTTGTGTCAAAGAATGACATTGGAGCATGGAGTGTGCTATGAAGCATTTGAATGAAGAAACTTTGAGCTGTCTTGAGACCGATAAATGTTACAATATATGATCTTGCTGTCACAAGTAGGCCAGATACAACCGCTATAAGTACATAGACTTTAATAAACAGAGAACGATTAAAATGGACCCCTGAAGTTTCATATGCGAGCCAGTAATCAGCTAACATAAGAGATATCTGCCATAATAAAGATGTAAGCACTACAGCTGCTACTCCCCACCATCCAAAGGCCTGGGTGCAATACTGCCTATATACATCAAAACTGACATGACCAGTCTCTCTCTCTTCTTCTTCAATCAGCTTGGAGTTGCCAATCTCAAAATCTGGTTCATCCAGAGACATGCTAGAGCCGTTGGGTTCACCTAATAGACTATGGGGTGATCTAGGTGTTAGAAGACGTGGTGATTTTGGAGTTTCTGGATGAGGTGATTTTGGCGGTTCCTGGGAGCTGTCACCAGAATCATTTGTGCTCTTCTCTACAAGATCTACAGAATTTTCATGTGCGGCTACAAGAGCACCAAAATCCGTGCCAGATTCAAGAAGCTGTTTATACTTTCCAGATTGGACAATATCTCCTTCTCGCATGACCTAGTGATTAACGTTGCAAATGAAGCAAAGAAATTAGTTGAGAGTTCTAATGACAGAAGCTTCCATTTCTAAAAGTTGGAATATCTGCAATACTTGAATGAGAATGAGAGTTCACCAGAACTAGTATATCAGCTTCAGATGACACCAAAGTATGAGTTACTTCATTCATTTTTAGACTAAAACATGCATGTCTAATCATTGTCAGAATATCAGTTACACAATTATTTAACTATATATATAAAGAAACAAAAATGACAAGGCAAAACTCGGCAAGCACAGAGAATAAGCTTTTGCAATGTAGGCCACAAAAGGACAGGAATCCAGTTCCCAAACTAATATCCTTTTTGAAAAATCCAATGAGTAAACATATATCACATTTAAGCCTTGTGCTTACCAATATTAGATCAGCATTGTGCAGGAAGTCAACTTGGTGAGTCACAAGTAAGATTGTCTTGTCTTTTAAAGCTCCCCGCAGACATTCCTGCAAAAACTCATTTTTAGCAGTGTGCAGTCTCTTGTCTAGAAAATCAGCATATTTTAATTTTGTCAAATAATAGATGCAGTAGGAAATATAAAGACTAATCCAAATATAATACGCTCAACGGCAATAAAGCAAGGAGCATGTCCAAGAGACCTTAAATATTTCTGTTCCAGTGTGCGCATCAACAGCACTAAATATGTCATCAAGAAGATAGATATCGCAATCCTGATAAACTGCTCTAGCGAGTTGTATTCGTTGCTTTTGACCACCACTAAGGTTGATTCCACGTTCTCCAATCTCTGTCTGATCACCATGTTCGAAAATCTCTAAATCTTTCTCCAACGAACAAACTCGTATGACATTCTTGTACCTTTCCATGTTCATTCGTGAACCAAATAAGATGTTTTCTTGGATAGTAGCATTCCTAATCCATGAAGTTTGGGCTACATAAGCAGTGGTCCCACAAACCCTAACCTGGCATGGCAAAGAGAGCAAACTTCATTTCAAGCAACAGGTGATGATCATTGCATTTTCAAGTTATGAGGATTTCATTTCCTTTTCAGAGACAATTACACATGCTAACTAATGAATGCACCAAATCATCAATAATTGAAGATTAGATTTTTAAGAGTCTCCACATACAATGTTCATTGACCTTCTTATCTTCTTTGATATCTGTCCAACTAAGGGCATTGAATTGATGAACTGGAAGAACGAGATTGAACTACCCAAGGAAAATTATATTTCTGGACTTCTTTTCCATTGCTTATTTCCAGTTGTTTTGATTTTTTCAATTTGACACGATTCCTCTTGGTTCTCTCTCTCTCTTGAGGTTGTGACGATAGTATAACTAACTGGGATATGATTGACCTAGAATTAAGAATTCCACTCCATTTTCTTGTCACAACATAATCTACTGAATATTTTAGTAAGTTACAGCAAGAAGCAGACCACTGATACGTTTTGATGAGCCAGCTTGAGTCAAGCCGCAGGTTTTACAGGATTCAACCGAAATCAGAATGATCCTCAAGCAAAGCTCAAGTTGCCAAAGCAAGTTTCTCTAAATAGCCTTAACAACCTCTCACTGAATATAATGCATTTCTGCCCGAAAAGCTTATTTTTAGAATTGAAACCGGACACATGTTAGCATATCAATCTTATTAGAGAAAGTATGCCCAAGCTAACTTTCATTGTATGAGACATTTCTGAAACTAAAAGCTTCACAGATTTATAATATTGATAGTTTATGCGGCAAAAGAAAAATCAATTCTTAGTGAAAAATATCTTTATAGTATCAACATCACGAAACCTATTGAAAGGGGCTAATATGATAAATACCTTTCCAGAGGATTTATGCAGCTCACCAAGGACTGCAGCCAATAAGGAAGACTTTCCTGATCCAACAGTTCCAACAATTGCAGCAAGCTCCCCTTTCTTGATCTCAAAGTTGATATCTTTCAGAACTTCGCCTCCTTCATCTTCCCATGAAAAAGTGCCGTCCTTCACCTCTACAGCTATTGTCCCGTTACAGCCTTCCTCCCTTTCCACTGATCTACTGTCTAGTTCATTACTTGACATAAACCCATCCAACCTCCCCAGAGAGATAAATGCTTGAGTAATTGATATCAGAGCTTGTGGGAAGGTTCTAATAGGGTCCTGTAAAATTCTTAAAATTGTTGTTATGGTGAACACTGTCCCGGCAGCAAGTGTGACACCCGATAAAGTTGCAACAATAAATGTAAGAGCTGATATTAGAATTGGCACACTCCAAAGCAAGATAAAATTGAAAGAGAGCAGATACATAAACTTGCTGAGCCAGCTAAACTCCATTCCACGAAAATTTTGAATTCTATTGTTAAAGTGTTCTTCCCATGCTTGGAATTTGATCACTCGCATGTTGTTAAGCAACTCACTGGTTGTCTTCAGCCTTGAATCACGGCTCTGGCTAAGATTAAACTGGTATCCACCATTCTTGAAGGTAATCCAGAGTGTGAGTACCATTACTGCAAGAATCGCGAATAAAGATACAAACGATGAAAGACCTATATAACCATACAAGAGAACTAAAGAAACTCCAATTTGAAGTGGCATCAACCACAGTGAATGCAGCTGTGGCATCATATCAGAGATTTGCTGGGTATCAACGCCCATATAGTTCACAATTTGTCCCACTCCATGAGCCTGCCTGGAGGAGCAAGAAAGTTTGAGCCCCTTCTTGTACAAAGCAGAGATTAAAGCGGCCCTTATGCGCATTCCAAGTTGCTGTGTCTGGAAATTGAAATGGTGTGAAGTGAGGACTTCAACAACTTTAGCAATCATGAGAATCAACACGAGGTAATATCCCTCAAATGGGCCGCTCCTCTTCCCTTTGGCAAAGTCAACAAAACTTTGAATTAGGACTGGACCAGTGTATGTTACAAGAAGCCGAACAAGAGCCAGGAAACCGGTGGTACAAAGATCCGGCCAGAAACATCGAATCAATGTAGTTCTTACAGCATTCTTCATATCTTCACCAGGCTTGGGCCAATTCTTCTCCATGAATTCTGCCATTGCTTCAGCCCGAAGTTCCGGTGGAAGAGTTGGAACATCATTGATCTTTAAAGCGGATTGGTATCCCTTGCTCAGAACAGGACTCAACCAAGCCCATGTTGCTTTGGAGAACAAAGAAGCTCTTGCATAGCCACTAACATTAGAATCTAATTCAGTGGATACCTGCGTAGCTGTTCTTGAGTTTCCACCAATTCTTGGCTCCTTAACAATGCTAATTCCAGATGATCCCCTAATAGCAACGATGAATAGGAAAAAATATGCTGGAAAACTAACCAATGAAAAGACATCATCTATCCAAATATCAAGTTCCATGTCTCTGCGAACAGTTATTATACGAGTAATTCCAGCAGCTGCAAGCAAAGTTACAAGAACCAAGCTCACTATCCAATAGGTTCTAAGGGGCGTAGGGTGAAAAACAGCTCCAAATTTCTTCTCGTGAGCAACAAGAACCAAAATTCCAATCTGAGTTACAGCCTGAAACAACCGATAAAAAGCTTCCACGAAATCCCATCTCGAATGAACACCTCCAATGAAGGCTAATATGCAAACAACCAAATAATATAGGCCTAATAGAGCTGTTAAAATCAGAGACACTCTGAAGCAAAGATTGGCTACAAATTTAGGTCTCTCACCATCAAGAAGAGGCTTATCAAGTGAAGATCCAGAGTTTTTATTGATAAGAAATCTAGAACTGAGTTTTCTAATAGCTAAAACTATCAGGGTTAATAAGAAAAGCAGATTAACTGCAGAAAACAGAGCCCTTTGGGAACATGGAGATAGAAAAATGAATTCTAACCAAATTATTGCCTTTGAAACAAAAGATGAACTTCCTGAAGAAGGGATAACTGAGATTGAACATTCAAGGGAAGTAAGCCATGAAGAAGACATGATTATAAGCCCAGTTGAAGCTTTTTTCCCCTTTCCTCAGCCCTTCTGCAAAACAAAAATCTTGAACAACTCAGAAATCAAAAATCAAGAAATCTGTGCATGTATACGTCAAAAAATAGAGATTAGTCGGCAAAAATTTGTAATGTCTTTCAAAGGTTGAGAATCTATGATTCAGAGATGACGTCAAGAAGTAAACATAACCCACAACACGTAGCAAGCAAAGTTTAAAGAATCACCTGTTTAATTCATTTTTTCAGCCCCAGAACAAATATGGGTTCTTCCCAGAGCTAGTTTATTATGAACCATAATGGACAAAAGGAGTAAGAACAAAAGAGGAGAATTTGAGAAGAAGCTGAGACAATCTCTTTGTGAATGAAAAATCTTGATAGAGAGTAATTTGTCAATGTGTTCTTGGAAAAATGTGACAGAATCTGTCCAAGAAAAAGAAGGAAAAAAAAAACTACTAGCATGGGGAAGAAAGCTCTCCCTAGTAGTAGTACCAAGTAGTCAAAACGAAAATGCCATGGAAATACTTAAATTAATTAATTATGGATGAGGAAGACCTTGAGAAGCAAATAAGTAGAGGAGAGTAATGGAGTAGGGTGGTGAATTGCTTGGTGAGTGATTCGAGGCAACCAATCTAAAACTGAAAAATCACTCACATGTCTACTTGTATTGATTTTAACTTTTTTTTTTAATGTGTTCTATAGCCCTATATTCTTTATTATTAATTATTACATTTCGCTATTTAAAATATATTAGAATATCTTTTAAATTATTTTCTCTTATTATTATTTTACGAGTTTCTAAATAAGAATGGTAAAATTTACTTAAATTTGATTCTAATAGAAGGACATATTTAATTGTTTTTATGACAGGTAAAAAAATATAAAAATTAGTAGCATGTGAAAAAAACGGAAAAAGTATTTTTTTTATTTTATTTTGTAGAGGTATGTATATATTATTTTAAACTATATTTATGTAGTTTTTTTTTCTTTACAGAACTTACTCATTTTTTATTTGTTTTTTTTTTAAAAAAGACTTCATCATTTATAGGTGGAGACATAAATTATTAGTTATAAGTAATATAATAACATGATTAATATATTACCTTAGTATGGAAATGGAAGAGGTGTATGTCTTCAACCGCCAATTCTGATTTTGGTCCATATTCATAATAAATTTTTTATTTAAGTAGAATCTATAAACTTCATAATTCCTGTTTAATCTTATAATAAATTTTTTATATTATTTTATATTCCTAATTTGTTTTACTTATTATATATCATCTATTACACACTTTAAATAAATACAAAATTTTAAATATACATTTTATATATATTAAAATACATCTCAAATCAATTCCTCAATTTCTTTTATTCTTTTAAATAATTCCTCAATTTCTCAACTCATTAATAATAGTACATTTATGAATTTCAAATAAAGGACTCTAATTAACTATGTAGTACAATTTTATCCAATATTGATCCAAGATTTATTCAATTTAAAAACAATTGTCATTTTCCATATTAATGTATATATTGAGAGCCGGCTATGCGTATAATACTAGTATTAGTTTTATAGTTTCAAAAAAAAAAAAATCTTTAATTTTGAGAAAACCAAGAAAGGCCGTGTTATTTTAATTTTAAAATGCCAGAGCTTGTTAATTGTTTAGTGGGGTTTCTAGTCCAAGATGGTGCACTAGAGAAGCTGACATTTTAACCTTTATAGTAGAGATGCTGACATTTTAACCTTTATAGTAATTGTTTCCAAAATATGACAATAAAATGATGTAATAAATTTAAAAGTTAAAGATGTGAAATAGTTTTTTTTGCCAATTGGGATTATAGCAAATTAAATATAAAATGATTTGTATTAAGATTTTAAATATAGCTAAGAAAATTTATGTGAAGAGAGTAAATCCTTTTAATTATGTACTATAGGATTGTTTAACAGATATTCGTATTGTTATTTGTTATATTATAAAAATAAAAAAAATATTTAATAAATTATCTTTTATTATATATTTTCTTTAAAAAAATAAAACTCAATCATTTTTAGTTTTTTTAATATTAAAATTTGTAGAAATAATAAGTAGAAAAGTTAATTTAAAAAATATTTTATTTCATAAAAGAAAACATGTAAAGTTCTATATCTTTTGGGAGGATGTAACATGTTAAAGATCATAAAAAGAATAAGATTATTATTATAATACTTATTATTATTATTATAATATGCTACATGGTTAATGGAGAATGGGTTGGACTGTAGCACATTAATGCCAGAATGCAGTTTTGCAACCTTCGGTGCATATTTATCCATTCATATAATATACATATATTTGCATTAGCATTTATTCTCAAATTTAATGTATAATTTATGGGACTAAAACATTTAGCTATTTAGACGAGATAAAATTAAAATATATGTGAAAAAATACTTTTATTCTCTTAAAATTACAAATATACTTTAATTGAAATGATATTTTTACTCTTCTTTAGACGTTAAAACGTCTAAAATTGGCTACTTGTTATTTCTTTTTTCAAATAATTCAAATTTAAAAAAAAAAACAATAATGAATAAAAATAAAATGTTGTTATATTCATCAAATAGGTACAATATTCCGGGGCATGTAATGAGGGCCTAACTGAGGTCCCAATTCCGGCAATGTTATGTTAATATGTCCATAAATAAAGACAAAAATACCTGTCCAATTTGTTCAAAATTTGTGGTCATAATCATAAATAAATGCCTATAATAATAACAATAATAATTATCATAATAATAAAAAAGCCCCACATGAGCGTAGCTAAATTAATTTTGGATTACAGAGTTAACACCAGTAACCAAGATTCAAATCCTGACAATGGCATTATAAGAATTTCAACATTTCTAATATAGGAATAGTTCATTGTGCGCACCAATATATAACCTCCAATCTACAGACTCAATGAGTCACCATAATTTACATATTTTATTTGCTAAAGACACAACAAACATTGTTAGATTTTGTACTTTTGTAAAAGCTGCCCTGACTGAAGTTGACAACATGACATTTTTGTCTGGAAAAAATATATAATTGAATAAATATTGGTGAAAGGGAATATTAAACTTTGAGATTTTAGATGATATCTTCTTCCAGTGTTAATAATCTTACCAATGCAATTTTTTATGTCATCTTCGATTTCATCATTCTTAGTTATGACACTTCTTATCCATATTTGATTTTATTCGCACTAATACTTTTTTTTATTTATCATATTATGATAATTTTAATATTCTTTTTACTTGTTATATTGTAATTTTGAGATAATAATCAATTAATGAATATTTTTTAATTATATCTTTTTATTAATAATAATTTTTATTATTTTATTCTGAAAATTAAATTAGTAGAAATAATAATAAAGAGAAAAATAAAATTTTGAATGACATTCTATTATATATATAATAAGTGGAATATTTTAACTATTCGTTCTCGGTACTAAAAAAAAGGTAAAATCTCTCATCTACATAATCCCTATTAGATTACTCGACGCCTAAGTGGAAGATAATTTGCGCACAAGAAATTATCATCTAGGTTAAAATTTTTACATTGCCATTGAATCAAATTGAACAATAAAAGTCAGAAAAGGACAATCACTAATTCTTAAGACTGACCAAAGAGTTGAGTTAAAAATTTTTTTTTACATTCTCAATGTTCGTATAATTGAATAACTGCAAGCATAATTAGTTTTCAGTTCGATTTTTTTATTTATAAAAATTAATCATAGTAAATTTTAAACTTTCATTTTTATTCTTTTATAATTCGATATTTAAAAATATCGACTTATTTGAAATAGAATTAAGAACACAAGACTCTTGACATTAAATCATTTTTTAATGTAATATATTATTCAAACTCATAATCTCTCTAACATAACATGTCAAGAAACCGCATTCAACTTAAGGCCTCTTGTCTTTGCGTTGGCTTTTTGGTTTGGGGGCGAAAAAGGCTGAAAAAGTGTGTCTGCAGTGCATTGCAGTCCAGTCCATTGTCCATTTCATTCACAAACAGTTGGAAACGGAATTTGAAGTGAAATAATTGGGACACTTGTATGTATGTGTAGCTTTTTCAGAGCACCAAACCAAACCAAAACCATCCATGATTAGGCAAAAAAGGTCGTTTTTCAAACACTTGTATTTCCAAAAAGTCTTTTAACTTTTCTAATCATTCTTTCACGGATTTTTTATTCCTCTTTTAATACTCCATTCTCTTTTAATTTCTCATATTTTTTATTCATTCTTATAAGTTTTTATTTACTAAAACATTTATATCCTTCCAATAATAATAAATTATAAATATTTTTTCATTCTTCTAATATAAAAATTATTTTTTCCGATCAGAAATATAAGTATATTTTAAAAATGATTAAAAATGTAATAGTAAGTCTTTGTATATTTTTCAATAACTATGTATTCTATTCTTTCAATCTTTATCCATTTTTATATTATTTATTTTACCTCTTCTTATTTATCTCTTTTGTTATTTATTAAGGGTGTAAAAAATACGTTTTCTAAAATTTATCTTGTTTTCAATACTCCCTTAACTTTTGTGTATAAATCTATAACCCTTTATATTTATGATCGTAATGAGTACTGTGATAAGGAGATAAAAAAGTTTGAAGGGCTTTCTTGTCTACACAAGAAAAAAATATTTAAAACTCCTTATTTTCTTAAATGCTAGTATGTTCAAAATGTGACAAGTAAGAAAAGACGAAATGAGTGTACTATATCCAGACTCAACCAAAACATTCTTGGGCTTAACCTTTTGATGTTTAAAATCAGACTATTCTATAATAACACATAACAGGTGAGGGAACCTATCGATGTAGTAATAGAGAACCTCTCAAGTTGTCAAACTCAGGAAAAGGAAAAGTCATAATAATGACCATCTTTCTAAAGTTTAATCAAAATAAAATGAGTTAAAAGATTTTTTTAACTAATAATAAAAGTAAAATACTTTAAAAATGATTTAAAAGTAATTGAAATCAAGTTTTAGAAAGAATGTGTTTAAATGGTGGAAATCCCTCTAAAATTCCTAAGTTAATTCATTGAAAACTTTGGAACGATAGTTGAATAGTCGATCGAGTGTCATTTGTTTATTAGGATTAAAATCCACTATTTACTTAATTATTACTAATGATCTAAAATAAAACCGTAGCAATTATCTCTAATTTACTACCAAATTTCTATTTCACAATTATAGCCATAGATTGTTCTTCATTTTTCTATTCCAAACAACCTATGCGAATAAACCAATTACCAGTAGAATTAGCAACACAAACAATGTAACTTGGACATCAATCAACTTTAAATTCAACAATTCCTTCCATAAAATCCAATGAAAACTAAACTAAGATCAATCATCTAGGTTTCAACCCCATTTAAACACAAAGAAACCTAGCCACTAAACATCATCATAATCATAAAATCCATATAAGAATTCACAATAAAAGATAAGTTTAGAAGCTTAAGAAGTAAGATTGAAGAATCCACGGTCCCGCCGCAATGTTGTCCGAACTCTTCTCTCGAATTGTCCAAAAAGTCCCGAAATCACTCCAAAGAATACCTTCAATTTAAATATTGAAACTCGCAAATCAAAACTAAACTATGATCCAAGGAGATTAATGAGAGTTTTTGGAGAGATTTTCTCTATCGCCCATTTTCGCTCTCTAGAAACCCTAACCGAAGATATCTTCAAATTACATTGAAATGCTATTTAAAAGAAGTTAGAAAAATAACAGAATTGCCCATATTGCGCGACCTTCTGAGTCTTCCCTTATGGTTGTTGTTTTGGTCGGGTCCGATCAGTGATGTGGCCGGATCCTCTCGCCAATTGAATTTTAAACGTATCTTCTCTTCTTTTGTCCGTTCTTGCTCCATATATTCCCGTTTCACTTCATTCTTTTTTATAACTCATATGGGACATACCTATAAACAAAAGAGAATAAGCAGAGGATAAATATACTATTTTATCAATAAAAATATTTCGAAAATTGAAGATTAAAAACTATAAACATATATAAAATGGATATATCACCTTTCCTTCTTTCTTTTTTTTTTTCTCAACATTCAGTTTTTTCCACAAATGATTTCCCAATGACACTCTCATCATGTACCTTTGTAATAAGTAATAACCTCAAAGGTAGATTTTCTTATTCTTAGTTTGAATCATTCTTGCCAAGATCAAGTAGCATAAATTAAACTCCTTTTTATTCCACACCTGCCATAGAAAGCTATATAATACTCAACACTATTGATATTATTGGGATATATGCTAAAAATTTACCCTTTTATATAATATCAAGAATATAAATAAAATAATTTATTTGTTAAATCAAGTTTTGAATCTAAAATTTTCATCTAACTTACATAAGGTTCAAGTATTTTGAGTAGATAGTCCACGTGATAGGTTAAAATATGTTCTGGTTGTTTGATGGAGTTGATCGTATCATCAAGTACAAGATCACTGCACGTTAGTTTCCTAAAAGAATAACATACCTTAAGTCAATGATTGTCTTTCTCATAATTGACTGTGCAGGTCCGCTTTAAGCACATATAACTTGTGAAACTTTAATCCTACATAAGATGTGTATGAAATGTTTATATGTTATATAAGTATGGGTGTAAATATCTATGATCACTTTGGAATATCCAATCTGGCATGGCAAGGACAATTGCCAAGTAGGGACCATGGGTACTGTCAAGTCCATAAGTCGCGCTCTTGTGCCCGCAAATCTAGGCATGACTTTATTGATGTCAAAACATGGTTACTAGCCGTACATGTGGGAACTAGAGATGACAATGGGACGAGTTGGGGTAGGGACCCCATCCCCACCTTCCTATCTTGTCCCCCATCCCCATACTTGGATATGAAAATCATCTCTATCCTCAGCCCAACCTCTTCTAATTAATCCCTATCCTCAACTCATCCTCACCAAATCCACCGGAGAATTAGGGATCCGAGTAAAGAATTAGATGTATTATTTCAATAGCAATTCCGATGAAACTCCGATGTAAAAATTTCGAACTCTAATTCTATCCAATCACCCTAACAACGTAAAGTATAGACCTCTTTTTTGAATTCTATAACATCATGAAAGACCTCACATATTTGAGAATACACACAGAAAGGATTTGAGATCAATCAGCTTTAACACAAAGTTGGTCTTCAAATACATCTGCAAAATAATAATATAGATTTGCTCCATCTAATCAACCAAGAGAGTTTTTTTATAACAAAAAAGCGTATCTCTTGTAGTACAAAAAACAAGAAGGCAAAGATTCTATAATGAAGCTAATGGACAATCCTGTGTAGCTTCTCTAAACTGCAAAATGTTTCCTTAATCAGTATGCAACACCAACTTCGGCTAAGTTTATATATATACAATGTTGGTGCAGATTATCTGTGCAAAATTCCTCCCTTTCCTAACCTCAGCTATAGAGTATTGGATACACCGGGGTTATTACATTGAGAACCCAGTATATAGAACACGTTGACAATGGTTTACCAAAGTATCAATATTATCAAGATGAAATTACATTGAGATGCAATTTATGTAACTCAGATCTCTCTATCAGATAAGCTGAACAACAGCAGCTATGCGTAGGGCACCATTCTGGAGATGATCCCCCAGTTCGTCAAATAACAAAGCTGTACGCCAGCCCCATCCTTTTGGAGCTTTTGGCAGAAGTGTTCCTGTTTGCTTAAAGCTTCCAAACACCATAACTTCTCTCTTTGATGGACAGATTAACTGCATTATCAAGGTACCCACGAAAGAGACCATCATTCTGACGAATTATTATTTTCCCGTAAATGTAGTTAGGTGGATAAATCTGAAAAGGTTTTCCCACAAGTTTACCTGATATCTGGCAGTAACCTTTTCACGAGAATCAACATACATATGAACCTGCAAAGAGGATGCAATTAGCTTGAACAAAAACCAAGGAAATACTTGCAAGAGAAAAGATTCCAGCTGTAAAGACTAAAAATAACATGGAGGAAAATGGAAAAGAGAAGATCAACATATTCTATAGACCTGACAGAAGTTAAATTCATTAAAGCATTCATGCATATAGCTATAAAAAATTATGAATGGGTCTAATCAGATAAATAGTTTAGGCGGGTGAAAAATCTGATCAATAAAAACCCTAAACCCAAAAAGGCTAACCTTCCTCACTGGACCAGTTATCTCAGCCTTCCGCCGATGAAGAAAAAGACCTGAGAATACCAGCAGACAAAAGAGTTTCTAAAAGAACATATGGATTTCCAGTGCAAAAGTTGTGCAAGGAACAATTCACGAAATTACCAAGAGTCCTGCGGCCTTGAGGGTCTTCATCACTAAAGGCCTGAACACTCACCTTAATTAAATAGAACAAATACACTGACTCAGTAATATAAGTATATGAAACTCCTCATCAGAGACTCAAGATGTCCCATGAAAAATTCTTAGAAAACCTATAAGGATTGCAGATTTTGAGGAAACTGAAAGAATATCTTCCACATATACCTTCCACAAGGAACCGGCATAGAATACCTCAGGAGAGTGTTTGACTTGACCATCTGTGAGCCTCAGCACATCCTGGAATTCAACTCTGAAGAACCAGTAACTAAGATTATGCTCAAGAAAAAGAAATGATAATCAGTGTCAGCCTACACTAACAATTGGAAGCAGAACCTATGATACCACAGGAATTTTGCTAACTAGAAAAGTAAAAAGATGAAATGCCATAGTTAACCCAGTTTTTCCTTTTCACTTTAAAATGTGTGGAGCAAGTTCCATACCGTAGTTGTTCTCTAAATATCTGATGGGAACATAGAAACATGCTAATACCAGAATCATATGTTAATAAGAAAATCATCTGCGCTTCTAGAAGAATCCGTTTATGAGCTGATGGAATTAATTCAAAGCACATGATTTTTGTTCTCCTTCAGAGAAGCAACAATAGTCCGTTATCAAGCCAGATTGGGATACTAAAGGTTTTATATGCAGAATTAACACGGGAAAGAGAATTACTTACGCAAACCGAAATGGTGGGAAGTGACTTAGAGGTGTTCTCATGTCCAGAGATATAGAATTGTTTGAATTTTCCCACCCAATCCCAATGGCATTTTCAGATGAATCCAGCATTTGCATATGAATACCGGTGGCACTTGGTCCAGTAAGAGAGGAATCTAATAGCCTGGTCTGCAAATCCGCTTCGTACACTCTTGGCATTTGCTCCCCAGGAATATTAGCAGAACTGTTCCCACCCTGGCTTAGCCCAACTAAAGCTGTCAATCCATCCCCAGCAAGGTCTCCATTGTGGTCAGCTCTATTCTCTGGTTCGTCATTACCTATAGATTGTTGACAGTTTCGGCTACCCATACCAAATGGTACACGAGAAAAGACAAAACGTGTTGGAGTCCATCCAGCAGCAGGCACAAATGTAGTTCCACGCCCAATACCAGCAAGCCCATCATTTGGTCCTCTGACATGCACACGCACAGGCCTAAAAATACCATTTCCTTCTCCATGAACAGAATCCGTGACATAAACACTTCCAATGTCATTAGATGGATTACTCCGGTCATGCTCTTGCATGTAATACCCATTAGCTGTGACATTGCGAGTATATCCAAAAGACTGCCGGCATGCACATGCCACTCCTGTGAGACTGCAATTTTTACAGGTCTCAGCACCAATTTCTTGCACTCTCTGGCTCAATAGCATCTGCAGAAGATTGAAGCAACTCAGAAGCAGAATTAGCTGGACTGCCAAACAATCTTCCACCAAAAGTAAATAATGAATGAAAGACTACCTGAAGCGTGTCTCTGGATATTTTGCTAAGCTAGGTATTTAACTTTTTTTTTGGGGGGAAAACCTGCTACTTCAGGTAAGCCTTTCGTTTCCAAACAGACCAAGAGTAATTGAGTAAGCAAGTTATGAGTTGCAGACCTGCAGCCAAAGCCCATCATTCACAGCTTTGCAAGGGAATCCCATTTCTTCAAGCTGCTTTCTGACATTTAAAAGTGCTTCAAAGGACATATTACAATATAAAACAGAGCCCCCCTCAAATATATTGACAAAAGCATCATAATCTTCTTGGCTGACACCATTATGTTCTTTCAGACAACTTTTCACCTCTCTTTGGCCCACAGTCCTACCACCCCAAGCTAGAGGAGGCATGTTGCATTTTCCCCATTCATTAGGCATGAATATGTTACAGGAGGAGCTCGGTATGCAGTGTCTCTCATCTCCAGGAAGCCAATTGTTGTTATTCAGCTGGTAACATGAATCTTCTTCGGATGGTCCCTCCATGGCCACACTACTGCCCCCCAAATTGCTTGCACGAACACCAATAGGCATTTCAAGGTATGAACATGAAGAACCCATTCCACCTGTATATGATAATGAATTGCATGATGATTGTTGTTGTATGCCACAATTATATCCCAGATCCATGTCTGCTTGTGTATATGCTGGTTTTTGCATTTGCTGTTTGCAACTAGGAACCTCAGAGTGAGAATCAACAACTTGGTTGGCAAGCTCAACCAAAATGTTATGAGCAGTATCCTGGCCTTCATCTTTTATACTTAACAGCCCTAGTCCATGTTCCAATCCTTTAGGGCAATCATTAGTCAAATTATTTATGATTCCTTTTGAATCATCAGAAGGAACTTCTCCCACGTCTGAGCTTGAATTTCCTTTCTCTTGAGTTTTTGCCTTGCATAGAGCTCCTTTTGCAAGGAGAGTGTGTAATGCCAATTCAAACCTTTCCATTAAGAGAATAGTCATGGTTAGACTGGAAATGTATGCACAAACTCCTGTCTCTAAGCGCTTGATTTAATGTCACATCAGGGTGGATGGGAGAAGGTCCTTCTTTGGTGGTCCGCTTAGTTTAGATTATAGTTTAACTCAGTATAAGGGCGTAAAAAAGAACCTAATCCGGTCATGTATAAGGAGGCATCTTGTGTGGCATACAGATATCTGAATCACTCTCTTTCATAACAATTTTAATTTTCAACCTCTAGAAATTTCATAATAATAAGAACAGTAAAATGCTGAATCATCAAATTTCATAATTTGAACCTTAAATTCAAATCAAGAGCATCCTAGCCTTTCTCACCTTTTCTCTTCACTAGGTACCCATAATTCATCAGAGGTCAACAATGCATGCAATGTTTGAGAGGAAAGTTTCGGAAGCACCTGTCAGAAGAGGATAATTGGTAGATTGAAAGTTAGTGCTTCATAGTATAAGCATACATTAGTTTCTGTGACGAACTTATTTTATACTGCTATACAAAAGCCTTTTTCAGATGTAACTTTAGGCAAGCTACATTGACAGTTTAGGTAAGCTACAGTGACCTCCCCTGTGGTATTTTCTTTGATTTACTAAGACATTCCCTTTGGTTTAAAAAATTTACACCAACTCCCTTATATATGAGGGGATGATCTGTGACTAATGCAACCCCAAGATAGGTCACTCTAATATTTAACCTTAAGCAAAAGCGACAGGTAGTATTTACTTTCTAGACATTCCACTGGACCTGCAAATAGCCATCTCACAACTTCATTTCCAGTGTAATAGCAGTGCCAAAGTAAAATGTTCAAAGATTCTTTAAGGACAGTTTACTATACCAGCAGTAATCCTGGTAACGGATATTAAGCAGCATGTTATTTTACTACAAAATGTTGGCTTCTACTCAATAGACCTTCTGTAAGTAACTGCGCTGGTATGCTCGAAGTAAGGAAAAATCAATTTGTTTGAGACATACGAGAGAAGTTAGATGCTGAAGATGCAAAGGAAAATCAACGAATGAAATCATTTCCCCCTCACCCCTCTGTTCCTTGACAATAAGTTACAAATTATAGAGGTGCATGACATTTCTTGATAGGCCTAGTGGCTAGTACCTATTTCTCCAAAGTTTTCTTTGTTCTTTCTTATCATTTTCTTTTTTGCTGGACAGGATGGGGAATAAATCACACTTCAGGAGAATTTCAGATTCACCTCTTTTAGTTCCCTGGCTCCACTTTGACAAAGGTAGCCCCAGCAAGCATTTCTAACTCGCTCTCCATGCATACCGTAATCCTGACTCTCAGCGAATACCTAGAAAGTAAACTATTGTCAGTCAAACTTTGCAGAGACTATAAGAGAATAAAAATTTAATCAGATATCTTAACTTGATAAGCCAAGAAGTTTGATGTCCACAACTCAGATATGATGAAATCTGTGCAGATTGCACATAAATCCTGCAAGAGGAAAGTTGAGGTTGTAATAACAGAAAGGAAACTGCTGGACTGAATAAACCCTACAAGATAAACTATACAATAACACAATCATGATTTCAAGGAATGCATACTAATAATAATAGTACGCCCTCCATCCAGAACTTGTTTCCATGTTTCTATTATTTGTTGTTCCTACTTATATGTTGACTTTCCTAAAGTAACATACTTTCAATCTCAGATTTCCACACTACTATAAACAAGAGTGTGAAATCACTATCAAACAGGATCCAATAGTTCATTGAGGTTAAGTTTATAAAACAAAGATCGTCAACTATTCTCCTACACTTTGTTGTAAAGTCAATTTCATATTGGGATGTAGAAGCAATACTTAAACAGGGAATTCAGATAGGAAAGAGAACAGAAATTTATATTAGGGATAATTTTTCAGTATTCCTACTAAACAAGCCCATTTATTATCCAATCAAAGTGTGCATGAATCAAGAGATCACTAAAATCACAGCCATGAATTAGGAGTCTAACCAGTAAAAATGTAAGACAACAAGAGAATAAAGAATTACTGGGAAAGTCCAATCTACTCTGTCCACTATAAGGGTCAACAGAATGCAGGATACACTGAACATGACTAGTTGAGAAAGGCTAATTTATGCAAAATTAGCCCCATAGACATAGAAGCACGTTCCATGGACCAAGCATGAATCATAATTCAACCATAATATTCTTACCACGGTATCAAGGCTCACCTATAACAACAATGATAAATCAAGTTAAAAACAAAAAATTTCGAAATGAGTAACATAATTTTATGATTATTACCAATTAGAGTCTCTAGAAATAGTAGTGTGAGATTAAATTCTATAGAGTAACCTGGAAAACGCAAAGGATATAAAGTTGAGAGTTTAAGTAGCAGCTGTTCACTTAATCACGTTTCCTGTGCCCATAAAACGACGGACAAATATCTCTTAAACCAATCAGAGGTGGGAATAAATTAACACCTGAAGGTCCAGAAATGATGCGGCAGCAAGAACTCGAAAGGCATTGCTATCATTTAGCTTAGGATGATGTCCATAAAGATATGCCAAAGCCATATCAATGGCTTCCCCATTGACATTTTTGTCATCCACTTGCAAAGTCAAGATGGGTGCATTTGCCTCTCTCCAAGGGCCCTGAAGCATGTTCCTGCAGCTCATGTTACAGAGAACAGAAATTTCCTTATCAAGTTCGTATCTCATAAACTAAAATATTGAACAAAATCTTCCAATATAAGCATATTCTATCTAATGTCTTAAAAATTCAAAATGAAGCTAAAATAGAATTACATTTCTATTATAAATATGATTTAATAAAGATAGAACAGAGGAGAGAGTGGAAGGTCACTAGAACAAAGGAGAGAGTGGAAGGTCGCTCTCCCTAAATTACACAGTGGATTATCAATTCCGATAATTGAAACAAGGCCACGTCAAAACAGTTTCCTTTTGGTGTAATTCGAACTAAAAAATACACTATTCACAAAAAGTATTAGGAAAAAAACGTGAAATTCAGAACAAGGACCTGAAGTAAGAGCTGCGAGAGAGAATGAGGCGATGAAGATGATAAGTAGAATCCATGGCGTGCACGACGACGTCAGAGAATGCACCATTATTAAACCCTTCCAATTGAATGTGATCGCAAAGAGAAGTGAGATTACAATCCATTGCTGCTCGCAATTCACCGCTACTCCTATCGTTATCAGACTGCGAATGCAAGTGCTGTTTTGTGATATCAATCATAGGAGTTGGTCCGGCACCACCTCCGGCGTGGCTGTACGGCCTCTGCACCCCATGCTGCTGCTGCTGCCTCGTGGGAGTGTTAGGGTACTGAGTTTCCACCATGTCAGTTCACTGATTGTCTCTGTGATGGGGAAATAAAAAATGGGATAGGTTTTGTTTATGGGGAAAGAAGAAGAATGGGGATCGATTCCATTATTATTGAAGAAGATGAAGGTGATCAGCAGGGGCAGGGCATGGGAGGGGGCAGATTCTTTGGACAATTGAGAGGAAATGAAGAAAAGGATGTGAGTGTAATGAATGATTTTTTCTTTTTCTTTTTTAAGTTTCCCTTTGAAAAAGGAATTGCACCAAAATTCATGCCTTTTCCAAAGGGGGAAACTTAAAAGAGATGAGTTAATTACGTTAAAGTGCCCTCATTTTTATATCATTTTCACTTTAGTATCTTAACTTTATTTTTTAACAGTTTAGTACCTTTTATCATATTATATTACAAAAATTTGCTTTTATAACCAACATACCCCTTTTATTTATAAAAACTAAATAATTAAAAATAGAAGAAATTAATATTTTTAATAAAAATGCTCATTATGCTTATAAAAGGAAACTTTACTAAAAATGTTATGTCTATCTAGGGATGGCAATGGGGCAGGTCGGGTTTGGTAAACTAACCACCAACCCCATCCTCACCTCTCTATTTTGTCCCTGTTCATATTCTTGGGTATAAAATTCTTCTCCATCGCCAATTTCAATCAATCCCTGCTATCAGGGATGAAATCTAGTCCCATTCTTAACCCATCCCCGCAAAATTCACTGGGTAATTAGGGATCCAAGTGCAGAATTAGATGTTTCATTTTTAATAACCCTCTTAAACATAAAATAATAATAGACATGCTACCAAATCTCCAATAGTGGGAATGGGGCGGTTGAGTTGAGAGTGGAAGGATTAAGGTTCAAATAATGTTAGTTTTTTATTTTTTTGCTCTTTAATATATATATATACATATATATATATATATATATTATATAGAGGATGGGTAAGGACAGAAAAACCTAATCCTCGCTCCCAACCCATCCCCAAGTTTATGTACAAATTTAAAAGACATTTTTACCCTTCTAATTTGTGGGACTGCATTTTCTAGTCAAATTATTTGGTTAATTGGTGAAAATTGACCATTAATTGTCAAATGTAAAGAATGGATACTCAATTGACAAAATACCCTAACTAAAGGGTACACTTTTGTCATTAACCCAAAAAAAGTCCTGCAATTTTGCTTGGTTGACTAGCAATTGTGGAAATTGTAATTTGACCAAAAAATTTTAATTTCTTTCAATTTAGTTCCTAAAATCTTTTTTAAAAATTGCAAGTCAGCCCCAAAGTATTTGTTTAGACTTCTAAAACAACCTCAAAATATGTTATTTTCACTAATTAAAATATTTTCTAAAAGATTCTTCTATAAGTAGCTAAACATTTTCTTAAAATCGTCAACCCTATTTTTGAAGACAAAATTTTCTTCAACTCTTATGTAGGCGTTAGTGTTGCTTGCTGAGTTGGAAACTTATCCATTTTCACACTCTTGCAAATAATAAGAATTTTGAGGATGACGCCCCGGCATTCTTGTAACTGTCATCTGTAATCCGCGCAGGTGTGTCCGCACCCTTTTCTGGAGAAGAAGCTCAGGTAGACTTTAATTTATAGAGTTGTTTTCTTTTTTTTTTCTTTGGAACCATTTGTTGTGCGAGAGTTATGTAATAACTTTTGTTATAGATATTTTTATCTTACGTTTTAACTTTTATAGAATTTTTCCTTTTATGTTATAAGATGTAAGAGGCTTTGTATCCTTGACACAACTGTTACGTCATACGATTTTGAGGTGAGACAGCACCTAAATATTTATATTCTGATTTATCTAAATAAAATAATACGAGTAGGATAAAAAGCCCTCCCAAAAAAGTATTTTCATAAATTGTGTTGTATATTAAAAAAAGTTTGTGTTTTTTTAGAAAATGGAAAAAAAATGAATCATCAGTATCACCAATTTACCGTTAAGAAAAAGCTCAAAAGTTTCTTCCTTTTTTTCCATCTCTGTCCCGGAATTCAAATTTAAAAATGACCGTTGCAACATCTTTGCCTTTTTATCTTCATTTCTCCACTCAATTCTTGAAAGCCCTCACATAATCCCCAAAATCTTCTTCTGTTTAAAACTTCTGAAGAAAAACTTGAAGAGAAAATGGCACTAAGACCTCTTGATAACGCTATGCCAATCGCACAAGAAAGGCCCAAAAAACAAGCAAAAGTTGTAATCACAACCCAAAAACAGCCTGATTTGGGTGTGAATGATGAAAATAAAGCACCTTTGCCACCAATCTCAACTGGAGATGCCTCAATTGATTATGTTCCTTCTGAGAATCTCAAAGCAATTGTTGACCCAGAAATTAAAATCCAGGTAAATCAGTGTTTTCTTGATTTTTCCATGCCCTGAATTTCATAATTTGATGTGGGCTTTAATTGAATTTTAAAGGTTTTGTGATTCTTTTGGTCACATCCAAATTTCAGGGTCTTATTGGAGGTTTAGAATCCAAAGATTGGATAAAAGTTTGTGAATCACTAAACGATGCTAGAAGATTTGCCCTCTATCATTCTGATTTGCTGCTGCCAATTTTGTAAGAGATATTCTGTGATTTTGCTGATTCTTTCTTTATTCAACTATGTATGGACGCGATAATGTTAGTTTATAAACTGATGCAGGGATAAAGTTATGCTGGTGATAATTAAGGCAATGAAGAACCCTAGAAGTGCTCTTTGCAAGACCTCAATTATGGCTTCTTCAGATGTCTTCAAATCCTTTGGAGATAAATTGCTCGAATCTGCAACAACAGAAGCTTTCGATCAACTTGTATGTACTTTTTCTTCGCACTGATCATTGTTCTGTGCGTTTTCCTGATTTGAAATGTTCGTTTTGTGGGGGGTTTTTTCTACAGCTTTTGCAGTTGCTGCTTAAAGCATCACAAGATAAGAAGTTTGTATGTGAAGAAGCCGATAAAGCAGTGAAGACAATGGTGGAGGCCATGACTCCTCTTCCTTTGCTTCAAAAGCTTAAGGCTTTTGTTAGCCATTCAAATCTAAGAATCAGAGCTAAAGCTGCTGTTTCCATCTCCCGCTGCATCTCAAAAATGGTCTTTATCTTTGCATTGACTGTCTTTTTCGAGCATTTTCAACTTACATATTGATGTATATTATGTTCTGCTAATTCATATTTTAGGAGCTTGAGGGAATGGAAGAGTTTGGATTGGTTTCTTTGGTTCAAATGGCCGTAGAGTTGTTGAACGACAGACTCCCTGATGCCAGAGAGGCAGCGCGAGGTATTGTGAGTTCATTATATGAAGCAATTACAGAGAAAGAAGAAAATAAACAGGAGGCATGGCAAAGCTTTTGCCAGTCCAATCTGCCAGCCATTCATGCCCAGACAATGGTGAAACTCATTTCATCTTAAAGCCAAAACAATGGAAAATATGTAGTTAATATTAGTAGTTAAAGCAGTGTTTTTTAGGTATCTTGGCCAAACTATTGCAGGCCCTTCATGTAAATGTTCTGTTTTTACATGAATTTTCAATAACATTTCCTCATTAAAGCTCTTGACAATATGCCCCAGCGTGCCCTTTCAAGCAATAAAAATGGGTTGCCAAACTATTTTGATCAAAACTCAACCTTCATTCATTCAGTAAGTCAGTGATACAAGCATCTGGCACAATTGAATAAAGGGTGTAAATGCGTAAAAACCAACTTCAGGCCAAAAACAGATAAGCCATTGTTGTGAAACTATGTATAGCTCGGCATTTTTTCATCTAAAAGACTAGCTAAGCGGATCAAAGAAAAAAATGGGTTGCACACTTGGCTTCTATTCTATTATTCCTTGCATATTTCTTGAAAAAACTGTAGTAATTCAATGGCTCAATGTAACCACCAACATTTTCTTGAACAGGTTAATTCTGTCAGATCCCTCTAGAACGAACCTTCTTCCCATGGTGTCAATTCTCCCTCCTCTGCGTCTCCAGCAATATTTTCTTTTGTTCATCCAGTTTGTCTTGCCAGATTTTGCCCAAAAAAATGAGCAATCAGAAAATCAACAAATGAATACTTGACTGACCATCTGCAAGAATGTCAGTCTCACAAAACTAGCATACTAGTTTTCAAGTTTGTCTAAGTATTGATCTCAAGGCCATTTCCACATCTGGTAGTGGTTGTCCAGCATAAAGCTTGAGTTGGCCTTTCTTCACGACAATTACCTTTATGATTTCTGAATCTACTGCTTCTTTGAGCTCCTGAAAAATATAGATTTCCACATTTTTATGTCATTACACAAAATTCAATAGCAGAAATCATAAGTTGAGAAATCTGCAATTAAGCCAAGTGAAATCTATAACATCATTTCCTACAAGCAGCCGAATCTGGAAAGAAGAAGGAAACTGGAAAGAAAGAAAGCAAATAATTTAGCCACATAAGTTTGTGGTATGTATATACCTTGATTGATAAAGGAACAATTTCAGCACTAAAATCTGGGAGATCCTCAAAGAACGATTGCAGAATATAGCAGAAGTTCGTGGCGTCCCCACGATCCTCAAAAGCAACAGTGTGAGATGATTTGCTATTTGAACCAGAAATGTCTTTTAAGGCGAATGGCCCTCCTAGTCCTTCATCATCAAGACCTCTGCGCATGAAAATAACCTGCAAAAACATGCAATAATGAGGTTAAATTCTAAGGCAGATATTTGGAAATGTCAATCAGCACAAAATTCTCTCAATCTTTTCCTACTCAGTCTCTATGGTCTAAATATAATTTGACTATATCAAGCATGTTAACTGCGTAGTTTTCTCTAAGATAGAGTTGAAGTTTATTAATTAAAGAAAGATATCTAGTTAAACTAAAAATGCCCCTTCTCCTCAACGACTATTGTAATTACAGAATCCTTGAATTAAATATTCACAGAGCATTCTAAAGAGTGACAAGGCGTCAAGTTTTACTTATTAGTCTTAACAACACTCATCCACACCAACTATCCATGTGCCATTTTTTAATCTCTAAAAATGTGAAGTAAAAGTACATTCAGACGGCTAACAGGATGCATCAGAATGTTCTGTAAAAGCATGAAGAAAATCAAGAAGTAACACAAAAATTCAAATATTCTTTACATACCAGGACATAAGGAAGATTCAACCACCACAAATCAGTCTCACTTTTCAACTTCCCATGCCCTATTTTAGCAGATAATTGATCATTTTTATTTCCTCTGCCCTTGGAGTTGCCTTTTTGCTTTAACTGATCATGTTTACTGGAGAAAGCAGGAGTTTCCAAGACACTTGATCTGCTTGACTTCACTGTTTCGAACCTTCCTTCTTTCTTATCCTGTGTAAGACCTGTAAGTTAGAAAATAACTAAAAAATGAACAGAAAGTTAAAATATGCAGATGCTCACCAACCATACGATAGGCAATGCATGAATATACGACTTCATAAAAGCACAAAAGTATCTCATAACCTTGATAAATTGTTGCCAAGGCCAAATTGGTCTAGTGCCATACCCACTCTCACAATATTAAAGGAAAATAGTTCAAATTCAACCCTTCTTTACTATTAAACCAGGTTAAACAATACGCAATGGAACCAAAGACCGTCAGGAGTTGAAGAAAAAACAACAAAGCAATGGAACTACTAAAAAACAACATTAGCATGCATCATGAAAGATTTTAGAACTACATTGATATACATAAGAGGTTCAGGGGGAAGTACCATTCGATTCAGATCCTACAAGGTCTAATCTCTTTCCTGGTTTTCTTTTCTGCCTTTCAACCAACTTCTTCTCAGCAGTTCCCAAAGATTTACTTGCTTCCATGCTTTGATTCCCCACACTATCTGTCTCCATACTACCACGAAAGATATCCCCATTCATCAACACTTGACTCCCACCATCCTTTATTACCTCTTTAGGAGAACTGAAATTATCTGAATCGTTAAAACCTTTGGGTTTATCAGTGTGTCGACTCAGAGAACCTCTAAATTTATACTTCTTCTTAAAGATAAGATCCACATGCCCCTCCTTTTTATCCAACTCATCCTTTACTGCTTCATCTCTTTTACCATCTCCTTTCTTCACATTATCAATAAATGATACTGACAATTTCTCCTGAACTTTTCCAAATCTGCTGCTCAACTTAACTAATTGATCACTGACCTCTTTCTCAATCCCATTTTTACCAAAATCCACTTCCTCATCCTCCTCAACATTATCATCCCTTTCAAAAGCATTATTTTCCCTTTCCAATCCTTCCCTCTTCCTAGCCTCCCTTGCCATTATCTGAATTTCCTCAATTTTCTTCTCCATATCATCTTCATTCCAATAAACCATTTCACCAGTTTCCAATCCCTTATTACCATTCAGTACAAGCTTCACTCTTGATTTAGCTTTTTCTTTCAAACCCACATCCAAGATTCCAGTTTTATCTTTCCCATTTGAAGTATTACCATTATCATTGAAAATATCAGCGGACCCAAGAACCCAAACAGCACAAATTGTCTGAAACACAAAAGCTCCAAGTAACCACAACCCAAATTTTAAAAAAGAACCTTTAGAAAAATCACTAACACTGTTCTCCATGACTTCAACACTCTTCGTAATTTCAGCTACTCGAACTTCTTGAATTTCCAATTCTTCAATCTCCTCCCCACTCCCGACTGCACAATGCTCCAAGGAAAATATAAGGTTCTCTTCCGGTGAAGATTCATTTGGCGAAACTACTGGGCTTTGATGGGGTAACTCGAAAAACAGTGAATTGGGGTAAGGTTTTTTCAGAGTTTTGAGTAATTTTTGACGGAGATAGTTTTTTCTGGTTGTAAATTTTCGAATTTTTCCTGGGTTTGAAGGGGAAGTAGAAGAATCCATTGAAATTGGCATTTTGAAGTCACGATATATAGTACTTTGGAGGAGAGTTCGGGAAGCCATGGGAGGAGCTCCAGATAGCGCCGCGGCGCTAAAATGGAGGGAAGGAAAGGGATGAGAATCGGAGGCAGAGGGGGATTTTGACCGGTTTCGCCTTACTGTGCTCAAAGAGCCTTATGCACTATCTCATGCGTTCTTTGTGTTGAATGTATACGCTTATCGTAGAATGAACGCCAACTGACATCGACGCATTAGGCCCCGTTGTACTTTTGAGGAGTACCTTAATTTTTATTTTATTTTAAATCAACCCATGAAAATATAATATTCAAAAAATCAGATACAATAATGGATACCTTTAAATATACACATAAGATGGGTTATATCATTTCCAGTAAATATAATAGATTCAAGCCAAGACTATACAAGTCATTATTGTCAAATTATGTTGTGCGGATCTAAAGATCCACACCCTATTTACTATTACAATCTTTCTATTTACTATTACACATCTGGGAAATAGAAACGAAGAAATAACAAAAAGAGGCCTAAAATATTACAGAAAGAATGTCTTTAACATTTCTTCTCTTTTCGGCCGAACCTCCTTCTTCTTCTCTGGCTGGAATGCGTCGGAAGCTTCACCGGAAGCTGCAACAGAAACGGTTAGCAAAAAAGGGAAAAGAAACAGAGATCAAGGAGCTTATCTGAAGCTGCAGAGAGGTTGATCCAGCGGCGACCAAGCAGCAACCGCGAGCCAGCGAGCAACGCAAACTGCAACGATGGTGACGATGAGCAGCGGTTGGATAGCAGCGAGCTCCGAGTAGTGAAGCGAAAGCGAGCTGCGACGATGGTAAGCAGTAGCCAAACAGTAGCGGGAACGGCAGTAGATGGCCAATCCACGGTTCCTCAGCTCAGACAGCCTCACAACAAAGAAAATTGGTCTCTCTCTCCTCAACGCAGCAGTGCCGGACACACAGTCAGGCGGTGGAGCCGACTTACGGTGCCGGCAAAACGGAGGATTCCTTGCGAGCAAGAGGAGGCCGAGACTCGACAGTGAAGAAGGAGAAGAAGCCAAGATGGAGAGAAAAAAGAAAGTGAGGGCTGTCCTAAAATTAGGGCAACCCAAAGAGAAAAGAGATGAATAAATAACCAGTCACCATGGGCAGGTAGGGTTGGCCTGGCCCGATTCGGCATCTTGGCCCAAGAAATTTAAATCCAATCTTCTTTAGTGAGGTCTAGTCCATAAACCATCATAGGGAGTAGTTTGGGCTGAAGAATAAAATTGAAAATGTGTAAAAATAAGCCCCAAAAGCGTACAAACTCCACATTGAACACATTTTCATAACTTCCCAGCTAGAATAGACTCAAATGAGTCAACCTTCATCTATATGAAGAAGATCCCTGAACAAAATAAACTTATCAGAATTCACAATTTTAGTACCATAATCAGCAGAATTATCTTTAGTACTAATCTTCTTTATATTAACTAAACCACTTGAAACCTTTTTCCTAATGAAATGGTACTTAATATCTATATGCTTAGTCCTTTCATAGTAAATAGGGTTTTTGCATAAGTGTAAACAACTCTGACTATCAGTATAAATAATAGCTTTTGAATGTAAAACATGCAATTCATTTAAAAGCCCTTGAAGCCAAATGACTTTCTTAATTGCCTCCATGACAGCGATGTATTCAGCCTCTGTAGTCCATAGAGCGACTACAGGCTATAACTGTGACTTCCAAGATATACAATTATCCACTAAGATAAAGAAATAAGATGTAATAGATTTCCTACAATCTTTGTCACCTGCAAAGTCAGAGTCAACATAACTAACCAGTTCAAAATTATTAGACCAGTTGTGATAAAGCAAGCCCCCATCTACTGTCCCATTAATGTACCGTAATAACCATTTGAGAGCAGCCCAATGATCTCTACCTGGGTTAGACATGAATCGTCTTAGAAGGCTTATGGAATAAGCAATATCAGGTCAAGTGGATATCATAGAATATACGACTTAACCTATGGCCCTTCTATAGGGTATGTTTGCCATGTCTTTCTTCTCATTTTCAATTTTGGGATAGAAAGCTGAAAATGGCTCGCAAGTGGGGTACAAACTGGCTTGCATAAATGCATCGAAAATTTAGAAACAATTTTCTGTAGAAAGGATTTCTGGGATATGAATAAGGAACGGTCAACCCTATCTCTAGCTATGTTCATCCCAAGGATTCTAGAAGTAGAACTTAAATCCTTCATGTCAAACTCAGACTTTAACAAGGATTTCAAACTAGTAATCTTATTTGTATGCTTACCTGCAATCAACATATCATCAATATAAAGCAAAAGATAAACAACAGTTTCAACATCATCACCATGAAAATACAGACAGCTATTGTAATTGCTTTTAATGAAACCAACTTTAAGCATGAAAGAGTCAAACCTCTTATACCATTGTCTCGGTGACTGTTTAAGTCCGTACAAGGACTTTTTTAGGAGACACACCATGTGTTCCTTACTTTTTACCTCAAAACCTGGTGTTGGCGCATATAAATGGTCTCTTCGAGTTCACCATGCAAGAATGTAGTTTTTACATCAAGTTGTTCAAGTTCAAGATCATAAAAGGCAACGATGGCAAACATTATCCTAATCATTTTGTATTTAACGACGGGAGAAAATGTTTCATTAAAATCGATGCCCTCAACTTGAGAAAAACCTTTTGCAATCAGCCTGGCCTTGAACCGTGGAGGTTCATTTGCTGACTCAAGCTCTTTAATTTTAAAAATCCATTTGCAATCAATCAATTTTTGTTTTGAGGGTTTTGGAACAAGAATCTAGGTTTTGTTTTTGTGTAAAGAGGACATCTCCTCATTCATAGCACGCAACAATAAAGAGCGATTAGGGCTCTTCAACACATCAGAAAAACATATCGGTTCTTTCTCCTCCACATAGGGTGCAGTAGCAAAAGCATATGAAGTAATGTATGAACAACTGTATCTTACGGGTTCTCTATGCACTATTTTAGCCCTATCCCCAAATAGCTGGTAGTCTCTAAAGGCTTGTGCTTGTGCCTCTGGATGATCCTCATCATCATATGAATTTTTCAGATTCAGGCACGTCAGTTTCGGGTTGACTAGCCGGTACATCTGACTCTCCACTGGTTTCGGGTTCATGTATGTGCTCTTGTGAGGATCCAGAGGTGTCCTCCACCTCCACAGGAATATTCTCAGTCGTGGGAACATCGATAGAACTATCGGGATCGGTTTTAGCCTTTAGGCAAGGCATAATAAGCTCGTTGAAGACAGCATTCCTACTCACAACTACCCTCACACCCGGCTCACCTTTGAGCCAAACTTTATATCCCTTCACCCCTACTAGGATAGCCTA
Organism: Catharanthus roseus; assembly: GCA_028651295.1. NCBI lineage: Eukaryota > Viridiplantae > Streptophyta > Magnoliopsida > Gentianales > Apocynaceae > Catharanthus > Catharanthus roseus. Next base: position 9,654,709 of record JAPQWS010000093.1, on the reverse strand, counting down.
TAAACACTCCCTTTCTAGACCTAGCGTCTAACTTACCTTCTTTTTGATGTGCAAATGCAGCATATCCAAACACTCTAAGGTTGGACTGGTTTGGTGGTTCTCTAGACCACAACTCTAAAGGAGTCTTGAAGTTTATAGCTATGGAAGAAGATCTATTGATGAGGTAGACAGCTGTACTTACAGCTTCTACCCAAAAGGGTTTTGGGATACCTGAAGACACCATAAGAGACCTAACCTTATTTATGATGTTACAGTTCATTCTCTCAGCAACAACATTCTGTTGAGGGTTATGTTTCACAGTCCTATGATGCAAAATGCCATGCGATGCACACAAATCAACAAACTTTTTGTTACAAAACTCAAGACCGTTATCTGTCCTAATTATCTTTAGTTTATTTCTGGTTTGATTTTCGGCAAGGCGTTTCCACTCACAAAACTTTTCAAAAGTTTGATCTTTTGTTTTCAAAAGGAATACCCACACACGCCTAGAAAAATCATCAACAACAGATAAGGAATAAACATTGCCACCATAGGTTGGAACCTTTTCAGGTCCCCACAAATCACAGTACAATAGTAAAAAACAGAGGTAGACTTGTGTGTGCCGATTGAAAAGCTGATTTTGTGTTGTTTTCCCAAAACACAATGGTCACAAAAATCCAAGGAATCAATTTTGTCACCACACAAAAGATTTTGGTTGTGTAAACAATGTAGTCCCTTTTCAGTGATGTGGCCAATCCGACGATGCCACAACATAGTCTTTTCAGGGACAGTTTTCAAAATCAATGCAAATGCTTCGCAAACAGTTTTACCAATCAAATGATATAAACCATCTCTTTTAAAACCTTTAAGCATGACCAGTGCTCATTTGCAAACTTTCATAGTTCCAATTTTAGATTTATAAGAATAACCGTTTGAATCAAAAACACCGAGGTAGATTAGATTCCGACGAAGGTCGGGCATATATCTCACCTCAGTCAGTTTTCTGGTCACACCATCATGCATTTTAATGAAAACATTTCCAATGCCCTTGATGTCACAAACTTGATTATTTCCCATGAAAACCTTTTCATGATCAAGGGTTTTAAAATCTGAAAACCAGTGCTTGATTAGTGTCATGTGAAAAGTGCAGCCAGAATCAAGAATCTAATGATCAGAAACATTAAAAGAAGGGGAAGGGGATACACAAAAAACTTCAGAATACATGAAATTATCATCTGATTCAAAATCATGGGTTTTGTCACTTTTATCACTCTCCTTACCTTGTTTACGTTTTCTTCTTTGATTCTCTTAAAACACTTGTTTTTCATATGACCTTCCTTGCCGCAGTAAAAATATTTCACTTTCTTATCTCATGATTTGGACGTCCCTTTACTTTTAGAACGGTGACTAAAAGATTCTTTCTGGTCAACCCTCCCTCTCACGTAAAGGTTCTCTCTGTTAGATTTATTTTCTTTTCTCAAATCCAAATCTTTTAATTTTAAAGCATTTTTAACATCAGAAAGAGTCAAATCATCCCTGCCATACTTAATAGCAGATTTAACATCGTTGAAAGACTCAGGCAAGGAATTAATAAAATAACAACAATGTTTTCATCGGAGATCTTCTCTCCAACGTTTTGAAGTTCCAAAACGATTTTGTTTAAATCAATGTTTTTAGAGAGTGATTTCGACCTACTCATTTTAAAATCAAAAAGCTGTTCTTTTAAATAAATTTTGTTCGACAAGGATTTTTCCAAATACAATTTTTCAAGTTTTGTCCAAATTTCAAACGCGTTGTCTTTCTCATCGATTTCTCTTAAAACATTGTCGATTAAATGCAACGTGAGGCAACCATGTACAACCAAGTTTTTCAGCAAGAACTTCACCCTTCCAAGATTCTAGATACTTTTTAAGGCTACAAATTGCGGGTGCAATTTTGTTTTGGACTAAAACTGCTTTTATTTTTTCTCCACCACATTACGAAGTCAAATTAGCCATCAAACTTGTCGGTTTCAATTTTTGTCACACGAATAAAATGGCCTGGATTTTACTTTGAAAAATGGCGCAGTAAAAATAGATGAAACGCAAGAATCTCACAACAAAAAATTCAAACAGCGCAGTAACACAGTAACCGAAAACCGAGAAACAGACACGTTTAGGCTGAGCAACAGTCTTCCAACACAAACAACAAAAAACCCAATAGTCACGAATAATAATAACAATTTGTAATCAGTTACAGAAAAATCGCCAAGACACAGCTATTTGAAGTCTCTGTGGACTCAAGCCAGGCTTGGGTTTTAGATTTTTCAAAAATAAACTAGATTCACAAAAAAAGTAACAAATCCGTGACAATAACAATAAAAGGAGTATAACAGAAATCCAGATAAAAGCAGAAAAAGAAGTATAACAGAAATATCCAAAACTAGAAACAGCAAGGGTAACTCAAGCAACAGATCTAACCAAGAAATAAGCAGATCTAACAGAAAAAATAAGCAGGTCTAGAAGATTTAACAAACCACAGTAAAAATAGCAGATCTAACAAAAACCGAGAAAGAAAAACGAGAGTGGTTTGTGATTGCTTTCCTGCACCAGATCCACGGACTCCGTGAATCTGGAATGCAGAACCTGGGGTGTTTTGGGTAAGTCGGAGCTGACCGAGAGCTCCCAATAGCTGCCGACCAGGTTCACCGGAAAGTTGATGTTTTTTGAGGCTCTAATACCATACCCTATTTACTATTACAACTTTCCTATTTACTATTACAGGTCTAGGAAATAGAAACGAAGTAATAACAAAAAGGGGCCTAGACTATTGCAGAAAGAATGTCTTTAACATTTCTTCTTTTCTCGGCCGAACCTCCTTCTTCTTTTCTAGCTGGAATGAGCCGGAAGCTTCACCGAAAGCTACAATAGAAACGGTTAGCAAAAAAAGGAAAACAAAAGGAGCTCAAGGAGCTTACTTGAAGTTGCGAGAGGTCGATCTTGCAACGACCAAGCAGCAACTGTGAGTAGCGAGCAACGTGAGCTGCGACGATGGTGACAATGAGCAGCGGCTGGACAACAGCGAGCTCCGAGCAGCGATGGTAAGCAGCAGCCAAATAGCAGCGGGAACAGCAGTAGATGGCCGATCTGGCGTCCCTCAGCTCGGACAGCCTCACAACAAAGAAAACCGCTCTTTCTCTCTCTCTCTCTCTCTCTCTCTCTCCTTAACGCAACAGTGCTGGACATGTAGTTAGGCGGTAGAGCCGACTCATGGTGCAGGTGAATGGAGGATTCCTTGAGAGCAAGAGGCGGCCAAGACTCGGCAGTGAAGAAGGAGAAGAAGGCAAGATGGAGAGAAAATGGAAAATGGCTGTCCTAAATTTAAGGTAGCCCAAAGAGGAAAGAGATGAATAAATAGTCAGTCACCATTAGGGCTGTAAACGGGGTGGGTCTTACCCGTACCCGCACGGGTCTGTACCCGTTTTTAGAGGGTAAGGTTTAAATTTTATACTCGCGGACCCGTACCCGTGCCCGTATTTATACTGCTATATGGGTCTGGGTAGGGTATGGTGATGCCCAGACCCGTATTAATAAAATAATAATACATATTATATATTATATTAGATGGAAGATATTAGAGATATATAGAGAGGTCTAGTTGAGTGGTTAGGGAGGGGAAATTAAAATTATGTTGTCTTGGCAGTGCAGGTTTGAATCTTGCTACTGCCAATCTTTTTTTTTTTCTCCTTTTCTCTTCTTTTTCTTTTCAGTTCTTTTATCTTTTTTTTCTCATTTTTAGTCCTTTTCTTTTTTTTTTCTCCTTTTCAGTCCTTTTCTCTATATATTCTTTCATCCCGTGTAAAAGCAAGTTATGATAGTAATATTTTTGCCTTATTTTTTATTTCATAGAACTGCTGAAAATATGGATCATGACAAAAAGGACAATCTTTTTCTTTATTTTTCTTTTTCGTCTCTATCTTATATGCTACTATTTGACTTATCTATTAGGCGATACCATATTATTACATATACTCTTTGCTCAGAGGTTGTCCAGGAATTTGGATTACAGACTGAAATTAATATAGTTAAAGGGGTCTATATCCCTATTCATTTATGTATATGTTAAATGATTGTATTTGTTGAAAGAAATGTTGAGGAGATTATGTTAATCATGTTAAAATATTTAATTTAGGATTATACATTGTTTTATATATTTTTGTTTAACAGGGAAAAAAAATAAAAAAATATCATACGGGTATGGGTATACCCATACCCTACCCTGGACCCTGGAGGGTCGGGTCTGGGTCCAAGTTTAACACTAGGGTACGGGTCTGGGTCTGGGGGTACCCTGAGGGTCTGGACCCGTTTACAGCTCTAGTCACCATGGGCGGGTTGGTCCGGCCCGCCATCTTGGCCCAAGAAATTTAAACCCAGTCTTCTTTAGTGAGGCTTAGTCCATAAACCATCACAGGGAGTAATTTGGGCTGAAGAAAAAAATTGAAAATGTGTGAAAATAAGCCCAAAAAGCCTACAAATTATATATTTCAACTAGACAATTTTTATCAAAATAAATTAACTCGAGTACAAAAACACCTATATATAATACGTTGGCCTAAAAAAGCCCACATCCCAGACCAAACTATAGTCCCATCCACCCTTGAACCAAAAAGCCACATCAACCCACCAAAATCACACAAAACGGAAGAAAAAAAGAACAAAAATACATAAAACAACCACCTGTATAACATTTTGATACCCTTCGTTTTTAAAATCCATATAAACTAATTAATTTAATATATGAGATGTATAAAAAAATATAATACCTCAATTGATTAAAATATTTTATACTAAACCATAATTTTATATGGAGGTTAACAAAGGCAACTTCGGAATCTATAAGGATAATTTGGAAAAATTCAAAAATTTTTATTTTCACCTGAAAATTTTCTCTCTCTAAAAAAAATTCCCTAAACACTCTCTAGGACTCTTCACTTCAATCTCAGATCTTGGAAGATCCGACCGTCAAAAAAAAAAAAAAAGGTTAGTTCTTCAATCTATTTTCATTTATTTATAATTTTATCGGTTTAGATCATGAAAATATGCCTTTAATTTGAAAAAAACCACAATTTTAGATTGTCTTTTTTTGCCGAAATGGTGCATTTTCGCTCAGGCCGGAGAAAATTGCTGGTGACTTTTTCCCCCAAGCAAAAATGCACCCAGACTTTCTCTGGGGCTGGCGATCCTAGGGGTTGGTTTTCTCCAGGTTGGGCGAAAATCACCATTGACTTTCTCCAGCCTGGGCGAAAATGCCTGCATTAATTTTTTTTATTATATATTTCATTTTTTTGTTCATAAATGTTTCTGAATAGTTATTTAATTTTGTACATGTAGAATGAGTGTAACTAGTTGTTTAAAATATTTTATGTTATAATTTTTATTATTAATATGATTATGAATTATGTTTTTGTGAACAATATGAAATGAATTATTATTAGTGAGAAGAAATAAAATAACGAAAATGAAATAATAAATCCCGTTAAGGTCAATAATAAAGTAATAATAAATGTTTTTTCAAATGTTATTTAATTTTGTCTATGTAGAGTAAATGTAACTAGTTTAAAATTATTTGCTTATAATTATGTGTTATGTAATTGCTCAGCTATTTAAATTTTAATTTGAATTCATCGTTATTCTTTAGGTTTAGGGTTTAGGAGATAAGATCAAATAATATATAAATTAATAACTATTACTAAGTAATATTAGTGATGAATAATAATAGTATGAAAGAAATAGTAGAAATGAAATAACAGATCCTGATAATAATAAATAATAAAATAATAATAGATGTTAAAGTAAATGTTCAAATATCTGATAAACAACTATTAATGAGTTTGAATAAGTAATAGATGGTTCGACTTAGCGGCCGTAGAGGAGATGATGAGAAGAACCAATGATTAGCTTTTCGGGAAATTTCCAAACGAACTCTTTCAATTTCTTATTTTACTATGTTCTCTATGTATTCCCTCTATAGTTGTTCAAACGCTCTTCCCCAAAACTTTTAGGTGCTTCATCCGGATATGAAAACATTCCCTGCCTGAGTTCATTTTCAAGTTCCACCTCTCTCGGAATTGTCAAGCCATCCATAACTGTTTAGTCAAAATAAAACCAAGAATTCATTTGGATCGAATTGACTAGTTTCCTTTGTTTACTGTGGGGCATATCTTATTTCAAGATGAAATCCTATTTCCATTATTGCGATTTTTTTAGTTAGTATACCTTTCGATCTATATCTTACTCTTTTACAAATTCTCTTCTTTTCACCTAGAATTCTCTCTAAAGAAAAAGAAACCATTGAATTACATATACCTACCCTCTCCGAACCAACCCATTCTTTTATGAATTCTGTTTTTGTAAATTGTTTTCGCTCTTTATTACTATTTTCGTTTGGTCAATCGTTGAATAAAACAACTGAAACGGGAATCCTTTGTCCTTTTTATTTTTATTTTATTTAATATTTATTATTTAATAACACGTCCTAAAGATATACTACATGCATTCGTATTCAATATTCAAATAATAAAAGAATTTGATATTGAATAATGAGATAGAAATCGAATATTCATTGAGGGGCGGTATCATATTAAGTAGACGAAAGGTAACTTTAGGAAAAAGATCTTTCCGATCTCTTTCCTTTTTTATACCTATCTAATATCATAATTTTTTTGCTATTACTCTATATCATATATGGCGTAATAAATTGAAATTATTATGAATAATGATAAGTTACCTCTTGAATGACGAAACCGCATATTCCTATTTTCCATTCTACCAATCAAATCTATTGGAAAGAATAGAAATCAACAAAAGAAAAAGTAAGTGGACCTGACCCATTGAATCATGACTATATCCGCTATTCTGATATTAAAATTCGATAGAGATGAAATTGGAACAGTTGATCTTTTTTTTATTTCATTTCTTTTACTCCGCAAGAATTTGTCGATATTTCCAATTAAATCTTCTTGTTCCTAGATTTTCTCTATTTTCTATATTTATATATAGGAATAAATTGTTATTCCGTTACTCCACAGAGAACGGTTTATTGCAAGTCACAACATAAGAGCCATTTCCACTATCTCTCTTTGATTAGAGATCAAGATTACTTTATATCATATCTATAGAAGTCTATTTAGATGTATATCTACCAGACCATGGCTTCATGTACCAACTATTTTGCATCCTATATTTTTGTTGTGACAGTGCGATAGAAAATGGATGCGAAAAAGAGACTTTCATTTCTATTTCTTTTGAATTTAAGAAAGAAAAAAAATAGGAAATTCTCTCTTTTTCTTTTTCACAGGAGTTTTCGATTTATCTGAAGGAAAGGGGGATAGAACTAATAAAGAAGATACTAAAGAAAATAAAAAAGAAAGTAGTAAAATACTGTAATTGTAATTTAGTATACATAGAAATTAGAAGACTCTAGAAATAAGCGACAGGCCAACGGACATACAATTGAAAGAATTGCAACTCCCTCTACGAAAACAACTGATTGTACTACATCGAAGACTTCTACCACTTCGACAGCTTCCACTAGCCTTTAGCTCGTATTGGGCTTTGCCCAGTAGTCCATAAGAGGATAATCTCGAACAAAGGAAAGAAGGCCTGTTAGAGCGGTACTTTAGGCGTACTATTATCATTAGGGTGTCCCTTCCGTAGCCCTTATACTCGCCCCACGGAGCGGTATCAATCGGCTTTCTTTCCGTCTTCTTTTATGCCAGGGGTAGAGCCAGTGAAAGTCTCTTTCCTTTCAAGCCTTTACTCTTTATCTTACAATCCCTTTTCGCCAGCCCCGCAAGTTCAGCAAGCCCCCCGGCTTCTCTCTTGATCTAGATCCCATTCTTGATCTATTTAATTCCTTTTACCCCTTCTCCCAAAGTTACGGGATCATTTTGCCGAGTTCCTTCAACATGGTTCTCTCAAGCACCCTAGTATACTCTACTTGTTCACCTGTGTCGGTTTGGGGTACGGTCAGTTCACCGGGAGGATCACCCTCCCAATTCGAAGTTTTTTCCTGGAAGTTTCAATCTTGTTAACTATGACAACAGTCGCGACTATAAATAGACTCGTGACTATGGCAGGGTGCTACGCTCTGCTCTCTCGCGACCCCTACTCTAATCAAAAGACTAAAGGCCCCTATTGAAGATAGGTTGCCAAACTACGACGAGAGTTTCGCCTTTGGAAGAGCCAGTCGCATAAGGCGACTGGGCCAGGCCGAGTCAGAAAGGCTTTGATGACTCAAGGGTGTTAAGCTTAGGGTAAGGAGAGTGAAGGGAAGAGGAGGCAGCCCTCGGCCTGATCATCCAATTCGCTCCATCCGAACAAGTAGAGTAAATAGTTCAGCATTTAGGTCGTAACATTTAGCAACAATAAAATCTTTAACCCAACAAGTGCTCTCCGAACCAAGCTAGATAGTTTCCTATCACTAGGCTCACCAACCAACCTGGACTTTGATTCCTTATGATTCCTACCGGATATCAAAACAAACCATAAGGATAGCGGACCTATTGCTTTACCTACCTTAGCCGGGAGGCATAGTTCGGTTCTTATGGCGGGCTATATTTCAACTCTTTATCAGACTACAGGACCAGATTGGTATTGTGAGAAGTGCAATGGTGATGAAGTAAGTTAACTCGCTTTGTGGCACAGAAGGAAGAAGGCCGAGTGGAAGGAAGGTTTGTAGCTCCTCTTTACACCTCACCTCCTCTTGTTGGTTCCTTGCACGAGTAAGTGATTTAATCAGATCCAATTTGAAGGATTTTGTAGGTTCATTGATCAAGGTTTGATGGAAGAACTTTACAAGTTTTCAAAAATCGAAGATACAGATCAGAAGAAAGGAATCGTCGCCTTCAAGCTGACATCTGAATATCTCATTCATAATCCAACGAGTAAAATGAAAAAGAAAAGGGACGCTTTCATAACTATGCGTCAACTGGCTGACTTCGGAATAAATTAAGAAATGATAGGTAGGTAAGAACCATAGCATTTCGTGATTCATTGGTAAATCTACTTTGATTCTCTATCAACCAATAATGTGGGGCCACTAATATGGTTAAAGCAAACTGTTTGAAGTCTAGACGCGGCGTGGTACTCTTTCAACCACTATGATAATATAGAGATGGTTCAAAATGAATATTTTATGGATAGAGAATACTCCTATCCATAAAATGATTTGAACCCCTTATAAAAATAAAATATAAAATTCAAATCTTATAAAATATAAAAAGGGTATTTCGCCCTTTTTATCCAATGCTGAATCGACGACCTATGTATAAGTAAGAAGAGTTTTTTGGATTTGAAGAAAAAAAAAAAAAAAAGAAACAACCTTGTTGACAATTACATATTTTTAGTTTTAGTCAGAAGAGTCCTCTGAATATTTTGATTTGGTATTAGTTTATATATATTTTTTAATATGAAAATATGAACAAACAAAGAAGAGAGGATAGGCTCATTACATTCATAAAAAGAGATGCAAATTTTTCCTAAGTAATTGAGTAGGAGAGCCAAATGAGTCGAAAGATTCATGTTTGGTTCGGGAAGGGATTACGAAAGCTTAGAAATAAATAGAAAGATAATCCACTTTCATTAAGCGATTTATTAGATAATCAAAAACAGAGAATCTTGAATACTATTCGAAACTCAGAAGAACTCCGTGGAGGTCCCATTGAACAACTGGAAAAAGCCCGCGCTCGCTTACGGAAAGTTGAAATTGAAGCAGATCAGTTTCGAGTAAATGGATACTCTGAAATAGAGCGTGAAAAGTTGAATTTACTTCTAAAACTTTAGAACAATTAGAAAATTACAAAAATGAAACTATTCAATTTGAACAGCAAAGGGCGATTAATCAAGTCCGACAGCGGGTTTTCCAACAAGCCTTACGGGGAGCCCTAGGAACTCTGAATAGTTGTTTAAATAACGAGTTACATTTACGTACTACGGGAATAGCTTTCTTTTTCGGTACCTAATACTAGTTGATCGAAGAGAAGGCGACTTTTCCACCAAGAACCAAAGCTTTCATTCTCTCTGGCCCCGCTAAGCATTCGTTCCCAGTCGACTCAACAAAAAGAAAATGCACCTTAGCTTATACTTCATTCATTCGAAAGGTCGATTGTCGCTGGAATTTAAGAGCAAATCCTGAAGAAGGCGAGAGCTAGCTTATGGGCCCCCTCCTAAAGCCATGAGAGTTGGTCAGAAAAACGTTCTCATAGACTATATTGAGGAGTACGGAAAGAAAGGGCTTCCAGGATAATGAGATCCTTCTTATCTTACATGGGCTTCATTTATATTACTATTAGATTATTGGATCGGTGCGACTAATCAATTTAAACTTTAACTATAACTATAAAAACCAAAGATAGAAAATTTTTCATCGATTATTTGATCTTTTTTCTTCTTTATATCATTCTTCTTTGTATCATAGTATCATAATTTAATGAAAATTTTCCGAGTTATTCTAATTTGTAACTTCAATGATATCAGAATAGTTCCTTTCTTGGTATGTTATATTCCCCAGAGCAGTCGAATCGAAGTGATCTAAGTCGGAGCCGGTTAGGGAACAATTCCACGCAAATATGGCTGCCTGGAGAATTCGTAACTGCTAAGGAAGAGGGTCAAGCCATAACGGATTGATGTGGCGTAACGGCGACTGGAATCGATCTGAATGAAGCTTTAAGCGTAGTTCTGGGACTTCCCCCATACCTCTCCTATCGGGAACGCGGACACAGGTGGTGCATGTCTGGCGTTAGCTCGTGCCGTAAGGTGTTGGGTTAAGTCCCGCAACGAGCGCAACCCTCGTGTTTAGTTACAATCGTTGAGTTTGGAACCCTGAACAGACTGCCGGTGATAAGCTGGAGGAAGGTGAGGATGACGTCAAGTCATCATGCTCATGTTGATAGGACTATCTTCAAGTGTTTGACCAAGGGTTGGAGTATCCAAGGTGAGTTGAAGGCGAACTGTTGGAGTAGATAAAGGCTTTCTTCAATCGGCGCGACCCGTGTAGCTATTTATTGGTGCCTTTTCTTTGCTTCCCTTCGATAAAGGAAGAATTGAGGTCGGAGAATTCGACTGATTATACTATGACCCCCATACCCCTATAATAATGGTAGAGTAAGGGGTGGCCCCAAAGCGGAATTGACCGGTGGTGGTTGGTCGAAGCTCCAGTAGGTAGCCACTCCCTTCTCAGAGAACCGTACGTGAGACTTCCGCCTCATAAACTTTTTCTTGAATCAATAAAAATAATTATGGATAAGCCCATTAATGAAGCAAATCCAGAAAGGCTTAATACACAAAATCAAAATACAATTCACTTTATTTCAACTATTGATAATATTAGAAATACGACAAATTCACATTTTTTTGTGATTTTTCCTATTTGTCACAAGCTTATGTATTTTAAAAATTATCACAAAGCCAAGTTAGTAACTTGTATAAATTACGATCTGTTTTTTTCAATATCACGAAATGCCTTTTTTTATTAATACTGAAATAAAGGATTCTTTTGAAACACAAGGAATAATTCATAAATTAAGTCATAAAAAACTTCAGAGTTATGAAATGAATGAATGGAAAAACTGGTTAAAGGGACATTATCAATATGATCTATCTCGGATTAGATGGTCGGGATTAATACCACAAAAGTGGAGAAATAGGGTGAATGAAAAAAAATTATACAGTTGAAGTTTTTGTGTTTGAATTTTTATTAATCATTTTATTTTTGATTTTTTAGATTTCTATTCTATTATAGCAGTCCCAGGTAGTGGGAGAAAGCATTATATAGATCATCAGCATACGCTTTCATTGTTTTCCCATAAACAACAGGCATAAAGAACGACTTCATGATTTTACGATTGAGGAGATTGCAAACACTCTTTACTAGATCTTTGCTCAGCAAACCCTTTTTACCCTCTTCTTTAAGTTATTGCATGAACTCCATAAGGAAGTATGTATATATATATCTTCTATCTCCCCATTCGGAGAAGGGATGAGATTCGTTCTAAACGCCAGGGGGTCTATTAGTGCAAGTCAGCTGAACACCGTGATTGATGAGTGTGTAGGTGGGTTAGGTGCACCTCTCGCCCAGTGGGAAGTAAGGAGGCTAGTCTCCTCCCCCCCGGAATGAAGAAGTATTGGGCCCCCTTCTCGCGTATGCGCCTTTATTTAGATTCTTTCTATTTTTGAGAGTAGAGTTACGGGATCCGCAGTCTGATGGAAAACGACTTTCACGTTCGGTTCAGAGAGCACTATTTTCGTTGAGAATTCCTCGTTCCCTTTCGTGTGAATTCCCCAGCGGCGAATTCAAAACTTGTGGGGCCCTATCTATTCCATCTCTCAAGCCCCAAAGAAAACCTCCCTCCCCTTCAGACTCCATATCTCTTTTGACTCTATATATGTGGGCACCTGATATCTATGAGGGTTCACCCACCTCGGTTACAGCATTCCTTTCTATTGCGCCTAAAATCTCTATTTCTACTAATATGGTTCTTATGGAGCTACATTGCAACAAATCTTCTTTTTCTGTAGCATTGCTTCTATGATCTTAGGAGCATTGGCCGCCATGGCCCAAACGAAAGTCAAAAGACTTCTAGCTCATAGTTCAATTGGACATGTAGCTTATATTCATACTGGTTTATCATGTGGAACCATAGAAGGAATCAATCACTACTAATTGGTATCTTTATTTATGCATCAATGATGATAGATGCATTCGCCATAGTTTTAGGATTACGGCAAACCCGTGTCAAATATATAGCTGATTTGAACGCTCTAGCCAAAACGAATCCTATTTTGGCTATTACCTTTTCCATTACTATGTTCTCATACGCAGGAATACCCCCGTTAACCGGCTTTTGTAGCAAATTCTATTTGTTATTCACCGCTTTGGGTTGTGGGGCTTACTTCCTAGCCCTAATGGGAGTAGTGACCAACGTTATAGGTTATTGGGCGGCCGGAAGGTTGCCACGAGTAAGTCAGTTTGGGAGACCGAAGGCTGTTCTCCGTGCACCGGACACGTAGCTTATCGAATCAGTTGCGACACAGATGGGAATACATGCTACGAAAGAGGGGGTCTGATACACCAACCGTCTACTCAATATCCTTGTACGAATCCACAATCACTACACGAGATGAATCCTGGTTTGGTGAATTGAAGTTGGCCTTAGGTCTAATAGGACTCCCAGTTACTGCGCACGCTCGTACACTGATGTGCTCCCCGCTGGTAGTTGCAACGACGCGAGCCGGGCCGGGTTTCGATTCAGAAAGATGAAGGGCCCAAAAGAAAGTATAAATAGGGGGTTAAAAATTCCCATCTTATTGGGGGCGAAAAACAAATCGACATCTCGATGTGATACAGCCCTTTCTATTTTAGTTGGGAAAGAACGACGAAGTCCATCTGAACTGTCCAATGAAAGAATAAGAGGAGAGCAAAGCGCCAATGGCGCGCGAAGCGCATGCGGAACGGGCACGAAGAAAAAGAAGTGTGGAGGAGAAGCAGCCGAGCTCATTCCCTTCACTTCTTGGGCCCAAAGCAGTGTAGTCTTTCCTGGCCAAATCAAGGATTTGAGGCCTTGCTACGCTACTATATAAATCCATTCCCTACCGATGCTGGGGTGCGAAAGTATGGGGAGCGAACAGGATTAGATACCCTGGTAGTCCATGTCGTAAACAATGAGTGTTCGCCCTTGGTATACGTAGATAACGCATGAAACATTCGCCTGGGGAGTACAGTCGCAAGACCGAAACCTAAAGGAATTGACGGGGGCCTACACAAGTGGTAGAGCATGTGGTTTAATTCAATACAACGCGCAAAACCTTACCAGCCCTTGACATATGAACAACAAAACCTGTCCTTAACGAGATAGTACTAACTTTCATATAGGTACTGCATGGCTGCCGTCAGCTCGTGTTGTGAGATGTTTGGTCAAGTCCTATAACGAGCGAAACCCTCGTTTTATGTTGTTGAGACATGCGCCTAAGGCCGCTAAGGGCAACCGAAGTGAACCGAGGAGCCGAGTGACGTGCCAGCGCTACTAATTGAGTGCCAGCACGTAGCCGTGCTGTCAGTAAGAAGGTAGCCGGCGTCTTTCGAAGCACTTTCTAGTTAGTGCTTTAGTTTGATTGTAGCTAGCGCTTGACTAATAAGAAGACTCGGCATTCAGGCGAGCTGCCCGGAGGTGTGGTACATAGTGGGTTTAGTACGCCCCGCTAAAACGGCTCCGAAACAAACAAAAAGGTGCGTGCAGCACTCACGAAGGACTGCCAGTGATATATTAGAGGAAGGTGGGGATGACGTCAAGTTCGCATGGCCCTTATGAGCTGGGCCACACACGTGCTACAATGGCAATTATAATCGGAAGTAAGGCTGTAAGGCGGAGCGAATCCTGAAAGATTGCCTCAATTTGGATTGTTCTCTGTAACTCGGGAACATGAAGTTGGAATCGCTAGTAATCGCGGATCAGCATGCCGCGGTGAATATGTACCCGGGCCCTGTACACACCGCCCGTCACACCCTGGGAATTGGTTTCGCCCGAAGCATCGGACCAATGATCACCCATGACTTTTGTGTCACACTAGTGCCACAAAGGCTTTTGGTGGTCTTATTGGCGCATACCACGGTGGGGTCTTCGACTGGGGTGAAGTCGTAACAAGGTAGCCGTAGGGGAACCTGTGGCTGGATTGAATCCTTTGCAATGGAAATGCCCTCTTTCCCCAACCTGGAGTCACAAAATCAAAAAGTTCCATTTTCCTTCTTGTTCATATTAAAAAAAATATATAAACTAATACCAAATCAAAATATTCAGAGGACTCTTCTGACTAAAACTAAAAATATGTAATTGTCAACAAGGTTGTTTCTTTTTTTTTTTCCTTCAAATCCAAAAAACTATTCTTACTTATACATAAGTCGTCGATTCAACATTGGATAAAAAGGGCGAAATACCTTTTTATATTTTATAAGATTTGAATTTTATATTTTATTTTTATAAGGGGTTCAAATCATTTTATAGATAGGAGTATTCTCTATCCATAAAATATTCATTTTGAACCATCTCTATATTATCATAGTGGTTGAAAGAGTACCACGCCGCGTCTAGACTTCAAACAGTTTGCTTTAACCATATTAATGGCCTGTCAATAGAAAGGAAGGCGTGTTAGCCAGAGAAATCACCAGCGTAAGAAGAAGAATAGAAGTCAAAATGTAGTATATAGCCCTCGAAGACTCTATTAGCCTACATCCCACGCCCTTAGAGAACAGCTTTAACGAAGGAATTAGAAGAGAAAGAACTGGCAACAGCATAAAGGAAGGGGTACATGGTAGCTGCTGCGCCCTGTCCTGTCACGATTAGGGATAGATATCTGTTAGTTTACGTAAGTAATGTTAAAAAGGGCGCTCTATGATCAATTCACTCGGAAGGCATGCCCTTTCGCTACTCTTGCTTGATTTGCTCTTACAAATGAATCGGTTATGAGAGTATATACGACAGCACTGCAAATTGTTTCATGCTTCAATCGATAATCCTTGCTGGCTGAACCAAGCTTATGCTTTCTTGAGGAATATACTATTTCTTATTATTTTTTTTAAAAGTAAGGTGATTACCTTTCCCATTCTTTCCCCCGACCCCGCCACTAAGAAAGATGTTCACTTCTTAAAATATCCTATATACATAGGCGGGAACAGGGGAAGGGGTCCGTCTCAGCAAATCATTTTTTTTCCACAAGGTATTGTGATGTCTTTCTACGGAATCGTGGATCTCTTTATTAGTTCCTATTTGTGGGGGGTAACAATGAAAAAATGGGGTTCATCGTATAAACTGGCGATAGAAAATTTAAGAGAAACCCTTGGTATAAATCGGGTTTATGCTATTCTTTTTCCAGATCCTGATTCCCAAGAATTTGAACAGAAACCAGATGTATTTATTTTGATAAAAAACAATTTTTATTCAATGCTGTCGGACCCTTGCTTAGCCTAGCTTTTATGGAAGCTTTAACAATTTATGGACTGGTTGTAGCATTAGTGCTTTTGTTTGCTAATCCTTTTGTTTAATATGAAAAATCCCTATTTTATTGCCTTGGACTTATTGTTTGCTTTTTCGAATTCTATTAAAATGGAACTCCTACAATTACTTATTCGTTGACAAAATAACCTATGGGAAGGTTTGATTTGCGAATGAGAGATTAGTATACCGGTTCGAGAAATCCAAATAAGGGGATCTAACCATTTCTTCTGACTCTTTTTCAAATTCGATAAATGTTGGTTGATCGTATAAAGGTAACCGGTTAGGTTTACTTTGGAAATGCTACTAAGGACCGGGTGAAGAATGAGTCCGCTAAGGCCCACGCGATAAGGTTTGCAGATAGATCATGAAACGAACCAGATCGAAAGATTTAGCTGTCGACGGGCAAAGCCGGAACATCGACCGCAAACGAAGGATGGACCAATAGTATCATCTGAGGCGTGGGAGTATACTACAGGATTCCATAATGACATACTAAATTCCCCTCAAGCAAGGGCGAATCTATGGCCTACCACTCTTGCACGACCACTAGGAAAAGAATACTGACCGGAAGGGAGAATAAAGAAAGGTAATACATAGGGAGAACAGACTGAGTAATCAGACTCCATATGTACAACACAATAGCACTAATAGCAGCCAAAATAACCGAAAGAAAATCATTACAATTGCACTTGATAGGATACCAGTCCTAAGGTAGCTATCAGCTATCACCAAAAGATATAGGAAATGTGCCTTTTTTCTATTAATTCAGCCGAGAGAGGACAGTCTTTAGAAACGGGAAACCAAGAGAATGCTTCGCCTTTTCTTATCTGCTTTCATCTTCAGGTGAGGCAAGGGAATGCCCCTGGCCTTTATTTGCACTTTATCTCGATTCCTCTGAATTCAATAATAGACACCTGTTGGCATTCCAGCCTTCCTTCTCCTTTCAGGGCCTATCCGAAAGAGAAGAGAATCCAGTACTTCTTGGTTGTGAATATCTGAACTGGTTGTTCGCTGTTCACGAATTCTTGTTTAGGAAGTTCATACCATCCATATATAGTGTTTTGATCTACAATTTCAATTCTTCCATGTTTCAGCAGTAACATATTGTTCCATGGAGCTAAGGTCCAAAATATGGAAGAAACAAGCGTTTCCACGACTCTATCACCCATCCACTTAATCCCTCTTTCATGGCCACATATCTTTCCAGCTAAGGAATGGGAAATCTTTCTCCCGTTACAAGAATCCAATTTTCATTTCATCCGGGAAAAGCCATCTTTTACTCTTAAACAAAGTCTTTTCCCTAAAATGCTGTTGTTAACAGGCCATAAAGAACACATTCTTGGCGGATATTCCTGCTCTTAATTTGATCTAGAGAAAGAGAATCCGATTTTCAAGGAAGTGACACAAGCTCCTATAGCAAGTCTTCTGTGGAGAAAGGAAGAAGATTTTAATCCCTAAAAAAATTCCGGTAATAAGAGCTATCGCCATTACAGCTGTGGGAGGGACGGAAGAAGTCCTTGCCCTAAGACTGACTACCCTTATCAGTAAAGTAAAGCCAGCTATAGCCCTTCTCTTCCCTAGAACTGAAGATAAACCTCGTGGAAGCATATTCTGTCAAGTGGAAAGCTCGGTTAGCTACTACTACCAAAGCAGGATAGGACTTAAGGTCGTGGAGCAACTAATAGACCTCGCACACAGACTAATAAAGAAAAGAATCGCTACCACTACTAGTTCAACTACTACCAATGCGATAGCTACCCCAGCTTAGCTATCAGTTTTGGGAGAGCTACTAGTCCCTGCTATATACTTAACTACATAAAGGGGTGGTATTCCCACATGCGGGAAAGCAAGAAGAAAATAGCCAACCTTCAGTCTAATGTCGATGCTTTGGGGGTGGTCAATACCCAGATGGGGCATTAGTTCGTTCTCACGTGATTGGAGTGGAATAATAAATCTATTTATTCGCCTCTTTGATAATAAATCAGAATTCTCGTGGAGAATGGCCGGATATATGAGATTCCAATGAGCAGTACATAGGACTTGATTAAGGTTTGAATAATCAGGAATGCTATCTTTTTTGTTACCATAAAAATTCGAACTAAAGAATTTGTGTCTCTTAGTTATCGAGAGGTTAGAAGTACATCTTTGCTTGACAGAAAGGGAATGCGCGTTCATTTGATCTTGATCTTTGTGAAGCGAAAGGGAGACTAGACTGGATCTGCACAGCCCTCCTAATAATATCCACAAATGACTTGTTTTTGGTAATAGATGCACATTACCACATGTAAATTCAGGTGCATGATCGACATTGGTACTCCAGTGCATTTCCCCGTTTGAGTTAGAATAAATATGTTTTCGAACGTTCTCTTTAAAATTCAAAGTGGATGTTCTCGCGCGAATCTCAGCAATGAATTGTTCTGATTCTACATATTGATCGTTTTCCTTACCTATCCAATTTCTAATGAATCAAGATAACCATTTGTTCCGGTATAAATAGTCATTATCTGTTCTTCCACCGCGAGAGGAGCTGATTGGGATTGTTTAAGCAATTCACGCAATCGTTGACCTCTTGCCAATTGATTCTGAGTAGCTTTATCGAGATTAGAAGCAAATTGTGCATTGAGGCAAATCTAGCTCTACGCCGAGTTAGGACACGAGTAGAGGCTATTAATGCAGTTTGATTTCATAACATAATCAAATTGGTACGTTCAGGGTTTACAGGAGATCCCAGAGGCTCGCTCGGAAAGGCTGCTATATCATACCTTTTGACTTAAGTCTACTCTAGTAGTCACTAGACTCACTATAGTAGTCCGTCTGGTTGCACTTGCTAAAATCATTACTCTTCATTCTCCCGTGCTCTAGCAATTGTGCTCCCTAGACCACTACCATGTGGTTAGGTAGGGACAATCAATCCATAGTGAGGGGAATCTAGGACTAAATGGGCATCCCTATCTATATAAAAAGAATATATAATTAGTTACACTACCTTTCTCTCACTCAATAGATCTATCTGGTCTGATACAATATAGTACAATACGAGACGATGGAATGCAATGGGATAGATGGTAGAGGGCTACCTGTGCCCAAAAGCGATGATTCACTTGTCCCCTAGTCCATAGGGACCTCGTGGCATACAACCGAAACGACTCCCGCTAGATAGCCGCCCCTTTCTCTCTTTTTACAGCCTCGTGGACGGACGAAAGAAAGGAAGTTACTGAATGGGGCAGTGAAGGCTCGCGAATTAGACAGCAAGCAGCAAGCAACAGCTTCTCCGCCCTCTTTCTATTAGTAAAGCGCTAGCGCCCCTTTCTCTAATTCTAATAATAAGGTAAGCTTTGAAGCTGATATACTCTATACTAGTTATAGCGCGCTAGCGCTTTACTAATACTAATAGAATAGAAAGGGCGTTAAGAATTATGATCTTACTAATCGAAAGATCGAACATTTGAAGAACGAGCTCTTTTGCTCGCCCTTCATGAATCTACCTCTGAAGGTATTTCGTTCAACACTCTAATATTGATCTTTTGCGTCTATGCTTCGTTCTATGGCTTTTGCGCTATTATTAGTTACGACTTTCTTCTCTTACGAGATTTCGAACAGATCAGTCCTAAATGAAGCAGTCATCTTATATACGATACCATTCGCCATGGACAAATCCTTCCTTTCCCTTACGGTCGAGCATCTTCAAACCTGGTGGAAAAAGACGATAGCCTGGCTTGCGCATTCCTTTTATTATATTCTTTTGTAGGGAAATCAAACTGTTCACATAGATGTCTTGGCCTCGGGAAAAGACTTCCATCTACCAATTAGTGGACCGGAACTCCCAGGCTCTTACTCTGTCTTTAGCTCCCTCAGCATCTACTATGTGTTTTCCTGATGAATCATTTAGAGTTCCTGGGGGGAGAGGTGTAATATCCCTTTAACTTGAGAGTAGCTCAAAGCCTTTTGCAGAGGGGAGGGCATCATAATGGTTGGAAGTCTCCATTCATTGTTAGAGCTGTTGGAGAGCTTTAGAGCTCAAGGTTCGTAAAAGTCTTCTGGTCTTCCATCGGAACTAGTTCTGGGCAGGAGGGCATCAGAGGCCGAGAAAAGGTTCGCAAGAACTTGCGGGGAAAGTTTTTACAGCTAGAGCACCTTAGTCAGACACGGATTCAGCTCCAAGTTCCCCTCTTAGTCCTTCTGTTAGTGAAACAGTAGGCAAAAATGAAGAAGTAGCTAGAGGGGGAAGATCATAAGCAGTTTTTTGGACACCTCTTTTCTAGCATCAGTCATTCCAGGTCAATCTCCAAGACTTTTCCAAGAGCCGAAGCCCCTGCCGCTTTCCCTAAGACTGGTGCCTATTCCCATGAGAAGGAGGACACACAGAAAAGTGGTTTTTCCCTATGATTTGCTTGCTTGAACGGCTTGATTGAGTACCTTACTGGAAAACAAACCGCGGGCGGTTCTAAACGATGAACTACTTTCTTCAGACTAAGGCACCGTACTCCCTTTCTTTCGAAAGTAATTAATTCATGCGAAACTATAGACGGATTTTCTTTGGTAAATGCTGCCTTTGACTTAAGCGGCCATCCGCTCCTTGTGATTGTGATGCTGGCTAGACCCTCATAGGTTCAATATTCCCCACTTTTGAAGGTAAATGTCGGATGCTTTTCCCTAACCTACCCTCTTTCTTGATTGCTTGAGAGCTCCAAACGTATTTAAGTAATTGTCATTCTGTAAGACCATAATGAAAATGCAACTTTTGTTTTTCTTCTAGGCGAATACGATATTGAGATTTTTTTCCCCGAACGCGATTGGTTTCTAAGATCATTTTCGACTCTAGGACTTTTATTAGTTAGTCCCGGTAAAGCTCCTAGCCGGTATATTGGGGGACAACGGGTCAGAGAAATGGAGGTTTGGGCTCTAGAAGGATTTGGTGTTGCTCATATTTTACAAGAAATGCTTACTTATAAATCTGATGATATTAGAGCTCACCAGGAAATACTTGGGACTACGATCGTTGGAGGAACAATACTGAATCTATTTTTGAAACGGGAATTAAAGTAGTAGATCTTTTAGCCCCTTATTACCGTGGAGGAAAAATAGGACTCTTCGGTGGAGCTGGGGTGGGTAAAACATTACTCATTATGGAATTGATTAACAATATTGCCAAAGCTCACGGGGGCGTATCCGTATTTGGCAGAGTGGATGAACGTACTCGTGAAGGAAATGGAAGAGATCGGCTTTCGGTTTCTGTTATTAGTATCGACCTACTTCGTTTAGTGCCGGATGGTCAAATTGGTATGAGCTTTTTGAAGCTATTTCATCGGGAGGGAATTTTTTTATAAAAATGGTTAAGGGTTCTTCAAGGTGCCTGTTTGAACTACTTCTTAACTAACTGGAAAAGTACCCTCACAGGGCAAGGGGCTTTGGCTTAAGAGAAAGAGAGATTTCTCGGCAGGAAAGACGGGTGAATATCTAAACCTGAATCACAGACAGGCACGCGACTCTATATGAAGATAGTGAACTAAGGGGATCACAGTGGCGAATGGGGCCAATCGAGGAGACTGGAGGAGCTGGATGCAACGATTTGGAAGTAGCGAATCGTCTTCTTTGCAGTTTCTCAGGGATAGGGCTTTAAGTGGCTATCAAGCCCTTTATCTTTATTTGGCTATTCAACAAATTTTTTGTATAGAAAGTGGACTTCTTTCTTCATTCAAGTAAGATAGTGGATCGAGAAAAGTTTGATTTGCCTTAGTCTTTGACCTCGGAAGCAACAAGAGAGAAATCATAGGTCACTGCGTGAACCGATCCCAACCCATCATCACTGGTCAGAAATAGATTCACTTAGCCGAAGGCTAGTGATAGGTATTTCGACCAGAGTGATTTGCTTTTCTTACTGAAACCAATAGACCGACCATTTCAACAAGCGCTTCTCTTCCATTAGTCGTCAGAGAATTAAAAAAGAAGAGCCCACCTTATTCATTCATCACTATTATCTGAGTGTCAAAATGTCTCAATTTCAAGCTACTTTCAAATCGAATCACTCTAATATTACTTCTTTATTTTCTTATCGGCTCTGGCTTCTGCATCTAAGGCATCCTTATTCGTTTTTCGCTTTTATTAGTAAAGGTGGTCTGGATAGGCTAGGCTTCTCCCAAGGCAATAAGTAGAGTTCGGTACCGGTAGTATTCCTCAACAATAGAAGGCAAATTGATATCTGCATGAAGCCGACCTATGGATAGAAAGAAAGATGCAGGAAAGGAAAATGAAATATGAAATCCAAATATGCTTTGGGAGTGTGAGATAGGCAGACGAGGAGTACGCAGCCGAACAACCGCAGGGGCTTCCGCTGAACTAACCAGATGGGCCGCCCAAAATTGAGAGCTGACATTTAAATTGGAAATCAACGTTGGGTCCCGGCTATCCGAAAAACGCAGACGGAAGCGGAGGATCACAAAATGCAACAAACAAACAAGGGTCCATGTAATTGACGGCGCTTGCGCGAGGAAGAAGCTAATCAATCATAATTAAGACAGGGAGGAGAGGCGAAAGAGATACCAAATCCCATCAATCGAATCACTTTTTTGAGAAATACGAGACATCTAAGTCATACAAGTAAAGAGATTTATTCATTGATAAGAAAAGGAAAAAAACATGAATGGGGGTTGGATTGATGATAAAATAGAATCCTGGGTCGCGAACAGTGATTCGATTGGTGATGAAGAAAGAGAATTCTTGGTTCAGTTATCCACCTTAACGATAGAAAAGGGGATTGATCAAATTCTATGGAGTCCGACTCATAGTGATCATTTATCAAAGAATGACTCTGGTTATAAAAAATGATTGAACAACCGGGAGCAATTTACTTACGATACTTAGTTGACATTCATAAAAAATATATAATGAATTATGAGTTCAATACATCCTGTTTAGCAGAAATACGGATATTCCTTGCTCATTATCAGACAATCACTTATTCACAAACTTTGTGTGGGACTAATAGTTTTCATTTCCCATCTCATGGAAAACCCTATGTGTAGTGATTTTTACTGCTAACAAGGAGAATCCTGACTCTAATACTAATAATAAGGATACTAATCCTACAGATCCAAGAAACGAAGTGGCTTTGCCATGCTATTCACAACAATCGGACTTTCGGCGAGGAATAATTAAAGGTTCTATGCGCGCTCAAAGGCGTAAAATTGTGATTTGGGAACTATTTCAAGCAAATGCACGTTCTCCCCTTTTTTTGGACAGAATCAAAAGAAACTCCTGGTTTTCCTTTGATATATCCGAAATAATTAAAGTGATTTTTACAAATTGGACAGGTAAGGGAGTACAATCCGAAAGTGTGGAGTATATAGATGAAGAAACAAAAAAAGAAGAGAAAAACAAAAAAGAAGAAATCAAAAGAAAAGAACAAACACGAATAGAGATAGCGGAAGCATGGGATACCATTCCATTTGCACAAGTAATAAGGGGCTCCATGTTAATAACTCAATCTATTTTTAGAAAATATATTCTATTACCTTCATTTATAATAGCGAAAAATATTGGACGTATGTTATTATTGCAATTTCCGGAATGGTTTGAAGATATAGAAGAATGGAACCAAGAAATGCATGTTAAATGTACCTATAATGGTATCCAATTATCGAAAACGGAATTTCTGAAAAATTGGTTGACAGACTATATTCAGATAAAAATCCTATTTCCTTTATGTCTGAAACCTTGGCACAAATCTAAACTACGATTCTCTGATAGAAATCTAATGAAAAAAAAAAACAAAAAGATGATTTTGTTTTTTAACAGTTTGGGGAATGGAAACAGAACTTCCCTTTGGTTCTCCCAGAAAACGCTGTTCCTTTTTTGAGCCCATTTTTACGGAACTGCAAACAAAAATTGGAAAATTCAAAAGGGCGTATTTATTAGCTCTAAGAGTTTTAAAAGGCAAAAGTAAATTCGTTTTAAAAGAAACAAAAAAATTGGTTATCGAAAATTTCAATACAAGGATCCTATCTATTATTGTTATTATTCCCTATCTTGTAAACTAATTATTTATGAATTTTTCTATAGATTTTGGAATTCTAACTATTTTGGTACTAATGAAATTCATTCAAACTCCATAAGATTACTTCTCTTAAGGGGTTAGACTAAAATAAAAAATAGGAGCAACTGAATCTGGACTTGTTTGGGTTTGTACCTAGTCAATCCGCATGCCAGATCCGAATTCCCATTTTGATTTATGCTATGCCCCATTATTCTTGGGGGACGAATACATTAACCGAAAGTATTAAAATTTCTGGGTCTGCCTGAATTGCATTAACAAAAATAAAGTTCTATTTATAAAATTTGGATATTTCTAGACGAGGAATAATTTTTAAAATAAATAAAATAAAAAAAGAGAAAGCACTTTATTCTTTTGCTCAAAACTATCAATCAATTCTTTAATTCTATAGGGTTGAATAAAAATTCGATTAACAATTTGAGAAAATTGCTATGCTTAGTGTGTGACTCGTTGGTTTTTTTAGTTTTAGGGTTAGGATTACAAAAGATCAGCCCAGCACCATAATATGAACTAATAAGGATCGAACTAATAACCAACCCATCACTTCGCATTATCTCGATCTAAAGAACCAGTCAAGATGTGATATATCGGTCATATCTTTGTAGCAACTGCAATTTTTTGTTTCTGCAAAAAAAAAAAATCAATCCGATTTTAAGTTGTAAAGCAAAATAGAGAAGAAAGATGTGGATAAGGGGAAGGATGAGAGAAAGAGATAAAAAATATCAATGATATAGAATTCCAATATGTAAGGTTTATAAGTCATCTCATAAAAGGCAGTGTAATAAAGCATCAATACTGATTTTTCCATAACATAATTAAACGACTCCTCTTATAGAACAAAACCAAAAAAAATCAAGAGCTTCGAGCCAATAAAGACTATCATGATTGGGTCGACCAAGCCAGATCATGACATTGTGGACCATTTTGGGGGGAGTTGGATACTCTACTCTGGGTGGAAAGAAATCTTGTCAGCGCTAGGGGATTTAGATACTTATGATAGATATATAATTCCATACCATATACATATAATATATAAATAGAACTTTATTTTTTTTAATGCAATTCAGGCAGACCCGGAAATTTTAATACTTTCGGTTAATGTATTTGCCCCCCAAGAATAATGGGGCATAGTAGAAATCAAAATGGGAATTCGGATCTGGCATGCGGATTGACTAGGTACAAACCCAAACAAGTCCAGATTCAGTTGCTCCTATTTTTTATTTTAGTCTAACCCCTTAAGAAAAGTAATCCTATGGAGTTTGAATGAATTTCGTTAGTACCAAAATAGTTTAGAATTCCAAAATCTATAGAAAAATTCATAAATAATTAGTTTACAAGATAAGGAATAATAATAGATAGGATCCTTGTATTGATAAAATAGAAAATCAATATGGGACGGAATGTTTTTCTAAATAACTAACTTTCCGAAACAAGATGGAGTTGGACATATGATGAAAGCACCCCACAACTTTTTTGTTTTTGAATTCAAACTCTTGGAATCCATGTTCCCATTTTACCTGGATCAGAAATAGAGTAAATTACATCTAAGTGTCATTTGAACTTCTGTTTGTATAAAAAAGATATGATTCATCCATAAAACAGAAAAGATCAAAATCAGAAGCAAGAAACATATTCCACCTAACATTAGACTTTAAACAGAACTCCATTCAACAAAATCTTTATTCTCTTCTAACATAATGAATATGCTCTGGGACGGAAGGATTCGAACCTCCGAATGGCGGGACCAAAACCCGTTGCCTTACCACTTGTCTAATTCTGCCTTTTATTCAAGTAGTTTTTTCTTCGAAAAATTGCACGAGGCCCATGCTTTTTGAACCCAATTGTAGATGTTATGCCAGTCATACCTTTGTTCTTTTTTCTCTTAGCTTTTATTTGGCAAGCTGCTGTAAGTTTTCGATGAGATCTTTAATTTAAATTAGTTAAATTAAAAAATTTCCTAGAAAATTCATGTTTTTTTTCTAGAAAGAGACTCGGTTCTTGGTATCCAAACATCTAGGATATCAACTTTATAATGTTTTAATAACGGCTCACGCTTTTTTAATGATCTTTTTTATGGTTATGCTGGCGATAATAGGTGGATCTGGTAATTGGTCTGTTTCGATTATGATAGGGGCGCCTGACATGGCATTTCCACGATTAAATAATATTTCATTCTGGTTGTTGCCACCAAGCCTCTTGCTCCTATTAAGCTCAGCCTTAGTAGAAGTGGGTAGTGGAATTGGGTGGACGGTCTATCCGTCCTTAAGTGGTATTACTAGCTATTCTGGAGGAGCAGTTGATTCAGTAATTTCTAGTCTTCATCTATCTGGTATTTCATCTATTTTAGGTTCTATTAATTTTATAACAACCATCTCCAACATGCGTGGACCTGGAATGACTATGCATAGATCACCCCACAAGCGGTTGCGGGGTTCACTTGCGTGGTGGAAACAACTAAAAAGTGTAGCATAGATGGCTTGACCTGCCAGAGTACTTGGGTTCTCCTAATAACTAAAAAGTGTAGCATCCCTGAATCTAACTGGGGTTCACGGTGGTGGAGGAACTGGATCGGAAAAAAGAGGGTTTCTAGTTGTAAGATATCTAATGAAACCGTCGCTGGAATTGAGATCTTATTCAAAGAGAAAGATCTCAAATATCTGGAGTTTCTTTTTGTATATTATATGGATGATCCGACCCGCAAGGACCACGATTGGGAATTGTTTGATCGTCTTTCTCTGAGGAAGATGCGAAATATAATCAACTTGAATTCGGGACCACTATTTGAAATCTTAGTGAAACACTGGATTTCTTATCTCATGTCTTCTTTTCGTGAAAAAATACCAAGTGAAGTGGAGGGTTTCTTCAAACAACAAGGGGCTGGGTCAACTACTCAATCAAATGATATTGAGCATGTTTCCCTTCCCTTCTCGAGAAACAAGTGGGCTATTTCTTTGCAAAATAGTGCTCAATTTCATATGTGGCAATTCCGCCAAGATCTCTTCGTTAGTTGGGGGAAGAATCCGCACGAATTGGATTTTTTGAGGAAGGTATCGAGAGAGAATTGGATTTGGTTAGAAAATATGTGATTAGTAAACAGGGATCGGTTTTTTAGCAAGGTACGGAATGTATCGTCAAATATTCAATATGATTCCACAAGATCTACTTTCATTCAAGTAACGGATTTTAGCCAACTGAAAGAATCTTCTGATCAATCTAGAGATCATTTGGATTCCATTAGTAATGAGGATTCGGAATATCACACATTGGTCAATCAAAGAGAGATTCAACAGCTAAAATCCCTGTATGGCTTTTCTCATGCCTATTCATATGGTACCTAACTGAGTGATATAATACCGGCAGGAATTCAGGTCTCTCTGGTTCAGTTAGGATTCTAGTTTCGGAATTTCTATGCGAATCGAGATCGAGAAAAGGAAGTTTTCCAGTCATTGACCCAAACCCATTGTCGAATCCTACTCAGCAGAATATGGAGGTACTTATGGCAGAACGGGCAAATCTGGTCTTTCACAACAAAGCGATAGACGGAACTGCCATAAAACGACTTATTAGTCGATTAATAGATCACTTCGGAATGGCATAGACATCCCACATCCTGGATCAAGTAAAAACTTTGGGTTTCCAACAAGCTACGGCTACATCCATTTCATTAGGAATTGATGATCTTCACTAGCTTACGCTCTGACCTGAGTAGCATGGGGCACATGGAATCCCGTGTGAATCAACAAGGACCACCTTGCAAGGTTAAATACTCCTGGGTGACCGATAGCGAAGTAGTACCGTGAGGGAAGGGTGAAAAGAACCCCCATCGGGGAGTGAAATAAAACATGAAACCGCGGGGTTTTCAAATGTGGAAATCTTTCGAGTAAGACTTTCTCGCTAAAGAATGAGGACAGGTGCGTAGCGGTAGAGCCCACACTCGCTGAAAGAATAGCCATTTGAATGGCATATGACTAGAGAAAAATCACTTCCTTTTACCCGGATCTTCTACTATATATTATATTAATATTATATTATGCACCAAAGGTACAAAGCGGAAAGCTTTCAATTCAAGCAGCAAAGACCTCATCCTACGCTCCTGAGCCTAGGAAAGACAATTCCCATTATCTAGTCTTTTTTTTCATCTCCGCTGCAGTTGTTCACGAATCCCTTTTCGGAGTGAAGGAAGAATCCATTGGGACTTCTTTCCTTGGCACGAAGGGGAGAAAAATCAAAGGAATACGAGTCTCAGGGCTAATCAATGAGTTAGGAGGTACCTTTCTTTATCGTATGGAAAAGAGTAAGAAATTGAAGACTTAAGAGCGTCGAGTTGACAAGAAGAAAAGGCCGCTAATTGCTACTAAGAACCTAACAGAACTTATTCTATGCTAACAGACTTCCTTCTTTAAACTTGAAGCCAATCCCCTTGAAGTAGCAGTCAAGGATGTGTTCTTTCTTTCCATTATGTTCTTCGTAATGAGGTTAGTTAGCGGGAAGTGTTCGAGCAAGGAAGCTAAGACAAGGATGAATAAATCTTTGAAAGAAACAAAAGAGGTAATATCTACCTAAATATTAATCCGAATTGACATGAATCTCAATTACCAAGAATTGACAATTGAGGCTGTAAGTAACTATGGAATACATGGAATCTCACCGAAAGATTTATTATTCATTTTATTCATTTCAAATATTAATTTTAAATAAGTCGTATCTTGCTCAAACCAATAAATAGAGCGGAGGTTATAGTTAAAGCCGCTAGTAGAAAACCAAAATAACTAGTTATAGTAAGCATAAAGGAGCTAAATGAAATATGTTTTTTTTTAATACATATATTGGAATTCATTTATCAACAGATTTTTTTCTTCCATTTGAACTCATTTCAATAATCCTTTTAGTTGCTTTAATAGGTGCAATTGCTGTAGCTCATCAATAAAAAGTCAGCAATTAGCAGCAATTAAAGTATCTGATACTTGTTATATGTGATTTAATCGACGATTGAATCGGTATTTAGATTCAAATGAATGAGATTGATAAGGAGTTGCTTAATGATGCTCGAACATGTACTTGGTTTGAGTGCTTATTTATTTTCTATCGGTATCTATGGATTGATCACAAGTCGAAATATGGTTAGAGCCTTTATGTGTCTTGAACTTATATTGAATGTAGTTAATATAAATTTTGTAACATTTTTTGATTTTTTTGATAATCGTCAATTAAAGGGAGATATTTTCTCAATTTTTATTATAGCTATTGCTACCGCTGAAACAGCTATTGGACTGGCTATTGTTTCATCAATTTATCGTAATCGAAAATCAACTTGTATTAACCAATCGAATTTGTTGAATAAGTAGTATTAATCATAGAAATTATAATATTCCTAAAGAAATTCAAATTAGCATGTTAAGGTATAATCTTGTCTGCAAAAACATAAGAAATGGGGAAAAATCAATATAATTCTAATGTCGAATCGGGATCAACTAGGACAGAAATAAAGCATTGGGTCGAACTCTTCTTTGGTGTCAAGGTAATAGCTATGAATAGTCATCGACTCCCGGGAAAGGGTAGAAGAATAGGACCTATTATGGGACATACAATGCATTCCATTCCAATTCCTTCCCGATACCTCCCAAGGGAAATCTCGAATTGGATCCCAAATTGACGGGTTAGTGTGAGCTTATCCATGCGGTTATGCACTCTTTGAATAGAAATCCGTTTTCTGAAAGATCCTGGCTTTGGTACTTTGGTGGATCTTCGAGATCCTTTTGATGACCTCCGTTTCCAAAGTGGGATCCGCAGCTCAAATTAAAGCAATGAAACAAGTAGCTGGTAAATTAAAGTTGGAACTGGCTCAATTCGCAGAATTAGAAGCCTTTGCATAATTTGCTTCTGATCTCGATAAAGCTACTCAGAATCAATTGGCAAGAGGTCAACGATTGCGTGAATTGCTTAAACAATCCTAATTAGCTCCTCTCGTAGTGGAAGAACAGATAATGACTATTTATACCGGAACAAACGGTTATCTTGATTCATTAGAAATTGGACATGTAAGGAAATTTCTTGTTGAGTTACGGACTTACGTAAAAACTAATAAACCTCAGTTCCAAGAAATCATCCCTTCTACCAAGACATTCACCGAGGAAGCAGAAACCCTTTTGAAAGAAGCTATTCAGGAACCTATCAGGCTTTCCAATCTAATTCAAGGTCAAGCCATTAGGCACTACATCATTAGTAGTACAAGGATTAGTGATTAGTAGAAGGGAATTGCGAAGTCTTGATAACTCATCTACCAGTAGAATATTTCCTTGAATCTACAATCTTTTCGCAAACCCCCACCCCAGCCGGATTCTTCGAATCAAACAAATAGTAACGCCGAAGTAAAGTATTCTCGGTGAAGTAAGGTTTAGGCTTGGTTGCTTTCTTTGCTAGATGGGATCTATCCAAGACCTAGCCTAGCATAGAGATAGCCTTTTGGGGTGCTTCTTGCTTTCAATCCTGCCTCTTTTATTGACTAACTTTCCTAAACATGCTTACTTATGGGCTTTCCATAATTCTAGTGGGTCGTAAAATTCGTTCCCTTATTCAGATAATTGTTTAAATAAAGAAGTATCTACCAAGAAGAATGAAGCGATCGTCTTATCTTAAATGCTCGCTATTCCTCAATTGTCCAATTGGCCGCCTAACCTTCCTTTGATATCGAGGCAATACACTGCAAAGGGCCATGATGTGGTTTGGTTATGAATTGTTCCCACAAGCAGATTTCATTGATTTCGTCTTTCAATTTTCTTCATTTTTGATTCAATTACAACATAAATGAAAAAGTGTAAAATTCTTGAGTAGTCTACTTCTCTTCGAATGATGAATACCTTAATTATTAAGAATTAAGTAAGAATTTAGAGAGTACTTTGTAATTTAGAAGAGATTTCCTTGTCTATGTATTGTTCCATTAGATCTTTTAGGCCCCGACTTCACCTCGATGGTTATCCAATGATGTCCTTAAAGTCTATACGCGATAAATAGACTTCTATAACCATGACATATTTGCTTACTTGAACATAATTTCTTTCCAAAGGGAAATAGTTAATTCGACAAAACAAAAAAGTCTTTTTTACGAGCTAGAAATAGAAATTTCTATTTATTTGTTCCGAAATCGACCATAGATCAATTCCCCTTTTTATTTATTTGGGAGTATTGATTACATATACCCCTAAATCTAATTCTGAGCTTCATGTTACTCCTCCCGAGCAACATGTCAGGTCCAGGGCATCCCAATTTGACTGGGATGACAGTTTCTCATTCCGAATCTGTAAAATCAGAATTTCGATCAAATCACACATCGCAGTATACTAAGCCTTCTAATTCTTTAAGGGATTTATCTAAAAGATTCGCAATATAACTAGGAAGACGCTTTAAATACCACACATGGGTTACTGGACATGCGAGTTTGATGTAGCCCATTTGATACCTTCGTATCCGAGAATCAACAAATTCGACTCCGCATTGTTCACAAAATTTCGGGTCTTCTTTTTCATTTCCGATTACTCGATAATTGCCACAAGCACAAATTCCACTTTTTATAGGTCAAAAAATTACCGCTCGTGCTCTAGACTACTAGGTCACTCACTAACTCCCTTAAGAGGTGCAGGTGCCTAATCATTATATTGCTTCAGTCAATTTATTAACAGCTTTTTCTGATTGAATGGTTTTTCCTCAAATGATATTCCAACAAGACCAAGAGTAGCAGATTCTGTTAAGGTGGAGTGTGTTCCACTCTTAGCAAGACTCAAAGTGAGTCAGGCTAGATGGCAATCTAAGAGGAGTCTTATAGTTATTCTTAGATCAACCATCGGTCCCGCCCGCAAGGCGGAGACACTGGTCAGATACAATCAGTGCCACCCCTCGGGATCTAAATCTAAGGTAGCAGCACTTTATCTGATCGTCTTGATTTCTCCTACTTAGAAAGACTTGACACTTCCCGTGCTCTTCCAATATCTTATTTAAGAGAAAGAGACATTGAAGAGAGTTTAACCAGGTCTCCTTTTATCCCTTTCTCTGTACTCATGTTGCTTGCTTGCCTTCTTTTTTTTTCCCTGTTTCATTTGGCATCAAGAGCTGCTAGTTACGAACAACTGATAAAAGAGAAAGAGAAGCGAAGAAACCTTTTTCAAATAAGCCAATTCATTTGGGACCCTGCAGATCCACTTTTTTTCCTATTCAAAGATCAGCCCCCTGGCTCTGTGTTTTCACATCGAGAATTATTTACAGATGAAGAGATGTCAAAGGGGCTTCTTACTTCCCAAACAGATCCTCCTACATCTATATATAAACGCTAGTTTATCAAGAATACGCAAGAAAAGCACTTCGAATTGTTGATTAATCGTCAGAGATGTGGAATTGCCAAGCCATTTGATCCTTCAACCATTCCAATATAAAGGATTAGTCAATCAAATAATAGATAGTAAATGGGTTGGTTTGAAAATAAATGAATTGCTAGTTGTAGAATATTATTCTCGTCAGACTTAAACCTAACTAAAATAAAAAAGAAAGGTTCGAGCAATTTTCTTCCTTTTCGTCGAAGTAAATTAACCTAAAAGTAATTAACCGAGTTGATCCGGATTTCCCCCCTTTTCCGAATCCTAGACCGAAGGAATATTTTTAGCCCTTGGCTACTCTTTCCATTCCAAGAGTTTCTTTGTGAGTAGTTTATATGTCACAGCAATTAGGAGAATCGATAGCAAAGAAAGTCGGAATAGGGTTATCCATTTCCCATTGTTGTTAGTAAAATCGATAAATGAAAACGGAAAGAGAGGGATTCGAACTCTCGGTAAACAAAAGCCTACATAGCAGTTCCAATGCTACGCCTTGAACCACTCGGCCATCTCTCCTATATAATGATTATGACCCCAAACCCGAGTGAATAGCGAGTCATTCATATTACTATTAATAGATATTCATATTACTATTAATAGATTATTGGATCGGTGCGACTAATCAATTTAAACTTTAACTATAACTATAAAAACAAAAAATAGAAAATTTTGCATCGATTATTTGATCTTTTTTCTTCTTTATATCATTCTTCTTTGTATCATAGTATCATAATTTAATGCAAATTTCTCGAGTTATTCTAATCTGTAACTTCAATGAAATCAGAATAGTTCCTTTCTTGGTATGTTATATTACTACATTTCCATTGGGATGAAAACTAGTCGGGTTGAAATATTTCTTATTGATTCCTGTCAATGTCAAAAGGGACTTTCAATTTGAAATTGAAAAAGGGGTCCTTTCTTTTTAAATCCATTTTTTTTATGTTATTTCGTACTGTACAATTCTTTTCTTTGTGGGATCATTTTCTCACGAGAGGTAATGAGAAGAATTCTAGAATGGATTGCTACCTATGCCTAGATCGCGAATAAATGGAAATTTTATTGATAAGACCTTTTCAATTGTAGCCAATATCTTATTACGAATAATTCCGACAACTTCGGGAGAAAAAGAGGCATTTACCTATTACAGAGATGGTGCGATTTGATTCTTTTTTCTTTATTTCCTATTTATTTTCATATTGAGTTATTTTTCTCAGTCTTACGAGAAAGGCACACGCGATTCGGGAAATTTTTTTTTTTTTTTCAAAATCTACGCTTATTGAAGGTGAAGCTTGGAAATAGAACAATTCCTTCTGTCGCGTATCCTCGACTAATGCAACCTCAGATGCTATGTTTCAATTGTCGATTCTAGTATTCAGCGAAAGGTTACACCTAGAGGTTCTGTATTATGGGTCAATCCTACTCCACTAGTACCAATAGGCAGCATAGGGGAAGAAGCACTACACCTAGGAATCAACAATACGCAAACTTTGTTATAAATTACCCCCTTCCTTATTGGGCTCGGGACTAAAAGAATGGTTGGGACAACAAATATCCATCTCGTTCGTCCTTTGGATACTCGTATAACCATCGAAGGTTGTTGAAGTGACTAATTCCTGGAAATTCGGAAGCGTTGAAAACAAAGAAATTGTTAGAGTTATCATTTCTATCTAGTCCCAAGACGCTTGGTGATCTCTTGCAAGAAGGTTGGCTAGAGATTTCTTGGAAAAACACTAGCCCTGGCCTGTTCATAATGAAAAAAAAAAATTGGAATAAAAAAATATTCGATGTATTATTCTCATTATGCACATGAGGAAGGAGCCGTATGAGATGAAAATCTCATGTACGGTTCTGTAACGGAGATTGAATCATGACTATATCCCCTATTCTGATATTAAAATTCGATAGAGATGGAATTGGAATAGTTGATCTTTTTTTTATTTCATTTCTTTTTCTCCGCAAGAATTTGTCGATATTTCCAATTAAATCTTCTTGTTCCTAGATTTTCTCTATTTTCTATATCTATATATAGGAATAAATTGTTATTTCGTTACTCCACAGTGAACGGTTTATTGCAAGTCACAACATAAGAGCCATTTCCACTATCTCTCTTTGATTAGAGATCAAGATTACTTTATATCATATCTATAGAAGTATATTCAGATGTATATCTACCAAACCATGGCTTCATGTACCAAATATTTTGCATCTCTCCTTTTTTTGTTCATTGAATAGGTTCTTTCTTTATTAGTTTTTCCCGGACTGGTATCATAATCTATTTTTCGGCTTGGCTCGGCTATCTCACCGAGCCAAGCCGAAAAATAGATTATGATTATATAAATGAGTTGAAAAAAAAAAGATTTTAAATATGACCCGATCCCAGGGCCTATGATGGAATGAAAGGGATTATTCCTATTTCAAGCATTGGATGTCCTATCTTATCTTATCTCAATTAAGAGGGGTCATGGAAAGAACAGGTTCAAAATCACGATCAATTCCTTTTTCAAATCCTGCTGCAGCTGCACGAGCCCTCCCCGCGTGCCACAAATGACCTACGAACAAGAAGAATCCTAGAACAAAATGAGAGGTAGCTAACCAACTTCTAGGAGAGACATAATTGACTGCATTGATCTCCGTAGCTACGCCACCCACGGAATTTAAAGAACCTAAAGGAGCATGAGTCATATATTCTGCGGAACGCCGTTCTTGCCAAGGTTGTATGTCTTTTTTCAACCTACTCAAGTCCAACCCATTTGGCCCCCTTAGAGGTTCTAACCAGGGAGCACGCAGATCCCAAAAACGCATCGTTTCTCCTCCAAAAATGACTTCTCCGGTTGGGGAACGCATTAGATATTTACCTAAACCAGTAGGCCCTTGAGCGGATCCCACGTTAGCCCCAAGACGTTGGTCTCTAACTAGAAAAGTAAATGCTTGAGCTTGAGAAGCTTCTGGCCCAGTGGGTCCGTAAAACTCACTAGGATAAGCTGTATTATTGAACCAGACAAAACAACACGCAATGAAACCGAAGACGCCTGGGGGAGAAGTTATAGACACCTTTCTGTACTTTGTATCTGGAGTACTTCATTTAATTTCCTCTGCGGTTTTGGGCTTTGGCGGTATTTATCATGCACTTCTTGGTCCTGAGACGCTTGAAGAATCTTTTCCATTCTTCGGTTATGTATGGAAAGATAGAAATAAAATGACCACAATTTTAGGTATTCACTTAATCTTGTTAGGTCTAGGTGCTTTTCTTCTAGTATTCAAGGCTCTATACTTGGGCTCCAGGGGAGAGGGGGGTGGGAGATGTAATAATTCATAGAAATTGAAAATCAAAAGTAAGTAAAGTGAAATCGAATTATTAGTTTCAATAAAAAGAAAATTCAAATTTAAAAATTAATTAAAAATAGTAAAATGTTGAACCCCCTTTTATATATATATATATATATATATATAGCTAGAGAAAGGGGAAAAAGAAAACGGTAACAGGATCGATGGGGAAAAAACCTCCCCATCTTGGAAATGAGAAAATCTACAAAAGAAAAGGGTCGCGAGACAGGAGAGCTTACTGAAGGGCTTTGGTCCACCGCCCATAACCCTTTTTTAGATTTTTTTTTGTTGCTTTTATTCCCCGGATTGATTAGATTAATTAGAGGGAGTAAAAAAACAAGGCGGGGCTTGGGGTTAGGGGGGTGCAGTGAGATTTGAAGCGGCATTCTCCCTTGACTCAATCTTGAATTGAATTATAGAACTCTCTCCCCGAGCTGCGGAACTAACAAGTCTATTAGAAAGTAGAATTAGCAACTTTTACACGAATTTTCAAGTGGATGAGATTGGTCGAGTGGTCTCATTGGAGATGGTATTGCACGTGTTTATGGATTGAACGAGATTCAAGCTGGGAAAATGGTTGAATTTGCTAGCGGTGTGAAAGGAATAGCCTTGAATCTTGAGAATGAGAATGTAGGGATTGTTGTCTTTGGTAGTGATACTGCTAGGACAAAGGCTTTAAAAGAGAAATGAAAGGCATTTTTGAGCATTTTTTCACTTATCCAAGGAATCCCTTCTCTATTCTTTTCTTGGCATTTGTATTTGATGAGAGAGAGAGAGAGAGAGAGAGAGAGAGAGAGAGAGAGAGAGAGAGCTATGCTTAGGTCAGTTCCTTCAGTAAACTTTCCTTCAATAAACTTTTTTGGTAAGCCAAAAGTGAACTTATAAGAAAAACGAGCACTATGGAAATACATGCCGCTCAGCCAAAGAAAGATGATGGAGAGTTGGCCGAAATGGGCACTAAATACTTCTCGAGAGATCTCCTCCAGAGAAAAAAAAGGATACGAATATGTTCTAACTAACTACTAACTTCCTCTCATTCTCTTTTAAGTTAACTTAGGCCTAAGGAACGAGCTAATAGAGGGCAGAGTGAAGTGATTCCTATTCCTAGGTAGGGATCACGAACGAGTGCTGCTCGCCTTCTTACCTTTTTTGTTAAAATGTTCCATACTAATGGATTCGGGTCTATAACCATGGGTTCTAATGCACGAGATCTTGTAGCACTTACCAATGAGGCCCTATCGAGTAGTATTACACAGAAAAAATCAATTATAGACACTAATACAATTAGATCCGCTAAAAAAAAAAATCCTTTTGTAGCCAACCAATTATTAAAAAAAATTGAGAAACTTAACACAAAAGCAGAAAAAGAAATAATCGTAACCTGGTCCAGAGCATCTACCATTATACCCACGTGATAAGTGAAGTTGGATTTTGTTATTTGGTTTGTTTGGTTTTTTACTTTACTTCATTCAAACGACGGGTTCTTTGATACACGGGTTTGTTTTGATTGATTGAAAAAGCAGGGATCTGTCTGTAAATTATCTGTATTTTAATTTTCTTTTTGTTTTCCTTTTCTAATTTTATCTGAAAATTGAAAAAAATTTCATCCGATCTATTCATTTTTTTATGTTCCGTGAAACCAAGAAATAAGCGAAAAATGTAAGGATTTAAATGAAGACAAGAGAGCGGGGGCATAAAGGAACCTTTCCCTTGCTGATTCACACGGGATTCCACGTGCCCCATGCTACTCGGGTTAGAGCTTAAGTTAGTGATGCTTTCAGCTACTGGACTTTCACCATTTAGGGTACAGTATTCGGGCTGCTTCGCCTAGCAGCACGACGCTTGTATTGCTCTCCCACAACCCCGCTTTCACGGTTATTCACCCCATAGGTCTTGTTCGGTGAATCCATAGATACCTTATAATGTAAATCCCTGGCCACTAAGTAGTTGGCCCAAAGAGTCAGGAACAATGGATATTCAGGAGTTTTACTAGAAGGAAAATGAGAGGAGTCATGTTTAAATAGAGGTTGCATTTCAAAAGTGGACAACCTGCTATCAAGTCCGTCCATGAATTTACCATTTCTCGTCCAGACATTGCATTTCCAGTTAGCATAGTTGGCCAGTTTATGAAGACCCCTTGAGTTCTTCACTGGGAAGCTTGCAAGTCACAACATAAGAGCCATTTCCACTATCTCTCTTTGATTAGAGATCAAGATTACTTTATATCATATCTATAGAAGTATATTTAGATGTATATCTACCAGACCATGGCTTCATGTGCAAAATATTAGCAGTGGGAGCTTACGGTTTCATGATTCTATTTCACTCCCCGATGGGGGTTCTTTTCACCCTTCCCTCATGGTATTACTTCGCTATCGGTCACCCAGAAGTATTTAGCCTTGCAAGGTGGTCCTTGCTGATTCACACGGAATATTGGGTAGCTGTTGTTAAACCAGGTCGAATACTTTATGAAATGAGCGGAGTAACAGAAAATATAGCTAGAAGGGCTATTTCAATAGCAGCATCCAAAATGCCTATACGGACTCAATTCATTATTTCGGGATAAAGGATAAAAAAAGTAGAACTAAGAGAAATGAGCCTTGGGTGTGAAAAAAAATTGCTTATTTCTTTTTTTTTTAGACAAATAATATTTCTTTTTTTTCTTTGACAAGACAAGCACTAAATAGAATTTATAGAGGTGCGTAGCAAGGTATCCCAGCCTTAAGGTTAAGGATCTTGTAAAAGATGGCTATGGTGTACCGTACCCGAAGCTAATTGAAATTGTTTTTGGATCAAGGCAAGTGAGATATAGAAAGCGTATCTGTGACATCCCGTAGCATCAGCAGGAGTAGAATTAGATTTTGCACCAGTTGGAAAACGAGTTGTGTTCTTAGACTCAGCTTTACTTTGTCTTGTCTTACCGATAGATTTCGATTCCCGCTATCCACCCAAGATAAAAGAATTTCTTTAATATGATTTGGTATAGGTGTCCGTGATCATGTAGTGATTCTATCCCCCCTTTTTCCTTTTCCTATCACCTCTCCCCAAGGAGTAATTAATTACTAGTTAACATTAATTACTAGTTAACAAAGTCAAATCTACAAATTTTTGACAAACAAGAAGATGTTGCGGAGACAAGATTTGAACCCGTGACCTCAAGGTTATGAGCCTTGCGAGCTACCAAACTGCTCTACCCCGCGATGAAGAGAAGAACTAAAAACTAATAGATAAACAAGGGTCGAGTTCGCCCCTCTACCATATCTGTACAAATAGAATAGCCCATTTATACAGAATGGTAAAGGGGACCTCTATGATCACTGACCCTAGAATAGAAATAAAGAGTTAATCCTTACCAACTCGATCTTGCGGTGAAGTAGGCCCGGGTATCAACGTCTAAGCCCACAGTAAACATATGATGAGCCCAAACAAGAAATCCAAGAACACCTATACTGATCATGGCATAAACCATGCCTAGATACCCGAAGACCGGTTATTGCAATGAATGTAGTAGAACAAATGCTTTCTATAGGTGCACCTATATACACAGTTCACGACAATTTTATAACTACACAGGGATTTAGTAAAGCGCTCCCTGATGTTTATACTTATGTCATATGCGGGTTGGTTCCCCCACTCAGCATAATCAACGAGTATATCTATATGAATCTTATCCCTGGATATTATTATGACCCGGGGGTCTCACCCCTAAAAAAAATCCCAAGAGCAGTTCTTTATGGTTACTTAATCAGTAATATGCCTAATAATATAAAGAGGAAAAAAACTTGGCACGAAACCATAAAAAAAATACTTGACTCTTACGATGAATATGCTAATAGGGTTTGCGTTGGTGACTATATGCGAGATAAGAGTCTTTTTCACGGAAATGAGCTGGAATACGCTTCACAAGCGGAGGCTGCTCATTATTTGAACTGGGCGAATTTTCTAAAAAAGATGGAAAGGGGGGATTTACCCAATTACAGCATTCATTATTAAGAGGAAGAAAATGCTGAACAAAATGAATATATTTACTACTACTAGTTTGAGAGTTAGACTTCGGGTGTTAGGGCTTATTGAATTTCAAATGAATCGTCTCAGACCTTCCGATTGGTATTTATTCCCCAAATATTTGGAGATACCCACAAAAGGTTTGCTTGTTACTAATATAGTCTAGCCCCTGTTCTTCTTTAGATCCCCCGTTTCTCTCCAATGGTATTATGATCATGCAAATGCAGAGGAAATGAATGCATTTCTATACTATGAAATCTTAAGTCTATTAAATCGTAAGTAAGTGAAATAAATAAACTATATATTATCTTTTATTTTATCTATTTCATTTATTATACTAGATTTTACAGAGCCTGCTCATGTACAACATGAATCGGATCTGATCATAGAAACGATTCTCTTCAAGCAACCCAGTCTATCCTCTGTATAGGACTTACACAGCGATTAGAACAAAGACACATTGAATTCCAATTCCAACATGGCAGGCATATAGCTACACAGACTAATCAATAGTTCAAGTCACATACTCCCATAATCCATTTTCTCTTCAGAAAGAAATAACCAATTAGTCTTTCTACTGTAGGCATTATTTTTTTTTTTGAAACAAAAAAGAATTAAGAAATACTCATGGTAACCATTTGAGCTGACGAAATTAGTAATATTATTCGTGAACGAATTGAACAATATAATAGAGAAGTAAAGATTGTAAATACTGGTACCGTGCTTCAAGGAGGTGATGGCATTGCTCGTATTCATGGTCTTGATGAAGTAATGGCAGGCGAATTGGTCGAATTTGAAGAGGGAACAATATGTATTGCTCTGAATTTAGAATCAAATAATATTGGTGTAATCCCCTGTGAAGCAAAGTCGGACAAGGGGGAAAGACATGGAATTGATAGGGAACCGTAGCCAAGTGGCTAAGGCATGAGTCTGCAAAACTTCTATTCGTCGGTTCGAATCCGACCAGTTCTTACAGCGCCATCCACCTATCATTTTTTGACATGGTTAGTGTATAAGGTTTAGGGTTTAGGGCCCCGGATCAAAGGTTCAAAGCTTGAGAGATTGCATAGGATTGGCAACCCTACTTTCATATGAGGTTAGAGGCAATAGCCTTAAGGCTTTTTTTTTTCTTTCCTTTTGCTCGGCCCTTGTCTCCGTTTCCTTTGGAAGTAATCAGACAAAAAGACTGATAAATGTTTTTCGCGTCTTGCTGATTGTAGATTGCTCTGTTAAGTGAACCTAAGAGCTTAATGGATTCATTGGACTAAAAGTTGAGCAGTGTGCAGCAGAGAACTCTAGCTATACTCTTGGGGTTATTTTTTTTTCTTTTGTAATTTTTTCTATTTGATTTTGGATTGTGCTTGTTCTATCAGTCAGATCCTTCTCTTTTTTTTTTTTTTTGTCAGTGAAGAATTTGTCCAATTTTGAGATTGAATTAGACAAAACGATTCATGAATTATTTGATTGCTGATTCTAGAATCTTTTTCGTTTTTAATTTCATTCGATTCAGATACTTTTCTTAAGCTAAATAGTAGAATTGGGTTTAATTTTGAAAGTCCTTTTATTATTTTTTTTAGAAATAATAAATTTTCGATAACCTGTTTTTTTGTTTCTTTTAAAACGAATTTACTTTTGCCTTTTAAAACTCTTAGAGCTAATAAATACGCCCTTTTGAATTTTCCAATTTTTGTTTGCCCAAAACAGGCCAAGGGGAAAGAAAGATGCATTCTTAGTTAGGGAGAGGATATATTTACATTGAGTATCCTCGTATGCTCAGTCGAGTGACAAACGTACCTATCCCCGATGCAGGGAACACATCTAAAAAACCATGGTGTTAACAAGGCCCTTCCTTCTCCTTTACAGTCGAGCATACTTTCGTTCCTTCTCCTAAAGTTAAGAAAAAAGAAGAATAATTCATTAGATACTTTTTATGAATGTCAACTAAGTATTGTAAGTAAATTGCTCCTTTTTGTTCAATCATTTGATAACCAGAGTCATTCTTTGATAAATGATCTCTATGAGTCAGACTCCATAGAATTTGATCAATCCCCTTTTCTGTCGTTAAGGTGGAGAACTGAACCAAGAATTCTCTTTTTTCATCATAAACCTAAACCTAGAACTCCCATTAATAGAAAAAACGAGCCCCCTGCCCTGTACAAAATAAATTTTGTAGCCGAGTATAGACGTTTCTTTCCTCCCCACATGGATAGAAGTAGATAAACGGTAATTAATTCTAGCTCCCACATGATGAAAAAAAGTAAAAGGTCTCGAGAAGAAAATGATCCTATCTGACCACTGTACATTGCTAACATCAAGAAATAAAATAATTGAGAATCTCGAGTAACAGGCTAAGCTGATAAAGTAGCTAAGGTGGTAATGAATCCCGTTAGTAAAATGGGTAAACCCTTATGGGTTGTATCCAAAGACATGGAAAGAGATGTTTTTATATCAGCAACAGAAGCACAAGCTTATGAAATTGGAATTTTCAATAGGACCAAGACAATCCATTGATTTATTTAGCCCACACCCATGTTCTAACTCCTTCTTAAACAATATCGAATTAAACCACCATCTTTTAGCTTTTTCATTAATTTCATTTTTAATTAATTACTAATTAATGAGGACTTGCTAAAACTTCTTCAGAAAATTCTTTATCGA
Organism: Catharanthus roseus; assembly: GCA_028651295.1. Taxonomy (NCBI): domain Eukaryota; kingdom Viridiplantae; phylum Streptophyta; class Magnoliopsida; order Gentianales; family Apocynaceae; genus Catharanthus; species Catharanthus roseus. Next base: position 9,612,309 of record JAPQWS010000093.1, on the reverse strand, counting down.
TTTCTAGTTATATTTATATATAGAATAGAAATTCTATATTATAGAAGTTATAGAAGAAAGGGGTATAGATTACTACGTCAACGAACCAATGACTATTCATGATTCCAGGGCTTGTTATCCAGGAACTTGTTCAGAAATTCCGTAATGAAAGGAACATAGGACTTTGTCGCTAGGTATTTGACCAAATAGGATCGTCCACTTCCTATAGAACCTATCACTAAAATACCCCTAGAGGGGGATAGGACTAAGCGGAGTGAAAAGGGTTTTCCATGAGATGGGAAATGAAAACTATTAGTCCCACACAAAGTTTGTGAATAAGTGATTGTCTGATAATGAGCAAGGAATATCCGTCTTTCTGCTAAACAGGATGTATTGAACTCATAATTCATTAGATACTTTTTATGAATGTCAACTAAGTATCGTAAGTAAATTGCTCCCGGTTGTTCAATCATTTGATAACCAGAGTCATTCTTTGATAAATGATCACTATGAGTCAGACTCCATAGAATTTGATCAATCCCCTTTTCTGTCGTTAAGGTGGAGAACTGAACCAAGAATTCTCTTTCTTCATCACCAATCGAATCACTGTTCACGACCTAGGATTCTATTTTCTTTCATAGGAATTTTTCACAAAATTCCCAACTAATACTAATTAATATTATCAACTAATCTGAATATTTGATTATTAGACCATGCGATTTGCCAAATACATCATTATTGTATACTCTTTCATATATATAGCGCAACCCAATTTTCCTTTTTTACCCTTTTTGGAATCGAAAGAACTAACTAATAAGAAATTCCCCCTTGACAGCGGTATATGTTGTATATGTAAATCCTAGATGTGGAAATGTACGGAATTCGTCTATGAAAAGGTATAAAACGAAAAAAAGAAAATAATAATAAAAAAAGAAAATTAAGAAAATGAATAGGCTAGGCGTAAATCGATATGCTGAAATATAAAAAAGGCAATGGGCAAAGATCTCTTGTTCTTAGTATAAGATCGTGATTGGATCCGTATATGTTTGTTAAAGAGAATAATCTTCTCCTTTGAGAATAATAAAAAATGGAAAGTGTTCAATTGGAACATGAAAACGTGACTAAATGGGTCCTAGTTACTCTTCGGGACAGAGTGGAAGAAGGGAGGGGATTCTCGAATGCGGAAAAGGATCCAATGAATTCGAAAGAATTGAACGTGGAGCCGTATGAGGTGATGCTACTAGTAGGTTTTTTTCAACTTCGGCGCGAGAATCAACTGCTCCCTCAGCCCAGGGTCTGGCCCACTTTCCATTTTTGATTATTCTCAAAGGAGAAGATTATTCTCTTTAACAAACATATGCGGATCCAATCACGATCTTATACTAAGAACAAGAGATCTTTGCCCCTCATTCTTCGAGGATCCGAAAGATCTTTTGAATTTGTTCATTTGGAATCTAGGTTCTTCTACTTCATTTTTATTTAATATTTTTCCTCTCTTTTTTTTATATCATTCCTTAAGTCCCATAGGTTTTATCCTATAGAATTTTACCCATTTCTCATTGAACGAAGTGTACGAAATAAATCAGATTGATTTTTCGATTAGTATTTTTTAACCAAAAAAAACGAAGGGTGGCAATTTGATCATTTAACCCATCTGAGTCTGGGATATTTTACTTTTCTCTTTCTAGAAGGGAAAAGTCAATTTTATTGTAAAGCCGTATGCATATGCAATGCACCGAAGATGCCCGTACGGTTGTTCAATCCTATCTTTTTCCTATTAGTCTTTATCTACTTTATCTATTAGTCTTTCTATTTCTTTTCTCTTCGCTTCATCATGCGAGATAGAGGAACTCTTTTTATATCATCAGGGTAATGATCCATCAACCTGCTAGTTCGTTGGGTATTTTGTATCCATTGAGCAAAAACAGGTTGTAATTGTATAGCGGTATCTAAAAACATATCTCGAGGACGCCCTAAAGCACTCATGGTATCATTATGAATATACAAACCAAAACGAAGCTCACCCTTGGGGTGTCGCTTCCAGCGCAGGAGGCCAAGCATTCTGCCAGACATCCCGTCTTGGGAGCCCTGTTCGCCTTTGGTACTTCAGTAGTACGACAAGTTGTTCTACTATTTTAGATTTTTCTAAGATTTCAAATATTTAATAATATTTATATTAAGTAGCTGTAGAACAGAATGTTGTTCACCTTTACTTTATGAGTAGTACTGAAGTAGCTAACTTTCCGAAGCCCTCTGTCCTTTATAGTCGTAAAGGGCTTCCTCAAAAAAGAAAAGTACGTTAAGGTTACGAAGTCACTTAGCCGTATACA